>OY740793.1:47428833-48751925 GCA_963514005.1 Raja brachyura
AGATATTAACTAAAATATTAGCTAAAAGATTAAGTGTAGTGATTAATAAAATAATACACCCGGATCAAACAGGATTTATACCTAAACGATACTCATCATATAACCTGAGACGATTGTTTAATATTATATACTCGAAAAGGAGTTATAATAAAGACTTAGTAATAATATCGTTAGATGCAGAGAAAGCCTTTGACCAGGTTGAATGGCCATATTTATTTGCGGTTATGGAAAAGTTAAATTTGGGAGACAAGTTTATAAAATGGATCAAATTACTATATACAAATCCAACTGCTAAAATCTTAACCAACCAAATGATATCTACCAAATTTAATTTATTTCGAGGATGCAGACAAGGTTGTCCCCTATCACCATTGTTATTTGCGTTGGCTATAGAACCATTAGCCATTCGGGTAAGATTACACCCCGAAATTTTTGGATATGAAACTAACGAAACAAGAAATAAAATTTCTCTATATGCAGATGACGTATTATTATATATTAAAAAACCTGAAATTAGCATACCTAATTTATTGAATTTAATAACTCAATTCGGCTTGTTTTCTGGATACAGAATCAATTGGAATAAAAGTGAACTTATGCCATTAACACAAGATAATTTAACTACATTAAAACAATTTCCTTTTAAGATTGTTAATGAACAGATTAAGTATTTAGGAATTCACGTTACAAAAAAATATGATTCTTTATTTAAATATAATTTTTTATCTATACTAAATAAATTATCTAAGAATATTTTATATTGGAGAACACTACCTATCTCAATGATAGGTAGAATTAATGCGATAAAAATGATTTTTCTCCCACAATTATTATATTTATTTCAAATGATCCCGATATATCTTTCTAAGAATTTTTTAAAAAAGGTTGACTCTATAGTCACTAATTTTATTTGGGACTATAAAAGCCATAGAATAAATAAAAAATATTTATGCAAATCGAAAATTAATGGAGGTTTAACATTACCTAATTTTATATATTATTACTGGTCAGTTAGTATTAAGAATATGAACTTTTGGTGGGTTGAACTGGATGAAAATCCAAACTGGTTACTTATGGAAAAGGAAGACTGCTTACCGTATGAAATCAGTTCCATATTATTTTATAAAATTAAAATATTTAAGAAAATTTATCGTGAAAACCCAATAATTAATAGTGAAATTAATATTTGGAGACAGTTAAAAAGAACGTTAAAACTAGAAGATATCCCATTAGTTCTTCCCATCGCTAATAATGTAAGTTTTAAACCATCCCTGGAAAATTTAGGATTCTTACAATGGAAAAATAAAGGGATTAATAAGATCAGTGACCTCTACAGGGACAATCTGTATCTTTCATTTAAAGAAATACAGGAAATATATGGACTACACTCTAAACACTACTTCAGATATCTACAAATAACTGACTACATTAAAACAACTGCACAGGAATATAAAAAGAGAAAGACGGGAATTCTAGATGAATGCTTAAATAAACACCCAAACACAGAAAAATTAATATCATACATTTATAATATTTTATTAGAAAATGATATACCCAATACGGAAAAGTACAGACAACTATGGGAAAATGAAATAGGTGAAACAATCGAACCCGATATCTGGGATGAAAGTTTACGATATATACATAATTGTTCATTAAATTCTAGACACTCTCTGATACAATTCAAAGTTTTACATAGATTGCATTTTTCAAAATCTAAATTACATAGAATGTTTTCTAATGTATCTCCTATATGTGACAAATGCCAATACCCAGAAGCTAATTTAACACATTCTTTTACAACTTGTATAAAAATTACGAATTTTTGGTTGGAAATATTTAAGGTAATCTCGAATGTTGTAAATAAGAATCTAGTTCCAGACTCAAAATTAATAATATTGGGAATATTAGAAAGGGATCAATTACTCACGACAGTACAAAGAACTTTCATAGATTATAGTTTAATAATTGGTAAAAAATTAATTTTACAATTTTGGAAAGGCCCCATACCCCCTACAATCAAATTGTGGATTTCAGGAATGGCTGAGACTTTACACTTGGAAAGAATAAGACTTGCACTTTTAGGCAAGTTAGACCAATTTAATCTGATTTGGTCTCCATTCCTTGAATATCTTAAGGGACCAATATGACTCGGTTTGTGGACCTGATCGAGACCTGAACGAAGGATTGAACGAAGAATAATACATTATTGATCACGGATATATTATTATATAAATTCTGTTTGTATAATATACCACTGTTATTTTATTTACTTTTCTCTTTTGGTTATTTTATAACTATTTTTATGTTATCCATTCTTCACATTTTCCTACTTTTCACTAAAAAAACTACAATAAAATGTTTAGAAGTATATATAAGAAAATATGGTAATTATTACCTATCTCTTTATCAAGAACGTTGTTTTTATATGTACTTATATTTGTACTTACATCTGTACTTATACTTCTAATAAAAATTATTCAATAAAAAAAAAAAGCTCTAATAAAGTTAATATTCTTCAATTGAGAGGGGCAACAAGGAGTTTAAATTACTATTTAAGTAAAGGTCTCTATCTTACAGTTAAATGTATGATGTGGGAGCTTAGCCCTGTGTATTGAATGACTGGCAGGAAATCCAAGATACTACTTGTCATCTGAATTACGAGATCTACAGGAATGGTCACTGGTTTGACCAGCTTAAACTAGGTATTGCTTGAGTATCAGCTCGGGACTGCAATGTTCCACGAGACAGCGACATACGCTTTTATTTTAGAAGTGGGAATGGCCATCAGGCAGACAGCTAATCAGGGAAGCCTCAGGCTCATCTCACTAAAGAATCATTTTTCTCTGTTAGTAAGTGAGTGCAGTTCTGGTGGTTGCAGCCAAAACCAAGCAGCACTAGTGGGGGGAGTGTGGAGCAGAGAGAGTCCTAGGTTTAAACAAATTCAATGAAGGAATGGGACATAATGTAAGCTTGTGGTAGGGTGATGAAAAGAGCAAAATAGGAAAATAGTAAGATTAAATGAGAACTTACCAGTTTGAAGTTTGATCGTTATTTTATGAGGAGTTACGATGAGGGACTACGTGAAGAAGAAACCCGTCTAGCCGCACGCGCATCAATCTTCAAAGCAGCAGTGAAATCACAGGTAATAGTGACTGAAGTATAATAGTAAGATGAGAGAAGACTAGAACTACCAGATGACGTTTATGAGGGCTGGGAGCGGAGGGCACATAGTCCCTCATCATAACGCCTCATAAAATAATGATCAAACTTCAAACTGGTAAGTTCTCATTTAATCTTACTATTTTACTTCGGAGTCACGTGAGTGACTACGTGAAGATTTGAAAGCTCTGTGATTTCATGCCGCAGATTCAAATCCAGGCGTCTCACTGCATTGATAAGAAATTAACAATAATGCATCAAACATAACATTGCTTGAAACAAATTAATGCTTTATTTATAAAGAACCAATAGTAACCCCTTCTATCCCAGGGGTAAACTATAAAACTGAACTTAGAACTGAATCAGCAAATACCCCCGATTTGGCATTTGATAAAATTTTTGGAACATCAGTTCACTGGACCATCCTGTGGCCACGAGGATATGGTCTATAGGGACGTCCACCGCCCTGGTGTAGGTCTTGTAATCTATGTCCAGCTGGCCATTTAACATTTTGTAAAAACAGGTCAAACGGTGTGCTTTATGTCTGTCTTGGAGAGGGTTCCACCCCAGCGAATTCAGAAGTTTGGTAACACTCGCTTCTCTCTCATAGATGTTAGTAACAAATCGAGCTGCCCGTCTTTGGACACGTTCGATGGAATAAATATTTTTATTTTTGTGTATGGGTCCCATGCTGCAACTGCGTAGTCCAAATGAGGTCTAACGAGGGTGAAGTATAGCTTCTACCTTGACAGAAGTTGAACAATGATGAAAGTTGCGCCTCAGAAAATTTAGGACACCTGTTGCTTTCACCGTTGCATGATGAGTCTGACCATTCCAACACAGATCATTCTGCAATTTGATGCCAAGATACTTGGGTTTGTTTGGATTCTTCAAGGGTGGCACCAAGTATATTGTAAGATGTGACGCCTGGATTCCTCTTTCTGGTGACACGCATGGTTTCACATTTGGACATTTGAACTGCATGCCCCATTGTTGTGACCATTCAACCATTGTATCGAGATTCTTTTGGAGAGCATCTTCATCATCAGCTGACTTAATTGGATGGTACAGAAAACAATCATCAGCGAATAGTCTGGTCGTGCTTGCGACTTTTTCATGGATGTCATTTATGTAAAGCAAAAACAGATGTGGGCCAAGTACTGTGCCCTGAGGTGTACCACTCAACACTGGATGCCAATTGGAACTCTTTCCATTCACACACACACGCTGAAGGCGTTTTGTCAGGAAACTGGAAATCCATTGTTTCATGTTGGAACGAATACCATAGAAGTCAAGCTTCCAAAGCAGTCTCTAGTGTGGGATGCCATCCAATGCTTTAGAAAAGTCCAGCACTACTAAATCCGTGATGACATTACCATCAAGGTGCTTGGCCAGGTCATTTGGTGTCAGGATAAGCTGAGACTCACATGATCTATGCCTCCTAAATGCATATTGCTTGTCAGCATGAATGTTATGTTTGCTCACGTGACACATCAGATTACTATCAATTAAATGTTGATAGCAATTTGCAGCGAGTATTTGTTAATGAAATAGGTTGATAATTCGCTTGGTTGGTGGTTCAACCCATCTTAAAGAGAGGAGTGATGTTACCCTTCCTCCAACCCAGCGGAACATCACCCGAGTCAAGCGATTATTGAAAAATGAACTGCAAAACTGGAGCCAGTTCTTCGGCCGCGATCTTGAGGGCTTGATTCTGTATCTGATCTGGTCCAATTGCTTTTGTGGTATTGATGTTGAGCAATAACTTTTTGACACCTGCACCTGCAGGCATATCATATACGGGCTGGGCGGCAGAACTGGAAATGATGAAGGCTCCATATCTTCCCGGGCGAAAACGTGTTGAAATTGGTTTGCAAGAGCTTCTGCTTTTGCCTGGTTCTCAGTGATCAGACAGTTGTTCTCTTTAAGCATCTGGATACAGTTGACAAGAACTCCAGCGCGTCTGGGATGCCCGCGGTTTGATATTAAATATTCTGCCGTATGCAGAACACCTCCCACTTTCTTATCGAGGAGATGTAAATTCTGGGTACTATCCTTCCAGGCCGACGTGATAACATCCACGGTGCGATCAGACAGCCCTCTCCCCAGGTATGGCCTTCTTAGAATCTGCAAATTAACAGATCAATACGATCATGAAAGGATGTTGATCACCAGTTACCGGGTTCACCAGTAGGTTTTTATGTTTGGGAACAATCATATGAGGCTGAATAGCCATCTGCAAAATGAGAGGGAACTCAGACATGGCTGAGTAGGCCAGTCTGGTACTACCAATACTCCTGAAGTGGAGTCCTGCTTGACTTTTTTGCAGGCATCGACTGATGAGACAGAATGGAGGAAATGCATATAAAAACATTCCACCCCAATGCAGCGAGAATGCATCAACCGCTGCTGCCCCAGGATCTGTATTGAGACGTATTGAGGCAAATGGTGGTTTAGTCTAGATGCAAACAAATCAATATCTGGCATCTCGTATCGAACAACAACATCATTAAATATGTCCCGATTCAATATCCATTCTATGTTGTCATTGAATTGGTGTGACCTTGTGTCTGCCACTATGTTGAATCTACTTGGTAAGTAGATTGCTGAAAGCCAAATGTTTTTGTCAATGCACCAGCTCCAGACATGATTTGTCAATCTGTCACAAGATTCCGACTTAACTCCACCCATGTGATTAACATATGCCACTGCTGTAGTGTTGTCAATTTGAACCTGCACATACAAGTGACTCTTGATAGAGCAATAAGCTTTAAGCCCATAAAAGGTTCCCAAAAGCTGTAAATAATTGATCCCTCACAATTGCAGAAGGGATGTCTCATCACTATTTTATCTGCCTCCACAACTGGAAAACATATCAGTAGCACCCCAACCTAGAGCACTAACATCAGTCTGTAGGACTATGGAAGGTGGTTCAACCAAAACTTCCCTGGAACTACTTGAGACATTTGTGATCCACCATTGTATTTCTGAAATGGCTTCAGCTGGTAATCCCATGGGCTGTCAAAATGACCTGCATGTGTCCTCAGTGCCTGTTCTTTTGTTTGTTGTAATTGTTGATAATGCAGAGGTCCAAACTGCACAGCTGGAAAACCAGTCACCAACTTACCAATCAAACTGGGCACCTGTCTAATTGAAGGTCATTGTTCACCAAGGAGCTTAATACAACCTTCAATTAACTGCTGCCTTTTATCACTGGGCAGAGTCACTACCATGTGATCTGAGTTAATGGTTAAGCCCAAGTAATCAATAATTTTGACTGGTGTTAATTTGGATTTATCTGGATGAATGATGAACCCCAATTGCTCAAAAGTGAGTTTAACAACTGAAACTGATGATTCAGCTGCATCCCGAGTCTTTCCTACAATTAAGATATCATCTAAATAGGCCATTACAACATGACCCTTAGCTCGGAGTAGCCTCAGAACTGGTTTTAACAATTTGGTAAACAATCTAGGAGCTGAGGTTAATCCATTAGGCAGTGCTTTGAATTGCCATAACAGACTCATCCAGCTAAACTTCAAATATCTCCTATCATCGCAATGAACAGATACTGACTAATATGCATCTTATATATCTATGCTTGCCATATAACACCCTTTGGAAATCAGTTGTTTAGCCATTTTGAAGTGTCTTTACTGTACAAAAGGGTTAAGGCTCGTCGGGTCCAGAATGATTCTATATCCCCAATCCTTTTTAGACCTAGGAAATATATTTGACATAAACTGGTGGAGTTGACAAACCGACTTCTCAATCACCCCTTTACTGCACAATATCTCAAGTTCTGCCTGTATCTGCATATTCTCTTCATGTGAGAAAACGAGTGTCCGACTTGGAACATGCTGAGTGGGTGGACACGAATTAGGGTAGAATTCAATTCGAAATCCTTCTATACTGCACAGCACATATGCATCTGATGTTTTCTCCTGCCATTCTTTTAGGAACAAGTGTAACCTGCCCCCAACTTGAACATATTTCCCACTTAATTTGATTCTATCAAGAGAAAAACCACTGACCTGCATGTTGACTGATGGCACTTGTTGCCTCCTGTTCCTAATGCAGGCACTGCTGGCACAGGCTCTCCATCTGGCACAGGCTCTCCATCAGCCCAGCGTGGACACCACTCGTACTCCCGGAGTGCATCCTTTGTGAGCATCCTCTCCAACAGGACCTTGATTTCATTTAGCCATTTAGAAACGGTCTCCCCTTGCAGAGGTGACTCATCCTGGCCCGACTCGGAGTTAATGGGCTTAGCAGACTTCAAAGTGGCCGTACGCCCCACCAGCGCAGCGACGCTGCTCACAGGCAACGTGTCAGCAGTTGTTAACCCCCCTGTTAACGATGATGTAGGTGAGCTAGGCGGGCACCTGCTACCCACGGTCTTCCAAACTTTTCCTAGTGGGCCGCCTCCCCTTCACCTTCGTAGCTTTCTGCATTTTAGTACTAGCGCTGTGAAAGCCAAGCGTACCTACAGAAAGCAACCTCCAAACTAGGTTTAGCACTTACCTCGAAGTTTTTTAAACTTACCGCTGAAGGTGCTCTGCTACTCCAACCGTCGCTGCGCCATGCGTCTGACGTGATGACACATTTGCGGCTGGACGGGGTTCTTCTTCACGTAGTCACTCACGTGACTCCGAAGTAAAATTACATTTATCTGGTCAACAGAAGAATTGGACATGGAGCAGATGTACATTATTGAATGCAGAACAGTAAATTATAGTGGAAAGCTAAGCCTGTCTAGTAGGCAGAGAATACATAGACTTGAGGAACTTGGGTGAAATTGATTTTCAATGCAAGGAGTGTGATGTGTAAGGCAGATGTATTGAATGTGTTGATTAATACATAAGAAAGTGATGCAGTTGATATCTTGGAAACAATGAAAGGACAAAATTGGCCAGTCAACCTTTCAGGGTACAGGATGTTTAATCGTGACAGGATCTGCCAGCCTCTAATCAGTCAGTGGATTTAAGAAGTGCAAACAATAAGATAAGAGTCATGGAGGATTTGTGGGAAAGACATAGTGGAGACAGACTTTAATGTGAGTCCAGAGGAGTTTCCTGAATCAGTACATAGAGAGCCCCAGTAGAGAAGGGGTAAAACTGCATTTAAATATTTGGAATAAGCTAAGCAAATGGAATGAGTATCAGTGGAGATAAAGATAAGCCAAAAATGAAATGTCCTGTAATGGGGGAAGGCTGATTTCAATATTTAGTTCTGAATTTTTAGTTTTGATTTTAGTTTTAGAGAGAGAGAAGTTTAGGGGAAGTAGGCCCATCAGTCCACTGAGTCCCGCCTGATTAACAATCAGTAATCAGGACTAATAAAACTAGACAGTACACTAGTTTTATGCTATCACAGTTTTGCCTCCGACTCACTCGAACCAATTTACAAAGTCAATTAACCTACAAACCTGCACATCTTTGAGAATGTGGGAGGAAACTGGAGCACCCTGAGAAAACCCATGTGGCCACAGGGAGAACGTGCAAACGCCATACAGACAGAATCCGTACTCAGGATGAAATCCAGGTAACTATATCACCTTGCCACTGTGCCACCTGATAAGATAAATCAAAATTAGGCAAATGGAGCAGCTACTTGTAAATAAAAAAAACATGCAAACTGTAGGAGTCAATTAAAAAATGCAATTGTGTGAGTTAAGGTACACTTATTCCTCTAATAGTGAAAAGTGAGTTGTAGAGATTCAAGGAAACCTGAATGTTAAGGAATATCGAGAACTGGATTACAAAAAAAGTAGCATCAGCAAGTTTAAAGACCTCCAGAAGAATATGGAATATACAGATGATACTTAAAATGTAATTAGGAGGGCAAAGACAGGGAGGAAATTAATCAGAATCAGAATCAGAATGCCTTTTATTGTCACTATACACATGTACAATGAGATTGAAAACTGCTCCTACTCAGTGCAAAACAAAACAAAAAAGTGGGGGGGGGGGGGGGGGGGGGGGGGGGATAAGGTGCACAGTTTCTGCAGCGCTATATACATATCTATAAAAAGACAATGGATAAATAGGATTCCTATATCCAGTATGGGTTATTGCACATATTGGAAATTACAGTACAGTACAAATTACACTTACAAAGTGCATCCCTGGAGGAGTTTCGGGAACTAAGGAGTATACTAAAAAAGGAAATCGCAAGGGCAAAAAGGGGCCTGGACATAGCTCTTGCAGGTAGCATTAAGGACAATCCCAAATATTTTATAAATACATAAAGGGGAAAAGAGAGAAAGTGGGAACTCAGGAAACAAAGCGGTCACCTCTGTGTGGAGCCACACCAAGGAGAAAGACAGTATGACGGAGGAAATTGGAGCAGTCAGGGTTACCGTCACAGAAGCACTGAAGGTACTGTCGTGTTTGAAGGTAAACAAACATCCAGGACCTGATCAGATATATCCGAGGACATTGCGGGAAACTAGAGAGAAAATTGTGGGTGCCCTGGTTGAAATTTACGAGTCGTCCTTAAATACAGGAGAGGTGCCAGAAGACTGGAAGCTGAAAAATATTGTGCCTCTTTTCAACAAGGGCTGCAGAGAAAATGCTGGGATCTTTAGGCCAGTGAGCTTAACATTTGTAGTTGGTAAGTTACTAGAGAGTATTCTAAGGAATATGTTATTACAGGCATTTGGATGGGCAAGGGCTGATTAGAGATAGTCAGCATGGTTTTGTACGTGGGGGGTTGTGTCTCATAAATCTGATTGATTTTTTTTGAAGATGTGACCAAAAAGGTTGATGAGGGCAGAGCTATAGATGTTGTGTACAAGCACTTCAGTAAAGCGTTCGACAAGGTTCCGCAAGGTTGGCTGCTCTGGAAGGTTAGATCGCATGGAATTCATGCTGAATGGATAGCAAATTGGCTCCATGGAAGGAAGCAGAGGGTGATGGTGGAACATTACTTCTCGGACTGGAGGCCTGTGACTAGTGGTGTGCCTCAGGGTTCAGTACTGGGCCCATTAATGTTTGTCATCTACACACATTTGGATGAGAACATACAAGACAAGATTAGCAAGTTTGCAGATGATATAAAAGTTAGTGGTTTTGCAGATAGCGAAGATGGTTGTGAAAGATTGCAGCGGGATCTGGATCGATTGGCCAGGTGGGCGGAAGAATGGATGATGGAATTTAATACAGAAAAGTGTGAGGTGTTGCATTTTGGGATGTAAATGTCAGGCCTCTGGGTAGTGTTGTAGAGCAGAGGAATCCAGGAGTGCAGGTGCATGGTTCCTTGAAGGTCGAGTCGCAGGTAGATAAGGTGGTCAAAAAGGCTTTTGGCACTTTGGCCTTCATCAGTCAGAATATTGAGTATATAAGTTGGGAGGTCATGTTGCAGTTATGTAAGACGTTGGTGAGACCCCATTTAGAATATTGTGTTCAGTTCTGGGTACCATGTTATAGGAAAGATATTGTCAAGCTTTAAGGGGTTCAGAAAAGATTTATGAGGATCTTGCCAGGACTAGAGGGTGTCAGCTATAGGGAGAGGTTGAGTAAGCTGGGTCTCTATTCCATGGAGCACATGAGAATGAGTGGAGATCTTATAGAGGTATACAAAATCATGAGAGGAATAGATTGTGTAGATGCACAGAGTATTTTGCCCAGAGTAGGGGAATCGAGGACCAGAGGACATAGGTTCAAAGTGAGGGGGAAAAGATTTAATAGGAATTTGAGGGGTAACTTTTTCACACAAAGGGTGGTGCATGTATGGAACAAGATGCCAGAGGAGGTAGTTGAGGCTGGGACTATCCCATCATTTGAAAAACAATTAGACAGGTACATTAATGAGACAGGTTTGGAGGGATATGGACCAGGAGCAGGCAAGTGGAACTTGTGTAGCTGGGACATTGTTGGCTGGTGTGGGCGAGTTGGGCTGAGGGGCCTGTTTCAATACTGTATCACTCTATAACTCTAAGAGAGGAGACTGACAGAAATGTTCAAATCTTCTCGGACCAGAAGAGAGGAGACTGATGAGTCAAGGTCAACAAATGTGATTCTTTTAATCAAGATGAGCATTAGCAATAAGCAGATTTTGCAGTCTGGGTAATGTAAAGTTAATGGTAGTACAATATTCTGAAGATCAGGATTAATCTGCATTTGCAATCTCAAGGATTGATTCTGAATAGTCAACAAGCTTTTATTAAGGGAAATCTTCACTAATCTGGTTGAAGTTATCATGGAGGTGAGTAAGGGCGAGGATGGTGTTGGTCCACTCCCCATGAACTTCAGTAAGGCCTTTGACAAAGTCCAACATTGGAGACTGGTCCAAAAGCTAACAGGCTTTGGAATCTGCGCCAAGATACAAAATTGAATCCAAAATCTGCAGAGGGTGATGCTGGAGATTTGTTTTTGCAGTTGGAATTCTGTGACCTCTCTCTCCTCTTGCAAATATCTGCCTTACTCTATTCGGGATCCTCCCCAAGACCTCAATGACACTCCTTGTCTTTTGGAACATTTCCACTCATTCCATATGCAAGACAAATGGCTGCCTCGCCAACAGTCTGTCTGTCCCTTCTTTCTTTGTTGTTTGATAGTATGTGTTAAATGTAGCTTTTAGTGTTCTTTAGCTTGTTTTATGTGGGAGGTGCTGTTGGGGGGCGTTGGGGAAACTTTTTTAATCTTTTACCACGACGGAGATGCGATTTCTTTCCGTACCATATTCCGTCCGCACTACGGGCTAACATTGAGGAGTTGGCGGCCTTTGGTTGAGACCTACTTTGGGAGCTCTAACAACAGAAGCCTGCAGACTTTAACATCGTGGAGCTCGCGATCCCTGTCGGGGTTCGACTTTGGAGCTCCAACCACGGGAGCCTGCGGACATTAACATCATGCAGCGGGAGAATAAAGATGAAGAAGATTGGACTTTATTGCCTTACATCGCAGTGAGGAATGTGGGGAATCCGCTATGGTGCATGTTTATGTGAACTTATATGTAGTTGTGTGTCTTGTTGCTTTTTTTTTAGTATGCTGTCTGGTAAATCGAATTTCACTGCACTGTAATTGCTACATGTGATAATAAACTGACCGTTGAACCTTTGAACCTTTAAATGTCCAGGCACGTTTTTATGCTGAAGCCAATACCACCAAAATAAAACTCATATCTTCATTCTGAATGTTCAACTATTTGTGATCAAATTGGCGCCGACGTTTTCCATTTTACAGCAGGGACTACATTTCAAAAAGTACCTCCGAAATTGATCTTGAAACCTTGACTCCAGTCATATTTCATACACTTACATTACACCCACATCCATAGAACACAGCACAGGAACGGGCCCTTCGGCCCACAGTGTCTGTGCCGCTCCAAGCATTATCACTGTTCTACCAGGAGAAATATGTTCTCTCCACGAATTCACACATGATCATGGCCCTCCATACAGTCGTGCTCCTCCTTTTGTCAGAAACATCTGTAATTTGTTGCCAATGTAGTGCGTGTGGGCTCTCTGATATTACCACTTGTTAATGCAGATATCTGAGGTAGAGCCACCAATAATAAACCCTTCATTAACGATATTTATTGAATTGGATATTTTATCGTCACTGCGACAAGTCACAGTGAAATTCTTTGCTTGCATGCCAAGGTATGCAAACAGTCGCCCATAAGTCCCAATGGCCAGCAATAGCTGTAAAACAATGTAGTAAAAACAAGAATACATCTTACATTTGATTCTTAAAGTCACACTAACACAAATCAGACTCCCAGCGAAATATATTTTCCCCTTCGAATTCTACCTTGAAAAATTGCTGTCATTAATCTTCCTATATTTTTTATACAAACCTGATCTTTCTTTCAGTTAGGGACACAACAGCTAACATCTGCTGTAACAACTATAGTACCCTTACAATTGATGTATTTCCTTTTCCATCCTACAAATAGATTTGAAATGTATCATTTTGTCTCCTCAACTGCCAATAACAAATAGTGTTGCGGCACATGATGTGGTAATGTTTCTGTGATAAATTTCCACATTTAGGACAGACACTTTATCAACAACTCTAAAGGACAATGATGGAGAAACTGGTCAATAAACAATTATCCCCTCTCCTTAGTGGTGGGATTGGTGTGCCTTAATTTTGTATGTCTAGGAGTAGAGAGGTTCTTCTGCAGTTGTATAGGGCTATGGTAAGACCACACCTGGAGTATTGTGTACAGTTTTGGTCTCCTAATTTGAGGAAGGACACCCCTGTGATTGAGGCAGTGGATCGTAGGTTCACGAGATTGATCCCTGGGATGGTGGGACTGTCATATGAGGAAAGATTGAAAAGACTAGGCTTATATTCATTGGAGTTTAGAAGGATGGGGGGGATCTTATAGAAACATATACAATTATAAAAGGACTGGACAAGCTAGATGCAGGAAAAATGTTCCCAATGTTGAATGACGTCACATCACGCATTCCTTCTTTCCAGAGATTTTGCCTGTCCCACTGAGTTACTCCAGCATTTTGTGTCTATCTGGAACAATCCTGTAATATTAAAAAATAAGAACAACATTGTTCAATAAGAACAACCAGACTGATTCCTGGGATGTCAGGACTTTCATATGAGGAAAGATTGGATAGACTCGGTTTGTACTCGATGGAATTTAGAAGATTGAGGGGGGATCTTATAGAAACCTACAAAATTCTTAAGGGGTTGGACAAGCTAGATGCTGGAAGATTGTTCCCGATGTTGGGGGAGTCCAGAACAAGGGGTCACAGTCTAAGGATAAGGGGGAATTCCTTTAGGACCGAAATGAGGAAAACATTCTTTACACAGAGAGTGGTGAGTCTCTGGAATTCTCTGCCACAGAAGGTAGTTGAGGCCAGTTCATTGGCTATATTTAAGAGGGCGTTAGATGTGGCACTTGTGGCTAAAGGGGTCAGGGGGTATGGAGAGAAGGCAGGTACGGGATACTGAGTTGGATGATCAGCCATGATCACATTGAATGGCGGTGCAGGCTCGAAGGGCCGAATGGCCTACTCCTGCACCTATTTTCTATGTTTCTATGTTTCTATTTCATGGAGGCCTATTTGCATCTGTACATCGTTTCAAATACTTCCTTTATTCTGGTCCCTCTTTTCATTGAAGGACCTGGCCTTCATTCCCTGTGAACAAACACCATGAAAATTGATGCATTGTTCTGCGCACTTTCTGAAAGTGCAGATTTCATGTCACATAACCTCCATTGTATTTTGTAGATCCTGTTCATATTGTGTTAGAGTGGACTGGCAGGTCTTGCTAATCATCATCACATTTTATTTTGCTATTTAGTCATAGATACGAAGACACCAATAATGTCAGCCCAAAAACATAATATTAATAGGGATATTAATAGGTTGTAGGTCATGTGATATTTCCTTTTATCATAGGTAATAACCTATTGTAAATACACAGGTCAATTTACCTTTATTTTACTTGGTTTCTTTGTTGATTTAGCCTGTGCTAAATTACCAAATAAACATTTTCTTTTATAGAATGAACCATTGATAAAGTCACATTTATAAATCCTGCTGTAGAAATACAGTCAAAAACAAAATTTGAATTGACTTGTCACCTCTAAGCAGAAGTTATTTGAAAGCATTAATCTGTTTATTTTTCATGGCCGAAATACTGCAATTGTTCCACTGGATATGCCACAACAGCAATCTAGTCCGCTGCTCAGTAAAAAAATCAATCATGCAGCTGGTCAAGTAAAATGAGTGTGCAGAGGTTGTTACAGGGCTGAGAGGGCGAGCTTCTGGCTGACAATCCCTTCTTCACCTGAGGGGTCATTAAGATGAGTCATCGGTCACATCAAGAGTGCTATGCTTCACACACACAGCGCGGGGTCATCATGAGCAACTATGAGACCAGACAGATTTGTGTAGCATACTTATGCAGAAAGTAAGTGAGAGTGATGGATTGTTACAAATGCCAGCAGTCAATTGTCAACAATCCACTTCAGCAAACACATATATATCTGGAAATGTATTTAGTGAAGCTGCTGGCATAACTATCACATATTCGGAAATCCTAATCCCACAGCCTTGGAAAGTGAGTGCCACCATGAGTGGGCCACCTCGAGCTGCCCTGAATTTATGGTACTGGTTACCTAATGTTCCAATGTTAATACTTTTGATATGGCTCTTCAGAGAATAGCTGAGTTTCAACCGGGTTAGTAGATTACCTGTAGGGAGGGAACTGCAGATGCTGCTTTAAACTGAAGATAGACACAAAAAGCTGGAGTAACTCGGTGGGTGATGCAGCATCTCTGGAGAAAAGGAATAGGTGATGTTCTGGGTCGAGAAACGTCACCTATTCCTTTTTTCTAGAGATGCTGCCTAACCTGTTGAGTTACTCCAGGTTTTTTGTGTCTGTCTTTAGTGGATTACTCTAATGATTCTGTGGACTATTATTTGCATCTTCATTAGCTACAAGCGTGAGGCCGGAAGACTGGAAGAAATGTAATGTTGTCCTTTGTTTAAGAAGGCCTGGAAGTGTAACAGATCAATGAACTTTGCATCAGTGGTACATAAATTATTGGAGAGAGTTCTTTGTACAGGAGTTGACAGACATTTGGAAAGGCAGAGACATATTGGGGACAGTCAGCATGGCTTTGAGAGAGGGAAATCTTGTTTTAAGAGTTTAATTGGGTTTATTGAAGAGGTAACAAAGATTGATGAAGACACATGATAAAGACATTCTCAATATGGACTTTAGTCAGGCAAGGTCCTACATGGTAGACTGGTCCAGAAGCATGAGGCATTTGTATCAAAACTTTGTACCTGCCCTCGGAGATCTTTCTGATCAAAACACTCCCTGGAGCCCTACCATTCACTGTGTAAGTCCTGCCCATGTTAGACTTCCCAAATGCAACACCTCATATTTATTTGGATCAAATTCCATCAACCAATTAAGATCCCGCTGCAATTTTTAACAACCATCTTTACTATCTACGATACCACCACTTTTATGTCATCTGCAAACTTGTTAATCATGCTATGTAAGTTCTCATCCAAATTATTGATATAGACTACAAACAGCAATGGGCCTAGCACCAAACCATGAGGCATAGAGTTTAGTAACGTGATTAGTACAAGATTCACAATGTGATTAGTAAGTTTACGGATGACATGTAAATTGGTGATGTTGTGGTAGGCAAGGAAGATTGCCTAAGTCGGGATACAGATCAGTTGGAGAGTTGGGTGCAGCATTGGCGGATGGAATTTAGTTCTGACTAGTGCAAGGTGATGTATTTTAGACTGTCATATAGGGGCAAATATATACAGTAAATAGTTGGGTCCAAAGGATTATTGATGAACTAAGTCCATGCTTAGTCGAACGTGGCTCAATAGGTCGGCATGAGGAAGGCAATTTGGACATCATGTTGCAACTTTACAAAACACTGGTTAGATAGCACCTGTACTATTGTGTGCAGTTCTAGTCACGATACTAAAGGACGGATATAATTGTGCTGAAGAGAGTACAGAAGAGATTCCATAGGCTGTTGTTTGCTTTTAGTTATGGGGAGAGATGGGATAGGCTGAGCTTTATTTTCTCGACCAAAGGAGGCTGAGGGGCGAACCAATGAAAGTATAAAGATTATGAAATGCTTAGATAGTAGTCAATATATTTTTTCTCATTGTAAATATATCAAATGCAAGAGGGCATGGGTTTAAGTTGAGGAGATGGAATTTTAAAAGAGATCTGGGAGATAATTGTTTTGACAGAGAGAGTGATTGATATCTGGAACTTACTGCCAGAGAAGGTGGTGGAATCAGAAACAATTACTGTGTTTAAGAGACATTTGGACAGACAACTGGCAAAGCATTGAATGATACATCCTAACAGAAACAGTATAGATAGATGTTTAAAAATTGGGTAAAGACAAGAAAGGCTGAAGGACCCATTTGTGTGCTTGTGAACTAATGACTCTCTAACTCAATTTTGGCTTTTGAACATCCTCTTGTTAACTCCTTTTTATTTATTGTAAAAACACAACTCGAACAATCGATCAATCGCAGATAATTCCTTTGACTGGAAGATAGAAGACCTTTTCACTGTCTGAAGACTTTGATTAGCCATGGCCCAGGGCTGCAGTCTCACATATCAGGTCAAATGGTCAAGTATCAGCTGTGGATCCTAATCCCTTTGCAAACACTCCATCACCATTTCTGAACTTGAACTTGCTGAATTTTTCCCTTAAACAACATCACAAACAAAAACACACACTCCGGTCAATATCACTTAAATGCTGTGAGTATTTATTGAGCACAAATTAGCTCCCGTTCCTCATACGTAGCACAGGATTTGAAAATGTTCTGAACTTGTCGGAGGGGAGTTCTTTCAATAACATACTTAAGATATTAATAGTGGGTCCATTGACAAAATTAATTATACGATTATGACCACAAATTTGTAAAGGATGAATTTGAATATGCCATAGAGACATTATTGCCATAGAGGGAGTGCAGAGAAGGTTCACCAGACTGGTTCCTGGGATGTCAGGTCTGTCTTATGAACAAAGACTGCATAGACTTGGTTTATACTCTCTAGAATTTAGGAGATTGAGAGGGGATCTTACAGAAACTTACAAAATTCTTAAGGGGTTGGACAGGCTTGATGCAGGAAGATTGTTCCCAATGTTGGGGAGGTCACAGGGGGTCACAGCTTAAGGATAAGGGGGAAATCCTTTAGGACCGAGATGAGAAGGACTTTTTTCACACAGAGAGTGGTGGGTCTCTGGAACTCTCTGCCACAGATACCAACAATAATGTCTCCATGAAATCCTCCAAATTAACACGAAGAATATTGGATCCAATATTAATTAGCTCTCCAAGACAAACATGCCCAGCATAAAGCTTTAGATAGACTCAGTTTTCCCATTGTTTGATACCAAACACATGAACTAAATATTACATTCTGAGCTCCATCCCTAGATGAGATTACCAGGTTGGTGGGTGATAAGATTCAAAGATCTGTTCAGGCTTCCTTGTAAACATGCAGCCACTGAGTACTGGGAATGCCTAATCCATGACAGCTCAAAGTGGAGAAGGGGGAGAAGGACTATTCGGGATGGTGTCATGAATCTCGTCCATATATCATGAGCATACCAAAACCGCATGTTAACATCAGAAGGTACACAATATCCCCCAAAAATCTTCAATTCTCACATTGACCTTATCAGCCACCTCAGAGACCTCAACACTGGAGTGTAAATAAGTTATCCCTAATCCCGAGGGACTACCAAAGAAGAATGTAAAGATTATAATATCTGCGGTGTTCTCAGGTTGTCTAAAAAGACTCTGTCATTCTGCTGGAGTGGCATGGACTCAGCACAGTTCTGGGCTTAGTCTTAAACAGTCTAAGGTTGCTATGGTGATGAGAATATATTATTGTATTCAAGATGTGAACAGAATGGCCATGCAGCAATATATAATTAGCCATAGTCAAAGGGGATTAAAACTCTGTTGGTGAAAATGAACTCTGTAACACCAGTGTTTTGGATGTTGAAGAAACATTTAAGCTAAGAAAATAGAATATGTATAGAACATGTATACTTTCAATGGGAAAAGCAAAAGGCTTCATCTGAATAAAAGGCTCCATCTGTCCGATGACCCCTGACAGCACAATGGGTGGCCAGATCGTGATATTAAGTAGTCAATCTGTCCTCTGAAATGGCTTAGAAAGACATTCCTTTCAAGGGCAATACATGTTGACCTTGTCACGACACCCAGATCCTGAAAAATGAACAAATTATTTTTAAATGGTTGATTTAGTCCTTGTGCTGCCATTTTAGATTGCATCTTGCTCCCTTTCTTAAACTTGTTCAGCAGAATATCCATTTTGGATTGTGAAAGTTCTTTTCCAATGCTACTTAACGGACACAAAAGCAAAATAGTGGAGATACCAGACATCCGAAATAAAACTGTGGAGAAAGAAAGGGAGTAAAGGTTGAGGTTGATGCTTTTCATGGCCCTTAAATTGACCATGTGCTATTTACAACCTTGTGTTGCATTACGGTGCCATAGAGTTATACAGTCTGGCCCATCTCCTTATGCTCCTTGAAACAAATCCTTCATTCCAACTCATTCATACAATCCAAGGTGCCTACCTGAGCCAGTCCCATTAACCTGCATTTGCATCAAAACCTTTCATATCAATGAGCCTGTCCAAATGTATTTTAAACATTGTAAATTTACCTGCTCTACCACTTGCTCTGGTAACTAATTTCATATATCCAACACTCTCTGGGTGGAAAACTTGCCCTCAGGAACCTTTAAATCTTTCTCATCTCACCCTATGGCCTTGAGTTTACTTTCCTTCACTGGGCCAAAGACCATATAGCCATTCTATGCTCCTTGTGATTTAATACACCTCCTTAAGGTCACCCCACAGCCACCTTTGCTCCTGGAAAAACATCCCAACCTATCCGTTTTTTCCTTATAACTCAGGCGCTCCAGACCTGACAAAATCCTTATGAATTTATACTGCAACCTCGCACATTCAATCACATCCTTCCTAAAGTATGGCGATGAGAATTACACATAACATTACAGATACAGTCTCAATCAATGTCTTGTCCAAATGTAACATTATGTTTTTTAACTTGGTGACTTAAAGTCTTGTGTGCAATGACTTGCTTCCCAATACAGGCGCCCTTCTACATTTGGCACTTGCATTGTACATGTCAGCGAGAATGAAAAGTGGCCGCACAGAGCAGGATATCTTACTGAGAGGAATTGGCCCGAAAGAAAGTCTTTCTGTAAATGGTGATATCTATAGAGAGCTATTAGGGAGCAAATCACCTGAAATTCAGTGGCAGTCAATGATTTGCATATCTGTGACTCATTAAATAGACTTTTTTTTTGAGGTGGAGATTGATAGGTTATTGATTAGTAAGGGTATCAAGGACTATGAGGAGAAGGCAGGGGAATGGGGTTGAGAAGGAAAGATAGATCAGCCATGATTGAATGGCTGAGTAGACCTTATGGGCTGAATGGCCTAATGCTGCTCCTCCAACTTATGAACTTATGAATAGGACTTAAGGCAACCAATTGCTGCAATCACAACATCAGAGCAGGGCAGGAACCGTCTAGGCAGTGGCTTTGATGGAGATATTGATCTGTATTTTTATACATCCATCTCCAAACTGCTAGAGATATATGCAACATTCTGTAGGTTGCAAAGAGCCTCAGCAATCATGCTAATTGCCAAAACATGAGGTAGAACATATAAATGTTAGCAATTAGTCCTTATTGACAAGAGTGCTTATGTGTTAATGACATGATGTAAAGCAACAAAACACTAGTTTTCATAGCTAGGATTTGTCAATTAAATATTAATTCCACTGTCAGATGAGAGACGGTTAAAACTCTTCCAGAACAATTTTAAATTCAAAGGAACAATCCTTTGAATAATATTCCTGGCATTGATTTCCATAGTTATGTATTGCATCATTTCTCTATAACCTCCCAAGTTACACCTCAGGGTTGCAGAATATTTCCCTCATATTTCCGCGCATTCACCAGGCTCATCAGTGTGTCGACAGTGTACATGTTCCACCCATCCTTTGTGCATGAACATGAATGTGTATGTGTGCGTGAATGTCTGTGGGTATGCATGTGAATGTTTAATTATCTGCCCCCCTATAATCAGTCTGAAGAAGGGTACCAACCCTACCCAATCCATGTTCTCCAGGGATGCCGTCTGACCCATTGAATGAGTCCAGCATTTTGTGTTTATCTTTGGTATAAACCAACATCTGCAGTTCCTTGTTATTACACAAGTATAAGTAGCACAAAGAAAATTTACCAGATTGCAGATTTACAGCCTGCAAATGAAATATGAATATTTAAGTAGAACAGTGTGGGGAGGCCAACTTGGCATAAGTCCTATAATACTATGAGAAAACTGTGTTGAAAAAGATACTGAGAAGCATATGATAAAAATTAATGTTATAGGAGTGTGCTTCCCATATCTACAAATGTTTAAGACTTCCTGGATTGATCAGTGGGCCAAATTTCTATTCAAAGTTTCTGTGTGTTATTCTCTGAATTGGCCTGCTTATTTATGATTTATTTGCTAACTTTTGAGATACTCTGTTAATTTACATATTTAATTTGCTCCATAGAACACAAAATGATTGTGTCAATTTCATCGAAAAATGTCCAAATGTAAAATGACAACCTCCTGACATCCAATGTCACAACATGCCTTATTTATCTATCTTTCTAATCTATACATAAATAAAGTTCTGATCTTGTTATCGTCCGTTTCCACGGTCATTCTATTTTTGCGCAAAAACGGTATGCATTAGTGCTACAATTTTTCGCCAGCTTACTCACTGTTCTCCTGTGCTGCGAATGCACCAAGTTTCATTCCGATCAGTGGTCTAATATGAAAGGTAGAAAGGTTTAAAAAATCTTAAAAACTGCACGTGCGCAGATCGACCTGCTCTCCTGCCAGTCAGTGGCGTGTGGATTGGTCTTTTCTCCTGTCACTCCGTGGGACGCTCCGCCCCTTCTGCGCCATCGCGTCTTTACTTAAGCTGAGGATGGCCCGCGGAGGTTTCCGACTGGATACAATTTTCGGAGGGACCGGAAACGGCCCAGCCCAGGCCGCGGGAAATGTCGCCAAACGGAAAGCGGATAATCTAATCTCGCCAAAGGAGAATGACCAGCGACTAGCGACCCGCGACCAGTGTCCGCTGTGAGTCACCATCACGCCATCAGCTCCAGTCGCTTCCCCTCTGGTCCCCCTCGCAGGCTCCTGCCCCATCCCCTGATATACAGCCCCTCCCCCACAACCCCCTTATTTTCTCTGAGCTCTCTCCCCCCCCCACCCACACCCTCCCGCCCCACACCCCCGGCCCCACACACACCCACACGCCCCCGCCTATCCTCCCTGCCAATACACCGCCCCGCCAACACACCCATCCCACACACTGCCCCGCCCACGCCCCCCCCGCCTCACACACCCTGCCCACACATACCCCCTGCGCAAAAAACCTCTCCGCCCACATCCCTTCCCCCACACCCGTCCCCACACCCCTCGTCCCACACCCCTACCCCCACACCACTCCCCCCATACCCCTCCACCCACAGCCCTCCCCCCACACCCCTCCCCGCACAACCCTCTCCCCCACAAATCCCCCCACACCCACACACCCATCCCCCCACCCACATGCACCCCCCCTGCCCAAACGCATTCCCCCACCCACAAACCCCTCCCCCACACAACCCCATGCCCACAGACCCCACCTCCCCCCACAACCTCCTCCCTCCCCTCCCCACACCCCCCTCCCCCACACACAACCCTCCTCTCCACACCACCACCCCCCCCACACCCTCCCTCTACCACACACACCCCATCCCCTCTGCCACACACCCTCCCCCCCACATGCCTCCCACCCACACACCCCTCCCCAACACACCTCTCCCCCATACTCACCTCCCCCGCCACACACCCAACCCGCCACACAGCAGGAGGCCATGGCAGCGGTAGGCAACATTAGTGCTTCCCCCACCCACTGCCCCGCACCTGATGCCGTCCCGTCCCCAGCTGCAGGATGCTCCCTATCGGTCCCGTCTGAAACCGGTGGGGAGCAGCAGCGGTAGGCCACGGCAGCGGTGGGCCACGACACCGATAGGCCACGGTAGCCCCGCCTGAAGTTATCCCCTCCCATGGCTGCAGGATGCTCCCCCCCACCTCACCCATACCAGACAGCCCCCCGCCTGAAGCCGTATCCCGGCTGCCGACCGCAACAAGAGATGACACAGTAAAGAATGGACTGAATAAATAAGAGTGGATGGGGTGGGATTGAGGGGGGATGGAGTGAGTGCGTGGGGAGGGGGGGAAAGGCAAGTGGCAGAGTGAGGGAGGTGAGGGGAGGAGGGGGGATCAGGGGCGTTACAACGGGACCCGTCAGCCCTGCCTGTGCAGTTAGGGGCTATATGTGCGTGGTGGAATATTGCATTGGGGGAACGGGTTGTGTTGGGAGAATGGGTGAGTGGTGGAATATTGCATTGGGGAATGGATTGCATTGGAGGACCAGGCCTCCTGAGTGACTGGGACCAACGGGTCTCACTTAGTCTAGTGATTATTTAAATCAATTATCCACTGTTTGAAGTCTTTGCAAATTACAGTTTGCATGGAAGTCACCAACTTCCAAAATAAAATAGTAAGATTAAATGAGAACTTACCAGTTTGAAGTTTGATCTTGATTTTATGAGGTGCTACGTTGGTGATTATGTGAAGAAGACCCGCCAGGCCGCATGCGCACCAAACTTCAAAGCAGCAGTATGAAATCATAAATAACAACACCGAAATGACATCGTAAGATGCGTGACTCGAGAACTACCAGATGATCCTTTATGAAAGAGGGTTGGGCCTGGTGGGCACGTAATCACCAACGTAACTCCTCATAAGATCAATATCAAACTTCAAACTGGTAAGTTCTCATTTAATCTTACTATTTTACTTCGGAGACACGTGAGTGATTCCGTGACGAGTTCAATGCTTTATGATTTCATGCTGCAGATTACAAATCTCGGCATCCCACTGCATTGATTGACTCGAATGAGAAATTAATGCATTAGTAGTAACATTGTATTTAATGCAGTAATAAAGTTTATTTAAAAAATATAAACAAACACCAGTACCCCTCTATCCGAGGGCACTTTAAACAGAACTTAAAATAGCATTGGCAAACCCTGGATCAGCAATCGGCCGATGATAGAAATTCTGAAACACCAGCTCATTTGCCAATCCGACTGCCGCCAAATATGGTCGACGGGCACGTTCCTCGCCTTGGCCGCTGACATAGCTGCTGCCCTAGTGGAATGTGATGTGAACACACTATCTAAATGATACACTGACATTGATGTTAACCTGGTGGAATGAGATATACAATCATCAGTGTTAATACCTGTATAACCCAGAACCTGCTGAAGCCACCTTGAAATAGTCTGAACCAACCTTCCTTTCTGTAGTTGTTTGTTGACTAATAAACAATGCTGATTCCATATTTCATAGGATTCTGGTGACCTTGATAACATAGACGTGAGATCTAAAATCATGCCGCCCCTAGTCTACTCTGCTTGTGTAGACCAGAATGTAAAATGTAATGGCACCTGCAGCCAATTCCATGCTATCCAGCCACAGCGTATGCAATGTTTGCCATCGTTGTGCTGATATAAGTGTCATAACTAAGGATGTAGCTGAAACCCCTTGGTGAAGTAATAATAATAATAATAATAACTTTATTATGGACTCAAGGTCCAGACAAGGGGCAACATTACATTAAAAATGCATTGCATATCAAATATCATAAATATATATAAAATCATGGTAAATCACATAAAAACATCATAATTTATATATTTAAAAAACCCACAATACTTAAGTTCAAAATCCACAGTAAAAGATGATCAATGTCATACAACGCGACAATGATACCAGTGTCTCCACAGCTGGAATTCGTAGCGTGTAGTTGCTACGAATTCACACATTTTCAAGATTGCATAATCTTGTAGTGGGAGAACTTGTGTCAAGATTTTTAACAACTCGATATCCGGGTTGAACCCGACAGCGTAGTTCCCTTATGTTGCAGCTGTAGTGTCTCTATAACTGAATTATTGTCAAATACCATTTAAAATGAACTGGAAAGTGTCAGTAATCTGTACCATATTAAATGTAACATTAACATTTAACAAAACACTTCTGATCCCCTCAATAGGAATGCAGTGTTTTTTTGGGTGCTATCCCTGCAAACTGCAGTGAGCAACTTCCTGTCGTGATGTGACAACTTGAGGCATAAGTCAATCCATTCAAAACATGTAAGTCAATAATTGTTTTACTGTGCAAAGGCCGGTCTCCTGAACCAAAAATGAAGAACACATAAAAGACCATTCCTCCTATTGAAGCGAGAATGTATTTCTCCGCACTGTTTTGTGCCACATATTTTTGTAATCAGTGAATAAACATGCACCAACATGTCGACATTCAATGTAGTATTGAACCATACTTTCATCATACTTTGAGATCCAACACTTATTCTGTGTAATCATTGATCTGAAGTGGATGATACACCAGTGACAAAGGAGATTTAGGTACTTATTACAGGATACCTTTACTTGATTACCATGTGACTAACATATGTCACCAACATAGAGCAGCAACTTGAAATTGAGCATGTAGAATATGTATATTCGCTCAATAGCCCCTTACCCATGGGGTGCATCCAGTGTATATATTTAGTTGATACCAACAATTGAAGAATTGGTAACTCATGCAATCTCCAATACCTCCAAGTAGGTGATGGTATTCGTAACTTCTCATCTTAGAATCCTAAGCATCAGTTTGTAATAACTGAATTTGACCGACCACATTACTGTAGCAAGTTTCAAGTTCAAGTTCAATGAGTTATTGTCATGTTCAGCAATGCTGAATACTGTTACTTTATCATTTTGGCTGAGGTAGCTTCAGTTGACAATAGCATAAGGTTGTTAACAATGGTCTACTTGCTACTACACAATATCAGTTCCTTGATTTGCTCGGCTAAACACAACAGCTATATTGCCAATTACTCTTGATGAAATAAAACTCAGTTTTGTAATAGATTGCTATAACTCCAATCTCTTGCCACAAGGCAGAGTTAAGGCTAATAATAATTAAAGGTTAATCCCAATGACCAACAACAGTTTATTCCATTCCCCAAACTTTACTGTTATAGTACAGTTATATTGTCTTTGATAACCTCTGTAATGGGATTTGTATAGCATGAATGTCTGACCCTTATGAATCTGTTGTTAGTCAGGAAAATAAGTTTTCATATTCGGAAAGTTCATGTGCTCGACACTCTCCATACTTCATAATAACATGCCACTCCTGCCTTATTCCATGGGTGCTTTGCATGAGAACTTTTGCCCAATTTCCAAACCTTAATTAAAAAAAAATAACCCTGGCCATAATCCAAACTTACTTGGAATGCTCCGACTGTGCCTCAACCAAATATTTTTACACTTTGTGTGTTGTACAAAACAAATATAAATATTACAGCTTGTGAACGGTGCACTACCCATATTTTGGAAGTGCTAGACCCATTTTGTTGAGTAGGATTGGTAAGGTGCATGGAATATCTGAGCTATCATGCTGCCCCCAGCTCCAGTGAACCGCTTACTGCCGATGAGCACCTGGGGTGCGTTCTGAAATGATTACTTTTGCCCACTGTTGGCCTAATTGATTCGTCTGCCAGGCTTTCTTCCCCTGTTGAATAGGCCTACCTGAATAACAGATTCAGCGGCTGGCTCTCACATCCCCCTGTTGATGCTGTTCACTGCCGGCACATATGTGCTTAAGTATGTTCTATTGACTTCTTTAGAGCCTGGAGTCAGTTAAATCTTGATCTTTTGCTCTTCTCTCCCCAGAGAGGGTGATTCGTAGGCAACCCTAAACAGTTGCTGCCGCAGGCCGTAGGACACCAATACTGATACGCACCCATTGGCCTTAACCCAAATAGAATATTCTTCTGGGATGGCAATTTTGTTGTCAGAAAAAAGGTACCTCTGACATGTGCCCTTCATCCCTTGGGGTATGCCCACGGCCATACCCTGAGACTCAGTGTCAGCAGGATACTGACCCATCTTGGTCTCTGCCTCCAAGAGGGAGACCTCTGTAGCACTGTATACAACAGTTGCTGTATTTGGGATAGTCGTTTCAAACGCACTATCCGGCCCCAGTGAGGAATTCATCCCCCAACTCAGTGGGCCTTGCTATCCAACGCCAGTGAGGAATTCATCCGCCGACTCCGTGGGCATAGCAGATTATGTGTGAACTTGAGCAACCCTGTCCCAGGCGTTGCTGGTGCCGCCTTTCGTAAAGGCCAGCGCTTTTTGACATGAACAGCCCTGTAACAGGTGCTGCCTGCACGGTTCTCAGTAGGCTGCAGCAGCCCTGTCAGGTGCTGCTGGCACGGCCTGTCCCATAGACCCGCACTATTACACATAAAGCAGCCCTATCCCAGGCGCTGCTGGCGCGGCCTGTCCCATTGGTGTAAGCTCACTAAATCAACATTTTTAGTGTACAGCTTTACCTGTGAAGGGTTAAAAATAATTTCACAGCAACTTGTGCTAAGCAACAAGGATTACATTGTCAGAAACATATAACAATAACTTTTTATGACTTTAACTTTGTCTTTAGCTTTTAACTTTAAGAAAAACATTATAACATACATAAATTTTATTATTAAGAGAATTTTGTAGCGTGACTCACCTGAGTCCAAATGGGGCTGAATGAGTCCCATTTAATTCCTTGCCTGGGGACCAACGTCTGTGAGCCTCTGACCCCACTGTCAGTGATTCTAACATTACTTCCTTGCCGTTCCAACGGCATCACCACAGGCTGGGAGCCGCTAACTACACTGTCAGTGACTCTGTTTGAATTTCTTGCCATTTTTACGGCATCCCTGCAGGCTGGGAGCCACTGACTGCACTGTTAGTGGCTCCTTATCTCGCAACCCGATCTTTTTTCCAGTTATCCGCATTTGGGGTCGGACTGGCTTTCCCCACTGTCCATAACTGGCACACTCGTCGGGCTGCAAAACTAGCAGGAAAACCTTTGTGAAAAGAGGCTTCTGCCTGAAAAACCCTGGTAAGTAAAAAACAAACTTACCTTCTAGGTTTAACTTACCGCCGGCAGGAGCTCTGTCCTGCCAGTCTGGTGCTTGCGCCAATGCGGCTGACGTACTGGTGCGTATGTGGCCTGCCGGGTCTCCTTCACGGAATCACTCACGTGACTCTGAAATAAAATAATAATTTGACACGTATAATTCTTCCCCAACAAATGTGAAACTAGGGCTGTCATGTGTTTTTACGCTTTACGATAATACTGAAAAACCGACAATGTCCAAAAATCCCGCGCGGCAACGGTTTGTCGGCTCGCAGTCGCCGCGACATTTACACACCGCCCGGACATCGTGCCTCCGTGAAACTATTTGTAAGTGCCTCCGTGACCCTCTATGTGTGTGGCTCCGTGGCCCTGTATGTGTGTGTGTCTCGGTGCCCCTCTCTGTGTGCCCCTCTAAGTCCTGGCGAACTTACCTTGGACTTGCTTCAAGTTCGCCTCGCTTTGCGCCGCGTTGCGCCACTCACCCAACCTCCGCGCGGCCCCTACTGCCGGTTTAGTTGCGCTTGCCGCATGCAGGCGCATGCTGGTGGGACCGGCCCTGTACAGGGCATCACCAGACCTCCGCGCGGCCCCCGCTGCCGGTTTGATCGCGTTCATCGCATATAGTTGCGTGCTGGTGGGACAGGCCCTTAACTGTGGATGTAAACTGCTTCAGTTTATATCCTGGGAAAGACTCATGAGAGATACGGTCAATGCTCAAGTACATTGAGCACTTTTGACCAAATAGAACACAGAGGGAGGTTACTTGGCCTATCATGAATATAACCTTTCTAATATCCATTAGATTTCCTGAAATGTTGACTGCCATTTCGCTCCACAGATGCTGCATGACCTGCTGAGTTCCTGCAGCAGGTTGATGTTTGCTCCATATTACAGCAAATGCAGTTTTCTCCATAGTTTTTCTGAGTATGAGTAACCTCAGTCACCTCTACAATCTTAAAGGGCAATTTCACCAGGTGTAAGGGAACAATATTATCACCAAACGTACTCTGCAACTTATACATTGTGAGTTGAAAATATACTCTCCACCTCATCAACATTAGGTCAAAATGATAGAATTTCTTTAAAAAGGAATTTCTCTGCGCTGCCACCTACAAGTGCCAACAAATTCCAAGGTGCCTAAAAATAATTGTCAAAAGAACCAGAGGGAAACTGAGGATTTCTTATTATGCAGCAACAAGCTTTGATCTAGAATGCACTACCCAGATGGCGGAATCAGATTCAGTCGTAAATTTCAAAAGGGAATCAGATAAGATCGAAAGAGGAATCAACAATTTGCAGGAGTGGAACCAATTAAAAAACTAGAAATGATGAGTTCTTGTACATCTAATATTTATATTTCAGATGGCAACCATCACAGTTTATAGAGGTCTTGATATTCTGGCTGGGGAAAAAACTTCCACCATATTAAATAAATTAAAATCTTTTATAGTACATCCCCAAACATTATCTGCTCCCAGCTTGTCGAGACTAGACTATACTCCCTAGTCTAGGGACTACTATAGATTAGTCTAGATTCCCCTCCCATGCAGCTCATGTACTCCATTCCTGGTTCCATTCTCTGCTCTGAATACTCCCCCATGGGATTACACCTTTATTCATCTGGGCGTTAGGAGGGAGAGGTAGATCAGCCATGATTGTATCACGGAGTAGTTTTGATGGGCCTATTTCTGCTCCTATCACTTATGATCTTATAATCTTCATGTAATGTGAGGAAAATATCCAAATAGGCTGACAAGGTGAAATAGGCATTATTAGCCCGTATGGATAACTCAGGAACTCAACACACCACAGGTCGGTAGAAAATGCTAAGCAAGAGTTCCAGAGTCATTGTTGATCATAATTACCGGTATTTACTGATAGGGCAGCACAGTGGCACAGAGGTACAATTGCTGCCTCACAATGCCAGAGAGGTGCTGTCTGTGTGGAGTTTGTACATTCACCCTGTGACTCCATGTTTCGTCTTCGACTGCTCTGATTTCCTCCCACATTTTAAAGACATGCAGATTTGTAAGTTAATTGGCTTCTCTAAATTGCCCCTACTGTGCTGGATATGAAACTGGGATGACGGATAATTGTTGGTCGGCGTGGACTCTGTGGGCCAAAGGGCCCTTTTCCACGTGTATCTCTGAAAATAAAATCAACACTGTGAGAAAAGGGGTTAACAGACATGGTTGATTTAAACTAGGAATAGAAAAAATGTAGCTTAGAAAGAAATAAGGTTTCAACAAAGCCAGACTGTTAGTGGGATAGAAAGTCACGACAGATAGAGAGAACTTTGAGATAGAAAATAACGGCAGATAGAACAGAGCACAGAGAGAACTTTGAGATAAAAAGTAGCAAATAGAAACTTCAGTATAAGCCTTTGACTTCAGGAGATGTTCCGAGGCGTTCCTGGACTTTCTCGTGGGAATGTGGGCTTTATGTTATAATTAAAAAGAGGCAAAATGGTGAGAAAAGAGGGTGTGGCTATAATGTAATGAAATGTATAAAGATAGAATACATCCTGACCCTCGGTGTGCCTCTAGGGGACAGCAAAGGAGAGGCACCTATTCTGCAGAATATTATCTTAATAAAAGCTTCTTTGCTGACTTTGTCTCAAACAGCATTTGTGATTTTTTTTATATCTCACAATTTGGGGGCTCGTCCGGGATTTAATTACTCCAGGCCAGCTGACGGGAGTACACGGACAAAGAGAAGGTGCACCCCACTGAGTTCAGCGGTCTCAGACTCCTTGCTTACCGTCAGAAGGTTTGAGCCAGTGATGCCCGGACCAAACAGAGACTCAGCAAAGAAGTGAAGGTGGTTGGAGATTGGTTGGAAATCGCGAAAATCGAGTAATTCTGTGCACAGACCCCGGTAAGAAACTTTGACTATTATAGTATTACCTGGGCGATTTGATAAAAGATCGGAGAGGAATTCCGATAAAGAGAATGGGAAATGCAAGTGAAAAACCCATCCCAGCATTCTGCCTAATAGTCCGTTGGGGGCGAATGCTGAACCACTGGGGGGCAAGAAATACCCAGGGGTCGGAGAAGACAACAATGATAAGGTATTGTTATTTTGAATGGCCAAAACACCCGATAAAGGAGCTTCGGTCTGGTGGCCAGAGGATGAGTCAGATGAGGATTGGGTACAACAGGCATTGAATGAATATGTGAAAAATAAACCCAATCCAATAATAGAAGAGATCAAGTATGCCACAGTATGGGAAGCGGGATATAATTATTAAAGGAGAGAGAGGCAGTTTAACTCCTCGTGGATACCACCCTGAGAGGTCAGGGGTCTGTTGGACGGGAATAGTCCGATAAGACAATGTAGGCAGTTTAACTCCTTGTGGATACCACCCTGAGAGGTCAGGGTTCTGTCGGACGGGAATAGTCCGATAAGACAATGGATAACCGGAACGGGAAAAGTAAGAGTCCAGGGGGAAAAGAAAAAGGCTCAATGGTGAAGAGCCGCACATTCTGCCTGATAGTCCGTTGGGGCGAATGTGGCAATCTTGGGGAGAAGGAAGCCCCGGGGGTAAAGATAAAGAGACTATGATTAAGTTCTGTTATTTTGATTAACCAAAGGAACCAATAATGAGGATTGGGCACTTTGGATGCTGTACAGAATATTCAGAGTATCACTCAAACATTGCAAAAATCTAAGGAAAATCACAGTGCCAAATGTTTTGAGTACGAAAAGTTAAAAAGGAAGGAGCAACACAGAAATAAATAGAAAAGGCAACTGTCAAATCTAAAAAAAAAAGGCTACAGAAACCTATAAATTATATGTGGAAAAACAGATTTTGAACAAAAAAATTGACAGAAACCTCAAAGAAATTTCAGGAAATTGAAGAAGCTCATCTTAAGCACTAGAAATATTGTTGTTGTGAGTTTTCACAAAATCTATAGAAGGAACTCATATACAGGTTGGTCAGGTACATGAGGAGTTAGTGCAAAATATTGTAGAATAGCAGAAAGTAGAATTGCAATAAGAATAATGTAATATAGTGACTACGAGGACAGAGGAGGTGTAAGGACTGCGTTTCTTGACTGTGGAGATAAAATTGCTGCATTCTCTCTGCTGAGAGATCGAGACAAAATGAGTTACTTTGTTTGGAGATTAATGGGAGTGGGGTGTGGTCAGATGTTGAGTGACTAGGATTTTGATTGGTTGCGATCTTAGTGGGGTGTGGTTAGAATTTGAGTGACGGTGAGTCTGACTAATCACGATCTGAATCACTATCCAATCACAACGCTCAGGAACCTGATTGATGGGGGATTAGACCATCCTACTTTAACTTACAAGGGGAGATAAGAATTATATAAATGTTAATTTTGAAACTTGAATCTGTGTAGAAAATTGCATAATTTCTTTGAAGTAAGAATGGAACGAATGTGATTTGTGTGTAAAAACCGGTTTTGAATGAATGAGAAAGTTCATATATGTGACCTTTTGTTTGTTGTAGGCCACATGCTGTAAGGGTGTGTGTGTGTGTGTGTGTGTGTGTGTGTTCCTTTAAGAAATTGTAAGCAATGAGGAAGGTTACGAATAGCTGGAAGGTAACAACAACACATCGCAACTTAAAAGGGGAAAGTTGGAAAATGGAGGTTGCTTGGTTTTGCTTATGTTTCTATAGATTTATTTTCAGTAAAGTTAATTTGGACAATTGTTACTAGTACTAGGAATTGGAAATTCAAAAATAGTGGTGAGAATGGATTGAAATAATTGGGAATAAGTTATTTGCTGAAACATTACCAGCTTTTGTGGTTTGTTTAGAGAAACATTCTGGTTGGAGAAGGGTAATGATTGTTTGCTGAGATTTTCAGAAATAGTTGTGACGAAGTGGCCCAAAGAAGGCACTTTCAAGATATTAAAGAAGGAACTGCAGATGCTGGAGAATCGAGGGTACACAAAAAGCTGGAGAAACTCAGCGGGTGCAGCAGCATCTAAGGAGCGAAGGAGATAGGCGATGTTTCGGGTCGAGACCCTTCAAGATAAATGTGTGACAAGATGGAAGTGTTAATTACAAATTATATGTCACAGATAAGTTGGAAAGGTGGGAAAAGGGGAGAGGAAAGGAATTAGATATACTTAAGCAGTTTAGAGAGGAAAGGAGAGAGAGGCAGTGAGGAGGTAACAGAAGGAGGAAACGACAGGTGTGAACGTAATAAATCAGGAGGAGTCAGTGGAAGATTTTAAAAGAAAGGTGAATACATTTGCAAAGGAGGGTAAACTATCTGAGAAGTAAGAAATTGAGTTTAGAATGAGAAAGAAGGCATATCAGAAAGGATTAAAGTGGGGAACAAAGGGATAAATTGATGAGACTGCTTTAAAAAGATAAGAGCAGCCACAGAACAGATGGTAGAAATGAAGTCACTAATACCTTTAAGGGGACAAGAGGAAAATATACCTATCTTTAGTGAGAAAGAGCAGGAACACATGCGAGAAATGGGGGCTGAACGTACTTCAAATGGGAAATGGTGGACACCGGATGGAAAGCAGCTATTGAACAAAGAAATAATGAGAGAATTATTAGGGAGGTTGCATGGACAAAGCCATTGAGGAACACAAGCCCTCTGTGACACCCTCCTCAGAACCTACTCTTGCCGTGGAATGTATACCATGGCTGGACAAGTCATAGGGGGCTGTGTAATAGGTCAGCGAATTAACAAAAAAATCATGAGAACAGTCCCAGGAGGAGGACAACCATTAGCAGTTAGACCCTTCCAGAGAATACAGATAGATTTCACCGAGCTGCCCCGGGTACAAACCTGGAAGTACCTGTTAGTGATAGTGGACCATTTCACCAGGTGGGAAGAGGCATTCCCCACGACAACTGCCACCTCACAGGCGGTAGCCAAGATATTACTAGAACAAATTATACCCAGATATGGGATTATGGAAACAATTGACTCAGATAGAGGGACCCATTTTGCCTCCAAAACACATAAAATGATCTGTGAAGCACTGGGAATAGAATGGAAATTGCATACACCATGGCATCCCCAGAGCTCAGGAAGGGTGGAAAGAATGAATAGCACCTTGAAGACCCAAATCACCAAGTTGATAGAGGAAACAAGACTCCCCTGGACTAAGTGCCTCCCGATAGCCCTGTTAAGAATCCGAACGGCACCTCGAAAAGACATAGGGATATCACCATATGAGATGTTATTTGGGCTCCCATACTTAGGGAAGATCGAAGGAGTTCCAACAATGCGAGGGCAGTGATGTATTCTTAAGGAACTATTTACTGGCAGTGTCCCAATCTCTTGCAGAACTAAAAATTAAAGGATTGCTGGCACAGAGCCCACCACTGCACTTCCCGATTCACTCAGTCAAGGCTGGAGACTGCGTATAAATAAAAAACGTGGAAAGAAGAAAAGCTGCAACCTGGTGTTACTAATCACCGAGACAGCAGTACGAACAAGAGAGAAAAGATGGACACACGCAAGGGTCCTGTGGAGGCCCCACCAGACAATATCAGCCCGTGGACTGTGCGCAAAGGAGAGGAATCATTGACTTTTATATTTACCAGGAACACGCAGGAAAAATGAAGATTTTATGTTGGTGGGTCGTGTGTTGGGAAATCACCCAACTTGTAAGTAATGTAACATGCATAAAAATCACAATACCACAGAATAGAAGGTCCACCACCATCCCATTTGATGTAAAGGAAAATGGTGGTGCGGCTATAGAATGTATGTATGCACCCATCCCTATAAAGATTGGCACGGGGTGTTCACTTCATCAAAATATGGGTGGCATCGGACCACCTATCAAACTGATAGGTGGAAAGTGTATCAAAACCCGAACGAGAAATTACCAGGATGCGTATATGTGAGCATACAGAGGATTCAAATGCAGTAAAGTGGATGATATTGGATATGTGCAGATAGAACAAGGAAGGATGCATGTCTGAAGTTTGAGATAGAAGTGAAGTGGGATGGAGAGATGGTAAGATATGAGGAGAAGGGAGAGGTGTTCAAGATAGATGACAGTCAGAATAGGGATCCCGGGGCAATACCAGCACCACCAGCAGTCAGCAATGTAAATAGGGAAAATGAGCCTAAAGATCTGAAGATAATGATAGTAGCAGGAGAAACATGATTAAGGCAGTTATATGAGAAGGGAATACCAACAGGGGGAACAGGAGCCAACACCTGGCTAGCCTGGATAATGTACACAGCTAGAAGTATAAAACGAACCAAAAGGCCTCAGCTGGTCCCAGTACCATTTCCCCTGAATTGGGATAGAACACTTGGGGCTATGTCATGTATACTACAGCTATTCACAAATCCCCTCTTACCAGAGAATGCGATATGCCAGAGTTATCATTACCTATTTCCGACCAGCAACAACAATACGAAGGGCCGAAGGGAAGACCCTAGACCTCCTCCATTCACCATTCCTCTTGGGGAGGAGGGATTTGAGTGCTATACAAGATATAACCCAGAGGGACAGGATATGGGGAAGGTGCTCAACTGCAATCAGACGTATAACATAACGGCTGAGGAACAGGGGCCACTGTTCAAAAGCTCCTGGCTGAGAAAGCAGATAGTCAGAAGAGCTGATGTCTGGTGGTGGTGCGGGGAGAATACCCTGTGGCCCCGGTTACCTATGTCATGGATGGGAACCTGTACCCTCATACAACTGATTATGCCCTTTACCATAGCAGTAGAACATGCTGTAGAACTCAAGGAAGGAAATCAACGACAAAAGAGAAAGGTGAAAGGATCATTCGACACCCACATCTATATAGACGCGATAGGAGTGCCAAGAGGGGTACCCAATGAATTCAAAGCCAGAAACCAGATAGCTGCAGGCTATGAGTCCATGTTCTTCTGGTGGCCCACAATTAATAAAAATGTGGACTGGATCAACTACTTATACTACAATCAACAACGCTTTATAAATTACACTCGAGATGCAGTTGAAGGATTAGCGGAACAACTGACAGCTACCAGCCAAATGACCTGGCAAAATCGCATGGCCTTGGACATGCTACTGGCTGAGAAGGGAGGGGTGTGTGTAATGTTTGGAGAACAATGTTGCACATTCATCCCCAACAACACTGCTCTGGATGGGTCAGTGTCAAGAGCCCTAGCAGGTCTCACCTCTCTGTCTATCGAATTGGCTGAGAACTCTGGAGTAGACACCTCTTGGACAGGGTTTCTAGAATCCTGGTTTGGGAAATGGAAGCACATCTTTACATCAACCCTAACATCAGTGGTAGTCATGGTGGGGTTACTGTGTTTGTTTGGATGCTGTATCATTCCCTGCGTACGGGGGTTGGCCCAGCGATTGATAGAAAACAGCCCTGACAAAGAACAGCGCTGCCACCATAATGGCCTTCAGAACACAGTATGACCAACAAGAGGGGGATATGGAGGCGAAGAATCTGTTGATAGCATTAGAAAAGGAGGATGTAGTGTAAATCAAAAGTTGTGTGGCAAAAAGAAAAATGATGGATTGTAAGAAAAGGGGTTAACAGACATGGTTGATTTAAACTAGGAATAGAAAAAATGTAGCTTAGAAAGAAATAAGGTTTCAACAAAGCCAGACTGTTAGTGGGATAGAAAGTAACGACAGATAGAGAGAACTTTGAGATAGAAAGTAACGACAGATAGAACAGAGCACAGAGAGAACTTTGAGATAAAAAGTAGCAGACAGATAGAAACTTCAGTATAAGCCTTTGACGTCAGGAGATGTTCCGAGGCGTTCCTGGACTTTCTTGTGGGAATGTGGGCTTTATGTTATAATTAAAAAGAGGCAAAAGTGAGAAAAGAGGGTGTGGCTATAATGTAATGAAATGTATAAAGATAGAATACATCCCGACCCTCGGTGTGCCTCTAGGGGACAGCAAAGGAGAGGCACCTATTCTGCAGAATATTATCTTAATAAAAGCTTCTTTGCTGACTTTGTCTCAAACAGCATTTGTGATTTTTTTATATCTCACAAACGCTATGCCTCACACAGTGGATTTCTTTTGGAATACCAATTCTGATGCTGAAGTCAACTGACATTACATTTGTTATGTCTTTGAGTATTTCCATGTCCAATGCCTCCAATGTATGTATCCATTGTTTAATGCAAGTGCAAGCTTTCCTTTGATGAGGTGGTGTAACTGGAGGGGTTAAACTAATAGGGTGTCTGTCCATGGGTAGATTTTGCATATGACTGACATGATTGCAACAGACATGACGAAAGAAGCTATTGCGGTTCCTCCAAGCCACTGATATGCCCACAATCACAGGACCGACGTTAACTAAAGCCAAAAGATAAACTGCTGGGAACACTCCGTACTTGAGGCAGCAGTGTAAAAAGAGAAACAGTTGCCATTCTCACCCTTCATCCACACCTGCTATAATGGCTAGCATTTTTTCAAATCCAGCATCTGTTGTTTTTTTGGGGTTTCCTATTGTGAGAAAATTGTCCATGTTGGGACAGGAATGGTGGGAATGGATGGATGATGAGGAAATGGAAGGAAAGGCAATGGAGGGGTGTCAGACGCACCATAAGTCACAAGCAAAAGGATGGCAGCGCAAGGAATAATAGTCAGGGGAATGAAAAAATAACAAAGAAATGTGAACAAGTAAAGTAAAAATGAGTAGCAAAATGGTGAGACAAGCATGGATTAAGGTGTCTGATTTATTCTGGGCCTAATCACCAGTGCCTGATCTCAGTGAGAATCGTTGTCCTGGCAGGTGCCCAGTGATAAGCTATGTCTGTAATCAATTGGCAGAATGACAGGCCACAAACATCCAGTCACATCTGATCGGTGGAAGGGATGAGTAAATGCCAGCAGCACAGCAGTTGTGAAGAGAATTTGCTTGCTCATGTCACTCAGTTGCTCTTTAGTTTATTTTAGGTCCAAAATTGTATTTCAGCCAAGCTTACGATGCTTGGTACAGGAAAGTAAAATAAAAATCAGTGCCTCCAGATGTAGTGCAATGTTGGTTTCAATTATTTGCAGCAATTGGAATTGCTAGGTAGAGCAGGTTTCATCACTTGAGATGTGAAGCCCTTTCCCTAGTGTGGGATATTAAAAAATCACAAATGCTGTTTGAGACAAAGTCAGCAAAGAAGCTTTTATTAAGATAATATTCTGCAGAATAGGTGCCTCTCCTTTGCTGTCCCCTAGAGGCACACCGAGGGTCAGGATGTATTCTATCTTTATACATTTCATTACATTATAGCCACACCCTCTTTTCTCACCATTCTGCCTCTTTTTAATTATAACATAAAGCCCACATTCCCACGAGAAAGTCCAGGAACGCCTCGGAACATCTCCTGACGTCAAAGGCTTATACTGAAGTTTCTCTCTGCTACTTTTTATCTCAAAGTTCTCTCTGTGCTCTGTTCTATCTGTCGTTACTTTCTATCTCAAAGTTCTCTCTATCTGTCGTTACTTTCTATCCCACTAACAGTCTGGCTTTGTTGAAACCTTATTTCTTTCTAAGCTACATTTTTTCTATTTCTAGTTTAAATCAACGATGTCTGTTAACCCCTTTCCTCACACCTAGTACTACCAGTCAGTGGTTTGCTGCAAGTAGTTGGATTTGTTACACTTTATTATTTCTGGATGTTCGACCTGTTTGTTCTAAAGATCAAACAAACACATTTAATTAGTGCATCAGATGCACTAACACACTCTGAGATCCGACGAGGGAAGCTTCTTCATCAGGCCTTTGAGATCGGTGTAAGCATGTGGTGAATTTATGTTAACACAACAGTGTAACATGGATGGCCACGAAATTCTATCACTTTTACAGAGGAATTGGTAACAAGATTCAATCAATTTAATGAAAATTCAAAAATTATATCTGGATATTTATTTTGTATTTCTCTGTCCTTTTCATCGATTTAACATTTGGAGAGAGGGAAACAGCACGTGGTAGCCATTTGTGAGTTACCAGAGCCCACATGCATCCAACTTTTTGTCTTGTTCTGTCCATGCCAGTTCTGTCCATTGAAGTTTTCTTTGCCTGCTGTGTGCTCTTCCCTGACAGCAAGTACTGTAATTTTGAGCAGTGGAGAGCATTGCATGTGTGTCTAAGTCTGGTCACAGCTAAGATTTTATCCTTTGTTAAAGTTGATCCACAGGGAATCAGTCTTTCTTTTTATTTTTTGCTGGACTCCAACTTGCTGCCTGCCTCTGGTTTTTTTGTACATAAGTAAGGTGATTTGAGCGATGAGGGAATGAATAGGTGAGACAACAAGACAGGTATACACAAAGATAAATGAATAAGGTAGATAGAGGCAAAAATTAAAGGACAACAAACCACATTTTATGCTCGTTAATAGATTGACTGACTATTTTGCTTTCCCTATAAGGTTTCTCTCGATTCTGTCTTAATATTAAGATACAAAGTGGCAATAACCTTTTTATTTGTTTTATGTCAGACAAACTATGAGTTATGTGGTAAAAATGTGATTGAATTCTACAATTATGTAAAATACTTCAGTGGAGAAATCAACCTCATCCGAACAAGGTAAATAGCAATGAAGCAGACAGATGGAGTAAGGGTAAGGTTGCAGTCCGTATTACTGAAGGGAATTATGTGCCAAATGGGTTTATTGAGACATATGATTACCTTTTTAGTATAATTCTCAGGCTACTTCTATGGTGCATATTTCTTGCAGCGAATGGAGATTCTATTAATCCATTAAAAACTGCTATAGAAATCCTATGTTCAATATTTTCACTGTTTCATTATGTAAGCACTCCACACAATCACCTCTATTAAATCACACATGCAAAGTAATTTACCATTAGAATTTTATTAAGGCTTTGATGAAAAAGTAGAAGAATCTAAGTTCATTTTCAATTACCCAGATATTGCACGTTGCCTGCACATGTTGAAGGGTTGGCCGAACTGGACAGAATGATATATGGCATGCTCCACTCTATGTGAACTTGAGCCTGAATAGTTCTATTGCATTGAAGGAGACATTAGCAATTGTGTTCAAATTCTGATTGTAAATTGCTCACTATTTGCACCCATAAAATGTGGAATATTTGCCAGAACCTTCAGAAAATATTTTTGGTTGGCAGTCAAGTCAATGGAGGGTAAACAAACCCTGTTAACCAGAATGGTGCTTTAGTGAGGCAGAACACAATGGAATTTTCACAAAGCAGAGAGGCTTTTATTGCTAACAAAGAATTCCAACATGATCTCCGTGCCATTGAGCATGCCTTTGAAGTTTCTTCCTAAAAGCCATTCTGCCAAATAACCGGAAACAATATGAAATGGAAAGATAATGGAGGAAGGTATAAAGGAAGGCACCTTCTGTTGTTGTTAATCTGCTTCAACACAATATTTCTTTCTTTGTTCACTTTCATTTTGTGTCCATGAGCACTGGAAGCTGTGGTGTTCCTTGATAAAGGTATAGATTAGAACTTGATGGAAAAATAGCAAAGAGTTTAATGTGCAGTCCATTTTAATGCATTAAACAAAAATTGTGATTATGAAAAGATCATTGGTAATCACGAGTTATGATTAACTCACTGATCCCATTGATTGCTTGATGATACATCACAACCTGCTGCCTACTTTGCAAAAATAGAAGCTCGCATCGGAACTATGAAATAAACTGACTGGAGATAAGTCAAAGACCTATTTTGAAGTATAAGAACCTTGCAACTGGAATAATTAATGAGCTTAATATTGGATTGATAGAGAATGAAATTATAGAGTTTAATTCTTACAAAGACTAAATCATTCCTGAAGGTAATCTAAATGCAATATTCTTTTATTTTATTTTTATTTTTCCTTCTAGTCTTTCTTTTTGTCTTTTTATTTAACTTTCTGTATTTTATTTTGTGACTCAAAATCCATTTTCTGCTCTTTCCTTCTCTGTCTATCATTTGATTAAAGAGTTGGGTTGTTCAGCCCAGTATTTGGGAGGCCTTTTCGAACACCAATGTGATTTTTTTTTTCAGCAACCATATTCCCCCTATGCAGTATTTGCACTAGAGGAGATATAGATAACATTATATATTTTCCATTGTCCTTCCCCAATTTGCTCACAAATATGAAATACGCAATAGATAGAATAGAAAATTTATTTGGATCAACCGTCTGCATTTCAGAAGCCCTTCATATCTACACCATGCACAAGGGTACACACTTCAGGTAACTTAATCGCAGCTTTGTAAATTGCATGGTCCTGTCACTGAGCACAGGACAGACACTACTTCCTCCTAATTCTAAAGCTAATTACCAGTCTGGTTACCACTGTCAATGCAGCTTTTTGTTCCGGTTGAGATACATTGGCAGAAGTTAAAATAGGATTTTGCTAACACTTTGAAAGCCTTTTAAATTGACATTTGAGTATTATTCAAGAGATAGATCTTTGTAAAGCAAAATATTTCTCCTTTTTATAACTTACAGTCAGTCTGCTGAGCACAACTTAATAAACTTATGGAATTGTAAGACAGACACAAAATGCTGGAGTAACTCAGCAGGACAGGTAGCATTTCTGGAGAGAAGGAATGGGTGAAGTTTTGGGTTGAGACCTTTCGTCTGAAGAAGAGTTTCGACCTGAAACATCACCCATTTCTTCTCTCCGGAGATGCTGCCTGTCCTGTTGAGTTACTCCAACATTTTGTGTGTATCTTCGGTTGAAACCAGCATCTGCAGTTCCTTCCTGTACATTATGGAATTCTAACTTGGTTGTTGATTAAACGTATATGGGATACGTTTTTTTAAATAGTACAAATAGTTTAAAACTTGTATTTAAAACTTCCTTATCCATTACATTAGAATTACATGGGCACTAAACAGTCGCCAATACGAAACAGTATTTAACAAAGTCTCTTGTATTTCACAGTATGCCTTAAAATTAAAAATGCACTTAAAATTGGTCCCTTTAGAAAGGCTAGAACACAAAAAAGGCTTAGTTAACACAGGGATAAAGAAAGATAAGGAACAGTTAGAGTCAAGCAGGTTGCGGTATTTCCCTGTATTCCATCCCCTTAGGCATGAAAATGCTAGCTCAGAAAGAACACTGTGGAAACATTGAAGATTAAGTTGTTAAGAGATGATGAAGGCATGTAACAGTGAGAAAGTTATCGCATCAATGTAAAATGCTGTGTTTAATCACTTGTACTGTACTGAGCCTCCAGCAACGTTACTTTTTGTAATCTCCAGATATGATTATTGTGAGTTTGATAAGTTGCTAGTGAATATTATACCAAAGAATTTCCATAGACCGGTCCTGTTCTAGTGTGGCCGCACGGGAGGTTAGAAGCATATATCCGATTGCAAATATAGAAACAAAATCTCACATTCTAATGGCTTCAAAGTTCAAGTAGTTACAGACTTTTGCCCAGAAGGATATATTTTCAGATAGAATGGCAACCGATCCTGTGACTTCTCAGTGGGTTTCACCAGTAGTCAGTTTGATAATTAGTCATGATAACGTGCACCATTTCACCTTAGTGGAATGTAGAACATGATTATCAACCAAATTATCTAACTTAATTGTAGAGTAATGGAGCTATGCTGTACAAAAACAACCCATTCAGTCCAACCATCCATGATGACCTAGTTCCTTAGTCCCACTTGCCTGTACCTGGCCAAATAGGTAGATGGGAGGTCAGGACCACACTCTTGCTGGTGAGAGGATGACTCAGTTGCCTGATAACAGCTGGGAAGAAACTGTTCCTGAATCTGGAGCTATGTATTTTCAAAGTTCTGTATCTCTTGCCTGACGAAAGAGGGGAGAAGAGGCAGTGTCCAGGGTGCGATTAGACCTTGATTAAGTTGATGGCATTGCCGAGGCAGTGTGAAGTGTAGATGGAGTCAATGGAAAAAAGATTGGCTTGCATGATGGTCAGGGCTATGTCAACAATGCTCTGTGATTTTTGTGGTCTTGGATAAGACTGTTCCTAAACCATACTATGATGCATAGTGTATCCCGATAAAATATTTCTATGGCAAATCTGTAGATGTTAATGAGGGTTCTTTGGATCATGCTGAAATTCCAAAGCCTTCCAAGGAAGTAGAGGCGTTGGAGTGCCTTCTTGGCCAAAGCTTTGATGTAGCTGGTCCAGAACAACTTGCTAGTGATATTTGTATCTCGGAACTGGAAACTTTTGACCCTTCTCTACTTTGGCATCATCACTATATACCAGGGTGTGTGTACTGCTTCACTTCCTGAAGTCAATTACAATCTCCATTGTCTTGCTGACATTGAGAGAGAGGTTGTTGCCTAGGCAGCAGGTTATGAGATTCTCAGGTTACAAGGTCTTCACCACCTTCTCACAGCAGCAGCATCACCATTGGCACCTCTGTCTCCCGTGATAGCCACCATTTCCCAGTCATTTCCTGAGATTCCTTTGTATTTATACATTCTTTACCTTGTTTTGACTGAAGGTCATCAACCTGAAATTTTAATTTAAAAAATACGGATGCTCAACATCTGACAGAAAATGGTCAATGCTGAGAATACACAGGCAGCATCTGTGGAAAGCAAAACAAAGTTTATGATTCAGCTCAAAACACGGGGAAAAAGAGAAAAAAAAACGGTGTTTAAATTGCAGAAACAAATTTAGGAGGAAAAGGCAGAACAAAGGGAATATCTATGATTTCATGAGACCTGGTCAGATTGCTAACTTGGGAAGTTAGATGGTAATTAGTAGAGCCAGGATTTTGATATAATTGCCATATACCTTTTCATGCCTTTTTGATGATTTCACCAAGACAAAGCTTTTTTCACAATCGAGTGCCTAAATCATCATTTTTTTGCCATTTTGCTAAAAGGTCGTGCTATTTTCTCTGGTTTACCGTGATTACAATGATGTTTCGATGTTAACATTAATATCTATGTAATTCAAAGTGTTATCTTGACCACTTCCTGTTTGCAATGTGCTTTAATTTTAGAAAAATCAAATGGCTGTGATTTCTTGGCCATCTTACTCAGTCCTCCTCCGCTGTGCAGGCCCCGCAGATTTTTCCCATCGATGAAAAATAAAAGACTTATTAGTGTTTAAAAAATCTTAAGATTCTCTCTCCTGTCAATCACCACCATGAAGGCCATGCCCCTTCTGGTGGGAGGGGGGAGGGACTATAAAACCCAGATGTGTGGGCGTCTGTCTGCAAGATGGTGAGGGAGAGGTCACGACTCTCTATCTGAGCTGGAAAACTACAGAACAATGTGAGTATGCATTGTACTTGAATAAATGATTTGTTAGTCCAATGAAAGTATATTTAATTGTTTGGCCTGACCTGTGGTTGAAACTGCAATGGCAATGGTAATGAAGTGCAAATGCAATGAGCTGTTTGGCGTGGGCCTGCCCTGTGCTTGAAACTGCAATGGCAATGGAAATGAAGTGAAAATGCATTCAGCTGTTTGGCTTGGGCCTGCCTGTGCTTGAAAGTGCAATGGCAATGGAAATTAAGTGAAAATGCAATCAGTTGTTTGGCTTGGCCTGCCTGTGCTTGAAACTGCAATGGCAATGGACGTGAAATGAAAATGCATTGAGCTATTCGGCCTGCCCTGTGCTTGAAACTGCAATGCAATTGGAAATGAAATGAAATTAGTTGTTTGGCCTGCCCGAAACCACTGATTTTGGCCCACAAACTCCCAATTAGCCTAGAAACCAGTCCCTTTTGCCCAAAATGCCCGTATTAGCGCCGGAGGAGAATTTTGGCCCAAAAGGCCCATGCCAGGACAGGAAAAGTCCAGAAAAAATGCCTTTCACTGAGATTTAACTGAGATTTTTTAAAAAGAGCCCCTTTGGCCCATCAGGCCTGTACTAGCCCAGGAGTACCTTCAGCCCATCATTAAGTATTCCCCCTGCAAGTATTAAACCTCACCCCAGTATTTTTCTGCCTCCCTTCATTTGCTCCCTGTGCGACTCAGCCCAGGATAGACTTTCCACCTTCATTGCTGTGATCTGCAGAAAAAGATGAAAAATGTCTAATATTGATTCTCCACCCTCTCCCCCTTCTCTCTCACAGAGTCTCTCGCCTGTTTTGGGCAGAATTTCTGGCAGTTTCTGAACTGCCAGCCCACCAGGCCTGAGTGACTGAGCTGCCAGCCCAAGAATCCATTCAGCCCACAATGTCCATACTAGCCCTGGAAACTTGTCCCTTCGGCCCACTAGCACTCCAGAAAGCCCTTCCCTGCCCCCCCCCCCCCCCCCCCCTCCACTCACCAGCAATATTCGAATTGGTGGAGAGGTGAAATATTGCTTTGAGGGACCAGTCCTCCCGTGTGAACATGGGACCCAACGGGTCCCACTTAGTCTAGTTAATGTTATTATTAAAATGTTAACGTATTATAACTCACAAGAAAATTTCCACCCCCGGGGAAAAACCGGGGCAACCACCTTTGGTCGTTCACTCATTCGTGCCGCTGCCCACTGGTTCAGTCTTCTCCAAGATCTATTTAAGAAAGATCTGCAAATGCTGGAAAAATCTAAGGTAGATAAATGCTGGAGAAACTCATCTCGTGAGGCAGCATCTATGGAGAGAAGGAATAGGCGACGTTTTGGGTCAAGGTCCTTCTTCAGACTGATGTTGGGGGGGGGGGTGGCTGGAAAAAGAAAGGAAGAGGCGGAGACAATAGGACTAGAAGGAGAGCTGGGAAGAGGGAGGGGGAGGAGGGAGAAGACAAGGGCTATCTAAAATTAGAGGTCAATGTTGATACTGCTGGGGTGTAGACTGCCCAAGCGAAATACCCAAGCTTGCCTCCTCACTACATTTACTGCTGGCTCCAGTCACAAATCTGAGTTTTCGAGTGATCTGTGCAAGGCATTCATTGATGCTGGAATTCCACTGTAGAAATTGGAAAACAAATCTCTCAGAGGTTTTTTAGAGAAATACACAGAGGAACAATAACCAAGCAAGTCATCATTACGGAAAAATTATGTTGACAGCAACTTCAACATTGTTGTGCAGAAAATTAGGGATGAAGTTGCATGCAACAAAATATATTGATCTCAATAGACAAGACAACTGATGTTGTTGGGAGATGTATTGCCAATGTGGTCATCGGTACATTGGAGGCAGGTCTACCATCAAAGGAGTATTTGTTGACATTGGTGGTATTGGAGAAGTCAAACAGCTCAACTATTGCTCAGTTGTTTACATATTTTCTTGCTGTACTTTGGCCAGAAGGTATAAAACATAAGAATGTTCTGTTGTTTTCATTCATACAGCTCCGTACATGAAAAAAGCTGCTCGTGCTCTTAAAGTTTTATTCCCCAAAATGTTGCATTTGGCATGCTTACCTCAAGCACTTCATAGAAATGTCTAGCACATACGTAGCTTGTTTCCAAATGTCGATCAGTTTCCAATGTCAAGAAAATCTTCCTCAATCCACCGTCACATGTGCAGTTGTTCAAGGAAATGGCACCTGAGATTCCGCTACCTCCTCAGCCTGTTTGACTAGGTGGGGCACATGGCTCTCTGCTGTACTCTACTATGCTGCAAATTTTGAAAAGATAAAATAAATCATCAACTGTTTTGAAGAAGAAGAATCTGCTGCAGACAGGATCGTCAGTGAATCATGCAGAAAAAGTCCCTCCACCATGATCTTGTGTTTATTGCTTCCAATTTTGCAAACTTCCCACAAGCTATCACTCTCCTTGAGAAACGTGGTGAAACATTAGTGAATAACTTGCAGGTTTTCCACAAAGTAACTGACGATATTCGTAAAGTTCCTGGCGATGTAGTTAAAGACATACAAGGAAAATATGAGTGAGTGATTTTAGCTAACAAAGAGTTTGAAGAAATACAAAACATATCTAAAGTTCACAAAATATCGATATGAATGTTGAGTCAGTAGCTTGTTTTGGGTATGCACCAGTGACCTCAGCTGAGATAGAAAGAAGCTTTTCACAACTGAGCATATTCTGTCTAACAGACAGCATAGTTTAACACCAAATAATTTGAAAAAAGTGCTAGTAATCATGTGCAACCAGGCAGCTTTGGTCATTTAATGTAGTATACCTTTATATTATTATTTTTAACCATATTTTCGTGGTGGAAATACATGCCTTTATTGCCTTTTTTTGTCAATAATTGCCTTTTTGTGCCTTTTTTGTAATTTTATTATGTCTTTTTGCCTGCCTATTTCATGCCTAAACATCCTGCCTCTAGTGATTAGGCTTCTTTATCTGGTTAATGGTCAATGGTGTTTTATTGTCTCATGTGCACATGCACATTTATTTTTGTCTACAGTTCTATGAAGTATTTTTATATCTAAACACAATTAGCAAAGTGTACAGAAATAATCCACTGAGACCACATGCAAAGACGCCAAGTTGTGACACCATGTTCAAAGTCCAGTCTGCACTCTATAGGGCCAGTCCCACTTAAAAAACGGCGACTGGACCCTCCCCTAAGACAATGTCTATGACAATCTACCACCTAGTCGACGGCAAGCTACCTACATCAACTTACCACCACACAAGCAACAACCTACGACGACCAAAGTCAACCTACGTCCACCCGGAACAATCTACAAGAAGCAATGACCCTGTCGGTGACAGCTGAAGACAACTGAAGACAATTCAGTCGCCGGTACTTGTCGCCGGTTGACGTAGATAGTCGCCAATGGAATTCACGGACGTTAGCACCCGACGACAACCAACGTCACCTGGCTTCACCCTGGCACCAACCTACGCCAACCAACGACAGTACCTCCGACAGGAGAAGACAGGCAACATCATGCCCACTGTCGCCAATATGTTTTGAACATTTCAAAACCCAGCGGCAACAAGAAAAATGACACTTGAGGAGACAACTCATGACAATACAGGCATCACCCCGCGACCAAGTGGCGACAGCCTATTTTCCGGCTGTCGACGAAAAAATCGCCTAAGTGGGATAGGTCCTTAGGTCTTATGAGCGGTGCCTGAGCCAGACAAGCCACAAACTGCTGCAGGGCTTCCTGCCGTCTCCCACCTTGGATGGCTGGATCGTCCAGCAAATCAACATTCCTCTCCTCACCGATCCACCTTTCCGACCCAGGGGCGCCTCTCACATCCGACCTTGAGGGCGTGGAAGGGCAGACCCCATTTCACTCTCCTACCAGCCTTGCTCGTGGTGCCCGTTGTCTCCGACTCCCTCCTGTCTGGTCTCTGGTCTTCAGAGGACAAACAGCAGCTGGTTTGCTGGCTTCCCCCTACAAGCCTACAAGTCATGTGCATCCAGCGTGCCTTGTGCGTCCAGCATGTAATGTGTTGCTAATAACAGGGACATGACTAGCACATCAAGCTGCACTAAGCAGAGAGGATCTAGGTTAATATCACAGATCGATGACTGAAAATGTTAATTGTGATTCTTTTTCTGCAAATTTCATCCAACCTGCAGATTTTTTCCAGCATCTTGTGCTTTTATTTCAAATATCCAGTATCTGCATTTTCATTTATTTTTCATCTGCCATACTAAATGAGATTTATATGGTCAATTAGATTGATTCCAATAACTTGCCCACACTTGCCCATAATTATTACATTGATACATGGTTTATCACTTCCTCCCTTTTTAAATAACAAAGTTGAAGCATGTTATAAGTAGGAAAAAGGTTGTAAACATATGATAAGACATTGTGATGCAATGAGGCAGACATTTTGTACTTTAGTTGTTTCTGTTATAATGAGGAAAATCTGTAAAAAAAAAAATCAACAACAGCACGATTAACTTTGATGGACTGTGAAAATAATTTGATGTGAACTCCTATTTGGTTCAAAGGATATAAAGTGGGAACTGTAAGATAGCCGACGGAACAAAGAATTTCAACAAACTGTGGAATGGAGCACAAATAGTAAGTTGATAGACAATAGAGAACAGGTGCAGGAGCAGGCCATTCGGTCCTTTGAGCCAGCACCACCAGTCAATATGATCATAGCTGATCATCCACAATCAGTACCCCGTTCCTGTTTATCCCCATATCCCCTGACTCCGCTATCATCAAGAGCTCTATCTAGCTCTCTCTTGAAAGTATCCAGGGAATCGGACTCCACTGCCCTCTAAGGCAGCACAAATGAATGGTTAATAATAACAGGCCAAGATCTTGGAGGAATAATATTCAAGACAAAACAAGAAATGTAAATGTAATAAAATGTTCTGGAGGGGAGGTAAGAAGAATGGTGTTTAAGTAGTTTAATACTATTAAAACCAAGAACAGATATAAAAAACAGGAATTAAACGTAAGTATTATTTTAACTGCAGACATTGCACACCTCACAAACACCGTTGAATAAGGATTGAGATGGACTGTGCATTTCCGAGTACAGCCCAACTCTACACAATTTCAAAGTAAACTGCAGATCTTGAAAATCTTTCAAGGTTCACGATTTCAAGGTCAGTTTATTGTCACATGTACCAATTGAGGTACAGTGAAATTTGAGTTACCATACAGCCATACTAAGTGGAAAGCAACAAGACACACAACCACATAAAAGGTAACATGATCATCCACCACAGTGGATTGCACATTCCTCACTGTGATGGAATATAATGAAGTTCAATCTTCTCCCTCTTTGTTCTCCCGCGGTCGGGTCAGTCAAACCATCTGCAGTAGGGGCAATCAAAGCCTCCGCAGCCGACGATCGAAGTCCCCATCAGGGTAATCGAAACTCGTGCGCCGGGGCAGTTGAAACTCTCCACAGCATGGAGCTCCCTTGTCGGTCTCTTCTTAACAGAGATATAGAAACATAGAAATTAGGTGCAGGAGTAGGCCATTCGGCCCTTCGAGCCTGCACCGCCATTCAATATGATCATGCATGATCATCCAACTCAGCATCCTGTACCTGCCTTCTCTCCATAATCCCTGATCTCTTTAGCCACAAGGGCCACATCTAACTCCCTCTTAAATATAGCCAATGAACTGGCCTCAACTACATTCTGTTGCAGAGAATTCCACAGATTCACCACTCTCTGGGTGAAAAATGATTTTCTCATATCGGTCCTAAAAGACTTCCCCTTTATCCTTAAACTGTGACCCCTTGTTCTGGACTTCCCCAACATCGGGAACAATCTTTCTGCATCTAGCCTGTTCAACCTCTTAAGAATTTTGTAAGTCACTATAAGATCCCCCATCAATCTTCTAAATTCTAGCGAGTACAAGCTGAGTCTATCCAGTCTTTCTTCATTTGAAAGTCCTGCCATCCCAGGAATCAGTCTGGTGAACCTTCTCTGTACTCCCTCTATGGCAAGAATGCCTTTCCTCAGGTTAGGAGACCAAAACTGTACACAATACTCCAGGTGTGGCCTCACCAAGACCCTGTACAACTGCAGTGGAACCTCCCTGCTCTTATATTCAAATCCTTTTTCTACGAATCTTATACTGAAATCCTTTTGCTATGAGACCGCAGACTTCACAACGTTAATATCCACAGGCCCTGCGGTTGGAGCTTCGATCCCCGGCAAATGGACACAGAAATCCATGATGTTTAAGTCCCCCAGACTCCTGAGGCTTGGAGCGCTCTTCGGTCTCTGGTGATCAGTGTCCAGTTATTACACAGAAAAAACACAACATGGTGTCAGAAGTGGGATTCGAAACCACGCCTCCAATTGGATAACAGGCAACATATCCTGCCTGTGAATGAGCCAGTTCCTCCTCTGTATTATTTAGATTGTATGTTCACTTCCATCTGCATCTAGTGGCACTCGCATGCTTCTGCCACCACAACAATCCATGTCCGCAATGGCTCCTTTGCATGTCCCATCTTCCCCTGTACCAGAGTCTCCTGCATCATCTCCAGGGTCGTTGGTCCAGTCTCCCTCGCCTGGGAAGGGGTGTGGGGGAGGGGAGACCTTCAAAACCTACATAACCTTTGTACTATTTTACCGATCGGATCAAAACGTATTTGAATAGAAGCAGAGGAGAATGGTGAGTAAGGTGGAGAAAAACCGTAGCACTATGGAGGGTCGTATTTACGCACATTTAATTACAACACAGACAGGAAGTGGTCAAAATGAAAGTTTTAGTAATATATACTAGACTAAGAGGGACCCATTGGGCCCCATTCTCACATGGGAGGCCGGGTCTCCCAACGCAATATTCCGCTTCTCCACCAATTCCAATATTGGTGTCCAGTGGAGGGGCAGAGCTTTCTGGAGCACTAGTAAGGTGGTTGTGGGCCGAAGAGACTGGTTTCCAGAGGCTAGTATGGACATTGTGGGCCAAATGGATTTGTGGGCGGACAGTTCAGTCACTCAGAGCTGGTGGTCTGACAGCTGAATCATTCAGGCTTGGTGGGCTGGCAGCTCAGTTACTCAAACCTGGTGGGCTGGCAGCTCAGTCAGGTCTGATGGGCTGGCAGCTCAGTCACTTGAGGTCTGGTGCGCTGGCAGCTAAGGCCTGGTGGGCTGGCAGCTCAGTCACTCAGGCTGGTGGGCTGGCAGCTCAGTCACTCAGGCCTGGTGGACTGGCAGCTCAGAAACTGCCAGAAATTCTGTCAAAAACAGGTGACAGACTCTGAGTGAGAAGGGGGAGAGGGTGGATAATCAATTTGAGATATTTTCATCTTTTTTCACAGATCACAGGGAGGAAAGACTATCCTTGCGTAGATCTCTGGATCGCTAGTATGGGTGCTGAAGGGTCTGATTTCCAGAGGCCTAGTATGGACATTGTGGACTGAATGGATTATTGGACTCGCGGTTCATTGAGTCATGGCTGGTGGGCTTGCAGTTCACTAAGTCATGGCTAGTGAGCTAGCACTTCAGTCACTTACAGCTGGTGGTTTGGCAGTTCACTTACTCATGGCTGGTGGGCTGGCAGTTCACTTACTCATGGCTGGTGTGCTGGCAGTCCAGTCAATCATGGTTGGTGTGGTGGCAGTTCACTCAGTGACCCTCCACCCTTCACCCACCCACCCCCCCCCCCCCCGCTCTGCTCCTTGCCATTCCCCACCCCCCCCCCCCCACACATTCAGTCCATCTGCCCTCAATTCCCCCCCCCCAACCCCCATACACACTTGGTGGCTCCCTGACAGTGCAGCCATTCCTGCCTATTAGGTTCCCATTATGAAGAAAGAACACGCAGGCATGGCAAGTGGAAAAATAATTTATGAAAGTTTAAAATGTGAATGACTCTTAAAATATAACAACAATTTAAATGTTAAAGATGAGATTTATTAAGTTCAGTTCTTTCTTGTTGTGTTGCTCATTGCCTTTTGATGGCTCTTTGCTGGTGATAAAAAGAGACAATTTTAATACAGAGAGACTGAGCGGTCAAATTTTAACAAAGAAAATCAGAGAACTTCTCTCAAAGGTCATCATTCAATGAAGCACGCTTTTAATGACAACACTCTTGGTCGATGTTCCATCCTTCAGGAAAACTGACATTTTCCTTAATCTTTCCTCAGCTAAGAGCCACATACAGTTGTCCATGCTGAAATACTGGTTTGTCCAGGTAGATCAACACTTTATACATTGTTTGTTCTTGCACTTTATGGATCATCATAGCAAAACTTGGTTGAATGGGGAATTGGGTCTGCTGAAGGGAAATGTCTTCACCTTCCGTTAAATTGAGTGCTATCCTAGGAATGAGAACAATGTCATCTTTGAAGGCTCCCATGTTGATTCTTGCAATGATCAGATGATTGTGTAGATTTTCCACAATTATCCTCATTCCATTGCATAGCTTCGGCGGTTCCAAGTTCCTCAATAATATGATTGGAGTTCCTTTTCCCAACTCCAATTTGTGTGGTAGTAATCCAGAGATCTCGAGTGAATCGAGGAATTCTGTTGGGAAGTGTGTAGCATGAATTCTGTTAGTGACAGCATTGAAAGAAAAGTACTTTTAATGATTCCAGGGAAGTGTCTGATGGATGTAGAATTGATCCGTTCAAGCAGCACAGTGCAGACCAACCCATGAAATCTGAACCTTCTGCATTTGTATTTGGCAGGGCAGTACTCTGCATATTGCTAACTTGGACGTGTTGTGCATGCTAACGTGCTGTCAGTGCCCCTTAAAACTGTCTAGTGAAGTTGACTATATTGTTGTCTAGTTTATTCCATTCCTTTAAGGTTCTTACAAAGGTTCTTATAAATATGTGTCCTGGTGAATGGAGTTTCTATTTGCATATCATTACTCTTTCTTGTTCTCCTTTCTATTGAGTATGTTATGTATCTATCTGCAGTTATGCCCATGATCCCCTTTTGAATATTGTACAACATGGCTAGTCTGTTCCTTGCCCTTCATGTTTCCAGCGTTTCCCACTCCAGGTCGGACAGCTGCTGGGTGACACTGCTACCTCTATTGTAGTTCCCGATGCAAAAGCATGTTTCTTTCCTCTGTACCCATAGTTTGTTGGTATGACCAGTTTTGTATGGGTCCCAGGCGCATGAAGCGTATTCCAGTAAGGGTGTAACCAATGTTGTAGATGCTGTGGTTTTCACTTCCTTTTGGCAGAACCAGAGGTTTCGTCTAAGGAATCCTAGTGTCCGGTTAGCATTAGTGACCGTGTTGTCCACGTGTTCCCCCCCACGAAAGCTTGCTATCAAGATGAACTCCAAGGTATGGTCGTGAACTTGTACGATGAAGTATGTCCACAGAAGACATAATCTCGAGTAGGTGGTTTCTTCTTGTTTGAAATTACCATAATTGAGCATTTGGCTGGGTTGTAGCTCATCTTCCTTGTGCATTGCCATATTTCCAAAGACTTAAGGTCTTCTTGTAAGGAGTTCATATCCTCTACATCAGTGACAGGTGTATGTACAAGACAATCATCTGTGAAGAGTCTTGTTTTACAATGTATGTGTTCAGGTAGATCATTAATGTACGTCAGGAACAATAATGGCCCGAGGGCAGTACCATGCGGTACTCCTGACAGTACTTGTTTTTCTAAAGCCACCCTCTGCGTCCAATTTGTGAGAAAGTCCCTAATCCAGTTATGTAGACTATTTCTGATGGCATAGTTTTCCTAGGAGCCTTTCATGAGGAACTTTATCGAACACTTTCGAGAAGTCCAGGATTGCCGTAAGCTTAGATTTCCCCTTACCTAATGCCCTTGTTATGTCATCAATAGTGACAATAAGTTGTGTTTCTGTTGAACGTTTTGCTCTGAAGCCATGTTGTGAGTCCACCAGTATCCCATTCTTTCCTAAATGGTCCATGATGTGAGAATGTATGATGTGTTCGAAGATCTTACATGTAACTGGTCAGTGAAACTGATCTGTAAATCTCAGGCGCAGCCTTATTGCCCTTCTGCAATATTGCACAGATGTTTGCTTACTTCTACTGTCATGGTATTGACCCACAATCAATTGAGGACTGGAATAAATCTGTGAGTATGGGTGCTATTTTCGATGCGAACATCTTTAGAAACCATGGTGGCAACTGATCTGGTACCACTGCTTTGTTTGGCATTAGGTTCTGTAGTTGGGTTAATACTCCTGCCTCATGGACCACTAGTTCAGGGGTATCCTGTATGTTACTGGTTCCCATCGATGGAATGTATGAAGGTAGACAAAAATGCTGGAGAAACTCAGTGGGTGAGGCAGCCTCCATCGAGCGAAGGAAATAGGCAATGTTTCGGGTTGAAACCCTTCTTCAGACCAGAAACGTTGCCTATTTCCTTCACTCTGTAGATGGTGTCTCACCCACTGAGCTTCTCCAGCATTTTTGTCTACCTTCAATTTTGCAGCATCTGCAATTCCTTCTTAAACATGTGGAATGTATGACTTGTTTTCCCTCGTAAATACACTGGTGCATTAAGTGCTTTGGCCTTCCCTTTCCCGTCACTTACAACTGTGTTGCTCACCATGAGATCTGCAACTCCCTTCTCTCCGTTACCGAAGCGTTTCATATAAGACCAATATTGCTTGACATTTTCTTTCATTGCAGTGGTAAGGTTGTTTGACACAAAGTCTTGTTCGGCTTTATTCGGAGCTTTCCTTAATTCCTTCTGGCAATTTACAAAGGAATCCAATCATCTTTGTCTTGTGTCTTTTTTGTTTTATTGTATGCCCTCTGTTTCTTTCATCTGAGTCTGTGGTGATGTCTGGTGAACCTGGGTAGGGTACTTGGTTTGGCTGCAGTTTTTTTTTTGGAATATGTCTCTCCATGAGCTGCTTTATTTCAGTTTCACAAGTGTCCCACTTTTCCTGAATAGAAGCATTCCCCATTGAGAGATAATGGTCCCGTAAAGCATCCAGATCTGCATTGATCAGTTCCTCATTTGCTTTCTGCCGTACGTAGTATTTCCTTCTAGGTTGTCGTTTCTGTTTGGCTGTCAGATCCCGATCAACAATAATGATGTCATGGTCGCTTCCACCTTAGTACCCTGAACAAGACTGGTGTTATTTGTGAATACCAACTCTAAAATGTTCCCTCTTCTGGTTGGTTTATTAACCTGTTGGTTCAGTCCAAAACCCATTACAGCCCCCAGTTCAGCTGTATCCTTGGATGCAGATTGATCCTGCACTATTGTTGATTCTTCCCAATTAATATTAGGCTGAGTAAGGTCTCCTGAAAGTATTATATTGTATCCCTTGCCTTTATTGCATATTTTCTCAAATGTGTTCTCAAGTTCATTTACAAACTGCTTATCATCATGTCCGGGCTTATAAGCAGTACCTATTAAAAGTGAGTGCCATCCAATTCAATTTAGTTTCACATTAATTCACTATCTACTTCAAATTCTTCTTTACGAATCATAATAATATCCATTTTACATGCTATTAAGGTGCCACCATGAATTCCGTCCCGTCTGTCTCTTCGATAGACATCATATGTATCCAGGAAAATCTCATTACTGTTAACGTCCTGAGAAAGCCAAGTTTCTGTCCCCTGTACAATATCAGGATTATACTGATCCAAAAGTACCTTTACTTCAGAGGTTTTATTTCTAATGCTCTGAAAATTTACCACTGTAATTTTTAGTGAGTTCCTGCCTTTAGTTAGCTTGTTTTTAACTGTCTTCGGAGCTCTATGAGGTTTAGGGGGTGTTATATTACCAATAAATGTGTCACCTCCATCATCATCATTCAGGATAAAAAAACGGTTGGATGTATTACCTTCAAATGATGAATTAAACAATGTATCAGAAATGTTCATAATTTCACATATTGGACATATCCAGACACAATTTTTCCTTTCAAAGCTGCTGTATGTTACATCATCCACTCCACCGCATGCAACATGTATCCATCTTTAACATCCATCACATTCTATATCCTTGTGCTGACTAATTACCATCTCATTGCACATCCCACATGGTTCAGGTTTACAGTTTGTGCAATGGCATGAAAGATTCTGCTTTGTAATGTTCATATATTCCTTGACCGTCACATCAATGCATTTGACATGATACATTGCATCACAATCTATGCACTGAAGTTTTCTTCGGTGTTTTGTTACCAGCTTATTACAGCTCCCACAGTTTGAAGGCCCAGGGTTAAGACTAACATCCCCAGATACCTGCAAAGTAATGAGAAACCCAATGTGTTTCTTCGGCCTCAGTTCAATAGTCGTACTGGTTCAGACAAGAGTCTGTAACTGTTGATGTAAATTGATGTGTATCTCATGCAATCTTCTCTCAGGATTAAGTATGAGAACCCACCATGATAAACCAGCCGTAGGTTATCTGTAAAGTTTGTTTCCAATGGTTGAATTTGCTGTCTCACAAACAGGCATAACAACAGTATGCTTCCGATGCTGTATAATATGGCCATACTTAATTGTGTTGTTCTACAGTGTATCTCAGCGATTCAAACAATAATATTGAAATCAAGAGGCTACTTCCCTTTATGTTGTCCCACAATGTCTGCCAATGAATACTACTTGTAGTCCACCCACTGCTGTATCCACGCGCAGTTGAAATTAAAATCCAAGATGGCTGCCATTTTCCCGCCGCTTCATAAACAATGTTAAAAACACCCAAAATATCTCATATCGTGATAAAAAGCACCACTGACGTTTGCTAAAAGTCAAATGTTGAATGTTGCACGTTTGAGTTCAGGTGGCTAAGTAATTTCCGAAAAATTTCACTCAGATATAGTCTCCCGTATCTTCCGACTGTAGTTTGCTGCTGTGTCACTCTAGATTTCCGCTGTCTAACGGTCCGCCTGTACTGTCGGTGGCAAAATCCTCCAGTGTCCACTGGGGGCTCACTCTCCATTAGACCGCGGAGCTTCGTGATTAAGAACTATTTTAAAATTCAGCTAAAAATGTTCACCTAAACTTCTATCTAACACAAATAACAATATCCACATTTATACCGTGGCTAAAAAGTCTACTTAGCTATTAAAATGAACAAAAGTCAACAAAAATTGGTTAAAAATGCAGAGCTGCGCTTGGTCGATGGGCCAAGATTCAAGCAGCACAGTGCAGACCGACCCTTCAATTCAGTTCAAGCAGCACAGTGCAGACCAACCCTTCAATTCAGTTCAAGCAGCACAGTGCAGACCAACCCTTCAGTTCAGTTCAAGCAGCAAAGTGCAGACCGACCCTTCAATTCAGTCCAAGCAGCACAGTGCAGACCGACCCTTCAATTCAATTCAAGCAGCACAGCCACCAAGCACGACACCCGGAGGCTGCAGCGAATCGTCCGATCAGCAGAGAAGGTTATTGGCTGCAACCTTCCCTCTGTTGACGAACTGTACATTGCAAGGGCCATGAAGCGAGCGGGTAAGATCATCTCTGACCCCACTCACCCTGTCCACAAATGCTTTAAATCACTGAAGGCGACGCTGGGCTGTCAAAGCTGCCACAGCCAGTTTTTTTTTGCCATGAATAGTAGCTCTACTCAATAACCAAAAATCTGTAGCCTCCATTTGCTCTAGTATTTTATATAATTCACATGTTTAATCAATCATGTTTTATTATTAATGTTTAATGTTTTATGTATCATTCTCAACTGTCACTCTATGTCATGTTGTTACTTGTGGGCGGAGCACAAAGGCAAATTCCCTGTATGTGAATACTTGGCCAATAAACATATTCATTCAATTCTGTTCAAGCAACACAGTGCAGCCCAACTCCTCAATTCAGTTCAAGCAGCACAGTGCAGACCAACTATTCACTTCATGCACCGTGCAGACTCACAGTTCAGTCCACTCACAGTATAGACTCACAGTTCTGGACTCAACTTTCACTCACGGTCTTCCGGGGTGACTGACTCACCTCTGGCCTCCGGGGCTTTATTCTGCTGGCCCCCTGGCATCACCTTTATCATGGTGATTGACAGGCGAGAAGACCAATCTGCTGATCTCACGATTTTGTAAACATTCATAACTTTTTTATTATTTCACTGATCGGAAAAATCTTGGGGTGGTTGGAGGAGAGGAGGATGTTGAGTAAGGTGGCAAAAAATTCATAGCGATAAAGGGTAGCGTTTTTTCTAAAATGTATTTACAACCTAGACAGGAAGTGGGCAAGATTAGATTTTTAGTACTAGTATAGATACAAAGATGGATGGATGGATGGGTGGATGGATGGAGGGATTAGTATGGTTAGGCAATTTTGCTGGCTGGATGGACTGAAAGACCTGTTTCCCTGCCATGTAACTATGACTTGACTCAGCAAGTCAAGCCATCTGTGTGGGAAGAGGAACAGAGTCAATGTTTTAGACCACGGACCCATTGTCAGGACTGGGAAGGAGACAAAAGAAATGTGTAAAACTGCAGGAAAGGTGAAGACGGGAATGTCTCTGATAAAGGTGGTATGGCATTAGGATACATTTTATATTTTTAAATAGAATGGCGGACTAACTGGAGTTTAGAACCTAATCTAGTTGCTTAATGGCTGTTGTTACTGGTATCAGCATTGTATTATTAACTGCAGTATTTAAAAATAAAGAACATAACATTGCATGGTGGGACTTTAATTCAGTCATTATAATGATTCAGTTAGACAACAATTCTGCTCCTTACATTTTATTAGAAAATCATGCTGATGAAGCAGAGATACAAATTTTAAATGTAAACTTTGATAATTACAATTATTGACGAGAAACTGTTACTTTACAAAGGAACAACTGACTTTAAGTGTGCAAAATGAAAAATTATATTTAACTGTGAACGTTCTAATTCCTACCAACAATGGATGTATTAATCATTGGTCTATTAAGGTCACTGTTGATCTGAAGGGAATACTGGGCAAACTGAAATATAAACAGAAAATGCTGTTGAGAAAGAGTTAAAATTTCAGGTCAATGACCTTTCTTCAGAACAATTCTGTTGCAAGGTCATCGGTCTGAAATGTTTCTCTCCTCACACATGCCACCTGATATGCTATTTCCAGCATTTTTGGTTATATTTCCAAGTTCCTGAATCTGCAGTATTCTTTCGGTTTTTGAAATGGTATAAACTAATAGGGTCATTTTTAATTTATGAACGTAGCAAAAAGGGAGAAGAATTTGCTGCATGTAAATGCAATCATTAGTAAACTACACATGTGCTTCAAAGTACTGTTGCACTCATCAATTTGGAGATGATTGTAATGTTCTGAAAAGTAATTTCAGCCTACCTGTTAGTAAAAGGAGTTTTAATGAATTTAATTAAATGAGAAGTATTGTGATTTACAAGATATTGACCTGGTGAGATTAAAGATTTTTGTTTCATATAATTTAGAATTAATATTTGCTTGTGTAGTCATCACTAATGGACAAATTCATTGTGTGTTGGAATAGTTAATAACTGGAGTTTGCACACAAACTTTTAATTTGAATTGAAAACTGTACCTGTTATGTGAACTTACGGTCCTAATAATACGGAAAGACCAAAATTAATGGAATGAAAGATTTTTGCATTATACCATAGACTGATTTCAGTTCAGCAGCTTTAAAACAAAAGATGTTAGCATCTGGTTTACACACTTCAGTTTAGTTTAGTTTAGTGATACAGCGTTGAAACAGGCCCTTTGGCCCACCGTGTCCGCACTGCCCAACAACCCCCGCACATTAACATAATCCTACACACGCAAGGAACTTTTTTTTTGCATTTGTACCTGATTTACCCACAAACCTGTACATCTTTGGATTGGCAGACAGTTATTTAAAAAATATATTTATGTTTATATATTTTAAGGACAACTGTATTTATCTGCAGAAACAAGGAACTGCAGATGCTGGTTTACAAAGGAGTGCTTGAATAGCTCAGAGGGTCAGGCAGCATCTCAGGAGAACGTGAACCTCCATGTTCCCCTGAGATGCTGCCTGATCCGTTGAGCTACTCCAGCACTCTGGGTCTTCTTCTGCATTAATCTGCGTTTAGATTGTCATAACACTGTATCTTAAGACATCATTTTGATGTGAAATAAAGATGAATCAGTTTATAATTATGAACAGGCTATCCAAGCTAGATATTATTTTATACTAACATCAGCAGAATAATTACCTTCAAATATTACTATGCATTTCAACTTATTTAAAACTTCAAGTTTGAGATGGATTATTCAAAGATATTATTGAAATGATATTTCCAAAGCAAATCACAGTATAATCAGTGTAGGTGAAACTGGAATGGTCATTTCAGTCTTAAATTAGTGGGGTTACAATGCACACACATTAGGAGAAATTGGTCCTCTTACTCTTTTCAAATGCTGCTTGTTATGAAGAATACTTCATAATAAAAATATATTAAACAGCCAAGGTACAAAAATTACAGCAACATAACTGCCGAGAAAATCAAAATAACCCCAGATGCTGGAAATCTAAATCAAAAACTGAAAATGATGGAAATATCTAACTGGTCAGGCAGTAGTTATAGGAAAAATAATTATTAGTACTGGCTTTCATGAGCAATGGCCCTTTGCAAAGTCTTTAAAGATTTTTAGTATTCCAATATAAGATAATGGAATGAGTAGTGTAAGGTGAAATAAGAGAGTTAAACAAATAGCATAGATAAAGCTAATTCGATATGAGGAGGTTTGGAAGATGAAAAAGGAAAATGCATTATGAATAGCTGGAGGGAAGAATCGGAGGAAATGTAGATGTTGGCAAAAACCAATCTTTTTACTTTACCTTGGTACATGTGACAACAATAAACCTAAACTTAAATTGATATAATACAAATATATTTTTTGATGGTTGAACAGGTTTAAGGAACTCTTTGGTGTGCTCCTGTTCGATGTGTTGTATGTACACATATCTTTACAGAACCAAAGTGGCCACTTCCTAATACTCAATAAGCAGAAAGCTAAATTAAATTAGTCATTTGACTCAAAAGAAACTAAAATTCTGAGAGATGTATTGCAAGGTGATGAAAGTACTGATGCACATACGATCAACCTTAGTTAAAATTATCTTATTGCCTTCAAGATAGGGGAAACAGCAAGAGAAAATTTGAAAGCACTATCAATGTTGTTATGTAGTAGTAACAGTTTTAAACATTTCAGCTAGTGAAAGATCGAGTCATTCTTTGAATGGTAAATAATCTTAAAATAACAATGCAATGAAATGCAGGGCTGAATTACCCAGCCAGTTGTAGTTGTATTTGCTGTATTTCTAAAGTCCAAAGGAATAGATTGGGTAAATGCGTCTTTTGTCCAGAGTAGGGAGATTGAGAACCAAAGGACCTAGGTTTAAGATGACAAGGGAAAGATTTAATAGGAACTTGAGGGGTAACTCTTTTACACAAAGGGTAGTGGGTATATGGAACGGGCTGACGGAAGAGGTAGTTGAGGCAGGTACTATCATAATGTTTAAGAGACATTTGGACAGGTGCATAGATAGGATAGGCTTTGAGAATTATGGGCCAAGCGCAGGCAGGTGAGATTGGTGTACATGTAGCATGTTGCTCAGCATGGGCAGGTTGGGCTGAAGGGCCTGTTTCCACACTCCATGACTATGACTTTTTTTCAGTGAGACTACCTGACATTTATCAGCCTATGACTGAAAATTCTTCAGATGTTGCTGTTCGCATGCATGAGTTGGCCCAGTATCTGAGGAGTTGCTATTAGAATGGAACATGGTGCAAGCCTCAATGAACAACTCCACGTCTGATCTTTCCTGGTGGGGGGGGGGGGGGCGCTTGAAAGCATAATGCACCTTCTATTACATTGCTGCTAATGGAAACTACACTAGCTATTCATTAGGCTGGTTGTCAAAATGCGTATTTGTTTGGCTGGTCTCGTTTTTGCAAGGAACAATTTCAGCATTGCAGAATACTATCTTTGGAGATGTTTGAGAACAGCTCGAGTAAAGATGTAGTTGGTTCTGGAGCACAAGCCTTTGGCACTATATTGTCATTTTGTTGGGACCTATGGCATTTTATATTCCAATGTGGGGTGGGAGATTGCAACCTTCACGTGGTCCACCCTGTTTCAACTAATGCAACACAATCAACCTGGCAACACAATCAAATAATATCACATAGAACAAGTTGTCCTACAACTTTAGGCTATGCAAGCCATTTGCAAGAAGAAGAAGAAGAAGATATTCCAATGCCACTGGGCATTTCTACATTGGTTTTCAGACTGGTATCCTTGATGATTAGAACAACAGCAAGAAGCCGTTAACATTTTGGACTGATCTTGGTCACAAACATGTCAGTCTGATCTTTTGAATTCAAGTGTAGTGCTCCACTGGCATTGAAACTGGGGAGGTTCATAGAACCTACGCTCCCATTAGTTGTCAGAATGGCTTTGGCAGCACTGCAGATCTGATTGTACAATTGTGGAATGCTTGTGGGAAAAAATAAGCAGGATGGAGGTGGGAGGTTTCAAATAATACCCCCTCCCCCCACAACCACCCCGCTCATTTCCCTGATTACCCCACAGCTTCCATCATCTAATACCACCCTAGTCACCCTGTTCCTTTTTCCTTCCGAACACTTATCTCCCATCCACGAGTCCCATATTTTATTTTATTCATCTCTCTTTCCCCTCCCCCCAGTTTTCTTCCACTCATATCCCTCCCCCAGGATTTTATTTCACTCCTCTTTTTTTATTTATCCAACATCCTTTTATCTCCTTGTCACCTATAGCCTGTGTTACAGACTCCACTCATCTGTCAATCAGCCCCTCCCCTCCCCCATCTGTATCCATCCATCACTTGCTAGGCTTTGACCCACTCCCACCTCTGTTTTCAAGCTTTCTGCCCCACTATCAGTCTGAAGAAGAGTCCTAACCTGATACGTCATCTGTCCATTCCCATCAGAGATGCTGCCTCACCCGCTGAGTTCCTCCAGCACTTTGTTCACGTTCTTAGAACATGCTCACAGACTTAATGTCTTTCTTGCAACACTATGCAACATATCATGATCCAGATGAAGCAAACTTCCAGATTTAACATTACTATTTACTTAAAAACTCTGACAATAACATGTTTAAAAAGCAGAAGCTGAGATTATAATTTGATATTTTTAATTCATTTTCGACAGGAGTAACAACTATATTAGAAAAAAATAATCTGGTTTTAGGTGGGAAAAATGACCATCTTTCATTAAATATATCCAGCTGTTTCATATTGGTTTTAACTACTAATATTTTCAGCTTTGAAAGCTGTGATTTATATTTCTTGTGCTTCCTGTCGGAGAGAAGCTGAATGTTATGAAAATCTATTCCTTGAACCACATTCCTTGTCATTTAGAATCTGACTGCCTATCAATGGCAGACAAATATTCATATCAAATGCACTGTTTGTCCATCCAGCTTATTCTTTCTATAAGAACCATGGATGCTTTCAATAAATGAACATCACAGCACATTGAGATAATTCTGATTTTATGCAATGAATGAAAATAAATGACAGCAGGTCGGCAACTAATAGCCCATCTCTCCTGATTTTATTACCAGGGAAGCCAAAGAGAGAGGGATGGAAAACGACTGCTGCTTAGATATTATACATTTTACAGATTGCACAGGCAAAATCTGGCTCATTCCCACTGACCCAGATGCTTTTATTAATATTGTAAGTCAGCATATCATCATGATGTCAATATATATGTATATTAAATCTCCGATCATAGATATTCATTTTCCTTTTCAACCTGTCAAATAGAGACAGAAAATGGTGGGGCAATTACATATAGTTTTCTGCAAATAGTGAATTTACTACTGCAGGGGCAGAAGCTTGGATCTGCGAAAATAGGTCAAGTAGCAGGAATAACAAGAAGACTTCAACTGACTGTGATTGCAGATTTACCAACCTATCCTTTGATTTCATAGTGATTGTAACAAAGACTGTCAACCAAGAGTGGCAGAGTTTTGTTTTTACAAAGTGAGCGTGTTCTGGAAAAGAGAGCTAACACCTAGTAATTTAATCACACATTTTTGATTAGAACAATGCCTTTGAAGACACTCCATTGGTTATGCTATAAAGATTCTGGAAGCTGTGCTGTTCAGAATAAAAACAGGGTGCTTGAGAGATTTGCCAAGGGTAGATCACATTTTGGACCTGAATCACTTCGCAATCCCAATCTCCCATGGCTGTGTGTCCTGGTTGCAGATTCTGATTCAAACAAAACTAAACAAAATGGAATATCCATGTTACATTTCAGCTCTGTGTCAAGTATTTTTTTGCCCAGGTTAAAGGAAGTGTGAACATTGCTCAGGTCACTGGGTGTAATGGGAGAGGAAACATGTTTAGTCAGGTTCTCCTCTTGTTGGTAAACCTAGTCAAGGGCAAACATTTTTACCAAAATATTCGCAACAATTTTAACAAATATAGCTACATATTGGCCAAAAAGTCCTCTCCATATATTTGACATATATGTTTATTTTTTGATAGAATTATTTTATATCCTCTAGCTGTTGCTGGAGAAAAAAAACACTCCAACTCTCCCGCAGAGGTAGAAGCACAGAGAGAACATGGTTTGAGGTTTTAATCAAACAGAATGTACTATTGTGCCAAGGGCAATGGCAAGATTGTAAAAAAAAAACAATATTCAAGTTCAGAAATGTGAAGTGCAACCTTGACAACAGTATCCAAGTACTTGCTGTTTCTTCCCCTTAAAGGTTCCTTTTAAAGAATGTGAAGATCGCATTGACTGCAAGAAGTATTTAGCTTGCTATGTGTCTAGTATTTTGCACTTCAGTAGGTTGAAAATGATGTGGTACAATTTTCACCAATCAGAGTATCATGCACCTCTGAGTGCATGTACAGAAAGCAAAAGGCCCCTCCAAAGATATGGCTGATAAACCCACATTCTCACATTTGCTTGAGCCACATGGAGGGATTTGTATATGTGGTGAACCTGCTGATTTTAGTAGGATTATGCTTGGCCTCTCCATTACTCCAGCTGTTCTCCCTGTAGTTGCTAATTCCTCTGACCACAATCAAGTTATATTCTTTTAGTTTTCACTTTCCCCTCTGATTACTTCTCTCACCCCAAATTAAGTTTGGGATATCCACAGATATAGAATTTCTAGACTTAGTTGCAATACCCTGAAGATTATTTCCATCAAGCTGAACTCCTCGGGTTCCAACTCAGGGTGTGAAATAGTAAGGTCCTCAACACCTTTACTGGGGAAGCCAACTCAAAGAAGCATATCTCGCAAAGGGAGACAAATGCTATTGATTCCATTTGAAGAGAATAAAGGTCTTACGACAATAGGAGTTTTAGATTACTTCAGGTGTTTGAATTAGTTTCAATGTTTTTTTAAAGAGCTTCGACAGCTGGCTATGTCATAAGATGTTGTTATTGTTCAGGAGTTCCAAGGGCGGCAGTAGACTATCCCAAGTCCATCCCCACCCACCATGAACAAGGAAGCCTCCACCAGTGTAAAAAAGCTTGTGACTGAGAGTCCGGCTGCTGTTTGCAGCAATTTCTCGTGAGATGGCACCATCATACTGTAGATAGTGCGTGTGTGCCCAGCTTGTCACGGGGCCTTGGTATTTAATAATTTCTGCTGTTTATTCAATCTATTCTCTTTTTTTTAAATTGTTTTTTAATCTTCCCCCTCTGCATTCACAATTGTTCTTTTTGTCTGTTAACTGTTCCTGCCTATCTCAGACCTCTCCTTTCAATCTCTCTCCCTTACCCCTTTCTGGATCCTTAAATACATTGCTGACTTTTTCCCAGTCTGATCAAATCTGTTTCTTTCTCCACAGATGCTGCATGTGCTTCTAAAAATGTCCAACATGTTCTGACTTTATTTCAGATTTTCTGCATTTCCTTTATTTTATTGTAATTATACCATTTTTGCTTAAACTAAGTAGGAGGGAACTGAGTCAATTCCCATTCTTTCTTCATGTTTTTGGTGTTAAAGCTTGAATATTTCAAGAAGCCTGAATTAAATGCTTTCTTTTCTACAGAATCTGTTGATATTGCTTCTCACATTACTCAGTTGACTGCAGTGGTTCTGGAACATTCTTTAGCATTGACTAGACTGTCATGTCTGTTTGCAGCTCATTTAGTTGGAGACAGTTTGTTCTGTTTAATGGGTATCTGTACCATTGATATTATGGTGCCTATATTTGTACTCATCATTAAATGCATAATGATTAATTGATCATATTTTTGGAAAGAAAGCTCATTCTATAAAGCAGGACAAATCAGTCTGCAATTCTGACCTTCATTTTGATTTTATGGTTCACATTTTAAAAATAGGTGTGTTTTCCTTATAATTAGATATCCACATAAACTATGAAACCAGAGCTTATTGGTTTATCTGCTAGTCTATGTCTGCTTTCAATTGGCCAGAGCTGACTTGAACAGCAGTTTGCTTATTGTTATTCTGTTTAGTCTTTGCTGCAGATCTAATGGCAGATTGTAAGTGATCACAAGCATGTTGAGTGAATGAAGATAGACCCAAAAAGCTGGAATAACTCAGTGGGTCATGCAGCATCTCTGGAGAAATGGAATATGTGATGTTTCGGGTCAAGACCCTTCTTCAAACTCTGAAGAAGGGTTTTGACACAAAACTTCACCTATTCCTTTGCTCCAGAGATGATGCCTGATCTGCTAATTTACTCCAGTTATTGTGTCTATCTTTGGTTTAAAACAGCATCTTCAGTTTCTTCCTGCGCATGTTGAATGAATGGATCCTTATGGGGATAGGGGTGATGTGGGGTGGATGGGGGATATGTTTGAGGTGATTGATCCTGCCTTTGTATTGCAACTTGTTTTGATTGATTGATATTTTATTATCACATTTAATTGGTATAATGAAATTCTTTGTTTTGCATACAAAGCACAAGTATGCAAAGAGTTGCCACATAAAGGGCACCAGCAAAGTTACAACAGTATCCAATAGAGTCCCGATAAATAATATTTATGTATTCATTAGCAGTTTAACATTCAAATCAAATGCACAAGCATTTCAATGGGTTTCATTAAGTATATATTCACAAAGAGAGTTGGCAGAAATGAGAAAATTGGACAAATCCAATTGATGCTGATGTGATGTTACTCTACATGCTACCTTTAAGTAGGTACTAATTATTCAATTACTTTAGGAGGTTAGGCCTTCTCGTAAGGTGGTAAGCCAGTGCAAATGCATTAAAAGTTCATCGTCTGTCATTACGAAATGTAATTAGCACTTTTGTAAGATTGTATTCTGAAATGCTTTAAACTAGAGTTTATATATTCACATTGTTCCAACTATCATTAGCAAAATTAAACTCCTCCCTTACAAAATTTGTACTTTAAAATATTTCAGTAAAGGTTTACAGACTGAGCACAAATAAGGCCGAGTCATTATAGAACATGGTAGGGGTCAGAACCATTCCCATCGATGTCATCACTTCTCACCTCCCCAAGAGTTTATTTATAAAGTTTTACTTGTGTCAGGTAAGAGGCCACTCTAATATGCAATTCAAGATCCTACGATTACACACAGAATCGCAGCAACCATTTAAGGGTATAACTGATCAAATTTGGGATTATGCAGGCACTATTTTCAACTAGTAGCTGTATGAACTGAGCAGAACCCGAAAAGGTAAAGGTTTTTTTTGGTAGAGTGTGGAGCAGCAGAATTGACCCGCCTTTGGACATGGAATGCACATGGAAACTCGGGTTATCTTTGCACCCAGTGTTTGGAGGAGGATGCACCAGGCAAGTCCAGGCAAACAAGTAGGAGTGCTGGAAGAACTCAGCCCATTAATAGCATCCATGGGAGGAGAAGACAATTAACATTTGGGGTCAATGAAGAAGAGTCGAAACCATTAAAAGTTGATTGGTCACTCTTTCCATGGAAGATGAGCGACTGGTTGCGTTCTTCTAACATTTCTATGTTTGTTTTGGATTCCGGCATCTAAAGTTTTATTAGCTTTGAGAAAATGTCTAGGCCACAACTGCCATGGATTCCTCATTTCAGTGATGTCAGTGAGCTGAAAACACTACTGCAGTTCAGATTCATCAAAAGTCCATTCCACCAAATTTGCAGGGAACCAAGGTGTGGATTACTTTTCTGGAGGGACAGGCTGACATTCACAGTAGTGGTCACTCGACAAAAACATTGCTGAGAATTGGTTCATGTCAGTACAAATCCTGTGCGAAATGGTCTATTTGTTTCACAGAGGAGTATGCTGGAGGTTTTCTGAGTTGGTCTTGAGCAAGTTCTGATTGGGAGTTAGCGTGCTTGATGAAAAAAAAAAGTAGGTTTTTTAACTTTTTAGAAATTTGAGATCAAACAATAAAGGGAACACAGTCAGCCCTGTTCATGAAGCTAGCAATGAATTGTTTGAGCTTCTATTTAATCTGTGAACCTTTCTGTTTGTACAATTTCAGCAAAAATGAAAACCTGACCAGTTGATGGAAAAAGGCATCTCCACAACCTCCCTATCTTTACTCGCCAGGCTTTGCACACCTGCCAAATAAATGGTGATCATCGCAGCAATAGCTGCCCGGAGACTTACACTGCCTTTTGAATGGCAACAAGGTAAATTGAGAACTATCCTGGTATGAACCCTCACTGGGGATCTGTGCTATGTGTGTTTCAATAGTGTGTCTCCACAACTAATACAAGAACTCCAACTGTGCAGTCAAAGCCAGAAGGTGTTATTGAGACTAGTCGATCTATCTACCTCACTGATGACCCTCGGACTATCTTTGATTGGACTTTGCTGGCTCTACGTTGCACTAAACGTTATTTGCTTGACATGTTTTCATACACTGTAAATGGCTCGATTATAATCATGTATTGTCTTTCCGATAACTGGTTAGCACACAACAAAAACTTTTCACTGTACCTCGGGACAGTGACAATAAACTAAACTGTAAACTTGATATCAAACACAGAAAGAAAAACAATGCATTTTTCTGAGGATACCAGAATGTGGTGTATATCAGCACTTGCACAAAGTTTAAAAACTAGATTATCAAGTGTTTAACGTGTTGCATTATACTTTGATTTTATACATTTCAGCTACTAGCTTATTAAATTAGAAGTTACTTGCTCACAAAATTAAAAAAGGTGTGGGTGGATATATTGATGGAAAACATCAGTTGATTAGTATAGCTTAGTTTTTAATAGATAATCCTACTGGCACCTTTATACCTGCAAAACAAGATTGTCTAAATTAGAAGGGAATCAAAGCTGACATTTAAAAAGAAAGCTAAAGATAAATAAATTTAGAAAATTATATTTTATAAAATTACCAGGGCCAATTAAGATCCGAAGGAATGGCATTTTAATTTTGTAACATATATCTTTAGTGCTCAGCAGAAATTAGCCTGTTTAACTATTCAATTACCATTAAAGAGAGTCATGAGTCAAGAGTGCTTTATTGTTATACTAGACTAAGTGAGACCCGTTAGGTCCGATGTTCACACAGGAGGGCTGGTTCCCCAACGCAATATTCCACCTCTCCACAAATTCCAATATTGGTGGCCAGTGGAGGGGTGGGGCTTTCTGGAGCGCTAGTAAGGAGGTTGTGGGCCAAAGGGACTGGTTTCCAGAGGCTAGTATGGACATTGTGGGCCAAATGGATTCTTGGGCTGGCAGATCAATCACTCAGGGCTGGTGGGCTGGCAGCTTAGTCACTCAGAGCTGGTGGGCTGGCAGCTCAGTCACTCAGGACTGGTGGGCTGGCAGCTCAGTTACTCACAGCTGATGGGCTGGCAGCTCAGTCACTCAGGGCTGGTGAGCTGGCAGTTGATTGACTCTCGGCTGGTGGGCTAACAGTTCGCTTACGGCTATTCCTTGAAATTCCATTTCAAGCAGAGTGCAGGCCACCAAATTCAAATGCAATTTCATACCATTTCAAGCAGAGTGCATGCCACCAAATTCAAATGCAATTTCATACCATTTCAAGCAGATTGCAGGTCACCAAATTCAAATGCAGTTACATAGCATTTCAAGTAGAGTGCAGGCCACCAAATTCAACTACAATTTCATACAATTTCACGCAGAGTGAAGGCCACCAAATACAAATGCAATTTCATACAATTTCAAGCAGAGTGCAGGCAACCAAATTCATTTCATTTCAGTTCACTCACGGTGTGGACTCACAGTTCTAGACTCAACTCTCACTCACAGTCTTCCAGGGTGATTGGCCCACGTCCGGCCTCTGGGGCTTTATACTCCTGCCCCCCTGGAGTGGCGTTACCTTCATCTTGGTGATTGACAGGTGAGAGAACCAATTGGCTGATCTCAAGATTTTTTAAACGTTCATCATTTTTTTAATTTTTCATTGATTGGAAAGAACCATGGGGCTACCTCAGTGGAGGACGACTGTGAGTAAGGTGGGCAAATATCATAGCGATATATGGTAGCATTTTTTCTAAAATAATATACAGTGCAGACAGGAAGTTGTCAAGATGATACTTTTAGTTATATAGATGTCCCAGATAGAACAATGAAATTCATACTTGCTGCAGCACAACAGAATATGCAAACATAGTGTGATATGACAAGAGAGAGAAAAGAAAAGCTCAGTGTGTATATATACTCATAACATACCTATATATGTGTATGTATATATATATATATATATATTTATATACACATACACACATACTCAAAAATTGAATAAAACAGTGTAACAATAATAATAATAATAGTCTATTTGTAGGTCAGAGACTATATCAGGTTGTAGTGTTTAATAGCCTGATGGCTGCAGGGAAGAAGCTGTTCCTGAACTTAGTCGTTATAGTTTTCAGGCGCCTGTTCCTTCTTCCTGATGGCAGTGGTGAAATTAGTGTGAGGCCAGAATGGTGTGGGTCTCTGATGATGTTGGCTGCCTTTTTGAGACAGCGACTCCGATAAATCCCTTTGATCGTGGGGAGGTCAGAGCCTGTGATGGACTGGGCCAGTGTTCACTTTTTGCAGTCTTTTCCACTCCTGGACCTTCAAGTTGCTGAACCAGGCAATGATGCTACCGGTCAATATGCATTCTACTGTGCACCTGTAGAAGTTCAAGAGAATCCTCTTTAACATACTGAATCTCCACAATTTTCTCAGTAAGTAGAAGTGCTGATGTGCTTTCCTTATAATTGCATCAGTGTGCTGAGTCCAGGAAAGATCTTCAGAAATATGCACGCCCAGGAATTTGAAGTTTTTGACTCCCTCCACCAAGGGTCACCAAAGAGGTAGATAATAGTTCAGCACTGCTCCGTAGTTGTGGTAGGATGGTAATATTGTGATGTTGCATCTTCAAATGTTGCATACTCCAAAGTCCAACAGTGAGGTTGCGCGGTAGAGAAGTTTCTCCAGGAGTTTTCTGTGTTTAACTACACATTCATGTGCTGGACAAAGAAGTTAATTTAGTTCTTGATAACTGGGAATGTTAGAAAGCTTTTGGTTTTATGTATGGCAAAATTCAAAGCCATCATTTGATAGAGAGGTAACCAATAGCCATCCATTAACCCAGAAAATGCACATTTATTTTAATGCTAATTTAATTTATTTCAAGCCTAAACTACCCTTTAATAAATCACAACATTGCCCCATTGTTGCAACAGCATAAAGATTGTTTTCCATTGCCAGCCTATCTCATAGCTAACATAACTATTGTGTGATAAAAAAGCTACAAAATGCTGGAGCAACACAACGGGTCAGGGAGCATCTCTGGAGAACATGGATAGCTGATGTTTCAGGTCAGAACCTTTCTTCACCCTTTAATCAATCTGAAGAATGGTACCGACGTGAAAGTGCACCTGCCCATGTTTGCCCGAGAGGTTGCCTGACTCACTGAGTCACTACAGCACTTTATATCTTTCTTTGTAACCAGCATCTGCGGTTCCTTGTTTCTACATAACTATTGCGTGCTTCTACTGATTGAGCGTCGCATGTCAGTGCCCACAATAATGCTGTGGTGAGCAACAAAATTTGTGAGATATTTGACATGATCCTGTGGCAGGCAAGATGAGTTAAAAGTTAAAATTGACCTCAGACATCAGAGTCATCCCACAATGAGGGATTGTGACTGGGGCAACTGAAGGTTGCAAATTGATTGACTATTGATTGTCTATGTTTATTGATTGTCTCTCTATTTATTGTCTTTGTTATCTGCACCTTCAGAAAACACTCCACTTGGGAGATGTTGATAAAGGAGTATGCTTCCTTGTAGAACCCTGGAGAGAATATCATCTCCTGTAATGAGCTTCTTCCCTTCAGTCTCCACTCTTCAGTCTCCACTATGCCTGTAACTCTTCCAATGCCTGTTTTCAATTGTACCAACAGCAGAAGCACCAGATAAATGTTCATTGCAAGTAGCTTTGTAATTGCCTTGGAAGTCTATCAAAGCTTTCGAGCTGATCGCATATAGGTTTAAAAATGAGCAGCATCCTCTGAATTCTGATGGATGGTCATCAATTTTAACTCAATTTTTCTTACTACAGTTGTTGTCCGACCTGTTGAGCATTTCCAGCACTTATTGTTTTCACTTCATCCTGCAGAATATTCTGGAGCAGAATATTCTGGAGAAGATTACGAGAGATCCCTTTAAGCACATGGATGCAAACAAACATTATGAAAAACTGAATGTTTTCTGATTGATCACTGACAGGTGAGACTCAGAAAACAACATGGTATTTTACCCAATAATGTTGACAAGTGGTGCTGCATGAGATTTGATGTCATTCGGCACCAGAAACACATTCACCCCACAAGCGCGAATCACTGCGAGACGTGAGTGGCAAATTTACACACTGATGCAAAGTGCCCTAGAAATAGTTGTGGTTACACTTCAATCTGGGGAAAAATCTATTTCCCCTTGCATAATGCGGAATAAAGTGGTGCTGATGATATTTCTAGGCTGCAATATTCTCAGATATATTGTTTTTCAATTTTTTTTCCTGGAAACTAATGTATTTCTATTTTTTGTTTGGAAACTGCAATATAATTTTTGAAAAAAACATGTTTTTTTTTTGCTATTCGAAAATGTTTGGAATTGTATCTAAAATCCATTTGGTGCTGCTGATCAGAATTTGTAGTATTTAACTGGTGATTATGAGGGTTCCGAAGTTTATTTTAATAGCAAATGTAATTTTTAAACTACTGCTTCACCATGGCAATGGATGCACAATAAATTTGCTTGTACGTAATATACAAAATGTAAGATCCATTTACATATGTATTTCTTTTCAGCCCCATTTCATATTTATTGCTACACTAGCTTATTTAATACAAAATACTATATGTGGAAAAAAATAATATTAGTAAGAAATCAGAAGATAATTTTTGATATGTGTGTGAAATTATTTCTATGAATGATATTAGATGTAATATTTAGTGCTACAGAGGTAAATTATGGAAAGTTAAAGTCAAGAAAGTCTCACAATTATAAAGCACCTTTCAGATATTCAGTGACACAATACATTTACAACCACGGAAATCTTAAAAAAAAATTGTAGACACTGGTGTAATGTAGAAAAAGTGACAGCAATGTGCATATCACAAATTCTACAAGCAGCAATGTGGTAAAGGCTGGATAACCCATTCAACAATATTCATTTGGTGATAATTTTTCGTTAAATTAGACCAAGTGCAGACCTGTGCTCCCCCAACACAAGATTTCACCACTCACCCGTTCCTCCAACACAATATTGCACCACTCACACATAGCCCCCAACAGCGCAGGCACGTCCAATTTCTTCTCATGCCCCAGCATTCCCTCCTCCTCCTATTCACCCTCCCTCTTCAATCCCTAGAGAGGGCGGGGGGTAGAGAGGGTGGGGTAGAGAGGGAGGGGGGGGTGGGTAGAGAGGGAGGGGAGGTTAGAGATGGGGGAGGGCAGTAGACAGGGAGGGGGAGTAGAGAGGGAGGGGTAGAGAGCGGGGAGGGGGGTTAGAGAGGGGGGTTAGAGACGGGGTAGAGAGGGGGGCAGAGAAGGAGGGAGGGGTTAGAGAGAGAGAGGGAGGGGGTACAGAGGGAAAGGGAGGGACGGGGTGGAGGAGTTGAGGGGGAGGGGGTACAGAGGGAGAGGGAAGGGAGGGGAGTAGATAGGGAGGGTAGAGGGGGCGGGGGGTAGAGTGGGAGATGGGAAGAGAGAGAGGGAGGGGTACAGGGTGAGAGAGGTGAGTATAGTGGGGGTGAGGGAGAGGGTGAGGGGGATGCAGAGGGAGGGGGTAGAGAGAGAGAGAGAGGGGAATAGAAGTAGAGGGAGGGGGTAGAGTGGGGGGGAGGGTAGAGAGGGAGAGGATGAGGGATTGAGAGGGCGAGGGGGAGAAAGGTAGGGGGTTGAGTGTGAGGGGGTAGGGAGGGTGGGAGTGATGGGAGATACGAAGGGGGCATCTCCCTCCTCCACCCCTCCCCATCTCCCTTCTCCACCCCTCCCCATCTCCCTCTACCACCCAACTCCCCACTCCATCTCCCTCTTTCTCATTTCCCTTATTCTCCTCCCCTCACTCCCATTCCCTGCCCCAGGACCTACCCGGGTCATAGAGAAGCAACAGGGCCTGGTTCTTGTACTCGGGCCGGCCCTGGCTGCAGGCTCCAGCCATCAGCTTGGCCGCCACCTGGGCTGCAGTCCAGGCCCCAATTTCATCTCCAGGCTCGTCCGTGACCCTGGACCCAGGATCGTCCTTCGTTCCTGCAGCGGCTTCTTCCTCAGTCCAGTCACGGCTCCATCGCAAGCCCCAGGCTCGGCCCTCACTCCAGCTGCAGCACCACCCTGCCCACTGGGCACCAGGCGTCGGCCACCACGCGAGCGCTGGGTGGCCCCTCCTTCTCAGAGTGGCCCGTCCTGCCTTGCGAGTGCATTGTGACGTCACTCGGGCATTGTTTTCTGGAAAGGGTGAGTTTTCGGGCTGTTTTTAAAATTTTTAATGATTAAAAACATCGCAAATATAGGTTGGAATGTACGGAAAGATGTTTATCACTCAACAGGATAGATGTGAGTAGAATGTGTGAAAATGGGAAGGCTGTGGCCTAGCATTTGGAAGAAAATCAGAATTAACCAGATATACACACACACACACACACACACACACACACACACACACACACACACACACACACACACACACACACACACACACACACACACACACACACACACACACACACACACACACACACACACACACACACACACACACACAGGTCCCACAGCTGACAGTGCATGTCAGAGTAAAATCCAAGCCATGAAAACAAAGGAATTGTCCTTTGACCTCCGAGACAGGATTGTGTCGAGACACAGATCTGGGGAAGAGTATAAAACAATTTCTGCAGCATTGCAGGTCCTGAAGAGCACAGTGGCCTCATTCTTAAATGAAATAAGTTTGGAACCACCAGGACTCTTCACAGAGCTGGCCGCCTGGCCAAACTGAGCAATCGGAGGAGAAGGACCTTGCTCAGGGCGGTGAGGAAGAACCCGATTGCACACTCCGACAGAGCTCCAGAGTTCCTATGTGGAGATGGGAGAACCTTCCGGAAGGACAACTATATCTGCTGCACTCCACCAATCAGGCCTTTATGATAGAGTGGCCAGACGGAAGCCCCTCCTCAGTAAAAGGCACATGACAGCCCGCTTGGAGTTTGCCAAAAGGGTTGTTTTCTCTGGTACTCTGGTCTGATGAAACCAAGATTTAAATTTTTTTGGTTTGAATGCCAAGCGTTACGTCTGGAGGAAACTAGGCACCGCTCATCACCTGGCCAATGCCATACCTACGGTGAAGGATGGTGGTGGCAGCATCCTGCTGTGGGGATGTTTTTCAGCGGCAGGAACTGGGAGACTAGTTGGGATTGAGGGAAAGATGAACGGAAGTACAGAGAGATCCTTGATGAAAACCTGCTGCAGAGTGTTCTGGACCTTAGACTGGGGCTGAGGTATTACAACAGGACAACGACCCTAAGCACACAGCCAAGACAATGCATCATGACAAGTCTGGGAATGTCCTTGAGTGGCCCAGCCAGAGCCCGGACTTCAACCCGATCAAACGTCTCTAAAGAGACTTGAAAATAGCTGTGCATCAACGCTCCCCATCCAACCTGACAGAGCATGAGAGCATCTGCAGAGAAGAATGGGAGAAATTGCCCAAGCTTGTAGCGTCATACCCAGGAAGACTTGAGGCTGTAATCGCTGCCAAAGGTGCCTCAACGAAGTACGAAGTAAAGGATCTGAATACTTATGTAAATGTGATATTTCAGTTATTTCTTTTCAATTACATTGCAAAAATTTCTAAACACCTGTTTTCGCTTTTTTATTATGGGGCATTGCATGTAGATTGATGATTTAAAAAAAAGAATTTCATCCACTTTAGAATAAGGTTAGAAAATGTGGAAAAAGTGAAGGGGCCTGAATACTTTCTGAATGCACTGTAAGTGCTTGACTCTCTAGAAAAGGATTTATAGACTCATCAGAGGAACATGTAATCACCTCAACAACACATAGTCCTTACTCATATTGCCGGCATTTGAAAGGTTATTTTGCCAATTGCGGTGCAGTGTTCATATCCTGTATTCCTGTGTGGTAAGTGCAACAAAATAGTTAATCAAATTTCCATGAAAAATCATCTTTATCAGATAGCTAAAGCTAGTGTGCAGCAGAAATCATCCCCCATTGTCACTTGAATTATCAATGTGGCTTTTCATTGCAATTACCCTCATTAATTCATACCAGACAGCCAGTTATTCTAACTAAAAGGATGTTACATGCATTAATGTAATTTTAAAATCGTCACAAATAGAAAAAATCTGCATGATGTATATTCCAGGTGAGACTTCATTTCCAGTGGTGGTAAATTAATAGGAATAGAGTGCAAATTCACACATTTATAACCCGTGCTTCAGCAAGCCTGAGAATCACACGTTTCTGATGAAGTATCACAGAGCCAAAGGAAATTGAAAGGAAGCCAGCTGGAGATGTTATGTATTAAAAACATGCAAATAAAAGTACTCAATGGTAACCAAGCTACGAAGTTGTGACAAAGCCAAGTCTGCAGAGGTGCTGTCCGGACTGAAGAGGGGCAGATGTGGTCCATCAAACAGGAGATAATTGAGGAATGAACACGAGTGAAACTGTAACCATATAAGGGTGGCATGGTGGCCTAGCGGTAGAACTACTGCCTTATAACGCCTGAGACCTAGGTTCGATCCCGCCTACCGTTGTTGTCTGTACGGAGTTTGTACATTGTCCCGTGACCAGCATGGGTTTTCTCCGAGGTCTGCTTTTCTCTCACACTCCAAATACGTACAGATTTACAGGTTCATTGGCTTAGTTATAAATGTAAAATGGTCCCGAGTGTGTGTAGGGTAGTGCTAATGAGCAGGGATCACTGGTCGGTGTGGACTCGGAGGGCTGAAGGGCCTGTTTCTGCGCTATATCTCTAAAATAAAACAAAAAGTACAGGACATTTACAACTAAGAGGACATTTGACCACCTGGTCTATGCCAGATGGAAAAAGAGGAACCCAACATTGGATCTGCAGAGCTCCAGAGGACCTACAGATCATAGCACTGCAGGAACACAGCCAAAAGACCCCAGTATTACCAAGGGCTTGTGTTTCTCGAAAACCATCAAATCGTGATTTCCTGTATTGCACCGTTTCTATGTGTTCATATAGTGACCAATATAATACGCACATTCAAGCTGGGCTCTAAACAGGGCTTTATATATTTTTAGCATAACTCCCCTGCCCTTAAAATTCAATCCTTAATCAATAAAGGAAAGCATTCCATAAACTATTTTAATCAACTTATTGACCTTCCTGCCATCTTTAAGAATGTATGGACATGCATTTCAAATTCCTTTGTTCCTCTACATCACTGAAAATATTCCCTTTTATTATATATTATCTCACCAAGTACATCACTTCAAACTTCTCTCAGATTTAATATGCCACCTTTTCTGTACAACTCACTTGACAATTTATATATTTGTGCAGTTGAAAGCCTTCGTCCTCACCATTCATCATATAGTCAATTCTTGTACCTGCTACAACATATTTAATCATAGCACTAAAAACTTATGTCCAATCATTAATAGCTCCAAAAGAAAGTAAGTGACTGAGCGCTGAACCCTGTGGAACCCCAAATTCTCTCAGTCACAAAAACAATTGGCAACTTAACCTTTTGCTTTCAGTCACTGATACAGTTTGCAACTCTCCCTTGGATGACATTCCCTTACATGGATAGGACAGGTTGAGGGGGATTTGGACCAAATGCGGGCAAGTGTGACTAGTGTAGCTGGGACATGTTGGCCGGTGTGGGCAAGTTGGGCTGAAGGGTCTGTTTCCACACTGATTCACTTTGTGACTCTATGACATGAGTTTTTACTTATTTTTGACTAGCCTGTCATGTGGGATATTTGCAAAAGCATTGTTAAAGGCTACATCAAATGCATTTCCATCATCAACCTACCTTATTACGTGCTGAAAAGATCTGATCCAGTTACCATGATATTCAGTGTAGGGCAAGATAAATAAGATAAGTCAAATTATAAAACTGCAGCTTATTGGTGTTGCAGATTATTTTTGGTATAATAGGTAATAGGCCTGCATTGAATGTACTTCTCTTTACAAGCATGCCTGAAGCCTCTCACTATTGTACACTTTAACAATGCATGGGTCCTATTGAACTAAATGATAATGAGAGCAACTCACATGGGATAGGCCAAAGCTAATATTGCACCAGTGATAACTGAAAAAAAACATATCTGCTGGTATCAACTGATCTTGATAAGTGTAGCTCTGAAATGTTTCACCCTATGCCATTAAATTCATTTCTCCCGTCATTACTCTTGTGCCTTACCCTAGCCTTCTTGCAATCTTGCTGTCAAATTTAATTTTAAGTTATCTTATATCTGTCAAAGTACACCCTTTCCATTTCGTCATCATCACTTTTCTCCAACCTTTCACCACTATTCAAACGCTCTTTCAATTCATGTTTATCTCTACTTCACCGAACTTTTAGTTGCTTTCCCTCTTCAACTCTGTACTCATGCCAAGTCCTGTTCATCCTACATCCCTATACTCCTGGCTAATCAATAGCTTGATTATCATTTCCGATCCTAACTCTTTTCATGGACTCTGCCATATCTCTGCTTAGGACTTGTGCACCCAGGGCAGACTTGGCATACAACAGAAAACGTAGAGTTGATATGAAGGAGATAATTCCCCAGACACCCAAGGCATGAAGAGGTATTGTTAGAAAGCAGAAATATGATATTGTGATCGAGATCACCTGTGATCATATTAAATGGAGGAGAAGGCTCGAGGAGCTGGATGGCCTTTTATTACTCCTATATTTTCATGCTGCTAAGTTGAAGGCTCACAGCCCATATCATTGACTGTCCATTTCCCTCCACAGATGTTGTTGAACTGCTGAGTTCCTACAATTGCTCTCCATATTTTTCCTCTATGGTACCTAGTCATAACCCTGGACAATGGGGGGGGGGGGGGGGGACGAGAGACTATGGGGACTCAGCGTGGGGGAACTGTTGGGTGCGGCTAGGGGACAAAAGAGGGAGCCGGTTTTGTCAGCGCTGTAGGTGGTTGCTATTTGCATACATTCTGTATGCAACCAAAGAATCTCACTGTGCCTTGTCACATGTGACAATAAAGTATAATGTATTCCTTACTAAAGACAAGACAATGTTTACCTCCCTAGTTGCTTAGTGGTGTTTTATCTTCAAGTATCTGCTCCCAAGCAACTTTCACTAAGTGCTCTTTTGTGTTAGCAAAATAAAACTTCCCCCATATAGGACCTTAATTTGAAGACCAACCTCATCGCTTTCCATAATGACTGTATGTAAAATTTGCAGAATAGTGTTACTGTTTCCGAAGAGTTCCCCAACTGACACTTCATATGTTAATAAATGGCCTATCATTCCCTCTCAACCCCATTCTTCTGCCTTCTCCCCATAACCCCTGACACCCTTACTAATCAAAAATCTGTCATCTTCCTCATCTCCTTTCTAAAGGTATGTCCTTTTATTCTGAGGCTATGGCTTTTGGTCCTAGACTCTTCCACTCGTAGAAGCATCCTCTCCACATTTACACTGTCCAAGCCCAGTGCCTTGAAATACTCATCATATGCTAACCCAGTCATTGCCGGGATCATTCTTGTAAATCTCCTCGGACTCCCTCCAATGCCAGCACATCCTTCCTCAGACATGGGGCCCAAAACAATACTCCAAATGTGGTCTGGCCAGCGCCTTCAGCGGCTGGAATACTATGATTACAATCCAAGGTAGACAAAAATGCTGTAGAAACCTGGTGAGGCAACATCTTTTGTGCAAAGGAATAGGGTTGAGACCCTTCTCCCCGTAACCCTGACACCCTCACTAGTCTGAAGAAGGGTCAGAAACCCAAAAAGTCGCCTAATCCTATTCCTTGTCTATTTTCTTCTACCTTTGATTTTTCCAGCATCTGCAGTTCTTTCTTAAACATGATTACAATTCAAGTGGAATACAATCCAAGTGGATTACAATCTATAGCTGTTCTTCTTCCCTCTTCAGAATGGTCCATATCTGTTCCGAGATGCCTGGATTGCTGGGTTTCAAATCCAGCTCTCTCCTCTTTCAGGAAGACTGCATTCCTGCTCTTAAGGGCCTGTCCGCGGTTTGAATTGGGACTGGCCCCGCGAGGCCGTACGCCTCAAGCGACCACGTTTGGTCGCGCTAGACGCATGCAGTCGCATGCTGGTGGGACAGGCCCTTTACACTGCCACATTTGTAGTGCTGATACTTTTGCCTCTCAAGCATTCAGCTGAGACTGCTGCCAATTATGCAGCGATAATGCTGGCTGTCAGTGTTGTGACTGCAGTAGGTGGTAGATCTCAATGAGGATATCCTCACAGGAATGCAGGACACTCGCGCAAGATTATTGCACAAGATCTCGCGCCTCACTGATTATTAAGTAGGAAAATTACTCCTTGAAAACTCTGGGTGAACGCAACCTCCTTCTGAGAACTACTTATGCTCTTCATCCTCTTGCCTTCCAGAGCTTGTCCTGTTTTAAACATTTTCTTCCAATTCCACCAATTAACTCCAATTTGAGACATGATAACAAATTTCAAGTTGACTGTGTTTTCCTGGATGCTTCATTCAGACAAATTAAACACACAAAACACATCTGCATGCATTCCTAACATGCATTTAATGGCTGTTTCACATTCTTGGTTGCCCTTTCTGTGTAAAACCCCTGTCTCACAGTGCGAGTTCACCCACGAGTGATTCCGAGTTAAAAACAAACCAAACTCATGGTAATCATGTAGAATTAACGTGGCTGGAACGTCGGAACTCATGGACGTAACTTAGTGACTCGTAACGCAAACGGCAGGTACTCGGGAAACTTGTTAACTCGTGAAATTTATTCAACATGTTGAAAGATTTCCACGAGTCAAATTTATTCTTGAAGGAAAAATGTGAAACTTTTAAACTTGTTGTAATACCGTAGTAGCCTCTGAGTTTACCGTAGTAACTCGTGAGTAACTCGTGGGTTTTGCCTGAATGCCAGAAGTGAAATGTTGAAGATTAGTCAGATCTTAATGGAAAATTTTACAGTGATCTAACAATTCATTTTCAGTGAGTAATGCCTTTCAATGATTGATGCCAGACGTTGAACAAATGCAGTTCAAGTGGACACCCGTTGCCTTAGCACAGCATGGCTTTTAGTATTACTAACTCCAAGAGAAGGACACAAATCAGTTTTAGTGATGCAGCTCAATCAAACCAAACATTCAATGCAGGACAATGTTGAGTTGATGCAGCTTCATTGAGTTCTCCTGGTTTTATTTGGAAAACGAGTTAAGCCTTTCTCAGATGCAATTTTACTTCGGAGTCACGTGAGTGACCACGTGAAGAAGCCCTGCCAGGCGCATGCGCGTCATTACATCAGCGCATGTCGCACTGAACGGGCTGGAGAGCGCAGCTCCACCAGCGGTAAGTAGGAACCTCACAGGTAAGTGAGTTTAAACTTGTTCCTGGAAGTATTTAAACTCTGTAAATCTGGCTTGTGGAGTCAATAGGAGTCGGTGGCATGGAGCGTTCAGGTAGGAGAATTCAGACCAAGCGTGGATCCAGCGGAGATGCGGATTCACAAATCAGATCGGGTCGGGAGATTAGACCGGTAACGCCGGTTCCGATACCAGCTGCCGGTATACCGACAACCGAACAATCTACAACAGCTCCAGTGACTCAGGAGACTGAGGCCACTGCAACTCACCGGAAAGCTAAACGTAAGTCTGTCAGACACATTTTATCTGACGGGTCTGAAGAAGAAGAAGAAGACTCCCCTCCGGATAGAAAAAGAATGTGAGGGAGACTTCAAAATATGGAACAAATGCTCCACACTCTGATAAGCCAGGGGTCAAAGGCTCCATTGATTCCCCAGGCAGCTTCACGAATAGGCCCATATGAAGAAGAATATGATGCTTATCAGCAAGGGGATTTCCTTACAGTGCCTTGTATAGGACTGGAGGATGCCTCCCTTGAGTATGACTCGGGAGAAGCAGGGCAGGAGGAAACTGACCCTGATTCTGGTGTCCCTGCTCATGTGCATACACCAGAGCACAAGAGCCATGCTCCTGCTGTCCCGGATATAGCAAGGAGTTTTGCTATTCCGGAAGGGACAGGTGAGGCAATGGACGAATATCTCGCCACCAATGTGAACTATTTGGTGTCTCACCAGCTCCAACCAACCGTGATGGAAGAAACCACGGCAAAATACAAAACACCCGTCAATTGTGTCTCATTCAGGGTGCCCACTGTAAACCCGGCAATCTGGGCACCCATGAGTGCATCTATGAGAGAACAAGAAGTTCGCTTTCAGCTCGTCCTCCAACTGGTGGCGGCAGGAATAACTGCATTCAGCAAAACGGTCCAAGGGACGCTGGTGACACCAACCCAGAAAGACATGCTGGCCCTTTTCTGTAATGCATTCTTCGAAGTAAACTGCATTAGGAAGATTGCCATCCAGCTGACATTAAATCAGAAATTTGCGGCTTTATGCAGGGCTACAAATGTACAACCGCCTGACTATCTATTTGGAGCAGTCCTCATCAAACAGATTCGAGATATAGATGATGAGGCAAAAACAATTGGGTTGATGAAACCAACCATCTCAAGACCACCATTACGAAAGCCTGGTTTGATGTACAGAAGGACGGATCCAGGTGCTGGGCCCAGTAGAGGGAGGCTAGTGGGGCAACGATTTTACCCACTAGGACAGACCAGCAACAACCCCAGTATGGGCAGAAAGAAACCTTACAGGCCGACTGTGGAGGTACAGGGAAGTTTTGTTAAGGATAAAGTTTCTGGTGTACAACCTCCTGTTGTACATAAGAAACCTGTTGGAGGTAGATTACTATTGTTTTATAATGAATGGTGCTGCATAACATCTGATTGGTTTATATTAAATACTGTGTCAGGTTCTACAATTGAGTTGATCTCAGGAATAGACCCACCTGAACAGCATAAGCCCAATAGAGTGTTGGTGTTTTCGGCTCCAGAGACTCAGCAGGTAAAATAAGAGATTAAGAATTTATGCCAAAAAGGGGTGATTGAGAGGACGGTTAACCATCCTCAACAATTGTGTCTAATATATTCCCCAGACCTAGAAAAGATGGGGGTTGTAGAGTTATTCTGGACCTTACTCACTTACATTTTTATGTTCCATATAGGCATTTTAAAATGGATATCTTCGTTACTGCTAAACAGCTGTTATCACAGGCTGTTATATGGCAACTATAGATCTAAAAGATGCATATTATTCAGTACCAATTCATGCTCATTATCGCAGATACTTGAAATTTAATTGGATGGGACAGCTGTGGCAATGCAAAGCATTGCCTAATGGATTAAGTTCAGCCCCTAGGCTGTTTACAAAATTGTTGAAACTAGTGCTGGGCCTATAATCACATTGGCCCATATGTTAATTAACATATTATGGGATTAACATATGGGATTAAGGGCCCATAATCACATTGTAATGGCTTATTTAGATGATATCTTAATTATCAGCCACACTAAAGAGTCAGCAGAAGAGCCAGTTTCAGCAACCAAGATTCTGTTTGAAAGATTGGGGTTTCTGGTCCATCCAACTAAGTCCAAGTTATAGTATTTGGGGTTCTCATTGGTTCGGTTGACATAGAAACATAGAAATTAGGTGCAGGAGTAGGCCATTCGGCCCTTCGAGCCTGCACCGCCATTCAATATGATCATGGCTGATCATCCAACTCAGTATCCCGTACCTGCCTTCTCTCCATACCCTCTGATCCCCTTAGCCACAAGGGCCACATCTAACTCCCTCTTAAATATAGCCAATGAACTGGCCTCAACTACCCTCTGTGGCAGAGAGTTCCAGAGACCCACCACTCTCTGTGTAAAAAAATTCCTTCTCATCTCAGTCCTAAAGGATTTCCCCCTTATCCTTAAGCTGTGACCCCTTGTCCTGGACCTCCCCAACATCGGGAACATAAAGACTCCTCTCACCCTTGTAATGTACTGTTCGAACTACTCCCTTCCGGCAGACGTTACAAGACCTTCTACGCCCGCACTACCAGACTCAGGAACAGCTTAATTCACAGAGCTATAGTGGCTCTGAACTGGCCCTGCTTAATACCCCCCACCCCCATGGACTGTCTCCCCCGGCCTCACACTTTAGTCTGTATTGATGTTACTGGTCAAATGTTTGTTTTTACAAACCTTGTTCTTGGGGGTTGCTAACCGAAATCTCGAAGTTGCAAACCAAATCTCGTTGCACTAATGTGTAATGACAATAAAAGATATATTTTTATTATTATTATTATTATTATTATTATTATTATTATTATTATTATTATTATTATTATTATTATTATTGTAACATTACCAACAGCCATGGCTGTGGATATTACAAATGTCTGTACATGCCTTGCGCAAAAACCTTATCCCTCCATCCGAGAAGTAGCTAAGGTGATTGGGAAATTGGTAGCAGCTTTTCCTGCAGTAGAGCTCGAACCTTTGCATTATCAAAGTCTGCAAGGAGCCAGAGAACAAGCACTAAAAGAGCATGCAGGCCATTTTGATTGGTTTATGCAGTTACCAACCACAGCTCTAGCTGAATTGCAATGGTGGATTATTAATGTAAGTCAAACTACCAAAAACATTTTGGTGCAGGAACCTTGAGTGATTTTACAGACTGATGTGAGCGCTCTCAGATGGGGAGCTACTGACAGCGAGTCTAGCTGTGGGGGTAGATGGAATGTACAAGAAGATTTGATTCTCCGCAGACACGGGATGAATTATTTGGAGTTATTGGGGGCATTTTATGGATTAAATGCATATTGTTCCACAATGAATAATTTACATGTTCAACTCCAGATCGATAACACCACAGCCATGGCATATATTAATCACATGGAAGGAGCCAGACCATTATCATGTGATAAATTGGCTAACCTCATGTGGCACTGGTGTATTTTAGGGAACATTTTGCTTTCAGCCATCTATCTACCAGGTAGAGACAATGTGGTGGCAGACAAAAGGTCATAAAAGTTCAATGACACTATAGAATGGATGTTAAATCCTGAAATTGTCACTCGATTTGGGTTGCCAGATATTGATTTGTTTGCATCCAGATTGAATCACCCGTTGCCTAAATATGTTTCATGGGAGCTGGATCCAGGAGCAGTAGCGGTGGATGCATTCTCGCTACATTGGGGGCATTCATTCTTTTATGCTTTTCCTCCATTTTGTCTGATCAGGTAATGCCTCACCAAAATAAAGCGTGACTCCGCCACAGGTGTTTTGGTGGTTCCAGACTGGCCAACACAACCATGGTTCCCATTAGTACTCAGAATTATGGCTCAGCCATTCATGACGTTTCCAAGCTGCAGTAATTTGTTGGTGCATCTGGTTACAGGAGAAAGTCACCCATTACATGACCGTATTAATTTGTTGGTCTGCAGGTTCTGACCAGACCTTTCCAAGGCCTTGGATTGTCGAACAGGACCATGGATGTTATAACTGCAGCTTGGAGAGAAAGCACTAAGAAACAATATATGTCTCATATAAAGAAATGGGAGATGTTCTGTGTACAATCAGATATATCTCATCATACTGCAAGCATATGTGATGTGTTGGAGCTCCTTGCTATGTTCCATTTTGATGAGCACTTGAGTTATAGTGCCATTAACAGTGCTTGGAGTGCTTTGTCTTCCTATTTAGGGCATTTTACAGAACAACAACATCCTATCATCTGTTAGTATCCCACTGCACAAGAGGAATTTTTAACAAAAATCCTCCTAAGCCTAGATATACAGAAATCTGGGATGCCAGTATAGTTCTCAAACTGCTTCGGTAATGGGCTCCAATTATGTCATTATCTTTTCAGAAATTAACACTTAAAGTGGTTATGCTAATGGCGCTTGTTTCAGCGCAAAGGGTACAAACATTATAATTGTTACGACTAGATTGCATGCAATCTGTAGATAACATTACATTTTATGTCTATGATTTAATCAGGCAAAGCAGGCCAGAAATGGCTGGAACCAATGTGATCTTTAAAGCATATCCTGTTGACCAAATGTTATGTCAAACAATTAGGCCAATATATTGAGCTAACGAAGAGTCTCAGAGGTTCTGAGACAGGACTGCTCATTAGTCACAAAAAAACATATAACAGAGTGTCAGTACAAACTATTTCTAGATGGTTGAAACAGGTTTGAATTATGCTGGAGTAGATACTCATGTGTTTAAATCTCCACCAGGCAGCAACAACATCCGCAATGTGCCGCTAGATCAAATCCTCAGGCCCATAGGATGGTCTGGAGAGTCAATGTTTTCAAAATTTTATGACAAACCTGTACAGACAGGGCCAAGGTTTGGGCATGCTGTTTTGGGTTCCATTTAATTTCATTTGCTTTGCTTCATATTATTGTTGGTAATTTCCCCCTGGGACAGAGGGGTTATTACTGATTTTTGTTATTATTAAAAATAGTTATTGAATAATTCGAAGCAATGTTCAATATATTATTTATTCACTACTGTGTCAACTGAAGCAGAGTGTCGTATGGAGTGCATCTACGGCATGAAATCGCAGAGCTTTGAAATTTTCACGCAGTCACTCACATGACTCCGAAGTAAAATAGTAAGATTAAACAAGAACTTATCAGTTTGAAGTTTGATCCTTATTTTATGAGGAGTTACGATGAGGGATTACGTGCCCTCCGCTCCCACCCTCATAATCTAAAGGATCATCTGGTAGTTCTAGTCTTCTAAAAGCCTTACTATGTTACTTCGGCTATTTGTTTCTGTGTTTTCACGCCACTGCTTTTAAGTATGATGCGCATGCACCTGGTGGGACTTCTTCACGTAATCCCTCATCGTAACTCCTCATAAAATAAGGATCAAACTTCAAACTGGTATGTTCTCGTTTAATCTTACTATCTTAATGTGGTTCATCTCAAGTTAAAGAGGCAAATGCAACAAGTTTGAGCAATTTTGGAAGGATTGTTTCTTGATACAAACTGCTCTATAAGTTTGAAGGAAGGAATTGCAGATATGAGTTTAAACCAAAGATAGACACAAAATGATGGACTAACTCAGCTGGTCAGGCAGCATCTCTGGAGAAAAGAAATAGGTGATGTTTCGAGTCGAGATCGTTCTTCAGGCTGGGTCTTAGCCTGAAGAAGGGTCCCGTCCCGAAACGTCGCCTACTCCTTTTCTCAAGAGATGTTGCCTGGCCAGTGGAGTTACTCGAGCATTTTGTGTCTCTCTTTGGTTTAAACTAGTTTCTGCAATTCCTTCCTTCCAAACTTCCTTCCTTCAAACCTCACTGATTCTTTTTTTCCAGAAATGTTGCATGACCCGTTGAGTTAACTCGGCAGCTGGACAGAGAAAAAAAAGGTGAGTAAAAATAGGTAAGTGAATGCATTCCTGTTTGAATAAGTGTAGGAAGGAACTGCAGATGGTGGTTTACACCGAAGACAGGCACAAAAAGCAAGAGTAGCTCAGCGGATCATGCAGCGTCACTGAAAAAAAGTCTTGACCCGAAGCGTCGCCTATTCCTTTTCTCCGGAGATGCCGTCTGATCCACTGAGTTACTCCAGCTTTTTGTGTCCATCTCTTGTTGTGCAGGATATGATAACAGTGCAGGATATGATAACGTGGCCAATGATACAGGTGTGAGGCTGGATCCACGAAATACAGTCTGTCGAGCGATGAATAAGCAGGGGTGAGAAATGCACTAACCGTCAGCCTACATATTGAAAAATCCCAAAACTCGGGTTCGGTGAGTTTAAAAAAGTACATTAAACAAGAAACCTTTACAAATAGCGAAGCTTCGCGTATTTCAGCGCACACAGCTGGTGAAAATGTCCCAAAGGACGGAAACAGGCCCTTCGGCCCACTGAGCCAAACACTCATTCACCTCAAACTCATTTCTGCCCGCATTCACATCATTTTCCCACCTGAGCCACATTCGACCACTCACCGACACATCGGGGGAAGGTGACAGTCCTTCAGGTAGACAGCCAAGAAGAACTTCATATCTACACTCAGATGGACTGGCAGATGGAGGAGATAGGAGTCGGGGATAGAGAGGAAAAGCCCAAGAGAAATACAGGGAAAGGGATATTGGAAAAGACAGATGCTGGAATCCTGAAACGCATGTCAAAACATTTACAAGGTACAAACACATAGCAAATAGGTGCAGGAGTAGGCCATTTGGCCCTTCGAGCCAGCATTGCCATTCAATATGATCATGGCTGATCATCCAAAATCAGTACCCCATTTCTGCTTTCTCCGCATATCCCTTGATTCCGTAACCCTAAGAAATTTAAACATGGGTGGCTTTTTACAGTGAAAAAATAAAACTGCATGACATCATTTTTACCATGTGATGATTTTTCCACACGTCAGTAGTCGTTGTTGGATCAAGAGTAACTTGGGAGAGGAAATTGGTAACTCGGGAGAGGAACTTGGTACATCGCAGAAATGAAAAGTAAACGGAAAACTTAGACATACATGTGGGAACGCGTTTAAACTCATGAACATAAACTTGCAATCTCGTAGACATCCATGAGTTTGATTTTTTCTTTCACTCGGGATCACTCGTGGGTGGACTCGCACCGTGAGACAGGGCTACAAGTCTGTGTTATGTGTACGTCACTGCCTGCAAAGGTACGCATGTCTGGGAGTGACTGGTGTGATCAGGAGTTTTACATTAGCATTAAAGGGCCTCTCCCACTGCGGGGACCTAATTTGCGAGTTTACAAGAGTTTAGGAGAGTTTAAAAAAGTGTTATGGTCTTGTTGTATCGCCGGAGTAGAACACCTCCTACGACCTCCTTCAACTATGTAGAGAACCTCCTACGAATATGTAGAAGATCTCCTTCGATCTCCTTTGATCACCTTCAACTATGTTGAAGACTAGCTTTGACTAGCTTCTGGAAAATCGGACACCAAATAGTGGAGAGTGAAGACGACCACCTTCGACTACACTAACACTATCTATGACTACCTTGGTTTACCTTCGACTACCTTCGATTACCTTCGATTGCCTTTGATTACCTACGAGTAACATTCCAACCTACTACAAACTACTTAGACAAAACCTACGAGTTAAAAAACTATCGATTTTTTCCACGCCGACCAATTTTTACTCGCGGATAATTTTCAGCATGCTAAAAAATATTCCTCAACCAAACTGAGGCCTCAAGTATTTAGGAACTTCTCTCGAACATGAAGGAGAGTTACATGGACCTCCTAGGAACACATATCGACCATGCTACGAGTTTGAGTCGAGCGCAAACTCTTATAAACTCGCAAATTAGGTCCCCGCAGTGGGACAGGCCCTTGAGTCTTTCAGTGCCTCCTAAACTCTACCTAAACATTTCTACCGAAAATGTAAACACATTTTAGAATCCAAAAATCTCGGCGAAGTCTCCAGGTCCTGATAGGATATTCCCTAGGACATTGAGGGATATTAGTGTAGAAATAGCAGGGGCGATGACAGAAATATTCCAAATGTCATTAGAAATGGGAATAGTGCTGGAGGATTGGCGTACTGCTCATGTTGTTCCATTGTTTAAAAAGGGTTCAAAGAATAAACCTAGCAATTATAGACCTGTTAGTTTGACGCCAGTGGTGGGCAAATTAATGGAAAGGATACTTAGAGATAATATATATAAGCATCTGGATAAACAGGGTCTGATCAAGAACAGTCAGCGTGGATTTGTGCCTGGAAGGTCATGTTTGACAAAACTTCTTGAATTTTTTGAAGAGGTTACTAGGGAAATTGATGAGGGTAAAGCAGTGGATGTTGTCTATATGGAGTTCAGTAAGGCCTTTGACAAGGTTCACCATGGAAGGTTGGTTAAGAAGGTTCAATCTTTGGGTGTCAATGGCAGAGTAGCAAGATGGATTCAACAGTGGCTGAATGGGAGATGCCAGAGAGTAATGGTGGATGGCTGTTTGTCAGGGTGGAAGCTGGTGACCAGTGGGGTGCCTCAGGGATCTGTGTTGGGTCCACTGTTATTTGTCATGTACATCAATGATCTAGACTATGGTGTGGAAAATTGGATAAGTAAGTATGCAGATTATACTAAGATAGGTGGTTCTGTAGATAATGAAGTAGATTTTCAAAGTTTACAGAGAGATTTGGGACATTTGGAAGAGTGGGCTGAAAGATGGCAGATGGAGTTTAATGCTGGTAAGTGTGAGGTGCTACATCTTGGCAGGACAAATCAAAATAGGACATACATGGTAAATGATAGGGAATTGAGGAATGCTGTGGAACAGAGGGATCTAGAAATAACTGTGCATAGTTCCCTGAAGGTGGAATCACATGTAGATAGGGTGGTAAAGAAAGCTTTTGGTGTGCTGGCCTTTATAAATCAGAGCATTGAATATAGGTGTAGGGAAGTAATGTTAAAATTGTACAAGGCATTGGTGAGACCAATTCTGGAGTATGGTGTACAATTTTGGTCGCCTAATTATAGGAAGGATGTCAACAAAATAGAGAGAGTACAGAGGAGATTTACTAGAATGTTGCCTGGGTTCCAGCAACTAAGTTACAGAGAAAGGTTGAACAAGTTAGGTCTTTATTCTTTGGAGCGCAGAAGGTTAAGGGGGGACTTGATTAAGGTCTTTAAAATGATGAAAGGGATAGACAGAGTTGACGTGGATAAGCTTTTCCCATTGAGGGTAGGGAAGATTCAAACAAGAGGGCATGACATGAGAAATAAGGGACAGAAGTGTAGGGGTAACATGAGGGGGAACTTCTTTACTCAGAGAGTGGTGGCTGTGTGGAATGATCTTCCTGCAGAAGTGGTGGAGGCAGGATCGATTTTAACATTTAAAAGTAAAGTGGATAGGTATATGGACGGGCAGGGAATGGAGGGGTATGGTCTGAGTGCAGGTAGATGGGACTAGAGGGAAAATAAATGGTCGGCACGGACTGGAAGGGCCGAGAAGGCCTGTTTCCGTGCTGTAATTGTTATATGGTTATATGGTTATATGGTTAAGTCAACTAGCAATTAAGCATTTAGAAACATAGAAACATAGAAAATAGGTGCAGGAGTAGGCCATTCGGCCCTTCGAGCCTGCACCGCCATTCAATGTGATCATGGCTGATCATCCAACTCAGTATCCCGTACCTGCCTTCTCTCCATACCCCCTGATCCCTTTAGCCACAAGTGCCACATCTAACGCCCTCTTAAATATAGCCAATGAACTGGCCTCAACTACCTTCTGTGGCAGAGAATTCCAGAGACTCACCACTCTCTGTGTAAAGAATGTTTTCCTCATTTCGGTCCTTTGGTGATCTCTTTAAATAATGTTGGCAATGAGGTCCTTCCTGCTACAAAACTTGTTTTTAACTATGGAAGTTCAGAGATGGCATTGTGAGCTGACAAATGATAATACTAGCATCAGACCAATTTACCCACTGATCAACAGCATGACGGCATCAATGCATTTTTGAGCAGGTATTTATTGAGTGACACTCATGCTATCTCTGGCATCTATTTTAACTGAAACTATGTAGGTACAAGTTCCATGCAGTTACTACTTTAGACCACTATAGATTCTTGTAATATCCTGAAGATTTGTGTTGACAAGTCTAACTATACACCTTTCTATTGAATGCACAGGACCATCTTTCAAAAGGCTAAAAATATTACTTTTAACCAGGATGTAGATGTCAGTCCTTAAAAGCACCCCATACATGGCAGCTGGAGCAAGGGAAATTCCAAGGGCAGATGACACTGGAACAATTAACTTCAATCAATGGCTTGCATTAATATTACGCCTTTAATATAGCAAATTGACTTAAGGTGATTCTCAGGAGCACATTTATCACACCATGTGCAGAACATTAGCAAATTAGTTACCTATTAAATCAAGTGACTGTTTGCTCTTTAACCTAGTCATCTTCATCCATCCATTTCAGAGATGTAACTCATTCATTGTTACACTTTTATCAAGGCTAATGGAATTAGAGAGATGGCACTAAATGACATCAGCTGCTGTTTCACTCTGTTGTGACACTAACATATTTATAATGTGTTATTTGAGTGATGTTTTGCAAGCCATGTATACTTTTCTGAGCAAATCTTTAATTTGTACTATGTAAAATACCAAGTCCATTAATTTGACACCTCATGCTGCATTATAAAATGTGTTACTACTTTAGAATATTTTATTAAAATGAAGAATGCACAAGGTGATCTGAATTTTGTATCCAGAGTGTTCTGACAAAGGTGATGTATTTATTTCCTGGACCTGAGTTTAAGCATAGACAGCAATCACAATTTACTACTTAATGTTATCTTCTGTCCATTTAAATTAGCTTTTGAATATAAAGTAATAATTATAGAGATCAAACACTGGCTTAAAATTCTCTTGCAATAATAGCACAATGAATAAGTAGGAAATACAATAACTTCATATACCTCAACAATTTTATATGCGGAATCATATCATGACAGATTTTTAGACCATGTCTTTGTGTAATAGCGTAGGAGTTGGTAAACCTTACTTTATATACAGAAAGTAGGAAAATATATTTGCAGGCAAGAGGATTCATAGAATTACTGGTCATAAATGTAAGATAATGACTACTAAACCTAACAAGCAATTCAAGATACATGCTGCAATGTGGAGCAATTGAGTTGAATAACAAAAAATAAATTAAAGGGAAGACATACATACAGGTGTGAGGAATAGAAGGATATGCTGATTGTGAAAGATGATGAAAGGAGGGGATGACGGAGGTATGAAAAACAAACCCTGGAATAGATTGATTGTCATGTTTACCTCATCACAATACTGAAAACTCTGTGGTCAGGAAGGGAAAAGCAGTGTACTTGTTGTTCCCAGGTGTACAGTGAATAGTGAAATCTGAACAGGCAAGGTATTCAAGAGTGAAAATGGCAAAATTGTCATATGCACCGACTAAAGAAAAATTAAATTCTTACTACAGCTTAAAAACCAAGGCCTTGAACATTGCTCAATCCACTAATGCCAACCAGTTGAGGAATGATTCCTCTGCCTCACCTGGCTACACTCTTCAGTTGGTAGCTATATGTAGGCAGAAGGAGCACAGCAAGTTGGTGAGTTAGAAAATGTGCTTATGTGAGAAATCAAAGAAAACAATGCAGGCAGTGGCAATCCATATTGTAGAGAAACAAGCGAGATGGTGTAAGTCTGCAGTGCAGTGAAATACTAATTGAAGAGATCCATTGAGTTTTCAACTTTTATGTAGGAAATTACAGCTGAAGCACGGGCAGTTTAGATAGGCAACCTCAGATGTACAGCTGAGAATGTGAGTCACTCAGACTATACATGGAAAGATTGAATTGGTTATTATGGCTAGCAAAAGTCTTGAACGCTGCACTGAGTTAGCAGAGAAAGAGATTGGCGCTGATTCGTACATACGACATGACCACTAAACTAGTAGCTCTGCGGAAAGCCAAAAATATGAAAATTGGAGAACATTAATAAAAATTGGAAAGCATTCAGTGAAGAATATGAGATTTTCTGATAGATGCTCCCATTAAATGATATATTAAGAGAGAAATGAACATTAATAAAAATTGTAAATCAGTAGGTAATGTACATGAGATGTCCTGATGAGTCCTCTCAATAAGTTGTAGATCCATCTCGTTGTATGAATTAATAATATCCCTTGCCTTGTGATTATTATTTTTTTTTTAATTCCTGGTTTGATTCAATCAAATGATGTAATCAAGCAATTATTTCCAAACATTACATAGGGTCACTATATTAAGGTACAAGCAGGTTTAATGAACAAAACAAAGATATCAACATCTTTAACTCAGCACAGTAGTGCAATGCCGCTGCCTCACACCTCCATGGATACGGGTTTGATCCTTGGCTCTGGTACAAATTCTGTGTAATTACACATTCTCTGTGTAACACTGGGATTTCCCAGTTTCTTTCCAAATTCATACTTGTTGGTAGATTGATTACTGCTATGTATCATTCCAAGTATGGATGGATAGCAAGCGAATCAGGGGCAGTTGGGCACATGGGAGTCTTTGGAAATATAGTGGGTGCAATGTCTGATTAGTGTATCTTTCATATCCTATTTTCCTATTTCACTCTGCATCTTTTATTTTGGATATAAAAACATCCAAGGGAAAATCTCTACAAAGGAAGATGTATAAAAATTGTCAAGCCCACTGTAACAACAAAAATGTGCAGGTGTCCCTCAATGAAAATTATTTCCAAGTATATGCATAAGACAAAATTAATAATCTGTTTGCCAATTCATCCCATTTGTAAAAAAATTCACACCAATAAATTATTCCAAACCTTAAATGTGTGATAAATAGGTGGTGCATGGTCAACTAACTCAGTATTTACATGTGAGGTCCTCCATTATGGTGTATTGCTGCTTGCAACTCCGGTGGGTAATGCAATTGTTCTTGCATGTTGAAACTTATTTTCTCTGTTGGTTTCCATTAAAGTGATAACACAGGAAGATGGGTAACAGTTCACGGGAAGAGCGCACCACTGGGAGAAATATGGTGGAGAGTGGGGAGCAGTAATGTATATAATTAAAAGTCTCATCTTGACCACTTCTTGTCTGCGCTCTCTATTGATTTTAGAAAAAACACTACCCTATATCGTAATGATTTTTGGCCCTCTTACGCAGTCCACCTCCACTGCGGCAGCCCCAAGGTTTATTTTGATCCATGAAAAAAAAGTTATGAATGTTTAAAAAATCTTGAGATCAGCTGATTGGTCCTCTCACCTGTCAATCACCATGATGAATGTAACACCCCTTCCGGAGGGGGCGGGCGGGGGGAGCTATAAAACCCCGGATACCTGGACGTGAGTCAGTAACCCTGGAATATCGCAAGGGTGAGGCCGCAAATATGATTCTGCTGTGAGTCAACTGAACTGTGAGCGTACTGAATGGTGAGTTGGCATTTTACTTGCAGTAAATAACTTGTTAGCCCTTAATGAAAATGGGATGAGTTGTGTGGCATGCATTGTGTTTGAAACTGAAATGGTAATGGAATGGAAATTAAATGGAAATGATAATGAGATGAGTTGTTTGGCCTACCCTGTGCTTGAAGCTGAAATGGCAATGGAAATTAAATTAAATGAAAATGAAAATGAGTTGAGTTGTTTGGCCTGCCCTGCGCTTGAAACTGAAATGGCGATGGAAATGAAATTTAATGAAAAAGAAAATGGAATTAGTTGTTTGGCCTGCCCTGTGTTGAACCTGAAATGGCAATGGAAAGACATTTATTGAAAATGAGATTAATTGTTTGGCCTGCCCTGTGCTTGAAACTGAAATGGCAATGGAAATGAAATGGAATGGAAATGAGCTTAGTTGTTTTGCCTGCCCTGTGCTTGAAACTGAAATGGCAATGGAAATGAAATGAAATGGAAATGAGATAAGTTGTTTGGCCTGCCCTGTGCTTGAAACTGAAATGGCAATGGAAATGAAATGAAATGGAAATGAGATAAGTTGTTTGGCCTGCCCTGTACTTGATACTGAAATGGTAATGTAAATTAAATGAAATGGAAATGAAGATGAGATGAGTTGTTTGGCCTGCCCTGTGCTTGAAACTGAAATGGCAATGGATATGAAATGAAAATGAAAATGTGATGAGTTGTGTGGCATGCATTGTGCTTGAAACTGAAATGGCGATGGAAATGAAATTAAATGAAAATGAAAATGGAATTAGTTGTTTGGCCTGCCCTGTGTTGAAACTGAAATGGCAATGGAAAGAAAATAAATGAAAATTAGATGACTTGTTTGGCCTGCCCTGTGCTTGATACTGAAATGGCAATGGAAATGAAATGAAATGAAAATAAAATGAGTTGTTTGGCCTGCTCTGTGCTTGAAACTGAAATGGCAATGGATATGAAATGAAAATGAAAATGGGATGAGTTGTGTGGCATGCATTGTGATTGAAACTGAAATGGCAATAGAATGGAAATGAAATGGAAATGATAATGAGATGGGTTGTTTGGCCTGCCCTGTGCTTGAAACTGAAATGGCAATGGAAATGAAATGAAATGGAAATTAAAATGAGATGAGTTGTTTGGCCTGCTCTGCACTTGAAACTGACATGGCAATGGAAATGAAATGAAATGAAAATGAAAATAGAATTAGTTGTTTGGCCTGCCCTGTGTTGAAACTGAAATGGCAATGGAAAGAAAATAAATGAAAATGAAATGAGATGTTTGGCCTGCCCTGTGCTTGAAACTGCAATGGCAATGGAAATTAAATGACATGGAAATTAAGATGAGATGAGTTGTTTGGTCTACTCTGTGCTGGAAACTGAAATGGCAATGGAAATGAAATGGAATTGAAATGAGATGAGTTGTTTAGCCTGCCCTGTGCTTGAAACTGAAATGGCAATGGGAATGTATTGAAATGAAAATGAGATGTGTTGCTTGGTATGCCCTGTGCTTGAAATGAAATGGCAATAGAAATGAAATGAAATGCAAATGATAATGAGATCAGTCGTTTGGCCTACCCTGTGCTTGAAACTGAAATGGCAATGGAAATGAAATGAAATTGAAAATGAGATGAGTTGTTTGGCCTGCCTTGCATTTGAAACTGAAATGGTGATGGAAATGAAATGAAATGAAAATGAAAATGGAATTAGTTGTTTGGCCTGCCCTGTGTTGAAACTGAAATGGCAATGGAAAGAAAATAAATGAAAATGAGATTACTTGTCTGGCCTGTCCTGTGCTTGAAACTAAAATGGTAATGAAAATTAAATGAAATGGAAATGAAGATGAGATGAGTTGTTTGGTCTATCCTGTGCTGGAAACTGAAATGGCAATGGAAATGAAGATGACATGAGTTGTTTGGTCTGCCCTGTGCTTGAAACTGAAATGGTAATGTTAATGAAATGAAATGGAAATGAGATAAGTTGTTTGACCTGCCCTGTGCTTGAAATTGAAATGGCAATGGAAATGTAATGAAATGGAAATGATAGTGAGATGAGTTGTTTGGCCTGCCCTGTGCTTGAAACTGAAATGGTAATGGAAATGAAATGAAAATTAGATGAGTTCTTTGGCCTGCCCAGCGCTTGAAACTGAAATGGCGATGGACATGAAATGAAATGAAAATGAAAATGGAATTAGTTGTTTGGCCTGCCCTGTGTTGAAACTGAAATGGCAATGGAAAGAAATTAAATGAAAATGAGATGAGTTGTTTGGCCTGCCCTGTGCTTGAAACTGAAATAGCAAAGGAAATGAAATGAAATGAAAATGAGATGAGTTGTTTGGCCTGCCCTGTGCTTGAAACTAAAATGGAAATGGAAATTAAGTGAAATGGAAATGAAAATTAGATTAGTAGTTTGGCCTGCCCTGTGCTTGAAACTGAAATGACAATGAGAATGAAATGAAAAATAAAATTAAAATTAAATGAGTTGTTTAGCCTGCCCTGTGCTTGAAACTGAAATGGCAATTGAAATGAAATTAAATGAGTTGTTTGGCCTGCCATTTCGGCCCACAGGGCCCCTATTAGCCAAGAATCCAGTCCCTTTTGCCCAAAATGCCCGTATTAGCCTAGGAAGCACATTTGGCACAAAAGGCCAGTGCCATGCTAAGAAAAGTCCAGAAAAAGTGCCTATCACTGAGATTTCGCTGAGATTTTTTTAGAAGAGTGCCTTCAGCCCATCAAGCCTGTACTAGCCCAGGAGGAGTCCCTTTGGCCCATCAGTAAGTATTCCTGCCTGCAGGTATTCAACCTCACCCCAGTATTTTTTCCGTCCCTTTATTGGCTCCCTGTGAGTTTCAGGCCAGGATAGACTTTCCTCCTTCATTGCTGTGATCGGCAGAAATAGATGAAAAATGTCTAACATTGATTCTCCACCCTCTCCCCCTTCTCTCTCACAGAGTCTCCCACCTGTTTTGGGTGGAATTTCTGGCAGTTTCTCAGCTGCCAGCCCACCAGCCCTGAGTGACTGAACTACCAGCCCACCAGGCCTGAGTAACTGAGCTGCTAGCCCACCAGGTCTGAGTGACTGAGCTGCCTGCCCACCAGACCTGAGTGATTGAGCTGCCTGCCCACCAGATCTGAGTGATTGAGCTGCCTGCCTACCAGGCTTGAGTGACTAACCTGCCAGCCCACCATGCCTGAGTGACTGAGCTTCCAGCCCACCAGGCCTGAGTGACTGAGCTGCCAGCCCACCATGCCTGAGTGACTGAGCTTCCAGCCCACCGGGCCTGAGTGACTGAGGTGCCAGCCCACCAGGCCTAAGTGACTGAGCTGCCAGCCCAAGAATCTATTTGCCCCCCTCCCCCAATGACCACCAATATTGGAATCGGAACAGAAGTGGAATATTGAGTTGGGGGACCAGCCCTCCAGATGACTCACTGTAAACAAGTCGTGCAGTGAATCCGAATAAAAACATAAAATGCTAGAATTACTCAGTAGGGAAGAAGCACAGTTTGGAAAAAAGGATCTTCAACTTGAAATGTTGGCACTGTTTCTCTTCCCACAGATTCAGTGTATATCCAGCATTTTTAAATTTCAGATTTCCAGCATCTGCATTGATTTGATTATCATGTGCAGAGAACCAATTGGACTTCCAATAGGAACTACACAGTGAGTATGTAATCACATTTTGCTAACAGGTTTCTGATGAAATTGCATTGTGAAATGCACATAATCGCTGTGCTGCATGACAGAATTCAAAGTGCTAATCTTGCTTGCCAGGTTTTTATCAATTTATAGAAATATATGATTCAAAATGTTTGCCTAGAGCAAATTGCTGAACGTTGCTGAGCTGCATTGTCACCTTCATTTCAGGACTATTATCCACAATGCCCACAGTCAGAAGTATCAATGCTGTTTGGTCGGTTCCCACCATCCTCCTAGTGTCAATACGGCAACTGCTGGCAATGATTTAGTCGCAGATGACAGATAGGAAGCCCCCATCTCCAGACCACCCTGAAGATATACTGGCTCCCCCTGCAGTCAAAGACTGTTGCATCTTTACTTTAGGTTTTAGAGATAGAGTCATAGTCATAGAGTCATAGAGGTAGAGTCGTAATCAGAGAGTCATGGAGATAGAGTCATAGTGGAAACAGGTCCTTCGGCCTAGTTTGCCCACACCAGTTTACATATCCCAGCTACACTAGTCCCACTTGCTTGCATTTGGCCCATATTCCCCAAACCCATTCTATCCATGTACCCGTCTAATTGGTTCTTAGGTGAAGAAACAGAGATACAGCACGGAAACGGGCCCTTCGGCCCAACGATTCTGCGCTGACCAGCGAACCACGTACACTAGCACTATCCTGCACACTATGAACAACTTACAATTTTACCAAAGCCAATTAACCTGCAACCCACACATCCTTGGCATGTGGGAGGAAACCGGAGCACCCGGGTAAACCCATGCGATCACAGTGAGAATGTACTAACTTCGTACAGACCGCACCCGTAGTCAGGATCTAACCCGGGTCTCTGATGCTCTAAGGCAACATCTCTATTGCTGCACCACTGTGCCTTCCCTAGTTTACTCACGATCAGAGTTCCTTTTGTAACAGTTGATGTATGCCCCAATGATTGAAAAACAATAAAGATTGAATTACTCACTAAAAGTCACATCAAACTTATATTAAAAAAAACTGGAAACATTAATAATAATTTTTTTTTAATGTTTTTAAAAATATTTGTATTTAATAGAGGCAAATACATCAGTGTACATCACATATATATTGTTACAATCATTGTACCCCATAATTCTATGGCTTTTAAAGAAAGAGAATAGAAACCAAGAGAGTGAAGTAGGTGAAGAGTTGTGAAAGTGAAAGAACGTGCCAAAGGGGAGAAAAAAAACCCTTGGTCAACGAGTTAGAGAAGGAGGATTAAGAGGATTAACCCTAGAAAAGAAAAAGAAAAAAGAGAGAGAAAAAAAAGCCAGTTACTATATTATATGTATCATGCAAAAGGAATTTACTAACTCGATAGTTTTTCATAGCACTTTACTAAGGCCCAAGGTAATCTTGCACCCTATCTTTGTAGCAATTCCATAAATGCAGACCAGACCATGATATGAGACTCCGCCTGGCAGGAAAATCAGATCGTTTCTACATTAATAATAATTGAAGGTACAAAAATACTTTTTTAGTGAATGTTGATGACTGTACTCAAGTGAATGGGATTGTTAAATGAAACTGCTCTGAGCAGGCATTAGGTGAATGGGCTCGATATTACTGTATCTGGCCCCTCAACTCAGCACACATTGCAATGCCCCTGGACTCAGTGGTGAGTGCAGTGCACCTCCATCTGACCATTCCATCCTGTGCTTCAGCACTGCAGCATGCAAATGCAGACATGCAATCCAAACAGACACATGCACTATTTCTGGGCAGAGATTTGGAGTCAGGAGAATGCTATCCATTAATTCTTTAAACAGGAAGGTTTTCCCCTTAGCTAAATCTGTCAAGCATCTCTCCCATTCTCCCACCAAACTTCTAGTCTTGCCTTCAGTGGTGTGGCAAGACCTTCAACTGATGGTTGTGTACTTCTGCTGCTCCAATGAAATGATAAGGCAGAGTGACTGTGAAAGGTTTGATCCGAGGGTAAAACTGTAGTAGACTGAAATCTTTATATTCTAATAAAATCCCTCCAGTAGTATTCTGCGCTTAAGAATCTTAGTGACCATCAGCTGCTTAAAACTTGTTCTCCCCATTCATATAATTTCTTCTTCTTAAGCTAAAGCCTGCTTCAGGCAATAAGACAGGAAAAATAATTTATTTATGTGCATAAGTCAACTGCCTGTAGGCCCTGCAAACACAGCAATGGTATTTACTGAAATATTTAGATCTTCCCATGCTCTGCAAAATAGTTCATGATTTAAAAAAAATGCAAACAGTTCTTTACCAATGTTTAAAAAAATAACAATTACACTGTGTTATTAGTGTAAAGGATTCTCTTCAGCATAACAAATGATATTTGAAGAACTTCCACTGTAAATGAGCTCATTAGTGGAGATAGTGTTCCTTTTTAAACAACATCCCAAGAGTATTGAAGTTTATAAAATTGATATCTAAAGATATAGCCACAGGCTGGCATAACATACACATTTCATGCTGACAATGAGGTATATGATAGGAGAACTCTGCAAGGCCTCACAAATAACAGGAGGCAGTATATTGTTTAAAAACTTCCATGTATCAATATGCTTGGCTGACAGCTGAAAAATGTAAATGCCACAAACAACAATTTTTTGGATGTAATCCACGCTGACATTCTGGTCATGTAATGAGTGAGTGTTGCATTCTCTGGGGTCTCATTTATCGACAGAAATGTTTAACTGAGGCCATCTTTGCCCTATCTTCCACTTTCATATGTCATATAACTAAAACGATCTCAGTAACCACCGGGTGGCGCCCGCAATGGCACCCTCGCCAACAGTCTGTCTTGTCCCTTCCTTCTTTGTTGTTTTTTAGTATGTTAATTAATCAATCAATCCATCAATCAGTTTTATTCACAGACAGTGCAAGTGAAATGAATTTGCCAGCAGCGGTACAATGAAAAAAGATCACACAAAAACAAAATAAAAATTTAACATAAACATCCACCACTGCATTCATCACTGTGGTGGAAGGCACAACATTTGGCCAGTCCTCCTCCATTTTCCCCCGTGGTCAGGCCCACAACCCTCCGCAGCTGCCGCTGCAGTCGTCCAGATGTGAAGACAAGGTAAAGTCCAGGTAAGTCCTGAATCGTTGCCTCCCCACCGGAGACCGTGGCTTCAGGTTGGTGTAGGCCGCAGGCTGGTGGTCGAAGATTTAAAGTCCCCGCCGTGCTGCAGCTGGAAGCACCGCAGACCGCAGGGCCAGCAGTCGGAGCTCCTCTCCAGGAATCCCTGGCGAGGGACCCCATTCCGGATGGAAGTCCCCGCCATGCCCGTGGTAGAGGTTGGCCGCGGGCTGGCGGTCGGAGCTCTTCCCCTCCCAGGTCCCCAACGAGGGACCCCAGGCTGCGGACGCTGCGGCAGCTGGAGCTCCGCAGACTGCAGCTTCAGGCTACCGTGAGCCAGCGAAGGGACGCTCCCTCCGGCGACCCCCGGCGAGGGCTTGCCTGCTCTGTGACAAGAGTCCTCGCTGCGCCGGTAGCTGAAGCCCCGGGCGCGTCTCCGGGATCCTTGCTGTTAGCCCACGGGTGTGGCGGCATGGAAAACGTCGCCTCTCTGTGGAGGAGGCGACTGAAGCAGTTTCCCCCTTACCCCCCCACACCACCCCCCACACAAGACACACCTAGAAACATTAAAAACACACATTAGGACGTACTAAAAAAACAAAAAAAGTAGAAAAAACTAACAAGCTGCCGGCAGGGCTGCCGGCTCGCAGCGCCCCCTCCGACAATGTGCGGGGTGGTTGGGGACACTATTTTTAATATCTTATCTCGACGGAGATGCAATTTGTTTTTCCATGTCGCATCTCCGTCTGATCTGCGGCCTAACATCACGGATTTGGAGCCTCTGCTGGAGACCGACATCGGGATCTCCAACCGCTGGAGCCTGCGGACATAACATCATGGAGCTGGTGATCCCTGTCAGGGATCGACCTCGGAGCTCAAAATGCGGTAGCCTGCGGACTTTAACATCGTGGAGCTCGCTGTCCCTGGTTAGAAACTGATTTGAGAGCTTTAAGCCACAAGAGCCTCAAGCGGCCCGACACAGGGGCTTCGATCACCCCGGCGCAGGTGCATCGATCGCCCTGATGCGAGGGCTTCGATCACCAGCTGTGGGAGCTACAGTTACCCCGACTGTGAATGGTTTGACTGCCCTGACTGCGGGAGAATAAAGAGGGAAGAAGTTCGGACCTTATTGCCTCCCATCATGGTAAGGAATGTGGGGTGTGGATGTTTATGTTAACTTTTATGTAGTTGTGTGTCTTGTTTTTTTTTAGTATGGCTGTATGGTAATTCGAGTTTCACTGTACCTTAATTGCTACACATGACAATAACTGACCATTGACCCTTTGAACCTTTAAATGTCCAGGCAAGTTTTTATGCATGAGCCAATACCACCAAAATAAAACTGATATCTTCATTCTGAATGTTCAACTATTTGTGATCAAATTGGGGCCCACATTTTCCATATTACAGCGGGGACTACATTTCAAAAAATACTTCAGAAATCTGCAAGGAGCTTTGTGATGTGATACCTATTTAAATATCACTAAAGAAATGCGAGCTCTCTTTTTTTTATTGCAAGTATTCCAGGAAGATAGTTTTAGATCACTGTTGCTGTCTACACTTGTTTACAGTGGTGAAAGAAATAGCTCATTGCAAAGATTAACCTGACAATATAGATATTAACTATGGAACTTGCAGGCAATCAACTCCAGATTATTTCTCAGTGAGCACAAGGCAATCAAAAAGCAATCAAGAACATTATTGGACATTGAGGATAAGAAATCTGGCAGCCAACATTGCCACTACTAATTCTGACCAAGTAAACGGTGTGAAATGCTCCACTTATATCTGAAGCTCTGTATTAAATAAAAGCTAATAGTTTCCTTGCTGCGATTTCAAGGATGCAATCTAATCTTCTGTTTCAAATGGGTAGGTATAACACTTTATTTATGAGGTTTTTTGGACCTTCTGATAAGTTACTGTTATAATTTGGGCTTCATTTCAGTGCTTTATAATCATTGAATCATCGAAATACAAAGCACACACAGAAGTAATTTTGCCCATCGTTATTGTATTGGTTCTCTGCAAGACAGCCGAATTATTACCACTTCACGAGATATTCCTGATAGTCCTGGAAATCGACAGTTTAAATACATATTAAAATCCTCTCTTATATTGGTATTGGCCCTTATTGATCATTCTTTCAGACATTACATTTCTTTAATGCTTTCAGGCAATGTAAACCCCTGATGACTCTGAATGCTTTTATTTTTAAAAAAAACTTAACTTTCTCTGCTCTAATGAGAACAATCAAATCACTGTAATGTCTCTTGATGGCTGAATTCTTTACCTCTGAAGTAGGTTTAGTTAATCTCCAGTGTATGCCTCACACCCTTGGCATTTTGTCATGATCTGCACTATATCGCACAAAAGTGCAGATTAAGCCTAATTAGTCATTTATACCCTAATTTGTCTTCTGATTTGGGCAATATCCCAGGCTACCATTTAATTTCCTTGTCTTAATTGCCCTTGAGAAAATGGTGGGGAATCTGCTTTGAGTTGTTGCAACTCTTATTCTGGAGATACTCATACAATGCTGCTACATACTTTGCAGGATTCTGGCCCACAGATGAGGAAGAAGTCGTAATATATTTCCAAGTCAATGGCATGTGATTTGAAAGGAAACATATGTTTCCTGTTTGTATTGTTATTGGCAGTAAAACTTTAAAGGTGCTGCTAAAGAAGCCTTATGCTGCTGCACTGTGTTTTGTATACACACACTTACGATGTGCTGGTGGAGGACATGCTGGAAGTTGAACGTGATGTATGGATGCTTTGTCCTGGATGGTATGGGGCTTTTCTGGAATTTCAATCGTCTTGGGAAATTAAGCGTATTTCATCAAACTCGGGACATACCTTGAAAGAAATGAACATGTTTAGGAAAGCCAGCTTCTGAGCTACTTTTGTGGCCAGAGTACTTAACTAAACTCTGATTTTAGGATTGAGGAAAGATTTTTGAAGTAGCAGGAATCTGCCATCAGTGAGAATGCTGTGGCACAAATGAATACTATTTCCTTCTATTCCAAAATGTCCTTCTATTACAAAATTACATTATGCCTCATGCATTACAGAAGATGCTGAATAGTCATTCAATGAAGATGTATCCAGAAGCTGCTAACATATAGTCACATTGACCTGAAGTATTACCTCCACTTCACTTTTCACAAATGCTGAGTATCTCCAATGTTCTCTGTTTTTATTTTGGAATTCCTGCATCAGTAGTTTTCTTTTGCATTTGAATCCATTGAATAAACTCCTTTATGGATATACACAGAACAAGCAGTAAAGGTGACCTGTGACTGTTTCAGAATTCATGCTGAGCATTTGAAATTAAGATTTAAAGATGCTTGTGTTACTTTTGACTTTTGAGCAGGGTGGAAAGAAAGGAAGTTCAATTGCATTACAACTTATTGCTTCCCTCGTTATCGCAATGCACTTCAAATCCACTGAATTTGTTTCAAAGTTGAGCTAATTTAGTTTTGATTAAAAAAAATTGCATGAGCCAATTTTCACACAGCAAGATCTTGTAAATAACAAATGAGATGAATGAGCAGTTAGTAATCTTGAATGATTTAAGGATGTTATGCATCAGATTAGACATATCTCCTGGTGACCTAATTAAATCCCTTGCATCCAACTGAGAAAGCAGGTAGGATCTCAAGCACTAAACTATTGCTCTGTTATGTCAGTCTAAATTATATGGTTGCCTAGTAGGCACGCACACCATGCTCTCTGTCTGACAACAGACACCAAAAGCAAGAACTCTACTCTCAGTTCTTTCTTGTCAAGAGATTTCCAGAAGATCAGAGAAAACATTTCAAGGAAATACTAATTCACTTCACTAAATAAAGGAAATCTGACCCATGGCTGCTCAAAATAGAGATTTATCATCCAACAAAGGCTTTGCCTGCTTCTAGTGCTTATGCTTAGAGAAAGACACAACCATGTGCGGATGCTGGAATCTATAGCAAATACATGAGAGCAATGGAAGGAACTCCATATGCAGCAACTATGGAGGCAAATGGACTGTCAACAATTCTGATCAACACCCTTTACTTCGACAAAGAGTGGAAAAATAGCCAGGATAAAGGGGTGGGGCAAGAGCTAGCAAGCGATAGATGGATGCAGGTGAAAAGGAATAGACTGGCAGATACTGGTTCAATCGAGGAAGGAATGGGAGTGATGACAGAGGCTGGGCAGTAAAAGGTAGGGAGCAAAAGGCAAAACTCCAGAATTTGTTAGGAAAGGAAAGTGGGAGAGGTGATGGCTGGTGAGAGCAATACAGGAAGTTGAGCTACTGATCAAATTGCTGCCTTAAGGGCCTGTCCCACTTACGCAACCTTTACAGGCGACTACCGGCACCCGTGTTAGGTCGCCAAAATATTCAACATGTTGAAAATTCAGCGGCGATCAGAAAGACGCTTTGGAGACTCTTTGGAGACCTCTCACGGCCATAGGAGACTATGGTCGTGAGAGGTCTCTGATGGTCGTGAGAGGACACCCGCGACACGTCGCGAGGGTAGCCTGTATGGTCGTGAGAGGTCTCCTATGGTCGTGAGAGGTCTCCAAAGACTCATAGCTTCTTTCTGGTTGGTGACTTATCACGGGTGCCAGCAGTCACCTGTAAAGGTCACGTAAGTGGGACAGGCCCTTTATACCACCAGAGACCAGGTTTCAATCCTGACCTCAGGTTTTGTCTATATGGAGTTTTAGCTTTCTTCCTCTGGATTTCCTCTGGGTGCTCTGTTTTTTTTTACCCCTGCATCACAAAGGCATACAGGGTGGAAGGTTAGTCAGTCACCATAAATTGCCCCATGTAATCATGAATGGTAGAATGTTTGGAGGAGGGAGGTTGATGAGAATGTGAGCCATATAAACAAAAATGGTAGGATTCATGTAAATGAGTGGTTGGTGATCAGTGTATGTTAGTGAACTGAAGGGTTGATTTCTGTGCTGTGTGACTCCATTATTCCATGACTGCATTTCACCACTGCAATTAGTGCTATTGAAAGCTGATTGGGCTCAGTATGCTAAATGATCAATGTGCTTCATAATAGCATTATCTACTTTTCCGGGTAATAGGCTACATGTCCGATAGGGATGAGTATGACCTGTGACAGGTAGTGCAGGTCAAAATTCCGGAGTGGTATAATTTGACTAAAAATTATAATTGCTTTCATATACATCATGCTGAAAAAGGCAGTTCTACAATTTTTGGACAAACCTGCTTTATTCATGTCCCCTTGTAGCGTGAAGGTTTGGTTTGAAGGCCAGTCTGCCAATGATGGGGATTGGGTGAGAGATGTCAATGTCTTTTCTACTTTATGGAACAGGCCCACCTGTGGATGTTGATCAAGGCTAGGCATAAACTTCATCTGGTTGAGTGATCTTGACATTGTTTCAGTCAGCAGTCAACATCTGATTGTCAGAGTCTTCTGAAGTGGATTTATCTCTGAGAAAAAGCGGGCAGTCTACTACTTGCTGCCATCTGTATTAATACATACTTTATCAATACACAATCTGAAGAAGTGTCTGGATTGAAAACGTCACTGATTCCTTCTCTCCAAATATGCTGCCTGTCCCACTGAGTTACTCCAGCATTTTGCGTCTACCTTTATTAATACATTATTCAGTTAACATACTTTGCTACACTGAAAGAATGACTTCCACAAATCCAGGTTTCACATCTATGATCAAACGACAGTAATATTGCAGGCATTTCCAATGTGCTATTTTTATTGCAAACAAAAGAAATGTCAATTCTACAATCACACAATTATCCCCTGATTCCATTATTTTACATATGAAATGAGAAACAAAGTATAACATAATGAATGATTGTTCATAAACACAATTTCCTTCAAATTGTGGGATAATTTTTATTTCAATGTGCTTTTGCAGGAGTAACTTCATCTCATTCTTGTCATATGACATGGTTTACTGACAGATTTGAACATTGTTGCTTTTGTTATTAAAGAAAAATACAGGGTATTTTATGATGAATGGCAATAGTGGATATAAAGGTATGCATTTAAATTGGAAAAAAATGTCAGCATACGATCATATTGTTATTTACAGGAATGAAAAGTTAAGCATTTAACCAATCTATTAAATTCCCACCTCGCATCTCACTGCATAACCAAACATTTTCCAGCACAGCTCGTAGAGCTACTGCTCCACAATGCCTGTGACCAGGGTTCAGTTCTAATCTCAGGTGCTGCTTATGTGGAGATGACATGTTCTCTTTGTAACCATGTTGTTTAAGTTTATAACTTAAGGTTATAACGTTTCGGGTCTGAAGAAGGGTCTCGACCCGAAAAGTCGCCTATCTCCTTCACTCCTTAGATGCTGCTGCACCCGCTGAGTTTCTCCAGCCTTTTGTGTACCCTTGTTTAAGTTTATGTTTAAGCTTATTATTGTCACATGTTATAGTGACAAGCTTTGTTCTGCATGTTCTCCTATCAGATCAGATAATACTATACATTGTTACAATCAAATCAAATTCAAGTATGATAGATAGAGAAAAGGGTAAGATACAGGTGCTTCGACCTGCGATATTTCAATTTTACCATCGCTTGGCAATGGCAGCGAGCTGGAAGTCACTTCCGGTCACGTGATCACAATGTATTTAATGCATTGTCGACTTTAGATATTTTCGGTTTATATTCACTCCATTGTACGTTGGAGGATCAGCTGTACAGAATACAAATATAGTTCTCAGCATTAGTAGTGCATCAGTTCTATAGATAAAGTTCACATGCAGTAAAGATGTATTAGACAGTATCCTGGCATATGGATATTATTATTTAACTATTATTGTCTGTTTTTTATGTATACATATGTGTGCATGTGTACGTATATGTATATATATATATATATGTAATATGTATAAATGTGTATATGTGAATATATAGATATATATATCTATACATATATATATATCTATATACACATTCTGAACTTTTATCTCATTTATTATATTATTTACAGTGTACTATGGTTACATATTCTGTTGTACTGTTGCAAGTAAGAATATGACATCTGACAATAAAGCACTCTTGATTCTTGGAAGGACCATGCATTAGCCTAATAACAGAGGAGAAGAAAATGCCGCCGAGTTCAGTTTGTGCATTTTCAAGCTTCTGTTTCTTCTTCCGGATTGGAGTAATGAGAAAATGGAACGACCAGGATGGGACAAGTCTTTGGGACAGTTGCCTGCTTTTCTGAGGCAGCATGAAGTGTGGATGGAATTTATGATAGACTCTGGTCTGCATGAGGGACTGAGCTACATCTCCAACTCTGCATTTTCCTGTGATCTTGAGCAGAGCTGTTCCCAAACCAAGCTGTGAACCAACTCGACAGTAGGCTCTCAATTGTGCATCTGCAGAAGTTTGTAAAATTCATTGGTGACATGCTGAATTTCTTCATCATCCCAGGTAGTAGGGATGTTTGTGTGCCTTCTTGGCTCTTCCTCCAGTTTTGTCTCACATCCAAAAGATGTAGGGGTTGGCAGGGTAATTGGCCACTGTAAATTGCCACTGGTGAGTAGATGAGTGGTGGAATCTAGGGTGGGGGGGGGGGGGGGGGGGAGGGAGTTCAAGAAATGCCCAGATTTTCTTTCTTTATAATTGAATCCCATTGCTATAATATTTTACCTCCCACCTCACCTGATAGCCACCCACTCAGTGTCACAAACTGCCTAAATGAGCTTCACTGCTTAACTCATTGGTGAGATAATCAAATAATCCAATCACTTTCAGTCACATGAAAGCATCTCTTTGAAATATAAATCACGCTGTTAGTTTTAAGTCAGCATCCTACAATTAAATTGATTCATTTCTTAATGATAAGAGTAAAAGTTTATGATTTTGATTATATGTAGTCATTAAAAAAAATCTAAGTCAGCAAGGAGGTAATTAAAGTAAAAGTGTAGACATCAGTTTGCATTAATGTGTAAAGCACATCACATTGTCACCATTGCAGTGAAAAAAATAGAAAAATGTATGCTTACATTTTAATGGACGTATTTACTTAATTCCATTTAATTACAGGATTAGGGGATTGAGACATTGGAATTATTTTGCATGTATAGTGTTGTTTACTAACCAGGATGTGAAAATTAGTTGTTGAATTTTCTGCTCATTTGTTGGAAGGTTTAATACTGAGGGCTAAATGTGAATACAAAATACAATGAAAGGAATGAAGGACAGAGAAAGATGATGAAATTAGTAGCTGATTTTGTGAGGCCATCGGGAATGTCATTTTTTATTCATTTATGTGATCTGACGTCACTGGTAAGAGCAGCATTTATTGCCGATCCCTAATTATCGTGAGACAGGGTGGCTAATTATCTTTCTGAGCTGCTGCTGTCCCTGTGGTGAAAATGTTCTCTGCGTTATTAGAGAAACGATTACAGTACTTAGACCAAGTGATGATGGAGGAAGATAATTCTTCCAAAACAAAATGATGTATGTTTTAGTGTGAACATACGGGTAGTGGTGCTCCTTTGCACACCAAATCATTTACCTATTTGGTGGTAGCGGTCAATGATATGTGTAGGTCCTGTCAGAGTAGATTAGGAATGTAGCTGCAGTGTATTGCAGCTGGCCATGCTATGCCGATAGTGGTCTGCCAATTGTAGAGAGAATGTACTGTATATTTAGGAAGGCATGTAATGTTGCCAATAAAATGTCTGATCTGTCATAGATGATGTTGGGATTTCTGATTATACGGTCTGGACAAGTTTCTCTGTACAAATATGAACTCAAGAAAGCAATTAATATACACAATACTGTGGAGCAGTGGTGCAGCAGTAGAGTTGCTGCCTCACAGCGGCAGCGACCAGAGATTGGTACTGACATTGGGTGCAGTCTGTGTGGAGTTTGCACATTCTCCCTGTGACTGCGTGGGTTTCCTTTGGATGCTCCTGTATCCTCCAACATCCCAAAGACGTGTGTGTTTGTGGGCTAATTGAACTATGTAAAATTGCCTAGTGTGTAAGATGCAAGACTGGTCTAAGATGGAACGAGTGTATGGATAATCATTGATTGGCGTGAACTCAGGGGGACGAAGGGCCAGTTTTCATTCTATACCTCAAAATTAAACTAATCTACACTAAAGACGGACTGAGAAGTAAGTTGCATTATACAGGCTGTCCTCTGGTTGGAGCTCATCACCTGTGGACATCCGTACATATGGACAAGCTCCTATAATATTATTAAATTCACAAGCCTGAATTACACACTTAGGTTTTCCATTTAAGGGCATGTGGAACATTTCATTATATTTGCATAAAGCTAAACGTTAAGCAACATTCATTATTTTCTTGATATACATATTGTTTTGTCATAAATCCAAAGGTCGCTTTCTTTATGTCTTCAATGATCCAGTGGAGGATGACTGTGCCAAAAAAGACATCAAAATTCATCCAGGTGTGCCTGAGATGTCTGTCAGCTATGAGGTGAATGTTTGCTGAGAGAGGCTGTATTTTCTTTCTTTGCAGTAGAAATGTTTGAGAAGTGATGTCATAAAAGTATGCAAAATTGGGAGGCCATGATAGAGTAGAGACTGCAAAATATTTCACATTAGCAGAGATGTCTTTGGGCAATGGTGGAATGCAAGGTGCAGGAAATGCAGAGATTTGAAAATCACAGTAAAACTGACGCAAATATATTTAGCTCATGAAATCTAACAACCACACCAAATCACATTTTGCAGAAATTATTCTTTTGTCTAATAATAGGAATTCATAAAATGTAGTTTAGTTTAGAGATACAGCGCAGAAATAGGCCTTTTGGCCCACTGAGTCTGCTCTGATCAGCGATCCTGCACATTTGGGACAATTTACATTTACACCAAGCCAATTAACCTACAAACCAGTACATGTTTGAAGTGTGGGAGGAAACTGAAGATCTTGGAGAAAACCCATGCGGGGAAAATGTACAAACTCCCAACAGACAAAACGATCAAACTCCGTACAGACAGTAGTCGGGATCGAACCTGGGTCTCCGGCGCTGTAAGTGCTGTAAAGGGCCTGTCCCACTTACCCGACCTTGTCGGCGACTGCCGGCACCCGTCATAGGTCGCCAAAAAACTTCAACATGTTGAAAATTCAGCGGCGACCAGAAAGATGCTACGACTCTTTGGGTGACTAGGAGACCGCTCACGACCATACAGGCGACCCCTGGCGGCATGTCACGGGTGTTGCGGGGCGTCACCAGGGGGCATGTCACCAGGGGGTCGCCTGTATGGTCATGAGAGGTCGCCAGGAGTCGACTCTATGGTCCTGAATGGTCTCCTAGTCACCAAAGAGTCGTAGCGTCTTTCTGGTCGCCGCTGAATTTTCAACATGTTGAACATTTTCACCGACCTATGACAGGTGTCGGCAGTCGCTGAAAAGGTTGCGTATGTGGGACAGGTCCTTAAGGCAGCAACTCAACACGGTGCCACAATGTTGCCCCTAAATTGCTAAGAAAAATTGTCAGAATCTAAAATTAGGGGGAATTAATATATTAGGAGCATTGTGCCAGATTTGCAAGAGTTTTATTTTTAAATATGTCAGAAAATATTTAGCAGGTTGAGCACATCAGAGGCAAATTTAAAATATGTAGCTGAATTTTGAAGTGGATGTAGCATTAAATCTGCAAATAGAATTCTCCAACAAAAAGCCCCCAGTTCATCAAAAGCAGTTGGTCTGTAACCACAGGAAATTCTTTCTGCAGATTGCTGTGTCCTTTAGGTGGCTGCTATGAAACAGCATTCTGCAGGAGCAGGAGAAGGGAGAAGATCTACTGTAGGTAATGAAAGGAGGTTAGCAAACATTGCTGTCTGAATGTAAGGTTCATTTAGCCTTCAAAACCTTCTAATATCTCTTGTAGTTCCTGATCCTCTTTCTGTCTCAACCTTCACCGACACAAATTTTTTTTTTATGTGACAGGAGACATTTTGCAGGAGACCCAGAAAGGATTGAAAATTGACAAAACAAAAACAATTCTAAAATATTTGAGTGGCTTTCACTCACATGCAAAGATTTTTTAAAAGTGTATCTGAGCTGTTTGTTCCCTGTGGCAGCTGCCAGCAAAGATCAAAGCTGCTATGCTTGTCCTGTTATGAAGCAAGGGAAGGTTGCTGGGGCCTCGGCCTCTGCCTGGCAGTTCGGGAGCATCCACAAGAAAGGCTGCCATGGGAATGAGGGATTTGCAGGGGAGTTGGACGAATGACTTTAGTTTGTCCGTGCACTGCCCCGAACATAACTCCACTAATAATTAAGGCCCATGGATTGTGTACTGTGCTGTGAGTTATCCCATGCCATACCAAAGCCTGGGCATATTATGCTGGCAGAGATTACAGCAAACATCTGTGGAGTGAATTCTGTAAAATTGCTGTAAATAATAGGATATCTAACAATACTGGTAGAAATATGCTGATGAATAAAAACTGAGGCTGACAGGTGCAAACTGCATTACATTGACGGAAGAGCAGTGAAGCCTTAATTCACGTCTCATTGAAGATTTGCTTCTTTTTTTTGTGAGAATAAACACATAGATTGTACATTTACCACACAAGTTTAGTCAGAAAATGTGGAAGTTTGAACTGAATATTTGATACCTTCTGGATGCTTACCTGAAAACATGAGGTGCACCATTGTGGATTATGGCTTTGTGAGAGGTAGGGTTCCCAATGATTGTTAATGCTCCAGAAGTAACCACTAACATGCTCCAGATGGCCTTTGTGTTTGTCAGGCACATTGAAAGTGTCCACAAACAGATCCATTGCTTTTATTTAGTGTTTGTTTTTGCAAATTCCAAAGGACTTCAGAGCCATTACTGATAAATGGGAAATATGAAGGGCAGTGTTTTTTAATGACAATGTTATTTAAATAACACTGAGACAATAATCAGCTCATCAGTTTTGAGGTTGGGGGATGATGAGTAAATCACACATACTCACAGATCTGGTATAACAGTATTTATTGAGTAACATATACAACACACTACAGCATGTTACTCTTACCATGCAACAGTACTAACTAACAGCACATGTTGGGTTGCGATAATATGAATGGGTGGGCACTAGGCAGAGCTTATAATAATAAAGCACTACATTGGTTAGTAAGTAAAATAACCAATCTACAGGGGGTCAAGCATTCTGGCAGAGTAGTCAAATAACTACAGTGTAGGAATACGAAAACATGTTCAAAGCACTCAGTGGGTCAAGCAACAATAATGGAGAGAGAAAACATGTGAATGAGGTAGCTGAGATTAAAGTATATCTGAGATTAAAGATGCAGTAAAAGAGAGAGGAGGAAAACAACACAGACAGATTGTGTGATAGGTGAGACTGAATAAAAAAAGAGGATGATGCAAGTGAACGAGGATGCCAACAGAACAGGTAAAGAATTAATGGATTTGAATAGAGGATAGTTATCTGAAATTGCAAAAGGTAAATTAAATAGCTTTAGCTTGCTCAATTAGTCCTGTTGCTGAATCACAATGTCTGACAAAGTGAACCATTATCTCTTCCCTATCTGGAGGGTGGCCTGACCCTCAATTATCAATTACAGTTTTGCAGATCTCTCGATAAGATATCACGTAATAGTTTATTTTATTTTTAAGATACAGCGTGGAAACAGGACCTTTGGCCCACCGAGTCCACCTCAGCCATCGATCATCCGTACACTAGTTCTGTGTCATACACACTAGGCCAATTTACAGAAGCCATTAATCTACAAACCTACACATCATTGGAATGTGGGAGGAAACTGGAGCACCCAGAGAAAATCATGCGATGAAAGACAGAATGTGCAAACTTCACACAGGCTGCACTCATGGTCAGGATCCAACCTGGGTTACTGGCACTGTGAGACAGCCGCTCTACCGCCACTCTACTAATAGTTGAGGAGTGTGCCCTGACCCCCTGGAGTTCAGATCATCACTGGAAAATGCCGGAGCTTGAAATTCCTGTGCAGTGCAAAGGATGTGTTTAAATAGTTATGGTTGGAGACTTCCGGTGGCGCCATGTTCTAGGAGAGAACAGCGCCAGACCAGCTCTTAAAAAATCTGAAAAAAAAACGGGGTTAGAGGAGGCTGCTAACGCTACTTACCGTAGGAGATCGATTTTAAACGGCTCCGGGTGCGATTGTAAGCTGCGTGACGTCATCAGGCGCGCGACTTTAGCGACTCCGGTAAGAAATTTAAAATGAATCCCTCCTCCCCCACACAGCCGAAGAAAAGCTCCAGAAGGGAGGTAGGCCCCACCAAAGTTTCAGGCTCGGGACTGGCTGCCTCCCAAGAAGAGATTTCACTAAGAAAAGCTGAGATGGAAGATCTTAAAAAATCTCTGCTGGCTGATATGAGGAAAATGCTGAAGGAAACACAAACAGAAACACAAAAAGAAGTGAAGAAAGATTATAAAGAAATTAAGGATGAAATGAAAGCCTTAAAAACGGATATTCGAAAAATCAAAGAAGAATTAATGAGAGAAGTTAAAGAAATGGTAAAAATCATGATGAATGAATGGAAAACAGAACTGGAGGAGGACATACATACTCAACTGATTGAGGTAACTGATAAGATTGCTGGGATGGAGCGAATGATGGAAGAGATGATGGATGCGAAAATAGAGGCGAGGTTAAGCCCTATGTCAACTGTACTGGATCAACAAAATGATACGATTAAAGAATTAACTGATGCTGCTCTAACAACTGCGAGGGAGAATGAGAAGATAAACGAAGAGAACAAGCGCCTCTCTGAATTAGTACGTAAAATAAATGAGAAATGTATTGATTTGGAGGGGCGGCAAAGACGTAAGAATTTGCGCATAGTAGGTCTGCCTGAGGGACGCGAAGGAAACCATGACCCACGTAAATTCTTTGCTAAACTCCTGAAGGACATTTTGGATCTGGCCGAGCCCACAGGGCTTTAAGACCGGCTTCTAGGAGTGGTGCACCACCAAGACAAGTAATTGTAAAGGTGGTTTATGACGGCGTCTTTGAAGATATGATGAAGATAATAATAAGAAAAAGAAATCTGAAATACGAAGGAGATAACATCAGTATCTTCAGAGACTACCCGGCCGAAGTGGCTAAAAGAAGAGCTCTATTTACAGAAACAAGACGCATCTTGAGAGATATAAAAGGAAAAAAGGAGATCAGATATGGTCTGGTGTACCCGGCAATACTTAGAGTTACCTACGAGAAGAAGGATCTTCGTTTCACCAAGCATACAGCGGCACTGGAATTCGCTCGGAAAATACAGAAGAAGGCAGAAGGAGAAGAAGGAGAGGCAGAGGAAGAAGGAGCAGACCCGACAGGAGTAATTGATGAATGAACTTTATGGACCTGCGGTTATGAACCACTCACTGAGAAAAAGGCGAAATAACGGACATAGAATTGTAGTATTATATTGTTTACTAATTAATTAATAAATACTAATTTGTAATTATTAATTGCTAATTACTAATTAGTTTGATTTCCCTTACTCCACTTATATAGTATTACTAATTATGATACTAATTATAGTTGAAATTAACAACTAAAAATTATTAATATGAATAATAGAAAAAGTTATAAAGAAAATAAAGTTAGCACCCCCACCCCAATATATACAGTATTCCAAATAAGAGCTGGAATATTTAACATCTTTTTTTTTTAGAAAACGGAAGTCGCTAGATTAGTAGCCATGTTAGTGTGGCTTTCACCTGTGCACACTACACATTATAAAAGTGTAGTCTCTTTTTTTTCTGATCACCTTTTTATCACCCTTTACTTTTTTTATATTTACACTCGTTATTATTTTTTGTATAACACATACTTGATTTTATATTATATATTATATAATCATGACTTCTATCTATTTTATATAATCAGATTAAATGGATATGGTTTAATGGAATTGGAAATTCGCATCGGATTGAAGTTGGGGTGTAATGTCGGGCTGGAGGAGCCAAGAAGGCTACTCCAAAAAAAGCCACCCTAACAATAAAATGCAAGATATGAATGTAAGGAATGGGGGTGATGGAATCACCTTCTGTAGTTGGAATGTTAAAGGAATCAATGAACCAATTAAAAGGGGAAAGGTATTAGCTCAGCTGAATAGATTGAAATCTGGAGTTACGTTTCTTCAAGAAACACATCTTAAAAAAGATGCTCAATATAGATTAACAGCTAAATGGATTTCAAAAGTATATCATTCTTCGTTTATACACAAATCTAGAGGGGTTGCAATAATTATTCGTAAAGGTATACCTTTTAAACTTAATTCGATAATAGAGGATAAGGAGGGTAGATATTTAATAATTACAGGGGAACTACATTTAAAAAAAGTAATTCTTATGAATATATACGCAACTAATTTTGATAATCCACTATTTTTTAAGAAAATATTTAATAGTATTCCTATATCCACCCAATATAATTTAATAATTGGAGGTGATTTAAACTGTACTTTAGATAATTATTTGGATAGATCTTCTACAAAAAGTAAGGCTCTTTCTAAATCAAGTAAGCTTATAAATTATTTTATTAAGACATCGAATGTTAAAGATATTTGGAGATTGGATAATCCAACCGGACAGGAATATTCATTTTTCTCGCCGGTATTCGGAACCTATTCGAGGATAGATTATTTCTTAGTCGACTCAAAATTACTCCCCTTTACGTATGATGCAAAGTATCATAATATTATTATCTCAGATCATGCTCCATTAACATTTAAGATAAAATTAAAAGATATAGTTAATAAAACTAATATTTGGAGATTCAACACACAGATATTAAAGGATAAAGACTGCTGTAACTATGTGGAGAAACAGATTAAATTATTTTTTGAAACTAACGATAAACCTGAGACTTCCCCATTATTATTATGGGATACATTTAAAGCATTTATGCGCGGTGCAATAATATCAGCACAAGCTCATTTTAACAAAGAAAATCGAAAAATGGAGCAAAAGTTAGAAAAAGAGATAAAACAATTAGATAGTGAAAATATAATACATCCTTCTAAAGAGTTGAGTAATAAAATTGCTATATTAAAATATAGATTAAATAAAATTTACTCTGATCAAGTGATAAAACTATATCAACAAACTAAACAAGTTCATTTTGAATTTGGTGATAAACCTCAAAAATTATTAGCACGACAACTCAGAAGATTAGACGATGAAAAAACTATACATAGTATTAGATCGGTACAGGGAAATACGTTGACTATACCAAAAGACATTAATGACACATTTTTACAATATTATCAAAATCTTTATTCATCTAAATTAACAGGGCAAACAGATGAAATGGAAACATTTCTAGAAAAATGTCATTTTAATAAGCTAGATTTTGAGAGTAGGCAATTATTAAATGCTGAAATATCGGTAATAGATATCGAAGAATCAATTGGATCGTTAAAAAATGGTAAAACAGCGGGCCCCGATGGCCTGAGTGCAGAATTTTATAAAAAATTTCATGATCTACTTTCATCAAGATTACAAACAGTGTATAGACACACCTATGAGTTAGGAAAGTTACCAGAGTCTTTAAATGAATCTACAATTACATTAATTCCTAAATTAGATAAGGATCTGGAAGATCCTGGATCATATCGAGCGATTGCCCTTTTAAATACTGATCAAAAAATATTAACTAAAGTACTGTCTCGGAGGCTAAGTTTAGTGATTTCCAAAATAATACATTATGATCAAACAGGTTTTATTCCAAAACGTTACTCATCACATAATCTTAGACGCTTGTTTAACATTATATACTCGAGAAGAAGGAGAGATATTGAATTAGCAGTTATATCGTTGGATGCTGAAAAAGCATTCGACCAGGTGGAATGGTCATATTTATTTAATATAATGGAAAAGTATCAACTGGGGGATGGATTTTGTAAATGGGTAAGAATATTATATTCTAACCCTACAGCAAGAATTTTAACTAATCAAATACTATCACCTAAATTTAGACTTTTTAGGGGATGCAGACAGGGATGTCCGTTATCCCCTTTATTATTTGCTTTGGTGATAGAACCTCTGGCCGAAAGAATCAGATCAGAACCCGAAATATATGGGTATAATACTGACACAACAAATAATAAGATATCTTTATATGCAGATGATATTCTGATTTATATTACTAAGCCGGAATGTAGTATTCCCAAGTTATTCAATGTTATAAATGAATTTAGCGTATTTTCAGGATATAGGATTAATTGGAATAAAAGTGACATTATGCCTATAACTGGTATAAATGTAAATATACTACAAAAATACCCACTAAAAATAGTTACAGATAAATTTAAATATTTAGGAATCAATGTGTCTAAATCCTATAAATTATTAATTAAAGCTAATTATTATCAATTATTAGAGAAACTTAAAAAAAACATTTCATATTGGAAAACACTCCCTATATCTATGATCGGTAGGATTAATGCTATAAAGATGATTTTTTTACCACAATTGTTATATCTATTTCAGGCAATTCCTTTTTTTCTCCCAAAAAGTTTTTTTTTTTAAATTGATACTATAGTTAATAATTTTGTCTGGGATTACAAAAGTCATAGAATAAGTAAAAAACACTTATGTAAGTCTAAGATAAATGGAGGGCTGGCACTTCCAAATTTTCTATATTACTTTTGGGCAGTCCAGATTAAGAATATGAATTTTTGGTGGGTAAATATGGATGTTGAACCAATGTGGTTAAAAATGGAAAAGGAAAACTGTTTACCTTTCAATATAGAGTCGATTATTTTTGCACCAAAGGAAGTACAAAAAAAGACTTATAGGGACAACCCTATAATTCATAATAATAGGCGTATTTGGAAACAGATAGTTAAGACCCTATATCTGGATAATCTTTCTTTTAGGTTACCAATTAGGAATAACCCACTGTTTAAACCCTCAATCTTAGATGCGGGGTTTAGACTGTGGGAGGATTCAGGAATTAAAAGGATAGGACACCTTTATAGAAATGGAATTTTTTTATTATTTGAAGAGTTACAAGATATTTTTGGATTACCTTCACAACACCATTTTAGGTATTTACAAATTAGAGATTTTATTAAATGTAACACACAAGACTATAAAAAAAAAGAACCAGGCTTATTAGATGAGCTGTTTAATTTACATCCAAATACGGATAAGCTTATAGCTTATATATACAATATTATTTTAGATAAAGAGAACCCAACAACTGAAACATATCGTCAAGCATGGGAAAATGAAATTGGATTACCTATAACAAAAGAAACTTGGGAAGAATGCTTACAAAGAATACATTGGTGTTCTTTGAATGCCAGACACACACTGATACAATTTAAAGTTATATATAGATTACACTACTCGAAAACCAAATTAAAAAGTATCTTTCCTAGTCTCTCCTCTATTTGTGATAAATGTAAGAATCTTGAAGCAAATTTAATACATAGTTTGGTAACGTGTCCACGGTTGAATTATTATTGGATTGAAATTTTTAAAGTTATTTCGGAAGTTCTTAAGGTTGAACTCGACCCAGACCCAAAATTAATAATATTCGGAATCCCGGAGCCAAATTTGGTACTCACAGTTAATCAAAGAAATTTTTTTGATTACTGTTTAATAATAGGGAAAAAAATGATACTTAAATTTTGGAAGGGAACATTATCCCCAACAATTAAAATGTGGAAAGCAGAGATGTTGGAGACGTTGAATTTGGAAAGAATTAGATTTGTCCTTTTGGGCAGGTATAATTCTTTTGAATCGATATGGTCTCCATATATACAGTATTTAGAGAAGTAGCTATTCTTGGAATCACGGCTCGACGGACACCCTACGGATCCGATGCGAATAACTTACTTATATTTGATATTATTGTGCATTTATTAGAGATATTTCTGAATGAAATAGTATTTCGTATAATGACTTTAGTTTTTGTTTATATATATGTAATATTTTTGTTTTTCAAATTTTCCCTTTTTTTTTCTTTTTCTTTACGGTTGAAGTATGTGGGAAGAATTTTTTATTCCTTTTTATTTATTCTTTTTTCTTTTCTCTTTTATATATCCTTTTCTTTATTTCCAAAAAATAGAAGATATTAAGTATTGATATGTTATTTGTAGTAATATTGAATTAAGGTGTTAGTTTATAAAGTAAGCTTTACATTGTAAACGGTTTACTTCAAATAAAAAAATATTACACGATAAATAGTTATGGTTGGAAACATTGGGTTTTATCATTGTCTTACCTCATTAATATCCACTTGTGACTGAGGCCCAGTTGCACATTTACTTGAGTGAAAATGTGCCGCTTGTTCCTCCTGAGCAGGGTCAGAGGCTAATCTTGGCCCAGGTCTCTCTCCTCCTGTCCAGTACAATATCTTGGGCCTTCTGTAGTAATGTTACAACATTTTGAGATTTTAAAAACCAAGTCTGCAATTTATCCCATCTGATAAAGCATAGAAATAAGTTTAACTTGACACCTAATTCACTTTCATATCTTCAGTATTAAAAAAGTTATGGCCATTTTCATACTCTGAAATTAGCATCTTGTTCCCCATTGCTTTTCCATTGACATAACTCAAAAGCTGTGCTCGAGGACAGTCAAAAGCCCATAACTTTCTTCAAATTTAAGAGAACTGAATGACATTTTCAGTTATTATAGATTGAAGCATTCTGAAACAAATATGAAACAATCTTACTTGGATGACCTGAAATTAAAGCATATAATTAGTTAGTTACCTAATTGTAGCTAACTACAAAATTCAATTACAAGATCTAAACATCTACCCATTTCTTAAGAAAAGGTTAACATTTTTAAATAGCCTAAGTGTCCAAATAACATTCACCCAAGAATTCACAATATTACATGATTTTAAAATCTCACTGTCATGAATTTATAGGCCAAATGGAAGGAATTTAATGTTTAATTCCTGTAAATTGATGGGCATTTTAATCATCTTGCGAGTGGGTTTTTGTGGAACGCCATCGATTGGAACTTTGCGGTTGCAGTGAATTTGAACCCCATATCGGCAGGAAAAACACTGCCGGTTCGAATGGGGCCAAAATCACATTTTTGCGAATGAAATTTGGATTAAAGTCATCCTAAGAAGCAAGTTCATATGTAAAATACACGACTTACCTTATGTTTTGTCCCCTACGTGAGATCCGTCCCGTTATAGGCGTTCATGGCGTTAGAAGTAGCTTTTTATTTTACTCCAGGGATTACATTTTTTTTTTAAACTTCCGAGAACGGAAGTCGGAACGATTTTTCGGCAGCAGCTGAACAGCCTGAGAAAGTTCGACTCCGACAGGCAGGAGAAAACGGCATTTTAATCCCCCCCCCCCCCTCTAAGGCGCCAAAGTCGCGCACACGGCCAGTGGCAGAACTGCAGCACCGCTGAAGGTGAGTATTGTAACATTGTTACCTTCTGCCTTGGGGCAATCTCAGAGGATAAACTTGACCCAGGCCTCTGTCATCTGTTCATGGAAGGCTCGGATGTAAACCGCAGTCCAGACCACGTTTAGGTTGAGGTGATAGATCATGAACTTGCCAAGAATCCTGTGTGTGTGTTTGAGCAGGTTTGGGATGTGGCTGGGACAATCAAGACTTTTCTGGCGCTGCTGGAAGGGTGTGGGATGGAGGGCATGAATCAAAACGTCTCGAGCACCAGACGTTGGCATGAGGGGTAGAGATAGAAGGCCAGGAGACCATTGGATGGGCAGAGGGGACAGGCACAGGTTGGGAGTGTTTTATACAAATTATCCAGGAAATTTCAGATGATTGAATAAGCAACTCAGGAGTAGTGGAATGTAAAGGAGCTAAGGGAGACTCCAGTGCATGGTTTACAGGAAGTGAAAATAATGTTGATGATCGTATTTAAAGGTACAGGAAAAATAAAGTCTACATTTCCTCTCTTCTAATTGAGGGCTGCAGGAAAGGGAGAGTCTGAGTAAATTTGCCCTCCCTAGCCTGCCTCCACAAAACTTGTCCAGAAATTCCCTCCCATAACTACAGCATAGGATCAGTAGAAGTCCCACCGCCTGTTCAACATTTATTCCCACCAAAGTTAAAACTGTTAATTGGGAAGATCTTTTGATATCTGAAGAAGTGTCTTGACAGTGGCTGTCAAGAGAAGTTAGGGATAGAATAAAACAAAACGAAAAGATGTATAACACAACAAAGAGTAGCCGGAAGCCAGAGGATTGGGAAAATTTCATAGGACAACAGAAGGAAACAAAACGGGCAATACGGGCTGAAAAGATGAAGTACGAGGGGAAGCTGGCCAGGAATATATAGAAGTACAGTAAAAGCATCTTTAGATATGTTAAGGGAAAAAGAAAAGCAAAGCCAAATGTGGTTCCCTTGAAGGCAGACATGGGTGAAATTTTTATGGGGAACAAGGAAACGGCAGAAAAGTTGAACAGGTACTTCGGATCTGTCTTCACTAAGGAAGACACAAACAATCTCCCAGAAGTACTGGAGGACAGAGGATCGAAGGGGGTAGAGGAACGGAAATAAATTTCCATTAGGCGAGAAATAGTATTGGGTAGACTAATGGGACTGAAGGATGATAAATCCCTTGGGCCTGATGGTCTGCATCCCAGGGTCCTCAGGGAGGTGGCTCTAGAAATAGTGGACACATTGATGATCATTTTCCAATGTTCAATATATTCAGGATCAGTTCCTGTGGATTGGAGGATAGCTAATGTTATCCCACTTTTCAAGAAGGAGCGAGAGAGAAAACGGGGAATTACAGACCAGTTAGCCTGACTTCAGTGGTGGGAAAGATGCTGGAGTCAATTATTAAAAAGGTAATAATGGGGCATTTGGATAGCAGCAAAAGGATTAGTCCAAGTCAGCATGGATTTATGAAAGGAAAATCATGCTTGACTAATCTCCTGGAATTTTTTGAGGATGTGACAAGTAAAATGGATGAAGTGGCGCCAGTGGATGTAGTGTATCTAGACTTTCAGAAAGCCTTTGATAAGGTCCCGCACGGGAGACTGGTGACTAAAATTAGAACACATGGTATTGGGTGTAGTGTGTTGACATGGATAGAAAATTGGTTGGCAGACAGGAAGCAAAGAGTAGGAGTGAACGGGTCCATTTCAGAATGGCAGGCATTGGCGAGTGGAATGCCGCAAGGCTCGGTGTTGGGGCCGCAACTGCTTCCCATAAATATTAATGATTTATAATAGGAAATTGGAGCAATGCTAGCAAGTTTGCGGATGACACAAAGCTGGGTGGCAGTGTGAACTATGAAGAGGATGTTAGGAGGTTGCAGGGTGACCTGGACAGGTTGAGTGAGTGGGCAGATGCTTGGCAGATGCAGTATAATATAGATAAATGTGAGGTTATCCACTTTGGTGGCAAAAACAAGGGGGCTGATTATTATCTCAATGGGGTTAGGTTAGGTAAGGGGGAGGTACAGCGAGACCCGGGTGTCCTTGTACACCGGTCACTGAAGGTTGGTGTGCGGGTACAGCAGGCAGTGAAGAAAGCTAATGGAATGTTGGCCTTCATAACAAGAGGATTTCAGTATAGGAGAGGTTCTTCTGCAGTTGTATAGGGCTCTGGTAAGACCACATCTGGAGTATTGTGTACAAATTTGCTCACCTAATTTGAGGAAGGATATCCTTGTGATTGAGGTAGGTTCACGAGATTGATCCCTGGGATGGTGGGACTGTCATATGAGGAAAGATTGAAAAGACTAGGCTTGTATTCACTGGAGTTTAGAAGGATGAGGGAGTATCTTATAGTAACATATAAAATTATAAAATGACTGGACAGGCTAGATACAAGAAAAATGTTCCCAATGTTGGGCGAGTCCAGAACCAGGGGCCACAGTCTTAGAATAAAGGGGAGGCCATTTAGGACTGAGATGAGAAAAAACATTTTCACCCAGAGAGTTGTGAATTTGTGGAATTCCTTGCCACAGAGCGCAGTGGAGGCCAAATCACTGGATGGATTTAAGAGAAAGTTAGATAGAGATCTAGGGGCTGGTGGAATCAAGGGATATGGGGAGAAGTCATGCACGGGTTATGGATTGGGGATGATCAGCCATGATCACAATGAATGGCGGTGCTCGCTCAAAGGGCCGAATGGCCTCCTCCTCCACCTATTTTCAATGTTTCTATGTTTCTATGACCCGAAACGTCACCCATTCCCTCTCTCCAGAGATGCTGCCTGTCCCGCTGAGTTACCCCAACACTTTGTGTATACTTTCGATTTAAACCAGCATCTGCAGTTCCCTTCCTACAGATCTTCTGGGATGAATGAGATGAAGGTACCAGAGCAGTTATGTTACTGAAAGGAATATCCAGAGACACAAGTTCAATTCCTACTGCAGCACCTGGGGAACTTCAACTCCATTCAATTAATATCCTTGATAGCCTAGATTTTAAAGAAAAGCTATCAGCCTCAGTCATTGTAACCACAGAATGTCTATTGGTGTAAAATATCACTAGTTTCTCTGGAGATGAAAATCTGCATCTGAATCAAGTCAAGACTTCATGAGATGCCAGCCTCGCAGCTAGTCAATTGCACTAAACCTCTATTTCAAACCATAATGACAGCAGTCAAGCTGATGGATTTGTCCAGAATGAATGGACAATCAGTACAACTAAATACGCAAAGTTTTCCTAAAAAATATTTAAGAATATGGAGGGATTTGGAGGTGGCCTGTGGACTAGTCAAGCAACCTTCTACCATTATCATTCTCACAAACTCCTGCCTTATTCTTACTGTCCAGGCATTTCTGTCACAAGCCTGAGATACACCTAATCCGATTGGCAGAACAGAGGAGAAAGCACCATTATATTGAATTGATTATTACATGCAGGAAATAGTGGATGGTAGTAAGGTATGGAATGTATTCATCGGAAACTTCAATGTCCATCACTAATAGTAGCTCCATAGGGTCACCACTGAAGGGCCTGAAGGACACAGCTGCCACACAAGGAAGAGGTACAGGAGCATCAGCTGCAAAACCAGCAGGATGCTCCTCAGCTTCTTCCCGCAGGCTATAAGACTGATAAAGAGACTTTGCCCCCTGCCAAAGTATCGCGCACCAACCACCAACCTGGACACACTGAAGCAGAGCCATTGTCGTGCCGCTGCCGATTGGAACTCATGATAATATATGTATTTTTATTTTTATTTCTATTTATTTTTTACCGCACACTGAATGGACGCTGGTTGAGCAACGCTTTTTCGTTTCCTCTGGGTATGTAAGTACTCAGGAAAATGATAATAAAGATATACTTATACTTATATACTTAAAGACTTAAAGGTCGTGCCGGTACCAACAGGAGAAATACATAAAAACATATTTAAAATAAAATAGTAGGACTAGCCACCAGGCCTTTCAAAACTATCCTGCCATTCATTATGATCATACATAATTTGCCAGGATGCCAACTCCTGCAACTCCAGTTTCACATGGCCCTAAATTTACCCTTTTACAAAAATGTGCATAGTTCCTTGAAAGTCGAGTCGCGGGTAGATAAGGTGGTCAAAAAGGCTTTTGGCACTTTGGCCTTCATCAGTACTGAGTATAGAAGTTGGGAGGTTATGTTGCAGTTGTATAATCCGTTGGTGAGACCGCATTTAGAATATTGTGTTCAGTTCTGGGCACCATGTTATAGGAAAGGTATTGTCAAGCTTGAAAGGGTTCAGAAAAAAATTACGAGGATGTTGCCAGGGCTAAAGGGTGTGAGCTACGTATATGGAACGGTTGAGTAGGCTGTGTCTGTATTCCATGGAGCGCAGGAGGATGAGGGGAGATCTTATAGAGATATACAAAATCATGAGAGGAATAGATCGGATAGATGCAGAGTCTCTTGCCCAGAGTAGGGGAATCGAGGACCATAGGACATAGGTTCAAGGTGAAGAGGAGAAGATTTAATAGGAATCTGAGGTGTAACTTCACACAAAGGGTGTTGGGTGTATGGAACAAGGTGCCAGAGGAGGTAGTTGAGGATGGGACTATCCCATCATTTAAGAAACAGTTAGACAGGTACATGGATAGGACAGATTTGGAGCGATATGGACCCAGCGCAGGCAGGTGGGACTACTGTAACTGGGACATTGTTGGCCAGTGTGAGCAAGTTGGATAAAAAGTGCCTGGTTCCATACTGTATCACCCTATGATTCTATAACTCTATGTACCTCCCTACTATACCCTAACCCCCTGGTGAATGAATTCCAAAGATTCACCTCTTTGTAGGAAAATAAATTCTTATTAACCCACAATCTGATCTAGGATCCTGACCAAAACATCACCCGTCCATTCTCTCCCTGACCTGTTCCTTGTGTTTGCACTTCAGTTTTCAATGACTTCCTCTTAACTTGAATCCATGTCTGCTTACTTGAGACTCTCCCATCAGTCAAAATATCGAAATACCTATTCTCACAAACCACTAATTTCCTCACTAATCTTCCATTGCACCTGCATCTCTGCGTGACAGTGTTAGTCAGACTGATCGCTGGATGGTTTATAAGATAAAATCCTATCTTTACAGGACACCCTCTACTGAATTTTGAACCTTTATGAGTTTGCTAACTAGGCTGCAACTCCAGCAGCTTAAAGCTAGGCATCCTTGTGCTCAGGAGAATAGCTCTCAGTTGTTGGATCTGCTAAACTGGATGACGCACCACAAAGGTCATCGTAAAAGGATAGTTCTACAGCATGTTATACGTGGTGTAGTGGTAAACATCTCCACATCAGAATTGTAGGCTTTTAAGATATCCTTATCCACAGGAACATTACCCACCTGAATAAACACAGCAATCATATAAATTCTTGCAACTACTCACTGAGAGAATGCATAAAACAGTATGCCATCTTCAAAAAATGAATTAAATTGTTTTGACACACCTTTACTTATTAAATTTGAATGCCCGTAGAAATGCTTTGTCATCACCCAGTACCATCAGAGTCTAACTGATCTCCACTCTTACTATTATGAGAGCTGGTCAGCAGGCAATAGATTTGAATGTAGCACAAATGAAACTGGTATGAGCACAATGATGGAACTGCAGATGCTTGAACCTTGAACAAAGAACGAAGTCCTGAAGTAACTCAGCGGGTCAAGCAGCATATATTGAAGGAATGGACAAGCAATGTTTCACGTCAGGATCATTCTTCAGACTGATATTGTGGTAGGGGCAAAAAACTTGAAAGAAATGGGGTTGTAGAAATGCCTGGCAAGTGAAAGGTGCATACTGGCGAGGAGGGTTTAATTGGCAGATGGTTGGACAAAAACTAGAGATGAAAAGGAGACAAAGGAATGTCAGATAGGGAGAGGAGAGGAGTAAAATGTAAAGCCAGAGGGAGGGATATAGTTGGAAGGAAATGGGGGGAAGCTAAAGAGAGGTGGAATAGTGAGAGAAAAGCATGTGCATCAAGGGGGGACAGGAAAAAGAGAGGGCAAAGGGGGTGTTACTTAAAATTGGAGAATTCAATGTCAATACTGTTGGGTTGTAAGCTACCCAAGCAGAATATGAGGTGCTGTTTCTCCAGTTCGCAGGTGGCCTCACTCTGGCAATGGAGGAGGCCCAGAGCAGAAAGATCAGTGTGGCAATGGGAAGGGGAATTAAAATAGTTAGCAACGATGCATTGTTTGTAAACAAACATCTGTGTTACAATTCAATTTGAGCCTCTCTATAGCCCTCTGCCCCCCTCTGACCACAGCCCTTCCCGGAGGAGAGTGCTGATAAAGGGAAACTGATTGGGTCTCTGTTCAAGGATGAATTGGAGGCCATTGAGATCTTCTGGGTGGGGGATAGATGTGTAAAGGGACTGGACATTCATGGTCCATAACTTCTCCTTTTGTTACTCTCACTTTCTACAAGTTAATGGTGTAGCCATGGGCACTTGCCTGGGCCCCAGATATACCAGTCTTTTTGTGGATTAGTCCTTGTTCCAAACGTTAGTGATACCAACCCCCAACACTCACATTGCTGATTGCTTTGCGGCTGCTTCCTGCAACCGTGCAGAACGTGTTGATTTCATTAACTTTGCCACTAAATTCCACCCTGCCCTCAAATTCACGTACTATCTCTGACACTTCTCTCCCCTTTCTTGATCATTCTGCCTTAATTACAGGGGACAGGCTTTTGACTGATGTCTACATATGCCTCCTCCCACTGTGCCTCTTGCAAAGACGCTGTCCCTTACTCTCAATATCTGTCTCAGCTGCATCTGTTCTCAAGATGAGGCATTATATTCTAGGACATCGAGATGTCCTCTTTCTTCAGAAAATGTGGTTTGCCACCTGCCATCATAGATGGATCCCTCACACACAAAGCCTCTGTGTCACATCATTCCGCTTGCGCTCATCCTCCTCCCAGACAAAACAAGGATAGAGTTCCCCTGGTCCTATCTACCCCCACCATCATCCATATCCAATAAATAATCTTCCAACATTTCTGTCACCTACAATGTGATCCCACCATCAGTTACATCTTCCCATCTCCATCCCTTTCCATCTTCCACACACCTTCCGGAGGGACTATAAAGTGTTGAGTGCCTCAATCAGTCTCTGCAAGATGGGGGAGCAAGAAGGTTACAGCTCTCAGTCTGAGCTGTGAATAACACTGAACACATATCTACTAAACTGTTAGTGTGCTTTTACTGACTTTGAGTGTCCTTAATGTGGTTTGAAAATGAAAATGGTGGTGGTTGGTTTGAAGTGAAGTAGAGCAAATGGCTGTTGGTGGTTGTTGCTTTGAAGTGAAGCGAAGAACAGCAAATGGTTGTTGGTGGTGGTTGCATTGAAGTGAAGTACAGCAAATGGCTGTTGGTGGTGGTTGCTTGACAACTTCCTGTTTGCACTGTATATTGATTTTAGATAAACCACTTACAGCTGTGATTTTTGGCCATCTTACTCAGATGCAGAGGATTCTTCCCTTCAATGAAAAATAAAAGTGTTATTAGTGTTTAAAAAATGTTGAGAATCTCTCTCCTGTCAATCACGCCATGGACACCATGCCCCTTCCGGTGGGAGGGGGCAGGGATTATAAAACCCAGAAGTGTGGGTGTGGCTCAGTCTCTGCAAGATGGGGGAGGGGGAGGTCATGACAGTGTCTGAGCTGTGAATCAACAGAACACACTGAATGTCTACTGAACTGTGAGTGTGGTGTTTAAGTGGTGTTTTGTGTGGTTTTATGGTGGTTTCACCCTGCTTGAAATGGTATGAAACTGCATTTGAATGTGGTGGCCTTGCACCCTGCTTGAAGTGGTATGAAACTGCATTTGAATGTGGTTGTCTTGCACCCTGCTTGAAGTGGTATGAAACTGCACTTGAATTCGGTGGCCTTGCATTCTGCTTGAAGTGGTAAGAAACTGCACTTGAATTCGGTGGCCTTTCACCGTGCTTGAAATCGTAGGAAACGGCATTTGAATTTGGTGGCCTTGCACCCTGCTTGAAATGGATTCAAAAATAGCCGTGTCAATTGCCAGCCCAATAGCCATGAGTGAGCTGCCAGTACACCAGGCTTGAGTGAGTGAGCTGCCACCGCAAGAATCCATTTGGCCCATAATGTCCATACTAGCCCTCTGGAAATGATTCCCTTCAGCCCACAACAACCATACTAGCGCTCCAGAAAGCCCCCCCCCCCCCCCCCCTCCCACTGACCACCAATATTGGAATTGGTGGAGAGGTGGAATATTGCATTGGGGGACCAGTCCTCCCATGTGAACATGGGACCCAACGGGTCCCACTTAGTCTAGTAATTAATATAATTTTTATTTCAGATGCCATTAGTAAACAAAGAGAAAAAATATTATAGGAACCTTCATTGCTAATAGGCGTTTCAAGGCAGCTACCACAGATCAGAGCTTTATTTGTGGGTTCACTGAAATTCCTCACGTTAGAATCAGATGTCAGAAAAATAATTGCTTATTTTCTAAATTCAAATGGTTGACTGCCCAATGACAGCAAATAATATTACATCTCATTAAGATTTTCTTGCCAGATATAATATGAGGCTTACTGATGGGGAAACTTTCTGAAGGTACTCATGGGCTGCCAGACCCTGGAAGCAACAATTAAACTTGCTGGAACCCATGCCCTGGAACCCTTGCTTCTACCATTTATTTATTTATGTTAAGTCCTCTGTTTGAACTTACAATATTAGACAAGGGGTCAGTGTGAGGTAGGCTGACACACATGCATCTTTACTAGTTAAGTATTTATTTTTCAAGAGTAGTTTCGATGTATCTGGAACCAAGGTCACATGTCTCTAGTTTGTCACAAAGATCAAGTCTTTCACTTCTCTGCTCCAGCACACTTGGTCTGTTAATGAGTAGCTGTAACACACAAGCCCTCTGGCAGATTTTTCTAATCCCTTGCTCACTGAGCAAGCATTCCCTGTGTCATAGCCTGTTCAAATTAGAAGGAAGAAGTTCCATCTGAAGATTACCATGGTGCAGTTTCGGTCTCAGAAAATCAGTGTTACAAATGTGCAGGACTAAGAAAATCACTGTGACAGTTTCCAAGTTCAAGTATTTGTTGCAAAGTGAATTTTGATGCACCACAGTTTGTGGATTTAAGTTGTATTAGCCAAGCTTTGATCTTTTGCAACAATCCTGTAATATATTCTGTCTGAAACATTCTTCCTCATATTAACATCAGAAGTCTGCAATGGTCTGAACATTTAGCAGATTTAGTCAAGTTCTACTGATTGACAGAGTATCGGTAGAATGTCATCATCGTGATTGATAATATTTAATAACATTTGCAGTGTCAATCAACCGATTTAAAAAATAATGAGTTGTAGGTGAATAATTTGACATGGTGTTGAGATATTTCACTGCTTGCTCGAATGACTTTGTTGTGAATTGCTGAATCCCTCTGAAAGTCCAAAAAAAACATGATGGAGGTGAAAGGTGATATCCAGTTCACAAACAAGTTCACAGATAGGCCAGCTATGATAAACCCATTCTCGTTCACTGAGGTTCAGAAAGCACATTGACTTAATGTTCCTGCTTCCTGTAAAGATTTTCACATTCAGGCTGTGTTAAAGCATGCAATTGATTGGTTGTATGCATTGACAAGGTTCTCAATATTGCACCTTTCTTGCATCGGTTGCAGCTGGCCTGCTTACAAAGCATGCTTGTACTTCCAGAAAAGGATGCGTGCTGCACCAAACTGGTTTTGGTTGTACAATAAATCTGATTGAAGAAATGGTAAATAATGTTGAACTAATTGAGAAATGAGAATCCATGCAAGGATGAGTGCTTTCTCTACAGTACTCTATAAAGCTTTTATAAATGCTATCTTTCCTCTTTGAAAGTCCAAATCATCAACATACATTAAAATAAATAGATAGTTTCTCAAGTAAACACAGAGTTTAAAATAATGTAATTTGTGATTGGTCAACTTTAAAACATTGTGTCTGTTTTTGACCAAAGCTCAGATGTTAAACATACAGATGTCTATCGTGTTATACAATTGGTGAAGTTAAGGGGTGTTTTCTCCATGAGTCCATGCTGCAATCAAGATCATTGTTTTGTTACTGCAACATTATTCCCCATTTTCCCAGTCTCTGCCCAATTGATTTCCCTAGTTGTCTTTATTAGTACGAAGATCAACATCTAACCATTTCTAAAAATACTAAATCCAATGGCATCGTACCTTTGCAGATTATACTTTATTCATTAAACTATTATCTGTAATTTTGTTCTCCTTTGTTTCATTCAAAACTCTGCTCGCTTCACTTTGCCAAAACAATTATTTGAAGATCCTTTCCTTTCATTGTTTACAATGCCTTCCAGTGGGTAAATATATTGCAAGCTTCTGGCCTCAACAACTAAATGTGCAATGGAGAAAGGGGCATCAGTAGATGGCTTTCACTTACATTCTTGAAGACATTTAATAAGGTGCTGCATCAATAATCATTGCAAAAAAATAACTGCTGCTGGTGTAGGAGGTAGTGTATTGGCTCAGCTAGAAGATTGGCTGCCTAACAGGAAATAGAAAGTAGGCACAAATGGCTTTTTCTCTTGTTGAAAAGATGTAACAAGTGATATGCCAAAAGGCTTGATGCTGGGGCTTCATCTTTTTACAATTTATATAAATGACTTGGATGAAGGCACTGCAAGCAAATGTGATAGGCAGGAAAGTAAATTGTGTGGATAACTTAGGCTGGAAAAGGATGTAGATGGTGTAAATGAATGAGCCAAGAACTGGCAAATACAGCATCATTTAGAAAAATGTAAAATTGTTCTTTTTGGCAAGACAAAGAAAAAAAAAGGCATGTTATCAAAATTGCTGACGTCCAAGCTGCAAGAAATTTGGATGTCTGGTGCGTGATTCATGAACAGCGAGTATGCCGACACTGCAAGTAATTGGGAAAGGTAACATCATGTTAATGATTATTTCTGGGAGAATTGTCAACAAAAAGTAGGGAGATTGTGAAGACAAAAAAGACTTCAGGAGCTGGAATCTGGAATAAACAAAAATGCAAGAAGAACTCAACAGATCAAGCAGCATCTGTGGAGGAAAAATGTACGACTTCATGTTTTGGGTTGCAACCCTGCATCAGAACTGAGAGGCAAGAGGAAAATTTGGCAGTGTATAGCAGTATGGGGAGGAGGATGGAGAGAGGATAGAGGCCAGGGGGTGAGAGGTAGAACCAGATGGGAAGGGGATGATGAACAGATGAAGTCAGATGAGGGAATGTGGAACAGAAGTGAATGAAGGGAGAAGAAAACTCACTGGACGGGTGATGTGACTGGGAAGAGGACACTAGGGGCGTGGGTTATCTGTAATTGGAACTTTCAAAATTCACACCATTGTGATGTAAGCAACCCAAGAAAATATGATGTATTATTATTCCAGTTTGTATTTGGTCTCTCTGTAGCAATGGTCAGAGAGAGACTGGTCAGTGCGGGAATGAGAATATGGTTGCTGCCTTTATAACACAAGTCTGTGTAAAATAGTGGCTAGTCTACACTTGGTTTTACCTATGTAGTTAAGGCGTAGCAAATACACATCAGGTTGGAAGAGGTGAATCGGTGAATGGATTAAACTTACCTGGGAACAATTTTGTTTAAATTGGTAGAGCATTGTGGTTTGATAGGTGCTGTCAGCATGACATAAACAACAAGTTACTGCATTTTGAAGGTGGTACTCACTGTGGCCACTGTGTGCTGGTGGAGAAGGGATGAAAGTTCAGGGCGGTGGGTAGGCTGCCTCTTTTCTCTGGGTGGCATTGAGCCTCCTGAGTATTGTTGACCATGTACTCATTCCGGCAAGGGAAGAGTATTTCTTCACATGCCTGACTCGGCCTTTCAGATGCAAACACTTGAGCCATTCACCACAGGATAGCCAGCCTCTGACCTGCCCCTACAGGCATAGTATTTGTGTGATGGGCTGAGTTGAACTCTACAGATGCAGGTACACTCATGGGGATAAATATCCCTGAACATTACAGTAATATCCAGTGCTATATATCAATGATACTTAGCGATTTGAGTGGTGCATGATTCAATAAGAGGCTAATGTGCAGGTACAATGCATAATTAGGAAAATAAATGGGATGTTATCATTTATTGCTAGAGACATCGACATATAGACATAGGGAGATTATGCTTCACTTACGTCGGACATTAGTTAGATCACATTTGGAGTACTGTGTACAACACTAATCAAAGGAAGGATGTTAAATAGAAACAGCTCAGAGGTTTAGTGGACTAATAACTTGAATAGGTTGTCATAGACACATAGAGTGGTACAGCGTGGAAACAGGCCCTTTGGACCAACTTGCGCACACCGGCCAAAATGTCCAAGCTACACTAGTCCCACCTGCCTGCATTTGGAACATATCCCTCCAAACCTGTCCAAAACATCTACCTGATTAATTGTTCCTTAAACTTGTGATCACAGTTCAAAAATAAAGAGTTACCAATATAAAACAGAGAGCCCCATGTAAGTAAGGCATGATGTCTCCATTTGCGCTCAAGTCTTTAAAGGACAGTGAAAGCAGAGCCTTTAAATATGTTTATGAGAGGTGCAGATAGTGGTGGAGGCCTTCCATGAACGCTGGTCACCGCAGGGGGTCGAGAGCATTGTAGATAAAGATTGCACCATTGTACTATAATGACAGCTTGATGTATTGTGACCATTAAACGTTTATGTACTTTTGGTACACTGTAATATGCAATTGTTGAATAAAGTCCTTGGAATGGAAAAAAAAGGTGTAGATAGTGATTGATCAACATATTTTCTTGATTAATATAGGTGTCAGGGGTTATGGGGAGCAGGCAGGAGTGTGGGATTGAGAGAGAAAGATAGATCAGCCATGATTGAATGGTGGAGTAGAATCGATGGGCTGAATGGCCTTATTCTGTTCCCATAACATATGAATTTATGAAAACGGGCCAAAGCAGGAAGAGGCCTTTCAGCCCACAATGTCTGTGCCAAAGCCGGGTAGATGGGAATGTGAAGTTTAATGAGATCAGTTATTATCTCATTCAATGGTGTACATTTGTATGATGTATCCATCCAAGTTTGTGTTCCACTCTGGAACTTCTCTTCTAGCTCATTCCAAGCTTTTGAAATCCTTCACAACAATGTGTCTTTTAAAGTTCCTTCACTTACAAAAAGTTAAAATTCAGTAATTCACACAAGAGAGGAAAGAATTAATCAGTTCGAAAAATCAATGAACTTTTCAACATTTGTATTAAAATTCTCACTTTGTAATTCACTGTTTAAACATTCATACATAAACATTAAATGTTTTCCAAATACAGATCTCATGATTGATTAGGTCAACCGTGAGGTGTGGGACCTGGATTTCAGGACTGTAGCTGGTGAGACCACGTAGTTAACTGTGCAGCAAACAGTCTGTGTTTCACAGCGAGTTTACAATTTCTAAATTATTTCTAGGCTAGATTGCACTTGCATTGTGAAAAAGTGCTAACTGGTTTACCAATTCCACTATTAACACATCTATTGGACCAATTCACTGTTGGGAGGCAAAATCTTTGCACAACGTTTCAAAACCAAAATGAGTCCAAATAATAATTTAACCAGGACAGTGATGTTTAAACGGGTTTGTTTTATATTCTCAGATCTTGACAGAATAAGGAGATCACAATGGTTACACAAAAAGCTGGAGAAACTCAGCGGGTGCAGCAGCATCTAAGGAGCGAAGGAGATAGGCGACGTTTCGGACCCTTCTTCAGACTGAAGAAGGGTCTCGACCCGAAACATCGCCTATCTCCTTCGCTCCTTAGATGCTGCTGCACCCGCTGAGTTTCTCCAGCTTTTTGTGTAACCCTCGATTCTCCAGCATCTGCAGTTCCTTCTTTAACAAGGAGATCACAATGATCGGTCAGCTCTCCTCAGTGTTGCAGTCATTCCCAATTCTGTTGAGTTACATTTATTTGCAAAGACTCACAAACACTATTCTCAAAGGAAGATGGCTAGTTCAGCCAAATTGACCAAGATTTCAGTACCACAACAATGGAGCAGGTGGGAGAGCTGTTGCCTCATAGCACCAGAGACCCTGGTTCGATCCTGACCTTGGGTGGTGTCTGCAGATTGCACATTGTCCCTGAATTTGTGTGGGATTCCTCTGGGTGTGACTGTGCCCTTCCCCCCCTCCCAAAGATGAGCAGGTCTGTAGGTTAAAAGAATGTGCAGAGTGTGGTGATTGATAGTCAGCATGTATTCGGTGGGCCATAGGACCTGTTTCCATGCTGCATCTCTGAACTAAACTACCCAATCTTCCGCTCCAGTTCCATTACTTTCACCTACAATATAAAATATTTTGAAAAGTCCTTTTTAATTGTTCTTAACCAAAAAATATTTTCACTATGTGTAGCTCATACAAATTATTTATGGCAGTCAGCAACTTACAAAATAACTCAGATACACGAAGAGCAGCCTTGGGCTAGGCGTAGAATAATTTTGCTTGCACAAAAGCAATAAAATGAGCAGGAACAGGAGATTGATGCCTGGCTCTCATCGTGGCGTCTTTCCAATACATTATTGCACTATCTATGATGACCTGTGTCCCAGTAATGTACAAAACTGTTTTCTCATTCAATGCACATGGATTTAGTGTTTAAAATATACATTCCTGGCTGTCTGGTCACAAGCAATTTGAAGCAATCATGGTATATTTGTCTGTAGCCAGAATGTTCAGCAGTCAATCCCAACTCACATTATATATGGGAGGATGCAACACTGAGAGCTAACAGACCTAATATAACCATTGCAGCATCACAACTGTTCTTAGAGTTTTTAAATGGCTGCACCTGATACGGTTCATCTGCAGGTAATGTTGCCATTAAAGTTGCTTTATTTTCTCCGGCTTCTACAGTGCACTTCACTGCAGTGATGTGCAGTGAGGTCAATGGCTGGGGAGGCACTGGCTAGTATCAGTGGCCCTGCCCTCCCTGTATTGATCACTGCCTCTTCCTGAGGAGAGAGAGGGATGGAGCCGTGGCTGCGAAGGAGGGAGAGAGAAGGAAGGGAGAGAGAAGGGAGGGAGAGCGAGAGAGAGAGAATGGGGAGAGAGAGAATGGGGAGAGAGAGAATGGGGAGAGAGAGAGAATGGGGAGAGAGAGAGAATGGGGAGAGAGAGAGAGAATGGGGAGAGAGAGAGAGAATGGGGAGAGAGAGAGAGAATGGGGAGAGAGAGAGAGAATGGGGAGAGAGAGAGAGAATGGGGAGAGAGAGAGAGAATGGGGAGAGAGAGAGAGAGAATGGGGAGAGAGAGAGAGAGAATGGGGAGAGAGAGAGAGAATGGGGAGAGAGAGAGAGAATGGGGAGAGAGAGAGAGAATGGGGAGAGAGAGAGAGAATGGGGAGAGAGAGAGAATGGGGAGAGAGAGAGAATGGGGAGAGAGAGAGAATGGGGAGAGAGAGAGAATGGGGAGAGAGAGAGAATGGGGAGAGAGAGAATGGGGAGAGAGAGAATGGGGAGAGAGAGAATGGGGAGAGAGAGAGAATGGGGAGAGAGAGAGAATGGGGAGAGAGAGAATGGGGAGAGAGAGAATGGGGAGAGAGAGAATGGGGAGAGAGAGAGAATGGGGAGAGAGAGAGAATGGGGAGAGAGAGAGAATGGGGAGAGAGAGAGAATGGGGAGAGAGAGAATGGGGAGAGAGAGAATGGGGAGAGAGACAATGGGGAGAGAGAGAATGGGGAGAGAGAGAAAGGGGAGAGAGAGAAAGGGGAGAGAGAGAAAGAGAATGGGGAGAGAGAGAGAGAGAATGGGGAGAGAGAGAGACAATGGGGAGAGAGAGAGACAATGGGGAGAGAGAGAGAGAATGGGGAGAGAGAGAGAGAATGGGGAAAGAGAGAGAGAGAATGGGGAGAGAGAGAAAGGGGAGAGAGAGAAAGGGGAGAGAGAGAAAAGGGAGAGAATGGGGAGAGAGAGAGAGAATGGGGAGAGAGAGAGAGAATGGGGAGAGAGAGAGAGAATGGGGAGAGAGAGAGAGAATGGGGGAGAGAGAGAGAATGGGGGGAGAGAGAGAGAATGGGGGGAGAGAGAGAGAATGGGGAGAGAGAGAGAGAATGGGGAGAGAGAGAGAGAATGGGGAAAGAGAGAGAGAGAATGAGGAGAGAGAGAGAGAGAAAATGGGGAGAGAGAGAAAATGGGGAGAGAGAGAATGGGGGGAGAGAGAGAATGGGGGGAGAGAGAGAGAATGGGGGGAGAGAGAGAGAATGGGGGGAGAGAGAGAGAATGGGGGGAGAGAGAGAGAATGGGGGGAGAGAGAGAGTTTGGGGGGAGAGAGAGAGAATGGGGGGAGAGAGAGAGAGAATGGGGAGAGAGAGAGAGAGAATGGAGAGAGAGAGAGAGAATGAGGAGAGAGAGAGAGAGAAAATGGGGAGAGAGAGAAAATGGGGAGAGAGAGAATGGGGAGAGAGAGAATGGGGAGAGAGAGAGAGAATGGGGGGAGAGAGAGAGAATGGGGGGAGAGAGAGAGTTTGGGGGGAGAGAGAGAGAATGGGGGGAGAGAGAGAGAGAATGGGGAGAGAGAGAGAGAGAATGGAGAGAGAGAGAGAGAATGAGGAGAGAGAGAGAGAGAGAAAATGGGGAGAGAGAGAAAATGGGGAGAGAGAGAATGGGGAGAGAGAGAATGGGGAGAGAGAGAGAATGGGGAGAGAGTAGAGAGAGGAGGGGGAGAGAGTAGAGAGAGGAGGGGGAGAGAGGGAGAAGGGGAGAGAGAGGAGGGTGAGAGAAAAGGGAGAGAAAGATAAGGGGAGAGAGTGAGAGAAGGAAGAGAGAGAGAAAGGGCAGAGAGAGAAAAGGAGAGAGAGAGAGAGAAGGGGGGGAGAGAGAGAGGGGAGAGAGAGGGAAGAGAGGAATGATGGCATGTTGTAACCCGCAGCCATCCCATTCCGGCCAAATCCCTCACCGCACCCTTCTACACGGCGGCCCAGTGATGTCTCGGCTCTGACAATTTGAGGGATTTAACTGGTAACGACACTAAGAGCAGCCCCGGGCCGCCGCGCTCCCCGACTGCTGAAGCTAGCTAACGTGGAGGGAGAGTGAGGCGGCATCAATTACGTGGGCTGAGCTTACATAATTGACGCTCGCTCTTCCACCACTGGGCTCAAGACACGCCCCCTTGTGAGGCAGATGTGATCGCTGCCTCCCCTGGTGCTTTTTCATTGCAGTTTTATGATGAGACCAGCGAGCACAAATTTAATATATTTATACGTGAAATAAGCTCCCTGGACTATGGATGGTAAGGACATGTAATGAAGGCATTTACAAACATTACATTGGTGACATACAGAGAGATAGTAACAGACACACGCTTATTGCCTGTGCTCCATCCAGTTTCTGAGGGGTTGCACAATCAGAGCGGAGGCTCAGCTCGTCACTGCCTCATGTCTTGTCTCTCCCTGTATTTGCAGCGGAGCTGCGCAAATGTGGCGATTTTGAAAAATGGTTAGATTCATTTAGATATTACATTTATAACACAAATCAGTGGAAAAATCTTTATATTTATTTTATGTTATTATTATTTTTCTTTACTTTTCTTAACAGCTATTTTCATTGGGAGTATGACAGGTGAGGCTCTACCTCCCCTGACCACATGTCCCTGCTTCACTGGCTTCCCGTGATAATCTTGTGTAAACACCAGGTCAACTAAAACTTTATTGTTTATGTTGTAATGTGCAATAAGTTTCATGCATCTACCAGCTCCATTCCTGCTGATTTACCTTGCACCCACCCCATACATTGCCTTGATTTTAAAATTCACACCTTTGTTCTGAAATTATTCCATGGTCTTAGTCATAGAGTCATTTAGCATGGAATCAGGCCTTTCAGCCGAACTCATCATGCCAACCACGATGCCCCATCTGAGGTACTCCCATCCATTCCCCTTCCTTGATCTATCTCCATCACCAGTCTCCCTCTTTTTTTGAGCCTTCCGTCTCCATCACAGGGGACAGACTATCGACTAACATATATTGCAAGCCTACCAGCTCCCACAGTTATCAGGACTATACTTCCTCCCACCCTGCCTCTTGCAAAGACACTATCCCCTATTCTCAATTTTTCCATCTCCACCACATCTGCTCCCAAGATGAGGTTTCCTGGGGGCCTTCTGTGAGCGCTGGTCACCGCAGGAGGTGGAATGTTTTATTGATGAAAATGTTAATGTTTTAATTTGAAATTTCTTTGTAAGATGCCAGTTTAGGCATTCTTTGATTGTGTTTGTAATTGTATTTGTTTGTTTGATTAAAACATTTTGTAAAAAAAAAAAAAAAAAAGATGAGGTTTCCCATTCAAGATCTCTTCCTCCTTTAGTAAACGTGGTTGCACTCTTTCTATTATAGATGGATCCCTCACCCACATCTCCTCTGTGTCGAGTAGCTCTGCTCTCACTCCCCCACCCCCAAGAAACAACACAAAGAGTTCCCCTGGCCTTCCTTTCACCCCACCAGCCTCCGCATCCAATACATCAACCACCAACATTTCCGGCACTTCCAAGGTGATCCAACCACCTGTCCCATTTTCCCATTTCCACCCCTTTCTACCTCCCACTTAGACTGCCCCCTCTACAACTCCTAGGTTCAACCCTTCCCACCGACAACACCCCTTCATCAGTTACTTTCCCTTGCAACCACAGGAGATGTAACACCTGTCTCTATACTTTCTCCCTCTCCCCCATCCAGGGATACCGACAGTCGTTCAGATTGGACAGAGGTTCACATGGACCTCCTCCAAACTCATCCACTGCATCCGATGTTCCTGAAGTGGCCTTCAGTAGATCAGCGAGACAAAGCGTGGACTCAGCGACTGTTTCGTCGAACATATGCATTCGTTCCACCAAGGCCTACAGGATCTGTTGGTTGCTAAACATTTTAACTCCCCTTCCTATTCCCATGCTGACTTTTCCATCCTGGGCCTCCTCCATTGCCAGAGCCAGGTCACATGCAAACTGGATGATAAGCACCTTGTATATTGCTTGGGTAGCCGACAACCCAACTGTATGAACAATATAAGGGGATGTCCCACTTGGGCAACCTAATTGGCGAGTTCAGAAGAGTTTGAAAAAATGACATGTTAAAGACCTCCTTCGACCTCCTTCGACATGTTGAAGACCAGTTGAAGGACATTACCCCTGGACCATGACCCCACTGACGAGCACCAGGCCACCATCTCTAGCAATCCATAAATGCTGCTGCACCCGCTGAGTTTCTCCAGCATTTTGTGTACCCTCGATTTTCCAGCATCTGCAGTTCCTTCTTGAACATGTTGAAGACCAGCTTTGACTAGCTACAACTAACTTGGGGAAAATTGGACACCGAAAGTGGAGAGTGAAGATGACCTCCTTTGATTTCCTTCGACCTCCCTTCGACTATGATGAAGACCATGTATGATTACCTACGACTAACGTGCCTATCTAATACGACCTACTACGACTAAACCTATGAGTAAAAAAATCGATGGCGACCTTTTTATACTCGCGTGCATTTTTTAACATATTGATAAAAACGGCGCTACCTAACTGAGGCCTCGATTACGCGGAGACCACTCTCAAGCATGAAGGAGAGTTACGAAGATCTCCTATGACGTTGTGTCGACCATGCTGCGAGTATGAGTCGAGGGCAAACTCGCCAGAACTCGTGGATTAGGTAGCACACGTGGGACAGGCCCTTAATTCTCCAACTTTAGGTAAACTACACAAAGCACCCCCCCCCCCATCCTCCTTTCTCCCCCGTAAACTCCCCCTCTTACAAGGTTGTTATCAGGGTTAGATACCCTGCTTAGGAGTGGCAACAAAATAAACCCTCCGTTACTAACCTTAGAAATGTGCTCCTTTAATTTTGAATAATCAGATAACATAGAAAAATAGCATTGCCTATGAAAATCAGATAACTGCAGATGCTAGAAACTGATATGAAAACAGGAAATGTTATAAACACTCAGCAGATCAGGCAACATCTGTGGAAAGAGAATAATTTAACATTTCAGGTCAAAGCCCTTTCATCAGATCATGTTGCTGATAAGGCATCTTTGATATGAAACATTAACTGTGTTTGCTGTCTGATCCGCTGAATGCTTCTTGCATTTCATGATTTATTTAAGAAGATTGCCACGGTCGCTTCCACAATATGTATGTGTGGCTAAAATCTTATTCTATGTTAGCTTACAAATGTTGATAAACGCTCACCGTTGTCTGCTCATGTGGACAGTAATACTGGATATTATGCTTCTGGTAGATTTGGCCTTGAATGCCCTTATTTACTCAGCTGCAGATTCAGTCAGTATGTCTTTTGATACCCATGTTGGAGTTTTCAGTGATCATTCATCTTTCCAACTCAGATGGAAGCTGTTCTTGATTGCTCATATAACTCGCCTTGATTCATTCAACCAAAAGTTGCATACAAGTGATTTTCTTTCCACAATTGCATATAATGAGCATTTGAACACAGATTAGGACTGTGGGCAAATGGTACACAGACAGAATATGCATAATGAATGAACACATGCTGCCATATGTCTAATTGTAGAGCAGGAACTATCTTCTTTGTTGCACTATGTGTTGAAAACTGAAGAGTCAACATATGTTGGCACATTATGATAAATCTTTGACACATGCAAACTGGAAGGAAAGAAATTCATGAATATAAAACCTTGAACATCTTGCCATTAACATTTAATTATATTACAAACATCTCACACTTCAGTGTATATTTTAATTTTGAGATATACGGGGCAATAAGGTGAAGAAAGGACGCAAGGATCATGACTACAAAGTTGTAACATTTGTAACGAAAGAATGGGCAGATTCCAGTTTAGAAGGTGAAACTTTTCATATGGAATGTAACATACTACTTGTAAATTACAAAATAGTCACTCCTTAACTTTAAAACGCGATTAAGTTACAGCGCTTTTGTGGGTGATAAACTTGAAACTTCAACATGTTTCATTTGATAGATGTGGACTCAAGTAATAAAACAAATTGGTTGATCGCTTTTCATTGCTTGAATATTTAATAGAGTAATTATACCTAAACAGAGACCTAATATAAATGGCCACAGAATGGATATGGGTGTTTCCATAAATACAGCACTCAGTAGTGAAACTGATGGTCTCCAATCTTCCAGGTTATTTTCCTGTTTTTTATGTAATATTCCCATTATTTCATATCTTGTATTTTAAGCGGCACTAGACCAGGTGGGACCCGTTGGGCCCCTATCACACAGGAGGCCTGGTCCCTCAACGCAACCCGTCCCCCAAACGCAATATTCAAACACTCACCCATAGCCCCCACGGGAGGTCTGGTCCCCCAACGCAATCTGTTCCCCAACGCAATATTCAACCACTCATGCGTTCACCCTATGCAACCCGTTCCCCCAACACAATATTCCATCACGCAACCATAGCCCCTAACTGAGCAGGCTGGCTCATTTCCCCTTATTCACCATCCCGCATGGTAAACTGGAAAAAAAAATGCAATTGCACTTGCTAAAGGACTCAGTGTACTGTGATGGCAACATTGTAGCAGACAGGGCTACAATCCCATTGTGACATCATAGCTGGTAACTGCCAGTGCTGATTGGAAGAAATCTTTCTCAAAGAGGGGTTTTGTAAAATTTAAAATGTGAATAACGTGTAAAATGTAACAAAACTTCTAGTGGGCCCCTTTGGGTTCCAGTCACGTGGGAGGCCTGGTTCCCCCAACGCAATATTCTACCAATGAGCCATTGAACCCAACTGAGCATGATCGTCTGATGGGCTTGCACTAATGGCAGAAGTAAAGTTAAAGTTAATGCCTTTGCATTTAATATTTCTATTACCTCACCATTCCTCATCCTACTATCCTCCTCCATTCCCCCTCATCCATCCCCCTTCTCTTGACCCTCCCTCTTTTTTCCCGTCCTCCTCCCCTTCCCCACTCCCTCCTTCACCTCTCCCTTCCTCTCATTTCCCCTAACCTCAGTCACTCCCTCCTTCCCTCCATAAGCCCTCTCCCCTCCCCATCCCCCTCCCTCTATCCCCCTTCTCCCCTACTGTCCCTCCTCACCTCCCCAACTTTCCCCTTCCTCTCCCTCCCTACCCGCTCCTCCCCCTCAATCCCCCCACTCTCCCTCTTCACCCCCCCAGGTAAAACTACCGCTGGCCCCGTTTTCTCCAGCTGAATGGGGGAGGGGGGGGAAGGTGAGCGTCTTGGAGCTGGGGGATGTGGAGGGAGAGGCCGAGGATACCTGGCAAGGTGTCTTCCCACTCCCGGACCTACCCTCTCCCCGCCGCCTATCCCCGCACCAACTGCTACCGAAGGGGGGGCTGAAATTAAAATAGAAGGAAACCGCGTCGGGTCGCCGTTGTGAACCGAGGAAAAAAGATGGCAGTGTGGGGGTGAGGAATGTGTGGGGGCGGGGGGGGCAATGGGGTCATGGGGGGGGGGTGGGGGTTATGGGGGCGGGGGTGTTGTGGGGGCAGGGGGGCAGGGGGTGGTTGTGGGTGGGGGGTGGGTGGGGAGCGGCTATGGGGATGGGGGATTGTGAGGGGGTGGGTGTGCCAGGGGGGTATGGGGGAGGGGTGTTGTGGGGGCGGGGGTGTGTGGGGGCAGTGGGGTGTGGGCAGAGGGTTGTGTGGTTTTGGAGTGTGTATGTGGGGGTGGTGTGTGTGGGTGGCGTTGTGTGGGCGCGGGGGAGGGTGTGGGCAGGGGGAGGGTGTATGTAGGCGGGGGTGTGTGAGTGTGGGCAGGGGTGTGTGTGTGGGCGGGGGGTGTGCATGGATTAGAAGGTTTCCTGATGCCCCAAGTTTTTGTAGCACAGCGTGAGTAGCAGTGTCCCTTTAGTCATATGTGAAATGTGTGAATTAAAAGCAGAGTAACCATTTTTATATTTATTCTTTCTTTTGTATTGTTTTGTGTTTAAGCTTTCCTTTGAAATACTTAATAATTAATAAAACTTAAAGTCATGAAATAAAAATTGAGTTTGCTCACCTATTTTATCGATATCTCATTCTGTAGTCCCGCCAGTTGTCTAACATTGTCAATGCTCTTACTTTTTTTGCACTCGTCGTGATTAAATCAAAATTCAAACAATGCGATTATAATGACCCTGGCGTGAACTACTGGCCTCATGGTGGGTTACGTGCCCACATTTTGGAATGGAGCCTTCAAATCAGTAAAAGAAAATTCTCTCTTTTTTTCAAATTTTGATAGTATTGACTTTTTGGCACATTTTGATCAATTTTGATCACAATTTAGCTCAAAAGGATCAGAGGTAGGCCCATTTTTAATGCTGTGGTATTTCACTCTGATTTAATAACTTTCAAATTTGGCTACCCATGTCACAGGTTGGTTCCCCCAATGCAATATTCTACCAACTGAGCATAGCTGGCTGACGGGCTCGCACTAATGGCAGAAGTTAAATTAGATTTCATACCTTTGCATTTAACATTTCCATTACCTCATCATTCCTCATCCTACTCCTATCCTCCTCCATTTCTCCTCATCCCCCAGCATCCATCCCCCTCCTCTTCACCCCCGCGCATAGTCTCCTGCAGTCATCTAAAAAATTACCCGATTAAATGGATTCCTGATGCCCCAAGTTTTTGTAGCACTGAAGGATGGGACTGAAGGATGATAAATCCCCTGGGCCTGATGGACTGCATCCCAGGGTCCTCAGGGAGGTAGCTCTAGAAATAGTGGACGCATTGGTGATCATTTTCCAATGTTCAATAGATTCAGGATCAGTTCCTGTGGATTGGAGGATAGCTAATGTTATCCCACTTTTCAAGAAAGGAGCGCAAGAGAAAACGGGGAATTAGAGAAAACAGACCAGTTAGCCTGACTTCGGTGGTGGGAAAGATGCTGGAGTCAATTATTAAAGAGGTAATAATGGAGCATTTGGATAGCAGTAAAAGGATTAGTCCAAGTCAACATCGATTTATGAAAGGGAAATCATGCTTGACTAATCTTCTGGAATTTTTTGAGGATGTGACAAGTAAAATGGATGAAGGGGTACCAGTGGATGTAGTGTTTCTAGACTTTCAGAAAGCCTTTGATAAGGTCCCTCATGGGAGACTGGTGACTAAAATTAGAGCACATGGTATTGGGGATAGGGTGTTGACATGGATAGAAAATTGGTTGGCAGACCGGAAGCAAAGAGTAGGAGTGAACGGGTCCTTTTCAGAATGGCAGGCAGTGGCGAGTGGAGTGCCGCAAGGCTCGGTGTTGGGGCCACAACTGTTTACCAAATATACATATAAATGATTTGGAAGAGGAAATTGGAGCAACACTAGCAAGTTTGCGGATGACACAAAGCTGGGTGGCAATGTGAACTGTGAAGAGGATGTTAGGAGGTTGCAGGGGGACCTGGACAGGTTGAGAGAGTGGGCAGATGCATGGCAGATGCAGTATAATATAGATAAATGTGAGGTTATCCATTTTGGTGGCAAAAACAAGGTGGAAGATTATTATCTCAATGGGGTTAGGTTAGGTAAGGGGGAGGTACAGAGACCTGGGTGTCCATGTACACCTGTCACTGAAAGTTGGCGTGCAGATACAGCAGGCAGTGAAGAAAGCTAATGGAATGTTGGCCCTCATAACTAGAGGATTTCAGTACAGGAGTAAAGAGGTTCTTCTGCAGTTGTATAGGACTCTGGTGAGACCACATCTGGAATATTGAGTACAGTTTTGGTCTCCTAATTTGAGGAAGGATATCCTTGTGATTGAGGCAGCGCAGCGTAGGTTCACAAGATTGATCTCTGGGATGGCGGGACAGTCATATGAGGAAAGATTGAAAAGACTAGTCTTGTATTCACTGGAGTTTAGAAGGATGAGGGGATATCTTATAGAAACATATAAAATTATAAAATGACTGGACGAGCTAGATGCAGGAAAAATGTTCCCAATGTTGGGTGAGTCCACAACCAGGGGCCACAGTCTTAGAATAAAGGGGAGGTCATTTAAGATTGAGCTGCGAAAAAACTTTTTTACCCAGAGAGTTGTTAATTTATGGAATTCCCTGCCACAGAGGGCAGTGGAGGCCAAATCACTGGATGGATTTAAGAGAGAGTTAGACAGAGCTCTAGGGGCTAGTGGAGTCAAGGGATATGGGGGGGAAGGCAGGCACGGGTTATTGATAGTGGACGATCAGCCATGATCACAATGAATGCCGGTGCTGGCTCGAAGGGCTGAATGGCCTCCTCCTGCATCTATTTTCTATGTTTCTAACATGAGTAGCAGTGTCCCTGTAACTTTCAAATTTGGCTACCCATGTCACAGGTTGATACCCTTATTTGCGGAAACACCCAGGTTCATTTAACCTGGCTGGTCAAATAGAGAGAAAATGGACAACATAAGAGTTAAGGATTTAGTTGTCATTGCATTGTTGTTATCGGAATAAATATAGCAGCTAATTGGACGTAGAAAGGTCCACAGGCTGTGAATTGTTTATAATCCTTTGATCTGTCTTTAGTGGCAGTGGGTGAGGAATGAATAGCAGACAAATGTCTGGAGAGGTTCCTGCTCTTCCTTATTAGTATGAGCCACAACTGAAAAAAAGGAGTAATAATCAGTACTATATAATGAAAATAAGATGACACTACTTGAGTACTGCATTGAGTTTTCAGCCTGAAGTAACTTTGGATCTTGGAGTAAGATTGGAAATCAAAACAAACTGGATTATGAAGCAAGTGTGCTATCAATTAAGCAGAAGAGTTTTGGAAGGTGTGTGATTAGGGAGGACACCTGATTGAGACATGCTGTCAGAAAGAATGACTATATGGACTCAACATGTCTCCTGCTGCACCAGAGAACCAAACACCCTCGACCACTGTTACGCCACCATCAAGAATGCCTATTGTTCTATCCCTCACCCTCACTTCGGTGAATCCGACCATACCGCGGTGCTGCTTTTTCCAGTACAGAGCTGGTCGGTGGAGGGGGGGTGGGGGGCAGAGGAACAACTACAGGACTGTTTGGAGTCTGTAGACTGAGCGATGTTCAAGGACTTGGCAACGGACTTGAACGAATATGCCTTCACAGACTTCATAAAGAAATGTGTGGAGGACTGCATCCCCACCAAAACCTTCCGAATGTTTCCCAATCAGAAACCTTGGATGAAATTTGAGATCCGCACTCATCTGAAGACCAGACACCGGGTATTCATGTCTGATGATACAGTGGTCTACAAGAAGTCCAGATACGACCTTGGTAAGGCCATCAAAAAGGCCAAAAGGGACTTCTGCTCCAAGCTGGAGGATGGGACAGATGCTCGGCATCTGTGGCGGGGCCTGAATGCAATCACCTCCTACCAGGTGAAATTAGGAGGCAGCATGAATGGCGGTGAAACATCACTCCCTGATGAGCTCAATGTGTTTTATGCACGCTTTGATAGGGAGAACACCGATGTGCCTTCCCGAGCCCCCATTCGCTGTGATGGTATTTCAGTCACAGAGGCCAACGTCAGGAAATCCTTCAGATGGGTGAACCCTCGAAAAGTGCCTGGACCCGATGCTATACCTGCTCATGTTCTAAAAACCTGTGCGGACCAACTGGCTGGGGTTTTTACGGACATGTTCAACGTCTCACATCTGAGGTGTGAGGTTCCCACCTGCTTCAAAAGGGCATCAATTATACCAGTGTCCAAGAAGAGTAAGGTGACGTGTCTCAATGACTATCGACCAGTGGCACTAACGCCTGTGGTGATGAAGTGCTTCGAGAGGTTGATCATGGTGCAAATCAACTCCTACCTCGACCGGTTGCATCGTGGCTTGGTTCGGCAACTTGAGCACCCTGGACAGGAAAAGACTACAATAAGTAATAATTACCGCCCAGTCCATCATCGGCTCTGACCTTCCTTCCATCGAGGATTTATCGCAGTCGCTGCCTCACAAAGGCTGGCAGTATAATCAAAGACCCACACCATCCTGGCCACACACTCATCCAGCTCTCGGACCTGCTTCGGCAGGTCTGCCCCAAAGAGGTAGTTGGCCAGCTGTACATTGCTGGTTTTGCACAGCACCACAAATTTTGGGTTCAGTGCCGGCCGTATTGCGCTCTTGCGCAGACAGTTAATTCACAAACAGGGCATTACAGAGGAGCCACACAGCGTTCTGCTGTGTCTCTGTCAGTGGCCCACCATTGATGGACCTGTCAAAAGCAGTTACCCCTGAGGCCAGCAGTTTAAACATTTGTTGGAGTTTTACCTCATGGGCTCTTACCCCAGCTCCAATATGGCCCCAGATGGCGTGATTGGCAGCCGGCACACTGAGGGAGGCACAGTTGGCAGGTGTACTGTAGCAGCCGGTGGTCTCCTCCATAGCCTGGTCCTTGAGCTGGTGCGAGGCCAGGTAATTAATGGTGGTGGCTAGCTCTTCATCCAAGGGCTCTCCAGTTGGGGTAGGTATGGCGAATCTAGACGCCAACAGAGGCACTGTGGCCCCTCGCTCCCGAGAGTGTTCCCCTGATGTGCCTCCCTGCTCGGAGTCAGGATACTGCTGAGAGAGACACATCGCAGCCCTGTGTAAAGTGTTGCTAGCGCGGGCTCCCGTGGAGACCCGGGCTGATACTGCTTCCTCCTCTGGAGCCGATCAGTCCGGAGGCACCTCTCCAACAGGTGCTCCATCTGGGAAAGGCGCCCGCAGACGCTTCGCAGTGTGGGAGGTGCTTCCTCCGGCCCGGACGCATCTGAGTCTACGGGTCTGGCAGACTTGTGGGTGGCTTTGCGCCCCGGCGGGACTGCCACGGTGCTCTCTTGTAGCACCAAGTCTGCTGCCGCTGGTTCCAACACCGGCGGCCTGGAAGGTGACTCGGACAGCTGTCTGCTACCCGCAGCGCCGCGGTCTTGCATAGTTGGCTTTGCAGACCGTCTCCGCACCTTCAACATGCTAGGTTTGTTCTGTTGGTAGAAAACTAACAACCGAACCTGCCAAACAACAACCGTAAGTAACTTTTTAAAAAACACTTACCTCGGTTTTTAAAACTTACCGCTGGAGAGACGCATCACGCCTGCCAGTCAGTCGTTGGCGCATGCTTCAGACGTAATGACGTACATGACGACTGACGGCCTTCTTCACGTAGTCACTCACATGACTCTGAAGTAAAATTATCCTTGATACACCCATTCTGGGCATTTTAATTTCTTCCTCTTATTTTTATTAGAATCTTGATTAAAATTGTGAATTTGGTGCTGATGTGTACCTACTGACTTGGCTGATACAATCTAAACCTGCCTCAACTGTTGAAGTGAGGATTCAAACCTAATGTGGAAAGAAGACTGTTGGAGGAACTCAAGCAGCATTCATGGAGGGAAATGGACAATTGGCATTTCAGGTTGGAATCGTCCTTCAAACTCGGCAAAAAAACAACTGTTGGGGGAACTCAGAGACAGGCAGTATCTGTGGAGAGAAATTAACAGTCAATATTTAGGGTTGGGATCCTTCAGACTGATGTCTCTAGTGTCTCCATTTTATTGCGAAATCTCCTCAAAATATGCTCACTGAAGAAATTCTATTTCATTGTATGTATGTTTTTCACATGCGTAGATAACTAAACCATTTATTGCACATGGAGCAAACCATCTACACTTCAGGCTTACTTACTTCCAAGCTCCACATATCTTGATGTACAAAAGCTTTAGTCTAAAGAATATATTGGATGAGAGGGATTATGGTTTAATTCTGAGTTTTTATGTTTAGCTCCCACTGGTGGCAGTCAAGTACCAAACTTGACTTGAATAATTCAACTACACATTCCATATCCCAGGCATGTGAAGATTTTGCAATATTTAACATTTTGTGTCTTGTACTGGCGCACATGAATGATTGCTCCAGATTGGCCAAGAAAGCCTTCATTCTTGTGTCCAGTGATCAGCCTGGATGAGGGCAGCATGGAGATATACTCTAGTTCTACTTCTTAAGACAAGCCATGGATTTATAGAGTCATGTGCCACAGAATCAGGTCCCTTGACACACTATGGCCATGACAGTCATTGTCCTTATCTATAACAGGCTCATTGTCCTGGGCATTCAATGCCACTGTGTTTCAAGCACTTGTCTAAATAATTACATTTTGTGAGAATAACTACAGTACCTCCACAGCAACTTTGGGTAGAGTGTTCCAGATTTCAAATCCCCCTGGGTAAAATAATATTTCTTCAAATCCCCTCTAAATTGTCTATAGCTCATATTACATTAGCCAGTAATAATTTCCCTCTTGAACAATTTTACTACAATTTATTGATGTCACTTTAGATCAAATGCCATCTTGCTATTAAAGACAATCACTCATTGGACTACATCTCTTCAGGACAAGAGATTAGAGATTATATTGGAGCATGCTCTCAGCTATTGTCAGCATGTTCAACTGTTCCTTGATATCACATGAAATGGATTGAATAAATTGAATAAAATGACTATTAGCAATAATTGAGAGTTTATGTGGGGTCTGAGATGAAACACTGCTGGCTAAAAGTGGTTGTGAACTGTACAGGCAAGTCTTTTAAAATATAATGCTGTCTGTTGACAGAACCTTAAACTTTTGTGTGTAGGAAGGATCTGCATATGCTGGTTTAAACCAGAGATAGACACAAAAAAGCTGGAGTAACTCAGCGGGACAGGCAGCATTTCTGGGGAGACTGTCTCAATCTGAAATGTCACCCATTCCTTCTACCTTAAACTTTCATTGGATGTTCAATTCTCCTGGTGATCTTCCCTCCTTGTATGAATGCAATATCAGTGACCAAAATGTCTATTTAATTTTAAAGTGACTATCATGACCTTTCATTGGCCTTAAGCTTGCAACTGGCCGAAACCCAGATAAGGATACCGTGCATCTATGTAATTAACTCTGCTCTGATCCTTTCTGTTTTATAATAGAACAATAAAGGTTATGATCAAGAGGTGAGGCGTTAAGTAATTAGCTATTACATGAAAGATAGGGATGCTCTCCAAGGTAGAAAGCTCCCACTGGCCCTGTTTACAGAAATTTATTGTGGTTCGATAAATTGCTTTCATTAAGGAAGTTTGTACTTTAGGTGTTTTTTTATATATTCTCTATATCTTTAGATGATATAGCAGAGAACTGTTTAATTTGCTTCTTACTGTTTGGAGGATCACACTTAATTCGCGTATCTTGATTTATTGACCAAAAGATATGGCCTAAATTACATTTGTCAGGTTAGGTCCAGTCCCCAAGAATCCCCTCCAACTATTTTCCCATCGCTATTGTCAGGCTCACTGGTCTGGAATTCCATGGCTTGTTTTTGTTCCCCTTGTTAAATCATTTTTTTGATGGTGGGGAGGTCAGAGCCGGTGATGGACTGGGCAATGTTCACAACTTTTTGCAGTCTTTTCCGCTCCCGGAAGTTCAAGTTGCCAAACCAGACAATGATGCAACCAGTCAATAAGTTCGCTACTGTACACCTGTAGAAGTTCAAGAGAATCCTCCTTGATATACTGAATCTCTGTAATCTTCTCAGGAAGTAGAGGTGCCTGTACTTTCCTTATAATTGCATCAGTGTGCTGGGTTCAGGAAAGATCTTTGGTGGCTGAAGCTTTCTCGGAGTTGCTTGCGCTGCTAATTACTTTTGCTATGATCGTCAAATTAGCGGAAATATGCACGCCCAGGAATTTGAAGTTTTTGACTCTCTCCACCATTGTCCCATTGATATAAACAGGATTGTGGGCCCTCATCCTTCCTCTTCCAAAGTCCACAATCAGTTCTTGGTTTTACTGATATTGAGAGGAAGTTGTTGTGTTGGCACCATTTGGTCAATCGATCGATCTCACTTCTATACTCAGCTCTACCAACTGTGCCAGTGTGCTGCCCAACTATTCACGCTAACTATTTTGGGAGATCTATAATACAATTTCATCACGGTGATCATTCCCTTTTCATTTCTCAGTTCTACTCAAATAGCTTCACTGGAATATTCTCTAATCTCTGACCCTTCCCTTTTATTGTCCATATTGCCCCACATTCTTCATATGAATCAATGGGAACTCAAATCATGTGCCATGTCTAATCTTTTGAGTCTGTCATAGAGTCTTACAGGATAGAATCAGGATATTTGGCTCTCTATGTCCATAGCACCTGTTGCACCTATCTGCACTAATCCCATTTACCCACATTACCCACAGTAAGTCCCTGACTTCAAGGTGCTAGACATTTGTGTGGAGATCTAGGACTAATTAGAGAGGGAACAGCTGAATGTCAGTGGTGTCAATTGAAATGGCTTGCAAAAAATTCTGTGTAATTCAGTGTGATATCCATGGTGTAAATTACAGGGAAGTTGCAGGTGGGGATGTTGTCGGCGACCAGTGGGAGAAATTTTGCAATTGTTCCATACTTATTTTCAGCAGCCTCAGTTGGAACAGGGTAGTTTGATGGATCTCAGCAGTTAATTTGACGATTATAGCAAAAGTAATTAGCAGCGCAAGCAACTCTGAGAAAGCTTCAGCCACCAAACCATAAGATATATTGACAAATTTGATAATGTTATTAGTTATCAAATCTTTTCCGACCAAAAGGTGGTAACCCATATTTAAAAGGAATAAGCTGCAGATGAATTAACGTTGAGATAAACCATTTAGCAATAAAATTAGTATAGAGATTATCATTTTTAGAATGGAGTACTTTGACATTTTCATTTTTCATTGGCTTCCTACTGTATGGTGGGAAACAATTGGCCCATCAAGTCAATGTCAGCTCTCCGATCATTCCAATTAGTTTTATTCCCCCATTTATTTTTCCACCCTCACATTAATCACCAGCATTAATATGAATGCATTTGAAAATGATCAGGAAAAACATGGGTGGCATGATGACGCCGCAGCAGTAGAGTTGCTGCCTAACAGCACCAGAGATCCAGGTTCGATCTTGACTACTGGTCCCTTTCTGTAAGGAGTTTTATGTTCTCCCCATGACCTGCATGGATTTTTGCCAGGATCTACGATATCCTCCAACACCAAATGAAATACAGGTTTGTAGGTTAATTGACTTGGTATAATAGTAAGATTAAATGAGAACTTACCTGTTCGAAGTTTGATCTTTATTTTATGAGGAGTTACGATGAGGGATTACGTGAAGAAGCCCCGCCAGGCGCATGTTCGGCATACTTCAAAGCAGTGGCGTGAAAAACACAGAACCAATAGCCGGAGTAAGACAGTAAGGCTCACAAAGATTAGAACTACCAGATGATCATTTATATTATGAGGGTTGGGAGTGGAGGGCACGTAATCCCTCATCGTAACTCCTCATAAAATAAAGATCAAACTTCAAACAGGCAAGTTCTCGTTTAATCTTACTATTTTACTTCGGAGTCACGTGAGTGACTACGTGAAGATTTTAAAGCTCTGTGGTTTTCATGCCATAGATCATTCCATACGACACACTGCTTCAGTTTACCCAGTAGTGAGTAAATAATATATATTGCTTGAAATTATGCAATAAATATTTTAATAGAAATATATATATATTATTTATTTATTTATTATTATTTATTTTTTTAAATAATAATAATACGAAAAATAATAACCCCTCTATCCCAGGGGAAATAACAACAAATGTTATGCAACAAAGCAAACAATTTTGAACAGAACCCAACACAGCATGTGCAACTCTGGCACTATAACAACAGGTTTATCATAAAACTAGGAAAGTTTCTTTTTTAGACCATCCTGCAGTCTCCAGAATTTGGTCGAGTGGCACGTCCTGCACCTTTGTCGTGGACATTGATACTGCCCCTGTGGAGTGAGATTTATACACATCAGTATCTACTCCAGTTAATCCAGAACCTGTTTATCCATCTAGAAATAGTTTGTACTGTCACTTTTATATGTTTCTTGTGGGTAATGAACATTGGTGTCTCACGATCTCGGAGACTCTTAATTCAATATATATTAATTCAGATGCTTAACCACACACAATGTTTAGTTGACAGCGTATGTCATAAAGATTACATTGGTTCCAGCCTTTCTTGGCTTGCTTTGCTTGCTTAGATCATTGACATAAAACATTATTTTATCTACAGACAACTGTATACAATCTAACCACAACATTTGTAATGTTTGTACTCATTGTGCTGATATTAATGGTATGAACATAACCACTTTAAATATTAACCTCTGAAAAGACAGTGTCGTAATTGGAGTCCATTGCCGAAGCAATATGAGAACTATACTGACATCCCAGATTTCTAAATATCTGGGTTTCGTAGGATTTTATTAAAATTCCTCTCATAAATCGGGATATTAACAGATGAGACCCGATAGTTGTCAATTCTGAAATAGTCCTAAATAGGAGGACAAAACACTCCGAGCTCCATTCATGGTACTATAACTCAGGTGCAACATAACAAGGAACTCCAATACATCCAATATGTTTGCAGTATGATAAAATATATCTGACTGCATACAAAAAGATTTCCCATTCCTTATATGACACATATATTGTTTCTTAGTGCTATCTCTCCAAGCTGCAGTTTTGACATCCATGGTCCTATCCAACATTCCATCAGAACCTGCAGATTAACAATTAATACGGTCATGTAATGGATGACTTCTGCTGTTACTGGATGTACCAACAATTACTGCACCTGGGATTTGTCATGAATGTCAGAATCATCATTCTTTTTTTTGAATAATTTTTTTATTAGCAATAAACAATTCTCAATGTTTAAAACTGAGTTATAAACATCAACTTAAATCAATATTTGTACTCTAATGATTATTATCTTTTTTTTTTTTGAAAATAAAAGTGGGTAAAGAGAAATACCATTATTAATCAATAAAATTATAATTCCTTAATAATTATTTGGTATAAAAGAAAAAGAAAAAATGAAGAAAAAGAAAAAAGACATATTATGTATATATATCAATTAAAAGCCACACAATATATTATAAATGAAACAACTACAAATAATAATATCAGTAAAGACATGCATATATCCTGGTATACCAATACATTATTTTCATCAAATCCCGCAGGGTGTCAGTCGAGCCGTGATGCCAAGAACAGCTACTTCTCTAAATACTGTATATATGGAGACCATATCTGTTGAAAAGAATTATACTCGTCCAAAAGGACAAATCTGATTCTTTCCAACTGCAACGTCTCCAACATCTCTGATGCCCACATTTTAATTGTTGGGGATAATGTTCCCTTCCAAAATTTCAATATTATTTTTTTCCCCTAATATCAAACAATAATCAAGGAAATTTCTTTGATCTAGTGTAAATATCAAATTAGCCTCTGGAATTCCCAGTATTATTAGCTTTGGGTCAGGTTCTAATTTAACCTTAAGAACTTCAGAAATAACTTTAAAAATTTCTGTCCAATAATAATTCAATTTAGGACATGTAACAAAACTGTGTGTTAAATTTGCTTCTAAATTCTTACATTTATCACAAATAGAGGAGAGATTAGGAAATATACTATTTAATTTGGTTTTCGAATAATGTAATCTGTATAATACTTTAAATTGTATTAATATATGTCTAGCATTTAACGAGCACCGGTGTATTCGTTGTAGACTTTCTTCACAATTTTCTTTGGTTATAGGTGATCCAATTTCATTTTCCCATGCTTGACGATATGTTTCAGTTATTGGATTCTCCTTATCCATAATGATGTTATATATATAAGCTATTAATTTTTCTGTGGTTGGATGCCAGTTAAACGATTCATCTAATAATCCTGGTTCCTTATTTTTAAAATCCTGTGTATTAGATTTAATATAATCTCTAATTTGGAAATACCTAAACAAATGCTGTGAAGACAATCCGTAGATATCTTGTAATTCCTGAAATGAAAGAAATTTTCCATTTCTATAGAGGTGCTCTACCCTTGTAATTCCTAAATTATCCCAATGTCTGAACCCTCCATCCAATGTGGAGGGCTTAAATAATGGGTTATTCATAATTGGTAATCTAAATGAAAGATTGTCTAATTGTAAAGTCTTGACTATTTGTTTCCAAATACGTCTATTATTATAAATGATTGGATTGTCCCTATAAATTTTTTTTTGAACTTCCTTTGGGGCAAAAATAATTGAATCTACGTTGAAAGGCAAACAATCTTCCTTTTCTATCTTTAGCCACGTTGGTTCCAGGTCCGTATTTACCCACCAAAAATTCATATTCTTAATCTGTACTGCCCAGAAGTAGTATAGAAAATTTGGAAGTGCTAATCCTCCGTTTATCTTTGACTTACATAAATGTTTTTTACTTATTCTATGATTTTTATAATCCCAGATAAAACTATTAACAATATTATCAATTTTTTTTAAAAAGGTTTTCGGAAGGAAAAAAAGGGATAGCTTGAAACAGATATAATAATTGTGGTAGAAAAACCATCTTTATAGCATTTATTCTACCAATCAAAGATATAGGCAGTGTTTTCCAATATAAAATATATTTTTTAAGTTTATCTAATAATTGAGGATAATTCGATCTAATTAATGAGTTATGAGATTTAGATACATTAATTCCTAAATATTTAATTTTGTCAGTAACTATTGATAATGGATATTGTTGTAATATGTTTAAATTTATATTAGTTATTGGCATAATATCACTTTTATTCCAATTAATCCTATATCCAGAAAATGTACTAAATTTATTTATAACATCAAACAACATTGGAATACTAATTTCAGGTTTTGTGATGTAAATCAAAACATCATCTGCATATAAGGATATTTTATTAGTTGTTGTGTCAGTATTATAACCGTATATTTCAGGTTCTGATCTAATTCTTTCCGCCAAAGGCTCTATCGCCAAGGCAAATAATAAAGGCGATAACGGACATCCTTGTCTACATCCCCTAAAGAGTTTAAATTTAACTGATAGTATTTGATTAGTTAGAATTCTTGCAGTAGGATCTGAGTATAGGATTCTTACCCATTTACAAAATTGATCCCCCAATTGAAACTTTTCCATTATATTAAATAGATATAACCATTCCACCTGGTCAAATGCTTTTTCTGCGTCTAACGATATGACTGCTAATTCCGTATCTCGTATTCTTTTAGAATATATAATATTAAACAGGCGTCTTAAAATATGAGATGAATAGCGTTTTGGAATAAAACCTGTTTGATCATAATGTATTAATTTAGAAATCACCAAACTTAGTCTCCTAGATAAAACTTTAGCTAATATTTTTTGGTCTGTATTTAGAAGGGCAATCGCTCTATATGAACCAGGATCTTCCAGATCTTTATCTACCTTAGGTATGAGTGTGATTGTGGATTCATTTAAAGAGTCTGGTAATTTTCCTTGTTCATATGCATGTCTATACACTGTATGTAGTCTTGGAGAGATCAGATCTTGAAATTTTTTATAAAATTCTGCACTCAGGCCGTCAGGCCCCGCAGCTTTTCCATTCTTTAATGAACCAATTGATTCTGCGATATCTTTCACTGATATTTCAGCATTTAACAAGTGTCTCCCTTCCTGATCTAAACTCTTAATTTGACATTCTTGTAGAAATGTTTCCATTCCATCTGTTTGTCCTGTTAATTTTGATGAGTAAAGATTTTGGTAATATTGTAAAAATCTATCATTAATATCTTTTGGTATGGTCAGTATATTTCCTTGCATTGATCTGATTCCATGTATCGTTTTTTCATCGTCTAATTTTCTTAATTGTCGTGCTAGCAATTTATGCGGTTTATCTCCAAATTCAAAATGCACTTGTTTGGTTTGTTGAAAAAGTTTGATGACTTGATTAGAGTATATTTTATTTAGTCTATACTTTGCTATTGCAATTTTATTACTTAACTCCTTAGAAGGGTGTTTTATATTCTCATTGTCTAGTTGTTTTATCTCCATTTCTAACTTCTGTTCCCTCTTTCGGTTTTCTTTATTAAAATATGCTTGTGCCGATATTATTGCACCACGCATGAATGCCTTAAATGTATCCCAAAGTAACAATGGTGAAATTTCAGGTGTGTCGTTTGTCTCAAAGAATAATTTAATCTGTTCTGTCACATGATTACAACAATCCTTGTCCTTCAATATCTGAGGATTAAATCTCCAAGTCATAGTTTTATTAGATATATCTTTTAGTTTTATCTTAAATGTTAATGGTGCATGATCTGAAATAATAATATTGTGATATTTTGCATTGTACGTAAAGGGAAGCAGTTTTGAGTCTATTAAAAAGTAATCTATCCTCGAGTAGGTTCCGAATACGGGCGAGAAAAAAGAATATTCTCGTCCGGATGGGTTCTCTAATCTCCAAATATCCTTAACGTTAGTTGAATTAATGAAAGAATTTATAAGTTTACTTGAATTAGAAATAGCTTTCCTTTTTGTTGAGGATCTGTCTAAGTAGTTATCCAAAGTGCAATTTAAATCGCCCCCAATTATTAAATTATGTTGAGTAGATATAGGAATATTATTGAATATTTTCTTGAAAAATAATGGGTTATCGAAATTAGGAGCATATATATTCATAAGAATTACTTTTTTTGAGTATAATTCCCCTGTAATTATTACATATCTGCCCTCTTTATCTTCTATTATAGAACTTTGTTTAAAAGGTATACCTTTACGAATAATTATTGCAACTCCCCTAGATTTATGTATAAATGAAGAATGATATACCTTTGAAATCCATTTAGCTGTTAATCTATATTGATCATCTCTTTTGAGATGCGTCTCTTGGAGGAAAATAACGTCTGATTTCAATCTATTCAGCTGCGCTAACACCTCACCCCTTTTAATTGGTTCATTAATTCCCTTAACATTCCAACTACAGAAAGTGATTCCATCATCCCCAGTCTTCAAATTCATATCTTGCATTTTAGTATTAGGGTGGGTTTTTTTGGAGTAGCCCTCTCGGCCCCTCCAGCTCAACAAGGCACCCAAACGCCAATCCGACGAAAATTACCAATCTCAATAATCCATATCCATGTCTATCTAAAATAGTTATACGGTATTGTTCATAATTACATTCATATAATATATAACATAAATTCAAATACTTAATATATTAAAAAAAATAGAAAATATAAGTGAAAAAAGAAAAAAGAGTGTTAAAAGGGTGCCCAAAGAAAAAAAAGACTACACTGATAGATTGTGTAGTGTGTGTTAGTGAACGCCACACTAATGTGGCGATTAATCTAATGACTTCCGTGTTTAAAAAAGATGTTAAATATTCCAGCTCCCAACTAGAATACTGTGTATATTGGGGTGGGGTACTAACTTTAAGGATTTAGTAATTATTTCTATTATTCATGAAACTATTTATTAATTACTATTCTATTGTAATTAGTATTATAATAAATAATACTATGTTAGGGGAATTATTGAAATTCTACAAATTGATACCAAACCACTACTACATTCCCATTATTTTCCCTCTTTCTCAATGAATAATTCATAACCGCAGGTTAATGATAAAAGTCCAAAATGTTCAGTCGTCGTCTTCTTCCTCCCGTGGTTCATCGTCTGCTTCCTCCTCTTCTGCCTTGTTCTGTATGCCTTGAGCGAACTTCAATGCATCAGTATGCTTAACGAAGCGGTGTTCCTCGTTGTCATAGGTCACTCTCAATGTTGCTGGGTACATCAAGCCATATCTGAGATCCACTGTATTCTTTAAATTCCGTAGAATGCCTCTTGTTTCAGTGAATAAGGATCTTCTCTTAGCAACTTCCGCTGGGTAATCTCTGAAGATACTAATGTTATTTCCTTCGTATTTCAAATTTCTCTTTCTCATTATTATCTTCATCATATCTTCAAAGACGTGATCATACACCACCTTTACAATCATTTGTCTGGGTGGTGCACCTCTCCCAGGGACCCGTCTTAAAGCCCCGTGGGCACGGCCCAACAGTGGTTCTTCATCCAATTCCAGAATGTCTTTTAGGAGTTTTGCAACAAATTTTCGTGGATCTTGATTTCCTTCACAACCTTCGGTCAATCCTACAATTCGCAAATTCTTACGTCTTTGTCGGCCCTCCAAATCAATACATTTCTCATTTATTTTGCGAAGTAGTTCTGAGAGGCGTTTATTCTCGGCAAGTAACTTCTCAGTTTCCTTGGCACTTTTTACAGCAAAATCAGCCAAATCTTTAAGTGTATCATTGTGTTGGTCAATTGTAATGGTAATAGGATCTATCTTATCATTCAGCATTTGTTCCAACCCAGCAACCTTGGCGTTTATCTCAGAGAATCGGTTTTGAAATTCAGCCTCCGTCTTACTTTTCCATTCGCTCATCATAATCTTTACCGTCTCGGTAACTTCTTTTGTTAATTCCACTTTAATTCTCTCCTGAGACACCAGAATCTCCGCTTTTAGATTTTTTATTTCATCTTTATATTCTTTCTTCATGTCTTTAAATTCATCTTTATATTCCTTCTTCAAATCTTTTATTTCTTTCACCAGTTTCTTCATCTCACCTATCATGGAATTTTTGAACTCTTCCATTTCCACTTTTCTCTGTGAGATCTCTTCCTGGGAGGCAGTCAGACTCGGGCCCGAGGCTTTGGTGGTGCCAGCCTCTCTTCTTAGGCCTGTTTTCTTCGGGGGAGGGGAGGAGGAGTGCATTTTAAATTTCTTACCGAAGTCGCGCGCCTGATGACGTCACGCAGCCTTCAATCGCACCGGAGCCGTTTTTAATCGATCTCCTGCGGTAAGTAGCGTTAGCACCCTCCTTTAGCCCCGTTTTTTTTTACAGATTTTTACGGAGCTGATCTGGCGCTGTTCTCCCCTAGAACATGGCGCCACCGGAAGCCTCAGAATCATCATTCTAAGCACCAATGGGTACAATGGCTGTGTAGTAATGGTCCCTAGATAAGGGACGTATCAGATATTAACTGATAAGAACACTTGATCTTAGCCAAAAGGCTGAGATCAATACCAATTTGGAACCACCAAACGCCTGCAGCGGAGACTTGCTCTATTTTGGTGACACATTGTCTAATCAGACAAAATGGGGAAAACATAAAAGACTATACTTCCCCAATGTAACGAGAATGCATCCACCGCTAATGCTCCTGGGTCTGACTCCCACGAGACACATTTAGACCACTGGAGATTCAATCCAGCCACAAACAGATCAACATTTGGTACACATACTGTCTGGCAATCTTTTTGAATTTTAACATTCATTCTGTATTGTCCTTGCACTTTTGTGACCTGTTGTCTTAACACAATATTGTATTCTCCCACAGTTGTGGCATTGTCTATTCATAATTGAACATGCAAGTTATTTATTGTAAACAACAGCTATCAATGCATAAAACACCCCCAATAACTCCAAATAATTCAACCATGTATTTGGAGAATTAATCGTCTTGGACAGTCCATCGACCACCACAACTGGTGTCGCTGTCCTAAGCTCCTCATCCGAGAGCACTCTCATTAGTCTGTAATAACACTGAAGACTTCTGCACAAGCACATTTTTACTTCTAGTAACTTGTGCACATTGACAAACCATCATTGAATTCAGCTCAACCTTTAGTTGGTAGCTGCATGGACCTAATCAATAACCTGCATGCTTTTTACTCTTATACTCTGGTCTTTGCAGTCTTTGATCATGCGGAGGTCCCAATTTGACAGCATGAATGCTGCTATCACTTTACCAGTAACCATAGCTACTTCTTGGATGGTGGGATAATGTTTTTTACCAAGATAAATACAGGCATTTGTAACATCCCCAACCTTAATTTGTTGATAAAGTTACTCACATATCAACTGTGTTAAAGACAAACCCCAAATAATCAATTGTTTGGGATGCCTGTAACTTCCATGTTGTTTGGATGTACAGAATCTTAGCCTTTCAATAGGCTTGTGGTTGCTGAACTCAGTTCTTCAGCTGTCTCCCATTTACAATTAACATATCCTCTAGATAAGTCATTCCAATGTGATTCTGAGCCCTCGTTAACACCAGTGCTGGTTTCAATAATTGTGTGAGCAATCTGAGGGCTGAATTTAACCCATTAGGTAATTCCTTCAGCTGACCCATCCAATTAATTGAAGTACCTGAATAATAAGACATCTTTTTTAAGTCTTAAAAAATAACCACATAGCAGCCTTGTGATAACAACTTCATTATAATGCTGAAGTGTACTTTTTTTTAAATGTTCATACTGAACTATAAATTTAAGTTTGTGAGTCCTAGAATGACTCTGCACCCCCCATACTTGTGTCTGGGATATATTATCTCTACCTGACGAGTTCCTGGTACATTCAAACACCAAGCTGATCAGATTTAATGCAGAATTACAAAACAATTGTAATCTTAACCAACCAGAGGTTGTTTCCCCAGAAATTCCATGTATAATGGAATGCCGTTTCTGTACTTCCGTAAATGAACCAGAAGATCTCCTTCTCTTAATATAGGGGTTCGTATTCATCAATCATAAATCTGGTTATAGCTTGCCCACATAATCCTTCATTTTTTGGGTATAATGTTAGCCAATGGCAATTTTCATCATACAATTGGGTTTGAATATGCTTTGCCGAGTAAAGCAAGCATGTCTTAAAAGTATTGGACATAATCGACCCATGTATGTCTTCCCCAAATGCAGTGATGCCAACTGAATATCAGCTAGAGGACATGCTGGAACTCATTTCCTGTCCTCGCATCGTTACACTCATGAGTGCCCAATTACTGTTGGCACCCTGAGCGAGGCGCAATAGACGGGTGTTTTATATATTTTTATATATTATTTACTGTTTCAGTCATAATAGTATCTTGGAGTAGGTGAGAAACCAAATAATGTTGGCCGCCAGGTTCATCCATAGCCTCACTAGTCCATTCCGATATAGCAAAATTTGGTGCTACATCGGGAACACCCGGAGCATTTCTATTGTGCTCTGGTGTATACACATAAGTAGGGACACCAGCTTCAGGGTCAGTTTCATCCTGCCCTGGTACTCCCGAGTCTTGCTCTAGGGAGACTTCATCCAGACCTATGCAAGGCACTGGTGAATGAGATTCTCATTCTTCTTAGGCACCATACTCATTGTATGGAAACTCCTTCGGAGCCTGCCTTAGAATCTCATGGGTCTTAAAACCCTTAATTGTTTAGAGTTTTGAGCATTTTATCTTGCTCTAAGGACTTCATCCAGACCTATGCAAGGCACTAGTGAATAAGCTTCTCATAATTTATAGGTACCATACTTAGTGTATGGAAACTCCCACGGAGCCTGCCTTAGAATCCCATGGGTCTTTAGAACCCTTGACTGATTAGAGTTTGGAGCATTTTATCTTGCTCTAGGGACCTCATCCAGACCTAACCAAGGTACTGGAGAATCAGAATTCCATTTTCATGGGCACCATACTCAGCATATGGAAACTCCTTTGGAGCTTGCCTTACAGGAAGACATACATGGGTCTTAGAACCCTTGACTAAGTCAAATGTGGAGCATTTTCTCCATTTCCAGCCTTCCCCTCATTCTTGTCCTCCCTTGGAGGAGAGTTACTTTCTTTACTGTTTTGTATTTGTGCATAAATCATATATGTTTAAAATTGTAATTCTGACAGGCACAATCTGCTTGCAGAATATTTGTATTAACCTCAGTATCACACAGGGTTATATATATTTCCATAAAGGAAAACTGCATCTGGTAACATATCCACAGAGCAGACTTTGTTTTACAATTGTGGGTATTTGGAGCTGGCATTTAGCGCAGCGTTATCTCCAAACCCGATCTAAATAGCGGTAAATAGCGGGAACCGGCTTTTAAATCAGCCTTTTCTCCCGATCCGATCTAAATCGGAAACTGCGGTTTCAGCACGTTCCATTCAATTACCGCAGTTTAAACATACTTATACTCTAGCTGGCTCCGTAAGCCAGATTTACAGAGTTTTTTAAAAAAAATTCCAAAATCCATAAACATTCTAGCTGGCTCTGCAGTCTTACAGAGTTTAAAAAACACTCGTAAGAAGTTCAACACTGACTTACCTGCGTGCTGTGTTAAACTTACCGCTGGTGGGAGCTGCACTCTCCACCCTGTCGGTGCCACATGTGTCGACGTAATGCCAAACATGCGCCTGGCATGGCTACTCACGTAACTCCGAAGTAAAATTGTAAATTGGCTCCAATGTGTAGGATAGTGTTAGTGTGCGGGGATTGCTGGTCATTGCAGACTCAGTGGGCCAAAGGGCCTGTTTCTGCGCTGTATCTCTAAACGCAACTCAACTAAACCAAACTAATTTCCACTGTTTTACCTCTATAATGGGAGGCAAGTGAAACTAGGATTGCAAAAGAAAACACACTGCAAGTGTTCAACAGGTTAGGCAATATATAGCGAGAAAAAAACAGAGCAAATGTTTTAGGGTTGATGAGCTTTCATCAGAACTGGGAAATGTTAGCAATGGAACCGATTATTGAGAAAGAAGAGAGGGGTGCAGAGAGCAGGAGAGGGGGCTATGACTGGTTAAATATAATCTGGTTACCATGTAGTAAATGTTAAATAAAAGTGAAAGAACCTTTATTTATTTGGTAACTAATATCATACCTAAGCTATATTTACTTAGTATTTCAAGTATAAGCTAACTTTTGAAATAAAGTCACTGCTGCAATGTGGACAACGCACCAACTGATGTGTACATCTTCAAAAGTTTTCTTTTTGTGTATAGCCAATGTAATATTGGTTTATCAGCTCAACATAGAAGCTGGGTCTCCAATAATGCAGAAGACATCTGCATTGTGCTTGCTATCTGGTGGTGCAGGTTTTTACGCACCTCATCCTACCCTAAAATAAAGTGTGCTGTCTGCTTAACCAAAGTAGACAAATTCTTTGTTTCCACCAGACATCAGAGTACAGAGTACAAAACAGCAGATTTCAAGTTAAATTGAAACTTTCCAGTAGATAGCTCCAACTGTCATCATTCTCTTTACTCTGTAGATTAATATTTATGCCAGGAAATTCATTCCTGGCCGGTTTTGCCCTACAAACTATATTTTTGCAACAGGGCCATTTGGCTACACTCACGAGGAATTAAATTCTGAGCAATCATTTCAACCAGAGATGACAAATGGTTGATCCATCTTGGCTTCCTCCTGTTCCCCATCATTTTAGATGCTAATATTCAGCCAATTTGGTACATTTCATCTCATTTCAAGAAACTGCTAAGCACATTCGATATAATTAAGATTGGTTTTAAATAACCTCCCAGCTGTTACCTGAAGATTTTGGCTTCTGAACCAGTCATGTCTCCACTAAACTATCTCAGTACAGTGTCCACTTGCCCAGCTATGTCCCATCTGCAAAAAAAAAGGATATATCCAATTATCATCAAAATGTTCTGTAGGATGTTGATGGCACTGGTGTCAAGTGACACTGATATTGTTATGTTTAGTTTGTGCCACTCTGCTCCTGATCACATGACGGCCCAGATTGGGGTGGAGAGAAGGGGGTTGGAGGAGGTGAGGGGGTTGGAGGGGAGGGGTGTGTGGGCGGGATATGGGGGGGGGGTGGGGGGCAGGTGGGACAAGGGACATGGGAGGGGGGTGTATGTGGGTAACGGGACATGGTGGGTGAATGTTGAAGGGTGGGGAAGAAGGGGGGGGGGAAGGAGGGATGATGTGGGTGGAAACAATCTAAATACAGAGGTCAAGTGAATGTGGCCAGACTTGATGTCAAGAGCAAGAAATCCCACTAAAATTTAAATATATGGGAAATGAGGACTGAGGGAGATACTCTTCTCTGGCTGAAGGCTTACCAAGTATAGACAACATGATTATCAACTGGAGATCAATTACCTCCAGGTCATCACTGCTGGGCAGTCTCATAGATCTAACAATCTTCAAAAGTTTCATCAGATTATCTATTTATATTATTTGATGATTGCACCATGTTCTGTTCCTAGTGTAATTCTATTGATGTTGAAGTATTCATTTGCATAAGCAAATGAAGCTTGGTCAATGTTTGGACATTGGCTGAAAAGTGACAAATAGGGCCTGTCCCACTTACGCAATTTTTTTGGCCAAAATGTTGAAAATCCAGCGGCGACCAGAAAAAGGAATGACTCTTTTGACGACTACTCATGACCATACAGGCATTACCCTGCGATATGTTACAGCAGGTCGTCTAAACATTTCCAAATGTTAAAATGTCGCAAGTTGACGCCAGTTTGGTCTTGAGTATTCGCGCAAAGAGTCGTACCTTTTCTGGTCACCGCTGGATTTTCAACATTTTGAACATTTTCGGCGACCTGCTGCGACTGACGGGTGCCGGAAAGTCGCCAAAAAAAAATTGCATAAGTGGGACAGGCCCTGGCTCTAACAGTGATATTTACACAAAAATACACAAAAAGTTATTAAGAAAGTTAAAAATAATTTATTTGTGGAATTTTAAGGAGGTAGAGATAGAGTATTGATATTAGGATATTTTGTCTTTTTTATTTAAGGAATTATGTTAATATATTGACAGCAGTGGAAGAAATATTTACTGGAATAATAACACCTGGAAAGAGTTACTTTTGACTGGGTGTGAGACAAGGCTAGGCTTGCATCTGCTGGAGTTGAAACAAATGGGAGGTGACTTGGTTGAAACAGATATGATAGTGAAGCACTCAATGGGTTGATTATGAAGAAGGTGATTACCTTGGTGGGAGAATCCAGAAGTATGGATTCATTGATCAAACTAAAGGGTTAACCAATTAAAATGGAGATGAAGTGTTTTGTTTTTCTGTTAACATCACAAGTCATTGGAGCACAATTCATCAAAGGGGCTGGCAGCAGATTCCTTGAATGGTTTTGAGGTGGATGTAGTTAGATACATAATGAGCAAGAGGTGAAATATTACCACAGGTAAATGCAATTGCAGGTTTTTAGTTACTGTCAGATCAACCATGATCCACAATAAATGGCTTAAGGTGGTGGTCCACTACCATTCCTACACCTATTGGGTAGGACTAATGGGCCTGTCCCACTTAAGTTATTTTTTAGGCAACCGCCGGCGAATACGGCAATGGAATTCACCGAAGTCAGCACCTGTGACAACCTACGTCACCTGGCAACATCCTGGCGACAACCTACGTTAACCTGGCGACAACCCTATGAAAGCACCTACATCAAGCTACGCTTATTGGCGTCAATTGTCGCTACGGTCCCCACTCTCGTCGAAAATTTTTCAACATGTTGAAAATTCAGAGGCGACCAGGAAGATGCTACGACTCTTTGGGCGACTGAGGAGACTACTCACAACCATACAAGCGACCACCGGTGACCATGTGGCAACAGCCTAGTGGCTTGTAGTCGCCTAAAAAATCCCCTCTTGTTTCAGACCATTAGTGCATACTTGAATTAAACGATGACCAGGGGATAGCCTTGGGTGGGGCAGGCTTATTTTTTCAATGTCCCCTACTGAGCATCTTGTCCTCATCGTATGGATTGATGATTCAGCTAGAAATTTCCCTGCTACAGTAAACCATCGCATCATTCACTGAAGCTCCTTGCACCAAAAGCTATTTGAATCAGCTGATTTTGCACTTCCTTATAGACGGGGAATTACTAGTCATCAGGTTTCTGCCACACATTACGTCAGACAGGGCCAAGAAAATCAGGTAGCTCATTAGGCTCAATTAGGGTGGATGTGTTGAGTCCAATCATTGGGAATTGTGCAGGTGTAGAGAAAAAGAGCATTGGGAATTGCTTAGGTAAAAAAGACAGGAAGAATGTTGTCAGATGGAGCTTTGGGAACTGGGGAGCAGGTGTTCAGGAAAACACTGTGATTGCTCTTCCAGTTATTAATGCAAACCTAATGGATACTGACAATATGTGTCAACTTAACAGTACATTAACAGGGTTACTAGTTAGAACCTTAAATACCAAGCCTTCTGGCATCCTATTACCTTAAGAAATATTTTGTTTTAAATTTGTTTGTTCTCACTATGTGACAAGTATTACCATGCTCCCATTTGTTCCACTTTCTAAGTTACCATCAGACAACAGTGGCAAAAATACCATCCACTGTTCATTTATAGTTTCCCTCATCTGTAAGCCAATGTCACTTCAGAAGACGTTTCAGAGTCGATCTCCAATGTTGGAAACTGCAGAGCATGCAGTGGAGCTAGAAATGTATGTCAGTAGAGACGTAGAAATAAAGGCAACATACAAGCCGTGAATCACATGCACATATGGCATGAGATACAGACAGTTACAGATGCCATTTTAGAAGAGACTTACAAAGATAATGATGAACTATGATCTTTACCACGAACCCATTTGGCACGTATATCAAAGAATATAAAGATCATTTCCAGCATTCAGTGTAACTCGTATAGATTTACAATTCTCTTTCAATTACTTTCACTCTACTGGGAGATTGCACGGAAGAATAAATTGTAATGAAAACTTATGAGCTATCTGGAGCTCTGAGGTAAATACCTCAGGAATAATATTGAAGATGTGTAATCTTTTTTTCAGATGAAATTAAATCTTTAGGCTGTGGGTTTTCAGTCCGATGTCCTTTATTTTCATTTTAACAAACGTTTTTAGGTCATTGATATTTTTCTCAGAATCTTATGATGTTTGATGAGGGTTTAAATGTTGGTTATTAGCTTACTGTTGTGTAAGGAGAAAAAAAAATCATACTAGGCTAAAAGGTATATGGTCATTATTGTATCTGTTTGGGCACTGTTTGTACCTTACCATGTGCTTTGTATACTGTCCAATTCATATGAGACAATGTAATGCTCATTTATATGACAAAGAGCTTGCATTTTTGTCATTATCTGTGCCTTTCACAAACATTTGAAAACTATTAATGAACTATTTACTTTAAATAAATCTTTAAAAAAATATTTTCATGGTTGATGCATGAATGGTTGAAAACACACAAAAAAACATTTTAGTTAAACTAAATTAAATCAAAACATTGCAATTTATTCTAATTTCCCAATCTACCTCATAGGCATACAAAATCATTTAAATAATTGGCTTACTGTTCTAGTGGATCGCCATTGAAATCCAAATTTCTTAGCTGAGGATTCACTCTGTTGGATATCTTGTATACATCACTGGAGATTTTTAACAAGTTTACTGGAACTGTTTGCGATCTCAGTCTCATACATTTGGATTGGCTTTTTGCCAGTGGTTCCAACAGCAGTTTTTTGTTCATGTTTATATTTGCTTTGTTACTTATCTTAATTCATTTATTCGTACAAACTTTCTTGTACCAATTGTAAGATTCCTGTGCATAGCACTTTCAGCTAATTGTTCATTAGATATCAAAACGTGTCATATTTTCTAGAATATTTTGCATATTTTGGAAAGCGAGAAAGGCTTAACTCGCTTTCCAATGAAAACCAGGACAACTCAATGAAGATGCATCAACTCAACATTGTCCTGCATTGAATGTTTGGTTTGATTGCGTTGCATCACTAACTGATCCGTGCCCTTTCCTTGGAGTTCGTAATACTAAAAGCTATGCTGTGCTAAGGCAATGGGTGTCCATTTGAACTGCATTTGTTCAATGTCTGGCATCAATCATTGAAAGGCATTACTCACTGAAAATGAATTGTTAGATCACTGTAAAATTTTCCATTAAGATCTGACTAATTTTCAACATTTCACTTCTGGCACTCAGGCCAAAACCATGAGTTTCTCACGAGTCACTACAGTAAACTCATGGGCTACTATGGTAGTACAACGAGTTTAAAAGTATCGAAATTTTCCTTCAAGAGAATATTTGACTCGTGAAAATCTTTCAACATGTTGAAGAATGTTCACGATTTAACACGTTTCCCGAGTAGCTGCCGTTAGCGTTATGAGTTGCTAAGTTACGTCCACAAGCTCTGACGTTCCCGCTACGTTTATTCTACGTGATTACCACGAGTTTGATTTGTTTTTAACTCGGGATAACTTGTGGGTGGACTCACACCGTAAGACAGGGGTTTAAGACTGTGGCCCCTGGTTCTGGACTCGCCCAATATTGGGAACATTTTTCCTGCCATTTTATAATTTTATATGTTTCTATATGATTCCCCCTCATCCTTCTAAACTCCAGTGAATACAAGCCTAGTCTTTTCCATCTTTCCTCATATGACAATCCCGCCATCCCAGGGATCAATCTCGTGAACCTATGCTTCACTGCCTCAATCACAAGGATGTCCTTCCTCAAATTAGGAGCCAAAAACTGTACACAATACTCCAGATGTGGTCTTACCAGAGCCCTATACAACTGCAGAAGAACCTCTTTACTCCAATACTGAAATCCTCTTGTTATGAAGGCCAACATTCCATTAGCTTTCTTGTCACTGCCTGCTGTACCGGCACGCCAATTTGTCAAAACAAAAATCAAATCATTAGCAAAACCTTAAGAGTCACAATTTACATGTAAAGCTGAAAGAATTAAACATTAGTTGGATCAATTGACCTATAAATTGCTACATATTTTTGTTTGGGAAAATTCCATAAATAGCAAGAACGTCAATTGTGAACTATGCAGAATGGTATTGTGCTTCGCAATGTAACTCAAGGTTAGTTTCAGCACAGTAATGTGAGATATAAAAAAATCACAAACGATGTTTGAGACAAAGTCAGCAAAGAAGCTTTTATTAAGATAATATTCTGCAGAATAGGTGCCTCTCCTTTCCTCTCCCCTAGAGGCACAGCAAAGTCAGGAAAGTAAAGTCCCTTTATACACACAATTCTTCTGGCTTAACCTCCCCTCTGGCTCTTCCCAATCAGAGCACCGAGGTGCACAGTCTATAGGTACGTCCCCCAGTACCTCCCTCATCATACATATCATGGTTCATACATGTGCATGGTAATGAGCAGTTTCTTGACCGGGGCGTGTAAGTAATATTCATTTATTTCATTAAGCATGCTCAGTTGCTATTGACCTGGCCTAGTTTCTTGTATTTTAAGTGAAAAGCTTGTATCTGCCGATTATGGCGCATCGCCCATCTCTGCCTGCCACTATACAATGCTATCAGTGGTGCTCAAGGACGAGGCTGGTTACTTCATTCACAACGATGTTAGAATCCTCGCCCGGACCTTCACAACAGTGGGGGTTTAATCACTCTATTTCTCACAATCCTCCCTTTTTCTTTTGCTACGCATTTATTGACTAAACCCCAATTTCAAGCTCCTTCAGTTCTAATTGAAGTGACATTCTCCTAATCTCCTTCTCCTGTGGATCCTGGGCCTTCCCTAGTCGCAGTATCATTATTTTCTGTATCTCCCCTTTTGGTGCTACTACAGCCTGCATTTGACTTGCACTCCTTGTAATGAGTTCCCTAAAACAAGGGATACAACGGGGATAAATATCAGCCCAGCCAATGCAGATAGAAACACGAGTCCCGCCGTTCTCCACCATGTTCCTCCGAGGATGGAATCCCACCATCCGATAACCACAATCGAATTCCACTTTTGTATTGGAACATGTGCCAACTTCCGGATTCCTTCTGATATGTCCATTACTGCCTGTCCATTGTCATCGATATTTAGGCTGCAAGCTTTTAATCCTGTAAGAGAACGAGATACTGCCAGTAAATAGTTCCTTAAGAATACATCACTGCCCTCTATGGTGGGTATTCCTTCTATCTTTCCCAAATAAGGTAACCCAAACAACATTTCATAGGGGGATACTGCTAACTTTGCATGGGGTCTCCGTTGCTTTTCTCAAAGCTTTTTTGTTTCCCTACTGCTCCAAACATGTGCCAGACTCCATGTACACATGCTGCTCTTAAAGCCTTAATTTCTGCCAACTGAGCTAAGCAAGATTGCAGGCAAGCTTCCAATTTGATTACCTTAAAGTCTAATTCATCCTGATGCAACACTTCAAACCCTGCATACTTGCTTTAACAAGAAACATCCACAAGCAAAACCTTTTTGTCCCCTTCATTCAAAGGCTCTGACTTTAAAACATTTCTCAGACTTGTGTGTCCTTCTTCCTTCATTATTTTCCTTAATGCCATCACAATTTCGACATACTTTCCAATCTAGTCTGAACTATATCCTGTCATTCCCAAGATCATCATCATCTGTCCTACTGTCTGAGGTTTGGGAACTTCAATTATCGCTTCAATTTGATCCTGCTCTATAGCTTTTACTTCTTTAGATATTACTCGTCCAAAATATTCTACCTGCTGCTGACAAAACAACAACTTCTTCCTTGATACTTTATGACCTCCTGTGCCATCTTTTCCAAGATAATTACAATGTCTCTCTCACATTGTTTCTCACTTGTGGAACAAACCAACAAATCATCCAAATACTATATCAACACCTTCCAAATCTGCCTATAACATCCGATTAAAAACATGGGGCTAGTATTTAAAACCCTGCTGCATCCCAGCCTGTGTGTCTTTAATACCTCTTCTTAATGTTCTTACCATAGCTGTGTTCACCACTATCTTAATTATTATTATTTTTTCCTGATTACCAGACCTGTTCGCATCCCCAACACACCTTATCCATTACCTGTCTCCTTACTAGCCTTTCTTGACCTCCTTCTTGAGATCCCTCCCTCCCTTGGGGACCCCAGTCTAGTCTTGGCTTATATCCAGATTTATTTCACTCCTGATAGGGCATTTGAGGAAATACTCTCCCAAAGACATTTATTATTGGCATGGAATTCTCTGGCCCCTGTTTGGCTCTGTTGTAGGACTCACTGTGTGTCGGTGCATCACTTATTTAAGTCTTTTCAACCAGGTCTGCTGTTATTGACAACATTGTCTTTCATTTTTCACGCTCTTTCTTTTTGAGCTCTTCAAGTTACATTTGCATCATTTTTCTCTGCACCTCTTCCTGCTGGTCTGCAAGTCTTTTTCCTATCTTTGCGATATTTCTCAACCTCATTGACCAAATGATCACTGAATCAGGGGTGGGAAATAGATGACAATCCCACCACCTCCTCCAATCTAGACTTGACTTTAGAAGGAATGACATCCACCACAGTGGTTCAGAATATAGTGTTCATTAACTGGTTGCCTTCTCTTTCTTGTTCAGTTTCCAGTCTCCACCTTTTCAGCTTGTTCTCCAGATAGGCTGCTGGATTATTGTCTGAGGGCCTGCCATACCCTCTGCCTGACTGTGTCAAACAGCGTGCCATTGTTTATTGCATTGTTCACAGCATTTTTCTACCAGCCATCTTCAGGAGTTCTGTCAGTTTAGTGGTTCCTATCACTTTCACCAACAGTGCCTTCAAATCTCCCATAGCCAATAATCGTCCCACGTTCTCCTGCTCCAAAGCCATAATCCATTTCCTGCCCCATCAGGAATATTGGGTAAGGTATTTTTTTTAGCCCTCTCAGTTTATGGGTGCCCCAAAGGATAATCTGTGTCTGGCCTGCTCTTATCTTTTTAAAACAGTCTCATCAATTTATCCCTTTGTTCCCCACTTTAATCCTTTCTGATATGCCTTCTTTCTCATTCTAAACTCAATTTCTTACTTCTCAGATAGTTTACCCTCCTTTGCAAATGTATTTACCTTTCTTTTAAAATCTTCCACTGACTCCTCCTGATTTATTACGTTCACACCTGTCGTTTCCTCCTTCTGTTACCTCCTCACTGCCTCTCTCTGCTTTCCTCTCTAAACTGCTTAAGTACATCTAATTCCTTTCCTCTCCCCTTTTCCCATCTTTCCAACTTATCTGTGACATATAATTTGTAATTAACACTTCCATCTTGTCACACATTTATCTTGAAGGGTCTCGACCCGAAACATCGCCTATCTCCTTCGCTCCTTAGATGCTGCTTGCTGCACCCGCTGAGTTTCTCCAGCTTTTTGTGTACCCTCGATTCTCCAGCATCTGCAGTTCCTTCTTTAATATCTTGAAAGTGCCTTCTTTGGGCCACTTCGTCACAACTGTTTCTGAAAATCTCAGCAAGCAATCATTACCCTTCTCCAACCAGAATGTTTATATAAACAAACCACAAAAGCTGGTCATGTTTCAGCAATTAACTTATTTCCAATTATTTCAATCCATTCTCACCACTATTTTTGAATTTCCAATTCCTAGTACTAGTAACAATTTTCCAAATTAACTTTACTGAAAATAAATCTATAGAAACATAAGCAAAACCAAGCAACCTCCATTTTCCAACTTTCCCCTCTTAAGTTGCGATGATACAAAGCGTTGTTCGTTACCTTACAGCTGTTCTTAACCTTCCTCATTGCTTACAATTTCTTAAAGAAACACACACACATACCCTTACAGCATGTGGCCTACAACAAACAAACTTATCACATATATGAACTTTCTCATTCATTCAAAACCGGTTTTTACACACAAATCACATTCGTTCCATTCTTACTTCAAAGAAATTATGCAATTTTCTACACAGATTCAAGTTTCAAAATTAACATTTATATAATTCGTATCTCCCCTTTTAAGTTAAAGTAGGATGGTCTAATCCCCTATCAGTCAGGTTCCTGAGCGCTATGATTGGACATTGATTCAGATCGTGATTAGTCAGACTCACCGTCACTCAAATACTAACCACACCCCACTAAGATCACAACCAATCAAAATCCTAGTCACTCAACATCTGACCACACCCCACTCCCATTATTCTCCAAACAAAGAAGCTCATTTTGTCTCCATCTCTCAGCAGAGAGAATGCAGCAATTTTATCTCCACAGTCAAGAAACGCAGTCCTTACACCTCCTCTTCCTTGTAGTCACTGTATTACATTATTCTTATTGCAATTCTGCTTTCTGCTATTCTACAATATTTTGCACTAACTCCTCATGTACCTGACCAATCTATATATGAGTTCCTTCTATAGATTTTGTGAAACAACTCACAACAACAATATTTCTTTCAAGTGCTTAAGATGAGCTTCTTCAATTTCCTGAAATTTCTTTGAGGTTTCTGTCAATTTTTGTTCAAAATCTGTTAATTTATAATTATATACATATAATTTATAGGTTTCTGTAGCCTTTTTTTTTAGATTTGACAGTTGCCTTTTCTATTTCTTTCTGTGTTGCTCCTTCCTTTTTAACTTTTCGTACTCAAAACATTTGGCACTGTGATTTTCCTTAGATTTTTGCAATGTTTGAGTGATACTCTGAATATTCTGTACAGCATCCAAAGTGCCCAATCCTCATTATTGGTTCCTTTGGTTAATCAAAATAACAGAACTTAATCATAGTCTCCTTATATTTACCCTCGGGGCTTCCTTCTCCCCAAGATTGCCACATTCGCCCCAACGGACTATCAGGCAGAATGTGCGGCTCTTCACCATTGAGCCTTTTTCTTTTCCCCCCGGACTCTTACTTTTCCCGTTCCGGTTATCCATTGTCTTATCGGACTATTCCCGTCCAACAGACCTCTGACCTCTCACGGTGGTATCCACAAGGAGTTAAACTGCCTCCATTGTCTTATTGGACTATTCCCGTCCAACAGACCCCTGACCTCTCAGGGTGGTATCCACGAGGAGTTAAACTGCCTCTCTCTCCTTTAATAATTATATCCCGCTTCCCATACTGTGGCATACTTGATCTCTTCTATTATTGGATTGGGTTTATTTTTCACATATTCATTCAATGCCTGTTGTACCCAATTCTCATCTGACTCATCCTCTGGCCACCAGACCGAAGTTCCTTTATCGGGTGTTTTGGCCATTCAAAATAACAATACCTTATCATTGTTGTCTTCTCCGACCCCTGGGTATTTCCTGCCTCCCAGTGGTTCAGCATTCGCCCCCAACGGACTATTAGGCAGAATGTTGGGATGGGTTTTTCACTTACATTTCCCATTATCTTGATCGGAATTCCTCTCCAATCTTTTATCAAATTGCCCAGGTAATACTATAATAGTCAAAGTTTCTTACCGGGGTCTGTGCACAGAATTACTCGATTTTCGCAATTTCCAACCAATCTCCAACCACCTTCACTTCTTTGCTGAGTCTCTGTTTGGTCCGGGCATCACTCGCTCAAACCTTCTGACGGTAAGCAAGGAGTCTGAGACCGCTGAACTCAGCGGGGTGCACCTTCTCTTCGTCCGTGTACCCCCGTCAGCTGGCTTGGAGTAATTAAATCCCGGACGAGCCCCCAAATTGTGAGATATAAAAAAAATCACAAACGCTGTTTGAGACAAAGTCAGCAAAGAAGCTTTTATTAAGATAATATTCTGCAGAATAGGTGCCTCTCCTTTCCTCTCCCCTAGAGGCACAGCAAAATCAGGAAAGTAAAGTCCCTTTATACACACAATTCTGCTGGCTTAACCTCCCCTCTGGCTCTTCCCAATCAGAGCACCGAGGTGCACAGTCTATAGGTAGGTCCCCCAGTACCTCCCTCATCATACATAGAAACATAGACATAGAAACATAGAAATTAGGTGCAGGAGTAGGCCATTCGGCCCTTCGAGCCTGCACCACCATTCAATATGATCATGGCTGATCATCCAACTCAGTATCCCGTACCTGCCTTGTCTCCATACCCTCTGATCCCCTTAGCCACAAGGGCCACATCTAACTCCCCCTTAAATATAGCCAATGAACTGGCCTCAGCTACCCTCTGTGGCAGAGAGTTCCAGAGACCCACCATTCTCTGTGTGAAAAAATTCCTTCTCATCTCGGTCCTAAAGGATTTCCCCCTTATCCTTAAGCTGTGACCCCTTGTCCTGGACCTCCCCAACATTGGGAACAATCTTCCTGCATCTAGCCTGTCCAACCCCTTAAGAATCTTGTAAGTTTCTATAAGATCCCCTCTCAATCTCCTAAATTCTAAAGACTATAAACCGAGTTATATCATGGTTCATACATGTGCATGGTAATGAGCAGTTTATTGACCAGGGGCGTGTAAGTAACATTCATTTATTTCATTAAGCATGCTCAGTTGCTATTGACCTGGCCTAGTTTCTTGTATTTTAAGTGAAAAGCTTGTATCTGCTGATTATGGCGCATCGCCCATCTCTGCCTGCCACCATACAATGCTATCAGTGGTGCTCAAGGATGAGGCTGGTTACTTCATTCACAACGATGTTAGAATCCTCGCCCGGACCTTCACAACAGTGGGGGTTTAATCACTCTATTTCTCACAGTAAGAAGGGTCTCGACCTGAAACATCACCCATTCCTTCTCTCCAGAAATGCTACCTCCAGTTACACCAGCATTTCCTGTCTTTGTTTGGTGTAAACCAAGATCTGCAGTTCCTTCCTACACAATTCTCTTGATATTGCCTTCTCGCTATTCCCAGTATGGTCACAGCAAGTCAGATCTTTACCTGCTCTGAAAGGGCCATAGTAAATGCAAGGAAAAATCTTCCAGTGACTACAGAGCGTTGTTCCAGAATGAATGGATGCTTTAGCGTGAGTAGGGGGGACTGCAATGTAACCAAGGCTACAGTTATGTGGTCCCGGCAGGAGGTTGCTGGGAAATCTCGACAAGGACATGAATGTGGATATTTCACACCTGTATTTTGGGGAAAGGTGCAATGCAGGCAAATTGCCATGTTCTGTCTGCTCCTAAGAGCTTCAGGAAAATGAAGAAGGGTCTTGACCCAAAATGTCACCCAGTCCTTCTCTCCAGAGATGTTGCCTGTCCAGCTGAGTTACTCCAGCTTTTTGGATCTATCTTCAGTACATAAAGTCCATGTAATGGAGCTTCAGTGCCTTCTATACTGCAGTAGTGTGAGGAAACTGAGGTTGCAACCATCAAGCTGAGGACATAGAATGTACTTTGAGTGTTGAATCTTTCAAACAGCAATGTTTCAGGTTTAGTGAAATCTATTTGTTCCGTTGGTAAATGTTACTTTTGCTTTTGAGACACAGTTTAAAAATCTCACTGCAAAAAATGTTGTGATTTCTGTGCTGCTGATACCATTTGGAGTTGTTTGGTTCCAGGAAATAAATTCTGTGGATACAAAGTGGCTAACTCAGAAACGAGGAGACAAAAGCATCAAGAATTATGCACAAAACTTGGACTTCTCTGGGATAACTTGACTTTCCAATTGCACAGATTGATTTTTTTGGAGCAGGGTGAATCTTTCTTATCATTTGACAAGATGTCAGTTTATGAGTAAATGTTTGTTTCTTTCTTGGTAACTTTACAAAGATCTCCACTTGCAACAGGAAATGTTCATCAGATTTTAGATTTTGAATGTCTGTATTTCAAATAACAGATAAAGTGTGCTCTTCATGATTGAAAACAAATAAAACCTCAATTATTTGAATCAAACAACACAATCATCACAGCAGTACTAATTTAGTGCTTAATACAAATTAACCAGTAATTTGAATCAAACAAGTTGGAATAACAAATAGGCTATAAATGGAACCCACTAAACATTTCACGTCCATAATTGCAAACATAGGTATTTTTGAAAATTACAGTTATTTAATGCAAACTATTATTAGTTGTGTTCACACATGGGATTTACATCCAACAATGCAGAATAAATCAAGAGCTCCTTGTAAACTTGCTACTGTCAGATGCACATCAAATATATACAAGAACAACTGTACACAACATGGGAATATCAGTCAGGAGAAGAACTGGGGGAGAAAAGGGGTAAGTTGGAATCATAATTGAGTCAAGTTGGGAAAAGGGGAAGTACAATGGGATCTGGGGGTCTTTGTACATGAGTCTATGAAAGTAAGCATGTAGGTACAGCAGGCAGTGAAGAAAGCGGATGGCATGTTTGCCTTCATAACAAGAGGAATTAAATATAGGAGCAAAGAGGTCGTTCTGCTGTTGTACAGATAACTAGTGAGGCCACACCTGGAGTATTGTGTACAGTTTTGGTCCCCTAATTTGTGGAAGGACATTCTTGCTATTGAGGAAGTGCAGCGTAGGTTTACAAGGTTAATTCCCGGGATGGCGGGATGTCATATGCTGAGAGAATGGAGCAGCTGGGCTTGTACACTCTGAAGTTTAGAAGAATGAGAGGGGATCTCTTTGAAACATATAAGTTTGTTAAGGTTTTGGACACGCTAGAGGGAGGAAACATGTTTCCGATGTTGGGGGAGTCCAGAACCAGGGGCCACAGTTTAAGAATAAGGGGTAAGCCATTTAGAATGGAGACGAGGAAACACTTTTTTCTCACAGTGAGTGGTGAGTCTGTGAAATTCTCTGCCTCAGAGGGCAGTGGAGGCAGGTGCTCTGGATGCTTTCAAGAGAGAGCTAGATAGGGCTCTTAAAAATAGCGGAGGAGGAGAAGGGGATAAGGCAGGAATGGGGTACTGATTGGGAATGAACAGTCATGATCACATTGAATGGTGGTGCTGGCTCGAAGGGCTGAATGGCCTACTCCTGCACCTATTGTCTATAATCAATAGGTGGTACAACATGTTTGATTTTTGGATTAGTACCTCTGTTATTATTTGGGAATAAAGGTTACATGATGAATCTGACCTCTATTAAAGCCAATCAGTAACATTATTCATGCCAGTTACAATTTATTTTCCTAAAAATAAGTTGATATCATGTTTAAAAATCATCTTTTCAAATACATAACTTGTTTATGGAGAGTCTATGTAGTGAAACTGTAAATTCAGGTGATATACTGGCAACACCATCTGCCCATGTTAGAAACATTAGCAAGATCATGTTACAATCTCTGAAGAGTTTCACACCAGTCTTCAAAGCAAGAGGTAGGAGCATGGCAAGTAAATTCATTTGGAATTTGGAAGAATTACCTGAATCTCATGCCAAGAAAGTAGTGATGGGATTAAGTTGCTAACTGGATATTGAATGGACTATGATTGGGGATTCACGAGTTGGAGGTTTAAATCCTTAGCAAATGGGAATTTAAATTCATACGTTCACATAAGGCCAAATGTAAAAGTCTACATCAACATTTAATAGTCTCAAAATTGCTTGATTGTTGTGTATAATCTCTTCTGGCTCTTTATTGTCCATTAAGAAAGGATCTGTCCTCATTAATTTATCTGTTTAAATGTGAGTCCAGATTTGCTAATGTTGCTGAATCTGCCTGCCTGCTGGAATGGCAATGAACTGCATGATAAAAGTTGGCCTTATCAGAAATATTGACGTCTGCAATTGTTCATTGAATAGAGGTGCAGGCTTGAGGAAGCAAGCAGCTTATCTCTGCTCCTAAATTGTATATTCATACCATGAATCTTTGAAGACAAAAAAAATAATCAAACTTTTCTTAATATTAAGGGACATAGAACAATGGTAGGAAAATGAATTTGTACAAAAAAATTTGTACATTATTCAATTCAATTGGAAAGGTTCCATGGAAAACTGCGTAAAATGAATGGATAATGTTTGCAAAGATGACTGCTTGACACCAGCTTTTAAAATTCATTTATTTAACTGTATTCCCTAACCAAGCATTACTAAATCAAACCTACTGTATTAGAAAAAAAAAAATGTAATTAATAAAAGTCCAATAAATCCACTGTCTAACAGTTTGGAAATACCAAAGGTTGGTCATCTGGTTCAGCAGGCGTTATTTGTTGTGCTCTAATAAAACTCACAGGGATCCTGGCTCCTTAATCCTCACCCTTTAAACTGGGGTGCCAGTTCCTGCATGCCCTTTCAACTCACCTGGGCCCCAGTTCCCACAATCCCTTGCAATTTGCCAAGGCCCCATTTACTGTGAAATATCTAACAAAAAATGCTGGAATATCAGAGTTTTACCTCATGCAGTTCCTTGAACTAATTTGATCACCATTAGGATCCCATTTACTCTAATTTGCAAAAGAATCACAACATTTTAAATGAGATGTTTTTCACATAGCAGCATTTAATTGCTAAAGGAAAATCATTAGTGAGTATCTATCATAATTAAGATATTATGTAGCTTGGTGAGAAGCAGGGAAATATGAGCTCTGCGCATTGCAGAATTACAATATTCCTTTAGCTGAGTGGAGGGTGGCAGTGAATTCAGGAATCTCCTTTTCTGTTTAATTATTAACTATGTTTTAAATTAAATCTCGTTGAATAGACCTTATGTTGACATTCCTAATTTTTTGTGTACAGTGTATTCAGCCAGAAGTAATAATAACTACAATAAATGGCAGAAATATGCTGTTAGGAACTTGTCTCAAATAGTAAATTATTGTTGTCAGCTTAGTGAGATCATTATATTTAAAACTAATTTGGTTTGTCCTACAGTTATTGCAAACAAGACAATAGATATAATAGTTGTTGGCTGTAGAAGACAGGTATTCAGAAAATTTGCATGAATTTCCCCCGCTGGAATGTTAACTGCTAAACCAATTTAAAATAATAAACCTTGCCTTATGATGATAAAAATGTGTTAATTGATGCATTGCTAAAGGGCCTGTCCCACTGCGGGGACCTAATCTGCGAGTTTGCGCTCGATTCTAACTCGTAGCATGGTCGACACATGGTCCTAGGAGATCTATGTAAATCTCTTTCATGCTCGAGAGAAGTTCCTGCATACTCAAGGCCTCAGTTTGGTCGAGGAGTATTAGCATACTGAAATTTTTCTGCAAGTAAAAATTGGTTGGCATAGAAAAAAATCTCAATTTTTTTAACTCGTAGGTTTAGTCGGCATGTTATTTGTAGGTAATCAAAGGCAATCGAAAGTAGTCTAAGGTAATCAAAGGTAGTTGAAGGTAGCCGTAGATAGTGATAGTATAGTCGAAGGTGGTCTCTTCACTCTCCACTATTCGGTGTCCAATTTTCCCAAAGCTAGTCGAAGGAGGTCTTCTACATATTCATCCTGTCCCACTGCGGGGACCTAATTTGTGAGTTTAGAAGAGTTTGCGCTCGACTAAAACTCACAGCATGGTCGACACGTGGTCCTAGGAGGTCACTGTAACTCTCCTTCATGCTTGAGGGAAGTTCCAGCATACTCGCGGCCTTAGTTTGGTCGAGGAAATTTTTTCGGCATGCTGAAAAATTTTCTGCGAATAAAAATTGGTCAGTAATGCCAAGGCTGTATCTATCCTCACCAAGCATACACATATTAACACCTTCCGCCTCAAGATGCAGGGCAGTAATTAGGACCGAGACTCATGGCAACATTTCCTATAAATGGGGGGTTCTTCCCTTTACAATGTGGACCTGGGGTGGAGGATGTTGCATGCAGCCGTACCATGTAACTATTTTTTGAGTCATAGTTCATAGACTCCTCTACCGCCTGCCGCTTCTGTGGCCAGACGGTATCCGTGTGCCACGTGTAACTATTCCTAATCATTGATTTGCCAAATGATGGTAAATCCTATCCCTCAGAATTCCCTCCAGTAATTTTCCCATAACTGATTTTCCCATTCCTTCTCTCCAGTGATGCTGCCTGTCCCGCTGAGTTTCTCCAGCTTTTTGTGTAACCCTTCCCACAGCTGACGTTGGCTCAAAGCCTGCAGTTCCCTGGTTTGCCTTCGCAGCTTTTCTTAAATGAAGACACAAATGTTTTCAAGTGTCTCAACTGTTGCTAAAGGTGACACCAATATCTCTGCCAGCACTCCTGCAATTTATTTGCTAGATCCCCGCATGTCCTCGGATACACTTGATCAGGCCCTTGGAGTATATCCCCCTTAATATGCCTAAGCATCTCCAACACCTCCTCTTTTGAAATGTGGGTGTATTCCTATACACCCTTACTCATTCCTCTTAATTCCTTAGCCACCATGACCATCCACACTGTAAATACAGTTGAAATAAAATCATTTTGATATTTTGCCCATCTCCTGTGGTTCCACACACAGGCAATCACATTGATCTTTAATAGGACCTTTTATCTTATAATTCTGCTTTTAATGTACTAGTAACATCTTTTAGCACTCTCCTTTAACTTATCCGCTTTGATGCGCGTTACAGATTGTATTTTACACTCTATTACATTCATTTAGTTTATTTATTGAAGATACATATTTTCTTCTTCTTTCATTTACTGAACTATTTGGTTAAAGAGCGTTTGATTCTTTTTTCAAACACCCATTCCTGCCTATCTTTCTTCTTACTTGAAATGTAATTTTAGTAGCTCGAAGCTACTTTTATCCTTTTTAATAGACATTTACTGCATGATGGATGTTTTTGCCTTAGAATTAACCTGCCTCCTGCAGTGTTTTGTAAAAATGATTGCGTTACAAATTATATCGATACGGGAGTTTGTTTTACCAAAAACAAATGTGCCCATTTGCTTTTGATGTAGGTGGCCATTTCAGCCCAATGAGCCTGTGACTCATTCTCTCAGTCAAACTTTCTCTGTAAATTATTCTCTTCACGTTCCCAGCTACTCTTCCCAGATTCTAGGATCCACACATGCTCGACAAGCAATTTAAAGTGGCCATTTAACAGACCTGCTTTTGATATCTTTGGCATGTGTGTAGAAACTGGAAAACCTGGGGTAAACCCACATTTTTCACTGGACACATATTCCGTGAAGACAACAACCGAGATTAGTATTCAACCCAGCTCGCTGAAGCAGTGAGGCACAGGGTCTTCCAGCTGCACTGCTCACTTTTGAGCCTCGCCTGTTTTTACTTCTAAAACATAAATTTTGACAATTAAGCTGGTGGTTCCTGGAATTTAGTGCGCAATTGAGTAGGGGTTTACTATTCTGCTTAATTCAGTAATAGAAATTAAGAATGGCTCTGTCACAAAGGTCAAATGGCTTACATGCGGTTATTGAATTTTCATGGATATAGTTTTTTTAATTAAATGGATTAACCAACAATTTATTTATTTGGGATCGGCAATAAGCCTCCTGGAAAATAAATCTCCAGGACAGATCTTAAATGGAAACTTTAATCTTATTTTAGTTTAGAGATGCCGCACGAAACAGGCCCTTCGGCCCACCAATTCTGCACCGAGTCCGCACCGACCAGCCATCCCCACACACTAACACTATCGACCTACACATACTAGGGACAATTTACACATACACCAAGCCAATTAACCTACATACCTGTATGTCTTTGGAGTGTGGGAGGAAACCGAAGATCTTGGAAAAAATCCACACGGTCACGGGGAGAACGTACAAACTCCGTACAGACAGCATCTATAGTCGGGATTGAACCCGGGTCTCTGGCGCTGCAAGTGCTGTAAGGCAGCAACTCTACCACTGTGCCACTGTGGCCAACCCAATCTATATAAACTGCAGACCATCTTGTAGACCAGATGGAAAACAAAGCCTAATTTCCATGCTCATCCATTGTTAATCATATAAAGGTTTTGAAATGTAACTAATTCTTCTATGTATTATTTAATACTTCGGTATAATGATAATTGAAGGTTGCCTTTAATAAGTCAGATCTTGCAAATGGTCCAACTATTATTTTTGAAATAAGGCTAAGGGATTTAGAAACATATAGAAAATAGGTGCAGGAGGAGGCCATTCGGTCCTTCGAGCCAGCACCGCCATTCATTGTAATCATGGCTGATCGTCCTCTATCAATAACCCGTGCCTGCTTTCTCCTCATATCCCTTGACTCCACTAGCTCCTAGAGCTCTATCTAACTCTCTTTTAAATCCATTCTAACTCTTTTAAATCCATTTAAATGATAAAACATATTAATGAAATATTTCCCTCTTGCTGGAGGAATTATTTTATGATCATTCGTTGATTTATTTACAGAATGTGATATCGCTGGCAGGGCAAGCAGTGTCCTATTACAATTGCTTGCCCATCCCTTCTGCAGGTACAGCTACTGACCTGCTGAGTTACTCCAGCACTTTGTGATTAGCTCAACCATTTCTAGTTCCTTGTGTCTGTCTATTCCTGATTTTCTTTAAGAACGTAGTGTTAATCTGAGTTGAGTTTCTGAATTTGTAGGATTATCTTGTTTATTTTTAATTATTTGATGCGACTGATGGCTCACTGGGCTATTTCGGAGCTGTAGTATCAACTGCAAGATTGTTCCCCTGGAGTTACATAAGTACAGCCCAATAAGAATGGAAGATTTTATTCACCAAAGGATATTTGTAGACCATGGAGGTTTTATGACAACATCAAAGCCCCCGTATCGGGGCGATCAAAACTCTCGCATCGGGGCGGTCAAAGCTCCCGCGGTTTGGAGTTCCCAAAGTCGGTCTCTAACCAGGGACAACGAGCTCCACATTATTAAATTCCTTTGGAGCCCCAAGGTCGATCCCTCGCAAAGGGATTGCCAGGCACGATGTTAAGTCCACAGGCTCCCGCGGTTGGAGCTCCGGGGTCCCAGCAAGAGGCCGCCAGCTCCATGATGTTAGACCGCAATATATATTGCACTCTGTATCTTTCTCTTTACTCTACACATTATATTTGAGTTTGGCTTGATTGCATTCATATATAGTATCATCTGATTTGATTCGATAGCATGCAAAACAAAACGTTTCTTTGTCCCTTGGTACACATGACAAAAATAAACCTAAACTTTTTTTGTTGGAGTGCAGGAGGCTGAGTGGATCTTATAGGGATGTATAAAACCATAAGGGGGAATAGATAGGGTACATGCACAGTGTCATTTTCCCAAGGTAGGGGATTCAAGAACTAGGTGAAAGGAGAAAGATTTAACAGGAACCCAAGGGGCAGCATTTTCACACAGAGGGTAGTGGGTAGATGGAATGAGCTGCTAGATGAAATTATTGAGGCAGGATTTTACAACATTTAAAAAGACATTTGGACAGGTTCATGGATAAGAAATGTTTAGAGGGATATAGGCCAAATAATAGTAAATGGGACCAGCTTAGTTAGGGCACCTTTTGGCACAGACAAGTTGGGCCAAAAGGCCTCCTTCTGTTCTGTATGACTCTATATTATTACTGGCTCTATATTATTACTGGCCCTTAAATTGCAATAGATGATAGTAGTCAGACTTAAAAATACAATTACACGCAGTAAATCCAGTTGCCACCTCGCCACAATGATTTAACAGGGTATTAAAATGTTAGGACTTAACAGTTTATAACAAATAACAGTTAAATTAAATATGTCTAGGTAGATCTCATAATTCCAGCTTGACAGCAATTAACAAATCATAAGTATGAGGACAGATATCACTGTTTCATGAGTTGCAAACTCATCTTGCATCCAATTACAGTAATAATGTTCATTTGAAATTACACTTGCTGAAATGGATGACTTTCTTTCTGGCTGTAAAGTGCTTTGAGTTATCTTTCTGCTTATGAGGTGTTGCCTATAAATACAAGGCACATGTCGAGTGGAATGTAGAAACAAGGAACTGCAGATGCTGGTTTACCAAAATGCTGGAGTAACTCAGCGGGTCTGGCAGCAACCCTGGAGAACTTGGATAGGTGACATTTTGGGTCAGGACCCTGCTTCAGTGTGAAACATCATCTGAAACATCACCTATCCAAGTCTTTCTTACATGTCCAGCAATTATATGGAAATGCAATTGCCAGCAACAAATGCACCTTTCAAACAACTGTTTTTCTAGAAGCTCTGGAAGCCGCACGACATTCGACAAACCCCGACCCGAGGTCAGATCGCCCGGCGCGGGGGAGGTGAGATTCCCTCCGATGCAGGAGCTGCGATTCCTGCCCTGACGAGAAATGCCACGGGAATAAGATCATCCCGTCAACGGAAGGCTTGAGGCCCGTGACCGCTGGACGACCAAGAAGGGAGAGATTTAACGTTTGTTCACCTTCCATCACAGTGAGGAGTGTGGAGGAGTCACTGTGGTGAATGTTTATGTTCAAATGTTCTTTGTGTGTTCTGTTGCTTTTTGGATGACTGACTTGGCAAATTAAATTCCTCATATATGTTGCAAAACATACTTGGCTAATAAAGTATTGTATTGTATTAATGATGCACTATCACTGTGTGGAAAAGAGGGTTAAATTAGACATATACAACAAACATTTTAAGAGTGAGGATGTTGCTAGCACAGCCGTTATTTGATGCTCATCCATTCTTTCCTTTGAGAATGTGTTGGTGAGCCACCTTCTTGAATTACTGCAGTCCTTCTGGTGAAAGTGTTTTTACAATGCATTATACAATAGAGAACTCCAAGATTTAAACTCAGCAATGAGTAAACAACAGCAGTCACTGTGGAATTAGGTTATGGAAATTGATGTTTAGCTTGGTGAATGTCCTGCCAAACAAGCAGGCTGTTTCGCTTTGGATGAAGTTGATATTCTTCGGTATTGTTCAAACACTTCCATCTTCAATGAACAAGCCTTTGCTTTTAAACATTAACATCTAGCTCTCAATCTTTTCCACATTTGGATACATACTTTCCACATTCACCCTGTCAAGACCTCTCTTGTGTGTTTCAGTGAGGTGTTCTATCCCACTTCTAAACTCCAGCAGTGCAAACCTAGCTCACCCAAACTTTCCTTATCAGGCAACCCTTCTTTTCAGGATATTGCTCAAGTGATACTTACCTGCTTACAATACTGCATATTTCAAGAGTGTTTAATTGCCATGTCCCAAACAGAACAATATGTATGTAAGAAGGAACTGGAGATGCTGGTTTAAACCGAAGATAGACACCAAACAGCATCTCAGCAGAGAAGGAATGGGTGACGTTTCGGGTGATCCTCGAAATGATCGCCCAGTCTGTGTTTGGTCTCAATGTATAAGAGTCCACATCTTGAACAACGGATACAGTAGATGAGGTTGGAGGATGTGCAAGTGAACCTCAGTCTAATCTGAAAGGACTGTCAAGGTCCCTGGACTGGGTCGAGGGAGGAGGTATAGCGACAGGTATTACATCTTCTGCGGTTGCAGGGTAAGTTACCTGGGGAGGGGGTGGTTTGGGTGGGAAGAGATGAGTTAACCAGGGAGTTGCGGAGGGAACGGTCTCTGCAGAAGGCGGAAAGGGGTGGAGATGGTAAAATGTGACGAGTGGTAGGATATGTTGGATTAAGAATCTAAATTCTTAGATTGACACAAAATGCTGGAGTAACTCAGCGGGACAGGCAGCATCTCTGGAGAGAACGAATGGGTAATGTTTCTGGTTGAGACCATTCTTCAGTCTGAATTGTTACGTACAGTAGCACAACAGAATATGTAAACATAGTACTCTGTCAACAATATATTAAATAAAATGGTGTTTGTGTGTCCTTCCTTAAATAAAGAACCGCATGGTCTCACCAATGACCCAAAAACCTGAAATATAACATCCCAACTGTTGTATTTCAGTATCTATATTAATAAACAATAACATTCTGTTTGTTTTCCTACTACGCACTGGACCTGAAAACTGTTTTTTTGTGAGTTATACACCAGGACGCTCTAACATGTAGCAATGATGTGCCCTGATGCCTATGATTCTTTGTTTGCATAGATAAAATATTTGAATTGTTTTATTGGGCCACTCACACAAAATAAGCAAATCAGAATCTGACATCCTGTGACCAGTGACACTGCCCATACCCCAAGTCAGGAGTGTGATGGTAGACCCAATATTTGCATTTCACTGAAGCTCTTTAATTACATTATTTTATTGCTTAATTGTTTGCAGTTGTGTTTAGCAGGACTGACTCAATGATTGTATTCTACCTCGGTATCCAGACCAGTTACTCACCACTTCTGGAAGTCAGTCCTTTTCTCTGTGCTTGAACCAAGGTTGTACTGTAGCCTGGTGCTGTGTGGTCCTGAGAAAGCCCAGAATGGGTATGGATAAGCAATTGGTAGGTGAGTTCCACTTGATAGCCGAGTCAAGTCATAGGTTAAAATAATGAGGGAGTTAATGACCAAATTAGATTTGCTCTGACTTTTATGAGCACAGTGTCCCTGGAGGTGCCTCTGCTGTGTCGGTACAGGAACAGGCTGGCTGCAAGCGCAGCTAGCACTGAAGCAGGTGCCCAGCACTAAAGCCAGGATACTAAAAACACTTCCACTGAGTTCAGAATGTCCAGTGCATTCAGCTGTTTCTTGTTAACATGCAAAGTGTAGCAGGTTGGCTGGTTTCTGTGCCAGTGAGACCTCTGGAGGAGGCCAAGGTGGATCATTCACTCAGCAATTCTGATAGAAAATTGAAGCAATTTTATCTCATCATTACTCCTTTGTCAATATTGGGGAAATGTATGTCCAGGAGCCTTCATTTTCTAACTTGCTTAATTCTCCAAGACATATTTTAGTAGGACTGATTTGATCAATTAGATATGAGATCCTTAGTTATGTGTACACCATTTGCTGATTAGCATGTGTAGAATTCCAGGTTAGAATTAAATAAGGTAATGACATTTTCATTTCACTGCACATCTCGTATGTGCATGTGACGAATAAACTTGACTTGACTTGAAAGGGTGTGCTGACGTAGCAATTGGCAACTTTTGTTGACCAGCTGCAGAGAAGATTATGAGAATCTTGCAAAACAAGTTTTCTCGTCCGGTCGAAGTCTTTTTTGAGACAGATAATACTCTTGTTGAAGTTGAGATAGAATAATGTCAGGATGTCCTTGGATTATGCTTAACTTGTATTAACCATCCATAGTTGAATAAGATGAACATAAACAAAATGTATATTATGACAAATACAATAATTAATATTCATATAGTAGATAGTAATAATAGGAAAACATAGTCAAGGACAAAGTATATTTTCTTATAATTGTATCTAATCAGAAAAATGTTCTTCATTGCACTATATAAATATTGGATAATTCTGCTGCAATGACAGAGAACTGATGAGCAGTTGGACTGCCGCAGTCTCTCCATTATATCATGCAATAAAGTCTCTTGAAAAGAAACTCTAAAGGGCCTGTCACACTTACATGTCCTTGGCATGCAAATTATGTGACCTCGTGGTCGCGTTGAGCCACGACGGTCCAGCGAAGATCGAGCGCAATTTCATGCGCACACACAGCCGTCTGGGGCGCGTGACGTCATTTGAAGATGGACACAAAACTGGAGTAACTCAATGGGACCGGCAGCATCTCTGGAGAGAAGCAATGGGTGACGTTTCATAGAAACATAGAAACATAGAAAATAGGTGCAGGAGTAGGCCGTTCGGCCCTTCGAGCCTGCACCGCCATTCAATGTGATCATGGCTGATCATCCAACTCAGTATCCCGTACCTGCCTTCTCTCCATACCCCCTGATCCCTTTAGCCACAAGTGCCACATCTAACGCCCTCTTAAATATAGCCAATGAACTGGCCTCAACTACCTTCTGTGGCAGAGAATTCCAGAGACTCACGACTCTCTGTGTAAAGAATGTTTTCCTCATTTCGGTCCTAAAGGAATTCCCCCTTATCCTTAGACTGTGACCCCTTGTTCTGGACTCCCCCAACATCGGGAACAATCTTCCAGCATCTAGCTTGTCCAACCCCTTAAGAATTTTGTAAGTTTCTATAAGATCCCCCCTCAATCTTCTAAATTCCAGCGAGTACAAGCCGAGTCTATCCAATCTTTCCTCATATGAAAGTCCTGACATCCCAGGAATCAGTCTGGTGAATCTTCTCTGTACCCCCTCTATGGCAAGGATGTCTTTCCTCAGATTTGGAGACCAAAACTGTACGCAATACTCCAGGTGTGGCCTCACCAAAACCCTGTACAACTGCAGTAGAACCTCCCTGCTCCTATACTCAAATCCTTTCGCTATGAATGCTAACATACCATTTGCTTTCTTCACTGCCTGCTGCACCTGCATGCCTACTTTCAATGACTGGTGTACCATGACACCCAGGTCTCGTTGCATCTCCCCCTTTCCTAATCTGCCACCATTCAGATAATAGTCTACCCTCATGTTTTTGCCACCAAAGTGGATAACCTCACATTTATCCACATTATACTGCAATATACTGCACATTATACTGTTTCGTGTCAAGACTTTTCTTCAGACTGGAAAGAAGGGTCTTGACCCGAAACGTCACCTATTGCTTCTCTCCAGAGATGCTGCCGGTCCCACTGAGTAACTCCAGCATTTTGTGTCTATCCTCAATTTTCTTGGCCCCGCTCTGGGAGTCGAAGTGGGGGCGGATCCGGACTGTAACGGCCGTGAGCCCCAGGGTCGTTGATAGTTTGCCTGCTTCTGCTGCTGTTGGAGGCGAGACGTTGCGTCGCACCGTGCCAGGGTCTTGGGCCTGTCCCAATTTGGCTGTCAGTTCCGCGACGAAGATTTCGCGCACGAAGATTTCGATCGCTACAAAAGTTTTGGAGCCCCGCGTGATGTCGCGCACAACTACATACCCCTCCGCGCTTCTCAGTGGGACCAGCCCCGCGCGGCCATACGATTTCCGTGCGCCTCAACGCGACCATGAGGTCGCGTGATTTGCGTTCCAAGGACATGTAAGTGGGACAGGCCCTTAAGTCCCTGTTTTTCGTTTAAGTCAATTTCCTCAACAGCATGTTTTGTACAGTATGTTGTGTAATGGGTGGGTTGAGATGTTTTTCTTCTTTGAATGCTTTTCCATGTTCCCCACTGAAACTGGTTTCACTGCAGGATTGATGTTGATGTCAGAGTGAGGGTCAGGAGGTTTGGGTTTTTGCAGAAATAGTTTTATTGGTACTGATGGGTGGTGGGGACGAAGGGCTTGTTTCCATACTTTTTTCCTAAATTAAACTAAACCAAACTCAGTGAAGGCACTTGCAAATAGTAATGCTGACAATTTCTAATGCATATTTGTATTTTAAATGGGATAAATGTAATTCCTTGTGGTTAGATTTCTGTACCGTATTCTCCTCACATGGACTGGAAGATCAAATGGAAAATTAAAATACATTTCTCAGACATCATGAATCTTCAGCATTTGTTGCTGTTTTGGATATTGCCTTGAACATTTCAGACATCTACATTATTGGATACATTGGATTGGTCTTTAGTGTTAAATTATCACAATGATATGTTTCTGGATTTTGGTTGTTATGTGCCATTAATTAATTAATGTATGACAACCTTGGGCACTTTGCTCACTCACTCCATACATGCCTGTGCTCTGTCCTCTCTTATAAATGTTCCTGGAACCAAAAAATCTTAATTGTTCATAAAACATTTAATAAAAATAAAAAGCATGAGATTGTTATAGATGGATATTGCCTTTCTGAAACACATATTTTGCTATAACTGCCAAAAATTTTAAGGATTTTTCAATAAAAGCTGCTCCCCAGTTAAAGATAGTATTCAGGGCGGTATATTTGAAGGTTAAATTTAACGTTAACTGTAGACAGCTTTACTGCTTGTGCAGTAGTTATAATCAGAACTGTATTTAATGGGTTCAACTGCATAAAAGACACAGTTTCAACCCTAGAATTACTAATAGTGTAACATACTTTGATGCAGTGACAACCACAAACAACATCATCCAGAATGTGCAATAAAAAATTTCCCTAATTGTATCAGTGCTTTCAGTGACCTGTCATGTCGGAAGCCTGGCAAATCTAGCCTTGGTGAAATTACTTCACGTTGACACTAATCTGACATATAAAATATTTCTGACAAAAGGAAACTGTCATCCTGGCATTGAAGATTTGATCGTCCATGCATTTACAAAAAGACATTTCCAATCTTCGTGCTATTTTCAGTGGAACCTCATTTTGTAAAATAAATAGAGGAGCGCTAATCCATGAGAATGAAATCTAACCTATGTGCATAATGATTTGCCTTTCCTCACTGCAAGTAAAGTCTTGGTATGTGAATGTGGCTCAGAATTTGAATTATGAAATTGATGATCCAGACATCACTTTTAAGTCTTTCAATTCATTTAAAGCTGCTGTCAAAAAGATCTGTGCTGGGAAACTGGATCCTTCAAATCAAATAAGTATACTGGTTTCTTTGCCATTTAAGGAAATGAAATGCAAATGTGTGCAGTCTATCGCTATTTAAGTTTCACAGTTTTACTGTTCCTTGCACCATGTACTGTTGGTTGACCAGTGAGATTACACAAACACAAATGTTTCAAGTAGGGAGACGATGGCTAGACTGGGACTATATTCCCAAGACCACAGGCGGCTAACAGTGAATTTATGCAGGTATAAAAAGTTATGAGGGGTGTAGTTAAAGTGAAAGGTGGGCTGTAATTAAACTGAAAGGTCACAGCTTTTGTTCCAGGGTTGTGAAGACTAAAACAAGAGGCATACATTTGAGGTGAGAGTGAAAACTTTCAACCTGTCTCTTCTGAGGTCTGAGGTTCCCACCTGCTTCAAAAGGGCATCAATAATACCGGTGCCCAAGAAGAGCAAGGTGACGTGCCTCAATGACTATTGACCAGTGGCACTAACGCCTGCGGTGATGAAGTGTTTTGAGAGGTTGATCGTGGCGCAAATCAACTCCTACCTCGACAGAAAGCTGGACCCACTGCAGTTCGCTTACCACCACAACAGATCAACGGTGGATGCAATCTCGCTGGCCCTCACTCTGCTCTGGACCACTTGGTCAACAAAAACTCATGTCAGGCTGTTATTCATCGATTACAGCTCGGTATTTAACACAATCATCCCCTCCAAGCTGGTTAACAAACTTGAGAATTGGGTCTCTGCTCATCCCTCTGCAATTGGATCCTCGACTTCCTCATTCACAGACCACAGTCTGTTCATATTGGTGGTAATGTGTCAGACTCGATAACAATAAGCATGGGAGCACCTCAAGGCTGTGTGCTCAGCCCCCTGCTGTACTCACTCTATACTCATGACTGCACAGCCGGCAATAGTGCGAACTCCATCATCAAGTTCACTGACGACACCGCTGTTGTGGGACGTATCACTGATAGAGATGAGTCAGAGTATAGAAGAGAGTTCGAGCAACTGTCCATATGGTGTCAGCACAATAACCTGGCCCTCAACACCAGCAAAACCAAGGAACTGATTGTGGACTTTGGAAAGAGTAGGATGGGGACCCACAGTCCTGTTTATATCAATGGGTCGATGGTTGAAAGGGTCAAGAGCTTCAAATTCCTGGGCATGCACATCTCTGAAGATCTTTCCTGGTCCAAGAACACAGATGCAATTATTAAGAAAGCTCATCAACGCCTCTACTTCCTGAGAAGATTACGGAGAGTCGGTCTGTCAAAGAGGACTCTCTCTAAATTCTAAAGGTGCACAGTAGAGAGCATGCTGACCGGTTGCATCGTGGCTTGGTTCGGGAACTTGAGTGCCCAGGAGAGGGAAAGACTACAAAAAGTAGTAAACACTGCCCAGTCCATCATCGGCTCTGACCTTCCTTCCATTGAGGGGATCTATCACAGTTGCTGCCTCAAAAAGGCTGGCAGCAACATCAAGGACCCACACCATCCTAGCCACACACTCATCTCCCTGCTACCTTCAGGACTGAGGACTGAAACAACCAGGTTCAGGATATAGCTACTTCCCCACAGCCATCAGGCTATTAAACTTGGCTCGGACTAAACTCTGAACATTAATACCCCTTTATCTGTTATTTGCACTTTATCAATTTATTCATTCATGTGTGTATTTACGTATATAATGGTATATGGACACACTGATCTGTTTTGTAGTCAATGCCTACTATGTTCTGTTGCGCTAAGCAAAGAAAGAATTTCATTGTCCTGTCAGGGACATATGACAATAAACTCTTTTGACTTTGACTTTTGACTTTGAAAACATTTAAAGGGGACGAGAGAGGCAACTTTTTCACACAGATGATGATGGATATAAAGAACTAGCTGTCAGGTGGAGCTATAGAGTCAAGTAAGTGATAATGTTTAAAAGGTATTTGGGCATGTATCATATGGACAGAAAAGGTGAAAAAGGATATGTTGCAAACCCAGACAATTGGGAAGGGAGGAACTGCAGATGCTGGATTAAACCAAAGACAGATACAGAACACTGGAGTAACTCAGCGGGTTAGACAACGCGTCTGGAGAAAAGGAATAGGTGATGTTTTGGGTCGATACCCAAAATGTCTCCTATTCCTTTTCTTCAGAGATGCTGCCTTACCCTTTGAGTTACTCCAGCTTTCTGTACCTGTCTTCAAGACAATTGGGACTAGCTCCGATAGACATCTTGGAGTGGGGCCTAAGGGCCTGCAGGTTACCTAGGATGCCCAGATCTTCAAATCTTCTTCATGAGATTGGTATTGAGGAAAGGGCAGGACGTTCAGTTGATTACCACTCCATGTTGGAATTTGCATATTTTGAGAGCCCAAATAATATGTATTTGTTTTGTCTGCACACATTTGGTTTAAAAGGTAATATTTTCTGCCATTGAAAGGTTTTGAGTTAATTAATTGTATTAAACAGATGGTTACTTTGCTTCTTGGTGAGATTTGTGTTGGTAAAAAAAATACACGCACAATGTAACATTTAGCAGAACGGGGTATCAGGACTAGAAGGGGCCATCAAATGTTATTGGTGAATAGGTTTAAGGAAATCCTAAGGCATTTTATACATGCATCAAAAACAAGAGCCTCATAGAGGCAGATACCTGGGTTTGATTCGACCCGAGGTGCTGTCTATGCAAAGTTTGCACGTTCACCCTGTGACCGTATGGGTTTCTCTGGGTGCTCAAATTGCTTCCCAAATCTCAAAAATATGCAGTTTTTGCACCTTAATTGGCCTATACAAAAATTGTCTTGTGTAGGGAATGGATGAGAAAGTGCGATAATATGGAACTAATGTGAATGGGTGATCAGTGGTCGATGTGGACTCGGAGGGCCTGTTCCCATGCTGTATCTCTAAACTCAAAAGAATTGCCAGGGATAGGGTAGAAACATTTAAATACAGAGGGGTGAATTGATGCCAGGATCCAGAGTAGGTGGATGAGATAGGAAATATATACCTCACTTCAGTACTCACCAAAGCGAAAGACCTGGAGGATATTGAGATCATGGATGGATATGCTGGTTATTATGGGCATGATAATATCAAAGAGGAAGTGTTAGATCTCTTGAAGTGCGTTAGGGTAGATAAGTCCCAGATAATATTGGGAATATTCCGTTATTGAGAGGCAAAAGAGGAGATTGCAGGGACCATGATGAATATTTCTGTCCTCTACACCCAACATCTTGGAGGACTGGAGAATATGTTCTCCAGAGTTATACCTTTGCTTAAGAATGCAATTTCTTAATAATTGTATTTCTTGGCTTGAGAAGGTCAATAGGGACAAACCAGAAGGTAATAGGCAGCTGAGCTTTAAATCAATTGTAGGGAAATTATTGGAAAAGGTTTTTAGGAGGGGGATCTACTCGCATCTGGAAAATCATAGGTTTATTAGGGCATAACTGTGTGAGGTAGGGCATGTCTTACAAACTTGATTGAATTTTCTGAAGAGAAGATTGGTGAGAGTGGGGCAATGGTTGTATTATACGTGTGGTAAAGTATTTGACAAGGTTACCACATGGTAGGCTGATCCAAACTATTAATCCACAATGCCTAGGTGGATTTGATTCAAATTTAGTTTGGCCATAGAAGACAAAGGATAGTGTTGAAGGATGTTATTCTGACTGGAGGCCTGTGACCAGTGGTGTTCTGTAGTGATTAGTCCTGGTGCCACTGTTTTTCATGATCTATATAAATAATTTGGATGTAGGTAGACTGATTAGCAAGTTTGCAGACCACAAAACAATTGACAAAGTTTTGGATGGGTCAAAGGATACAGTAGGATATAGATCATTTGTAAATCTGGGCAGAGAAATGGCATTTGGAGTTTGTACTTTGGGAGGTCAAATGTATAGAAAAAATATGCAATACTAGACTAAGTGGGACCCGTTGGGTCCCAGCTTCACATGGGAGGGCTGGTCCCCCAATGCAATATTCCACCTCTCCAACAATTCCAATATTGGTGGCCAGTGGGGGGGGGGGGGGGCTTTCTGGAGTGCTAGTATGGGTGTTGTGGGTCAAAGAGACTGGTTTCTAGACATCTAGTATGGACATTGTGGGCTGAATGGATTCTTTGGCAGGCAGCTCAGTCACTCAGGCCTGGTGGGCTGGCAGCTCAGTCACTCAGGGCTGGTGGGCTGGTAGCTCAGTCACTCAGGGCTGGTGAGCTAGCAGTTCACTCATGGCTATTCCTTGACATTCCATTTCAAGCAGAGTGCAGGCCACTAAATTTAATCTCATCTCATTTAAGGAGAAGTTGGATTGTTTACTTTCACGCATTGTTTAATTTCAAGAGTAGAGATCTGATACTAATGTATAAAATAATGAGAGACTAGACTTAGTAGGACCCGTTGGGTCCCAGCTTCACATGAGAGGGCTGGTCCCCAATGCAATATTCCACCTCTCCACCAATTCCAATATTGCAGGCTAGTGGGGGGCTTTCTGGAGCGCCGGTACGTGTGTTGTGGGTCAAAGGGACTGGTTTCCAGAGGGCTAGTATGGACATTGTGGGCCGAATGGATGCTTGGGCTGGCAGCTCAGTCACTCTGGCCAGGGAGCACAGTCACTCTGGCCAGGCAGCATTTTAGAACCACTAGAGACACTTTTTGCATGCATTTTAGAACCAATAGAGACACTTTTTGCATGCATTTTAGAACCAATAGAGACACTTTTTGCAAGCATTTTAGAACCAATAGCCACTTTCTGCGAGCATTTTAGAACCCATACACACTTTTTGCAAGCATTTTAGAACCAATAGACACTTTTTGCAAGCATTTTAGAACCAATAGAGACACTTTTTGCAAGCATTTTAGAACCAATAGAGACACTTTTTGCAAGCATTTTAGAACCAATAGAGACACTTATTGCAAGCATTTGAGAACCAATAGAGACACTTTTTGCAAGCATTTTAGAACCAATAGAGACACTTTTTGCAAGCATTTTAGAACCAATAGAGACACTTTTTGCAAGCATTTGAGAACCAATAGAGACACTTTTTGCGAGCATTTTAGAACCCATAGACACTTTTTGCAAGCATTTTAGAACCAATGGATACTTTCTGCAAGCATTTTAGAACCAATAGAGACACTTTTTGCAAGCATTTATAGATCCACATTAAGGGCACTCACAGTTGAGTAGACGTGTTCAGTACTATTCAGAGCTCAGAGAGACGTGACCCTCTGGCTTCCTCCATCTTGCACAGACTGAGTGAGGCTCACCACTTCCTGGTTTTATAGTCCCTTCCCCTCCCTCCAACAGGAGCAGCAGAGAGAATGGCAAATAAAAAAAAACATTAATATCTCTCTGATTTTTTACCGATGGGAAAAAATCCTCAGGTCCAGGAAGGTGGAGGGGGGCTCTGAGCGAGCTGGCCAAAAATGACGGCTGTAGGTGGCAGCGTTCTCTCGGAAATCACACCACAGTGAGCCAAAAGTGGTCAGTTGTGGGAGATTTGCGAGACAGGATTGTTAGATGGACTGATTGTGGTGGCGGGGTTGGGGTGGTGGAAGCAGATACAATAGCAACATTTAGGGAGAGATATAGGCAAGCAGTTGTGCATTTAAAATTGGCTTCATGGTCAGCACAGACATTATGAACCAAAGGGCTCGCTCCTGTACTGCACTCTTCTATGTCTGATCTTGTAACTATTCTTGTTCAAAGCGGTAACAATGTGGTTGGCGTCTATCGTGTGAATATTAACATGTATTTTACGCATAAAGGGATGAGTAGACGATTGAAGCTCAGGTAAAAATAGCTTATCTGAAGGTACTGCATTGACAGTTAAACCAAAAAGCAAGAGATAGCGTTTGTTTGAAGCTCATTACTTCACAAAATATTGACTGTGAAATAAGGAAGTCAATAAGGTTGCATTATGTCCCCAAGGTAGCAGAAATTTAAAATACATTTCAATGTACAGTGTATTGTGAACAAAATCAATTATTTGATCTGAACTTTATTATCTCTGCAGGGTTGGAATGTGAAAGGCATAGATTTCAGACTGAGAGCCTGTACATTTACATAAACTCTTCATTTTGTTTGATCAGTTGTATTTTAAAAAGGTCAAATGGAACCATGTTAATGAACTATGAAATGTGGATTGTCCCCGACAGTCAGGTGAGTGCTCAAAATAGATTACAGCCGTGAAATCATAATATTCTTTGTGCTCATTAAGATTGATGTGTTTCTACATCTCGAAGCTCAACGAGAAACACAGTTAGTGAGCATGTTTCATGTTGTTAGGATCTTACAATTTTTTTAACAAGCTTGTGCCATTTTTATACCAGTGAATAGGAACATTTTCCCCACAGGGAGCCAGGATACAAATGAAACTTGATAGACAAGTTCCGGTGCTGATACTAATGTTCAAGTTGTCGCATTTTCAGTTCCTCAAGGAGTCTTGTGGTTGACAGCTCAAAGTAGCGCAGCATGTGATGTTCACAAAGGGATTGACTGCCTTTTCTGACATATATTGCTGTAGGTTTCCAGAACAATCTCCTGTAATTGATTCTAATCCAGTGCTTTTTTAAAGAGGAGTACTTGGTGGAGAAAGAAAGGAAGGACGTGCTGATTGAAGAAAAGAGCAGGAGGCATTACTGGAGTAAACGTATTGGGATTGGCTTTGAGTTGAAGGGCTTGTTTTTGTCATGTAAATGTCACCAATTGTAGCAAATGGGTGGCTTCATAATTAGAGGTACAAATTCACAAATTTTGAAGACATGTTAATAAATCATATCATTGCAGAAATATTGGGCTGGATTGTAATGATCTAGGCGGTGGTTCTGTGCAGTACTGTTAGAAATTGATAGTGTGCCGATCAGCACCGTCCTGCATTCTGCACCCGTGCAGTGAAGGAACCATGGTCTTGCCAGGAGTCGGACCATGGCACATCTGTCCTCCCGCATTGAGTCCACGTGGAGAGCTCACTCGTGTTGAACTGAGCTATGTGATCAGATACACTACATGGCCACCAGTCTTATGCCAGCATTGCCTGGCATATGATACATAGAACAGTACAGCACAGCACAGGAACAGGCCCTTCAGCCCACAATGTCAGTGCCGAACATGATGCCAAGATAAACTTGTCTGCACATGATCCATTTCCTTCCATTCCCTTCCATATGCCACTAACATATCTGCCTCCACCAGCACCCCGCAATGCATTCCACACACCCACCACTCTCAGTTCCAGTACTCTTGATAGTACCAGCCTGGGAATTTGGTACTGACTGTCTATCCTATCTATGCCGATCATAATATTATATTGTGCTATCAGATTTCCCCTCAACCTCCAGCATTCAAGGGACAACAATCTAAGTTTGTCCAACCTCTCCTTGTAGCTAATACCTTCTAAACCAGGCAGTATTCTGGTAAACTTCTCCTGCACCCATTCTAAAGCCTCCATATCCTTCCTGTAATGAGATGATTGGAACTGCAAGCAATTCTCCAACTGTGGACTATCCTTATAAAGCTCTATCATGTCTTCCTGACTCTTATACTCAATGGCCTGATCAATGAACGCAAGCATATATCTTGTGCCTTCTTTACTACTCTAACTTCTTGTGTTGACACATTATTTTACTTATATTGTTAGTAACTTTAAATATTCAAATCTTTCCAAGTTTTTTTTTAATGTATTTGTTTATAAAATGACATTTGGTAATACAAACCATTAAAACCTCTCCCAAGATGATCTGAAAACAGAGAACCTCCAATATGTGCCTGGGGCTTGGTGCTGCTCAGGGACCACTCCACTCCATGGTGATAGCGAGGCCTGGAGCTCGATCTTATCTTCAGGGCTGGAGTGGGTTGGATCGCGCACTAGCTCCAGCAGACTAAAAGTAATGGTGAAATACATGAACACATTTTGTATGTAATAATGAAAAGGAGGACATTTATTAAAAAAAAAGCATTTCATGATCATTAATAGCCAAACCAATGACAATGGAATACTGAAGTTGGGAATAAAACTTTGCCATCCTGTGTTCGTGGTTACCACCAATATGATACTGGCACCTCCCAAAAGTTATAAAGTAGATTCTAATTATTTAGAATTTTTTATATTACATAAGGATTACTAAAGATTAAATAAAATAACATTTTATTCATTAATTATAGCAGCTAAACCCTCAAACAATGATCTGCAATTGACAAAAAAAAGCAAGGAACTAAATGCTAAATGAACAACTGTTTGTGTACAATAAAAGCACTGGTCCCCATTTTCATTAAACTATGTACCTGCATCCTTATGCCCCTGTCCCACTTACGCCCCTGCCCCACTTAGAAAACCTGAATGGAAACCTCTGGGGACTGTGTGCCCCACCCAAGGATCTTTGGTCAGTAGATGCAGCTCATGCTTCAGTCGAGGCTTTCCAGGCAAGTGACCAGAACCTCTGGTTACTCATGGAGAGTGACCGGAACCTCCGGGAGCCTCTGGGAACCTCACGGAAACCTTGGGTGGGGCACACGGTCTCCAGAGGTTTCCTTGAGTGGGAGTGAGTGGGACAGGGGCTTAAGGAAACCTGAACGGAAACCTCTGGAGGCTTTACGCCCCACCCAAGGTTTCTGTGCGGTTCCCGGAGGTTTTTGTCAGTCTCCCTAATGGTCGAAAGTGGTTACCGTTTTAAAAATCGGTAATTTTTTAGTCAAAGCCGGTTGCGATGCTAGTTGAAGGTGGTTGCCGGAGGACAAAAACATCTGGGAACCTCCGGGAAACCTTGGGTGCGGTGCAAAGTCTCCAGAGGTTTCTGTTTAGGTTTCCTAAGTGGGACAGGGGCATTTGGTTGCTCTGCTCCGGTCTATCCTGTCCAGGTTTGTTTTAGCAAATGGAACACCTCACATTTATTTGATAAACTCTATATCCAGAAACATGGTGACTCTTTGTGTATTGTATGCTAAAACAAAGAATTTCACTGTACCTATGTACTTGTGACAATAAAGTATCATTGAATTTGCTGTTCCTCAGTCCATTGACCACATTGATCAACATCTCATTGTAGTCCTAGATATCCTTCTTTATTGTCCACCATACCACAAGTTATAGTGTTCTCTGCAAACTCGCTAACCACCTACATTCACGTCCAATTCATTTAGAAATAATGAGCAGTAGTGGAGCCGGTACTGACTCGTTATGGGCCATCAGACTGAAAAATAATTCTACCACCACTTTCTGTGTTTTACCTTCAAGACAATTTTGCATCCAATTCGCTCGTTCACCCCGGATTCATTTGTGGGACATAATTTCCTAAGCACAAAGCCATGTTGACTATTCCTAATAAGTTCTTGCCATTCCAAATGCTTTTCTGTACATCCTGCCCCTCAGTAGTTTATGTCACCACTGATGTTAATCTCACCATCCTGTCGTTTCCTGCCTTGCCATTGCACCCTTTCTTAAATGAAGGCACATTAGCCATCCTCCGGTCTTTGCATATCTCACCCCCAACTAAAGGCGATGCAAATATTTCTGCCAGCCCCCTTCATCCAGCAATGCCCCAGGATAAACTTGAGTGGGCCCCACGGATGTATCCCCTTTAATATGCCTCAGAATAGATCACCAACACCAACTTTTCTTTGCAATGTGGCTATATTCCAATGCATCACTATTCATTTATCTTTTTTTACTTAGGCTCCATGACCTTTCCCATGGTAAATACAGGTGCGAACCATTATTTCAACATCATATGCTGTGGTTCCACACATAGACAATCACATTAATCTATAAGGGGACCTATTCTCTCTCTTCTTATCCTTTTATTCAATGTTGAACCTCTTAGGATTCTCCTTGTCTGTCAGAGGTATCTCATGTCTGCTGTTTGCATTCTAATTTGCTCCTTAAGGTATAAGGATTTCTCCATTTGATGTACATTACAGTTTATATTTTACTCCTTTGCATTTAGTTTGGTTATTTGTGAAGATGCATATTTTCAACTTTAATTTCCTGAAAACGTGACTTGTTTTTCAAACATTCATTCCCGTCTCTCTTTCTACCTACTTTAAATGTGATTTTAATTGAAACTTTTATTCTTTTTAATAATCATTTATAATGATTGAATGGTGGTGCCGGAAGAGGGAGATGGCCAGCCCTGCCGGCAGTCTGTTAGTTTTTCCATCCTTTTGTTATTTTTAGCATTTGTTTAAAGTTTGTTTTAATGTTCTTCTGTTTGTTTTATATGGGGGGGGGTTCGAGGGACGCATTTTTATTTCAGGGTCTTACCTTCCCAGAGTGGTGATCAAGTTTCGGATCACATTCTCCGGGCTCTGCGGCCTACCATCGCTGGAGCTGGAAGCCGCCTCGGACTGTCGTGATCCCCACCACGGCCTGCGGACTTACCACCAAGGGCTCACAGTCTTGGGAGAGGCAAGTCGTGAGCTCCAATGCTGCAGAAGATTCGTCCAGCCCCGATGCGAGGTTCGATCGCCCGACGCGGGGGAGCTGACAACCCCCGATACAGGAGCTGAATGCGTCAACGCAGAGGGTCCAAACACCACTGGTTATGGGGGTCAAGGCTGTCCCATCAACGGAGGACTTGAGGCCCCTGACCAAGGAAGAACAACAAGGGAAGGACTTGGAACTTTATTTTCACCTTTCATCACAGTGAGGAATGTGTAGGAGTCACTGTGATGGAAGTTTATGTTAAAATGTGTTTTTGGAATCTGTTGCTTTTTAAAATTGTATGACTGACCTGGCCAGTGAATTTCACTACACCAATTGGTGTATGTGACATAAATGAACTTATGAATTTGTTTTTTTTACCTATTAACATTTACCTCTTTTCTACAAACCTTGCCCTTCATTCTAACAGGAACCCGCTGGCCCTGAACTCTTGCTATCTCATGCTTGATAGCTTCCCAATTGCTAGACGTCCCTTTATGAGGGCACACCTTTTCTGAGCACACTTAACAAGTTCCACCCCATCGAAGACCTTGACAATATTGGTTAATTTAGTATGTGAAAAAATGGAGGATTTCTGGATTTGCAAAACCTGCTTGGCATTTTTGTGCAAAAGCTGCAAAACCATGAGGCTCATGACTCCAAAATGTCTGGGTCCTGGGAGGAAACTAAGCAAAGGGTGATGTCCAGACGTCCACTCAATTGTTAATATGTATGAGGGTTTTGCAGAAAGAGCTGAGCCTTGCCCCTCCCCCCACCCCCCACCCCCATGTATTTCGCGCCACAGGTCCGATACAGTATATAAGAAGGGACACCACATAGATCGGTGTCAATCTTCTGGGGTAGCACTTGGCACTGTGTCTATAGAGGTGTCTATTTGCACGAGGCTGAAGGGCTTGGTCGAGTAAAGACAAGGATCGGACCCACGATCGTAGGTATCGTTAGGTATCATATAGGAAGTGTGTTTGTGATTGAGAATAAAGACGTTTAGTTGATCGAGTGCTTGATTCAGTTTTTTACTGAACCAGACTAATGGGGTGAGATTAGGAGCATAATTACATTGGGGGCTCGTCCGGGATTTCAACGGAACCCCTGACATATGTTTGCAGTCAGGGAGTTGAGTCGTTCCGGATTGCGAGAAGAAAAATTGGCACCATGGTGCGGTTTTCACATCGGTTTATTGGCTTCGCTGATCGGGACGAATCATTCATTTGCGTGCTTGTGTTGGGGTTCCTGACGAGATCAGAGAATAGTAGTCTGGCAAGCACTGAGGGCTTGGAGCGATAGAGAGTTATTGCGTAAGGTTGTGGTGGGGGTTAAGCTCACATGACTTTTCTCTAGCGGGTTAAATCCCCTCACCTTAGTTAGCCAACAGCTGTTGCGGTCGAGTACCATTGACACCAAAAAGATTTCAGGGGTTGGAGGCCCCGCTCAGGCTGGGATATCTGAATTGGCTGGGGTATCTTAAGAGACAGGGCTGAGTAGGGAACAGTACAAAGAGGAGAAGTACTGTATCAGTGCTGTGGGTGCGATTGGAAGGACTCTTTAAAGATTAGCATCGAAAGCCAGCACAAAGTGGAGATGTGCTGAAGCCCAGTACCTAGAGGTTGGAAGGAGAGAAGCCGAGGAGGTTGAAAGCCCTGCCTGTGTGAGTAGTATTAGAACTTCAGATAAAGTCGAGGACTCCATAACAGTAGTGGAAACCCAGAGTTGGAGTATAATTGGCTGAAAATACTCTGAGGCAACATTGAGGATTGATTGGGATTGGGAGACGCGTCTATTATATTATTCGGATTAGTGGGTGAGGAAATAAAACAGTGGGAATCGATAATTACGTACAGTTAAAGGTCTAAATTCTTTGATTCAAATTCTACAAAATTCAGAGCTTCATATTGAAGGACTGGCTATTGTAAAGAGACCCTTCATTAATCTATTCTGGAAGTTGTACCTGTTAGAAAAGAGTATCTGGATGGGAAGAGTACCACCAAGTGAATAAATACTTTCAGGCCCGTACGAAGCTTTCCAAAAAGGCGGGTGGCATTACATGATCACAAAAAAATTAATGTGAAATAATGTGCGTGCTACGCACATCATGAGCGTGAAGTCCCTCGATGCCAGGGTCCAGGGCCCACTTAGGGCCCAGGAAGCTCGGGGTTTTTAAATGCTCTCTGATGCATTTTGAGCCTTATTTTGGAGCATTTTTGCACCAAATTTATGACCAATATTTCAGAAATTAACAGGAATCTGAGAAGTAGCTTTTTCACACAAAGGGTGCTTGGTGTATGGAACAAGCTGCCAGAGGAGGTAGTTAAGGCTGGGACTATCCTAATGTTGAAGAGACATTTGGACATATACATGGATACATAGAAACATAGAAATTAGGTGCAGGAATAGGCCATTCGGCCCTTCGAGCCTGCACCGCCATTCAATATGATCATGGCTGATCATCCAACTCAGTATCCCGTACCTGCCTTCTCTCCATACCCTCTAATCCCCTTAGCCACAAGGGCCACATCTAACTTCCTCTTAAATATATCCAATGAACTGGCCTCAACTACCCTCTGTGGCAGAGAGTTCCAGAGACCCACCACTCTCTGTGTGAAAAAATTCCTTCTCATCTCGGTCCTAAAGGATTTCCCCCTTATCCTTAAGCTGTGACCCCTTGTCCTGGACCTCCCCAACATCGGGAACAATCTTCCTGCATCTAGCCTGTCCAACCCCTTAAGAATCTTGTAAGTTTCTATAAGATCCCCTCTCAATCTCCTAAATTCTAGAGAGTATAAACCGAGTCTATGCAGTCTTTGTTCATAAGACAGTCCTGACATCCCAGGAATCAGTCTGGTGAACATTCGCTGCACTCCCTCTATGGCAATAATGTCCTTCCTCAGATTTGGAGACCAGAACTGTACGCAATACACCAGGTGTGGCCTCACCAAGACCCTATACAACTGAAGTAGAACCTCCCTGCTCCTATACTCAAATCCTTTTGCTATGAAAGCTAACATACCATTGGCTTTCTTCACTGCCTGCTGTACCTGCATGCCTACTTTCAATGACTGGTGTACCATGACACCCAGGTCGCGCTGCATCTCCCCTTTTCCTAATCGGCCACCATTTAGATAGTAGTCGGTTTTCCTATTTTTGCCACCAAAGTAGGTAACCTCACATTTATCCACATTATACTGTATCTGCCAAACATTTTCCCACTCACCCAGCCTATCCAAGTCACCTTGCATTCTCCTAGCATCCTCCTCACAGCTAACACTGCTACCCAGCTTAGTGTCATCCACAAACTTGGAGATATTGCCTTCAATTCCCTCATCCAGATCATTTATGTATATTGTAAATAGCTGGGGTCCCAGCACTGAGCCTTGCGGTACCCCACTAGTCACTGCCTGCCATTGTGAAAACGACCCGTTAACTCCTACTCTTTGCTTCCTGTTTGCCAGCCAGTTCTCTACCCACATCAATACTGAACCCCCAATGCCATATGCTTTAAGTTTATATACTAATCGCTTATATGGGACCTTGTCGAAAGCCTTCTGGAAGTCCAGATACAGCACATCCACTGGTTCTCCCCCATCCACGCTACTAGTTACATCCTCGAAAAATTCCACAAGATTCGTCAGACATGATTTACCTTTCGTAAATCCATGCTGACTTTGTCCAATAATTTCACCACTTTCCAAATGTGCTGCTATCCCATCTTTAATAACTGACTCCAGCAGTTTCCCCACTACCGATGTTAGACTAACTGGTCTGTAATTCCCCGTTTTCTCTCTCCCCCCCCCTTCTTAAAAAGAGGGGTTACGTTTGCTACCCGCCAATCCTCAGGAACTACTCCAGAATCTAAAGATACGATAGATTTAGATTGATATGGGCCAAACGAGTGCGAGTGGGACTAGTTTAGATGGGACATGTTGGTCGGTGTGGGCAAGTTGTGCTGAAGGGCCTGTTTCCACACTGCAGCATTCTATGACTGAAAAGTTAAGAAGAAAAATGCATGTAGATAAGTAGAGCAGATTTGAAAGAGGAGTGAAATGTAAAGGCAGAGAGAGGTTTATGGGTGGAAAGGAACATAGGAAAGGAGGGGGGAGAGTGGGCTTGGGCAGATGGGTGAAGGGAAAATAGACACAAAGTGCTGGAGTAACTCAGTGGGTCAGGCAGCATCTGTGGAGAATATGAAATAGACGACATTTCACAGAGTGCTGGAGTAACTCAGTGGGTCAGGCAGCATTTCTGGAGAAAAGGTACAGATTATATTTCGGGTCAAGACTGTTCTTCAGTAATATTCATGATGTGACATGCATAGACATTCCTGAAAGTTACCCAAACCATCATGAGCTACTTTGTTACGGTGCTTGCCCTCTCCTCTAACGTCTCTGCTGCCTTGGGTGATGCAGTACAGGAAGCTTTGGGATACGGTGTGACGCTGTTGCCGTCTGTCCCAGCCTGGTAAAAACCTGGATGGAGTGGATGTGGAGAGGATGTTTCCACTAGAGGGAAGAGTCTAGGACCAGTGGCCACACCCTCGGAATTAAAAGACATTCCTTTAGGAAGGAGATGAGCAGGAATTTCTTAAGTCAGAGGGCGGTGAACTGTGGAATTCATTGCCACAGACAGCTGTGGAGGTCAAGTCAATGGACATTTTCAGGAGGAGATTGATAGATTCTTGATTGATACGGTTGTCAGAGGTAATGGGGAGAAGGCAGGAGAATGGGTTTGAGAGGGAAAGATAGAGAGAGTCTTAGTGATAGTGTGGAAACAGGCCCTTCGGCCCAGCATGTCCCATCTGCAATAGTCCCACCTGCCCACGTTTGATCCATATCCCTCTGAACCTGTCCTATCCATGTACCTGTCTAACCGTTTCTTAAATGTTGTGATAGTCCCCGCCTCAACTACCTCCCCTGGCAGCTTGTTCCATACACTGACCACCCTATGTGTGAAAAACATACCCCTCAGATTCCTATTAAATCTTTTGCCCTTCACCTTAAACCTATGTCCTCTGGTCCTCGATTCATTTACTCTGGGTGAATGGCAAAATACTCAACCATATCTATTCAAATCATGATTTTATACACCTCTATTAGATCATCCTCCTGTGCTCCATGAAAGAGTCCCAGCCTACTTAACCTCTCCCTATACTCCTGGCCCTCTAGTCCTGGCAACATCCTCATGAATCTTCATTGTACCCTTTCCAGTTTGATGACATCTTTCCTATAACATGGTGCCCAGAACTGAATACAATACTCTGAATGCGGCCTCACCAACGTCTTATGCAACTGCAACATGACCTCCCAACCTCTATACTCAGCCTGACCCGCTGTGTTACTCCAGCACTCTGTGAAACGTAACAGAACTGGGCAAGATTAGCAAGTTTGCTGATGATACAGAAGTGAATGGTTTTGCCTATAGTGAAGATGGTTGTGAAAGCTTGCAGCAGGATCTGGATTGATTAGCCAAGTGGGCAGAGGAATGGTTGAAGTTCGTGTCGGAGGTATATCAGGAGGTCAAAACATATTTTGGCACTTTGGCCTTCATCAGTCAGAGTATTGAGTATAGAAGTTGGGAGGTCATGTTGCAGTTGTATAAGACGTTGGTGAGACTACATTTAGAATATTGTGTTCAGTTCTGGGCACCATGTTATAGGAAAGATGTCAAACTGAAAAGAGTACAGAAATCCCCATCCTGGATTAGTCCAATCAGGGTTGTGTCATCCGCAAACTTGAGAAGCTTGACAGAGATGTCTGTGGAGGTGCAGTCATTGATGTAGCGAGAGTAGAGGAGAGGGCAGAGTACGCATCTTGCGGTGCTCCTATGCTGAGTGTTTGCGTGTCCGAGATATGTTTTCCCATCTCACATGCTGCTTCCTGTCTGTCAGAAAGCTGGTGATCCACCAACAGAGGGGTTCTGGCACAGTCAACTCAGAAAGTTTGGAGTGTAGTAGCTGTGGCACAATGGTGTTGAATGCAAAACTAAAATCAACAAACAATATCCTTGCATAGGTCCTCTGGTCTCGGTGCTGTAGGATGAAGTGCAGGCCCAGATTGACTGCGTCATCCACAGATCTATTGACCCAATATGCAAATGCAGAGGGTCCAGCAGAGGGATTGTGATATTTTTCAGCTTGGCCAGCACAAGCCTTTCAACTGTCTTCATGACTACAAAGGTCAGTTTCACAAGCCTGTAGTCATTAAGACCAGTAATCCTTACCTTTTTGAGTACAGGGACAATAGTGGAGACTTTGAAGCAGGCAGGGACAGTACATCTTTGCAAGGACTGGTTAAAAATGAGTAATTGGGTGTGAAGTGTGGGTTGGGGTGGGAAAGGGTCCACTCTTTTCATACTGGACTCTTGCCTTAAGTAGGTGTGAAGTGGTGAATGGGAAGTCGAGGGTGCAAGGTTCATTCTTTGCCGACTGGGGTCTGGCTATGTTTGTTGGTGAGGGGATACCAGGGCGTTTCTGAGTTTCAAACCTGCAGTAAAACTCATTCAGGTTGTTCGACAGCTGCCGATTGTCCAAAGAGCGGGGGGCTTTCGTCTTATCTTTAATATATATATATTTTTATTAGAGTAGGTAAGCAGTACATTAGCAAACACATATTATGATAGTAATATTTCGTGTGCAACAATCGTACATTGTACAATGAGAGCAGGCAGACCCCGTACCCCCCCGGGCCTGGTGAAATGGGCACTCCCTTATTAGATTAGATTAGACCCCCTCATGGGTAGTTTAAAAAACAGACACCACCTTCTGCAACGCAATATTCAACTACTTACCTGAAGTAGATGACACAAGGCATCAAACTCAATGTGTGGAGTGCAAATGGCAGTCTGATCCTGCCCGGGTCCACTGCGCACGCGCGGAGAGATGGCGTCATTTTGCGTCGCTTCCCCAACTGTGCAGGCGCGGATGGTGTCGCAAATCATCCAGCAGCTGGAACCAGAATTTCGGGCGCTTTTCCGACAAAGTGGAAACGCTGATTTTTATTTTTTTCCAATTTTTTCCCCCCCCCCTCGGGATTTTTTCTTACTCTGGGGAAAAAAGTGGGGTGCACCCAATGCACCCCCCCCCACCCCCTCTTCCGATGGCCATGACTTTGAAGGGAAAATCTCTTGTATCCCAGGGAGGAGTTATGTTGGTTGAAAACAGCATGATTTGGGTTTAAAAATACTGTGATTTGTTTTTGGACTGTACAGTTAGCGACTGTGATATTAGATGAATGCTTGTGTTCTATATTGGAGTGTGTTTTTGCTTGATAGTGATAAGCAGTATAATTTCTTGTTTGAGTACGATTTTCCTTACGTATGAGCTCATTTGCCTTTGTCTAGTTTGAAAAAGGAAGGAGAGAGAAAGCGGGGAATTACAGACCAGTTAGTCTAACATTGGCAATGGGGAAAATGCTAGAATCAGTTATTAAAGATGGGATAGCAGCGCATTTGGAAAGTGGTGAAATCATTGGACAAAGTCAGCATGGATTTACGAAAGGCAAATCATGTCTGACAAATCTGATAGAATTTTTCGAGGATGTAACTAGTAGAGTGGATAAGGGAGAACCAGTGGATGTGTTATATCTAGACTTTCAGAAGGCTTTCGACAAGGGCCCGCATAAGAGATTAGCATACAAACTTAAAGCACACGGTATTAGGGGTTCAGTATTGATGTGGATAGAGAACTGGCTAGCAGACAGGAGGCAAAGGGTAGGAGTAAATGGGTCCTTTTCAGAATGGCAGGCAGTGACTAGTGGGGTACCGCAAGGCTCAGTGCTGGGACCCCAGCTATTTACAATATATATTAATGATTTGGACGAGGGAATTCAAAGCAACATCTCCAAATTTGCAGATGACACCAAGCTGGGGGGTATAGTTAGGTGTGAGGAGGATGCTTGGAGGCTGCAGGGTGATTTGGATAGGCTGAGTGAATGGGCAGATGCATGGCAGATGCAGTATAATGTGGATAAATGTGAGGTTATCCACTTTGGTGGCAAAAACATGAGGGTAGACTATTATCTGAATGGTGGCAGAATAGGAAAAGGGGAGATGCAACAAGACCTGGGTGTCATGGTACACCAGTCATTGAAAGTAGGCATGCAGGTGCAGCAGGCAGTGAAGAAAGCAAATGGTATGTTAGCATTCATAGCGAAAGGATTTGAGTATAGGAGCAGGGAGGTTCTACTGCAGTTGTACAGGGTTTTGGTGTGGCCACACCTGGATATTGCGTACAGTTTTGGTCCCCAAATCTGAGGAAAGACATCCTTGCCATAGAGGGGGTACAGAGAAGATTCACCAGACTGATTCCTGGGATGTCAGGAGTTTCATATGAGGAAAGATTGGATAGACTCGGCTTGTACTCGCTGGAATTTAGAAGATTGAGGGGGGATCTTATAGAAACTTACAAAATTCTTAAGGGGTTGGACAAGCTAGATGCTGGAAGATTGTTCCCGATGTTGGGGGAATCCAGAACAAGGGGTCACAGTCTAAGGATAAGGGGGAATTCCTTTAGGACCGAGATGAGGAAAACATTCTTTACATAGAGAGTGGCGTTCTCTGCCACAGAAGGTAGTTGAGCTATATTTGCTATATTTAATATAGCATTGGCTATATTTAAGAGGGAGTTAGATGTGGCACTTGTGGCTAAAGGGATCAGGGGGTATGGAGAGAAGGCAGGTACGGGATACTGAGTTGGATGATCAGCCATGATCACATTGAATGGCGGTGCAGGCTCAAAGGGCCGAATGGCCTACTCCTGCACCTATTTTTCTATGTTTCTATGAAGTGTTTAAGTGTAGGAGTTTTGTTGCTGAAGTGTGTTTGATTGTTTTGTTGCACCTTGGATTAAAGCACCTTAGATCGTTTGCTGATTTAGGATTGTTTACAGACTTTACATTATTTACAGGATTGGAAATTTGTGTGAATTTTTGTGTGTGAGACTGTGTGACAGAATTTATGCAGTACCCCGATTGAAAGGAGAGATTGATTGTGTGCTGATTGTGCAAGAGACTTACAGGCTTGCTGAAAATCTTTGGCTATTGTTTGGGATCGAACTTGTTAAGTCTGAGGAAGTTACATGCGAAGTGTGAATTGTTGAGATATTATGTGAATAATGGATTGGCAACAATGGGGAAACCAGGTATAACGAGATATAATGGAGGACCCAGAGAGCCCACTACAATTAGTAGGCAACGAGTTCCCACAGAGATTCAAATACTTCTCAGGGAGCTGAATAAAAAAAATGGGAGGCGAGTTATGGCCCAAAGGAGGGGTTGGAACTTTGAAGGGAGTGAAATATATAGAAAAGCTTATTTGGCAATGCAGTAATAGTGATGCAGAGCAGGAGCTTATTGGATTGTGGAGAAAATATTATCAAGAACTGAAAGCAAGTAGAAAGGCAACAAGAATGGCAAATTGGCACGAGGCAACTTTGAAGCTTAGAATATAATTGACTGATAATGAAGGAGACGGACCTCCAGATACCTTGAGAAAGGGATGTGGATGTATAAAAGAATATAAGGAACCGGAGGAAAAGAACACTCCTGAAGGGAAACCAGCATTTGTAGATTTAGAGTTCAGGGACCTGTTGGTTGACTTTGGCTTTGAAGGGGAAGACAATGAATATTTGGAAGATTGGGAAAGCATTAGAATTAGGAAAAGTTTGCAGCATCCACCTTATTCCTCTTGCGTTCCCCATACTCCACCTTCAAATCCAACACCTTGTACACCCTGTGCATTATTATGGAATCTGCAGGGGGTGTGGGTGGTGCTGCAGGTACCCACGAGTACTCACCAACACATGCGCACGTGCACACACTCACACACATCATGTCCCACCCCCATTGCCTGCTGACCGATGTCCGTCTCGTCCAATTGGCGCCCTCGATCAGCAGTCCCACTTCCACTGTCTCACGGAAAGCGGAGACTTTAAAATCCGGATCACAAAAACTTGGGGGGGGATGTTCCCCACCTCTCAAAACATGGAGGGGACATGTCCCCTTTGCCCCCCCCCCCCACCCCCCCCGGGTATTCCGCCCCTGGATAAGATGAATAGCGAGCAATCAGAGATGTGCCTTTACAAGAACCGTAATCCCCCGAGTGAAGGGGAAGATATATCGGAGGGTGAAACAGTTGCAGGGGATACTGAGGGAGATCCAGATATAGCCAATGTCAATAAAGCAGAGCAAGTATCCCATCGGCAGATCCCAGTTATGTAAATACCCAAACCAGCCTTTGATCCGGCTAATGCAGTGGGTGCAAACAATCCCAGAACCATTGATGTATATACCCCTTGGAAACCTAATGAGATGATGGCAGTACTGAGTAAAATACCTGACAGAAAGAAATCACCTGCTTCCTTTGTGGATTACCTCCGGACCACTATGCGTGTGTATCATGCTGACTCCAAAGACATATGTGCTGTAATACAACAGATCAGAAATCCTACAGAGCATATCAGATTCTTAGCAACCTTAGGACATTGAACTCATGAAGCACTGGCTAATGTGATCGCTGATAATAATGCAAAAGAAGATGCAGAAGCGGATAGATATTGCTAGGATTCTCAATGTGAGACTAAAGAAAGGAGAGGAAGTAGATGAGTTTTAGAATGATTATCGGAGTTAGACATGGATCAGTCAGGAGATCTAAATCATATGAATGGGGCAAATTATCCTCAGTATTGCGCAATATTATTGAGCAGCCTACCAACTAATGTGGCCGAAGCAATTAAAACAAACTACAAGGACTGGTCAGAAAACAGTTCTAGTCAGATGGCTCGGGCAGTGAGGTATCACTGGAAGGATATTAAGAAGCAGGAAAACAAAACAATAAGCAGTAAAAACAAAAACAGAAAATGTGATGAAGAAGGAGGCGCCAAGGTTTGACTTAGATTTGTGGAGTCCTAAAGCAAGAGCTAAGTATGGCGTAGGAGATTGGACAAGGGGACATGAGTATCCAGATCACTTTTACAATGTCATAGACCAATGCTATACTTGCAAAAGAGTGAGCTAGTCAAGAAATCAGAAACAGAATAGACAGACAGTGCTTTTTCTCAGACCAATCCATTTTTGCAGTCCTGATTAGCCAGTCTGTCTAAAGTCAATGGACAAGATTGCCTGACCCCTATCCCTGGACCAATCAAAATAATGTATCAAGATAAGGAAATTAAACATACCATCACAATAATTACTGGGAATTGTACAAGGAAGAAATTAAGGAAAGATACCCCCAAATCAGGGAAAGATGATAGACAACCCCATATTTCCCTGAAGATATATTTTAAAGTTGATAAAGTAGTAGCATCAGGTGCTTGCTTTAATTGTAACCAGCTGGGCCATTGGAGCATGGATTGCCTTTCATGAAGACAGAGAAGGAGAGATTGGAGCAAGAACCAAAGGGAGGCAACAGAGAAATTAAGAAGGGAAACAAAGTAACTGCTGTTAACACGAGGGAAAAGATTGGAATATAACAATTTTGGCACTAGTGACAGGGAAGGAAGGGATTGCGGAATTCGCTGAAATACCTGTAAACCTATGGAAACGAACTGCAGAGGTTGCTCCATATATTACCAGAAAAGTAAACTTTCCAGTGAGTGCAAAAGAACTGGGAGCAATGGTGAGAAAGGCAATTGACATGGCAGACCCGCATAAGTACGAATAACAGAACTTGTCTAACCAATATACTGTTAAGGTTTATCAGGACCCGAGGAAAGTTGTTGCCCAGCTATACCAGCATTTGTGGACCCGCAGGTTTGGGCAGAAGACGCAGCTCAGGTAGGATGTGTTTGCATTGATCCCATCCAAGTAACTCTCCAGAAAGTGGTGACACTGCCTTCGATACAACAGTATCCATTGAAACCACAGGCCATTAACAGCATAGACAAGTTAATTTGGGGATTGCTGGAACAAGACATCCAGTCTATTTGCAACACACCAATCCTTGCAGTTCCGAAAACAGGAAAAGAGAGCCAGTATAGATTGGTCCAAGACCTAAGATCAATTAATGCTCTACTCTAGTGCCAAACCCATACTCTAGTGCCAAACCCTGCTCACATCTTAGCTCTAATCCCAGCTGAAGCAAGAATCTTTTCAATAGGAGACTTGCAACATGCCTTCTTCTCATTACCTTTACATAAGAACAGCCAATATGTGTTTGCTTTTAAGTGCAGGGGACAACAATACACTTGGACAAGATTGCCACAGGGATTCATTAATTCGCCTACATTGTTTTCCCAATGTCTACAGGAACAATTGAGTACTTTAAATTTCAACAGAAAATCTACCTTAGTACAATATATGGATGATTTGTTAGTAGCCAGCATGGATGAACCAAGTAACCATGAACACCCTGCTCAATTACTAAATCACCTAGCAAATCTGTGATATGTGGTCTCCCAATCAAAGGTATTTGATGGCTCAGCAAAGAGTGAAATTTTTAGGAGTAATAATTTCAGCAACAGAAAGGAGTCTAGAAAAGAGCAGGCTTGAGCCAATTTGTGAATTCCCGATTCCTACAGAAGCAAAACAAATGAGGCAATGGCTCAGTATGGTGATTTACCGTAGACCTTGGATTCCTAACATAGCTCTAGAAACCAAAGATTGAACACACTATACAAGCTGAGAGGGTCAATTCCAATTGTCCAAGGAAGCAAAGAGGCTTTTGAAAACTTGAAGAAATCATTGATGCAGGCCCCAGCATTCGGAAGTCCACTTTATGATAGACCCTTCCAACTTTATTGCACTATTCTCTCCGAATGCTCGACTGCAGTCCTTATCCAAAGACACGGGGATAGGCACAGACCAGTGGCGGTGATATATAACAGTCACGGTGATATATAACAGTTTACAGTCTGCTGCAAATTTGACCCTGCAGCAGGAGATAGTAGTATATAGTTCCCATTCAGTGGCAGTCATGTACAGACAGCTCCAAACTCAGCACCTAACAATGGCTCATCAAAATATATATGACATTTACTTAGTGAACAATCCAAAACTCCAATTTAAACATTGTACAACAATTAAGCTGGCATCTATGCTTGTTTCACCATGAGAGGAGCAGTCAGAGGTGGGACATGACAGTTTGTTTATAATCAAGGAGGAAACATTTGTGAGGAAGGATTTAAGAGACACACCTAAAGAGAACTCTGACATGACATTGTACGTAGATGGGAGTGCATCCATTGGACCCTGGGGAGATAAATTGTCTGGGTATGCGGTATTATATTAAGATTAAATGAAAACTTACCTGTTCGAAGTTTGATCTTTATTTTATGAGGAGTTACAATGAGGGATTACGTGAAGAAACCCTGCCAGGCCCCGCCAGTTCGGCATACTTCAAAGCAGTGGCGTGAAAAACACAGAACCAATAGCCAGAGTAAGATAGTAAGGCTCACAAAGATTAGAACTACCAGATGATCATTTATATTATGAGGGTTGGGAGCGGAGGGCACTGTTTAGTTGACAGCTCATGTCTTAAAGATTACATCAGTTCCAGCCTTTCTTGGCTTGCTTTGCTTGCTTAGATCATTGACATAAAATGTTATTTTATCTACAGACAACTGTATACAATTAACCACAACATTTGTAATGTTTGTACTCATTGTGCTGATATTAATGGTATGAACATAACCACTTTAAATATTAACTTCTGAAAAGACAGTGTCGTAATTGGAGTCCATTGCCAAAGCAATGTGAGAACTATACTGACATCCCAGATTTCTGTATATTTGGGTTTGGTAGGATTTTATTAAAATTCCTCTCATAAATCAGGATATTAACAGATGAGACCGATAGTTGTCGATTCTGAAATAGTCCTAAATAGGAGGACACGACACTCCAATATATTTGCAGTATGATAAAATATATCTGACTGTATACAAAAAAATTCCCATTCCTTACATGACACATATATTGTTTCTTAGTGCTATCTCTCCAAGCTACAGTTATAACATCCATGGTCCTATCCAACATTCCATCAGAACCTGCAGATTAACAATTAATACGGTCATGTAATGGATGACTTCTGCTGGTACTGGATGTACCAACAATTACTGCACCTGGGATTTGTCATGAATGTCTGAATCATTATTCTGAGCACCAATGGGAACAATGGCTGTGTAGTAATGGTCCATAGATAAGGGACATATCAGATATTAACTGATAAGAACAGATACTACACTTGATCTTAGCCAAAAGGTTGAGAACAATACCAATTTGTAACCACCAAACAGCTGTGGCAGAGACTTGCTCTATTTTGGTGACATTGTCTAATCAGACAAAATGGGGAAAACATAAAAGACTATACTTCCCCAATGTAGCGAGAATGCATCCACCGCTAATGCTCCTGGGTCTGACTCCCACGAGACACATTTAGACCACTGGAGATTTAATCCAGACACAACAAATCAATATTTAGTACACATACTGTCTGACAATCTTTTTGAAACTTTTTGAATTTAAACATTCATTCTGTATTGTAATTTGCATTTTCATGATCTGCTGTCTTACCACAGTATTGTATTCACCCACAGTTGTGGTATTGTCTTCTCCTAATTGAACATGTAAGTTCTTTATTGTAGAACAACAGCTATCAATGCATAAAATGCCCCCAATAACTCCAAATAATTCAACCATGTATTTGGAGAATTAATCATCTTAGACAGTCCATTGACCACCACAACTAGTGTCGCTGTCCTAAGCTCCCCATCCGAGAGCACTCTCATCAGTCTGTAATAACACTGAAGACTTCTGAACAAGCAGATTTTTACTTCTAGTAACTTGTGCAACATTGAGGATCCATCATTTAATTCAACTCAACCTTTAGTTGGTAACTCCATGGGCCTAATCAATAACCTGCATGCTTTTTACTCTATACTCTGGTCTTTGCAGACTTTGATCAGGCAGAGGTCCCAATTTGCCAGCATGAATGCTGCTATCACTTTACCAGTAACCATAGCTACTTCTTGGATGGTGGGATAATGTTTTATCCCCCAAGACAAATACAGGCATTTGTAACATCCTCAACCTTAAATTGTTGATAAAGTTACTCACATATCAAATGTATTAAAGACAAACCCCAAATAATTAATTGATTGGGATGCCTGTAACTTCCATGTTGTTTAGATGTACAGAACCTTAGCCTTTCATTAAGCTTATGGTTGCTGAACTCAGTTCTTCAGCTGCCTCCCATTTACAATTAACATATCCTCTAGATAAGTCATTACAATGTGATTCTGAGCCCTCATTAACACCAGTGGTGGTTTCAATAATTATGTGAGCAATTTGAGGGCTGAATTTAACCCATTAGGTAATTCCTTCAACTGACCCATCCAATTAATTGTAGTACCTGAATTGTAAGGCATCTTTTTTTTTTAAATCTAAAAATAACCACATAGCAGCCTTGTGATAACAACTTCATTATAATGCTGAAGTGTACTTTTTTTAATGTTCATACTGAACTATAAATTTAAGTTTGTGAGTCCTAGAATGACTCTGCAAACCCATATTTGTGTCTGGGATATATTATCTCTACCTGATGAGTTTCTGGTACATTCAAACACCAAAATGATCAGATTAATGCAGATTACAAAACAATTGTAATCTTAACCAACCAGAGGTTGTTTCCCCAGAAATTCCATGTGTAATGGAATGATGTTTCTGTAAATGAACTAGAAGATCTCCTTCTTCTTAATATAGGAGTTTGTTTTCATCAATCATAAATCTGGTTATAGCTTGTCCACATAACCCTGCATTTTTTGGGGATAATGTTAGCCAAATGGCAATTTGCATCATACAATTGGGTTTGAATATGCATTGCAGAGTAATGCAAGCATGTTTTAAAAGTATTGGACATTATTGACCCATGTATGTCTTCCCCAAATACAATGATGCCAACTGAATGTCAGCTAAAAGACATACTGGAACACATTTCCTGTCCTAGCATCATTGACTCATGGGTGCCTAATTACTGAGTTACTGTTGGCACCCTGAGAAAAGCACAATAGACGGGTGTTTTATATATTTTTATATATTATTTACTGTTTCAGTCATAACAGTATCTTGGAATAGGTGAGAAACCAAATAATGTTGGCCACCAGGTTCACCCATAGCCTCACCAGTCCATACCAATATAGCAATCTTGGTGCTACATCGAAAACACCCGGAATATTTCTATTGTGGTCTGGTGTATACACATAAGTAGGGACACCAGCTTCAGGGTCAGTTTCATCCTGCCCTGGTACTCCCGAGTCTTACTCTAGGGAGACTTCATCCAGAACTATGCAAGGGCACTGGTGAATGAGATTCTGATTCTTTATAGGCACCATACTCATTGTATGGAAAATCATTCGGAGCCTGCCTTGGAATCTCATGGGTCTTAAAACCCTTAATTGTTTAGAGTTTTGAGCATTTTATCTTGCTCTAAAGAATTCATCCAGACCTATGAAAGGCACTGGTGAATGAAATTCTCATTCTTTATAGGCACCATACTTAGCGTATGGAAACTCCCATGGAGCCTGCCTTAGAATCTTATGGGTCTTTAAAAACCTTGACTGATTAGAATTTTGAGCATTTTATCTTGCTCTAGTGACCTCATCCAGACCTAACCAAGGTACTGGAGAATCAGAATTTCATTTTTATAGGCACCATACTCAACGTATGGAAACACCTTAGGAGCTTGCCTTACAGGAAGACATACATGGGTCTTAGAACCCTTGACTAAGTCAAGTGTGGAGCATTTTCACCATTTCCACCCTTCCCCTCATTCTTGTCCTCCCTTGGAGGAGAGTTACTTTCTTTACTGTTTTGTATTTGTGCATAAATCATATACCTTTAAAATTATAATTCTGAGAGGCATATTCTGCTTGCAGAATATTAGTATTAACCTCAGTATCACACAGGGTTATATACATTTCCATAAAGGAAAACTGCATCTGGTAACATATACACAGAGCAGACTTTATTTTACCATTGTGGGTATTTGGAGCTGGCATTTAGCGCAGCTGTTATCTCCAAACCCGATCTAAATAGCGGTAAATAGCGGGAACCGGCTTTTAAATCAGCCGTATCTCCCGATCCGATCTAAATCGTAAACGGCGGTTTCAGCGCATTCCATTCAATTACTGCAGTTTAAACACATACTCCAGCTGGCTCCGTATTTTCAAGCCAGATTTATAGTGTCTTTTAAAAAAAAATTCCACAATACATATACACTCTAGCTGGCTCTGCAGATTTACAGAGTTTAAAAAACACTTGCAGGAAGTTCAACACTGACTTACCTACGGGTTAAACTTACCGCTGGTGGGAGCAGTGCTCTCCACCCTGTCGATGTTCCACATACGTTGATATAATGCCGAACATCCGCCTGGCGGGACTTCTTCACATAGTCACTCACGTGACTCCAAAGTAAATTCAAGATGGAAGAGTGTAGAAGCAGCTGCCTTTGAGTCACCTCATTCAGCACAACAGGCTGAATTATTTTCTTTAATTAGGGCTTGTGTCATCGGGAAAAATGTAAGGGTAAACATATATACAGATTCTAGATATGCATTCGGAGTATTACATGATTTCGGACAATTATGGAGAGATAGAGGATTCCTAACCTCGGCAGGAACTAAAATATCTAATAAGCAGTTGGTGACAGATTTATTAAAGGCCCTGATGCTCCCCAGACAAATTTCAGAATTGAAGTGTAGGTAGTGCACTCACAAGCGGCCAGACCCCGACAGACATTGGTAATCGTAGTGCTGATCACGTAGCAAAAGAAGTATCCCGGGAACGGAAGATGGTGGTGCCAAAAATAATGAGGCAGACTAAAAGTTTAGGTAATAAGTCTCCCTCGGAAAAGCCAATGCCAACTGTCCAGGAAATTATTCAATTACATGAGGAAGCTTCTAAAGGGGATGTGAAATGGTGGGTGCACAATCGATTGCATGATGGGGTTATGGACTACTCTGGCAGGGCAGAATTACATGACAGATCCTCTTGCAGTTTTTGCTGTAGAGTCTATACATTTTGTAACCTACTGTGGCGCAATAGCCATTTGGAGATACTCTCTTAACTACTTAGTGGCATCTAAGATTACAAAGTTTGGCCCAGCAAGTGAATAGCAATTGCTTAATTTGGCAGAAGTACAATCCTGGAAAAGGAGTAGGTTGTGGAGATGGGAAGACATTTTTGCCCCTGGGTCCTTTTGAAACTGCAGATGGATTATAAAGAGTTGGAGAAATGTCAGGGATATAGATATCTACTCGTAATAGTCAATGTATTCATCAGGTGGATCGAGGCCTATCCAACACTTGATAACAAATGAGAGAAATTGGCCTTAGTTTTTGGTACCTCATTTGACTTAGTTCAGACAATGATCTACATTTTATTGGGCAAATTAATAAAGAGTTCTGTGAACAACTGGGCATCCAGCAGCAATTGCACTGTGCTTATCGACAACATGCTGCTGGACTGTAAAAAGGGCAAATCAGACCCTGAAAACTAAATTAGCTAAATTGAAGGTTGAGACAGGAATTGGTTGGATCAAATTACTCCCCATAGCTCTATTTGAAATGTGTGTCATGTCTGCAGGGAAATCTAGACTGAGCCCAGCTGAAATATTTTACTTCGGAGTCACGTGAGTGACTACGTGAAGAAGACCCCGCCTGGCGCTGGAACGTCATTACGTCGACGCTATCGGCAGAGGAAGAGCTGCAGAGCGCAGCTCCAGCACAGCGGTAAGGAAACGGCCCGCAGGTAAGTAAAATTATTTTACTTCCAGGGCGTTTTTCTTAAAACTCCGTAGGGTGGTAGGAAACCAGCAGGAGTTTAAATAAAAATAAAAATAAAATGTTTTAAAAAGAAAATCGCGGGTAAACGTGCGTCCCGGGGTGTAAAAAGTCGGGACAGCAGACTATTGCGGAGCCGGTTCCGATACCGGTGGCCGATTGAAATACCCGTTAGGGAGCCTTTAGTTGCTCCACAAACAACACTTGAAAACCCAGTGCCTAAAAGTAAAAAGAGGCTTGAAAGGCCTGAGGTTTCTAAAAGATCCTGTAAGGTAAGCCTAAAATTGGCTAAGTATGGATCTAATGGAGGAAATTCTCCAAATTATATCAACCAAGGGTCTAAGTACCCAGAATATTCCCAGGCAGCCCCTGAGGGGTTCCATATCGTGAATATGGTGCCAATTCGAATTGGGAATTTGAAACCCCAGTGCCTGGGTATGGACTGGAGGAAGTCTCCTTGAACGAGTTTCAGGAGTACCAGGGCTGTATGTGACAGACCCTGAAAGTGGTGTTTGTGGTCAGAAGTACCCACCACAATGCAAATCCAGGTGTGTCTGAAGGGCACAAAGTTACTATACCTGGTGGAGGCGGTGAGGCCATGGAAGGAACCTGGCGGCCAATGTTAATTATATGGTCTCTCACCTGCCTCAAGAAGCTGTTATGGTTGAAACAGCAGATTTGCATTTAAACATGTGCTCGCTTCGGCAGCACATATACTAAAATTGGAATTATACAGAATTTAATGCATGAAGCATTCTAAAACACCTTTAAGAAGGTACCTGGTAAATCCGGGTTTTGGGCGCCAATGTCAGCAATTATGCGGGCGCAGGAATTACGATTAAAAGAATCCTCAAACTAATTGGCATCACTGTCTTTTAAGACAAGCTGGGAAGTTGTGGAATGACTAAAGTTCAGAATGAAACAAAATATGTTAGGTTTATTCTGCAAACTTATTTGAGTTAAATTATATAAATAAAAGATTGCCATTCGGCCTCTTTTACATCCAAAGATTTACAGGACAAGCAATGTTCAAACTCCTGGTTATTGATTCGGAGAAAATCTGTTTAAGCAAATTAAGTATGGATGAAGGGGAAGAACTGTTGGTCTTATGAAACCCTTTAGTTGGCCAGTAGGCTGGTCATATGGAAAAGGGATTTGATTTGAGCCGAGGCAGGAGTATGATAAGGAAGAATTTCCAGCCAGCAAATCGTTTCTCGGCTTTTTGGCTAAGATTAAGCATGGTATCTGTTCTTATCAGTTTAAATCTGATACGTCCCTTATCTAGGGACCATATATTAATAAAATAACGAATGTACACCCACATTTTTGGGTAAGGAGGTAATTTCGTCAAACAGTTGGGGAGGTACAAAACTTAATCCTATTTAAGAAGGATGTTTGGATGAACCTCAGATTGGTGGTAGACTCCAAATGTTGATAATGAAGAGGTATGGATCCATTGGGACACAATAACCTGATCATTCTTCATGTTATAGTCTTGGAATAATTCAAATTGACAAAGACGTGGGAATTTGTGTGAGGAAGGAGGTATTGAGAAACAGGAAAGGATCCACAACAATTGTATCAAATATTTTCCCCAGGCCATAGAAGATGGGGTTGTACAATCATGTTAGATCTCACACAATTAAATATATTGTCCAGTAAAAAAATTTTAAATGGACACATTCAACACTGCTATACAGCAGGTATCAACTGGTGGTTATGGCTGCAATAAATTGAAGAGATGCATTTTTCGGTCCCAATTCACCATAATTTCATAGGTAATTAAAGTTATGGATGAGACAGTTTGTGGTACTACAAGCTTTGCCTTTAAGGATTAAGCCAGCATTTGCACTGCCTTAGGCACAAAAGTACATCGTTATGGCTTATCTAGATGACATTTAATTGTCAATGCTAATCAGGAGCCAGGTGGAAAATTAGTCTCAGTAACTACAAGTTGTTTGAGAAGTTGGGTTCCTGATCCATCCAACAAATCTAAGATACAGCAATCCCAAACCATTGAATATCTGGGGTTTGAGATTAACTCAGTTACCAGGTTGGTAACTTTACCAATGGATAAGTGTTGGATTTGACAAATGTGTGTCAAGACTTGATTTACGAACCTTATCCCTCCATCCGAGAGGTTGCCAAAATTATTGGTAAATTGGCAGCAGCATTTCCAGACAGTAGAGTTTGGTCGTCTACATTACCAAAATCTTCAAAGGGCAAAAACTCAAGCGCTTATTCAGCGAGCAAGCCATTTGATAGGCCAATGCAATTGCCTAAGGAAGTTTTATCAGAATTACATTGATGGATTGAGAATGTTCCATAAGCTGCTTAGAACTTTTAGTTCATCAGCCAGTAGTGTTTTGCAAAATGACGAAGTTCTCTCGGATGGGGGGGGGGGGGTTCGGATAATGAGACCAGCTGTAGAGGCAGATGGGCTGTCCAAGAGGATTTATTGTTCCAAACATGGTATTAATTATTTGGAGCTCCTGGTAGCATTTTATGTATTAAAAGCTTATTGCCCTTCATTAAAGGATTTGCATGTCCAAGTACAAATAGATTATACCACAGCTGTGGCATATATTAATCACATGGGTGGTGTTAGATCAATATCATGTGATCATCTGGTAAACCAGATGTGCCAATGGTGTATGGCAAAAAATATTTGGCTTTCAGCTATTTATCTCTCGGGGAGAGACAATGTTGTGACAGATAAAGATCACAAATATTTGAAGACAATACAGAATGGATGTTAATCCACAAAATTTCAAAATATTGTCAGTCGCTATGGAGTGCCGGACATTGATCTGTTTGCATCTAGATTGAATCACCAATTGCCCAAATACGGGTCTTGGGGAACACGATCCAGCGGCAGTAGCGGTGGATGTTTTCTCGCTACACTGGGGAATTTGTTCTTTTATGATTTTCCCCATTCTGTCTCATTGGGCAATGTCTCAATAAAAAGCGCAAGACGCTGTCGAATGCAATTTTTTGGTGGTGTCAGATTGGCCCACGCAGTCATGATTCCCATTGATGCTAATATGCTTATTGAACCATGTATGACAATTCCCAGTTGCGACAATCTGTTGACACAACCAGTAACAAAAGGAATTCATCCATTGCATGATCATATGTATTTGTTAGTTACACAAAGAGCTGGAGAAGCTCAGCGGGTGCAGCAGCATCTAGGGAGTGAAGGAGATGGGCGACGTTTCGGGTCGAGACCCTTCTTCAACACATATGTATTTGTTAATCTGCAGGTTCTGACCAGACCATTGCAAGAGTTGTACTGTCGGACAGGACCATGGATGTTATAGTTGCAGCTTGGAGGAATAGCACTAAAACAATATAAGTCGCATATAAGGAAATGGGAAGTGTACACAGTCAAAGATATCTTATCATACTGCAAACATTTCAAATGTATTACAGTTCCTTGCTGGGTTACACTTGATGAGCATTTGAGTATAGTGCCATTAATTGTGCTCGTAGTGCATTGTCATCCTATTTAGGACAAATTTCAGATCGAGATTCATTGGGTCTCACCCATTAGTATCCCGACTCATGAAAGGAATTTCAATAAAATCATCCTAAGCCCATATATACAGGAATTTGGGATGTTAGCATTGTTCTCACTTTGTTTAAACAATGGACTCCAATTAATTCAATGTCTTTGCAGAAATTAACATTCAAGGTGGTAAAGTTAATGGCATTGGTATCAGCTCAAAGAGAGTACAAGCTTTGCAGTTGTACGGTTGGATTGCATACATGTGACTGCAGATAACATTATGTTTTATGTTTATGACTTGATCAAACAAAGCAGACCAGGAAGAACTGGAATGAAGGTAATGTTTAAAGCATATCCTATTGATGAAACATTGTGTGTGGTTAAGCATTTAACTCAGTACATTGAGGTAACCAAAATCTCAGAGGTTCTGAGAAAGCGTTATTAATAACACACAAAAGCCACATACAAAAGGTTCAGTTCAAACCATTTCTGGATGGTTTGTGTCTAGCAAGAATAGACACTGATGTGTTTAAATCTCACTCCACTAGGGCGGCAGCTACGTCCGTGGCAAAGGTACAGGACGTGCCACTCGATAAAATTTTAGAGGCCGCAGGGTGGTCTAGAGAAGAGATTTTCAAAGTTCTAGAATAAACCTGTTGTCACAGTGCCAGGATTTAGACACACAGTAATGGGTTCTCTTTAATGCTTGCTTTGTTTTATATTATCGATTTATATTATCGATTTATGTTACCATTGACAACATTTATCAATTTATTTTGTAATTTTCCCCTAAGGTAGAGGGGTTATTATTAAAAAGTTGTTCTTTTTATGATTAAAGGACTTATTACATAAATTGTAACAATGTCCTAAAAATACTATTTACTCACTACTGTTTTGACTAAACAGAGAGTCGTATGAAATGAGTTTACGACATGAAAAACACAGAGCTTCAAAATCTTCACGTAGTCACTCACGTGACTCCGAAGTAAAATAGTGAGATTAAACGAGAACTTACCAGTTCGAAGTTTGATCTTTATTTTATGAGGAGTTACGATGAGGGATTACGTGCCCTCCACTCCCAACCCTCATAATGTAAATGATCATCTGGTAGTTCTAGTCTATTTTGAGCCTTACTATTTTACTTCGGCTATTGGTTTCTGTGTTTTTCATGCCGCTGCTTTGAAGTATGCCGTTCCAGCGCCAGGCGGGGTCTTCTTCACGTAATCCCTCATCGTAACTCCTCATAAAATAAAGATCAAACTTCGAACTGGTAAGTTCTCGTTTAATCTCACTAATTTATGGTAGACCCCTCAAAATTCCATGGAACAAGAATGCAATGAAAGTTTGAAATTTCCATCATATGACTGTGGAGAAGACTCGAGCGCTAAGAGATTTGCATTGTAGGGTGAGAGCAGCGTATGGTGAGTTACATCTATTACCTTCATCTACTAAGGTGGAGCCTGGAGACTATGTCCTTGTAAAGAATTGGGTAAGGAAAGAGTTGGAGGTTCGTTGGAAAGGACCTTATCATGTTCTTTTAACAACTCCAACAGCAGTGAAAGTGGAAGGTAGAAATGTATAGGTGCATCTCCACCACTGCAAGATCAGCAGTGGAAATAGTAGGCGGCTAACTCTCATCACGCAGAAATCACTTGGGTAACATCATACTCATTTCATCAAGAGTCAAGAACAGATGCACCCAACAAGATGAACAAAAGGGATACACACCCATGAAAACCCGGGAGGTGAAGACTCATTAGCCAGAAGTCACAGCCACACCCATGAACACCCATAAAAGGGGGGAATGATAATATTGGACAATTTAGTATGTGACAAAATGGAGGATTTCTGCCTTTGCAAAACCGGCTTCTCATCTATCTGCAAAAGCTGCAAAACCATGAGACCCGTTGCTCCAGAATGTCTGAGTCCTGGGAGGGAGCTATGGACAGGGAGATGTCCAGATGTCCCCTCTATTGTTAATATGTATGAGGGATTTGTAGAAAGTGCTGGGCCTTACTGCAATTGCATGTACAGGATTGGTTTGGAAAAGGTATGTTATAATACTACTGTTAACTATGTTGCATGGTCTTTGCACAGTTATCTTGTGATTGGTCAAGGCATGGAGCTTTGCTTGAATTGTTTATGTTACCTGGATAAATGTTTCTTTACTTAGGGGATCTGTCTTTCATAAGAAACTATATGTGGAAACAATGTAATGGGGTATTTTGTGATTGGGTTAGGGAACTGTCAATTAATGTATTGTATGATCTTTATTTATGAATGGTTTGTAGTGGTTCTCCCCCTCCCCCCCCCCCCCCCCCCACCCCATGTATTTCGCGCCACAGGTCCGATACCATATATAAGAGGGGACCCTACATGGATCGGTGTCAATCTTCTGGTCAATCAAAAAAGTATTGATGATAAAGGAAACAGGCCATTGTAAGCTGTTTGTAGTGTGAACATGAGAAGCTAGTGCGACTTGGGTGGGAGGGGGGAGATGGAGAAGGAATGTCAGGGTCCGAGGGCTGACTGTCTATATCTCTCGGTTCCCTGATCCCTGACCAGTCTGAACAAGGGTCTCGACCCGAAACGTCGCCTATCTCCTTCGCTCCTAGATGGTGCTGCACCCGCTGAGTTTCTCCAGCTTTTTGTGTAACCCTCGATTCTCCAGCATCTGTAGTTCCTTCTTCAACAAGTAATTGGATAGGAAAGGTTTAGAAGAATATGAGCAGAATGTCAACAGACCAAAAGGGTGGCGCAGTGACGCAGCAGTAGAATTGCTGCCTTACAGTGGCAGATACTAGGATTCAATTCTGACTACAGATGCTGTTTGTATGGAGTTTGTACGCTCTCCCCATGACCGCATGAGTTTTCTCTTGGTGCTCTGGTTTCCTCCCACACTCCAAAGAAGTACAGGTTTGTACATTAATTGACTTGGTGTAGTTGTAAATTGTCCCTAGCGTGTGTAGGATAGTGTAGGTGTGCAGGGATCGCTGGTTGGTGTGGACTCAGTGGGCTGAAGGGCCTGTTTCTCATGGTATTTCTAAACTAAACTAAAGGTGGCACTAGTCTAGATAGGGCATCTTGGTCAGTGGAGGCCAATTGGGCCAAAGGGTCTCTTTCCATGGTGTAAGACTCTAATACTCTATACTCATACATATTTGTTCCTTTAATTTCTGTTTCCTATGGGGGCAGGGGGGATAGTATAATGTTATCATCCCCTTCTCATTACTCAGTTCCATCCAGATGTGCTTATTGAACTATGGAGAGAGAACCAGTTAATTGTTCAAGTCCGGGCCCCATCACCCTCTTGCACAATTATGGGTTATATTAGATTGTATTGGCAGTGAGCTCCAAATAAAGCTCTGAAAAAGCCTGACACTGCCCATTGTGTTGGCGTTGCATGAACAATATGGTTCAAAGTGTTAGCTTTCTGCTTAAAATCCTCAGAGGCTTTTGGTTGAAAAGACTAACTAGGAAGTTGGTTGCTACAGCAAATTAGATACTGGCCTGCAGCTGCTGAGACCTGAATTTCAATTACATTCGGACTCATGAACTGAAAATATAGTTTGTTCTAAAGACGCATTGTTAATTAATTTTAGACAACACTAATCCAGTTCAATGGAATAGTATATATACCAGAGAAGATTAATTACAATTTAATTTCAAAGATGCCAACTTCTATGTCCTTATCATTGTGTACGTGTGTCTCAGGAGCTCTGTTTCTGAAACCCGCACATAATTCTGCTACATCCTCTTCTAACCACCCCAGTACTCTCCATGCTATCATCCAATCTTTTCAGCTTATTAAATTTCAACTGAAATACTGAAATTTTGAAGTTCAAATCTCTGCTCCCATGGCTCAATCTGCACTAAATACTGCTCACCCGCCACCAGTGAACATGGACACAAAATGCTGGAGTAACTCAGCAGGACAGGCAGTATCTCTGGAGAGAAGGAATGGGTGATGTTTCGGGTTGAGACCAGTGAACATACATTGGTTTGCAGTCAACCATCGTCTTGAATGTAAATTTGTTATCTGTGCAACACAGAATAGTTCCGAACTTTCCATGATTCTCCTCTCTCTATAATGTGCTCCACATTACCAGTTCTCCAGAAATATTGCATCTTCCAGTTAAAACTTCTCAAACATCCCTGTCCCATGAGATAACGGATGATTAGCCATGACATTTTTGAGAAGGGTTTGAATAAAGTTATTAGATGAATGAAAAAACAGTGCAGAGGTTAAAGATCCTATCAGATGTATCCAATCCAGTAATTGTGGAGATGCATGGATAGTGGCCTAGTTACAGCTCCTTTCTGCTCCTATATTTGGAGTAACATACATCCTGTGATGGACCTAACCATACATATTCTTGGCTGGGGAAATATGCATTGCATTTAATTCGTATCATAAAAGTCATCTTCTGCATAAACTTTCCTTTAAACTAGAAAGGCTGGGGGGAGGGACTCGGGTAGAGGGGGCTAGGGAACAGGGTGCGGGGCAAGAGGCTAAGGGGGGACTTGATTGAGGTCTTTAAAGTGATGAATGGGATAGACAGAGTTAACGTGGATAAGCTTTTCCCATTGAGGGTAGGGAAGATTCAAACAAGAGGGCATGACATGAGAATTAAGGGACAGAAGTTTAGGGGTAACATGAGGGGGAACTTCTTTACTCAGAGAGTGGTGGCTGTGTGGAATGATCTTCCTGCAGAAGTGGTGGAGGCAGGATCGATTTTAACATTTAAAAGTAAAGTCGATAGGTATATGAACAGGAAGGGAATGGAGGGGTATGGTCTGAGTGCAGGTAGATGGGACTAGGGGAAAATGAATGGTCGGCACGGACTGGAAGGCCTGTTTCCATGCTGTAATTGTTATATGGTTATTGTTGTTATAAGCACAGTCATGGTAATGATGGTAATAATAATGGTAATATTATGTTGACAAATAATGTGATAGCATGAATTTTCTATATTTTAGTTCAGTGTATGACGGTAAGCTAGATCAGTGGTGGACAGGGATTTGGAGGTTGTGTAAATGCAGCTAAAGAGTCTAAAGTTTGACGTGAAGGGGTCACGATATCAAGAATGGGGGAAATTATGGTCAAAACCTTGGGAGTCGGAACATAGAACATAGAACAGGACAACACAAGAACATACCCTTTGGCCTATAATAATGTCAGGGGTTATGGGGAGATGGCAGGAGAATGGGGTTGGGAGAGAGAGATAGATCAGTCATGATTGAATGGCGGAGTAGACATGACGGACTGAATGGCCTAATTCTGCTCCTATCACTTATGACCACATGATCTGTGCCAAACATGATGGCAAAACCATCTCTTATCTACCTACACATAATCCATATGAACATTCTCTGCATATCCATGTGTCTCCCTAAAACCCTCTTAAATGCTACTATTGAATCTGCCCCCAGCAACAGCCCTGGCAGCAAATTCCAGGCATCCACCGCTCTCTGAATAAAAAAAAACTTGCCCTGCACATATTCTTTAAACTTTGCTCTTCTCACCTTAAACTATGCCCTCTAGTATTTGTATTTATATCCTAGGAAAACAATCCTGAGTGTCAATTCTATCTATGTTCTCATAATTTTATACAGTTAACCCTTGTTTTAATGGACCTCTTTATAATGGATTTCGATTACAGCAGACCAAAACCTCTGTAGTCCGAGTTTGTTGTTTCATGGAATGACCACAAGGTGTATGGAGCGAAGGGTGTTTTTGAACTTAATTAAGTTTATAGATACAAGCACCGGCTCCAAGCTGATCAACGATCACTCATACACCAGATCTATCCTACACTAGGGACAATTCACCGATGTATTTCTATCTTTTCATCCACATTGCATAGACAAAGACATTGTGACACCACAAGCTTCCCCCACCCCCCCTCCTGCAAAGACGTGCAGGCCTGCAACACAACTGGCTGCAATGCCACCACCCCACAGTGCTAGAGATCCGGGCCCAACCCCCTTATTTAGTTATAATGGATCATCAGTAGTAATGGACACCATCTCCCCCGTGTGGTCTGACATTGTGAGGTTTTACTGTACTTCAATCAGATCTCACCACAACCTCTGGCATTCCGGCGTAAACAATCCAAGTCTGTTCAAACTCTCTCTGTAGCCAATACCCCCCAAATCAGGCGACATTCTGGTAAACCTCTTTGGTACTCTTTCCAGATCTTCCACATCCTTCCTGTAATGGGGCGACCAGAACTGCATGCAATACTGTGGCCTAACCAAAGTCCAATAAAGATGCATCATAACTTCCTGACTCTTAAGGGCCTGTCCTACCAGCATGCAACTCTATGCGATGAGTGTGACCCAACGTGGTCGCTTGAGCCGTCCGGCGTTGTGGGGCCGGTCCCACTTCGATCGCCGGAGCCGTGCGGAATTGTGCGGAGTTCGTCCCGACATCGCGCGGGGCTCCGAAAAACTGACTACGTTCAAAAATTCTGCGCGGCACTGGCTTGTCGGCTCGCAGTCGCCTCGACGCATGACACACTGCCTCGACATCATGCCTCCGTGAACCTATCTGTAGGTGCCTCCGTGACCCTCTATGTGTGTGGCTCCGTGGCCCTCTGTGTGTGTGCCTCTGTGCCCCTCTCTGTGTGCCCCTCTCTGTCCTGGCAAACTTACCTTAAGACTTCGCTCCAAGTTCGCCTCACTTTGCGCCGCGTTGCGCCACTCACATGACCTCCGCACGCCCTCGCTGCCGGTTTGGTTGCGCTTGCCGCATGCAGGCGCATGCTGGTGGGAACGGCCCTGTACAGGGCATCACCCGACCTCCGCGTGGCCCCCGCTTCTAGTTTGATCGCGCTCATCGCATGGTCGGATGCTGGTAGGACAGGCCCTTTATACTCAATGTCCCAACCAATGTAAGCAGGTATACCAGATGCCTTCATTACCACTTTATCTGCCTGTGTTGCTGCCATCTGATTCTTTTGCAATCCATTGAAGTCCTGGCTGAAGGCTAATATCTAATTTACTGCAACAACCCATACATAGAGTTAATACATTTTATTGACTTTCTGGGTTTTTTTTTTCTTTTTTAATTGCTTTTAGCTTTTTTGCTCTCTTTCAAAATTGTTTATAATCATACAAATCGATTTGAATGAAATTTGTTATTAAATGTCTTGAGTTATCAGAGACAGATGGCAAGCTGTCAAATTATATCAGTAGTCTGGGGGGACAAGGTTTGAGCACGTATTGTTGCTCCACATCTTGTGTTCAGTGTGAAAGGGGCTGGGGTCAACTTGTTCAGCCCTCAAAATAAGTCATTGTGGCCAGGGACTGCAGGTTTGGTCATGTATGGGGTTATCCTGCTTAATATTGGAGCTGTCCTCCATTGCCCAGGGATCATTGACATCCAGAAACATTCAAAACCATTGAATAAGTAATTGGTAAAATTATAATTAACCCAGAAAATATAAGTAAATGACAACGATTGCACAAAGAGAAAATAAAGGGCCTGTCCCACTGACACGACTTTACAGCGACTGTCTTCGACCTTCAAGGGCACTCGCCTGGAAAACCTCTAGCTGGATCGACCGTCAGTGATGAAACAGCGAGCTGGATCGACCGTCTGTGCACACGCGCTCAAGAACACACACACACACACACACACACACACACACACACATGCACACGCACGCACACGCACGCACACGCACGCACACGCACGCACATGCACGCGATGAACAGGAAGGTAAAAGACGGCTGGCACAGTTCGGTAAGTCCTTTAGAGAGCGGGGGGGAGGGGGAGGGGGTGGCGGGGGAGAAGACAAGGAGTGGAGACACTTTTATGAAGCCAGACAACATTTAATAAAGTTTAGCGGGCATTCTTACCTTTTTTTTCACAACGAGCTTTACCTTCCACTACTTTCGATTAACTTTGATTGACTTCGACTACATAAAAATAACATTACAACCTACTACGACCTACCTCGACTAAACCCATGACTTTTTCCATGGCAACCTTTTTTTACTCGCAGGCATTTTTCAACATGTCGAGTACGCGGGGACTACTCTCGAGCATGAAGTAGAGTTACAAAGACCTCCTTGGACCTCGTGTCGACCATGCTGCCAGTATGAGTTGAGGGCAAACTCGTCTGAACTCGTGAATTAGGTTGCGCAGTGGGACAGCCCCTTAAAGCACATTAAGAAAATCATATAAAATAATATTTGTTTACATTTCTCTCAAATGAAATTCTCCCACTCTCTTTAATGGCCTGCTGTACATCCACCAGGTCTGATCGATAGACAGCTTTCCCACTCTGAGATAGACACAAGATGCTGGAGTAACTCAGCGGGACAGGCTGAGAGACACCTGGACTCCACCTCACATGTTGCAACTGTTGCTCTGCTGCACTTCAGTCTATGCTTGGGAATTGCCCTTTATGGGTTCATCAGTATGAAGAAGGATCTTGACCCGAAATTTTGCCAATTCCCTCTCCATAGATGCTGCCTCACCCGCTGAGTTACTCCAGCATTTTGTGTCTACCTTCAATTTACCAGCATCAGCAGTTCTTTCTTAAACAGATCTCAGCACAAGTTTGTTTTGATAGAGTTGATAAAGAAAACAGCAAAACTACAATGTTGGAGAGGCTTAAAAAACTACTGAGATATTATGCAAAATATCCCATTGATCCCTTTGAAGCCCACAAATCAAGTGTCAAATAAAAAAAAACTGTAATAATGAACTTGAAAACATGGCATTTTCAGTTCAGTATGTTTCAAAGTGCTTTACAGCCAATTAAGTATTTCTTGAGTGTAGTTATTGTTGGAGATAAACATGGTGTCTCAGTATCTCTCCCACTCTAACATACTGGAAAAATAGACAGTAATTCAAACTTACAGGAGTACTTTATTATATAAAAGGAAAGCTTACAGTGAAGGACACCATTCTTGCAATGGGTTTCTTCACAAAGACAGACGCTCTGGCCAGTTCCATGTTAAACAATATAGCAAGAATACAAAGAGTGGGTTACATTATAAACACTCTAACCTAATCCACTGTGTTCAGTGTGTCCAATGTGGTCCCTGTAATGTGTTATAAATTCCAACTAAATGAACACATCATGACCGCATGAAGACCAATGAAATAAATAATCCAGTGATTTTGTTTTATTGTGATTGTTGAATATTGGTCAGAGCACTGGAAGAATGCCCATGTCTTTTATTTGTTGTGTTTTTGGAAATATTTGCACTAACTTGACAATCAGATCTGCTTTCAGTTTAACGACTTAACCAAAAGGAAACATAACACTCTCGCAGTACAATAGGAAGATCAACCAGATCTACATCTATGAAACTCTATGTTTTTTTCTGCTGAATTGAACTTTTACAGAAACGTAATCAATAGATCTGCTCATTAAAAAAGACACAAAGTGCTGGAGTAATTGAGCGGGTCAGGGAGCATCTCAGGAAGACAAGGATAGGTAACGTTTTGGGTTGGAACCTTCTTCAGACAAATTATAGTAGGGGAGAGAAAGCTGGAAAAGAGGCAGGGGATCGGATAAAGCCTGGCAAATATTAGGTGGATATAAGTGAGGGGAGATGGGTGGACAAAGACCAGAAGTGAAAATAAGACAAATGGCTGTAATAAAATGAGAGAAGCAAATGCAATGTAAAGCCAGAGGAAGGAATATAGGTGAAAATGGTGAAGGAGACTGGATATTGGGAGCAATGGGTGCACATTGTGCGGCACAGTGAGAAGAAGGGGACAGAGATGTGTGTGTGTGTGTGTGTGGGGGGGGGGGGGGGGGGGGGTTAGTGTTCTAAAATTGGAAAACTCAATGCTCATTTCATAGGGTTGTAAGCTGACTTTGCAGATTTTGAGGTGCTGTTCCTTTACTTTGCATGTGACCTCAGCCTGGCAATGCAAGAGCCCCAGGAAGAGAAAGGTCAGTGTGGGAATGGGAAGTTAAAATGGTTATGCAACTGGGACATCCAACTGGCCTAGGTAGACTGAGGACAGGTCTTTGAGAAATTGGTCACCTAGGCTATGCTCGGTCCTACCAATGTAAAGGGGGCCACATTGGACACACTGAACACAGTAGATTAGGTTAGAGGAAATGCATGTGAATGTCTGTCTCACGTGGAAGGGGAACTGGAGTCCCCGGATGTGAGGGTGTATGTGTAGGGACAGGTTTTAAACATTTTGCAGTTGCAGGGGGAGGTATCTGGAGAGGGGGTGGTTTGATTTTGAAGGGCCGAGTGAATCAAGGAGTTGCAGATGGAGTGGTCTGTTTGGAAAGCCAAAAGGGGTGGAAATAGGATGATGTGACTGGTGGTGAGATCACGTTGAAGGTAGTGGAAATGTCAGAGAATTATGTGTTCAATGTAATGGCTGGTGGGGTGAAAGATGAGGACCAGGGAAACTCTATCCTTGTTCTGTTTGGGGGGAGAGGGAGTGAGAGCAGAAATACGGGACATAGAGAAGACACGGGTAGGTGATCCATCCACAACAGCATGGGGAAACTACCTTTACTAAATAAAGAGGACTTCTTAGATGTCCTATTGGAAAACATCATCTTGGGAGCAAGATGGGAGCAGAATCAGCAGTGACAGAAAAATGTACAGTAGGAGATGGTATCTTTGCAAGAGGCAGGGTGGAAGGTGGTTTCGTCCAGATAACTGTGGGAGGCAGTAGGCTCATAGTAGATGTCTGTTGATACTTTGCCTCCCATGATGGAGACAGAGAGATCGAGCAAGTGGAGGGAGGTGTCAGAGAAAGTCCAAGTCAATTCGAGGACAGGATGGGAGTTGGTGGTAAAGGTGAAGTAATCAATGATGTCTGCATGAATGCAGGAGATGGTCCTGATGCAGTCGTCAATGTAGCAGAGAAAGACTTGAGGGATGGTGCCAATGTATGTCTGGAACAAAGACTGTTTGACATATCCGACAAAAGGCAGACATAACCTATATCAAAGACTCTTACACACAACATCCTCTGTCTTACCCTCACAAGTCACTTTTGTCACCTCCTCAAAAAGCTCAATCAGATTTGTAAGACATAATTATTGTGTTCCTAATTATTTAATTCTAATTTGAAAGTCATTAAGTCTTATCCCTGAGAATCCTCTCTCATAGCTTCCCACAACTGAAATGAGGTTCAGTTTCTTATAATATCCTGGATTATCCTCATCACCCTTACAAAGAAACAACACTGGGTCCTCTGAATTCCTTTGAGAACACATCTGTGGCTCGAGAGGATTCAAAGATCTCCATCAAGGACCTAGCAATCTACTCTTGTATCTCTCAATAAAATAACATTTCAAGTCCTGGGGTTTTATCCACCTTAATGCTCTTCAGGACCATCTCGGCCTTGACCTCAAATTGCCCTAACATATTAGCATATCCCACACTGATCTCACTATCCATATCCTTCTCCTTTGTGAATACTGGCAAAAAGTGCTTCTTTAGTTTCTTGCTTTACATCTTCCAACTCTAAGCTTAAATATCTTAGAGTAGTCCTACCCTCTCCTATGTTATCCTCTTGTTTTTAACTAATGTATTAAATGCTTTGGGATTCTCTTTAATCTAACTTGCCAATAATATTTCAGGAACCTTTCTGGTCTTCCTAATTCCCTGATTGAGTCATTTCCTGCATATTTTATATTCCTCCATTTTGTTCCTGATTTCATCTTCCAAAAGTTTACCAATGCTTCTTTCTGTATTTGACCAAATTTGCAACCTCTCTCAGGATTCCAAGGTTCCCTTACCTTGCCATCCATGTCTCTCTTCCTTACTGAAACAGTCTTGAATCTTTTACATGTTTTAGACCAGGTGGGGAATATGAGACTCTGCATGCGCTGTGAATGTGCCATATCATAGGAAACAGAAATGGATTTCAGTCCATTAAACATTGAAACTATTTTTGGCTGCAGATGAGGATTGAGCTAATCCAATAGTGACATGTGTGCACCATAATGATCTTTCTGGTTTAATTTAAACTGGCAAGCTCACACGGTGGATTGTCAAAATATATCTCTCAGCAAAGGAAGAATAAAGAAGAACAAAAGCAGCTTCAATACTTGGATCAAGAAAAAGGTAGGATTTCAAAGCAAAGGCATTGTTCACTAAAACAAGGAATTGTATATGACAGAACATGAATGGAGTGAGTTTGCAATGTTTCAGTGCAAATATGTATTGAAACCATTAGTGTTCATTAGAATTTAGGGCAATGATCAATATTATTTGCAATGAACTGAAAGATAGCCTCAACTAATTAACACTCAGAACCAACATGCTATGAGCTGGAAAAGGATGAAAGAGTGTGGTGTCCAGCTGGTCATGTTTATGTTTATGACAGAAGAAAGGAAGACTGTAATTAATGATGGAGCTTTGATGCAGCCTACGTGGTCTGGAAATATATTGTGAGTCATCAACTGGTGAAAATGCAGTAAGAATGGAATGTGTAGGAAGTTCAGAAGATTATTGTAGTTTCTGAGTGATGATAAAGATGAACCAAGAATTCTAAAGTGGGTAATAATATTGTAAATATTTATTGAAAAATTGATGCTTTGTTTGAAATGTAGAAACAGAAAATAGGTGCAGGAGGAGGCCATTCGTCCCTTCGAGCCAGCACCGCCATTCATTGTGATCATGGCTGATCGTTCCCTATCAATAACCCATGCCTGCCTTCTCCCCATATCCCTTGACTCCACTAGCTCTATCTAACTCTCTCTAAAATCCATCCAGTGACTTCGCCTCCACTGCCCTCTGTGGCAGGGAATCCCATAAATTCACAACTCTCTGGGTGAAAATGTTTTTTCTCACCTCTGTCTTAAATGACCTCACCTCTATTCTAAGACTGTGGCCCCTGGTTCTGGACTCGCCCAACATTAGGAACATTTTTCCTGCATCTAGCTTTTCCTGTCTTTTTATAATTTTATATGTTTCTATAAGATCCCCCTCATCCTTCTAAACTCCAGTGAATACAAGCCTAGTCTTTTCAATCTTTCCTCACATGACAGTCCCGCCATCACAGGGATCAATCGCGTGAACCTCATGGCTGATCATCCAAAATCAGTACCCCATTCCAGCTTTCTTCCCATATCCTTTGATTCTGTTAGCCCTAGGAGAGATATCTAGCTCTCTTGAATACATTACAATACATTGAAGACTTTGTTAAGAAAGTCGTAGATGTCATTTGTTTTGCTTATTTCTTCATTTTTGAGATCTGGGCATTTGTTGGTAAGACTACCATTTATTGTTTATCCTTACCTTGCCTTGAAGGTTTGAAACTACTGGTGAGCTGCCATGTTGAATTACTGCAGTTCTTCAGATGAAGATTTATCCACAGTGCTGTTTAGGAAGGAGTTCTAGGATTTGGATTCAAGAATCAGAAAAACTGATGATACATTCCCAAGTCAGGAAGGTGTGAGACATGTAGGGGGTTCTGCGGTGGTGATGTTCCTATGCACCAACTGCCCTTGTCTTTATTGATGGGTTTGAAACAAATAGTAGCGTAGTCTGTATTTGTAATGGCAGCATATATTGTAGAAGGTACACATTGTAGCCACTGTGTGCTGGTATTTGGCAGAATTAATTTTCACTGTGGTTGGTGTGGTGACAATCCAACAGGATACTTTGTCATGGATGATGTCAAGCTTCTCCAGAGATTCTGCCTCTGCCACTCGTGCAAGCAAACCCAGAGTGTTCCTAACTTGTCATGTAGATGGTTGTGGGAAAGCGAATCACTCACTGCAGAATATCCAGCTTCTGACCCTGTCTTGTAGCTAAAGCATTTACAGTATATAGGTGTGGTTACGTTTCAGTTTAATGGTAAGCCTCAGGATATTATGGTAGAAAGACTCAGACAAGGTAGTGACATTAGTGGTCAATAGCAGCTAAACCCTTGTTGGGCTTTCCTTAGTCTTCCTTAAACTAATGTGGCATGCATGCTGCTTACCATCTATCACCCCTTGCTTGAATGTTCACTGGAGCTTGCAGCTCACAGGCTCAGATCGCTTCATTTTCTAAGTAGAATTATCAGTGAATATTCTCACATTTGACCCTATGAAACAGCTGAAGATAGTTGGTACTGGGATACTGCCCTGAGCAATAAAATCCAAGGCAGGGTTGACCACCATCAACCATTGCATCGTCCTTCATGCGCGGTATCGCTGGAGAATTTTTCCTTTGATCCCCATTGTTTTCAATTTAATGTGATGCTACACACTGTCAAGCGATGCCTCGATGTGAAGGGCAGTCACTCTTTCAGACAATTTTCTGCTTGTCAGTTTTAGTTTGGTTTTATGTAAACTCTTGGGATCTGTAATACTGATGTAATTTGTGAAGGCTCAGAAAGGCAGGTGCAATCATTGGGCTTGTAAAGGGCAGGTCATGTTTGACCAATTTAATTGCATGTTTTGTGGAGTATATAGATAGAGAATTGAAGCAAATATTCAAGAGAAGATTCACAAAAAGCATTTGGGAAGTGTCACTTTGGAAATGAAGGAACAAGAATTAAAGAGCGTGCAATAACATAGGCAGTAAGGTGACAGGGGACACCAGAATAAAGGTAAATGGAGGTTATTCCGATAGGTGGGATTTGCATGCACAATGTATCTGGAGGTGTCCATTGGACCAGCCCTGCAATGCTGCTGAGTTTTAAGTCTAAACGCTTCTGGAAGGTAGCATTACCTTCAGAATAAGGGCAGACTTTATTGCAAATGAACAAGAAAACAAGTGCTCATGTCACAGGTACGAGATTACATTACATGACCTCATGGCAGTTGCATATTTACTCACAATTGTAACATAGAATATACTGTAAATAGGGCATTGCCTGGGACCATTTTAGTATTCCAAGTAAATACATAATATGTATGGAAATGATAACTATTCCAAAGGGAATTAATGAATTAAGTGAAAGCAATGAGTCAAAGGGATATGGATGATATGGTTAAATATTTGTGTGAATGTTTTAAGTGAATAGTAGGCTCTGATGCGCGCTGAATATCATGCTTTAATTTCAATAACTCTGACTACAATGCAATGAATATGGCATGGACAGGATATACCAGGGAATATAATATTAATTATGTCAAGAGTACAAGTTCACTAGGTGTCATTCCATTTGTGAATATTTGCAGTGGAATGGTTAATTCATATCATCTTCCTGTCAAATAGAAGCACTCCACAAGTGATGCTAAAACAGCCAAAAATTACACTAAAATTGAACTGCGAATTTGGGGAAGTAACAAATAAATTAAATTGTGTGCTGAACGTTATTGCAAAACAATAGAATGAAGATCCAAAGTCATGTTTAAGCTTCATAAATCTATATTCAGAGTACAATAATTAGGCTTGGTTACTGACATTTAAACTAGTGCAGACTGATTGTCAGATCCCAGATTTAAAGGGAATGACTGAAGAAGCTTAGCCTTTTCACCACAGAAATGTGACATTTGAGAGAGAATTCACTGGCTGTGTGTGTGTCACCGGCAAAGCCAGCCATTATTCCCCATCATTAACTGTCCCGATCCTTGGTGGTAAACTGCATTATTGAATATATTTGCAGTCACATAGTGATTGTATTCCCACAGAGCTCTGAGATAAGGATCTCCTGGATCTCGATCCATCCAGGATGAAGGAGAATATATTGCCTTGTCAAGTCAGTATGCGACATGCAGGCAGTTTGCCAAAGGCAGTGCAGTGATGTCCTTGCTGCAGTTAAAGAAAACAAACGTCCAGTAGGATACAAAGTCCTGAGTGGAGCACCAAGATACGAGAACAGGGAGAATCATTCAAAATGGCAAGACTTTGGACTTATTTTTCGAAGTCGTTGACACACAAGTGTGTCCAAAACAGCCAATTAATAGAATACAATGGCCTGGACTTTGAGCTCAGTGGTCAACTATTCATACGTGCAGTTCATCTATCCAACAAAGGTCTTGTGGGTTTAGAGCAGAAATATATTGATGCAACTTTTGATCTAGTACAGTAGAGTGTTGATGGTACCTATGAGGCAACTAAACCAGCATACAAACTGAAACAGCTCCGCATCTATATTTACCTATCACCCACAAGCCTTTGTCTTCAAACTCATCCACCCCCTTCCCCCCCACTAAGTTACTGGATGGATTTAAGAGAGAGTTAGACAGAGCTCTAGGGGCTAGTGGAGTCAAGGGATATGGGGAGAAGGTGGGCACGGTATTGATAGCGAACGATCAGCCATGATCACAATGAATGGCGGTGCTGGCTCGAAGGGCCGAATGGCCTCCTCCTGCACCTATTTTCTATGTTTCTAAGTCCTTGCAGCCTTTTTTTTGTTTTACTCCAGATTAACCCAGGTTACCTGATTTAAATGAAGGTAACATACCAACTTTATATTACCCAAGGTCAATCATTTCCATGTGAAGTTGATGTCAACCATACTCTTTATTGGCTGGGTGCATCAACAGGGGATCAACAACATGAAACACAACTACCAACTAAAGCCAGCTGCGACAGCTTCAAGCTGGGCTAATCCTCACAGCACCTGCATCCTGGTGGAGCACAGTTACAGATAAATAATTGGGATTGGTGCTGTCACACAGAAAGGTGGCTTTAGGCTTTTCAGATGCTCCTCTGGAAGAGGTGAAAAGTAGAACTGTCCTCTAACTACAGCATGCCAGACATGGGCTCACAGGCAATGGGTTCAGTCTAGTTCCAAAGTCCAACAATATGACTGCACCTGGATGCAGAGCTGCATGTTTCATAGGTGCCGCTGGGCACAATCCCTACCACAGGCACTCACCTGTGACACAGCTCGGACTGGTGCACTCCTCACATTCCATCGCTCCATATCCTTTGCAATGAAGGAAAACATGCAATGTCTGCATTCTGTCTTTTTTTTGTGTATTTCACATACCAGGACTTGTGGGCTCTTCAGTTGGAACTTTTTTGTGATCTCACTCCATTTAAATAATCTGTATTCTCCCCTTCCCTAATCCAAAATGGACAACCCTACATTTCATAGCCCACCGGCCAGCTTCTTGACCACTCAACTCACTATCCAAACTCCTTTTGCAGGCTCTTTATATCCTCCTCACAGAGCCTATTCTGTCTCATCAGCAAGTAGCCACTATACAGTCAATTATTTCGTCCAATTTGAGGCCCTAGCACTGACCCTTGTGGTATCCCATTAGCTCATGAAAATTACCCACTGATCCTGAATCTCTGCTTTGCATTGCAGAGGTACTTGCCTGTCCTTGTAAATATATTACTCTGAATCCTGCCCATCCTTACCTAATGGAATTACTTTTTATGTAGCATGTTATTGAATATCTTCTGAAAATCCAGATTCAACACAAATACTTTTTTCCCCACTTCATCCTCCCTAAAACATACTTAAAGAGTTCATGAAATTTGTTAAGCACAATTTCACTTTTGTAAAACCACGTTAAATCTGCTTGATTTTTATTTTCAAGATGTCTGGCAATTACCTACATAATAATAGAGTCTAGCGATGCTGTACATCAGGGAAATAGGCCCTTCAGTCCAAGTTGCCTAACTGAGCTAGTCCCATTTCCCTGCTTCTGCCCCATATCCCTCCAAATGTTTCTGACTGGTTTCTTTAAATGTTGTAATTGTACCAACCTTTACCACTTCCTCTGGCAGCTTGTTCCATATTGCCACCACCATCTACGTCGAAGTGTTGTCCTGCACAATCCTTTTAAATCTTTCCCCTCTCACCTGAAACCTATGTCCTCTGGTTTAGATTTTCTCTGTCTATTCGTCTTACGTTAACCCCTCATGATTTTATACACCTTTCATCTCTCAGCCTTCTGCATTTCAGGGAAATAATCACCAGCCTGTCCATCATGGACATGTTGTACTCATCATGTCACGTACATTCATATCCCAATTGTTAAAATAAATAATGAACAACAATGAACCCAGAATCGATTCCTGTGGTACACTACTTGTTTCATGCCACCATTCTGAAAAGAAAATCCTATCACCACCTTTTGCTTCCTACCTTGAAGAGAAATGTATCCAATTAGCTAGCTCACCCTGGATCCCATTTAACATAATCTTTCAGACTAGCCAACCATGCAGTACCTTGTCAAAGACCTTGTTAAAATCCATATAGACGTCTACTGTACAGCCCTCATTATTCTTCTTGTTCACCTCTTCGAACAACTCAATCGGATTGGTGAGACACGATTTCCCAAGCACATAGCAATATTGAATATTCTTAATCAGTCTTTCCCTTTCCAAGTGTATGTAGATCCTGTCTCTCAGCAGCCCCTTCAATAGTTACTCACCACCGATGTATCCCTACTGGTCTTTAGTTCCCAGGGTTTCCTTGCAGCCTTTTATAGGCACAATATTAGCTACCCTCCAGCCTCATGGCACCTCACCCATGGATACAAATATCTCTGCCTGGGGCACCACAATTTCTTTCCTTGCTTCCTACAATGTCCTATTAGCATATGTAATTACTAGCTCTAGAGGACACATCGAACTGCATATCGCAGGGACAAGCCTTTCAACCCACAATATCTGTGCCAGCCATGATATCAATTTAAACTGCATATCTATCTGCACATAACCCATATAATTTGCTGCTAATTCATTTGTCTCTCTAAATGCCTTTTATATGATGCTATTATACCTACTTCCACTTCCTCCCCTGGTTGCACTTTGCAGGTATCTGCTCTACTTGTTTAAAATAAATACTTGCCTTATAAATCTCCTTTAAATTTCCACACCTCTCGCAAAGTTGTGCCCACTAGTATCTTTCATTTCCATCCCAGAGAAAAGACTCCGACTATCTACGCAATTTATGCCTCCCATAATTTGATATACAAGTATATCAAACACATATACATGACTATCAAGTCATCCCTCAGAGAAAACAATCAAGATTATCCAAATACTCACTAATCCAGGCAACCCTGGTGAACCTCTACTGCATCCTCTCCAAAGCCTTCACATCTTCCTGTAATGCAGCAACTTGAACTGCACACAATACTCCAAATGTGGGCAAGCCAAAGGTTTAAATGGCTGAAATATCACTTCCTGACCTTTATACTCAACACCCTGATCAATAAATTACTACATTGGATGAGGACACCCATCTCCTGCTGTCTAGCAAGGTGTAACATGGGCAATGACATTAGATGTGATAGTGTGCATAAGAGCATATTTCTTATTATATCTCCATTTTTTTCTGCATCTAGGCTTTGGATACATGAGAGGATAGGAATTTAATTGATATTTTACTTCGGAGTCACGTGAGTGACTTCGTGAAGACCCCGCCAGGCACGCATGCGCGACATATCGTCGACCGCATGCGAGCGACAGGCAGGGAGGAGCGTTGCTCCTCTACTGCTGGGACCTGCAGGTAAGTAAAACACTAACCTGCGGTCTTTTTCTTCTAGGTGGCCCTGTCGCAGGGTCTCGCAGCCGCCTCGGATCTGACTGCTGCGGCAGTCAGCGGCGGCTCCAATAGTTGGAGTCGGGAAGCCCGTTGACCCAGGAGGGTCCGGGCTCATACACTCGCCGGCGGAGGACGGCAGAGGCAGCCCGACTCCACACCGCAGCCCGCAGGGGACGCCGCGGGCGAAAAGGAATGGGGCTTGCCGGCTCGCTGTCAAAAGTTCGCGACGGCAGCGCGGCAGCCCCGACTCTACACCTCAGCCCGCGGGGAACACCGCGGGTTGGCGGTGTACATGTAGGCGTGGGGCTTGCAGGCTCGCCGTTCAAAGTAGGAACGGTAGAGCGGCAGCCCCGACTCTACACTGCAGCCGCGGGGGATACTGCGGGCTGGCGGTGTGCATGCAGGAGTCGGGCTTGCAGGCTCGCCGTCAGAAGTTTCAACGGCGGAGCGGCAGCCCCGACTCTACACCACAGCCCGCGGGGGTGATACTGCGGGCTGGCGGTGTGCATGTGGTGTAGGGCTTGCTGTGCTTGCCATGGGCAGCAGCCCGACTCTACACCGCAGCCTGCAGGGGTTCTGCGGGTTGCTGGCATTCAGGGAGAAGCAGGCTTGCAAGCAAAGGCAGCCTGACTCCACACTGCAACTGCAGGGATTCTGTGGCCTGGCTACATTAAAGTGCCCTGCTACTCTAGGGTATGCATTGTCTTCAAGAAGTTCCGACTGCCAACATATAAAAGTTATTAAAGCATGAGAGGCTGGTCACCATACTTCTTAAAGACCCTCAGGTAAGATACTAACTTTGAATAGCTAAGCGTCTGTATTCGAGTTTGCTTACAGAGGGATGGAGACCAGAATGAAGGCAGCGAAGCAGGTCTCCAAGGGCCGTGCGACTTCAGATGGGAGTCAGCGGCCACCATTCCAGAAGAACGCGGAGGTCGGGGAGCCCTGCGCAGCCAGGACCCGTCTCTCCACCACGGCTGACCATGGGGCCGCAAAATGGTGGAGCACCGCGTGGGAGCAGGATGGGCAAGACCTGGACTCCCTACCACTCTCACCTATGCATAGTGACTGTGGGGCAAAGGTGCGTAAACATGTGACCCGCTCGGCGGCTCGTTTTGTCTCTCCTACTATGCAGGTATCAGAGATGGGGAGAGCTGCGCACAGGTCATGCCCCGCTGCAGTGGGAGGCATCGACATACCGCCGGGGGTAACCTGCTAGACTGCAGGCCGGTGATGGACCTGCTGGAAATCGGGGAGCCCTGCAGGAGCAGGAGGTACCGGTGTCCACCGGAACAGGCTGCCGGAGCGCAGACCGGTGGCAGCAGTTTACGGCTAGGCAACCCCATTGCTACGGGTAACGCCGGCTATGCGCCCTCATGGACCCGTGTGGTTAAGGGTGACGGCAAGCCTGCACGGACAGCGGAGCCGGTATTGGGGACCGGTACCGATCCTTCCCTCTGCCTTCCCACCAGGCAGAGGTGCCGCTTAGGTCCAAACGACGGCGGACTAGCGGTATGTCCGTGCAGGAGTCGTACAGCCTGCGGGAGCAGGAGGTACCGGCACTGCACCGGAACAGGCTGCCGGAGCGCAGACCGGTGGCAGCAGAATACGGTTAGGCAATCCCGTTGCTGCGGGTAAAGCCAGCCAAGCGCCGTCACAGACCCCTGGGGGTGAGGGTGACGGTGTGCCTGCACGGACCACGGACCGGTATTGGGGACCGGTTCCGACTCCTTTCCTCTGCCTGCTCGTCAGGTAGAGAGGCCGCTAAGGTCCGAGGGATGCCGGGCTAGCGGGTTGTCCGTGCGGAAGTCGTTCAGCCCCGCAGGAGCGGGTGCTGACGAGTACCTGTCAGCCACTTCGTTGAGGTGTGACCTACTGGCAGAAGCCCCAGCGACTCATCAGGGCCTGGGGAAGTCGACCTGTTGTCCGTGTGTAGCGGCAGCGGTCGCATGGCTAGGATGGAGCTAATGGTGGAGCAACTATATCAGCAGGACCTGGGTCGGCAAGAGCAGGAGTCTCAGCGGTCTGGGAGTTCGGATCATGACCACCACCTTCAATCTCACCTTCGTCCATCGGGAGTGCTAGCATTCAACAGATGGCCGATTTGACAAAGCAGCGGCAGCAGAAGAGCCCACTGCTCTCGATCCAGAAGAAGAAGTTGGAGGTGTCGAAAATCCGAAACCTGTTTTCAGGGGTACCGCTGCACTCTACATTGGCAGTAAGTATTAATTCTTGACGACACACCAGTTCCTAGACCAGGTGCTTTCAGAAACACGGAGAAGTACAAGGATCCTGGAAACTGTGTTACCCTGAACGTCCCGAGGGTCGACTCAGCCATCTGAGGGAACATAATTTCCAATGCGAGGGAACAAGAGATGAAGAGGCAGAAAATTCTGAAGCTATTGGCGTCGGGCATCACGGCGCTCATCAGGACCCTCGATGGGGCAGGTGCATCCGCAGAGCAGCAGGATGCTCTAGCCCTCCTGTGTAGCACACTTCGGGAAACTGTTTTAGTCAGAGCTCCATCCGGCCCGACATTAACCCTGAATTCGCTGGGTTGGGTCGTACCTCCACCACACCTCCAAGACAGCTGTTTGGGGAGGACCTGCCCAAGCCGGTCAAAGACGAGGCCATCAAGAACACATCCGCACCAGCTCCCCAACAGCAGAAGCCTTGTTAGGGCAGAGCCAGCATAGACTACCTCACCACACACCAGCTGCAGGAACAAGGATTTACCGAGGCGATCGAGCAGCACCCAGCAAAGAAGGAATACTAGAAACCAGAACGTCAGGCTCGCCGGTAACCATGGAGGTAAGGGGGCCTGGTTCTCTTGGAAGTGCTGCATGCATAACCTCACAAGTAGGAGGGAGGTACATACATTCTGCGGCTCTGTTTGTCACTATCCAGGGAACAGAGCTATAGCCATAATAGATTCATGTAACAGCCTTGCTTGCGCCAGGGAACTGACTTTCGACATGCTGCTAAGCTATGGGTAAATTGGAGCTACATTCCAGCCACATAATTGGGTCGTTACGCTATCAAAGCTTGGGTGAATAAGCAAAATCTCGGCATGTATAGCGAATGCTTACAATTACGAGCTTAAGCAGCTGCCAATCCAAGCATAATTGAGGTACAACGGTGGATTAGCAATGGTTGTGATTGTTAAATCCCATCATTACATCAAACCTAGTAGTCGCGTTACAAACCGACGCAAGCGCCGAGGGCTGGGGAACTACTGACACCATTCCAGGTGGGGCGGTAAATGGGATTGCATGAGTCTACTTTCTTCAATCACAAGGTATAAACTGTTTAGAAATGCTGGGAGCATGTCCAGGGCTGCGCATTAATGTACTAATCTGCAGCATACGTATGTTCGTCTTCAAAATAATACCACTGAGGAGGCATATTAAACCTTATGGGTGGCGTCAAGTTAATATCTTGGGATGAATTGGAAACATTAATTTGGCTCTGGTGGATTGAAAGAAATTTGAGTTCAGCTATGTACCTTCTGGATAAGCTCAATATAGTGGCGGACACCAGGTCACAAGTATTAATAACGACATCAAGTAGATTGAACCTCCAAATATCTGCTAAAATTATAGCCTAATATGGAATACCAGATTTCGACCTCTTTGCGTCCAGGTTGAGCCATTGGATACTAACATATGTCTTGAGAACTAGATCCTGGGGCAGTGGCGATGGACGCGTTTTCGCTACGTTGGGGGGAAATGCGGGGTTTCTATGTTTTCCCCATTCTGCTTCATCAGACAGGTGCTGCAGGATACGCAACCAGGCTCTGCAACATAAAGGACCATGGATGTCAAACAGCATCGTGCAGAGAGAGTCCAGTAGGAAGCAGTACCTCGCCTACATAAGGATATGGGAGGTTTCTGTAGTCGGACCTAGACCATCTACATATCTGCTATACTCTCCAAGGTGCTGGAATACTCATGGGTCGTCATTATGACGAGTCCCTCAGTTACAGTGCTGTATACAGTGCCAGGAGTGCATTGTTGTCCTATTGCTAGATTGGACTGGGATGAGGTAGTGTTGACCCTCCTCAGGAGCTGGTCGCCTATGATGGACTTACTCACCTTCAAAGTGCTTATGATAATGGCACTGAACACAGCTCAACAGGTCATGACTTTACAGGAATTAAACCTGGATAGAATGATCGGACCATACTAAGGTAACTTCTTTACAGAAGAATTACTTACACTACACAGACCTGGGACTACACGTCTGCAAATGGGCATCAGATGTATGGAGACGGGTCTGTTTCAGCCATGGTAACCCACGTCACAGGGTGATTGTGCAGACTATCTCCAGATGACACGAGGTGGTATTCGGTGCAGCAGGTAAGACACTAATATTTTAAATGTCATTCTATCAGGGCTGCATCCACATCAGTGGCAAGGACTATGGCGGTGTTCATGGATTTTGGCCTCGCAATAGCGAGCTGGGCCAGTGAATCTACACTTCAGCGGTTTTATAACTGATTTATAACCGCTCCCGCAACGTTGGCGGATTCAGTTTTAAGTGCTGTTCCCTAAACGTTTGTCCCCGAGTTCAGGGGGTTATTGTTGTATTAACAAATGTTATTATTTTTTCAGCTTGTTCAAGTCTGAAATACGTTAACATACTTCCTCCATCAGAATTACGGCAGTGTGTGAGCATGGGCGTGGTCCAGGGCATGTAATCACAGAGCTTTGAAATCTTCACGAAGTCACTCACGTGACTCCGAAGTAAAATAGTAAGATTAAACAAGAACTTACCAGTTTGAAGTTTGATCTTTATTTTATGAGGAGTTGCGATGAGGGATTTCGTGCCCTCCGCTCCCAACCCTCTATTATATATTCAACTGGTATGGTCAAGTTTTAATCTTACTATCTTCGGTTTGTGATCTGTGATTCCACACCGCTGCTTTGAAGAATGTCGCGCATGCGTGCCTGGCGGGGTCTTCACGAAATCCCTCATCGCAACTCCTCATAAAATAAAGATCAAACTTCAAACTGGTAAGTTCTTGTTTAATCTTACTATTTTGGTAGCCATCCCAACATAATATTTGAAAAAAGATGGAACATTGAAAAAATGGATGGAACTAACTATCATTGAATCTTGAACATGCCCAGACATCGAGCACTGTCATCATTACTTTCTGGTGCTCGTACAGATATTAGCATGAATGAACTGCATATTGAAGGAGAGATATCCCTTTCAATTACTGAGATCTCTGGGCTCTATTGTAGTTGACCACATAACTAATGTAAAAAAACAAACTGCTGGAAGTACTCAGCAGGTCAGGCAGCATCTGTATAGGCAATGGACTCTTTTGGGGCAAAATCCTTCTTCAGACTGATGCAACAACTCTTGTGCAACAGTAGAAGCAAATGGTGAGATAGGACTACCTTCAGCCGCATGGCAACACAGTACCATGGAAAGTGAAGCTGCTGCCACACAGTTCCAATGACCTGGTTCAAAGGGTGGGTTTGTGGGGCCGGGGGGGGGGGTTGTTGGGGGGTTGTGGGGGCGGGGATGCTGTGGGGGAGGGGGGTTTGTGAGGAGGGGGGTTGTGGGTGAGGAGGGGCTTGTGGATGAGGGGGGGTTGTGGGGGCGGGGGGGGTTGTGGGCTGGCGTGTGGGTGGGGAGGGTTGGCGGGGGGTGGGCTGGGGGGCTTGTGGGGAGAGTGTTGTGTGGCTGGGGGGGTTGTGTGGGGGGGAAAGTTGTTGTGTGGGGGGAAAGGGGTGTGTGGGTCACAGGGAGAACGTACAAACTCCGTACAGATTGCACCCATAGTCGGGATTGAACCCAGGTCTCCGGCACTGCAAGCGCTGTAAGGCAGCAACTCTGCCGCTGTGCCACCATGTCGGCCATATCGCTGCTACAGCCAAATTTTGCGGGCATGCTGAACACTGCAGCCTAAATCTGTATGATCATGCACCATCCACTCCTGATGTGTGTAACACATTGCAGGTGCCTTCCAATTTGATAAGCAGTATGATTTGTGTTAAAAACTGTTCTTGCCACTCACAAACATAATTGGACACAATTGTAATACACTGACCAATTTCATGCCCTGGATCTTTACAAAAAAGCATTCAAAACTGTTGGCTTCAGTAGAGATTTTTTGATTTCCCTTTGAAATGGGTAGATAACTTTCCTTCATTTTCATTTGGCATTTATGTCCCCTGCGGGATAAATAGCTGTAAATGGGGATTAGGATCTCTTGCTTCTTGGGCTTTTCAAATTGTACTTAACATGACCAGCAATGGATTGCAGCTTTCCATATTCAGCACTACTGACCTACCTCAGCATGCTATGTGACATGAGCTATATATTTTTCATGTGTTATAACACTAAATTGATGTAGCTTTACAAACCTTTTGTAATCTGACGGTGTCTCTTCTTTAACACAAACATCTACTTTTATCATTCTCAGCCTAATTTCAGATCACAGGTGGGAAACTTGAAAGGTCACAGCCCAATTCTCTACTCTATTATACATCCCACTACATGACAAATGTGGACACAGACAACAGGACTGTCCAAACTGTCAGTGATGGTTCCATTTATTAATCCTCAGTTGACACGTTTTTGTGAGACCAAATCCATCCATCATTTACTAAAGATCTTTTTTTTTTAATTTCTGTTAGCTCCACACTGCAATCCCTACCAGCACCTGTGAAATTGTAATGGATCACATTCTGCAATGATTGACCACACATTTGTCTAAGCTTAACACTGGAAACTCTATCGACCAGTTAATGCCAACCTTAGGCATTTCTGAGAAGCCTTGAGATGAAAGATGGGGTTGAAAAGGATCATGCTTTTATTTCCAGGCATGAAACAAATTAGGGAATATTATTGATTGATAATCTTGCATCAAGGATACATGGTAGCTTTGTCAGAATGTTTTATTGAGTTTCTGACTGACTAATTGCATCCAACTTGATATTTTATTTTTTCTGCTGTTATCAAAGATAACAAAAGAACTAAAGTATAAAGCATTATCTGTAACCTTCATGCTGGATTCACAGGATATATTTTATAAAAATGGGCTTTTTTTAATATTGATTTGTCAATGCCCATTACTTTTCTTTTTTTACAACAATCTCTGATCCTTTATCTCTGAGTCAATAGCTTAAATGATTTTTGTGTAAAGTTGAGATTCAGTGAAGAATGTCATCTGATTACAGTCATTGGAGAGCTTATGCATCTGTATTTCAGATTTTCTGCTGGTAGTGTGATCACCTCTGCATATGCAGTGAACTAACAATTTGTAAGAGAATTGGTAGAAGAGAATCGTTTACAAGAAGGTGATGGAAATGCTCTGACCACAGGAAAAATGCAATCTGCATGAAGGCAAAACTGATAGTCGGTGTGGACAAGGTCTGTTTCTGAACTGTTGATTTCTATTAGAATTACAAAACAACAAGATAAACTGATTCATTGGATGTTGAATTCTCATTGACTTTTGTAAGTATGCTGATGTTGCTTGTGTTGATCCTGGAGACTGGACAATGTTTTTACCTGGATGACATGCAAAATAAACATTTTCACTGTATTTTGGTACACACCACAATAATAAACCAATTCCAATGCCAAACATGTGTTATTTCTTGTTATTCTCTTGGGTATTCTGCACTTGGGTCAAGTGAGCTCTGTGAACCATTGTAAACCTTCCACCTTCTTTTAAGTGATAACTCTTGGATTTTACATCCCCACAATCTCTTCAATAGCCTTTCTTTCCCTTATCTTTGAAACTGCTGTCTTCTCAGCACAAAACATCTTTATCAAGTCTCTCTTATAATGTATGTTGTCATGTTTGGCGTCTTTCAGCTGCCTTTCGTCCACCTTACTGATCTATTGATCAGTATTCGTGCAGGAGAGTACTCTTTTGTTGAGTGCAGCCACAAACCTGCAGCTCAGAGGAAAATCTGGGAGCTGATGCTTCTTTAGTAAGATCTGGCCAATCTTACCTGATTTGTTTATTTGGTGCCTTTTTCATGCTGCGTGAAAAGATCACTTTTCTGTTTGCAGCTGGATGTTGAGCAATGTCGAGAGTCAAGAGTGTTTTATTGTCATATGTCCCAGATAGATCAATGAAATTCTTACTTACTGCAGCTCAACAGAATATGTAAACATAGTACATTGTAAACACATCTATTGTAGTTCAGAGATTATTTGAGATTGTAGTGTTTACAGATAAGAAGCTGCAGGGAAGAAGCTGTTCCTGAACCTGGATGTTACTGCTTTCAGACACCTGTAGCTTCTTCCCAAAGGCAGGGATGAAATGAGTGTGAGGCCAGGATGGTGTGGGTCTCTGATGATGCTGGCTGCCTTTCTGAGGCAGCGACTCAGATAAATCCCATCAATGGTGGGGAGGTCAGACCCGGTGATGGACTGGGCAGTGTTCACAACCTTTTGCAGTCCTTTCTGCTCCTAGGTGCTCAAGTTGCCGAACCAGACCATGATACAACCAGTCAATGTCTGATATGATATTATTTCTCAAACTTTTCTTATTGATATTCCAGATGTTGCAGTTCACCATGCTCTGAAAATATCCTCAGGGAGGCCACAAGTTGCAAAATGATCAAGCTCATCAAGCTTTCCTCTTCACACGTTCATCATATAGCACAGGCCTTTTATTTGTGGCTTTCTATTATAACGTTGCCCATATGTAGAGAATTTACTTGACTGACCTTTTTCTGGCTTGCAATCCTGGATAGAACCTTACACACTGAGGCTACATACGCCTTTTCTTTGCAAGAATATCTTTGTAAGAATATTATTACTGTAAATTACCATGCTACTAAAAGATGATCTGCACATTAGTGTACATCAGTACATTAGTAACAGGTTTCTCAATCGCTTTGCATTTTTGTTCGATGTGGTTTACCGTGTGCGGCATGGTGCCGATGGACGAGATGCCAAAGCAAAGAAGTGGAAGCCAAATAACCGAATGGAAACTAATCCAAAACGCCAAATAACGGGAGGGTAGGGGTGGCGCCGTCCCCACCGGCGTGAGGGTGGGGGCCATTTTCCCACACAAGCTATAGGTGACTGGGCAATCTGAACCCAAGCACCAAGTTGCTAGTGGCCAAAGGTGTGCATCCCTCAAGATATCCCTATATGTGTATAGAAACATAGAAACATAGAGATTAGGTGCAGGAGTAGGCCATTCGGCCCTTCAAGCCTGCACCGCCATTCAATATGATCATGGCTGATCATCCAACTCAGTATCCCGTACCTGCCTTCTCTCCATACCCTCTGATCCCCTTTGCCACAAGGGCTACATCTAACTCCCCCTTAAATATAGCCAATGAACTGGCCTCAACTACCCTCTGTGGCAGAGAGTTCCAGAGACCCACCACTCTCTGTGAGAAAAAAGTCCTTCTCATCTCGGTCCTAAAGGATTTCCCCCTTATCCTTAAGCTGTGACCCCTTGTCCTGGACCTCCCCAACATCGGGAACAATCTTCCTGCATCAAGCCTGTTCAACCCCTTAAGAATTTTGTAAGTTTTGTAAGTATCTTGTGTATCTGTAGTTAAATAATGGAATAGCTTTCTCACTGCACTGCTTGCGCAGTTATGCTCAAATATGAAATAGTAACTGCACTAATGCAGTTAAATCCTGAACAATCTACCTCATTGGAGACCCTCAGACTATCTTTGATCGGACTTTACTTGCTTTATCTTGTACTAAACATTATTCAAATTATTTATTTTATCATTTATCTGTACAATGCGGGTGGCTGTATTATAATAATGTATTGTCTTTCCGCTGACTGGTTAGCATGCAACAAAAGCCTTTCATTGTACCTTGGTAACAATAAACTCAATTTAACTCAACTCAGAGAGCTTCGCATCCAATTATTTGCATTGAAATGCAATTAGCACCTGATCTCCACAGTAACACCACCCGATGATCGTGAATGATTGATTGGTGGTGCCTTGTGCCACAGTGGACTCTGCTGAGCGTTACACAAAAAGCTGGAGAAACTCAGCGGGTGCAGCAGCATCTAAGGAGCGAAGGAGATAGGCGACGTTTCGGGGCGAGACCCTTCTTCAGACTGGATTTCAGACTATATCTCCTTCGCTCCTTAGATGCTGCTGCACCCGCTGAGTTTCTCCAGCTTTTTGTGTAACCCTCGATTCTCCAGCATCTGCAGTTCCTTCTTTAGGACTCTGCTGAGCCTTGCTGCGATCTAGGTTACCTGTGGAAGACTGCATCTGGGGTGACACTGGAAGAATTATTTTATCCACAGGTAATACAGCAGGCTCAGATGATTCCTCCAGGTGAAGTCTCCCCTTCAATTAATAGGCAGCAAAAAAAGTATTTTTTCTGTATCCAATGAAACACGAAAGAGTTCATAATGCATTGGGAGTTTTGTAATTTCAATCATCCAAACTCCACGTTCATGTACTCTTTGAAACGCTAAAAGTCAATTTCCCACTTCCAAATTGTCAATTCTATTTCCTTTATGACACTGTGCCACCACACATACAAAGGGTAATGCATAGAACATTGGGATGTTGCCATTATTGATTTTGCACCCACTGGCAGGATGCAGTCACCTATTTCTGTTCTCCAGAGAAGCGACTTGACCCATTGAGCTATTCCAGCACTTAGTGTCATCTTTTGTAAACCAACACCTACTATTCCTTGTTCCTGCAGTCTGATGGTGGATTCATCATGGGGTTGAACAGGAGCAGGAACACATCACATTGGACCAGTTGTCCATCATTAAAGGTACATACTTGTTAGAAACTTGAGACCATGTTTAAAAAAGTGCAGGAAATATTTTTTTCTTAGTTTGGAAGGAAAGGAAAGTGAGACACTCCAGTAGGTGTTGGCTAATTTAGTGAAACTTTTAAAATAAAATGTAAGTTTTCAAATAGATTGGAAATCTTTAAAAGATTTTAAATATCTCATAATTAAATTATTATTGGTGTCTAATAACATTGACATACTTTAAACATATGAGTTGTCATAAAACAACGTTTCAATATTTAAGGTAGACAAAAATGCTAGAGAAACTCAGCCGGTGAGGCAGCATCTATGGAACGAAGGAATAGGTGACGTTTCGAGTCAAGACCCTTCTTCAGATTGTCTACTTTCAATATTTAAGATGCTTTTGTTTGTAGTTTATTCTTTATTTTTGAAAGTTTCTAAATGTTTCAAAAACATTCCAATTTAAAAGATTTAAATCTGATATTTCCAGCTAGGTTTGTACCTGTATCTTCATTGACTATCAATTTCTTGAAAGGCTAAAAAGAACTGTCAAGGCTGGAAATATGAAATAACAACAGAACACGTTGGAAATACTCAGTAGGTCGTGCTATATGTCGAGAGAGAAGCAGAGTTAAAATTTCAGGTTTCAATTACCTTTTATCAGAGCTGCAAAAAATAAACAAAACAAACATATTTTAAGTTGCAGAGAAGAAAGAGTGGATGCAAGGATTAAAGGTAACATCGAAATAGGGTGACTGATGAGAGAAACTGGATGACACAGATGATTGCTGAGAGAGTGTGGTGGTTCCTTAATCACAGCTGATTTGTCTGGAGCAGATGTAAATAGGATAAGATCAATGAGAGAAAAAATGCTGGAAATCTAAAATAAAAGAGAATGCTCGAAATACTCAAGCGGTATCTGTGGAGAGAGAAAAACTGAAAGTGAAGAACCTTCAACAGGACTTTGCAATATTAGAAACTGCAGATGCTGGAATCTTGAGCATAGACTAAGTGCTGGAGGAACTCAGCAGGTCAGGCAGCATCTGTGGAGGGAATGGACAGATGATGTTTCACGCCAGGACCCTTGACTGGAGATTTGAGTCTGATAAAGAGTCCCGACCTGAAACCTGTCATCTGTCCATTCCCTCTACAGATGCTGCCTGACCCACTGAGTGCCTGGCAGTTTATTTCGTCTTCATTAGGACGTTCCATCTAGGCCTGGTAGGGCTGGTTATCTAAAACTGTTGAGTCCCAAGTGTTGCCAAGTGCTGAGATGGAAGACAACACACTATTCCCCGAGCTTGTATTCGGGTTTGATGGAACAATGTAAAGAGAGTAAAACGGTGGGATGATGAGGTGCTTGATGAATGGAATTTAAAAGAGATGCAGAGAATCAGAGTGAAGGGAACAGTGTCTTCAGAGTGTTGGAAGAGGGGTATGGGAATGATGTGTCAGGTGCTGACAGAAATTACTGAGGGTCATCATGCAGGCTGTGGGTTGGAAGAAGAGAACAACTAGCTCTGGGTGAGGGGTTAAAAAAATGTGGGCAGCGGTGTTAATATTTTCTTCTCCGTTTGTAGATGTGGGTGGTTTGCCCCTTTTGAATGTGTAAGATAATACTGTAAAGAATGTGTCCAGTGTTTTCCCCATCAACTTATTGTTAATCACAAACTCCACTAATGTAGACCTTTGATATAAACCTATCACTTATCAAAACATTTAACTATATTTAACATTGACAATGACTGTTTTTGAATCTTTACCTATTTTTGATGACTCCACACATTGATTGCCCTCTTGGTCCCTGGTGGGCCCACTTTCCCTTGTAACACTCTTGCTGTTAATATACTTTATTCTAGTCTGCCAGTTTCTTTGCCCTCCCAGTTTTTTTTAAGTACTACCCAATACTGTCTCTACTCCTCCTGACAGGACTCTCTGTTCCAGTTCCCTATTCCTGCCATGTGATTTAGTGTGTTTCCTTTATCTAACGTTCAATACCTCTTGACATCCAGGTTTCCTTGGATCTGCTATCCTTCACCCTTAAAGGAACACATTGTCCACTATTGTTCAACTCTCACTATTTCACCCAGTCTACTTTTGCTGACCTACTGTATTGAAATTTGCATTACGCCACCATTGTTGAAATTGCCCTTCCATGTCTTTCTTCCCCAATGATTTCCATGCCTTCCCTAGTCCTTTCCATAACTACAATATTATGATCACTAACTGAAAAAAAAAAGAAGAGAGGAAGACTGCTAATGAGAGTTTGACTGATATTGATCATAGGAAAAGATTTAAAGACTGAAAAGTGACTCCATAAATAAGAATCTGGGGGAAATTTTAAGTTTTGGAATGTATATAGGCTGTCAGAAACATGAAATGAATTAACCTGAGATATTCAAAAATAAGGAAAGCATCAGTGAGCCATTGTATAATTCAGAACTCTCTCAAGTATGCTGACTTAAGTGGAGACCTTTACAGGAGGAAGCTAAATTGTGAGTTAATATCACAATGCTCTTCACCCAGCAGGAGATTTACCTTTGCTCGTGGATGAGTGAAGTCTCCAATCATACAGATGGGATAAAAGGCTATACTTGATCGTGCATTTCAAGTTGATGGAACATTTAGAGGAAGGAGAGCTGTATTACTTTTGCTTCAGTTAATGGGCTTGAAGGTGATAAACAAATGAATGCATGGCAAATGATTGGAGACAAACTGATTCTTAAGGCAATAATGGAAGAACTAAGAAGTAATTTGCTGGGGACAAAAACAAAGCAGTCCTTGAATGTTATCAAGGTTATGTAATGGAAAATATGCAGTGGACGCATATTGCATCATAGCCTGGTTTGTCAACTTGAATACCCAGGAACAAAGGTGTGGACACTGCCTAGTTCATCACAGGTACAGAACTTCCATTGGGAAGAAGGTATGGAAGTCTGAAAACTGTGACCTTCAGGTTCACGAACAACTTCTTCCCAACAGCTATCAGGCATTTGAACACTACAAACATCAATTAAACTTTGAAATGCAAACTGGTTGCATTAGGGACTTTGTGCTTTTGTTTTCTTTTGCATTTATTCTTATCAAGCCCACACACAAGATTAGAAGTTGTTCAACCAGAGCTGAACACACTTCTTGGCATCTGCATACAATGGTGTCTGTCTTGTCGCTTCTTGTGCCGTTTTGCACTAATAATGTTTTTTTATTTATTTAACTTTGTTTGTTTCTTTATTGTGTTATCTATTGACTACTGTGTTTATCTACCTGTTATGCTATTGTAAGTAAGAGTTTCATTGTTCTGTTTTGGTACAACTGCCAATTAAACACCGTTGACTCTTGTGTTAAAGAAGGAACTGCAGATGCTGGAGAATCCACCGTTGACTCTTTGTGTAACCACCGTTGACTCTTGACAAGACATAACCACCATGGAGAAGTAGGCAGTAAATGAATATCACATGTTAAATAAAAAGTCTGCTGAAAGGACATTGCTTTAAGGGCCGAGAAATTGGATTCAGCAGTACTTATTGCTTGAGCATCATGGGTGGCATTGGGTGGCAGAAAATTGTGATCCGTGGTATTTCTTCTAGTGAAAATATTGTTCTGACTCCAGGTTTAATATTGACAACAAGACTGTAGGACAGCAATATTGGAGTGAATACACCCAAAAGTGTGTAGCACCAAGATACCCCTTCCAAGGCCAAGTACCTTTGTCTTGTACATTCCACAGAAGGTAGGGATCCTCCACAATCAATATGTAACCAATATGTTTTATATCATTAACTTTCCAACTTAGTAACAGGTAATTTTATTATGCTGTTGGCACATATCCATTAATTCCTGGTTATGTACCGATGAGAAAGCTAGAGTGGTGTGTCAGCTGCCAAATATGCTAACATCAAAGCTCTTGGTTTAAAACAGCTATTGGTAGATATGAGTGCTATGACCATCTAAGAATGGATCATGGGGGAAAAAAAATTCTGTCCGTAAAAAAAAAAATTGATTTGTATGAGTAAAAATAACCATAAACACAATCTGCAACAGTCTCACATTCTCTGCTCTCCTCCTGGAACTGATGTTTTGGCTGGAATACAAATCCAGGAGCCATCTAAAACAAACAATACAAATCAGATTCATAAGTAAAAATCTATCCTAACATAAAGTTGTACTTTCTCTTTTCTGTGTCCCTCAGCAGTATGTTACTCCCTATCTCTCTTCACAAGGGTCAATGTGTTTTCGTTGGTACTGGTGAAAGGCTTCATTGGTAAGGAGATAGTAGATGGTCATGGAGACTTAAGAGCAGGTCAGTCTCTTCTGCTCTAAAGAATCAAGTTGAGAGGGATTTGGCTTGCCTGGAACAAAATTAGGGGTGACACAATGACACAGCTGGAGGACCTACTGCCTCACAACTCCTGTGACCTGAATTCAACACTAATTTCAGGCTCAGTTAGGAACACAACATCTTGTCAAGTAGTGATGAGTTTCTCAAATTAGTTTGCTTATCCAGGGCCTTAACAGTGTGCACAAGAAAACACTCTGAAAGAACCCAAACAGTTTCAAAGATTTGCAGCACCCTCAGCATTTTAATATTCTCGTGATACCATGGTTACATGTGGATTTTCACTCTTGAAAAAAATCACCATTGATCAATATCTCTGTAGCCTTCCACCTTTGTTTTTCCCCAGTTATCTTTAACCTCCTGTTTCCAGTTACCTGTGGATTTTACACTTGAATTAATCTACCATTGATACACATTAAACTTCCTGTTTCCAATTATGAGAGAACATAGTTAGTTCTCTATAGTTTCTTCCACATCCCAAAAATATTTGCTTGGTTAATTGTCTACTATAAATTATTACTCGTGTATACATGAGTGGTAGAATTGGGGGATATGATGAGAGTGTGCAGAGAATGGAATGAGTCAGGGTAGGATTAGTGTCAAAATTGAAGCTTGATCATAAACACAGATAGTGGGGAAATGGCTTGTTTCAGTGCTGGATCTCTGTACGACTACAACTCTAAAACTGAGTGCTTTAGAAAAACAACCAGAGTAATTGCGTCAGAGTAAATGGGCCATTCTAATTGTGGATGTGCCTGTCAGTAAGATGTTATGGCAATGATGAAACTGTAATGTTAAATTAATTCAAGTCACGGACCACAGCAAGATCTGCTATTCATTTCACAAAACTTGTACAGAAAGCTACCATGATCACACCTATTAAAAAAATTGGACCCCTTCAATACAAACGTAATGTTGACATGGGTAGTCAATTGTACCAATGCAGATACAAGATTCTTCTCACATAGAAGAATGTTCTATGGAATTAAGTCTTCAACCAAAATGTTCCAGTCTAAAAATGATAACATCTTGTGAGGAGTGGATTATTGCTTAATTCATTAATTGCTGCAAGCACAGAAGAAAGCATTCCTATTTTGGTAGAAGTATTCAAGCAATTAAATGAGCACAGTGTGAAGTTAATGCAAAGTTAAAGTACATTCTTGCAGTGAGAAGTAATCTACTTTGCTTTGAAATTTGACACTGAGGGTCGAGAACAATTGAAGGGGGAGATGAAGGTAGGCAGCAATGTGCCAAAGTCTGACAGTTGCAGAGCTACAGTTCTATCTGGGGATGGGGGAAGTATTATGTGCCATCTGTTCCTGATACACCATGGCATCATGCATAGCAAGGAGAACCAATATTCTTTTGATAAGTTCAAAAAAAAGTTTTCAAGTAAAGGTTTCATTGTCCAATACAAGTTTTCATGGGATAAGCCATGTGATTAATAATAGGCGAGGGAAACTCGTTATTTTAGTTTCCATCAGTCCAACAAAGTGACAAGCACAAATAACCATAAACTGAGAAAGAGACGTTTGAAGAATTAATTTAAAACAAAATTGCTGTAAGTGAGGGTGAAGTGAACCATATGAACAATAGATGGGATGTTGATGAATGAGTGGTGTGAGTGCGTGGTATGAGCAACGCAGGACCCCAGTGGTGAAACCAGCACCTGGTGCATACAGTGAGCTGGCCGACGCATGTGGCATCACATATAGATCTTCATGGCCAAACTGGCATTACAATTGTTATCCATGTAGACTGAGTTTTAAGTATTTACATGAATCTTCTTTAAACTTGTCGATAAATGGCAATTTTCTCCCATTCTTTATCGCTAAGACTTCCAGTGTAACTCTTTATGCCTTGGTGCTTACTCTCTCTCCTCTTTACATAAATCTTTTGCTTAATTATAGATCAGATGTTTTCTTAGCAACTCCTCAACCACAAAGCGTCGACTTCGAAGAGATGAAGTCTCCCTTGGTGCTGAAAAGACAAGATTTTGCACCTCCCAAGCTGAGGCACGCTGCCAAAGACTGACGAGATTAATTCTGACTGCACATGGTCAGCATGCCAATGAAGCAGCACAAAGCTGGCATGGTGCCCATATTACAATTAATGGGTGAGGGTGGTCACACATTCAGTCCCAGATATCATCATGTAATCCATTGGAATGCCAACATGCATATTAAGTATAAAATGGAAGTTGATCTTAACTCTGCTGAGTTATCAGTATCAAATCCTTTGTAACTCCTGTGAGTTCAATGATATTCTGCAGCCGTGAGGTCCACAGTGTAAAGAGTAGAAACTACTAGATCACAATCATACTCCGCGGATTCAGAGCAGCATCAGCAGATTATCATGAGAAAGTCATGTTCTGCATTTTTCTAAAGATAAGGAGAAAAACCTGAGAGTGAAGTGCCATTAAATTAAAAAAAAACAACAATGCAAGATAAGCCTGCAAAATCAGAACAAATATATGACAAACTGTAAAAAGAGACCATTTGGAAGGAAAATCTGACAAAAGTAGGGAAAATAAAATTATTTTGTGGGTCCATTGATAGAAAGCAAAGTAACAAGCACAGGTGGCACAGGATGAGAGCCAGTTAAAGTAGATAGCTGCAACATTCACCACCAACCAGAGAGCTGAAAGCCTACAGAGATAATTTAATCCAAAAGGAAACACATTTGTGCAAAGCAAAATATTGCAAATAGGATAAACCACATCTGTGGAGACTGCAAAAATAAAGTACAAATAAATAGGAAAGGAGAAATCAAAAGTAGGGATCAAGATGAGAAATAAAGGTTCAAAGGTTGTTTTATTGGTCACATACACCAATTGGTGTAGTGAAATGCTTCTTGCCAATGCAGCACATAAAAAAAAGAATACAGACATAACAGTAATAAAGAGATTTTAAACATAAAAAACATCCCCCCACAATGGTTCCCATTATGAGGGAAGGCACAAGGTTCAGTCCCCATGCCATGTCCACCCATAGTCGGGCCTATTGAGTCCTCCGCAGTCACCTTCATGGAAGCCCGATGTTCCAGGCTGTTCTCGTCGAGTGATGGTGCTCCTGCATCGGGAGAATCCTCTCATCAGCTTGGGACACCTGGAACGGCCGCTTCCTTACTGGAGTCTACGGCTTCCGAAGCCAAGAAGGCCATGCTGCATGGAGCTCCACCACTGGCTCCCGATGTTGCAGTCAGCGCCACCGTCCGCAGCTGGCCACTCCACAGACCCGCAGCTCCGCGATGTTTCATCGGCAGTCTCAGCTCACCGGAGTTCCAGCGTGGCGACCCGGGCAAGGCATCGCCCGCTCCGCAATAGTGCTCCAGCGCTGCGCTGCCGCCGAAGCCGAGGTTCTGGGCGGTCCCCTCAGGAAACGCCGCGCCAGGCCCGCTGGTAGGCCACGAGGTGAAAAGCAGCCTCCCCGACCAGGTAGGGACCCTGAAAAGTAGTTTCCCCCATCCCCCCCCCCCCCCCCCCCCCCCCCCCCCCCCCCCACAACCCCCACATAAAAAAGACTAGAACTCCAAGAACAACACTAAAACTCACTAAAAATGTAAAAAAGAGTGAAAAACAAACAGCTGCAGGCTGGGCAGCCATACCATGCAGGACGGCGTCCCCTATCGAATAATGGGAGGAAGAATTAAAAATTAGAGAATGGCAAGATCATTGTGCTATGTAACAATTACCCGATTGTGATAGAATAGAACAGAGCATAAGCGTGTCATAGAATTATAGAATAGCATAGTAATAGGCCCTTTAGCCCAAATCATCCATGCCAACTATGGCGTCTCACTGACCGAATTCCATTTGCCTGCATTAGGCCCATATCTCTCTAAATCTTTCCTATCCATGTGCTTGTCCAAATGTCTTACAAACATTATAATTGTACCTACTTCTACTTGGAGATCAAGTCCCATGAGATCAGGCCCCATACCCACCACCCCGTAAAAAAATTGCCTCTTTAATAATTTCCCTCTCAACTTACACCTATGCCCTCTAGTTTTTGATTCCCTTACCCTGAGGAAAAATACTGGCAATATAGCTTATCTATGGCTCTTATAAAACTCTATAAATTCACTCCGCATTCTCCTTAATTCCATGGAAAATAGTCACATCTTATCTAGCCTATAACTTAAACCCACCCTCCAATAACATCCGATGCACATTTCTTTCTGTACCCTCTCCAGCTCAATCGCATCCGTCTGCTGACGGGCTGCATCAGAGTCTGGTACGGGAACTGTTCTGCCCACAGCCATAAATCACTACAGAGAGTGGTGAAGGCAGCACAACACATCATTGGCAACTGTCTCCCGGCCATTCAGGACATTTTCCACCAGCGGTGCCTGCGGAAGGCACACAGCATTATCAAGGACCACAGACTGTTCTCCATGTTGCCATCAGGTAGACGATATAGGAGCATAACTGCACGTACCACCAGACTTAAGAACAGTTTTTATCATCATGCCATCAGGCTTCTGAACCCATAAACACATCATATATGTTGATTATTTTATTTATTATTGTCTTTCTTGTCACAATGTCACTCTTATCTTATCTTTTTGTTACCTTAATTGTATCCTTGTAATATCATTGCTGAGGTGACCCGTTGCCTTGTCAAAAACATTTCATTGTACCGTTGACCTGTGTTAACCTCCATATGACAAATAAAACTGAACTGAACTGAGCTGGTATGTTGACCAGAACTGTCTGTAGTATTCCAAGAAAGGTCTCACCAATGCCTTAGAGTCATGCAGAATTTAACAGGCCATTCGACCCACCTTTTGCACTCCGATCAACATGCCCCATCTACACTAGATACACCTGCCCACACTTGGCCCATAACCCTCTAAATCTATCCACCCAAATGTCTCTTAAATGTTATACTAATACCTGCCTCAACTACCTCTTCTAGCAGCTCATTCCATATATGTATCATCCTTCGTGTAAAAATAAAAGTTACCCCTCAGGTTCACAATAAACCTTTCCCCCCTCACCATGAACCTATATGTAGCAATGTTACAAAATTTTGAGATTTTAAAAATCAAGTCTGCAATTTATCCCATCAGATAAAGCATAAAAATAAGTTTAATTTGACACCTAATTCACTTTCATATCTTCAGTATTAAGAAAGTTATGACCATTTTCATACTCGGAAATTAGCATCTTGTTCCCCATTGCCTTTCAATTGACTTAACTCAAAAGCTGTGATCTAGAACAGTTGAAAGCCCATAACTTTATTAAAAATTAAGAGAACTCAATGAAATTTTCAGTTATTATAGATTAAAGCATTCTGAAACAAATATGAAACAATCTCTTGGATGACCTGAAAGCATATAATTGGTTAGTTATCTAATTTTAGCCAATTACAAAATTCAATGAGTAGATCTAAACATCTATCCATTTCTTAAGAAAAGATAAAGTTTTTTTAAATTGCCTAAGTGTCCAAATAACATTCACACAATAATCCACAATATAACATATTTTTTAAATCTCATTTTCATGAATTTATAGGCCAAATGGAAGGAATTTAGTGTTTACTGCCCGTAAATTAATGGCCATTTAAATCAACTAGCGAGTGGGTTTTAATGGAATGCAGTGGATTGGAACGTTGCGGTTTACGGTGAAGTCAGTATGAAAAATACAGCCGGTTCATACATTTTTTTGTCCCCTTTTTGCAACATGAAAATGTGATTAAAGCCTTCCTAAAAACCAAGTTTTTTATGAAAAAATAAACTGTGTAGCTTCTTTTATCGCCTACCTTAGGTCCATTCCGCTGTCACCATTCAGAGCTTTAGAAGATGATTTTTAAACTACTCTAGTTAATAAATAATCTAGCGCAGTTTAAAAATACCTTTATGAATGAAATGTCGGAGCGATTTCTCTTTAGCGACGAAATCGCCCGACATGGATCGATTTGGACTGCCTAGAGAAAATCGGCATTTTAAACACGCCCCCTTCTGAAAGGCGCCAAAGTCGCGCACACGGGGAGCGGCAGAACTGCAGCGCTGCTAAAGGTAGGTATTGTAACATACCTACTATATGCTCTGGTTCTTGATTACCCAACTCTGGGCAAAAGACTCTGTGCATTTACCAGATCTCTTTCTCTCACGTTCTTATAAACCACTATATGATCACCCAACATCCTCCTGCGCTCCAAGGAATGAAGCCCTAGCCTGCTTAACCTCTTCATATAGCCTAGGCCCTCGAGTCATGGAAACATCCTCTTGTATCTTCTCTGCACCCTTTCCAGCTTGACAACATCTTTCCTATAACATGGTGACCAAAACTGGGCACAATCCAGTGCCGCATCCCCCTCCCATTCTTAATTCCATCCACCTGCTACCTCACAAACTTCACCCATTAAACTCCCTCCAGCATCTGATTTGATCCATCTGCCGTGATCTCTCCCTTAATGTTTCCATTATCACCCCCCCCCCCCCAATTTGTTTGATTCCACAATGGTAACATTTGTGCCTCCACATATCATCTCCAGTTTCCACCTTCACCCATCCTTCCTCCACCTGGCTTCATCTGCTTTCGTCTTCCCACTCCCCCCCCCACCCCCACATCAGTCTGAAGAAGGGTATCGACCTGAAATGTCACCTATTCCTTCACTCCATAGATGCTGCCTCACCCGCTGAGTTTTTTTGTCCAGCATTTTTGTCTTGCTCCATCTGCCCTTTTTTTCTTGCCTTCTTTCACATTTCACCCAGTCCAGATGTGCTGAGCAACTATTCCTCCATGGATGCTGCCTGATCCCCTGAGTTCCTCCAGCAATTTGCTTTTTGCTCCACTTATCAACCATCCGCATCTGCCTCCCATCGCTAACCCTTCCCATCTCAACCTGGCTCCATCATTTCCCCATCTCTCACATTTCCCCATCTCTCACATTTCCCCATCCCCGTTTTACACTGCTAACTACCCTCTCCACTCTCAGTTGTGTAGCAAGGTCTCAATTCAAAACATCAGCAATTCTTTTCATCCCACATATACTCTGGTCCCATTGAGTACCTCCAATAGTTTTTTTTTTGCTTCAAATTCCAGCTACTGTAGTTAATATTAATTATATCATTGTCAAGCAATGTCAAAATAAATGATCAGAACATTTTTATTTCATTTTCAGTTTGCGTGAGAACTTGTCTGAAATTAAGATCTTAAGCAAAGATATGAAGGCAGGTTGATTGGTGAACATATGTAGCATCAGATTTATGAGCTACTTCATAATTCTGAACAAAGACATAATCCATTGATAAATAATGTTACAAAGAATGTTACAATGAAAAGGAAATGAAAAACCCTGGATATCTCAGGAAGTTAAGGATGGTAACAATTTGAACAAAATTAGATTAAATGTTGGCAACATTAGTAGTAGACCAGAAGATTTGGAATGAATTAGAAATCTTTAGAGTTCTTTGAGGAAGTTAATAGCAGAACAGACAAAGAGGCTGCTGTATATGTTGTATATCTAGATTTTCAGATAAGGTGCCACACATCAGGATGCTAGGGAAGATGAGAGCCCATGGTATTAAAGGGAAGATACCAGCATGGATAGTGGGGAAGCTGGATGGCAGAAGGCAAAAAGTTGCAATAGAAGGTGCTTTTACAGGTAGGCTGCAAGTGACCAGTGGAGTTCCGCAAGGGTCGGTAATGGTGCCGCTTCTCTTCACGTTGTATATGAATGATTTGGATAAGGGGATTGAAGGCTTGTTGGCCAAGTTTGCAGATCATGCTAAGATAGGTGGAGAGGCCAACAGTGTAGAGGAAGCAGGGATTCTGCAGAAGGACTTGGACAGGCTAGGAGAGTGGGCAGTGAAGTGGCAGATGAAATTCAGTATAGCAAGGTGTGGTCATGCATTTTGGTAATAAGAATAAAGGTGTAGATTATTTTCTAAGTGGAGAGAGAATCCAGAACTTGGAGGTACAAAGGGACTTGGGAGTGTTGGTGCAGGACTCCCAAAAAGTTAATTTACAAGTCGAATCGTGAGTAAGGAAGGTAAATTCAAGGCAAGCATTTGTATCAAGACTGGAATACAAAAGAGAGATGTAATGGTGAGGCTCTATAAGGCACCGGTGAGGCCACATTTGGGGTATGTGAGCAGATTTGGGCCCCATATATGAGGAGGGATGTGTTGGCTCTGGAGAGGTTCCAGAGGTGGTTTACAAGAATAATTCCAGGAATGAGTGGGTTAGCATATTATGAGTGTTTAACAGCAGTCGGCCAGTATCCAGTATTAAACAGTGGAGTTTAAAAGGTTGAGTGGGGACCTCATTGACATTTACAGAATAATGAAAGGCATAGATAGATGTGGAAAGGATGTTTCCACTGGTGGGAGAGTCCAGGACCAGAATTCATAGCCTCAGAATTAAAGGGTGCTCTTTTAGAAAGGAGGTAGAGGGTAGTTAATCTGTGGAACTTATTGCCAGAGAGCTGTGGAGGCCAAGTCAGTGGATATTTATAATGCAGCGAGCCAAATTCTTGATAAGAACGGTTGTCAAGGGTTATCAGAAAAGGCAGGAAAATGGGATTAGGAGGCAGAGATCAGCCATAATTGACTGGTGGAGTAGACTCGATGGGCCGACTAGCGTAATTATACTCCTATTACGTAAACTTGTTGTAAACTTGTGAAATCGACAAGCAATGAGTGAAAAAAGAGGAGAAAATAGATTATGAAATTTGGAAACATACAGAAAGATCCTCTAGAAAGCCACAAAAGGAGAATTGATGTTAAATATATGTCCCTTAAAGAATAAGGTTGACAAATTAATAATGGGGATTAAGGAAATGATAATGATTTTAACGGAAATGTTGGAACTGTTTTCATGGTAGAAGACATTTAAAGCACCCTTTGATCATAGAAACATCCTGGGGCAAAGGGAAAAGACCCCTAACATTTGAAAATATACTATTTAAACCAGTGGAACCAAAGGGTGACAAGACGTATGGAACTAATGAGTATGTTGTTATAGCAACATAGAAACATAGTAAATAGGTGCTGGAGGAAGCCATTCGGCCCTTCGAGCCAGCACCGCCATTCATTGCGATCATGGCTGATCATCCCCAATCAATAACCCATGCCTGCCTTCTCCCCATATCCCTTGATTCCATTAACCCCTAGAGCTCTATCTAACTCTCTATTAAATCCATTAATTTATTTGGCCTCCACTGTCTTCTGTGCAGGGAATTCCACAAATTCACAACTGTTTGGGTGAAAAAGTTTTTTCCCACCTCAGTCTTAAATGGCCTCCCCTTTATTCTAAGACTGTGGCCTCTGGTTCTGGACTCGCCCAAAATTGGGATTTTTTCCCCTGCATCTAGCTTGTCCAGTCCTTTTATAATGTTATATGTTTCTATAAGAACCCCCTTCATTCTTCTAAACTCCAGTAAATATAAGCCTAGTCTTTTCAATCTTTCCTCATATGACAGTCGCGCCATCCCGGGGATCAATCTCATGAACCTATGCTGCACTGCCTCAATCACAAGGATGTCCTTCCTCAAATTAGGAGAGCAAAACTGTACGCAATACTCCAGATGTTGCTTACCAGAGCCCTCTACAACTGCAGAAGTACCTCTCTACTCCTATACTGAAATCCAACATTCCATTAGCTTTCTTCACTGCCTGCTGTATCTGCACGCCAACTTTCAGTGACCGGTGTATAAGGACAGCCAGGTCTGGCTGTACCTCCCCCTTACCTAACCAAACCCCATTGAGATAATAATCTGCCCCCTTGTTTTTGCCACCAAAGTGGATAATCTCACATTTATCTATATTATTATACTGCATCTGCCACACATCTGCCCACTCACTCAACCTGTCCAGGTCAACCTGCAACCTCCTAACATCCTCTTCACAGTCCACACTGCCACCCAGCTTTGTTTCATCTGTAAACTTGCTACCGTTGCTCCTAATTCCCTCTTCCAAATCATTAATATATATGGTAAACAGTTGCGACCCCGACACTGAGCCTTGCGGCACTCCACTCGCCACTGCCTGCCATTCTGAAAAGGACCCGTTCACTCCTACTCTTTGCTTCCTGTCTGCTAACCAATTTTCTATCCACGTCAACACCCTACCCCCAATAGCATGTGCTCCAACTTTAGTCACCATTCTCCGGTGCGGGACCTTATCAAGGCTGGCTCCCCTTCATCCATTTTACTTGTCACATTCTCAAAAAATTCCAGAAGATTAGTCAAGCATGATTTTCCTTTCATAAATCCATGTTGACTTGGACTAATCCTTTTACTGCTATCCAAATGCCCCATTATTACCTCTTTAATAATTGACTGCAGCATCTTTCCCACCACCGAAGTCAGGCTAACTGGTCTGTAATTCCTCGTTTTCTCTCTGGCTCCTTTCTTGAAAAGTGGGATAACATTAGCTATCCTCCAATCCACAGAAACTGATCCTAAATCTATTGAATTTTGGAAAAATATCACCAATGCATCCACTATTTCTCGAGCTACCTCCCTGAGGACCCTGGGATGCAGTCCATCAGGCCCAGGGGATTTATCATCCTTCAGTCCCATTAGCCTACCCAATACTATTTCTCGCCTAATAAAATGTTATTTCAGTTCCTCGACCCCCTTAGATCCTTTGTCCTCCAGCACTTCTGGGAGATTGCTTTTGTCTTCCTTAGTGAAGACAGATCCGAAGTACCTGTTCAACTCTTCTGCCATTTCCTTGTTCCCCATAATAATTTCACCTGTGTCTGCCTTCAAGGGCCCCACATTTGACTTTGCTGCTCTTTTTCCATTAACATATCTAAAGAAGCTTTTACTGTCCTTCTTTACATACCTTCCCTTTGTACTTCATCTCTTCAGCCCATAAAGCCCATTTTGGTTCCTTCTGTCCTATGAAAGTTTCCCTATCCTCTGGCTTCCGGCTACTCTTTGCTGTGTTTCACATCTTTTCTTTTAGTTTTATTCTATCCCTAACTTCTCTTGTCAGCCACGGTTGCCTCCTACTCCCCTTAGAATCTTTCTTCCTTTTTGAAATGAAATGATCCTGTGTCTTCCAGATTATGCCCAGAAATTCCTGCCATTGCTGTTCCACCATCATTCCTGCTAGTACCCTTTTCCAGTCTACCTTGGCTAGCTCCTCCTTCATGCCTTCATAATCCCCTTTGTTCAGCTGCATCACTGCCACTTCCGATTTAACCTTCTCCCTCTCAAATTGCAGATTACAACTAATCGTATTATGATCACTACCGCCAAGCAGTTTCTTTACCTCTAGTTCTCTTATCTCTTGCAGGAAGATTGTTCCCGTTGTTCCCGATGTTGGGGAGGTCCAGGACAAGGGGTCACAGCTTAAGGATAAGGGGGAAATCCTTTAGGACCGAGATGAGAAGGAATTTTTTCACACAGAGAGTGGTGGGTCTCTGGAACTCTCTGCCACAGAGGGTAGTTGAGGCCAGTTCATTGGCTATATTTAAGAGGGAGTTAGATGTGGCCCTTGTGGCTAAGGGGATCAGAGGGTATAGAGAGAAGGCAGGTACGGGATACTGAGTGGATGATCAGCCATGATCATATTGAATGGCGGTGCAGGCTCGAAGGGCCGAATGGCCTACTCCTGCACCTAGTTTCTATGTTTCTATCAAATTTGATTCATTGGACAACACTAAATCCAGAATTGCCTTTTCTCTGGTTGGCTCCATTACTAGATGCTCTAAGTATCCATCTCGGCGGCACTCTACAAACTCTCTTTCTTGGGGTCCTGAACCAACCTGATTTTCCCAGTCTACCTGAATATTGAAATCCCCCATCACCACAGTGGGAGCTTATAGTTTTAGCAAATGTTGTCGGTCTAGTCCTGGTGATTAACTATAATGCAATTTGTGTGTTACTATATACCCCAATGGCATGAGCTTCTACCTTGTTTGTGGCATATTACTGAATGCCTGCAATAAATCTAAAATACACTATAACTGGTAGTTCTTGAAGAAGGGTCTCGACCCGAAACGTCGCCTATCTCCTTCGCTCCTTAGATGCTGCTGCACCCGCTGAGTTTCTCCAGCTTTTTGTGTAACCCTCGAAGTCTATAACATGATTGCAGGAATACCTTGAACAAGAGGGATTAGAGGGGCTCAAGAAGATGGATCACCATCAACTTCTCCAAGGCAATAAATGACACAATAATTTACCAAAATTGGCGCTAATGCCAAGAAAGCACTCTAACATATCTATTTCTTCCGAAAACTAAGGAAATCCACGTCTCCAACATTGTAGGAAGTATTCTATTGGGATGGCATTGCTCTGCCCAAGACCGCAAGAAATCGCAGATAGTTGTAGATGCCTCCCAGTCCATCACAGGATCCAGCCTTCCGCCCATTGACTCCATCTACACTTTACGCTGCCTCGGGAAAGCAGCCAACATGATCAAGTACCACTCGCACCCCCTTCATTCCCTCTTCTTCCCCTCCCATCAGGCAGAAGATACAAAAGCTTGAAACCAAATTCAGGAACAGCTTCTTCCCCATAGTCATCAACCTATTGAATGCACCTCTCACAAGCTAGAGCTCAAGTCCTGATCCTAACGTACCTTGTTGCAGCCCTTGCATTTTTTTTAAAAATCTGCACTTTCTCTATACCTGTAACAGCATATACTGCACTATATTGTTTTTTTCTTTTTATTACTTTGTACTCATGTATGGTATGATTTGCCTGGATCGCACACAAAGCTTTTAATTACATCCTGATGCAGGTGACAATAATAAAACAATAGCAAGACCAGATGTTCACTATACCAGTGACACCCATATCATGAAAAATAAGTAACAAAAAGCATTGTATTGACTAAGAGAAAACAGAGATTCAGGGTAAATGGAACTCTTAATTTGATAAGCTGTAACTACCGGTAATTGGGTGCTGATGATTTTTGTTGATCAGAGCCAGCAGAGTAAATCACAAATTTATTATTTCTGATTTAATGTTTCTGACATTAAACATTTTTGCTGTCTCTGTGCAAGGCGGGAATCTGGCCTTAAGTTCTAATTGTTAAATTCAAACTGCACACGATCATATTCTACACAAATGAAAATGGCACACAGTGATCTACTAAGCCAAAATTCATGTTATGCACCTTAGTTCAAAAGGGCTAGATGATGAAATTCACATGTCAACAGCATTGCTGACATGAATTTTCAGTTTGCTTGTGTTTTTAAATTATCCTTTGTAGTGAATATTTTTGATGTGCATTATTGTGTAGATCCTAGTTTGATGTGTAAACACAATTGCAACTAGATTAGAAAAGTTCATCGCCCTAATGAAAGAAAGACTTCAGGGGTTGATGGGGAGACTGTATAATGCTTGCAAAGAATATCAACTGACAATCAGCATTAAGAAGACTGTCATGGGTCAGGGCACTTCACTCTCCCCTGAAATCACCCTGAACAGCACTCAGCTGGAAACTGTCAACACAATCACCTACCTAGAATATACAGTGACTCTCTGGATGAGGAAATCAATTAATGTATAGGAAAGGCAGCAACAACCTTTGGGCCACAAACCAAGCAGGCATGGAAGACCAGGAAACTCACAATCACGATCAAGATAACTGCCTAAAAAGCATGCAGTAAAGAGCATGTTACTGTACAAGAGGTTCTTCTGCAGTTGTATAGGGCTCTGGTGAGACCACATCTGGAGTATTGTGTCCAGTTTTGGTCTCCTAATTTGAGGAAGGACATCCTTGTGATTGAGGCAGTGCAGCATTGGTTCATGAGGTTGATCCCTGGGACGGCGGGACTGTCATATGAGGAAAAATTGAAAAGACTAGGCTTGTATTCACTGGAGTTTAGAAGGATGAGGGGTGATCTTATAGAAACATATAAAATTATTGAAGGACAGGACAAACTAGATTCAGGAAAAAATGTTCCCAATGCTGTGCGAGTCCAGAACCAGGGGCCACAGTCTTAGAATAAAGGGGAAGTAATTTAAGACAGAGGTGAGAAAAAACGTTTTCACCCAGAGAGTTCTGAATTTGTGGAATTCCCTGCCACAGAGGGCAGTGGAGGCCAAATCACTGGATGGATTTAAGAGAGAGTTAGATAGAGCTCTAGGGGCTAGTGGAGTCAAGGGGTATGGGGAGAAGGCAGGCACGGGTTATTGATAGGGGATGATCAGCCATGATCACAATGAATGGCAGTGCTGGCTTGAAGGGCCGAATGGCCTCCTCCTACACCTATTTTCTATGTACAGCTTAGACAATTTACATACATCAAGAATGGGAAATAAATATTTTTTATTTCTGCTGTCTTCATCGCATCCTGGGAGGTTATTGGCAGGACTAAATCACCAATGAAGTTGTCCTTGATCAGCATGCCAGGGATCAGCATCTCTGCAATCCTAAAGCACAAATGCCTCCACTGGCTTGGTCATGTATACAGGATAGAAACTGCTCATCCCCAAAGACATGGTATTCGGGGCGGTCGCCAATGCATGGAGACCAACACGAAGACCAAAGCTTCACTGCAAGGAAACAATTAAAAGAGATATGACAAATTTTAACATTGGCTCGGGCAACTAGGAAGAGGCTGCTGAGGAACCAGGGAGGTGGAGGAACATAGAAAGTAGGTGCAGGAGTAGGCCATTCGGCCCTTCGAGCCCCATGATCATGGCTGATCACCCAGAATCAGTACCTTGTTCCTACTTTCTCCCCATGTCCCTTGATTCCTTTAGCCCTAAGAGCTAAGGTACCACCAGGCAGGTATGAAGCACCATGATAGAATGTGGTTCGACGCTGGAGGCCAGGTACCAACGCCACAAAAATGGTCCACGGCAACGACACACTCCCCAATCCAACAGCTAGAGGCAACTTCACCTGTGGAAGCTATGGGTGGGTCTGCCTGTCAAGGACAGGCCTGGTTGGCCTTAGCAGGAAATGCGACCACCAATGAAACATTCCCCTATCCAAGCTGGGGAAAGTCATAGCCACACCATCATCTCTCACAGATGGACGAATGCTTACTCCCAGAAAGGACAATAATCCTAGCCATATAAATCCATTCATTTGTACCTTTATGTTTGTTAATATGAGTTTATATTGCCTACGTCACTTAGTTACACCAGTGACGAGTGTAACAGGTCCACATTAACAAACAATTTATGGAAATCTGCATCAAATATATTGCCAACATTATTCTACCATGGTGCAAAACATGCTCAGATTTCAGGAATTGGTCTTTGAAGAGTATTTGCTATCAATTATTTTTGTTTAAAAAATCTGTACCATAAATATCGAGGGTGATTGAAGTAAGGACGATTTCATAAAAGGTGCGTTTTTCCAATTTTTGACTTCTAAAACCTGTTGGATCATATTGGGGGTGTAACATAATTTGCAAGAGGACCAACAATCATCAGCACCCATCACTCAACTATTAGCCGGAGGAGATTTGTGGCACTCATTACTATCTAATGCAGTATAAATGTTGCTGACAAGTCAGCTTCCTGGATAGCAGCAACTCGGACACTCCACTTTAAAAGAACTGGTTTGTAGTTGCAGATACGTTCTTACATCATCTGTCATTGTACATCAAGTTCAACACAGCATGCAGAGCCAGCTGGCTAGGCAGGCCCCTTTTTGCCATTTGTATGACCTTCCAGAGTAGAATTCACAATTGACTTCTTGTGCATTAACCATTCATACATACAGTCAGTGCCTTCACTTTTATTAATAACTCTCTGGCCTTCAAATGGATGTATAACCTTCAGCAAAGAAATATGCAAATCAATGTTCCTTCTTCTGAGAATTCATGCAATTTGTATATCATGATGAAATTAAGAATTTCATATTTTGCGATGAAGTATGAGGATCCATTTTCCCATAATGACTGTGGTAATGCACAGCTACTGTATATCATTATCACAAAACTGTGTGGAGTATACATAGAGACATAGAAAATAGGTGCAGGAGTAGGCCATTCATTCGGCCCTTCGAGCCTGCACCGCCATTCAATATGATCATGGCTGATTATCCAAAATCAGTGCCCCGGTCTGGCTTTTTCCCCCATATACCTTGATTCCCTTAGCCCTAAGAACTAAATCCAACTCTCTCTTGAATACATCTAGTGAATTGGACTTCACTGCCTTCTGTTGCAGAGAATTTCATAGATTGACAACTCTCTGGGTGAAAACGTTTTTCCTCCTCTCTGTCCTAAACAGAAAGGTGGCAGAGAGAATATAGGGAATTATAGACAAGCTAGCCTGACATCGGTAGTGGGGAAGATACTGGAGTCAATAATATAAGATGAAATAGCGGCACATTTGGATAGCAGTAGCGGGATCGGTCCGAGTCAGCATGGATTTACGAAGGGGAAATCATGCTTGACTAATCTTCTGGGATTTTTTAAGGAAGTAACCAGGATAATGGACCAGGGAGAGCCAGTAGATGTAGTGTACCTGGACTTTCAAAAAGCATTTGATAAGGTCCCACATAGGAGATTAGTGGGGAAAATTAGAGCACATGGTATTGGGGGTAGGGTGCTGACATGGATAGAAAATTGGTTAGCAGACAGGAAAGGGTAGGAATTAACGTGTCCCTTTCAGAATGGCAGGCAGTGACTAGTGGGATGCCGCAAGGCTCGGTGCTGGGACCCCAGTTGCATACAATATATATTGCCGATTTAGACGAGGGAATTAAATGTAACATCGCAAAGTTTAGGATGACACATTGCTGGGTGGCAGTGGGAGCTGCAATGAGGATGTTATGAGGCTGCAGGGTGACTTGGATAGGTTGGGTCCGTGGGCAGAGGCATGGCAGATGCAGTATAATGTGGATAAATGTGAGGTCATCCACTATGGTGGCAAGAACAGGAAGGCAGATTATTATCTGAATCGTGTCAGATTAGGAGAAGCCCCCTCTGCAACGAGACCTGGGTGTGCTTGTACATCAGACACTGAAAGTAAGCATGCAGGTATAGCAGGCAGTGAAGAAAGCTAATGCCATGTTGCCCTTCATTGCGAGAGGATTTGAGTTTTGGAGCAAGGAGGTCCTACTGCAGTTGTACAGGGTCCTGGTGAGACCATATCTGGAGTGTTGTGTGCAATTTTGGTCTCCTAATTTGAGGAAGGACATTATTGCTATTGAGGAAGTGCAGCCTAGGTTCAGCAGGTCAATTCCTGGGGTATAAGGACTGACATATGAGAAATAATGGATCAACTGGACTTGTAGCAAGGCTCAGTGCTGGGACCTCAACTATTTACAATATATATCAATGATTTTGACGAGGGAATTAGTTGTGAGGAGGATGCTATGAGGCTGCAAGGTGACTTGGATAGGCTGGGTGAGTGGGCAAATGCATGCCAGATGCAGTATAATGTGGATAAATGTGAGGTTATCCACTTTGGTGGCAAAAACAGGGAAGTAGACTATTATCTGAATTGTGGCCGATTAGGAAAAGGGGAGATGCAATGAGACCTGGGTATCATGGTACACCAGTCATTGAAAGTAGGAATGCAGGTGCAGCAGGCAGTGAAGAAAGTGAATGGCATGTTAGCATTCATAGCAAAAGGATCTGAGTATAGGAGCAGGGAGGTTCTATTGCAGTTGTACAAGGTCTTGGTGAGACCACACCTGGAGTATTGCGCACAGTTTTGGTCTCCTAATCTGAGGAAAGACATTATTGCCATAGAGGGAGTACAGAGAAGGTTCACCAGACTGATTCCTGGGATGTCTGGACTTTCATGTCAAGAAAGACTGGATGGACTCGGCATATACTCGCTCGAATTTAGAAGATTGAGGGGGAATCTTATATAACTTACAAAATTCTTAAGTGGTTGGACAGGCTAGATGCAGGAAGATTGTTCCCAATGTTGGGGAAGTCCAGAACAAGGGGTCACAGTTTAAGGATAAGGGGGAAGTCTTGTAGGACCGAATTGAGAAAAACATTTTTCACACAGTGTGGTGAATCTTTGGAATTCTCTGCCACAGAATGTAGTTGAGGCCAGTTTATTGGCTATATTTAAGAGGGAATTAGATGTGGCCCTTGTGGCTAAGGGGATCAGAGGGTATGGAGAGAAGGCAGGTACAGGATACTGAGTTGGATGATCAGCCATGATCATGTTGAATGGCGGTGCAGGTTCGTAGGGCCGAATGGCCTACTCCTGCACCTATTTTCTATGTTTCTATGTTTCTATGTATTGGCTGGAATTTGTATGGATGAGAGAGGATCTTATAGAAACATATAAAATTCTTAGAGGATTGGACAGGGTAGATGAAGAAAAAATGTTACCGATGTTGGGGGAGTCCAGAACCAGGGGTCACAGTTTAAGAATAAGGGATAGGCCATAAAAAAAAAGTACAATAGGTGTAGAAGTAGGCCATTTGGCCCTTCAAGTTAGCATCGCAATTCAATGTGATCATGGCTGACCATTCGCAATCCGTATTCCGTACCTGCCTTCTCTCCATATCCCTTAGCTCTGCTATCCCTAAGAGCTCTATCTAACTCTCTCTTGAAAGCATCCAGAGAACCAGCCTCCACCGCCCTCTGAGGCAGAGAATTCCACACACTCACAACTCTCTGTGTGAAAAAGTTTTTCCTCTTCTCCGTTCTAAATGGCTTACCATTTATTCTTAATCTATAGCCCCTGGTTCTGGACTCCCCCAACATTGTGAACATGTTTCCTGCCTCCAGCCTGTCCAAACCCTTAATAATCTTATATGTTTCAATAAGATCTCCTCTCATCCTTCAAAATTCCAGAGTATACAAGCCCAGCCATTCTAATCTATCAACATATGACAATACCACCATCCCGGGAATTAACCTTGTGAACCTACGCTGCACCCCCTCAATAGCAAGAATGTCCTTCCTCAAGTTTGGAGACCAAAACTGCACACAATACTCCAGATGTGGTCTCACTAGGGCCATGTACAACTGCAGGAGGACCTCTTTGCTCCTATACTCAACTCCTGTTATGGACCTCTTTTTATGAAGGCCAACATGCCATTTACTTTCTTCACTGTCTGCTGTACCTGCATGCTTGCTTTCATTAACTGATGAACAAGGACCCCCAGATCTTGTTGTACTTACCCTTTTCCCAATTTAGCACCATTTAGATAATAATCTGCCCTCTTGTTTTTGCCACCAAAGTGGATAACCTCACATTTACTCACATTATACTGCATGCCATGCATCTGCCCACTCACCCAATCTGTCCAAGTCACCCTGCATCCTCATAGCATCCACCTCACAGCTCACACTGCCATCCAGCTTTGTGTCATCTGAAAATTTGCTAATGTTACTTTTAATCCCTTCATCCAAATCATTAATATATATTGTAAATAGCTTATCCATGGTACACTTCCCTGCTGTCGCTCTCTGCTCCCCTTTCAACTCCTACCAGCTTGTTTCATACACCCACCACTCTTTGTGTGAAAAAGTTACCCATTCACCTTGAACCTATGTCCTCTGGTCCTTGATTCCCCTACTCTGGGCAAGAGACCCTGTGCATCTACCCGATCTATTCCTCTCATGATTTTGTACACCATAAAATCACCCCTCATCCTCCTGCGCTCCAAGGAATAGAGACCCACCTACTCTACCTCTCCCGGTAGCTCACGCCCTCAAGTCCTGGCAACATCCTCGTTAATCTTCTCTAAACCTTTACAAGCTTGGCATTATCTTTCCAATAACATGGTGCCCAGAACTGAACACAATATTCCAAATGCGGTCTCATTAATGTCTTGTACACAGGCGTCAACGAAAGAGCATTCATGTCACGGCCCTGTTTCCGCCAATCTTTCCACCACCGCGCACAAGAAGCTCAAGAAGCGACAAGACAGACATCATTGTATGCAGATGCTGAGAAGGCGATTTATCCACTTTCATACACGACAGTACTTTCAGTACTTCTTCGGCGGTAACGCTGACTGCTCTCAAGACATTTCCATTGACTGCCCCAAATTCTTCCATCCTACTGTCTTTCTCCATGGTTGTACAGAGGGGAAGTCTTTGAGGACCTTGCCCTCACTCCTGTGACTCCACACAGAGGTGACCACTTTGGTTCCTGAGAGGTCCCACTCTCTAGTTATATTTTACCCCCTTATGTATTTATATAATCTTTTGGGATTAATTTGGAATTATATAATCTTTTGCCCTTAATACTACCTGCCTGAGCTATCTCCTGGCCCCTTTTTGCCGTTCTAATCTTCTTTTTCAGTTTACTCCTTAGTTCCCAAAACTCCTCTAGGGATGCACTTGATCCCAGCTGCCTATGCCTGTCCCATGCATCCTTTTTGTTTTTGACCAATGCCTCAATTTCCCTCGTCAGCCAAGATTGCTTACGTTTCCCTGCTATGCCCTTCACTCTAACGGGAACGTACAAAGCACAGTTATATTTTGCTTTTGTAATCTAAATAAATAAAAGTCTAAACTTGACCACTTCCTGTTTGCACTGTATATTGATTTTGTAAAAAAAACGCCACCACTTACGGCTGTGACTTTTGGCCATCTTACTCAGAGTCCCCCTCCAGCTGTCCAGCCGGAGGATTTTTCTCATCGATGAAAAATAAAAGACATTAATGTTTAAAAAAAATATTGAGATTCTCTCTCCTGTCAATCACGCAATGAAGGCCACGTCCCTTCTAGTGGGAGGGGGAGGGACTATAAAATCCCGGAAGTGTGGATGTGCCTCAGTCTCTGCAAGATGGGGGAGGGAGAGGTCACGACTCTCGGTCTGAGCTGTGAATAACATTGAACATTGAACACATGTTTATCAAACAGTGAATGTGGTTTTACTGACCTGTGAGTGCCCTTAATGTGGTTTGAAAATGAAGTTTGAAAATGAAAATGTGGGTTGAAAATGAAGTTTGAAAATGAAGATATTATTTTGCCTTTGCTCCAATTTACAAAAGCCAAATCTGGATTAGTTCACTGATCATTTATTATATACTCTTTCAAATGCATTAACCATCATTAATGGAAGGTTTTCAAAAATTACTCATGTTAAATTACCACCTTCACAGTTATTCAATTTTGTATACTTTTTCTCCAAATACTGCTGCATTCCTGTATCAATAAAAAAATATTTTAAAAAAACTGCATGTGATCTTGCTGTGCAAAGAATAAATTAAATCCCTTTGAGTATTATGCATTCAATCATAAATCTGTTTATAGGGCCTAGATTTATGATTTGGTTACATAGTACAGAGAAGATTTTTTTCCTAATCGCAGGGATTGAGAGAAAATGATTTAGTTTTATGAGTACACCATTCAACTGGGTCTCCTGAGCTGAGAACAGCTGTTTCCAAGCATAAGTATTTGAAAGATAATTTATTGTGTGAAATCTAGTCACCATTATTGCTATGTCTGAGGAAGGATATTGTAACAACGGGCAGGATAATATTGAACATTAGCAGGTAATTCCATAGAGTAACCTCTGCCTGTATCCAGTGACATGCTTTCACCTGACCTCCCCTTGACCACCAGGCTCAGCACTAAGTCCAGTAGAGAAATACATGCACATTGACAAGAGGGACTGGGAACATTTGACATCAGAACCTCACCTGGGAGTCTGGCATAAGAGGCTGCATTAATTTGCGTGGGTTCATCCGTCCTAAGGGAAAAGATAAATGGTTGATTACTTCATTTGACTTTGTCTTACTGTTCTTAAATAATGTTTAGCACCAAAAAGATATTTAACATTTATTTTATTTTCCTTAAAACACAAAGCACTGGACTAATTCGACGGGCCAGGCAGCCGGTCTGGAGGATGGATTGATGATGTTTTGAGTCAGGACTCTTCTTCAGGCTGTTTCTGTATTGTATAGCTCAGTCTAACAAAGGTTCCCAACATGAAATGTCACTTATCCTTGTCCTCCAGATATGCTGCCTGACCCATTGAGGTACAACAGAACTTTCTGTTTCACTCAAGCAGTTTCTTGTGGCCCCATTTTCATGGAACATAGAATAGTACAGCACAGGAACAGGCCCTTCGACCCATAATGTTTGTGCCGAACATAATGCCAAACTAAACTGATCTCATCTGCTTGTACATGATCCATATCCCTCTATTCCCTGCACTCGCATATCTAAAAGCCTCTTAAATACCACTGTTTTATCTGCTGCCACCACCACCCTTGGCAATGCGTTCCAGGCTCCCACCACTCTCCGTGAAAAAACCTGCCTCACACATCTCCGTTAAACTTTCCCCTTCTCACCCTGTAGCTGTGTCCGCATCATTTCCACACGGGCAGAAAGGTTCTGTCTAGCCTATTTATGCCTCTAATTGTTTTACATACTTATGTCAATGCTCCCTGCAACCTCCGACGTTCCAGAGGAAACAATCCAAGCCAATCGAACCTCTCCCTGTAGTTGAAACCCTCTAATCCAGGTTGCATTCTTGTAAATCTCCTCTGCACTCTCTCCAAAGCTATCCTATAATGAGGTGATCAGAACTGCATGTGATACTACAAATGTGTGCGAACCAAAGTCTTATTGAGCGGTATCATAACTTCCTGTCTTAATTTAAATTTAATGTTTATTTTGTTTAATTTTACATATATTTAATTATTTAAGTCTGCTTGAATGGTTTCTAAATGTCTTTATCAGAATGATAAAAGTAATTTAAAACCATTTGATGGATCAAAATGTTTTATGTATTCTGGAGGTGGGATCCATTGTCCGAGGTCCAGTGTATGATCATGGTCCCGCTTACTTCATGGGATGATTGTTGAGTTCAGAAGATCAGTTCAGCTGGTCCACCATACCTGTCACAGTTTACTACAGGTGGGCGGTCAGGGACCATGGCAAGTGTGCTGAGGCAGTTGGACTGATCAGAAAGCAATCATTTGATGCATTCAATCCTCATATCCTCTACAGGCAGGCCAAGTACAAGCTGAGAAGAGGAATCAGAGCTGACAAGGAAAGGTACTCTGAGAAGTTGAGGAGCAAGTTCTCAGCTAGTGACTCCTCTTCAGTTTGGAAGGGCTTGCAAGAAATTACCAGTTACAAGAGGAAAGCCCCCCGCTCTTTGGCCAATCATCAGCTGACCAACAACCTGAATGAGTTTTACTGCATGTTTGAGCATCAGAAACGTAACCCTGGTACCCCCTCCCCAACCAACACAGTCAGACCATAATCTACAAATAATGGACCGTGCACCCTCTCCTTCCCATTCACCACTTCACACCTACTTAAGGCAAGACTCCAGTATGAAAAGACTGTCACTTCACAGCCACTCACAGCCTGACCTCAGTCTGCAAAGACAGGGCCCTTCTACGCCCACCCCCTTCCAATCACCACTTCACACCCAATCACCCACACCCTCTGTGCTGTAAAACATCACTTATCAAATATTAACAATAAAAATAGAGGAGGTGAAGAGGCTTTTCAGAGGATAAAAAAGCCAGAAATCTCCAGGACCTGACAACGTTTCCCCCTCGACTCTTAAGCTCTGTGCAAAACAGCCGGCACCGGTCTATACAGACATTTGTAACCAGTCCCTACAAACTTGCACTGTCCCTGCCTGCTTCAAAGTCTCCACTATTGTCCCTGTCTCCAAAAAGGCAAGGATTACTTGTCTTAATGACTACAGGCCTGTCGCACTGACCTCTGTAGTCATGAAGACACTGGAAAGGCTTGTGCTGGCCAAGCTGAAAAATATCACAAACCCCCTGCTGCACCCTCTGCAGTTTGCATATCGGGCCAATAGATCTGTGGATGATGCAGTCACCCTGGGCCTGCACTTCATCCTACAGCACCTAAACCGTCAGGGGACCTATGCGAGGATCCTGTTTATTGATTTTAGCTCTGCATTCAACACCATTGTGCCAGAGCTACTACACTCCAAACTTTCCGAGTTGACTGTGCCTGAACCCCTCTGTCGGTGGATCACCAGCTTCCTGACAGACAGGAAGCAGCATGTGAGGCTGAGAAAGCACATCTCGAACCCGCAAACGCTCAGCATAGGAGCACCGCAAGGCTGCGTACTCCCTCCTCTCCTCTACTCTCTCTACATCAATGACTGCACCTCCACAGACAACTCTGTCAAGCTTCTCAAGTTTGCAGACGATACAACCCTGATTTGACTGATCCAGGATGGGGAGGAATCTGCCTACAGACAGGAAGTGTCACAGCTGGTGTCCTGGTGCCGCAGGAACAACCTAGAACTCAATGCTCTCAAGACAGTGGAATTGATTGTAGACTTTAGGAGAGCTCCCCCTCCCCTCACCCCACTCACCATCAACAACACCACAGTCACATCTGTGGAGTCTTTTAAGTTCCTGGGAACCATCATCTCCAAGGACCTTAAGTGGGGGGCGACCATCGACTCCACAGTAAAAAAAGCGCAACAAAGGATGTACTTCCTGTGGCAGCGGAGGAAGCACAATCTGCCACAGGCAATGATGGTCCAATTCTACACGGCCATCGTAGAATCTGTTCTCATCTTCTCCATCATGGTGTGGTTTGGCTCAGCCACCAAGCACGACACCTGGAGGCTGCAGCGAATCATCCGATCAGCAGAGAAGGTTATTGGCTGCAGCCTTCCCTCCACTGATGAACTGTACACTGCAAGGGCCAGGAAGCGAGTAGGCAAGATCATCTCTGACCCCTCTCACCCTGGCCACAAACTCTTTGAATTACTTCCCTCTGGAAGGCGACTCCGGACTGTCAAAGCTGCCACAGCCGGACATAAAAACAGTTTTTATCCACGAGTAGTTGCTCTACTCAACAGCCAAAAATCTGTAGCCTCGCTTTGATCTGATATTTTGTTGGTGCACATGCTTAATCAATGGTGTTTTATCATTAATGTTTTATTATTATTAATGTTTAGTGTTTTCTCAGTCATTCGTAACTGTCACTGTATGTCATGTTGTTACTTGTGGGCGGAGCACCAAGGCAAATTCCTTGTATGTGAATACTTGGCGAATAAACGTACTTACTTACTTACATATCATTGTACGAATTCTATTGCAAATAAACATGAATAAAATAAATTTCAAACTGGAAATCTTTCTGTTCACTCTTGTTAAACTTTTGCACAGCTACTTGATGTTTTAAAAAGGCATCTGTATTTACTAATTTATTATAGTTCATTAAAATCAACACACACGTTATAGCAATGTTACAAAATTTTGAGATTTAAAAAATCAAATCTGCAATTTATCCCATCATATAAAGCATAAAAAGAAGTTTAATTTGACATCTAATTCACTTTCACATCTTCAGTATTAAAAAAATTTATGGCCATTTTCATACTCGGAAATTAGCATCTTGTTCCCCATTGCCTTTCCATTGACTTAACTAAAAAGCTGTGATCTAGAAGTCAAAAGCCCATAACTTTCTTAAAAATTAAGAGAACTCAATGAAATTTTCAGTTATTATGGATTGAAGCATTCTGAAACAAATATGAAACAATCTTACTTGGATGACCTGAAATTAAAGCATATAATTAGTTAGTTATCTAATTGTAGCTAATTACAAAATTCAATTACTAGATCTAAACATCTATCCATTTCTTAAGAAAAGATAAACTTTTTTAAATTGCCTAAGTGTCCAAATAACATTCACACAATATAACATGATTTTTTATTTCTCATTTTCATTAATTTATTGGCCAAATGGAAGGAATTTAGTGTTTAATGCCTGTAAATTAATGGCCATTTAAATCAACTAGCGAGTGGGTTTTAGTGGAATGCGGTGGATTAGAACGTTGCAGTTTGCGGTGAAGTCGGCATGAAAAACTCTGCCAGTTCATACATTTTTTTGGTCCCCTTTTCTCAACATGAAAATGTGATTAAAGCCTTCCTAAACACCAAGTTTTAATGTAAAAATATACTGTGCACTTTATTTTCTCCCCTACGTTAGGTCCGTTCTGCTGTCAGCGTTCACAGCTTTAGAAGATGATTTTTAAACTACTCCAGTTAATAAATAATCTAGCGTAGTTTAAAAATACCTTTGTGAATGAAATGTCGGAGCGATTTGTCTTTAGCGACGAAATCGCCCGACATGGATCGATTTGGACTGTCTAGGAAAAAACGACATTTTAAACCCGCCCCCCTCTGAAAGGCGCCAAAGTCACGCACACAGGGAGCGGCAGAACTACAGCGCTGCTAAAGGTAGGTATTGTAACATACCTACACGTTATGGGTCAAGTTCAGGCATTTGGGATGAGCTCAGTTAGGCAACTCAGTTGGCATAGATAAGAAGGGCTGAAGGGCCTCTTTCCATGCTATGGTGCTCTATGACTATGCAACAAAGTTTGGGTTATAATACCATGCTGACATCAAATGATACCACTCTGGAATGTAGCTCAGAACCAGTAGAACCAGAGGCGATTGTATACTAAGTCTAATACAGTAGAATTCAACTTTTAAGACCACGGTGGCACAGTGGTAGAGTTGCTGTCTTGCAGCGCCAGAGACTCCGGTTCGATCCCGACTATGGGTGCTGTCTGTATGGAGTTTGCACGTTCTCCCCGTGACTGCGTGGGTTTTCTCCAAAATCTTCAGTTTCCTCCCACACTCCCAAGACGTAAAGGTATGTAGGTTAATTGGCTTGGTGTATGTGTAAAAGTGTCCCTAGTGTATGTAGAATCAGGGCCGGCCTTAAGCCAATTGGACCAATTGCTCCCAATCGTGCCTTGGGGGCCCCGCGCTAGAGTAATCTATTCTCAGTTCACATTGTTAAAAAAAATGTTTTCTTTGGCATGGTGAATGACCAAAGTTTCTAGAGGTCGTCAGATTTATGTTTGTTTCCATCTCATGGTGTGAGTTTCCCTTCTGTCGAGTGGAAACACAGCTGACTGGATCTTACTACTGGCTGATTAATTTTTTGTGACAGACCAATAAATGAGGTAAGTTTTAGTGACCAAGATATAAACCATATATCTGAAATATGAAGTCACTGATTTTCGGAAGATTACTGTAAAGAGCGGTATGAAATGTTCATAAAACATCAGGTAAAAGATGAGAGAACCTAAGGATAAAATTAGCTACAATATGTGGGATAGGATACGACTTTTCAAACTCTGCATGGTGTAAACGGAGGGAGGCTAGGTGCAGAGAAAAGTAAGCCATAATGAAAGTGAATAAGAGTGAATACGACTTTTCTACATGTGTGCGTCCGGACTGACTGTCAGTCTCAGTCTCTTTCTCTCACGCGTGTCGGGTCGGGCCGGGTGTGTCAAAGCGGTTGGTTGGAGTTTTTTTTTTGAGATCCCCACATGACACTTGCTATCCATGCCAAATTTGGTCCAGGTCGGTAAAGTAGTTTCCGAGATTCTCGTGCGGACGCAGACAAACAGACAGACTTCTTTGTTTTATATATATATATATATATATATATAGATGTAGCTTAGATCTGTTTGGTCCATTAACTTGCATGCTATTTTTAAGTGCTCATTTTGATTACTTTCCATTCTACCATAGAGATATAAAGTCTATAATAGACTTTATTATTAGTTCTATGATTCTGCAGACCTTGGCTGGGAACATTGGGCCCCGCACCTCCTAGGGCCGGCCCTGTGTAGGGTAATGTTAATATGTGGGGATCGCTGATCGGTGTGGACTAAGTGGGTTGAAGGGCCTGTCCACTTTATCTCTAAAACTAAAACTAAGAATTACAATGTGGTTCACTGCCTCACTCCCAGTAGATAATAGACCAATAGTGATAGCATTTATCCAGACAAAAATGGTCTTATCCATCTTTCAGGCAGCTGGGAAACTGGACGAACATCATTAAAAGGTATCGGACATTGGTATAATCATTGACATTCATAGATATTTGCAGCGCTGGAAATACATTTTTTCTGTTGTAAAATGTGGAATGATATAGCACTTGATGAATGCTGAAATCTTCATCACTATGGAACAGAGAACAGTGGACTACTTATTAATCATGCTTTCAGCGTGATAATGTTGGGGTTGCCAAAAGAAATGCCTCAGTGATGAGTTGTCTACACTTTGCATCATTCATTTGAAAATGAGTGAAATATTACACAGAAAAAGGAAGGTTTAGAACAATGTAAAGTCATCACAGAGATTTTTAATATTTTGGATAAGTGTAACAGGTTAGATGTGGAGAGAATGAAGGAGAATATATATAGAAATGACCCAACTATCATCAAATAAATCCAATGGGAAAATATGTTTTCCAGAGAGAGAGTTAAAATATGGAATGTGGTTGGATGAAATGGTTAGGTCCTTTAAAAGGACTGCAATCATGAGAGATAAACTATGAAAGAGTGGTGTGAGTCAAATGGAAAAGGAACAGACTGATGTGAACACCAGCATACACTCAATGGATTGTCTCTGCACAATATGGTCTACGAATTCTATGGAAGTTATTTGCATTTGGATAATACCAACACAGATGGTGTATTGTCAATTTTAATTTAAAATAACAGTAGAAATATCATTCATCCCATTGCCTCCTCCTTGCAATTTATCTGTTGTTGATGGCAGAGCTCAACCATTACTTCAGTATTTTATTCAATATTAAAGTACAATATTACAGCATAGGTATCAGTATTGGTTTATTATTGTTTAATGTACTGAGATATATTTAAAACTTTGTCTGTGTGCTATCCAGGCAAATTAAACTATACATGAGTACAGTCAAGCTATACACAAGTCCACCAGGTAGTGCAAAGAAAAAAAAACTGAACGCAGAATACAGTGTTACAGCAAGAGAAAATGCAGGTAAAAATATATGTAAGTGCCATAACGAGGTAATTTGGGAGATCGGTACTACATCCTTAGCATAAGGACAGATCTATTCAGTAGTATAATATGCAGGGAGGTAACCATTCTTGTATCTAGTGGTACATGCTTTCAGGTTTTGCATTTTCTGACTAGACACAAAAATGCTGGAGTAATTCAGTGGGACAGGCAGTATCTCTAGATAGAAGGAATGGGTGATGTTTCTGCTCGAAACCCTTCTTCAGTCTGAGAAGATTCTTTCTTTCGATAATTGAAGCTCTTTTGATTGTTGCTATTGCCGTATTTGAATTCTGATTTTCAAGATATTACTGAAACCTAAACCAATTATTTGGTCGCTGTGCTGGCTTTGTATCTTCACCCACCCTCCTCAAAAAATCATGGATGGGCAGAATATGTAGTAGACCTTTGCTGCCCATCTGTTGATGACACATGCATCCATCGGCATTCAGCATCCTCAGAGGAACTAATTGAAAAATCTGTACTTATTATTCTTTGGTAACTAAACAGTTAACAGGCTTACCTTGTCTGGAAATGCCAGATCAAAAATCTATAATTTCACTTTAGTTTCCACCTCCCAAGGCTGTGAAGATACTCAAATTTTGATTCCTCATGGATAGGACATGAATTTATCATACTTATTTCAGCTACAGTTGACTGAATAACATACCAATATAAACTACCTTTTAATGGCCCTCCATTACATTAAAGTACAGGCACGCGCTTGTCACTTTTGTAACCTGTCAATATCCTGAGCTCTCCGAGAACAGTGTTTTGAAATGAGTAGTTATCTTTCTTATATCTACGGAAACTTCCAGTTCTTGGTCTCAAAATTGATCCGAATTTTGGAATTGTTCTTTGGAGGTTAAACTACCAAGTTCACCTGAAAGATTGTCGTAACATACTGGGAAATCGTACATGCTTCAAAACACACAAAATGCTAAAGTAACACAACGGGTCAAGCAGCATCTCTGCAGAACATGGATAGGTGATGTTTCTGGTCTGGACCATTCTTCAGACTGATTGGTTTTGTTAAACACTTTTATAGCAAAACAGAAGATGGAGGAAATCAGCGGGTCAGGCGGCATCTGTGGAAGCAATGGACAAACAACGTTTCTGGTCGAGACTCTACTTCAGACATCATCTGTCCATTCTCTCCACAGATGCTGTCTGATCCATTGAGTTCCTCCAGTACTCTGTGTTTTGCTCAAGATTCCAACATCTACAGTTCCTCTGTCTCCATCTGTCTGAAAATAGATATTCCTGTTTAAAAAAAATTCAGGTTATACATTAGTTTTCATATCCCGTAATTCTCTCATTTGGGTGAGACAATATCAAATGCAGCCTAATTTTTCAAGAAGGCCAAATTCAAGCGAGCCTGCCACTAGCAAAATGCAGGAAATGCCACTCAGTACTTGGTGACAGAATCCTTGAAAATATTGGAGATAGTTTTCAGAATAATTTGAGAATTTTATACAAAAGTCACAAAAAGTTATTATCCAGCTACAACAAGTGATTGTAAGGCAAATGTTGTGTTTCTTTTAGTGCAGGATGATATGGTGTGAAACAAAGGCAAACTTATTGCAATTCATTTGGGCATCAATGATCAATAATAGTAAGAATAAATGAGAACTTACCAGTTTTAAGTTTGATCCTTATTTTATGACGAATTATGATGAGGGATTTTGTGAAGACCCCGCCAGCACGCATGCGCGACATTCTTCAAAGCAGCGGTGTGAAATCACAGATAGCAGAACTGACTGGAGATAGTAAGATTAAGAGAAACCATATACCAGTTGACCTTATGATAGAGGGTTGGGAGCGGAGGGCACAAAATCCCTCATCGTAACTCCGTATAAAATAAGGATCAAACTTCAAACTGGTAAGTTCCCATTTAATTTTACTAATTTACTTCGGAGTCACGTGAGTGACTTCGTGAAGATTTCAAAGCTGTGATTTCATGCCCTGGACTACATCCATGCTCACACACTGCCGTAATAACTGATGGAGGAAGTGTGTTAACGTATTTCAGACTTGTAACAGAGCTGAAAAACAATAATGTATTCATTAATACAAACAAAAAACACCTGAGTTCGGGAACCGTTCAAGGAACAGAACTTAAAACAGTATCTGCAAATGTCGCAGGAGTGGCCACAGTTTTGTTATAAAACCATTGAGACGTGTCTCCATTGGCCAAGCCTGCTGTTGCGAGGACATGGTCCACAGGTACCTCCATGGTCCTCGCCGCTGATGTGGACGCAGCCCTGGTAGAATGAGATTTGAATATCAGTGTCTACCCCTGCTGCATCCAACACCACCCTGAGCCACCTGGAAATTGTCTGCACTGTTACCCTGTGATGTGGGCTTTAAAAACTGATGAATAGACTTGTATCCATTCTCCTTATATTTTGTGTGACATTAATATAATGTCGGAGACAAGTGGCTATACAGAGGTGTACATCAATGGGATACGCATGGAATTCCAATTTAAGATCGGTTGTACCAGGTCTATGGTGTTTAAGTAATTCATCAATGAAAAAGGTTACCTTGGTAGGGGTCGAGACCATCCTGTCCAGTTTAGTTTGTGGAGGGTCTGGACCCGCTGAGCTGTATAAGTGCTATTAGCATCACCACTTTGTAGGTGCGTTTGGCCAGTAGGAGTTCTGAAACTGGAGACCAACTCCTGAGTAGGGACAACACTACCCCAATATCACAGGTCATATTGTATCGTGGTCTACGAGGGTAAGAATTGAAATACCCCTCATGTGTTTCGACACCAACTGATGGGATCCTACTCCGATAGTGAGGTAGGATGACAATGCGTTTCTGGCATTATTGATGGCACTATGGCTGAGGCCCTCATCATAGTGAAGGCCCATGAGGAATTCCAGCACATCTGTGATGGTGGCAGAGTCGTAGTTGATATTAGTCCTGGAACAGAAGGCCTCCCATTTCCTTACATGGGTAAGGTACTGCTCCCTCGTGGAATCTCTGCACGATGCCATGACGATATCCATGGTCCTGTTCGACAGCCCGAATTCTAGCAAAGGTCTCTTCAGAACCTGCAAGCCAACAGGTTCAGATGAGCACAGCACGGATGATTCTCCCCTGATATGGGATGTATCAGTAGGTTCGGGCATTTAGGAACCTGCACCCATGGTTTCTTTACCATGTCGAGGACCACCGGGACCCATAGCTGTGTGGGGCAGATCGGTATTATCAGAATCCCTGATGCAGAATCTAGCTGGAGTTACACCAATACCCGATCTAGCTCCCACGAGACATATGTTGGTATCTGATGGTTCAACCTGGACGCAATGAGGTCGATATCTGGGGTTCCATACTTAGCTATAATATTAGCAAATATTTGGGGGTTCAACATCCACTTGGTGTTGTCATTGAATACTTATGACCTGGTGTCTGCCACTGTATTAAGCTTACCTGGAAGGTATGCCGCTGATATCCAAATATTTCAATGCATCAGTGCCAAATTATTTTTGCCAATCCATCCCAATATACCGACTTGATACCACCCATATGGTTTAATACGCCAACACTGTGGTATTGTCTATCTGTAGACGGACATGTTTCTCTCCTTTCTTGGGTTGCTGGGGTGTGGGGTTGACGCATTTTTCAGGCTGGTCGCTGTGGGCCTTGGCTTAAACAGGCCTCTGATGATGGCGCGACCTTTGGGTTTGCTCCCGTCACTCTATCGGGTTGAACCCGGGCATGTTAGATGTTGCATATGGATGCTGCCAACGATATGCTGGAGGTCTGCCAGAGGAAGGCGGTTTTATCAAACCTACCGCTTTAACTTCCTCATCTAGGTCTTTCACCTGGTTGGGCAGGTCATCACCAAACAACTGTCTTGGTGGTGGCGTAGCGGTGGTCTTACACAAACCCGCAATTTTTGGGGTTGAGTGTAGGATGGATAGAGCTTTTCCGAAGCAATTGAACTCATATTGCGTATTGTAGAGCATACGCTTCATGGATGCACCCTGCTGCTCTTCCGTCATGTCCATGCCGTCGACTGACCTGGCAAATGCAGTGATGCCTGAGGTCAGTGGTTTCAGGATTTTTTTATTTTTCCCTGTGCCCTTATCCCAGCACTGATGTTTCCTCATATGGGTTCCTCATACGATTCTTGAATTTTTTGAAGAGGTTACAAGGGAAATTGATGAGGGTAAAGCAGTGGATGTTGTCTATATGGATTTCAGTAAAGCCTTTGACAAGGTTCCCCATGGAAGGTTGGTTAAGAAGGTTCAATCTTTGGGTGTTAATGGCGGAGTAGCAAGATGGATTCAACAGTTGCTGAATGGGAGATGCCAGAGAGTAATGGTGGATGGCTGTTTGTCAGGTTGGAAAACGGTGACCAGTGGGGTGCCTCAGGGATCGGTGTTGGGTCCACTGTTGTTTGTCATGTACATCAATGATCTAGATGATGGGGTGGAAAATTGGATAAGTATGCAGATGATACTAAGATGGGGGTGCTGTGGATAATGAAGTAGATTTTCAAAGTCTACAGAGAGATTTGGGACATTTGGAAGAGTGGGCTGAAAGATGGCAGATGGAGTTTAATGCTGATAAGTGTGAGGTGCTACCTCTTGGCAGGACAAATCAAAATAGGACGTACATGGTAAATGGTAGGGAATTGAGGAATGCTGTGGAACAGAGGGATCTAGGAATAACTGTGCATAGTTCCCTGAAGGTGGAATCGCATGTAGATAGGGTGGTAAAGAAAGCTTTTGGTGTGCTGGCCTTTATAAATCAGAGCATTGAATATAGGAGTAGGGAAGTAATGTTAAAATTGTACAAGGCATTGGTAAGACCAATTCTGGAGTATGGTGTACAATTTTGGTCACCTAATTATAGGAAGGATGTCAACAAAATAGAGAGAGTACAGAGGAGATTTACTAGAATGTTGCCTGGGTTCCAGCAACTAAGTTACAGAGAAAGGTTGAACAAATTAGGTCTTTATTCTTTGGAGTGCAGAAGGTTAAGGGGGGACTTGATTGAGGTCTTTAAAATGATGAAAGGGATAGACAGAGTTGACGTGGATAAGCTTTTCCCATTGAGGGTAGGAAAGATTGAAACAAGAGGGCATGACATGAGAATTAAGGGACAGAAGTTTAGGGGTAACATGAGGGGGAACTTCTTTACTCAGAGAGTGGTGGCTGTGTGGAGTGATCTTCCTGCAGAAGTGGTGGAGGCAGGATCGATTTTAACATTTAAAAGTAAAGTGGATAGGTATATGGACGGGAAGGGAATGGAGTGGTATGGTCTGAGTGCAGGTAGATGGGACTAGAGGAAAATAAATGGTCGGCACGGACTGGAAGGGCCGAGAAGGCCTGTTTCCGTGCTGTAATTGTTATATGGTTATATGGTTATATGGGTGTGTTCACGGTATGGACATTCAGCGACACGCAATTTTCCGTTACATGTATTTGCTTATGGTCTCCGAACCTACCTCTTCCTGTAATTGATGTGTTGTCAGGTAGTTTATGCTTGCCGCTAGTCTTGGCTGAAGAGGTTGCCCTTTCTGGGATGGTTGAGCAAACTTAGACACCATTCCCAGAACCTCCTCGTCTTGCATCCCTTGCAACTGTAGGTCTTCAGCAACCCCTCTTCGAAGTCAGCTAGTGCCTGACTTCTGGCGCTCCCTACTGAGGAAGGAGAGATGTTGGACAGCCCTGTCATGGGCCCTGCCGTGGATCTTTGGGATCCTAAGGTCGCACACTCCTGATGGGGTAGGTCCCTTTCATGCAGCTGCTCAACCATGCGCTCCATTCGAGCTATGCGACCGCCGCCGCTATCTGCGGATGGCAAGTCGTCTTCCCCATGTTCTGATGAACAAATGGGGCCTCTACCGACAGTCCACACCTCGTTGAGGTGATGTCTATGGGACTGAGGTAGGTAGTCGGTGCCAGCCGCTCCTACGGGGCTACACAACTCCCGCGCGGATTTGCCGCTTGTCCGCGGTCTTCTGGACTGAAGCGGTGGAGAGCTGGTGCCAGCCGCTCCTGCGGGACTACACAACCTCCTGTTGGTTTTTCCACCTGTCTATTGCGACTGCGACTGCGACGGTGAGGAGTCGGTGCCAGCCACTCCAGCGGGGCTACACGACATCCACGCGGGCTTGCCGCCAGTCCCGGGTCTTCGGGACTGATGCGACGCAAAGTCGGTGCCAGCCGCTCCTGCGGGGATACTCGACTTGTGTTTTAGTTTTGCCACCGGTCCGCAATCTAGCAGACTGAAGCGGTGGAGAGTCGGTGCCAGCCACTCCAATGGGGCTACGCGACTTTAGTGTGGTTTTGCCACCGGTCCGCAGTCTATTGGACTGAATCAGTGGAGAGTTGGTGCAGGCTGCTCCAACGGGGCTATGCGACTTGAGTTTAGTTTTCCAACTGGTCCGCAGTTAGCAGTCTAGCAGACTGAAGCGGTGGAGAGTTGGTGCCAGCAGCTCCAATGAGGCTACATGACTTTTGTGTGGTTTTGCCACTGGTCCACCCTCTTGCGAAGTGATGTGGTGGTGAGTCAGGGTGTCCCTTCAGCGGGCCCCGTCTTTCGCACTTTTTGCCGCTATTCTGTTTTCGTACAGACTGAAGCGGAGGGGAGTCGGGTCCCCTGATCTCGCGCAGTCCTACCGCCAGTATGCAGCTCCCTGGACTGCTGCGGTGGAGAGTCGGGTCCCGACTGAGCGGGGCTCCCCGACTTCTGCGCTGTCTTCCCAGCCCGAGATACGGGTGCTGCCGGAAATCAACGGTCAGCTCCGGGAATGTTGGCCGCCGACATTCCCTGGTGGAGCAGAGCTCCTCCCCCCCCCCCCCCCCTCAGCCAGACATTGCGTAATGCAATTCCTTCAGAGTCAGCCTAGGCCTGACTCCTTATGCTCCCCTGCGAAGAGGGTGAGCATTTGGCAGCCCTGTAAAGGGTACTGCCATGGGTCTGCTCGAAGACCCATGGTGACCAGACTCCTGCTCCCCACCTGCAGGAATAATGACTGACCCAAACGGCAAGTCTGTGAGCCCAAACCCCACCGGGTCAACGGTGTGCCCACTTCCAGGCTTTGTGCCGCCTGTGTTTGAGTTGGGGCCCCGGCTCTATCTCGGAGCTCCCGACCTCCGGGTAGCATTGCCGTCAGTCCGAGGCGATCCAGCGGGCTGTGGTGTTAAGTCGGGGCTGCCGCTCTGCTGTCGCAGCCTGCGAACGGCGAGTCTTTGAGCCCGGACCCTGCTGGGTCCTGACTTCCCGGTGTGTATTGAAGCCGTCAGTCAACGGTGTTCCTGCGGGCTGCGGTGTTTAAGTCGGGGCCGCTGCTCTGCCGTCGCTGCCCGCGAACGGTGAGTCTGTGAGCTTGGACCCTGCCGGGTCAACGGGCTGCCCGACTTTTGTGAGAGTTCTGTCGCCGCTGACTGCCCGCGATCCGCTGTCCGCAGTCAGTCTCTCGAGGCGGCCCGTTGGTGGGGTACTCTGTCCCACAGAGTCCCCGAAAAAAAAAAACCTTACCTGCAGGTTCGTTCCGGTGGTGGAGCGAACCTCCTCCCTGCATGTCGCTTCGCATGCGGTCAATGATATGTCGCGCATGCGTGCTGGCGGGGTCTTCACAAAGTCACTAATGTGACTCCGAAGTAAAATACTCCATAGAGACCATTGTTTAACACTTGGGTCATCACCTAAGAGATAATATACAAATCTTATTCTGTGTTTGAAAAAGGTTCTCTGGATTCAAATTTGGGATGAGAGAGCTGTCTGTGGGATTGGGTCAATGAAAACTGCATTGTCTAGATTCAGAATAATGAAAACTGATCACATTAAAATATATGATATTCTGAGAGAGTATAACAGGGATGATTTATTGATAGAGAAATAATGGAAAAAAACTCCTCAGCGCACACCAAGTCCAGGCCGACCATCATACCAGCAACCACGCTATCCCACTTTCTCATCCATCCTCCCACACACCATTGGCAATTCACAGAGGCCAACCAACCCATAAACTGTCTTGTTCATGGATGTCTTTGGGATGTGGAAGGAATCAAAGACCAGTGGATATAGCTTTAAGGTGAGGTTTAGGATAATGAGAGGCCACTGCCTATGCCTGGAGTGTATGGGACAACGACTCATAGTCACGGGCTAATTAACTCTGAACGAAGAGTATGGTTCTTCATTTACAATGCTGTGAATCTCTGGAATCGTCCATCCCAGAAACTCACAGTTAATTAATATGCTTTTGAAAACTGACCAGTATATTTTAGAGAACCAAAAAAGATGAGATGTTTAGGAATTAGAAGTGAATGTGGTGCTGATGTGAAAGCTCAGATATAAAATCAAGTAAGGAAAATGCCATGAGAACCACTGCTCTTTCCAAAGCAAATTGCAAAGGCATTGTGACTAAGTTCATAATGAATATTGGATGGCAGGTCATTCCTGCTCTGTTCTCTATATTCTTGTATTCCCACATCAGACTTATTTGAGTTTTAGCATTTGTATAAACTCTGTGTTTTGCTGAGGCCACATTAAATGTAAATTTCTGGAATCTCTTTACACGTTATTGATCTTATCATTCGCATAAAGCAGCTCATTAAAACTCCCTGGCGCTTGCTGCATTTTAATTCTGTATAGCATGAAGCATCATCAGTCTTTATTTGATAAATGTTATTCTTATCACATCAAGATACTTTGATACATTGTGCACCTTTTGTAATCCACAATTTAATTCGTAGGAATTTAGTAGTGTTGAACAATGTTCTACTTTGTAACCAAGCCAAGAATTATATTCTAGATCACTTATTAATATTTTTATGATCATTATCTAAAAGTTATAAACCTCAAACCATTTTCCTTATTAATAAAGCTGTGTGAACATACACTTTGGATAGTTATTCATTTTGTGATTCTAAATTAAATATTTTGTATTCACTTTCATTGACCCGAGCTTTGCTGAAAAGGCAAGGATTTATTGCCTGCCCCTAATTGCCACTGAGAACATGGTGGTGAATCCAATTTCTTGTCTTATAACTATTGTACTAGTTCTAACAATTAGCATCTACTTAAAGTTATTTTGCTGTAATACGCGCATGCAACGGTTTTCCCGTATCTTAGTTCTGATGCCCTTTTCTGCTCTGCCAAATGCTTATGTTTGTCACTGCACTTTCCTTGTTTGCTTTCACATCGAAGTTTGGACTAGGAGATAATTGAATCACACTTGAACACCCCCCAGTGTTCATGGCTTTTACAGGAGTTTGAAATCAGCCACGTAGAGGACCATCAAATCACATTTGGTCAGTTCATATTAACAACTGTCCTCATTTGTTTGGTTCAGTGAATGTTGTAAAGGCCTGTCCAACTGCGGGGATCTAATTTGCGAGTTTAGAAGAGTTTGCGCTCAACTCAAACTCACAGCATGGTCGACACGTGGTCCCAGGGGGTTCATGTAACTCTTCTTCATGCTTGAGAGTAATTCCCGCGTACTCGAGGCCTCAGTTTGGTCGAGAAGTCTTTCTTAGCATGCTGAAAATTGTCCGTGACTAAAAATTGGTTGGCATGGAAAAAAAAAAGATATTTTCTTTACTCGTAGGTCTAGTCAAAGTACATCGTAGTAGGTCGGCATGTTATTCATAGGTAATCGAAGGTAATCAAAGGTAGTTAAAGGTAATCGAATTAGTCGATGGTAGTCATAGATAGTATTTGTATAGTCTAAGGTAGTCGAAGATGGTCGTCTTCATTCTCCATTATTCGGTGTCCGATTTTCCCGAAGCTAGTCGAAGCTAGTCTTCAACATGGTCGAAGGTGGTCGAAGGAGATCAAAGGATATATTCTACATAGTCGACGGAGGTCTTCTACATATTCATAGGAGGTGTTCTACTTCAGCGATACAACAAGACCATGACACTTTTTAAAACTCTCCTAAACTCTTCTAAACTCGCAAATTAGAATCCCGCAGTGGGACAGGCCCTTTTGAAGCCACTATCTCTATAAGGCAGCCTCCATTTATCATAGTCAAAAACTGAACAAATTACTAGCTGTATGAAAGTTCAACCTGGAATGTAATAACCAATGACAAACCACCATTCCTTATTCTAAGGCAGTGATCTGCCTTTACTTGAGTTGAAAGATTACAACAACATATCATAATGGCTGGCACTACATCCGCCCAAACCACCTAATTCTATATTACAAGCATAACCCCATCTATTCATGATCATCTTGGTGTGCAATCCATAACCATCCACTGATGTACTACTGGTGTTTGACTTAATGTCCTACTTGATGTTCTTCTGGTATCTGACCAGGTCACAGTGTCCCAACTACAGTGGTGTGCAGTTGAAAGGCCAATTTTAAGCCCAAATTGTGGTTTGTGGCCAATATATGTCTCTGTTGGCCATAATCCATTCTTCCCACAGGCTCTCTGTGTTTGCCATTATCATTTACTTGACCTACAGCTAAAGTTCATATTGTTGTGTCTTAGCCACAGTTTAAAATAAATTGGGTGTTGATGCCCAAGTCTACATACCATCTGCCCTTGAGAAAGCAAGAATTCCATTTGAAATATGTTATCTTGTTTATGTGACAGTCTCTCATTTATTTTAACCGTATTTGATAGGCTGTGGACCAGATCCAGAATATTAATTGAGTCCATTTCATTGGATAAATGCATGGCGTAACCTCACGTCTTTCATGACATGTTTGCAACTCCCATCTCCCTACCCCCACCTTTGATTGCACCATCTTTATCGGGTTTATTTGTTAAAAGTCCATGAAAATGGTTGTTTTAAGGAACCATTCTATTATCATTAAGGACATTTATATTCTGTTCTTTAGGAAACGGGGGTTCCCCTCTTCCATTATAGATGAGGCTCTCATTAGGTTCTCTTCAATATCAAGCAGCTCCGCTCTTGCACCCCCCCCCCCCCCCCCCCCCCCCGATTCACAACAGGGACAGAGCCCCCCTTGTCCTCACCATCACCCCATCAGCCTTCGCATACAAAATATAATCCTCCAACACTTTCGCCACCTCCAACGGGATCCCACTACTGGCCACATCTTCCCATCTTCACTCCTTTCTGCTTTCCGCAGAGACTATTTCCTCCGCAACTCCCTGGTCAACTGATCAACTCATCCCTTCCCACCCAAACCAACCCCTCTCCAGGTACTTTCCATTGCAACCACAAGAGATGCAACACCTATCCCTTTAACTCCCCCCTCTACTCCATCCAAGGATCCCAACAGACTTTTCAGGTGAGACAGAGGTTCACTTGCACCTTCTCCAACCTCATCTACTATATCCGTTGTTCTAGGTGTCAACGTCTGTACATCAGCAAGACCAAGCGCAGGCTCGGCGATCGTTTCGCTGAACACCTCTGCTCAGTCTGCCTTAACCTACCTGATCTCCCGGTTGCTCAGCATTTCAACTCAACCTCCCATTCCTAATCTGAACTTTCTGTCCTGGGCCTCCTTCATTGTCAGAGTGAGGCCCAGCGCAAATTGGAGGAACAGGTCCTCATATTTCACTTGGATAGCTAACACCCCAGCGGTATCAACATTGAATTCTCTAACTTCAAATAACCCTTGCTTGCCCTTGCTTTCCCTCTCTCTCCATCCCCCTTCCCAGTTCTCCCACCAGTCTTCCTGACTCTGACTACATTCTATCTCTGTCCCGCCCACTTCCCTGACATCAGTCTGAAGAAGGGTCTCGAACAGAAACTTCACCCATTCCTTCTCTCCAGTGATGCTGCCTGTCCCGCTAAGTTACTCCAGCATTTTGTGTCTACCTTCGATTTAAACCAGCATCTGCAGTTCTTTCCTACACTTTATATTCTGTTCATTCTTCAATCACTAGCAGACAATTGGATTTTCATGAAGGGTCAGAAGCTTTAGTTGTAAGCAGCCAAGGGCTGAAAATCTCATAACAATGTCACTATAAAACTGCCGTGCAAGTGTAACTTTCAAATGAATATGTTTTGCCATATCAAAGAGACCAGGGGACATGCAAGGTTGATGTCTGCAAAAAACACAGGAAGCTTACTTTTTAGATAACGACTTACACATGGGATAACACTTTGGCCGTTTCACTGACACATATGTCACAACCTTCTATCTGCATGCCTATCCTAATGGTGAATCACAGTGGCATCACTTGGCTACACCAATCCTGTCTGTTAACCAGGTAAGGATTCCCACAAGGTTTAGGCAGGTAAGGATTCCCACAAGGTTCCCAAACTGACTTCGAATAACTTCACATTTGATGTACTGTTGCAGCTTATAACTTTGAATACTATATTGTGAACCTCAAAACCTATGGCTTGGATTCAAATGTGAGCAATTCGGCACATTCACTCTGCTGTAGTGGGATGGGCATCTCTGAGCTTCAAACTCAGCGCCCTCCTTCTTGCAACGGTTGATCCCAGGTTGTTTCTATTGATGTCTCAGACTACTTATCATTTGTGGAGTCAAAGGGTGTCAGAGTCATACACTGCGGAAACAGGCCCTTCAGCCCAACCTGTCCATGCCGTCCAAGATACCCCATCTAATCTAGTCCCATATTCCCAAGCTTGGACCAAATAAACCTTTCTAATCTATCAACCTGTACAAATGTATTTTGAATGTTTCCTTGAGAGCCTGCTCAACAACCTCCTTTGGCAGCTCTTTCCATATATCCACAGAGTGATAAAGTTGCTCCTCAGATTCACATGGTGCGAAGCAATTTTTCACTCATTCTGCATGTGTTATTGCAACTCACTGACATCAGTTGCTCATTTTCTGCACAGTTTGTTAGAGTTCCCTTCCTCACCTCAAACTCACCCTAATGCTGTCAATGTCCAAAATTAATTATCAAAAACATTTTAATCACTTTGATCTAAAAAAGCATTAATGGTTCTTTCACAAAAGCCTCAACATTTTCTGAAGCTGCTTTGAACAAAGCCCAATCCCATTCGACCCTTATTCACAGCTAGCCAGCAATACAGCACTCCAGATTTACACCTCTTTCTGCACATTAATCTTGATGATAATTGAACCTTTGCGGCATCTTGTGTAGCATCACAGCACCTATGGCCCACGTTCAATCTTAACCTTGAACTCCCTGTATGTAGTTTGGACATTCTCATTGTGAACATACATGGTTACTCCAGGTGCTTCAGTTATATTCCCATGGACATGTAGTTTGGTAGGTTAATTGGCCATTTTAAATACCTCTAGTAAGCAGGTCATTGGTAGGATCTATATGGAGTTGATAGAAATGCAGTAAAAATAAAATGGGATTAGCATATGCTTGATAGATATGGGAGTAAAAACAAGGAACTGCAGATGCTAGTTTATGGACTTGAAAATGAAGTGAAGTGCTGTCAATTCAGTGAGATTGTGGGGAATACATTTTAGCTGATTGTGTGAGATTATGATGCTTTTGAAACAATTTACCAATGCAGATAGTCCTGAGGAACTTTGTGACCAGTTGAATATCCCTTTTGTGCCAAGTTAATCCATTAACTGCTCAGATACTCCAGTAACTGGGAGGGTGCTAGTGTAGGGTAAGGGAGAGGGTGCTAGTGGTGTTGTGGATGCCTTTCAGGCCTGGTTGTTGAGCTCTCAATTGTGTGGCTTCGAGGCTACAAGCAATTCAACACAAGCTTTTCAATAAGCACTTGCTCTTTTTGACTTTGTATGGTGTTTTATGAGACAGTCACACAATGCTGTTTTTATAAAATAAATGCTGTTCTTTCTTGGTATTTTTAAAGCCATATTACAGACATAAAATACAGTTTTAAAGCTGAAAAATCATTGCACTCAAATTTCTAAGCCAATACTTCTATATTCAATGTGATTGAAGTTGTAAAGAAAAATATATGAAGAGTACTTAAAATAGTTATTAAATGCAAAAGTGCAATCGTTTTCTTTGGAACCATTCTGGTTTGGTGGTAAAAATGGAGATGGCTTTAGTTTTCATTTTTACTGACTGGATAATCAGGAAATTATGAAAAGAGTTTTGCTTATTTATCTGTGTTTATACGCTTTTATTGTTCGATCATCTTTCCTAATCTTTCACCTCCCTATTAGCTGCATTTGTTTTGCCTGTTTGCGATCTACCATGCATTTTGTTCATGTTGAAGGCGTATTAAATGGAGCAGTTAAAGTTAAGAGTCATGAGTGTTTTATTGTTATACTAGACCAAGGGGGACCCGTTGGGTTCTGCCCCCTCAACGTGCGGTTCCGGGCGGGTGGGGGGGGGGGGGGGGCGCTGCGTCACGCGCACACAAACCACCCCCCACACATGGAGAGAGAGGAGGGGAGAGAGAGGAGGGGGGAGAGAGGAGGGGGGCAGAGGGGGCAGTGGAGGAGAGAGGGGAGGGGAGTGGGGTAGAGGGAGGGTGGAGGGCGAGGGGGGAGTGAGAGGATGAGTGAGAGAGGGGGAAGGGGGGTGAGAGAGGGGGGGGAGTGGGGGTAGAGGGGGGGAAAGTCAAGTCAAAAGTCAAAGTCAAACAAACTTTATTGTCATTTAGAAATACATTGATATATGCAGTTCCAAACAAAATTATGTTGCATTTGGCTCCCTGTGCAACACAATAAATTAACACAAGGATAGGCATGGATGAAAAGGATAAAAGGATAAATAGACAATAGTGGCAGCCCATTACATGGCATTCAGGAGTCTGATGGCTCGTGGGAAGAAGCTGTTGCAGAACCTTGATGTTCTGCTCCTTATACTGCGATATCTTTTTCCCGAGGGCAGCAGAGTGAACAGTCTGTGATGGAGATGTGTGGGGTCCTTTATAATACTGCTGGCCTTAGACACGCAACGTTTGGTCGCAATATCCCCGATTGAGGGGAGAGAGGTCCCGATGATTTTTTCCGCTGTCCTCACCACTCTCTGCACAGACTTCCAGTCGGAGGCTCTACAGTCCCCAAAAGGAGGGAGGGAGGGGAGAGAGAGGATAGAGGAGGGGGAGGGGGGAGGGAGGAGGACAGTGGGGGGAGAGGGCAGAGGGGTGGAGGGTGGGCAGAGGGGTGGAGGGCGTGAGAGTGAGAGGATGAGGGAGAGAGGAGGGGGGTGAGAGGATGAGGGAGAGAGGAGAGGAAGGGGGATGAGAGAGAGGAGGGGGGTGGAGGGGGGAAAGGAGGGTGGCGGGGGGGAGGTGGAGAGAGAAGAGTGAGAGGGGGGGAGGATAGAGAGGGGGGACAGAGGGGAGGTAGAGTGGGGAGGGCCAGGGGGAGAGGCGAGGGAGGGGGAGAGTAAAGGGGAGGAGAGGAAGGGGGGGAGAGAGGAGGGGGGGTGTGGAGGGAGAGGAGTGGAAGGGAGGGGAGTGGTGTGGATAGGAAGAGGAGGGGGAGAGAGAGCGGGGGAGAGAGGGGGCATAGAGGGTGGAGTAGAGGGGAGGAGTGGGGAAAGAGGAGGGGGAAGAGGGAGGAGGAAGGGGGGAGGAGGGGGTTAGAGAGGAGGGGGAAGAGGAGAGGGGAAGGAGGAGAGAGGGGGGGAGAAGGGCAGGGGGGTTAGAGGTGGAGGGAGGGTTAGAGGTGGAGGGGGGGTTAGAGGTGGAGGGGGGGAGAGGAGGAGGGGAACCAGGCGAGTGAGCAGGCTGCGAAAAGTGGAGAGAGCCCAGGGAGAGAGAGGGACAGCTCTCCAGTACATGGCCCGACTCTAGTACAAAGCTCTCTTCATCTCTCGGGAAACCTGCGTCGATGCGCGAGCGTCGCCCTTGACGTCATCACTCAGGTGCTCCTCGGCATCACTCGTGTTCTCAAAACAGACACGAGTGTATTCCGTTTTCAGCAGCTTCAATTCAAAGCCCTGGGCGGGGCTGGGCGAGTGTTGTCGACTGAGTCGGGTGGATGGGGTTAATGTAACTCGTCATCGGCTTGAATTCAGAGCCTGGGGGTGGGGGTGGGGTGGGGGGAGGGCGGTCGACTGTGAGTGAGAGGAGCCATTGTGACGTCATCAAGCTCGTTAGATTTTTAAAAGATATCAGATTTGTGAAGGATTTCAAGATATAACTTGGGAAATAATGAATCGAAATTTCAGATGAGAGGATTTTTGACATCATGAGGTAAATCTTTACTGGAATTTTTCAACATTTCACCGTTAGCCCGTTGGGTTTTCGAGTAGATGTGAAACACAATTAAACACACAAATAAATACAGACGACACACGGACGACATAAACATCCAAGATCAGAGTTTTATAATAATATAGATGTACTGACTACGGAACATTAACATTTTTATAGCAGCATAAGAGGACTGTAAGCACAATACACACAGATAATCTATAATAAATAACAAATCATTAAATTAATAAACACAACACTAGTTGCTCTGATACAATTTTCCCTTTCCCAATAATATTATTGTTGCCTCCTTTCATGTCAATTTATTTGAGTCTCCTTGTGACATGCACCATCTTCAGCTATTTCATCAATTACCTTCCTTCAAGCACAAGGTCAGAAGTGGGGACTATTTATTACAGAATGTTCCATTCTATTTGCAACTCCTCAGCAAATGAAGCAGTCTATGCCTGTATGCAACAAGACCTAGATAATATTCAGGCATGGACATATGTGTAATGAGTAACCTTTGCACTGTAAAAAAATGGCAGGCAATAAACATCCTCCAATTGATTTCCAGTGTATTTTCTATCACCAAGTCCCCCGTTAACAGTATCTTGGGGAAGGGGTTGGGGAGGTCATCATTGACGAGAAGCTCAACTGGCCAGGTAGATACCATGGATGCAAGAGCTCGTCAGAGATTGGGCATACTGTGGGTGAATGACTCGCCTCTTGAAATCACATGGCTTTTCAGTCATCTACAAGCACAAATCAGGAACATGATGGATACTCTTGATCTGTCCAGACAAGTGAAGCTCAGCACCACCAATTCCCAAGAAGCTCAATAAAGCTTCAGACAGACTAGCTTGTTTGATTTTCACCTCATCAATCACCCTTCACTCCGCCACTGGTGCACAACGGCTGCAGTGTGTACCATCCATAAACTGCAATGCAGGTTCTTGCTCCAGGCTTCTCCCACAGCATCTCTCAGACCAGCAGCTTTTACCGCAAGGAAGATCAATGGCAGCAGGTACATAGGAACACTGTAAGATACAGATTTCCCATCCAAGTCTCACAATATCCTGACATGAGAATGTATCATTAGTTCTTTAAATTTATTGGATCTGAAGACTGGAATGCCGTGTCCAATAGCATTAAGGAATGCATTCACCAGAAGGATGGCAGTGATGTAAGAAGGGGATATGTTACCACCTTCTCAAATGCAATAACGGAGGGGCAATGAATACTGGCCCAGCCGGTCCCAGATCTTGAAAAATATATTAAAATAAAACTCCTATTCTGAGAGTAGGTCCATGTCATCTCAATTCCTTTAACATTTCCATTAATTTAAGTGAATTGCAGGATTTTCCATTGGACATAATGATAATCGCAAAATCCAAGAACTGAAGCTGAATTACTATAAACTTTGTGGAAAAATTCAACATGGCAATAATGTCATAGATAATTTTAATCATTAGACAATTATTAGAGTGTGGAAATGATCAATGTTGAAACAATTGTTGGGATGACGTGATCAAACTGTTTCTTTAATTGTGTACCTTTTTTTTCCTCTTCTGTCACCTCTGCTCAACAACTTTACAAGAATGCAATGATGTGAACACTCAGTGACACTATCACCTCTTTAATCCATTTGTGAACATCTTTAAGATTGGTATGTTGCTCGTATTCCTCTGACATATCTAGCAGCAAGCACAATTTAAAACTGAAGTTGCACTGTCTAAGAGAGCAACTGGGGGAAAAATGTACCATGAAAATTAAATTTTGGATGACTTAGATTATATTCAATTTGCTGCCAGAATAAATCTTGTTCAGAGCTGCCTAAGAATTTTCCCATTGCTGTTGGCATAAGATAAATTTCTCGGGATATGCTGATTAAAGCAGTTCAGCAATTTATTTTTCCCCATACAAATTCTATTTCATTTACAAAAGCATTAGTTAGATTGGACTGTGCTATCAGAGGCATACTGTGAGGGTCCTGGTTTTTTTCTCCACTGAGGAGTAAGTTTTAGGTTCTGAATTATAATAAATTTAATCCAAGGGTTATTGTACCAATATAAATCAGATAACTTTTTTGCTAAAGCATAGACATTTCAGATGGGTAAATTAAATGTATGTGAACTATTACAACATTGTCTTTGAAATAAGCCATGACTATGTTACCGCTTTGTCTCAACTATTCTCATCCAGCCATCTCCTCTCCATCCTCAGTATACTGGAAATTCCCTGTTACCCTTATCCTGAATTTCACAAAGTCCTGCCCACTCACTACCATTGGACTTGCTATGCACTAATATGACATCACAGTTCAAAACTGTTTTGATGGTATAGTTTTTGTATGTTTTTAAATCCCTTCATGGGATTTGTCTGTCTCTGCCTCTCAATTTTCATCCATTCTTATATTCCTGAGATAACTACATTCTCCAGTTCTGGTCTCTCAATTCTCCCTGAATTTACTAGCTCCACCATTGTCAACCCTGCAAACCCTGGACTAGGCTATATCCATATTCTCTGCAGTTTCTTGAGGTCTTGGACAGAATTATTCCCCAACCAAGCTGTGATGCAACCCAATGGAATGTGCATGAGTAGAAGTTTGTAAGAGTCATTGCAGTGCTGTTTATGTTTGCACACATGCCTTTATCTGATAGGGTATAGAGTACAAGAGTTACAATGTTATCTTAGACATTGGAGAGACCGTACATGGTGTGCAGATCTGATTGCCAAACTATAGGAAGAATGTGATTAAGCTAGAGGGAGTGCAGAAACGTTTCACAAGAATGTTGCTGGGATTGGAGGGCTTGAGTTATAAAGAGAAACCCTATGGACTGGGACTGCTTTCCTTGGAGTGAAGGAGGCTGAAGGATGTCTTTATAAAGATTTATGAAGGCACACATAAATCTTGCCCTCAGGAAATATGCCATTTCTTATTTTCTCACTTTAAGGTGCAGTGTCCTGGTGGCACTTGATCAATGATGTATGGGATGGCCTGACCCAGCATGAGCCAAAGTATTTCCATGCAATATCTCCAAACTAAACTAAATCATGACGGGATTAGATAAACTAGATGGTTAGTCTTTTCACAGAATAGGGGAGTCTATAACTAAAGGGCATAGGTTTATGATGAAAGGGGTAAGATTTAAATATGAGCTGATGGATAGGTTTTTCTCAAAAGGTGAGGGGTATGTGGAATGATCTGCCAGAGTAGGTGTGTTAGGGAAGATATATTTACAACATTTAAAAGGCAATTGGACAGGTACATGGATAGAAAAGGTTCCGTGCTTATGGGCCCAATGCAGGCAAATAGAACTAGCTCAGGTAGATAAAGACCCCAGAAACTGCACATGTGTGGAATCTGGAACAAAAATCAAAGTACTGGAGGGACTCAGCGGGACAGGCAGCATCTGGTGAAGGATTGGACAGATGGTGTTTCTGGTTGGGACCCTTCTTCAGACCCAAGTCTCTGAGGATGAGAACATGATCCAAAATGTCATCTGTCCTTTTCCTCCACAGGTGTTACTTGATCTGCTGAGTTCCTCCAGCAGTTTGTTTTTTTAGCTCAGGAACACCTCTTGGTTGGCTCGGGTGATTTGGACTGAAGGGACTGTTTCCATGCCACACAACACTATACATTTATTTCATCTGGTCATACTGTGAACATACAAGAGCAGCTACAGCAGATTCCTTGATTTATACTCTGCAAGTTATCTCCTCATAAAAATAATGAACATAATTTAGCTCTCATCACAATTAACTATCATTCTGCTCGTAATAAAATAAACAATGTTTCTTTCCTTTGAACTTTAAATTTTCTTATTCGACAGTCCCTTTGACATTTTGCATCGATTCCATTTTTGAAGTGTGAATTTGTTGAATGTGGGGTGGCAGCTGCTCACAGCCACATTAGAGTGAGGATCTTATGAATGGTGAGGAGAACCAGCATGACTGGAGAATACGCACTGGTCCCGTTTGGTTATGACCTTACTGCCTTTCTCCATTTTACCTATTTCTCTTATTTACCTTTCAAAGGAAATGTTAATAAAAAACGTGACTTGAAGAAGTCATTATGCTTCAATAATGAGTGCAGGATTAAAATATTCCTAGCCTGCTCTGAGCAATTGATCAAAATGTGCCATTTTAATGGATCACTATTGGGATAGAGAGGGAGAGAGAGAGGGAGAAAGAGAGAAAGAGAAGTGCTGTAACACTATATTAGAGGATTTCTGTTCACACCTCATAAAGGAAGAACAAGGTTATTAAGTCATGGGCGAAGTTAAACCCTAGGCGTTCACAACAAAACATAATTCCCTTAAAAGTTATTCAAAAGCCTTCGAGTTGAACTTTGCTGAACAACATTAAGTGTCTTCAACAATTTTAGAAGGAAATTGCAGGAAAAAAAGATAAAAATATCTGACAGTTTGTTAACTTAATTGATTTTTCGGGAGGGACTATGTGATGGTGCAATATTCATCATATTTAATTTCCATTTGTGCACACCATGCTCCTCTGTAGAGTGACGCATAAAAGACTAAATATAAGCTGGCACTGTTGCAATCTCAGCAATGTTTATACCGACATAAGCTAAAATATCACATTGGAACATTACAGTCCGTTTTATCTACTCTTGTGTTAATGTATTTGCTCCTCTGCCTCACCAAGGTGCTGAGGTAACTGAGCTTCACCTTTCAAAATTAAATCAATGCTGTTTTAAAGCACTTGTGCCTTTTGAGCCTATTTTTCCTGCTGCACACAGTTTTTTCATGCCTTGAACCATGATCCATTTGAAAGGCCACACAAGCGACCTGCTCCCAAACCATTGCCTTTGCAGCTCAGTAATGATATACAAGTGTGACCTATCATCTTCTCTCGCTTGTGAGATGCTCTGCCAGGCTCAGTGACAAAATAACATTAGGGCATTGTCTGTCAGGCCTGCTGTTATACACTGCTACAGAAAGGGAAGGCAGCTTTGAAAAGTTCATGATGCACCAGCTATAGCATCTGTTACAGTTCAGTATTGTCCCTAAGGGCAAATCCAGTGCCTGAGCTGAATTGCTTTAGGCTGCTGAAGAAATTTAGGGATGGGCTTAAAGGTACCTTCTAATGACACAGAACTGTGGAGAAATTTAGAGACAGATCTGAAAATCTGAAAAATGATCTATATCCATTTTAGACAAAAATAAATCAAGGCGCAAGCCTTGTTGGAAAAGAGTGATTGTAAATACTGTATCAAAGATTTATCACTGCAGAAATATGTGACATGTTGGAGCATAAGAGATGGTAGATGGGAGGGAAAAAATAAAGAAAATAAATGCTCAACCTCCAGAAACAAATAATCCAAGTTTGTCCAATCTCTTTTTACAGCTAATATCCACTAATCAAGGCAGCATTTTGGTAAAAGGTAACTGCCACCTTTACAAAGCCCCCACATCGTTCCTGTAATGGGTGACAAGGAATGCACACAACACCCCAAATGCAGCTTGGACAACATTTTATGAACCTGCAACATGACTTCCTGACTTTTATACTCAATGCCTGACCACTGAAAGCAAGCATACCATATTTACCACTCTTTCTACAATACGTGTTGCCACTTCCAGGGAGCCTATGGACTTCGACCCTAACATCTCTCTATATATCAATGCTGTTAAGGGACTTGGCCTTAAGCATATACTTTCCGGATCTCTGGAACTGCCAGCAGGAAGTCAGGATTGGGTCCAGGTCACAGGAGGTCCGAGGCAACAGCTCTACTAGCTGCACCACCTAATGTCTTGCATCCCAGTCTTTCTGAGATTAGCAAGTAATTAAATGGCTATAAAGTGCTTTGGAACGTCATAAAGATGTGATTAGCTGCTAGTTAAATACTACGCACTTATCAATTTGCCTTTTAGAGTTACAGTCATAAAGTGTGGAAACAGGCCCTTCCACCCAACTTGCCCACGCCGATTATTTAGAAATAAACAATTAATTGCTGTTACACTCTAGTAATTCTCTTGCTTAAAATGCAATTCTCTGAATTGCACTGAAGTTGCTCACAGTGCCCTGACCCAAGTTTGTTATGTGATTGCTGAGGTATTGTCATGCAGCTTACCCAGAGCATGCTAAAAGTCTTTCAGCCAGATCAAACAGTTTCTCCATTACTCAGTCAACAAAGGTTTTCTACGACAAGGTCAACAAAATAACTTCTGGAAAACATTTTGTGGACCTTTGTGTGAGAAATTTTCAACAGCACAATAAATAAACTTCTAGATATGTGTACAGTCATTAACTTGTTAGCTTCTTGAGAAATGTTAAAATATCATTATCATAGATATATTTTGATTGCTGCTTTCTGCCTGAGTAGTTTCATCGCATTTAAGAGGGTCAGAGAGGATTGTTGGCTTCCCCTAGATGTTTACAGAATTGACAAATGATTTGTTTTTCTTCAGCATTTTTAACTGTAGATCATTTAAGCTTCACCCAAATGGCACCTGAACCTTTTATTAGAAAATAAAAGATCCACATTAAATTCATTGTGCAGCTGCACTCATGAGCAGAATTGTAACTGGGTACGGCAGTATACTGCTTCTGTTATTGCACCAGTAAGCAAGGGATCTGGACTGCATTAATTTGGCACGTGGAACTAAATGTCACCAAGGCAGTTATAGAATTTGGAACTAACAAGATATTTGGAAATGAAAGGATGGTTTCAGTAAAATAAAAGGGACACTAACGGAAATGAGTCAGCAGTTGACTAATGTGCCTTTCAGGTTGGACATCTGTCATCCTTAGATGCCCAAGCATCCATGCGACATCTTGCAATTACAATGTGTGACGTGGTGTGAATGTGCAGTGGCTACTATAGTTAGAGAGGATGAATCGAACAAGATGCATATCTTTGAGGAATCTCCTCCCTGCTCCTGATACAATTTAGTTCCTGCCGTTAAGTGCAATGAGAACCAAAACCGATAGTTGCATTTTTTTTAAATCACAAAGTGCTGAAGTTACTCAGTAGGTCAAGCAGCATCTCAGGAGAACATGGTTAGATGACATTTTGGGTTGGGACATTTTTTCAGGCTGATTGTGATGGGCCTATAAACTAGGGGAAGGAATATAGGTGGAAGGGAAAGGGGAAGGGGAGAAATGGGTGCAAATACAGGTGAGGCACAGGGGGGAAAAAAAGTAGATTACTTGTAGGTTAGTTTAGTTTAGTTTATTTCATATAACAGTGTGGAAACTGACTCTTTGGCCCACCAAGTCCACGATCACCAATGATCACCTGTACTCTATAGTTCTATCCTACACACTAGGGAAAATTTACAGAAGCCAATTAACATACAAACCCATATGTCTTTGGGATGTGCGATGAAGCGGAGTACCAGAGAAAACCCACCTGGTCACAGGGAGAACATGCACACTCTGAACAGAGCCACACTGGTGTTGTGAGGCAGCAATTCTACCGCTGCGCCACGATGGAACCCTAGTGACATAACATTAAAACTTCAATGTACGTTCCATTAGGTTGCAAGTTATGCAAGTGAAATATGAGGTGCTGTTCCTCCAGTTTGTGTGTGCCCTCACTCTGGCAATGGAGGAGACCCAGTACAGAAAGGTCAGCAAGGAAATGGGAAGGGGAGTTAAAATGGTTAGCAACTGTGTGATCCAGCAACCTTGATGGACTGAACGCAAGAGTTTAGTGAAATGGTTGCTGAGTCTATGCTTGGCCTTGCTGACAAGGGCAGCTCCCTTGTTGGACAGGCTCGACTCCAGTGTCCCATTCCCCCTCAAGTGTAGCATTGATTAGGCAATATGGTTGGCTTTATTCTACCCCTTAGTTCCAATGGAATGGGTTCTAAATTGGGAGTGCAACTGTAATAAAGATCTGAGTAGGCTGGAACACTAATTTCTCCCAATCCGTAATTTGCTGGTACTCTGGGGGTCCATGGTTTAGAGCTAGATTTTGGCACATTTCTTAGATATAAATTCACTTTCTCTTCTAGTTACAGGATAATTTCCCTGTTTCCTGCCCTCCTTCCAATAGTGCCTCACAGCTCTGGCCATTTGGTCTGTAGATAAAGATGAAAAATGTCTAAAATTGATTCACCAACCTCTCCCCCTTCTCTCTCATGGAGTCTCTCACCTGTTTTGGGCAGCATTTCTGGCAGTTTCTGAGATTCCAGCCCACCAGCCCTGAGTGACTGATCTGCCAGCCCACCAGCCCCGATTGACTGAGCTGCTAGCCCACCAGCCTTGAGTGACTGAGCTGCCAGCCCACCAGCCCTGAGTGACTTAGCTGCCAGCCCACCAGCCCTGAGTGACTGAGCTGCCAGCCCACCAGGCCTGAGTGACTGAGCTGCCAGCCCACCAGCCCTGATTGACTGAGCTACCAGCCCATCAGCCCTGAGTGACTAAGCTGCCAGCCCACCAGGCCTGAGTGACTGAGCTGCCAGCCCAGCAGGCCTGAGTGACTGAGCTGCCAGCCCACCAGGCCTGAGTGACTGAGCTGCCAGCCAACTAGGCATGAGTGACTGAGCTGCCAGCCCAATAATCCATTCTGCCCACATTGTCCATATGAGCCCTCTGGAAACCAGTCCCTTCGGCCCACAACACCCATACTTGTGCTCCAGAAAGCCCCCTCCCCCAACTGGCCACCAATATTGGAATTAGTGGAGAGGTGGAATAGTGCAATGGGGGATCAGCCCTCCCGTGTGAACATGGGACCCAATGGGTCCCACTTAGTCTAGTAATCTATAAAAGCAGCAGGTGACTTCTTCCTATCAGGGATTCTGTTTAGGACTGTCATTATTTCATAGTGCTTCCACGGAGTATGGATGTCTGCGGCACGGGGATTATTCGTACTTACTGCGATGGTCAAATCCGCTGTACCCAGCCCTTCCCTTACTGGGAACCGCCTATGGGATATCTGTTTAATTTGTAAACTTTCGGTTACATCAAAATCTATCTTGGTATCTTCAATCACTGCCTCGCCCTCAGATAAACCCCCTCATTCGCTAGGGGTTTCCCGATATTGTCCAAATAAATTGGTCCTCTTTCTTACTACTCATGTAATCTGTCTAGGTTGTGGCTCACAAAACTACTCTGGCTGTTGCACTATATCTAACAACCTTCCCTTTCTTTAAACACTGGAGCTAACCTCTTTGTTCTACTCTGGGTGCCATAAGCTACTGGACGATTTACACACTCTGCTGGGCACTGGGGGTTCAGCGCCTAGCCTGTTCGCGCTGGCAGTCAATGATGATTTTCGGAACACACCTTTCCAATCAGTGCTCACGGCAAAGATAGATGTACCAGACCTGTGTTTCAATACCCCACCACTTGGATACGAAATCTGGACAATGGGCCACCCCTCGCCCTCGAACCGCGTCAGGCTCTCGTTAATCAGCTGCAGATTGCCAACTACGACCAAGTTTATGGGCCACAACACGCCCTGTTTTACGGGCCTCTAACCCAAAGGAGTGCTACCCACCCCCCTGTGCTTGTTAGACTCTGTTCTAATGATCTCGTTGGGATCCTTTCCCAAGCCCACGAATGATCGATCTGCTCCGACTAGCGAAGTGCCGAAAATCGATGTGAAAATCCGCACAGTGGGCACGATTTCTGCACACGCGATCAAAAGAGCTCAATACCCTTGATCGCAAACTTGTGTTTCGGGGTCCATTGAGATCCTGGTCGAGCCTCCAATGTACTAAGTTTCCCGCAGTCTAGTTTCAGTAAAAAATCACTGAGTCAAACACTTGCGCAACAAATCTTTATTTTGACTAAACACAATTACAGTTCCCACTACTATACCTAACCACCAGGGGTTCAATACTGGTATCTGCCTGGCCAAGCCGTCTTTAGCCTCGTTCAAGCAGAGACACTGCAGAAGGTCATGCAGTCCCAAGCGTTCTGCCAGAAGATTGACACAGGACCTCGTGGGAGCAGCTTTTTATAGGTCTCCGAACCTGGAGGGCAGAACCACATGGGGGTAGTCTCTTTACAGTCCAATAACAGATATTGATTAATCCAGTACATGATAGACATTTCCCCAACCCAATAATAGTGACTGATGCAATGTATTCATACAGAGCTTCTCAAAGAAAGCAATCATCACAACATGTACCTTGATATTTAAGAAACCCAGACAAGGCTCAATACTTAATCCAATCAATATCTAGCAAAGTAAAGCTTTGCAACATTATTTACAGTGTGTATGTCTGGTTTGCATTCATCCAATCCATGATATGCATTGTACCCCTAAATGTCAGGATCTGCAGATGTTCCATTCTCTTCCTGCAGCTCTTACCTGGGCTCTCAACAAACTGGCACCATTCTGCAGCTTGTCCCATTTCTGCAGAAGGCACATTTAAATTGACCAAATGGCCTAGCAGCCAGAAGCCTTTACTCAATGTTAGTATCTTGGCCTCTCCAATTTGGCCAGTATTTACAGTACAATAGCAACATATAAAATACATTTGAATAGGTACATGGACAAGGAAGGGTTAAAGAGATATGGGCCAAACACAGGCAAATTAGATTGGGTATGTGGGCAACTTAAGACAGCATGGACAAGTTAGGCTGCAGGATGTGTTTCCATGTATAGGACTCAATGACTCTCTGTTCAGCTCCAGGCAACACCCTCAAATTCAACCAGGTGAAAGAAAACAACTGTGGAATAAGACGAGTGAGATAACAGAATTTATCCTTTGGGAGCTGGGACAAACTAGATGGGTCAAATGTCTTGTTTCTGTGTATTTATACTTGTGTCACATCAACTGCAGTGACTGCATAGAGCACTGAATGCATCAAATGCAAATGCATTAATGTTTGAATTCTTTGCTGGAAGCTTTGGCTTCCGGCAAACAAGCAAAGTCTGCTATCCTCATGAGTCATGTGCCACTGATGAATGAAGTTTGAGGATGTAACACCAATCCACCATTCTGCACATGGACAAGCTCTAATTGCAGAGGACAGACAGAAGCTTAGAGAATATTAATATGATGCCCTCTCTTAAGAAAATAGACAACAGACAATAGACAATAGGTGCAGGTGTAGGCCTTTCGGCCCCTCGAGCCAGTAGCCCATTCAATGTGATCATGGCTGATCATCCCCAATCAGTACCCCATTCCTGCCTTCCCCTCATATCCCCTGACTCTGCTATCTTTAAGAGCCCTATCAAGCTCTCTCTTGAAAGTATTCAGAGAACCGGCCTCCATCGCCCTATGAGGCAGAGAATTCCACAGACTCTGTGTGAAAAACTGTTTCCTATCGTTCTAAATAGCCTACCCATTATTCTTAAACTGTGGCCCCTGGTTCTGACACCCCCAACATCGGTAACATGTTTCCTGCCTCTTGCATGTCCAAACCCTATAATCATATATGTTTCTATAAGATCCCCTCTCATCCTTCTATATTCCAGAGTATGCAAGCCCAACCACTTCATTCTCTCAGCATATGACTGTCCTCCCACCCCAGGAATTCACCTTGTAAACCTATGCTGCACTCCCTCAATAGCAAGAATGTCCATCCTCAAATTAGGGGACCAAAACTGCACACAATACTCCAGGTGTGGTATCACTAGGGCCCTGTACAACTGCAGAAGGACCTTTTTGCTCCTATACTCCACTTGATATGAAGGCCAGCATGCCATTCGATTTCTCCACTGCCTGCTCTACCTGCATGCTTACTTTCATTGACTGATGAACAAGGACTCCCAGATCCCGTTGTACTCCCCCTTTTCCCAACTTGACACAATTTAGATAATAATCTGCATTCCTGTTGTTGCTACCAAAGTGGAAACCCTCACATTTATCCGCATTAAACTGCATCTGCCTTGCATCGGCCTACTCACCCAACCTGTCCAAATCATCCTGAATTCTCATAGCATCCTCCTCACAGTTCACACTGCCACCCAGCTTTGTGTCATCTGTAAATTTGCTAATGTTACTTTGAATCCCTTCAACTAAATCATTGATGTATATTGTGAATAGCTGCGGTCCCAGCACCGAGCCTTGCGGTACCCCACTAGTCACTGTCTGCCATTCTGAAAGGGACGCGTTAATCCCGACTCTTTGTTTCCCGTCTGCCAACCACTTCTCTATCCATGTCAGCACTCTATCCCCATAACCATGTGCCCTAATTTTGCCCACTAATCTCCTATGTGGGACCTTATCAAATGCTTTCTGAAAGTCCAGGTACAGTACATCCACTGGCTCTCCCTTGTCCATTTTCCTAGTTACATCCTCAAAAAATTCCAGAAGATTAGTCAAGCATGATTTCCGCTTTGTAAATCCATGCTGACTCAGACCAATCCTGTTACTGCTATCCAAATGTGTCGCTATTTCATCTTTTATGATTGACTCCAGCATCTTCCCCACCACCGATGTAAGGCTAACTGGTCTATAATTCCCTGTTTTCTCTCTCCCGCCTTTCTTAAAAAGTGTCACTCTAATAGTGCCCTCATCGATGCCTCTTACCCACCCAGCCCACACCTTTGCTGTTCCTCACAAGATGGTGCAGTCTAAAGTCAAGCTATCCATTAGCTAAGCTAAATCCTTAAGTAATTTCTGGAGGATGGACAAAGATCTTTGGAGGGAGATAAGTGCTTCACTGCAGGACACAATACTTCCCCATATGCCCTTGTAACCATTTTAATTAACTGCCTACTCCATGAGTGTTGACGACAGTGAAAGGAAAATGGGAATTCTAATGAATGATAAAGTGAAATGGTGAGAACTGCTCTTGCTCGAGACCTATATTGCTTTAAAAAACTCAATTAGATGTGTGACACACAATTTCACACAAACAACCGCCCACATACAGTTATAGTCATAGAGTCATATAGTGATAAGGTGTGCAAACAGACCCTTTGGCTCAATTGCCCACACCAGTTAACATGTCACAGCTACACTAATCCCACCTGCCAGCATTTGGCCCATATCCTTCCAAACTTATCCTACCCATGTACCTTTCTAACTGTTTCTTAAATGTTGGAATAGTCCCTGCCTCAACTACCTCCTCTGGCAACTTGTTCCAGGCATCCACCACCCTTTGTGTGAAAAAGATACCCCTCAGATTCCTATTAAATCTTTTCCCCTTCACCTTAAACCCATGTCCTCTGGTCCTCAATTCACCTACTCTGCGCAAGCGACTCTGTCATCTACCCAAACTATTCCTCTCATGATCTTATACTCTATAAGATCACCCCTCATCCTCCTGTGCTCCATTAAATAAAATCCCAACATCCTCGTAAATCTTCTCTGTACCCATTCCGGCTTCCCAACATCTTTCCTTTCACATGGTGCCCAGAACTGAACTCAATACTCTAAATGTAACCTCACCAACGTCTTACACAACTGTAAAATAACCTCCCAACTTCCTGAAACCTCTCTGGGGATACACTTGATCTGAGCAGCCTATACCTGCCCCATGCATCCTTCTTACTCTTGATCAAAGCCTCAATTTCTCATCATTTAGCCTTCCTACCAGCCTTGCCTTTCACTCTAACAGGAACATGCATGTTCTGTACTCTTGTCTGCACACGTTTAAAAACATCCCACTTTCCAAATGTTCCCTTCCCTTCAAACAAGCTGTTCCAATCAACTTGAGTGAGTTCCTGTCTAATACCTTCAAAATTTGCCATGCCCTAATTTTTAATTGTAACTCCTGCACCTATTGTTTACATGCCCGCCCTGTCTCTATCCATAACTATTTAAAACCTAATAGAAGCACAAACCAGCACTTTGTGTCTCTTTCTTTGTAAACAAGCATCTGCACTTACTTTTAAAAGATATTTTGATGATGGCTACACAATATTTTAACATTCCATACATGATAACCTTTTCTGCCTTTCAGTTACTTGGAGATCACATGTGGAAAACAGAGTGTTCCATGGATGCAGCCAATTCATCCCTCAATTATTGTCAGTCAAGTCAAAAGTCAAGTCAAACAAACTTTATTGTCATTTAGAAATACATTGATATATGCAGTTCCAAACGAAATTACGTTGCATTTGGCTCCCTGTGCAACACAATAAATTAACACAAGGATAGGCATGGATGAAAAGGATAAATAGACAATGGTGGCAGCCCATTACATGGCATTCAGGAGTCTGATGGCTCGTGGGAAGAAGCTGTTGCAGAACCTTGATGTTCTGCTCCTTATGCTGCGATATCTTTTTCCCGAGGGCAGCAGAGTGAACAGTCCGTGATGGAGATGTGTGGGGTCTTTTATAATACTGCTGGCCTTAGACACGCAGCGTTTGGTCGCAATATCCCCGATTGAGGGGAGAGAGGTCCCGATGATTTTTTCCGCTGTCCATTCCGATGTCAGCATCTCCATTTGTATGTCCAAGTATGTATTTCCGTACTGTCTTCTACCTGTAACTTGATGATGAACTGCCATCTCCTCCATTGGATTATGCATTTAAACTACAATGTGTAGCATGTATCAGCCACTGATTCCTTAAAAGATTCCGTGGCTGCATTCCAGATCATTGCGTGACCTTCACTGCTCAGTCTGAATGGTCTGGCGCTGGTTCTTAGGGGGAGCTTTGCTTCCAGAACATGAAAGATCTCAATGATGTGTTTTTGAAAATGTTGCCGTCAGCAATGTAAAGAAAGGAGCCTTGCAACAGGAAGGCATTTTTCTCCTCTTTCTGTTCTTACTGTAGACCCAACAGGTCCAGTAAAATAACATTCATTTTTCTTTCAACAAATGTAAAGAAAACCTCTTCAATGACACACATAAATCTCTGTGATTCAGCTACAAAGTTCAACCACTTGACCTGCTACAAATCACATCCTGACAAACTTGCTATTAATTATTGATCACTTTAAATACCACAGGTGTGTAGGTCTTCTTCAGGGATGATTTACTTGCAGTTTTGCAATATGTGTTAGATATAAATAGGCAGTCCAATGTGCCTGAAATTGTAGTCATGTAGAAACCTATTGTGCATAAAGAAGATTAGTTGCATGGTTGAATATCGACTGTGAAAATTAAAGCTGGATTCCACCAAAACAAGAAGAGGTATTTTTTTCAGATTCACATATTGGTTTCATAACAAGATAAACAAATGAATAGCACAGATGTGGAGATGATATCATAACCATAACAGAGGCATGATGGCCAAATGTGCATGGTTGGTAATTAAATATTCCTGACTATTTCACCTCCAGAAGAAACATGCAAAATGGAATGGAGGAAGGAGAACCCAGAAAACAAGGGTGAAATGAAGGCAGTAAAGAGGAATTATTTTAGGTTGGAAAATGAAGATGTAAAATGAGTTTAAGTGGAGCAAAGAAACAGCAAGCAGAAGAAAATATTGATGGGAGTTGTCTGTAGAACACCGATCAGCAGTGGGAGCTGTTAGGCAAAGTATAATCCATGGAAATAAAAGTGCAATAATCATGAGTGACTTAAATCTATATATAGACTGAGCAACTCGGTATGGAGGATGAATCCATCGGTATATAAGGAGCACATAAGATAAGGTTTTCCAGATGAATATGTTGAGGATCTAATGAAAGAACAGTCAATGAAGATACATGAAATGGCAAATGCTGAACTTGTGAGCTAAGAACAAAGTACTGGAGCACTAGACAGCATCTATGGAGGGAATGGTCAGATGACATTTCTGGTCGGGATCCTTCTTTAATCGAAACTACCCATAATGGCGTGTGTCCATTCCCTCACAGATGCTGTCTGATCCTTTGAGTTCTTCCAGCACATTTTCCAGCCATAAACATGTTAAATGGCAGGGCAGGTGTGAGTGGCTTGATAGTTTACTCCTGCTCCCATTTTTTTTGTGCTACTGTGTCCTTGTGTTCTCTAAGCCCCTTTATAACTCTTTCCTCTCACCTTAAACCTATACTCTTTTGTTTATGAAATGCCTACCAGGGAAAAAGATTTTGAATATCTACCCTATCTAAGACTCTTAGAATTTTACAAACCTTTCTCAGGGTGATCCTCAGCCATCGGTGTTCCAGGGAAAACATCCTATCCAATATCTCCCCATGACTAACATCAACAATACCAGAGCATTCTGGTGAATCTCCTTTCCAGTAACATTACAAACTTCGCACAATGTGATGATCCAACTGCACACAAGACTCCAAGTGCGGTCTCACCAGTATTTTGTAACATAATATCCCAACTTTTATATTCTATCTTTTGACCTTTGAAAACAAGTTACCATGTCTTTTTTACACCCTATTGACATTTGTTGTTACTTGCAGGGAACTATGGGCTTGAATTCAGAGATTCTTCTGTTCATCAATATTCCTTAATCTACCATTTACTGTATATATTTAGGCCTACTTGACTTCACAAAATGCATCATTTCACACATGATGTGTTTAAATTTCATCTATCAAAGCTCTGCTCAATCTTGTATATGATCCATATTTTGGTGCAGCCTTGGACAACCTTCCTCACTCTCCACACGTCATATCATCCACAAACTTACTAATCATACCTCCTACATTCGCATCAAATTTATTAATATGGTTCACAAAAATAATCCCTGCAGTTCGCTACTGGTTACAAACTTTAAATTAATAAAGCATCCTTCCATCACTACCCTTTGACTCTTAACAACCAAGCCAATATTTGACCAATGAGCCAGCACCTCTTGGGTCCCATGTGTGTTAACCTTCTGTACTAACCTACCATGTGTGACCTTGTCAAATACCTTTCTAAAGTTAATGTCGCCAACATCTATCATCATTTTCATCAATATTTTTAATTGCAGTATATCCTCAAAAATTCAATCAATTTAGGAGGCTGGATTTTCCCCACACAATGCCACGTGGACCCATATCAGGAGATGTTTCTCCTTTCAATAGGTAGCCATGCTGCTGAATTCTCCACAACAGAAGGCACTGAAGGCAGCTCTTTAAACTATATTCAAGAATGAAGCAAATACATTTCCTGATGACAAAAATGATCTAAGGATATGAGAATAAGGTTAGAACATGGTATTAAAGTGAGTGGACACAAGGAACTGCATGAGATGGTTTGCAAAATAACAGGCCACAAAGTGCTAGAGTGAGTCAGAAGGGCAGGCGGCATCTCTAGAGAACATGAATAGGTGATGTTTTGGATCAGCAGAGCTCTGAATGGATGAGTGATCACCCATAATCATCTGGTATGTTGGTGCAAGCCAGCAAAGTCAAGTGGTCTACTCCTGCTCCTATTTACGACGTTTAAACATTAATGTGGAAAGGTATGGTTAATGGGCTCCCACTGAGGACACTGTTGGCCATCTATATTAGTGATTTGGAAGAGGGCATATATCCAATCTGTCGGAGATTTTAGCTGTGTAGGGAGGAACTGCAGGTGCTGGTTTAAACCGAAGATAGACACAAAAGGCTGGAGTAGCTCAGCGGAACAGGCAGCATCTTTGGAGAGAAGGAATGGGTGGCGTTTCGGGTTGAGACCCTTCTTCAGGCCTCATATTTTAACTGAGTGGGATATATAAATTGTGAATAGGACATAGAAGAACTCAATGGACAAAGTGAATGAACAATGTCAGAGTGAATGGAACATAACAAGGAATAATATCAAGTATTCATTTTGATCGAGGAGTAGAGAATTTGTTAAATGGCACAAAATAGAAAGATGTCAGTGCAATTTTACAGAAATTACTGAAAGTTACTACACAGGAACAACAAGCAATTGGCAAAGGCAAATGATATGTTTGTTTTATTTCATGAGGATTTGTGTACATGGATAAAAAACGTCTTATTGAATTTATGTCCTTCCCTGGTGAGAACACATTTAAAATATGGCTAGAAGGTTGGTATCTCTAGGTAGGGAAAATATATTAATGATAAAAAGATCATCAAAATTTAATCCAGGGCTGGTAGGATTATCCTCCAAAAACGCATTAAACAGACCTGCATTATACTTGCTCCAGTTTAGAACAATTATATATAATCTCATTGAAACATATAAAATGTTTATGTAGGGCCTTGACAGGCTCGAAGTGGGATTGATGTTTTTCCATGGTGGGAAATCTGGAAACAAGGATCAGAGTCTTAAAATACATCATTGTCCATTTGGAACAGAAATTAGTAGAAATGTCTCCATTCATTACGTAACAAGTCTCTGGTATGTTCTGCCAAAACCGCTGCCTCTGGGTATATTCAAGACTGATATCAATGGATTTTTTTAATATATTAAATGAATCAAGGGATACGGGCCAACAGGGGAATCGCTGCTGAGGTAAATGGTCAGCTGTTATCTTGTTGAATAGTAGAGTAATGCGAGAGGCAGATAATATACTCCTGTTCCATTTCTCCAGCTCATATGTCTTGAGAGCATTTTACAAATGGCCAAATATTGAAAGGAAATTGCACATTAAATAATACATGGGGATTTGCAATGATTCATGTCACAATGATTGGAGACACCTACTCCTTCTCTATGTGGATTGAAAATAGATGGACATGGTCTAAATTTTATCATGTTTACTAGCATAGAATAGTAATAGCAATCCAATAGACAATTTTACACTTTTTCTGGTATTTGTTTCCACAAACAAATATGATATGTATGATGAACACATACATTGATAAATGCACAATTAATCTTCTTTGGAACGTTGTTGGCTAGAATATTGTGATACTACTTTTGTTGTTTGAATAGTTCCTTTGGAGTTTTTACATTGAACTGCACAATGATCCTCAAAAAAAAACTCATCTGATTATGCACTGCTTTATTGATACTACAGCGAAGTGTGGGGTAATATTATGTGCTCAGTCCTTGGAATGGAAATTTTGAATACAAATAAATAGGAGGTTAAAATTGGAAGTTCAGGAGAAAATAACGGACTGTCATCAAGTCAATGGAATTTTGCTTTCAATACATAGTACTGGCGATTATAAAGGCAAGAGAATAATATTTAATTTGCACAAAACCTAAGTCAAGACATAATTGGTATGTTGTAAATAATTCTATGTACTCAACATGAGAAGGCTATTGACTAGACATTCCCTTGTCTTAGTTAGCTCAAGGATAATGAAAGGAACAATTCAATCAAAGAGGGAGTTTGCTCATGGTGAATAAAACCTAAGTATCACCGGAGTCACGCGAGTGATTCTGTGAAGAAGATCCGCTAGGTCGCATGCGCACCAGTACGTTAGCCGCACTGGCGCAAGCACCAGACTGGCAGGACAGAGCTCCTGTCAGCGGTAGGTTAAACCTAGAAGGTAAGTTACTTGCCAGGTTTTTTCTGGCAGGAGCCTCTTTTCACAGAGGTTTTCCTGCCAGTTTCGCAGCCCGGCGAGTATGCCGGTTATGGACCGAGGGGAAACCCAGTCCGACCGCGGAAGCGGATAACCAGCAAATTGATTGGGTTGCGAGATAAGGAGTCGCTAACAGTGCACTCAGCGGCTCCCAGCATGCGAGGATGCCATAAAAATGGCAAGAAATTCAAGCAGAGTTGCTGACAGTGTAGTCAGCAGCTCCCAGCCTGCGGGAATGCCGTTGGAACAAGCAAGGAAGTAATGCTAGAGTCACTGACAGTGGGGTCAGTGGCTCATGGACATTGGTCCCCAGGCAAGGAATTAAATGGGACTAATTCAGCCCTATTTGGACTCAGGTGAGTCGGGCTACAAAGAGTTTCTCCTTATAATAAAATGGGTTTATGTTATAGTGTTTTTCTTAAAGTTAAAAGCTAAAGGCAAAGTTAGTCATAAAGTTATTGTTATATGTCTCTGACAATGTAATCCTTGTTGTTTAGCAGAAGTTGCTGTAAATTTTTTTAATCCTTCACAGGTAAAGCTGTACACTAAAAATTTTGATTTAGTGAGCTTACACTGTAATACCGCGGGACAGGCCGCGCCAGCTGCTCCTGATAGGGCTGCTTCATGTGTAAAAGTGCATGCCTATGGGACAGGCCGCGCCAGCAGCGCCTGGGATAGGGCTGCTTCATGTGTAATAGTGTGGGCCTATGGGACAGGCCGCGCCAGCAGTGCCTGGGATAGGGCTGCTTCATGTGTAATAGGGTGGGCCTTTGGGACAGGCTGTTCCAGCAGCGCCTGACAGGGCTGCTTCATGTATGAAAGTGCAGGCCTACAGGAGAGCCGTGCTAGCAGCACCTGGTACAGGGCTGTTTCATGTCAAAAAGCTCCGGCATTTACGAAAGGCAACGCCTGTGACAGGGTTGCTCAAGTTCACACTGCTACGCCCACGGAGTCGGGAGATGATTCTCCACCAGGGCTGAATAGCAAGGCCCATGGAGTCGGGGAATGAATTCCTCACCAGGGCTGGATAGTGCATTTGAAACGACTATCCCAAATACAGCAACTGTTGCATACAGTGCTACAGAGGTAGTGCACTGTTCACAAGTTGTAATATTTACATTTGTTTTCTACAACACACAAAGGGTAAAAATATTTGGTTGAGGCACAGTCGGCAAGCAAGTTTGGATTATGACTATAGGGTTATTTTTTTAAAAAAAGTTTCGGAAATTGGGCAAAAGTTCTCATGCAAACCACCCATGGAATAAGGCAGGAGTGGCATGTTATTATGACGAATGGAGAGTGTCGGGCATATGAATTTTCCGAATATATAAACTTATTTTTCCTGACTTACAACAGATGCATAAGGGTCAGAAATCCATGCTTTACAAATCTCATTACAGAGGTTATCAAAGACAATATAACTGTACTATAACAGTAAAGCTTTGGGGTATAGGATAAACTGTTTGTTGGCCATTGGGATTTACCTTTATTTATTATTAGCCTTTACTCCACCTTGTGGTAAGAGATTGGAGTTATAGCAATCTGTTATAAAATGGATTTTCATCAAGGGTAATTGGCAATATAGCAGCTGCGTTTCAGCCGAGCAAATCAAGGAACTAATATCGTGTAAGTAGCAATTAGACCATTGTTAACAACCTTATGCTATTGTCAGCTAAAGCTACCTCAGTCACAATGATGAAGTAACAGTATTCAGCATTGTTGAACATGACAATAATTCATTGAACTTGAACTTGAAACTTGCTACAGTTGTGTGGTCAGTCGAATTCAGTTATTACAAACTGATGCTAGGACTCTAAGATGAGAAGTTCCGAATACCATCACCTACTTGGAGGTATTGGAGATTGCATGAGTTACCAATTCTTCAATTGTTGGTATCAACTAAATATATACACTAGATGCACCCCATGGGAAAGGGGCTATTGAGTGAGTTGCTGCTCAACGATGGTGACATGTGTTAGTCACATGGTAATCAAGTAAAAGTATCCTGTAATAAGTACCTAAATCTCCTTTGCCACTGGTGTATCATCCAGTTCAGATCGATGATAACACAGAATAAGTGTTGGATTTCAAAGCATGATGAAAGTATGGTTCAATACTACATCGAATATCAACATGTTGGTGCATGTTTATTCACTGATTGCAAAAATATGTGGCACAACAGTGCAGAGAAATACATTCTCGCTTCAATAGGAGGAATGGACTTCCTCATTTTGGCGTCATTAGCCAGGTCTTAAAACAGTGAGCAAAACTTTGCTTGGCATTGGTACTGTCGGAGCGGCCAAGGGTCCATGTTGCCTGCTTCATCAGGCAATATGGCACAATGGTATATGGTTAATCCAAAAAACAAGAACTTGCTGTTCGAACTGTGGTTCAGGAGACCGACCTTTGCACAGTAAAACAATTATTGACTTACTCATTTTGAATGGATTGACTTATGCCTCAGGTTGTCACATCAAGCCATGAAGGTGCTCACTGCAGTGTGCAGGGATAGCACCCCAAAAAGCAGTACATTCCAATTGAGGGGATCAGAAGTGTTTTTGTTAAATGTTAATGTTACATTTAATACTGCACAGATTACTGACATTTTCCAGTTCATTTTAAACGGTATTTGACAATAATTCAGTTATAGAGACACTACAGCTGCAATATAAGAGAACTACGTTGTCGGGTTCAAACCGGATATCGAGTTGTTAAAAGATCTTGACACAAGTTCTCCCACTCCAAGATTATGCAGTAGGTTATTGTAAATGTGTGAACATTACTTCACCGAGGGGTTCCAGCTACATCCTTTGTTATGACACTTATATCAGCACAACGACGGCAAACAATGCAAACGCTGTGGCTAGATAGGATGGTATTGGCTGCAGGTGCTATTACATTTTACATTCTGGTCTACACAAGTAGAGTAGACTAGGGGTGGCATGATTTTAAGATCATTTTCGGATACCCCACGGTCTCACATCTATGTTATCAAGGCCACCAGAATCTTAAGAAGTATGGAATCAGCATTGTTTATTAGTCACCAAACAACTACACAAAGGAAGGTCGGTTCAGACTATTTCAAGGTGGCTTCAGCAGATTCTGGATTATACCGGTATTAACACTGATGATTGAATATATCATTCCACCAGGTCAGCATCAATGTCAGCGTATCATTTGGATAGTGCGTTTACATCTCATTCCACTAGGGCAGCAGCTACGTGGGCGGCCAAGGCGAGGGACGAGCCTGTCGACCATATTTTGGCGGCCGCCAGATGGGCAAATGAGCTGATGTTTCAGAATTTCTATCATCTGCCGATTGCCGATCCAGGGCTGTTTGCCAATGCTATTTTAAGTTCTGTTTAAAGTGCCCTGGGATAGAGGGGTCCTGTTGTTTGTTTATATTTTTTTAAATAAACTTTATTACTGCATTAAACGCAATGTTACTACTAATGCATTAATTTCTCATTTGAGTCAATCAATGCAGTGGGATGCCGAGATTTGTAATCTGCGGCATGAAATCACAAAGCTTTGAACTCTTCATGGAATCACTCACGTGACTCTGAAGTAAAATAGTAAGATTAAATGAGAACTTACCAGTTTGTAGTTTGAATTATTTTATGAGGAGTTAAGTTGGTGAGTACGTGCCCGCCACGCCCAACCCTCTCTCATAAAGGATCATCTGATAGTTCACGAGTCGTGCACCTTACTATGTCACTTCAGTGTTGTTATTTGTGATTTCATTCCGCTGCTTTGAAGATTGGTGCGCATGCGGCCTGGCGGGTCTTCTTCACGTAATCACCAACGTAACTCCTCATAAAATCAAGATTAAACTTCAAACTGGTAAGTTCTCATTTAATCTTACTATTAATTGTACAAAGACAGTGATAACGACAAGAAAAATAATAATAAATATACTCAGTTTTATAACAAAAACTACCAATGATTAAATGTTATAGAAGGAACTGCAGATGCTGGAGAATCGAGGGTTACACAAAAAGCTGGAGAAACTCAGCGGGTGCAGCAGCATCTAAGGAGCGAAGGAGATAGGCGACGTTTCGGGTCGAGACCCTTTTTCAGACCCGTTGAGTTTCTCCAGCTTTTTGTGTAACCCTACCAACGATTAAACACTATCTCAATAAAGATAACAATAAGATGTCCAATATTTTAACAAAGATGACAATAATTATACCCAACATGACAGTAAAAATGCCCTATAGGTAGCAATAGACGTGCCTTCATTTGATTACACGCACATTCTCCAAGGTCTGATTGATCAAGGTTGCCCATGGGATCCGTCAGCAGAGTCTATTCAACTGCTGTAACATGCAAGCCCAGAGCCCGGGTTATTGAGAGAGGCAAGAGAGGATATTGAATTGGCCCACCTGAACCTCGTCAGCCTACTCCTTATAAACCCAGATGTTCCAGCCAGAGGGGGAAAAGGAGAGAGAAGAGGGAGAGAGAGGAGAGGGAGAGGGAGGGAGAGAGAGAGAGGGGGAGGAGAGGGAAGAGAGAGAGAGAGGGAGAGGAGAGGGGAGAGAAGGGAGGGGGAAGGGAGATGGAAGAGGGAGAGAGGGAGAGGAGAGGGAAGAGAGAGCAGGCGAGGAGAGGGAAGAGAAGGGAGGGGGAAGGGAGATGGGAGAGAGTGAAGAGAGGGAGAGGAGAGGGAAGGGAGGGGGAAGGGAGGGGGAAGGAAGGGAAGGCAGAGGGAAGGGAAGGGAGAGGGAATGGAAAATGGTGGAGCCTCCCTGCTAGCTGTTTTCCCCTTGTTGCAGGTCTGGTGGAAGACTATGCCACTGGAACAAACCTGAGAGCACCAATGCTGCCATTTTGTGGTCAAGACTGCGCTGCCAGAACAAGTTCCAGACACCCAGTATCTTCACTAAGGCTAAGACTGAGTGGCCGAGGCATGCCTGATACCACCAGTGCCTCTTACCTACCCAAACGCAATGAGGGCCTGCACCGTTACACAGAGGCAAAGACAGAGCCTGCCAGGATAAGTCTGAGACACCCATAGCCTCCACTTTAAAACCAAAGCTGAGCTGCCTGGATAAGCCTGAGACCTCCAGCACCTCCTCTCAAGGCAAGGAAAATCTGCTGGAACAAGCTTGATATCACCAGGGCCTCCTCACATGCATACTAACAAGTGACAGCTACACTACATGGACCTAGACTTACTTGTCACTATAAATAAACCATATTGCGTTGTGTTCACCCAACTGAGTGTCGGTGTAGTCATTGTCAACCTGGCATCATCCTCGATGCCATATATATATATTTTTTCCTCATACATCCCAAAGTAGGGTGGGTTTGTAGATTAATTTACCTCTCTAAATTGCCTCTTCTGCGTAACGAGTCAATGAGAAAGTGGGATAATGTAAATGGTGGGAAATGGTGATCGACGGCTGCTGTGGCTTGATGGGCCAAAGGGCATTGAACCATGCTGCATCTTTGAAGTAAACTAAATATATGGATAAGTTACACGTAAAGATGGAGAAATTGCAGGTGAATTTAATCCAAGCAAGTGTGTGGTGTTGCAATTTTGGAAGTCAAATGTAAAGGGAAATTATGCAGTTAATGGCATTAGGTTATGATTGCATCCATACCATAACCAATTATCAATGGCAATTCCCTAGAGTCCTCAACTCTATATCTAAACTCTACAGGTCCTTACATTTCAATCATATCATTTCTCTATTATATTAAAACTCTGTGCGTGTCTGCTGACAGCCGTCCGCTTGCCATCCGGCTGCCACGTTTTCCCCTTTGATTCCACCAAAACAGGACCCTCAGACGCCGCCGTTTTTTCCATTTAGCCAGACGTTATGCTTGTACATTACCAAAGGCGCTCCTCGTTACGTTTAGACGTTGTTGCGTACAATATTTTTAATAAAATCCTTCCCCTCCCCCACTTTTTCAAAAGCTTAAAACAATCAAACTGCTCTCACCCACAGAATGTTGGTAAACATTCCATCGTGCGATGTCACAATGCCCAACGCTCACAGATGTCCGAACGGATCTAATTTACATCTGCCCTTGCACCAGCCCCAGCCCCAGCCCTCCCTCCCACGCCTGATGTTCCAGCACGTTCCATTGTGTGATGTCACAATGCCATCCCTCACAAATGTCCAATCAGAATGGATCTCATTTACATCTGCCTTTGCCCACAACCCGGCCCCTCCCCCCGCAGCCTGTGTCGAAGCGCGTGATCACATGTGTGGAAATAGAGAAATAGGATTGGGGGTGATAGGGAGTGGGGACTGCTCCGCCCCCACCCCCTCCCTCAATACCACCCCACTCTTCCCCCTCTCCCCCCCACCCCTCTCCCCCTCCCTCACACTCTTCCCCCTCCCTCCGCTACCCTATCTCCCTCCTCCCTTCCCTCCCCCCCACACCTCTCACCCTTCCCCATCCCTCTCTCACCCTTCTCCATCCCTCTCGCCTCCCCACCCCTCTCTCCTCCCCCTCTCCATCTCCCTCTCCTCACCCCTCTCCCTCTCCTCACCCCTCTCCCTATCCTCCCCCTCCTCCTCCCACCCCAATCCCTCTCCCACACCCCCCTTCCCTCTACCCCACCCACCTTCCCTCTCTCCCTCCACCCCCTTCCCCCTCCCCTCCCCACTCTTCCCCCTTCCTCCACACTCTTCCCCATCTCTCCCCACCCCATCTTCCCCCTCCCCTCGCTTCTCCCCTCCCCACCCCTCTATCCTCCCCTCTCTCCATCAACCTCTCCTCACCCCTCTCCCCCCCTCCTCCTCCCACCCCATCCCTCTCACCCCCACCCCCTTCCCTCTCTCCCCCACCCTTTCCGTCTTTCCCCACCCCTTTTCACCTACCCCTCTCCCTCTTCCACCACTCCCCCCAAGCCCCCTTCCGCTCCCTCTCTCCCACTTCAACCACTCCCCCTACCCCTCGTCCCCTCCCTCCCCACACTTCCACTTCTCTCCCCATCCACCACCCATCCCCATCTCCCTCCCCCACCCCTCCCTTCCCTCTCCCTCCCTTCCCTCTCCCTCCCCACTCTTACCCCCCCCTGCTCTCCCCCTCCCTCTACACTCTTCCCTCTCTCTCTCCCCTACCCCTCTCCCTCCTCCCTCCTCCTCTTCTCCCTTCCCTCTCCCCCCTCCCCCACGCTCTCTCACCCCCTCCCCAAACCTTCTCTCACCCCCTCCCCACCCCTCCTCCCCTTCCCCTCCTCCCCTTCCCCTCCTCCCCTTCCCCTCTCTCTCCCCCTCCATCTCCATATGGAGAGAGTCAGAACTGGACCTAGGGTTGAGATTTCTGATTGGAGAAATGCTAACTTTCATGGTATGCATAATGATTTAAAAGGAGTGAATTGGGACATTTTGTTTTATGGGAAGGATGTAGAAGAGAAATGGAGGACATTTAAAGGGGAAATTGTAAGAATACAGAATCTTTATGTCCCTGTTCGGTTGAAAGGAAATAGTAAAAATCGGAAAGAGCCATGGTTCTCAAGGGAAATTGGACACTTGGTTTGAAAAAAGAGAGATATCTACAATAATTATAGGAAGCATGGAGTAAATGAGGTGCTAGATGAGTATAAAGAATGTAAAAAGAATCTTAAGAAAGAAATAAGAAAAGCTAAAAGAAGATATGAGGTTGAAAGGTGAAAGTAAATCCAAAGGGTTTCGACAGCTATATTCATAGCAAAAGGATAATGAGGGATAAAATTGGACCATTAGAGAGCCAGAATGGACAGCTATCTGCAGAGCCAAAAGAGATGGGGGAGATATTGAACAATTTCTTTACTTCGGTATTCGCCAAGGAGAAGGATATCGAACTCTGTGACGTAAGGGAAAAAAGTAGAGTAGCTATGGAAACTATGAGATTCAAAGAGGAGGAGCTACTGACACTTTTGAAAAATATAAAAGTGGATAAGTCTCCAGGTCCTGACAGGATATTCCATAGGACATTGAGGGAAGTTAGTGTAGAAATAGCAGGAGCTATGACAGAAATATTTAAAAATGTCATTAGAAACGGGAATAGTGCCATAGGATTGGTGTACTGCGCATGTTGTTCCATTGTTTAAAAAGGGTTCAAAGAATAAACCTAGCAATGATAGACCTGTTAGTTTGACGTCAGTGATGGGCAAATTAATGGAAAGGATACTTGGAGATAATATATTTAAGCATCTGGATAAACGGGGTTTGATCAAGAACAGTCAACGTGGATTTATGCCTGGAAGGTCATGTTTGACAAACCTTCTTGATTTTTTTGAAGAGGTTACTAGGGAAATTGATGAGGGTAAAGCAGTGGATGTTGTCTATATGGATTTCAGTAAGGCCTTTGACAAGGTTCCTCATGGAAGGTTGGTTAAGAAGGTTCAATCTTTGGGTGTTAATGGCGGAGTAGCAAGATGGATTGAACAGTGGCTGAATGGGAGATGCCAGAGAGTAATGGTGGATTGCTGTTTGTCAGGTTGGAAGCTGATGACCAGTGGGATGCCTCAGGGATCTGTGTTGGGTCCACTGTTGTTTGTCATGTACATCAATGATCTAGATTATGATGTGGGTAATTGGATAAGTAAGTATGCAGTTGTTACTAAGATAGGTGGTGCTGTGGATAATGAAGTAGATTTTCAAAGTCTACAGAGAGATTTGGGTCATTTGGAAGAGGGAGCTGAAAGATGGCAGATGGAGTTTAATGCTGATAAGTGTGAGGTGCTACATCTTGGCAGGACAAATCAAAATAGGACATACATGGTAAATGGTAGGGAATTGAGGAATGCTGTGGAACAGAGGGATCTAGGAATAACTGTACATAGTTCCCTGAAGGTGGAATCGCATGTAGATAGGGTGGTAAAGAAAGCGTTTGGTGTGCTGGCCTTTATAAATCAGAGCATTGAATATAGGAGTTGGGAAGTAATGTTAAAATAGTACAAGGCATTGGTAAGACCAATTCTGGAGTATGGTGTACAATTTTGGTTGCCTAATTATAGGAAGGATGTCAACAAATTAGAGAGAGTACAGAAGAGATTTACTAGAATGGTGCCCGGGTTCCAGCAACTAAGTTACAGAGAAAGGTTGAACAAGTTAGGTCTTTATTCTTCGGAGCGCAGAAGGTTAAGGGGGGGACTTGATTGAGGTCTTTAAAATAGTAAGATTAAACAAGAACTTACCAGTTTGAAGTTTGATCTTTATTTTATGAGGAGTCGAGTTGAGGGACTACGTGAAGAACCCCGTACAGCCGTTCATGCGTCAATCTTCAAAGCAACGGTGTGAAATCACAGCAAATAATAACTGAAGTATAATATAAGATAAAGACTAGAACTACCAGATGAAATCTATGAGGGCTGGGAGCGGAGGGCACGTAGTCCCTCAACTCGACTCCTCATAAAATAAAGATCAAACTTCAAACTGGTAAGTTCTTGTTTAATCTTACTATTTTACTTCGGAGTCACGTGAGTGACTACGTGAAGACTTCAAAGCTCTGTGATTTCATGCCGTGTGAAACGAGTATACACAACCACAGCTGCTTCATTGACAAATGAAGGGAAAACATTCATAATGCATACAGTCATAACATAGATGTAAAACATGCTGATGCTGTTTAAATGAAACAATAATATTTCCATCTCTCACCCAGATGGAACATATAACCAGAACATAAATAGAGTTAACAATACTCCTGGTGCACCAATGGGTCATTACAGATGTTTGGAGATTCATTCGATGGACCATACTCCAGCCGCAACAATGCGACCCAGCGGAACATAAATACCCTTGCTGCTGATGTTGTAGCAGCCCTGGTGGAATGAGATCTGGAAACAGAATCCATTAGTACATAACATAACTCCGTTTTCCTCATCTGGAATGCCATGAACAATACGTTCTCCCAAATTCTTTGTGACTAACAACATTGCTAGTCCAGAACTCCAAGGTTCTTGATGACCTTGACATATGGTTGTATACATGTGTGCTTACCTTATCAAAGGTCCCCTGGTATGCCTGTGACTATTTTGAGACCTGACCCCCTTCTGGTCTGCTCAAGTCTTTATAACATATTATATATTATAATTTACAGACATTATCATCCTGTACCATCACAATTATTTAGCGACTGAACCTGCTGCACTAAACCAGAGCCAGAAGGATAACTACCTAATCCAGCCAAATTTAAGGATATAGTTGCTGCCTCCTGGTGAAATAGTGTTCACAAATATCAACATCGCATATGGCATTATACTGGTCCTGGGACCCATGTTGAAGATATCCTACCCCTTGATAACCGGTGTGGACCCGACAGAGTGAGTCTCGTTTGCTACAGCCAATTCAATGAGGAAGCTCATCGAGCCAATTAATGGCCGCATAACTCCATAAGTAACAGACAATCATTAAGCATGAACTTGAAACATTAGCAATCAATACCATTTTCCATGGAACATAAGCATAACAAACTCTTTCATCTCCTGGAAAAGAAATTCAGCCGTTTGGTGCTATGCAAACACTTTGAACACATAGAAGGATAGATGTAACAACCCAAACCTTAGGCAGTTTGTTAGACCTGCAGAACATAACTTTGAGTTTATCATGCAACATCTGATTTCCGAAACCTCAGGCTGAACAAGCAAATTCAAGTTTAAAATAACCAAAAAGGTTATATAATTATTTGCAACAAATCGGGAATCAATTTGCATAATCACACAATAGGAACTTAAAGCCTCTTAATGACTTTATTTGAAACCTTGATTGATGAGACAAAATGGAGGTAGCCATAAAAGACCCTCCTGCTCCTTTTGGCGAGAATGTATCTTTCACCACTGCTATGCCAAATATTTTGCAACCAGTGAAATAAACATGAAACCAACATACATATGTATACACATATACATATATTCATATTAGGTGTTCCATTGAACCAGAATTTCATAATACAGTGCAATTCAACACCAACTCTGTGTTGCCATTACCCACACTTGATGATTCTCCTGTGGCAACAAAACTATGTAACCATTCCAGTGATTCTTTAACCGATTACACCCTCGTGACTAACATATGCCATCATCACAATGCATCAACCTGAACATGAGCATGACAATATGCTTATTTGTCCAATCACTCTATAGCCCATACAATGCCCGTAGAGTCTATAAATAGTTGATACTAATAACAGAACTTTTTGGGCAAGTCATGCAAATCTGTTCCATCTCCAAACTCGAGATGATCTTTCAGCTACTTGGTAACTACCTTAAATAGCAACTGTGGCCCGATTTCCGAGCCAGTCTAGCAAGACAATCTTGGTCCTTATACTGAACCTGTCCACTCTAATCTGCTTGAAAACCAATATTGTACATTTTACATTTACCGTTCAAAGTAGCTGATAATGTCTCAATCATTTGTACTGTATAACTAAGTATACACCTACCAAACTGCAAGTGGTCCCTTAATTGTAGAGTAGCACAAGTCCAGTGCATGGAACCTCTGGCCAGGTTTCATGCTGCCAGCAACTTCAGTGAACCGCTACTGCCAAAAAAGACATGGGATGCATTGTTGCCAAAACTATGAAACCTTACTTGTTCCAATAGCTTGTGCTTCGCCCTCCAGGTTACTCCTATGGAAAAATCTTACCTGAATAGAAGATTCGGCAGCCAACTGTAATATCCCCTGAAAGCGGTGTTCACTGCATATTGTGTTTGGGATGGTAACTTTCTTGCCAGGCCTAGACTTCTGGCACATGCCCCGATCTCTTGGGCATGCTCTATGGCTATACCCTCAGACTCGGCGTTAAACTATACCAATCCCACATGCTCACCTCTTACATGAGGGAGCCATAAAGCAGGCCTGCTACAAAGCCCTGCTGACACCATTTCCCATTTAGGCCATTAGCACCAATTTGCAATAGAATAAAAGGTTTACCTAACAACTACTAGAGCAGTAATGAACACTGTTTGTCCATCATCGTGACATTATTAATTTCAGCTGGCATTAACAATGACCTAGATGGCACTTACTAATTAACCATTTAACAAAATAACTGTTGCAGGTACTTACACACCTGAATTGCATCTATGCACTTAACAATTAATCCAACGACTATAACTGTTTTATACCAACAACTGTTACCAAAGTCTTATTGACTGCAATCTGTTGCCCAGGCTGGCATCATGGCCAATTGAATACCTAAAAGTAAATCCCAACATCCTACAAATCTATTTGATAGGACTTAATCTAACTGGATAGAGGAGCCCAATTTCTCAAATATAGTTTGAGACTAGACAGCGGATTTTAGCACAAGCGCTTTTAAAACTGTGTATAGTTTACTTTGAATACTTTTGTCATCATTCTGTTATATTGCCTTAACCTAACAATGCCTCCTCATCCCCCATGATCACTGTGAAAGGGAATACCCTACTAAACTGCTATTCCCATAAAGCAGCCCTAACAAGGTACCCCTGGTGCCCATGAAGCAGCCCCGAACAAAGTAGCTGCTGGCCCGGACTTTCCCATAGCCCAGTATTTGCCATAGATTTGGCATTCTCATCAAGCAGCCCTGAGCAAAGGTGCTGCTGGCATAACCTCTCCAATAGGCTAGCCTACCATAACTTGGCATTCCCTTAGAGCAGTCCTGAGCAAAGGTACTGCTGGCACCGCCTCTGCAATAGGCTAGCCTGCCATAGTTTGGTATCCCCATAAGCAGCCCTGATCAAAGGTGCTGCTGGCACAGCCTCTCCAATAGGCTTGCCTGCCATAGCTTGGCATCCCCATGAGCAGTCCTGAGCAAAGGCACTGCTGGCACAGCCTCTCCATCAGGCTAGCCTACCATAGCTTGGCATCCCCATTAGCAGTCCTAAACAAAGATACTGCTGACACAGCCTTTCCCATAGGCTGGCACTGCCATAACTTGACATTCCCATGAAGCAGCCCTTCCCAAAAGTGCTGCTCTCTAAATTAATTCCCAGAGGTGAAATCTCCCAACTTTCCCAATTGTACTGACTATTTTGTCAGTTGTCCCCATATCCTGGGGATTATTGTAGTTTGGGAACCCCATAGGTGAATTTCCCCTCACCAGGAATCCATATAAATATAATATATATATATAAATATATACCCACGGTACCCTCCTGGCACGCAGGCTAATGATTTATGTGAATTAACCCCATTACCTGGGGACTACTGTGGTCTGAGAACCACACATATACCTGGGTTTCCCCTGCACCGGGAACCCAGCCTAACCATTTAGGTTTGTCTTAACCCCATGCGCTGGGGACTACTGTGGTCTGGGAACCACACATATACCTGGGTTTCCCCTGCACCGGGAACCCAGTTTAACCATTTAAATTAATTTTAACCCCATGTCCTGGGGACTACTGCGGTCTAGAACCGCATATGCTTGAGTTTCCCCTCCACCGGGAACCCAGGCAGACCGTTCAGGTCCGTTAAGCCCCATCCCCTAGGGACTACTGCGGTCTAAAACCGCACTATTCTCGGGTTTCCCCTCCCCGGGAACCCAACCTGTGGAGTCACTGACCGCGTTATCAGTGACTCCGATCGCGAACCCGACTTTCCCAGCTCTCCGCTTCCGCGGTCGGACCAGGGTTTCCCCCCCCAAAGCCCTAGGCTGGTTCCCTCGTCGGTCATCGCGAACATCCACTGCAAAAACCCCGGAGGTTCCTGCAGGAGACCTAGAACAGGTAAGAAAAAATAACACTTACCTGCAACTTTTTTAGACTTACCATGGAGGAGCTGAGCTGCTCCACAGTCGCCTGCACGAAAAACGTCTGACGTAATGACGCACGAACGGCTGTACGGGGTTCTTCACGTAGTCACTCACGTGACTCCGAAGTAAAATGATGAAAGGGATAGACAGAGTTGACGTGGGTAAGCTTTTCCCATTGAGGGTAGGGAAGATTCAAACAAGAGGGCATGACATGAGAATTAAGGGACAGAAGTTTAGGGGTAACATGAGGGGGAACATTTTTACTCAGAGAGTGGTGGCTGTGTGGAATGATCTTCCTGCAGAAGTGGTGGAGGCAGGATCGATTTTAGCATTTAAAAGTAAAGTAGATAGGTATATGGACGGGAAGGGAATGGAGGGGTATGGTCTGAGTGCAGGTAGATGGGGCTAGGGGAAAATAAATGGTCAGCACGGACTCGAAGGGCCGAGAGGGCCTGTTTCCGTGCAGTAATTTTTATATGGTTATATGGTTTATCTCCCTCTCTCCTCACCCCTCCCTCCTCCCCTCCCACCCCCTCTCTCCCCCCTCCCCAACTCCTCCCCTCTGTCATGCACCACTCCCTGCTACCACACTCCCGCTCACTCACCACTCTTCCCCTCTCCCACCCCGCCCCACCTCTCTCCCTCCCCTTTCTCGCTCTCCCCTTCCACTCTCTCCCTCACCTCTCTCTCCCCTCCACTCTCTCTCCACCTCTCCCCTCCCCCTCTTCCCCCCTCCTCTCCCAGCAACCTCTCCCTTTCGTCCCTCTTCTCCACCACCCCTCTGCTCTCACCTCCCCCTCTCTCCCCTGCCCTTCCCCACCGCTCTCTACTCCCCTCACCCCCCTATTCCTCCCACCCACTTCCCTCTCTCCCCCACCCCCCTTCCTTCTCTCCCCCTGCCCCTTCCCTCTCTCCCCCTGTCCCTCTTCCACCACTCCCTCTCACCCCTTTCCCCTACCCCTCTGTCCCTCTTCCACCACTCCCCCTACCCCTCTACCCCCCCATTCTTCCACTTCCCTCCCCCTCCCTTCCCCCTCCCCTTCCTCGCTCCTACTTCCACCACTCTCCCCTACACCTCTCACCCTCCCTCCCCACTTCCACTTCGCTCTCCCCATCCCCCACCTCTCCCCCTCCCTCCCCAACCCTCTCCTCTCTCCCCCTCCTCCCTCCCCACTCTTCCCCCTCCTCCCTCCCCACTCTTCCCCCTCTCTCCGCTCTCCCCCTCCCTCCCCACTCTTCCCCCTCCCCTACCACTCTCCCCCTCCCTCCACACTCTTCGCTCTCTCTCCCCTACCCCTCTCCCTACCCCTCTCCCCCTCCCTCCACACTCTTCCCCCTCTCTCCCCTTCCCATCCTCCCTCTCCCCCCTCCCCACCCTTTTCTCACCCCTCTCTGAACCCTCTCACACCCTCCCCCACCCCCCTCTCCTCCTCCCTCTCGCCTCTCTCCATCTCCCTCTCTCCTCACCCCTCCCACCCCTCTCTCCCCACCCCTCTTCACCCCCATCTCTCCCCTACCCCCTTCCCCTCGCACTTGCACCACTCCCTGCTACCCCTCTCCCCCTCACTCCCCACTCTGAAACCACCATACAGCCATACAGTAAAAAATAAAGAACACAACATGGAGTAGAAATTCAACATAAAACATAAAACATCCCCTCACAGCAGGATCAAAGTTTCCCACTGTGAGGGAAGGCACCAAAGCCAGTCTCTTCCCCCGATGTTCCCCACTGTTCACCCATGGTCGGGGCCTCCCCGAGCCCTCCGCAGTCGCTGCTACGGGCGGCCCGATGTTCAGGCCCGGCGGGGTGATGCAAGTCCGAGGTCACTCGGATCCAGGAGGTAGGCCACAAGGTGGGGGGCGAGGTCGCGACTCGGAGAAATTGTCGCGTCCCTGCCAGGAAGCGACTGGGAGTTAGTTTCCCCCTTACTCTGCCTCCCCTGCACCCCTCCCCCACATATAAAAGTTATATATATATATAGATATGTTCACACGGGAGGGCTGGTCACCCAACGCAATATTCCACGTCTCCACCAATTCCAATATTGGTGGCCAGTGCGGGGGAGGGGGGGGGGGGAGGGGGGAGAATATATATAATATCTCGGGATATATATATTGGGAGAATATATATAATATCTCGGGATATATATATATAATACACACACGCATAGGTACACACAAAAAATCTAACAATAATAGTACAATAATAATCTATGTAAGTCAGAACTTATTTGAGGTTGTAGGGCTTAATAGCTGACTGGCTTTAGAGAAGAAGCTGTTCCTGAAGCTGGACGTTACAGTTTTCAGGCTCCTGTACCTTGTTCCCGATGGCCGGTGTGAAATGTGTGTGTGGCCAGGATGTTGTGGGTCTCGGGTTATGTTGGCTGCCTTTTTGAGGAAGCAACTCCAGTAAATCCCTTCGATAGCGGGGAGGTCAGAGCCGATGATGGACTGGGCAGCATTCACAACTTTTTGCAGTCTCTTCACTCCTGGGCATTCAAGTTGCTGAACCAGGCCGCGATGCAACCAATCAAAATGCTCTCTACTGTACACCTGTAGAAGTTCAAGATAATCCTCATTGACATCCCAAATCTCCGTAATCTTCTCAGGAAGTAGAGACATCAATATGCTTTCTTTATAATTGACTCAGTGTGCTGTGTCCAGGAAAGATCTTCGGAAATATGAATTTGAACTAGTTGACTTTTTCCACCATCGTTCTGTTGATATAAACAGGATTGTGGGTCCTCATCCTTCCTCTTCCAAAATCCACCATCTGTTCATTGGTCTTACTGATCTTCAGAGTCAGGTTGCTGTGCTGGCCCCATTTGCTCAATCATCTGACTCATCATCATCAGTAATTCGTCCAACAATGGTGGTGTCATCTTTGCTCTAGATCCATTTAGTTTAATGGCCTGGGAGACAATTTGGTTTGCTTTTCCTGCCAATATATTTAGACAATGTTGTACAGACGTTACTGTTGATATCTTATCAGTAGTTTATAGTTCCTATTGTAAGTGGTCTAGGTCAAGTCTCAGGAGCATACAGCCATCAATGGTCAACAGTACTCAGTGTACCATAAGGTTTATTTTTTCCCAGTTTTAGACATTGATCTTCAACACTCTTTTCAAACACTCTTTGTAAGGATGGCATTCCTTTCTCTCAGCTTATTTGTTTATGCTGCATCTGCTCTCAAGTTGAGACTTTCCATTACATTTTCAGGAAAGATATCTTTTCTTCTACTGTGATTGATGGGGCCCTCTCTATATTTCCTCCATGCCGAGAAATGTGAGGTGTGGAATTTTGGGACGTTTAACAAGGGCAGGACCTACACAGTAAATGGTAGACCTCCGGGGAGTCTGGTAGAGCAGAGGGATATAGGAGTGCAGGTGCATGGTTCCTTGGAGGTCGAGTCGCAGGTAGGTAAGGTGGTCAAAAAGGCTTTTGGCATATTGGCCTTCATCAGTCAGAGTACTGAGTATAGAAGTTGGGAGGTCATGTTGCAGTTGTATAAGACATTGGTGAGACCGCATTTCGAATATTGTTTTCAGTTGGGCACCATGTTACAGGAAATATATTGTTAAGCTTGAAAGGTTTCAGATAAGATTTATAGGGATGTTGCCAGGCCTAGAGGGTCTGAGCCATAGGGAGAGTTTGAGTAGGCTGGGTCTCTATTCCTTGGAATGCAGGAGGATGAGAGGTGATCTTATAGAGGTGTATAAAATCATGAGAGGAATAGATCGGGTAGATGCGCAGAATATCTTGCCCAGAATAGTGGAATCGAGGCCCAGAGGACAAGATTCAAGGTGAAGGGGTAAAGATTTAATAGGATTCTGAAGGGTAACTTTTTCACACAAAGGGTTGTGTGTGTATGGAACAAGCTGCCAGAGGAGGTAGTTGAGGCTGGGACTATCCCATCATTTATGAAACAGCTAGACAGGTACATCGATAGGACATGTTCGGAGGGATATGGACCAAGCGCAGGCAGGTGGGACATGTTAGCCGGTGTGGGCAGGTTGGGCTGAAGGGCCTGTTTCCACTGTTTCCACACTGTATCACTCTATGACTCTGACTATTTCTTGGATTCCTACTCTCAACCCACCCCACCCCAGACAGAACAGGGAAACAGTTTCCCTTGGTCACTTTTCACACCCCTAATCCCTGCATTATCCTTCTTAATTTATGCCCCACTGTAACTTGATCCTACCATTAGGCACATCTTCCCTTCCCAATCCCATTTTGCCTTCCACAGGGATCACTCTCTCCGTGACTCTCTATTTTATTCATCCCATCATTCCCTCTCTATATATGTATCCAATTCCCATGAAGGCCACATTGGATCCTACTTCCGACATATCTGCAGCGAGCGCATTCCAGATTCCAAGCTCACTGAGTTCGCATGAACCAGCGATCCCCGCACATTAACACTACCCTCACACACGAGGAACAATTTACACAGCTAAATAACCTACTGACCTGCACGTCTTTGGAGTGTGTGAAGAAACCAAAGCTCTCGGAGAAAACCCATAAGGTCACGGGGAGACCTACAAACTCCATACTGACATGCACCCATAGTTAAGGATCGAACCCGGGTCTCTGGTGTTATAAGTGCTGGAAGGCAGCAACTCTACTGCTCTGCCATCGTGTTGCCCTTGTTAAAACATTTTTCCTCATGTCACTATCAACTCACTTCACCTTAAAGACCTCTAATCTTCAACCCCTCACATTATCCACCCTGTCCAGAACCCCTCAGACAATGCTGACCGTTTGTTTCTCGGCCTCTGTACAGTTTGTGGTTCGAAGCATTTTGCATTCCCAATGTCTTCTGGTATATTAACTTTTGGCCAGTCCTTTGTTTGAGCAAGGATTTGCATGAAATGTTCATTGGTAGTGTAGTGGGAGACAGCCCATGAAAGATAATGAACATTGCCTTGGATAATCCCTGGGAGACCAACAATTGTCACATGTTACAGCTCTGGGTTTATAGAAAAATAAGTTGATTTGCTTCAAATGAATGAGGCAACACACCCATTGGAAAATAAATGTCAAGATATAATTGAGATAATTTCAACACAATGGACCTTCTATGCTGTGAATGGAAACACATAAAATTACTCCTTATGATGTATTTAGGAAAGATCTTCTAGTCCGAGAAGCAATAATTTCCTCAATTTGTTTCCAAATCACTGCTGTGAGATTAATTTCCTTGAAAGTTATATCATGCCTTCCATGAGAATTTAGATCTACTTCAAAGTATCCGAAAATAGCCTCAACATTGTTAAAACACATTGTTATTTTGGAAGCAGGACAAAATAAAGTTTGGTATTAATACGTGTTCTGCTATGAACTTTGATATGTTCATTTTCTTGCTGTGCATATTTAATAATTGTAATAAATTTGCCTTATTATTTTAGCCTGAATGAAATAGCATTTCAGCATTACACTGTTTAATGAAGAGATGCGGACTGCATGATAAGCAATCTCAATGACTTTAGGTGCAAAATATCTCAATAAGAGCGTAAAGAGTAAAGGGCCTGTCCTACAAGCATGCAACTCTATGCGATTAGCGTGACCTAACGTGGTCGCTTGTGCCGTCCGGCGTCGCGGGGCCGATCCCACTTCAATTACCGGAGCCGTGCGGAATTGTGCGGAGTTCGTCCCGAGTTCATCCCGACACCGCGCGGGGCTCCGAAAAACTGACTATGTCCAAAGATTCCGCGCGGCAACGGCTTGTCGGCTCGCAGTCGCCTCAGCGCATTACACACCGCCCTTACATTGTGCCTCCGTGAACCTATCTGTAGGTGCCTCCGTGGCCCTCTATGTGTGTGGCTCCGTGGCCCTCTGTGTGTGTGTGCCTCTGTGCCCCTCTCTGTGTGCCCCTCTCTGTCCTGGCGAACTTACCTTAGACTTCCCTCCAAGTTCGCCTCACTTTGCGCCGCGTTGCGCCACTCACCCGACCTTCGCGCGGCACCTACTGCCGGTTTGGTTGCGCTTGCCGCATGCAGGCGCATACTGGTGGGAACGGCCCTGTACAGGGGATCACCCGACATCCGCGCGGCCCCCACTTCTAGTTTGATCGCGTTCATCGCATAGAGTTGCATGCTTGTAAGACAGGCCCTTAACATATGGCCAAGCCTAATTTTACTTATGATGCACTTAGGGTACTGTAGATAAATGATTACGGGAATTACATATGATTCCTATGTAAACTCCATGCTTTTGTGAACATACAGTATATAAAGATTGGGTAGGCAATAGCAAAATCCCAAAGAAGATAGAACTGTGAAACAAAAGCGGACTGCCTTGAACTATTCAATATTTTAGGTAGCACCTTTGTAGGGAGATAAGAGTTACATTTTCACATTGGCGACCTTTCAACTGGAAGGACTGGGAAAAGCCTGAATCATGTCTACACATTGGCTGAATAGGTGTTTCTGAATATCATATACAATTTGCAAATTTGCCCCAACTTAAATGCTCAAACTGCTCAGTTAACTTAAACCATTTATTTGAAATAAATATTTCGACCACTTTGCACTGAGTATTAGATATATTAACCTCATTGATCAGTTAGAAAATTACCATTGTCTAGATGTGTGGGAGTGACATAATTGATAGTATCATTGTAGTTTAGCAAATGCTTCTAAATGATCCAAAGTCAGATTGTGTGTTTATCTCAGGCACTCTGAAGTGAACCATTAACAAAATAGTATTTGAAAAGATGAATTAAACAAAACTCATTTAATTAAACTCATGGAATATTCAAATAATAGATTAGTATAATAATTGAAAAAAAATGTTACTTAAGCTACACTGCAGTAATCAGAATTTACCAAATGTATGGAATATTTGTGACTCTTTTGCCTGCTACCTTTTCACAAATGCTCACATTACAATAAAATGATAATGATAATCCAATTTGCAAGTCAGCAGGGCTGAAAGTAGGAAGTTTATACATTTGAATCCAATTCCATTGATAAATGTTATCAATTCCTTTGCAAGCATTAAAGGAAGAATTATCTTGCTCCTTCTCTTTTGCAATAGATGAAGGAACAAAACAAAATGTATATACCTCTAAACCTCTAGAGCTAACCGCAAAGCAACATTTATTTATTTATTTTTATTTTTATTTTTTTAATTTAATTTATTTATTAGAAGTAAGTACTTTACATTTTAATGGTACCTTTTTACAGGTTCCCAGAATTATTAAAAAACTCTTTGTACAACTTTCTTTTTTTTTAGAAAGAAATGAGAAAGAGAGAAGTATCGAAGAGTAAAGAATAGTCTAGTGAGTGTTGTGTAAAGAAAGAGATAAGTAAGAAAGTGAAGCAGAAAGGAGATTCTCACCCACCACAAGTCGATATATATATATTTTTTTGTTCTTAATCATTTTTCACTCAAATCTAGAATTTTTAATTTTACGATGTTATTATACCCCATGAATCCACAAGATCAATAAATGGAGAACAACTCATTAAGAATTGGTCTTTTTTTTCTATTAGGAGGAGTCTCATTTCTTCCAAATGGGCCGTTTCCAACATATTACCAATCCACATTTTGAGTGTTGGTATAGTAGCCTTTTTCCAGAATTTGAGTATGTTGTTTTGCTATTATTAAACCATAATTAATAAATGAGATTTGGGATATTTTATTTGTTTCCATCTCCTAATACTCCAAAGATAATCATTTCCATGCTAGGTTCCATTTTTATCTTAAATAAACTAGTGACTATATCAAATATATCACACCAAAATCTTTGAAGAAAATCTTTTGAGAAAGGCATTTATTACAGATGGGAGAAATATTTGATTAAAATTTATTCAACCTAACTTTTGAATAATATAATCTGTGTAATATTTTAAATTGAATTAAATTATGTCTAGTGTTAATTGAACATTTCTGTATATATATCAAATACCTCTCCCATGTTTCTTTAGAAATTTTTATCATTAAATCTTTTTCCCAGTCTTCTCTAATTGCCTCTGTTGATGGCAATTTTCTATTAAGAATACTGTTATATAGATATATTAATTTTTGTGAGTCCACCTTAATATTCATTGCTACTTCCAGTGGGTCTATTGTTATATTATTAAATCTTGGTATATATATTTTTTATAAAGTCACATATCTGTAAATATTTAAAGTATTGGTTATTATTCAGATTAAATTTTGATTTTAATTGTTGAAATGATAATACATTTCCCATTTCATACATTTCACCCAACTTTTTAATTCCCAATCTTTCCCATTGTCTATATGTTTTATCCATAAAAGATGGTTTAAATACCGGATTATTCACTATTCGTTTAATGATGATAAATTTCTTAATTTTAAAGTTAATTTTATTTGTTTCCAAATTCGAATTATATTGTGTATGATTGGATTCTTCTTATATTATATATTATTCAATTTTACCGGGGAGAAGAGGATCGCTCATAAATCGTAAGGAAAACAATTCTCTTTCTCCATTCTTATCCATTCCATCTGTTGAGAAGGACAATCCAACCAATAAATAATATTCTTAATATGCACCGCCCAAAATTAGCGTTAAATAATGATTTATATCTTCTGGTAACTTGAATACCTAAATACTTAAATTTTTCCGTCACAATTTTAAATGGAAATTTTAATAGATGATTTGCTTTCTGGGGCTGTAATGGCATAATTTCACTTTTATTCCAATTTATTCTATATCCAGAAAAGGAGCCAAATTCCTCTATTACATTTAATAAATTTGGGATACTCGTTTCTGAATTTCTAATATATAAAAGTATATCCTCCGCATATAATGAAATTTTATTATTAGATTCCTTAGTATTGTATCCCTGAATATTCGGATGTGTTCTTATCCTTTCAGCCAGTGGCTCTATCATAAGGGCAAATAGCAGGGGTGATAATACACATCCCTGCCTATTGCCTCATGATAATTGGAATTTTGGAGACAACATATTATTAGTTAATATTCTTGCTGTTGGATTATCATATAATAGTTTTACCCATCTAATAAAATGATCTCCCGTATTAAATTTTTGGAGTACTATGTATAAATACTGCCGAGCTACCTGGTCAAATGCTTTCTCTGCATCCAAAGATATAACTGATAAGCCTTTTCCCCTTTATGTGAATACATTATGTTAAAAAGTCATCTCGAATTGTTAAATGATTGTCTTTTGGATATAAACCCTGTTTGGTCCTGGTTTATCAATTTATTAATATATTTGCTCAATCTTCTTGCTAAAATCTTTGCTAACATTTTTTGATCTGTATTTAAAAGTGATATAGCTCTATATGAGCCCGGATCTTCTAGATCTTTATCTTTTTTTGGTATAAGCGTTATTGTAGATTCTGCTAAATTTTCTGGTAATTTATTTTTGGTAAAAGTATAGCTATATGTAAAAGCATAGCTATTGTTTATCTTATTTCTTCACTTGTAATCTGAGCTCCTAATTCCTCATGTTCTAAGATATCCAATTTTGGCAAGTTATACTTATCTAAAAAATGTATAACTTTATTGTTGTTAATGTTAGTTTTAGATGTATATAAATTTTGATAAAATTGAGCAAACCTTTTGTTAATGTCCTTAGGTACAGTTAACAATTCCCCATTCTCTGATTTAATTTTACTAATTGTTTTTTCCTTTTCTTGCTTCTTCAATTGTCATGCTAGAAGTTTATGTGGTTTATCCCCAAATTCAAACTGTAATTGTTTTGTAATCTGAAATAATCTTATTACTCTTGCCGATAATATTCGATTAAGTTTAAATTTCAATAATGTTATCTTATTATGTTTCCTAATTCTAATAATTTAATTTCCTTTTCTAACGTCCATTGTTCTGTCCTATTTTTTTTATTTAGAAAATTTTCACACAAAATTTTAACTCCACGAATGAATGCCTTAAAAGATTCCCATAATAGAGATGGTGAAATACCTGGTGTCTCGTTAGTTTAAAAAAAAATGTCATTTCTTGTTTTAAATACTCGTAACCTTGTGAGTCATTAGCTATTTGTGTGTTAAATCTCCAAAATAATTTTATACCTGGCATTCCCTCAAATTTTAAAGTAAAAGTCAGCGGAGAGTGATCAGAAATAATACTATTGTGGTATTTAGGATTAATCGTATATGGTATTAATTTGTGTCCACTAAGAAATAATAAATTCTTGAATAAGTTTTATGTACTGATGAGTAAAACGAATATTCCCTTCCTGTTGGATTAGCTATTCTCCATACATCTGTTATATTAGTGTTTTTTATATAAGTATTTAAGAATTCTCTAGATTTGGATTTAGCGCTACCCTTCTTTAATTTTATTGATTTGTCTTAGTATGAATCTATAATACAGTTAAAGTCCCCCCTAGTATTACACTCATACTCATCTATTTTATCCATAATTTTCTTTAAAAATTGGGGATTATCAAAATTTGGTGCGTAAATATTTATCAGTCAGTGGAGTGGAATAAATTTCTCCCGCCACTATTGTGTATCTTCAGATATTGTATTCAGATATTGTATTCTTTAATATAAACGGTATACCTTTCCGAATAATAATAGCCGTTCCTCTAGCTTTAGCAGTAAATGACGAGTGGTACGTTTGGCCTATCCAGTTTGCCCTTAGTCTCATCTGTGTTTGTAATTTTGTATGCGTTTCTTGCAGAAAAGCGATATTCACCTTTAAATATTTTAAATGGGCCATAATCTTGCCCTTTTTTAATTGGAACATTCGCACCCCTAATATTCCAACTGCAAAATGTGACTCCATTCTTTTTTTCCTTATTATCCTGCATTATAAATAGGTTTTAGTGATTTTACTTCATGTGGTGTAGTTAGGTACCAGACTTTTGGGTATATGGGTATCATCCCACACTCCTGATGTTATTTTACCTCTCCTCAGTATATTGAACCGCCATAAGAAAAAGAGAAAGGTGTTTTGAAAAGCAAAGCAACATTGATGGCAATAGGAAAGAACTCAATTATTCAACCTAGCCCATGTTCAAGACAGAATGGAATAAAGTGCTCAACAGTGGTAGCAGTAATTGAGAAATACATTTATACACAAAAGGAAAGACAATTTAATGACCTAAATACTTTTTTTAATCTGGTGTAAAATATAACAAATTATTATAATTCAAATTCTATATCTGGTAGGAATCTAGGCCACTATTAAGTATAACAACCGAACACTGATTTGATCGAATGGATTGGATTATATCCCTATTCTGAGCTTAATGGTTTATTTAAAGTTATCTTTTTGGCAACTATCCTTGTACTACACTTATTTCATTGTCTTACAGATAAAATCCAACCTAATGTTGGATGGCTGTAACCTTTATAGATACTGGCACCACTCCAGAAGCATATCACTCTTTGCTAGGATGCGCAGCTCACTTGAGGTATCGACTAATAATGTTCAACATTTATTTTCTGATGCTAGGAACTTAAAGGTTCTATTTTACAATGAAGGTTACTGATTCATGCAACCTGATTGCATAAGCTAATAAATAACTTAAATTAAATTTATTAATTGGATTTATTTGCATAAAAGATCCCGAAATGTTTATTTTTCTGTAAAATCCTTTGTTGCCAAATTTAATTCATCTTTTTGAACAAATTTGGTTTCCATTAACTGAAACTTGCAAGTAATTGTAAAATTAAGGCACCAGTCCAGGAACCATATGGGCAAGCCAATTATTAAAGGAATAATAATATCCTTAAATGAAGACAATATTAACTTTTTAGATAAAAACACACGAAAAAGATGCAGAATTAAGCCATTCAAACTCTGTACTGCTCTGTTGTTGAATAAGATTTTTAACGTTAATGCCATTTTCATCCACTAATTCCATTAATCAGTTCCTCCCACATTTTACAGACATGTTTCCGCTACTGGGAGAGTCTAGGACTAGATGTCATAGCCTCAAAATTTAAGGACATTCCTCTAGGAAGGCGATGAGGAGGAATTTCTTTCGCATTCATTTAAGAATTTCTTTAGGTTGGTGAATCTGTGGAATTCATTGCCACAGAAGGGTGTGGAGGCCACATCAATGGATATTTTTAAGTCAGAGATAGATTCTTGATTAGTATGGGTGTCAGGGGTTATGGGGAGAAGGCAGGAGAATAGGTTGGGAGGGAGAGATAGATCAGCCGTGATTGAATGACAGGGTAGACTAAATGGGCCGAATGGCCTAATTCGGCTCCAATCTCTTATGATCTTGTGACCTTATGGCTTTTGATTTTGCAGGTTAATTGGCCTCTGTAAGTTGCCCCTTTTCTAGGGAGTGGATGCAAAAGTGGGATAACGTGGAACAAGTGTGAATGGATGATTGCTAGTTAGCGGGGACTCAGTTGTCCAAATAACCTGTTTCCATGCTGTGTCTTTCAACTCAATTCATTTTTGTTTAGATCAAATCAAATCAGGTCAATATCTAAAACCTGTTGATCTTGTTTTGAATATATTCAGTAATTAGTTTCTGTAGCACTCTTCAGCAGAGAATTCAAAGGATTTCCTAATATCTGGTTGAAGAAATGCCCCAATTCTCAATGGCTGGCCTTTTATTTTCTGACTTGGCCCTTGCCTCTGGATATACTTGCCAAGGAAAACATCAATTGGACATCTAACCTTTTTACCCCACTTTAACCCAAAATGTTGTATGTTTCACTGAGATCTCTCATTCTGCAAAACTGAGTAGAGAACTGACCATTTATGCTTATTCTCTCCTTATATAACAAATCCATCATCACATGAATCAATTAAGTTAACTTTCATTGTACTTCCTCCATCTAAGTACACCCTTAGGCAGGAAGGCAAGCCGATACATAATGTCCCAGAAGTAGTTTCACCAAGACTATATAATTGGATCAAGACGCTTATGTTCTTTTACTCAAATCCTCTTTCAGTAAAGGCCAACATACAATTTTCCTTCCTAATTGTTTGTTCTACCTGTATTTTAACTGTGTGCAGTTTTGGTCCCCTAATTTGAGGAAGGACATTCTTGCTATTGAGGGAATGCAATGTAGGTTTACAAAGTTAATTCCTGGGATGGCGGGACTGTCATATGCTGGGAGAATGGAGCAGCTGTCTTGTACACTCTGGAGTTTAGAAGGATGAAAGGGAATCTCATTGAAACATATAAGATTGTTAAGGGCTAGGACACACTAGAGGCAGGAAACATGTTCCCGATGTTGGGGGAGTCCAGAACCAGGGGCCACAGTTTAAGAATAAGGATAAGCCATTTAGAACGGAGACGAGGAAACACTTTTTCTCACAGAGAGTGGTGAGTCTGTGGAATTCTCTGCCTCAGAGGGCGGTGGAGGCAGGTTCTCTGGATGCTTTCAAGAGAGAGCTAGATAGGGCTCTTAAAAATAGCGGAGTCAGGGGATATGGGGAGAAGGCACTGATTGTGGATGATCAGCCATGATCACATTGAATGGCGGTGCTGGCTCGAAGGTCCAAATGGCCTACTCCTGCACCTATTGTCTATTGTCTATTGTCTATTGTCTATTGTTAACTTTCAGCAATTTGTGTACAAGGATCTTCTGTATTACCTAATAAAACATCTTAAATGCAATATATGCAATGAAGCAGAATAGCAATGTTACCCCAGACAATAATCTCCTAATTGGATAGGCAACACTGTGATACATCATTGAATGATTATTTGTAAAATTCACAATAATCTTACTGTATTATGTATATTTTCTGTTAATGATCATCAGAAATATGATAATACTGATAGCTATAATAAATAGCAAGTGCCTCAGTGAAGCATGATTTTTTTTTGTGTGGTAAAAGTCATTTCAAATAATGACATGGGCGTTTCACAGTATTCTTATTAATAAAAGTGTAACACATTTTTTTTACTATAAATTGGATAAAAATTGAATGCCATCACTCTTTGTGTAAGAAGAATTGTAAAATTGGCACAATGTTATTATTAGTGATATATAAGTTAGCAATTATTTACTGCAAATAGGATATTTCACAGCATGGCTATTGCAGTTCCTTTGGATAAATTTAATCATTTTGACAGAACTAGTTGCAAAATTATACAAATTCCTCTATATTTAGTACACCATTAAGGAATAAGAATCCCCGTGATAGCATGACAGATACCTGAACCTTTAACAAAGCTATTAGAATTGCAGTGTGGCTTTACCGCCGACTTTAACACATTTTTCATTTTATTTTACAGCATGTCCTTCTAATTGCTTGGTCCAAGTTTTTGTATTTAATATCATCAGCTAGTTGCTGCATAATACAATTATTTCATGGGACTGCTTACTTTTGTCAGATTTCTGAGCAGTTGTAACTAAGTTTGTGGGCCAGTTCTGTCCCATGTGATAGATTTTTTTTCTGTGCCATCACTTTTCTTTCAGGTTTCTCACAATAGGATGCTCATAGTTCTTCTCCTCTACTGCCAGCTCCTTCTCAAGGGAAAAAGGGCTAAATTATGAGGAAATTGATCATTACCACTTCTGAGCGTGGAATATTAATGGGTATTTGATGTAAAGTCTTAAGAAATGGATTCAGAAACTGATAGGGTAGATCAAGATAAACTCTTTCCTCAGCTGTGAAAAGTCTGAACAGAGGGGCAAGACTTTAAATTCAAGGGCATTGCCTAAAATTGCATCCTCCCTTAAAAAGCTGTTAACATCAGGTCAATTGAAAATAGCAACACAAGATCAAAACATTGTTTCTAGGCAAAAAATATTAATTGTTATAGATCCAAAGCAGATTACTTATCTTATGGTAAGGAACAGCCAAAGTATTAAATACCAGATAGACAAAAATTGCTAGTGACTCAACGGGTCAGGCAGTATCTCTGGAGAAAAAGGATGGGTGATGTTTCGGGTTGGGACCCTTCTTCAGATTTATCTGTGATTATCACAGCTATGTACTGTATGACAGGACAGCCAACTTCCTTTTGCATGTCCCTTTCAGCAGATCTAATGACATCTCCTTGCAATGGATTGATAGAGAATGCAGATTATGACATTGAATGTCAGGAATTGGGAAGCAATTTCACTTCTTGTAGCATCTTCTCATGCCTGATACATGCTCGCTTTCTTGACAATGTGATGAATAATAGTAAGATTAAACGAGAACTTACCAGTTTGAAGTTTGATCTTTATTTTATGAGGAGTTGCGATGAGGGATTTCGTGAAGAACCCGCCAGCACGCATGCGCGACATTCTTCAAAGCAGCGGTGTGGAATCACAGAACCAACAACCAAAGAAATCACTTGTTATAGTAAGATTGAAGAGACTCTAGTTACCAGTTGACTTTATGATCAAGGGTTGGGAGCGGAGGGCACGAAATCCCTCATCGCAACTCCTCATAAAATAAAGATCAAACTTCAAACTGGTAAGTTCTCGTTTAATCTTACTATTTCATTTCAGAGTCACGTGAGTGACTTCGTGAAGACTTCAAAGCTCTGTGATTTCACGCCCTGGACAACGTCCATGCTATCACACACGCCACTGTAAGGATGGATAGGAGTAATCAAAATTTTCAGACTGCTTATTCTGAAAAATAATAATATTTATTAATAATAACAAAAAGAAAAAAACCCTCACTGGGGAGTAGTCGTATGTTCTCAGCCTGCATTCAGCACAGCTACTGCGAACATTCCAGGAGCGGTAATAGGTTTATTATAAAACCGCTGAAAAGTGGCTTCACTGGCCCATCCCGCTGTGGCAAGAATATGGTCCATGGGCACCTCCATGACCTTTTCCGCCGACGTTGATGCAGCCCTGGTGGAATGGGATTTAAAAACATTAGTATCAATACCTGCTTCGTTCAAAACGATCCTGAGCCATCTGGAGATTGTCTGTACCGTCACTCTATGGTGAGGTTTTTTGTGGCTGATTAGCAGGTATTGCTCCATTCCCCTTAATTTCCGCGTCACTCTAATATAGTGGCGGATATGGGTGGCTAAACATAGCCTAGCATCAGCGGGGTATGCTGGAAACACCAGCTGCAGCCCTGTGAATCCAGGTCTATACTGCTTAAGCAATTCATCAACGAAGAAAATAACCTTCTCTGGGGTAGAGATCATTCTGTCAATCTTGACATTGTGAAGAGTCTGTACCCTTTGTGCCGAAGTAAGTGCCAATAACATCACCAGCTTCAGGGTGAGTTTGTCCAATTCAAGCCCAGCCATGGGCGACCACGTCCTGAGCAGGGTCAGTACTTTCCCAATGTCCCAGGTGATGTTGTAACGGGGTCTTGGCGGATTGGAATTAAATAATCCCCGCATCAGTTTGGACACCAATTTATTGGATACTACCTCAATATTGAGGTAGGATGATAGTGCACTCCTGGCGCTATTGATGGCACTGTAGCTGAGGTGTTCGTCATGGTGTAACCCCGCAAGAAATTCCAGCACATCTGTGATTGAAACGGAGTCATATGCAATGTCCAAGCGGCCGCAGTAGGTTTCCCATTTTCTGATGTGCGATAAATATTGCCGTCTTGTGGACTCCCTGCATGATGCTCCCATGGCATCCATACTCCTTGATGGGAGACCATACTGCAGTAATGGTCTGTTCAAATCCTGCAAGCCAATAAACTCAAATGACTATGGCAGGGATGTGGTTCCCCTGTAACAGGGTTCATCACCAATTGTGGGCCATCCCTCTAAGAGGACCCATGGTTGACTGATCATACCAAGGACCACCGGATACCATGACTGAGTAGGCCAGTCGGGTATAATAAGAATGCCATTAGCAGCATCTAGCTGGATTTTCCGCAATACCCGACTGATGAGGCAAAATGGAGGAAATGCATAGAAAAACCATTTCCCCCAGTCTAGTGAGAAAGCGTCCATCACCATTGCCCCAGGATCTGGCTCCCATGATACATATGTTGGTACCTGATGGTTCAACCGTGACGCAAAAAGGTCAATATCCGGCTTACCAAATTTGGCTGTGATTTTTTTTTTTTTTTTCCCGAATATTTGGGAATTCAACATCCACTCGATGTTGTCATTAAATTTCCGTGACCTGGTGTCCGCCACTGTGTTGAGCTTACCTGGTAAATAGGTAGCTGAAATCCAAATATTCCGTTGTATGCACCAGAGCCAAATTGTATTAGCCAATTCATCACATGAAATTGACCTGGTACCGCCCATATGATTTAGATATGCCACCACAGTGGTGTTGTCTATTTGGAGACGGACATGAGTGTCAGTAAAGTTTGAACAATAAGCTCTAAGTCCGTGGAATGCCCCAAGCATCTCCAAATAATTTATCCCTTGTGCTAACAAAAGGGTAGATTCAAGTGAGTCCCATCTGCCCCCACAACTGGTGTTGTTTACCGTAGCTCTCCAGCCATGGGAGCTTGTGTCTGTTTGTAAGTATACCACCGGACGAGGCACAACGATGGGTTTAAATGAGTTATGGATATTGTCAATCCACCATTGTAACTCAATTTTTGCCTTAAGTGGCAGCTGCATAGGTCTATCAAAATGTCCAGCATTCAATTTTAACGCTGAAATCTTGGATCTTTGTAAATTTTGATAATGTAAAGGTCCGAATTGAGCAGCTAGAAAGACTGCTACGATTTTCCCAATTATCTTAGCAGTTTGTCTGATTGATGGTATACTGGCGCAGACCAGGTTCTTGCATGCTTGAATGACATCCCCAACTTTGTTAGTTGGTATGGTGGCAATCATGTGTTTGGAATCTATCGTGAACCCCAGATAGTCCATGGTCTGTGAAGGACAGAACTTTGATTTATCTGGATGGATAATAAATCCCATTTTTTGAAATATTTCCACAGTGGCTGAAACTGCCAATTTTGCTGATTCCAGTGCATGCCCAATAATTAGGATATCATCCAGATAAGCCATGACCGTGTGATTTTTCCTCCTCAGTGTCGCTAGCACTGGCTTGAGTAATTTGGTGAACAGCCTGGGGGCTGTGGTAAGCCCATTGGGCAAAGCTTTGTATTGCCAAAGTTGATCCATCCAGGTAAATTTCAAGAACTTCCTGTGGTGTTTCTGAATGGATACTGAATAGTATGCATCTTTTAAATCAATGCATGCCATGAAGCAGCCCACAGAAATCAAAGATTTGGCTGTTTCGAACGTGTCCATTTTGAAATGGGTATATTTTACAAGGGTATTCAAATGGGTTAGATCTATAATGACCCGACATCCACCATCTTTTTTGGTTTTCGTAAATATGTTAGATACAAATTCAATTGGTTCATGTGTAGTTCTTTCTATCACACCTTTCTCTTGTAGTCTCAAGATTTCAGCATAGCCTACTGCTGTTTCCTTCCTGGAAAGTGCAAATCTGCGATTCGGCATATGCTGAGGTGGAGGAATTTGGCCATTTATGAACTCAATCTCATAGCCCTGAATACTTTGTAAGATAAACTCATCTGAGGTGATGGTTTCCCATGCCTCCTTAAACTCCCGTAGTCTACCCCCAACATGTGAGGTTAGACATGCAAGTGCATGAAAACCAGACCGCCTTACCTTCATGGTTATCGGTGGTCCCTGGGGTGTTTGGTGGGACGTGGAGGTGCTGGGTTGCGCTGATAATGTGGAAACCGCATTTTCCATGCTGGCCGTTGAGGGCCTAGCCCTAAAAAAGGCCTGGGCTGTTGAGGCTGTTGGTATAGAGGAGGCGCCGGAACGTAGGTCCTTGCTGGCCTATCGGTTTGACCTCGTGGCCTGAAAAAAGGTGTTTTCTTGGTCGTTTGTCTGGTCAAGGTGTGTGACCTCATAAGACCCACTGTCTTAGCATGGTCATCTAAATCTTTGACCTGCTTCGGGAGGTCTTCTCCGAATAACTGTCTGGGTGGTGGTGTTGGAGGTGCTCTGCATAGCCCCGCAAATTTGGGGTTTAATGTAGGCTTGATGATGCTTTTCCTAAAAGCATTGATCTCATATTGCGTGTTGCAAAGTAGCGCCAGAGCATCCTCCTGTTCGGTGTTCAAGTCCACTCCATCCACCGACCTTGCAAACGCGGTAATCCCAGATGTAAGTAATTTCAGGATTCTTTGTAATTTTACTTCCTGAGTTCTGATGCCCGGGCTGATATTGCCCCAAATAGGCATGTTGAGCGAATTGCAATTGCCCGGTGCCTTGTGTCTGTCCATGGCCTTTGCAAGGACCTCCTCCTGTAGCTGATGGTTGGTGAGGAAATCTATGGTAGCAGCCAGCTTGGTATTGAGGGGTTGTCCCGATGATATGGGTAATCCAAACTTGGCTGCCACGTCCAGGAGCTCTTCCTGGGGAACCTCAGGTGCTACTGGAGCATGTACTAAGATTTCCTCTTCCTCTGGCCTCATGCTATCCATAGATGATGGGGATATGTTCATGAGTCCGCTGGAACTGTGTGTCTCCTGTCTTTGATTAAGCAGGATTTGTTCCATAATCCTCTCCATCCGATCTATGCGCCCTTCATCGTGTGTGAGTGGGCGGTCAGAGTCCTCATGCCCGAAGGAACTTCTGAGGCTCCTATCATCGGCCCGTACCTCGTCGAGGTAATGTCGGTGCCGTGACGATAAGTCGCTACCAGCCGCCTCAGCGAAACTGAACGACTCCCGCGCGGATCTGCTCATACGCCTTCTTTTGGCTGAGCTAAATCTGGCTGCCTCTGAGGGCATATGTGGTGAGAAGTCGGCACCCAACGCCGCAACGTGGTGACCCGACATCCGCGTGGGCTTGCCGACTGTCCTTTTCCTGGACCCAGACGGTGTACGGTCCCGACCCGCCCCCAGCGGGGGAAGCGGTGACCGTGGCGAGACTCCACCTGTGTGACTCCTCCTGGTCCAACTAGGTGGTGAGTCTCCACTGGCCCTTCCTGGTCTACCAGTGGACTCGGGTCTCGCTGATTCACCAGGCCGCAATCTAGCGGCTCCTGGTAAAACCTCTGCCCGAAAAGGGCTAGGTTGTCGAGCTCTATCCCTGGCTCCCCCATGAGGCCTCAGGGAGAAGGGCCGTGCAGCAGCACGTGAACCCATTTTGCTCGCCTCTGCCAACGATCCTGTTGGCGATAAAGAAATGGAGTCAGGGTCTACCTGCTCCGGCGCTGTACCGACTTCTTGCTCTGCGGGAACCCCGCTAGTGCTCAGCTGTGTCGGTGATTCGGGTCCTGTGACTACAGGGCTCCCCGATTTACGCGCCTTTTTCCCGGCCCGTCCAGCGGGTGCTGTAGACGGGAGCTCCGGGATAGGTGGCCGGCAACTCCTTCCGGATGTCCTGCGGCCCTTACTCCTCTTGTCCATGACCCTGTTTGGAGAGAAAAATATTCAAACAAGGAACAACCAGCTCAAGGTTGTCTATACTTACCTGAGTGGCCCTTATGAAGGGCTGGTGGTGAGCCGCGCTCCACCTCCAGCCGTCGACTGCAAATGCGAGCGACGATATGTCGCGCACGCGTGCTGGCGGGTTCTTCACGAAGTCACTAACGTGACTCCGAAATGAAATTGATTGATGATTTGACTGAGGCCTCTCCAATGGCTCAGCTCTTTGAAATTGAGTATGCTAATGCAAATGTGGATTAATGAGTACTTAAACTCAAGAGGGAGTTTCTGGGTTCAAGAGGATGAAATTGGTCATGCTGGCATAATGTTTATTGTGAGGAGCCACTGTTGATGATAGTTTCAACTTCCACAGTGCACATAGAATACCAATATGCAGTTTTACAGCATGTAAGTTAACAGTCGGAAATATGGAAGCATATCTAATGGAAGCGTATTAACCTTATCAGGAGAGGTCATGAGATGTTAAGATTGTAAAAGACTATTAAAAACTCAAAGTGTATTTTTATTACAGATGTGACCCAATTTCATATCCACCTATTTTTGAATGTGACTATGAGTAATTAGTTTACAACCCTCTTAGAACATGGATGCACATGATCTTAATTCACTACTATTGGGTCACCTGTCTGTTACTGCCTCAGCTCTGCATTGACATCCCTCTGGATGTCTATTATCCTCTTCATCCTAAAAACCTTTAAGATATTTGCACTCTTCTACTTATTGTCCTTTCCATTTTACCATTTTTTTTTAGTTTAGAGATACGACGTGGAAACAGGCCCTTTTGACCCAACGGATATGCACCGACCAGTGACCCCGAACATTAACACTATCTTATATCCACTAGGGACAATTTTTACATTTACCAAGCCAATTAACCTACATACCTGTACATCTTTGGAGTGTTGGAGGAAACCGAAGATCTCGGAGAAAACCCATGCAGGTCACGGGGAGAACGTACAAACTCTGTACAGACAGCACCCATAGTTTGGATTGAACATTGGTCTCCAGCGCTGCATTCACTGTAATACAGTACAAAACAATACAATAATACTTTATTAGCCAAGTATGTTTTGCAACATACAAGAAATTTAATTTGCCAAGTCAGTCATACAAATAAAAAGCACAAAAATACATTTTAACATAAACATCCACCACAGTGACTCCTCCACATTCCGCAATGTGATGGAAAGCGAAAAAAAACATTAATCTCTTCCCTCTTTGTTCTCCCGCGGCCGGCGGCCTCAAGCCCTCCATTGATGGCATGATCTTGACTCCCATAGCCGGCGGCGTTTGGGCCATCCTTGTCGGGGCGATCAGCTCCTGCATCGGGGGGATGTCACCTCTCCTAGCCAGGCGATCGGACCCCGGGTCGGGGCGTCAAAACTCTGCGTTGTTGAAGTTCCCGACTCGGCCTCTCCTGAGACTGCAAGCTCTCGATGTAAAGTCTGCAAGCCGTGGTTGGAGCGAGCCCAGACAAGGGATTAGCTCTGATGTTAAGTCCACACACCGCGGCGGGGCTAAATGTCAGTCCAAGGAGGCCTTCAGCTCCACGATGTTAGGCCACAGAGCAACCGGAGCTGCGTTCCAGAAAACAATCGTGTCTCTGGCAGGGTAAGACAGCAACTCTACCTCTGCGCCACCATGCCGCAAACTGCTGGTCATGCTCTTGTTGCTGAGATCTTATGATCTGGAATTCTATCTCTGTCGCTCGTTTTTCAAGTTGCTCTTTAAAAGTTCTTATTATGATGGACTTTCTGACTTGGAATGTGCGGGGACATTTTTTAAATTTAGTTTAATGTAGAGATACAGCGTGGAAACAAGCCCTTCGAGTCCAGACCGACCAGCGATCCCCGCACATTAACACACGAGGGACAATTTACAATTATACCAATCAAAGTAACCTACATACCTGTTAACCTACATACCTGTAGGTCTTTGGAGTGTAGAAGAAAACCAAAAATCTCAGAGAAAACCCATGCAGTCACGGGGAGAAAGTACAAATTCCGTATAGACAGCACTCGTAGTTGGGATCGAACCTGAGTTTCCGACACTGTAAGTGCTGTAAGACAGCAACTCTCCTGCTGCACCACTGTGCTGCCCAGTGAGACAGCTTGTTAAAATTCATTACATTTGTGATCGTTAGCTCTTTATATTGTAAATGACACATAGTGAGAACTTATATTAGAGAAAGCCCATGTCTATGGAATGCTTAATTATCTTTTGGTCACTTAATCTGATATGTATTTTTGTGTCATCATCAATTTATGTCTGATATTACTCACAAAAAGCGCATTTGGATATCTTACTATAATAAAGTAGTAACCTGAATGGAAATGTTTGTTGTGTGTTGTGTGCCAATATAATAGTGGAATCAATGCTGAACTGTGGTCCCTAATCTGTAATGCTATCTGTCTTGTCATGTGTCAAATCCAGCTGTTTAGTCATTTTGCGGACAGGAGACCTCCTTGTAGATTTGTCAACTGCCAACAAATATCTACTCAATTTTTATTTCTACTTCAACATTTAAATATCAATAATAATACTTTTGTATTTATCTGTAATCTGTACAATTCCTCTAGTCCTTCCTCCTAGACACGCTTGAAAAGATGCAAAAGTGTGTTTTGTGTTGCTAATGGCTAACATATCGAGTTTAATATAAATTAAAGAAGATAGACACAAAAAAGCTGGAGTAACTCAACGGGACAGGCAGCATCTCTGGAGAGAAGTAATGGGTGGTGTTGTGGTTTGAGACCATTCTTCAGACTCAATAATCCTCAATTGTTCAGACTTAATATAAATAAGCTCTGATAAACATTTATTAAAATCACCTCTCACCCTGCCACACCCACATCGGTAATTTTACTCAAGGATGATTAATTGGCTCATAAACTATCTGAAGTGCAATTGAAGAATCATAAGTTATCAGTTTAATTAATTAACACATTTAGACTCATCTATCTATCTATATTATGAAAAGTCTGATCTTGACCACTTTTGGCTTGCTGTGCTGTGATTTCCAAGAGAACGCCGCCACCTACGGCCGTCATTATTGGCCACCTCGTTCAGAGCCCTCCTCTGCCTTCCAGGACCAGAGGATTTTTCCCATCGATGAAAAATCAGAGAGATATTACTGTTTTAAAAATATTCCCCATTCTCTCTGCTGCCCCTGCTGGAGGGAGGGGGAGGGACTATAAAACCCTCACTCAGTCTCTCTGAGCTCTGGATAGCACTGAACACATGTCTACTCAACTGTGAGTGCTCTTAATGTGGTTCTAAAAAGGTTGCAAAAATGTCTATTGGTTCTAAAGTGGTTGCAAAAAGTGTGTTTTATGGTTCTAAAATGGTTGCAAAAAGTTTCTCTATTGGTTCTAAAATGCTTGCAAAAAGTCTCTATTGGTTCTAAAATGGTTCCAAAAAATGTCTATTGGTTGTAAAATAGTTGCAGAAAGTGTCTCTATTGGTTCTAAATGTTTGCAAAAAGTCTCTATTGGTTCTAAAATGGTTCCAAAAAATGTCTATTGGTTGTAAAATGGTTGCAGAAAGTGTCTCTATTGGTTCTAAAATGCTTGCAGAAAGTGTCTATTGGTACTAAAATACTTGCAAAAGGTGTCTCTATTGGTTCTAAATTGCTTGCAAAATGTGTCTCTATTGGGTCTAAATTGCTTGCAAAAAGTGTCTCTATTGGGTCTAAATGGTTGCAAAAAGTGTCTATATTGGTTCTAAATGGTTGCAAAAAGTGTCTCTATAGGTTCTAAATGGTTGCAAAAGTGTCTATTGGTTCTAAATGGTTGCAAACGTGTCTATTGGTTCTAAATGGTTACAAAAAGTGCCTATTGGTTCTAAATGGTTACAAAATGTGTCTATTGTGTCTAAATGGTTGCAGAAAGTGTCTATTGGGTCTAAAATGGTTGCAGAAAGTGTCTATTGGTTCTAAAATTGTTGGAGAAAGTGTCTACTGAGTCTAAAATGGTTGCAGATAGTGTCTCTATTGGGTCTAAAATGCTTGCTGAAAGAGTTCTCTATTGGTTCTAACATGCTTGCAGAAGGTGTCTATTAGTTCTAAAGTGCTTGCAGAAGGTTCCTATTGGTTCAAAAATGCTTGCAGAAGGTTTCTATTGGTTAAAAAATGCTTGCACATAGTGTCTCTATTGGTTCTAAAATGCTTGCAAAAAGTGCCTCTATTGGTTCTAAAATGCTGCCTGGCCACAGTGACTAAGCTGCCTGGCCAGAGTGACTTAGCTGCCAGCCGAAGAATCCATTTGGCCCACAATGTCCATACTAGCCCTCTGGAAACCTGTCCCTTGACCCACAACACACATACTAGTGCTCCAGAAAGCCCCCCTCCCCCCACCCCCCGACCTCCCCACTGGCCAGCAATATTGGAATTGGTGGAGAGGTGGAATATTGCATTGGGGGACCAACCCTCCCGTGTGAAGCGGGGGACCAACCCTCCCGTGTCAAGCTGGGACCCAATGGGTCCCACTTAATCTAGTAGTATCATAGAGTTACTATAGCAATGAAGGAAGTAGTTGGACTCATTGAGTTCATGGCACGTAATTTTAGAGCCTTTGTCCTATTCCTTTCCATGGACCCAGCCTGATTTTAATGGACTTTACAACCACCTTTGGCATATTATGATTTTAATTAATTGCAAAATTCATTATATCAATAGCTAATGTGATTCTTAATTATTAAATGAAGACAAGGATTGTAGAAAACCACAAAAACTAAAAACAGAAGGCATATGATCTGACTCTAATAACACAGTAGATTATACTTCTAGTTTCAATATGCACTTTGTTTGAGCTAGTTAATTGCTTTAATTGTTGTTGAGTGGAATCACCCTACTTTACACTGGGCTGACAGATATCAATAGATTAAAAAAAAAGTTATGATAGTATTTGCAACTGAAGTGCAAGAAAAGAGAGCAGCTAATTTATTTAAGGTAGACAAAAATGCTGGAGAAACTCAACGGGTGAGGCAGCACCTAAGGAGCGAGGGAATAGGCGATGTTTCGGGTCGAGACCCTTCTTCAGACTGATGAATATAGATAGATGTATCCTTACAATAGATGTATCCTTACTACAAGGACGAGTATGTGATTCTGATGTACCACCTGCCACTTAAGTGTATCATTTGCATTCTGGCTGAGGAAGATGCCAGGGTGACCTACAATAACAGTGAGGTCACAGCTCTATCGTTTCTGGTTACTAGCCTAGTGTTAGAGCAGTTAACCATAATTCAGAAATTGCACCATGAGTAATGACGGTTTGAGAGACGGGACATCCCATCTGTACTGCCAACACTCTTGGGCACAAAGCAAGTGAAAGCAAGTGCACGTGAACAGAAAAGTCAAATTGTTTCAAGGTTAAGGTCTGTTTTTTGTCACAATTAAGGTACAGTGAAATTTTATTCACCATACAGCCATCCTAAATGAAAAGAAACAAGACACACAGCCACATAAAAGTTAACATAAACATCTATCAAAGTAGATTCCACATTCCTCAATGCGATGGAAGGCAATAAAGTTCAATCTTCCTCTTTGTTCTCCCGCTGTCGGGGTAGTCAAACCATCCACAGTCGGGGCGATCAAAGCCCCTGCTGCTGATGATCGAAGCCCCCGTCATGGTGATCAAAACTTCCACGTCGGGGTGGTTGAAACTCTCTAAATGGCATGGAGCTTTACCCGGCAAAGGGATCTCAAGCTCCGTGATGTTAAAGTCCCGCAGACTCCTGCGGCTTGGAGTGCCCGTCCGTCTCCAGGAAAGGCCGCCAACTCCACGATGTTAGGCCGCAGTGGGGACAGAGATACGATGTGGACAAAAATCACACCTCCGTTGAGGTAAGAGATTGAAATAAAAGTTTCCCCCAACCCCCCCCCCCCCTTGGGGATCAAAATGCAATATTGCTCTCCTGCATGGAATGTAACCATTACCATTAATTAAGATACCCAGGGTCTTGTACTATATTTGATATTAAAGATGCCCTGGCACAATTTGTTCCTGAATATTTCCACCAGTTTGCATTGTTTTCTCCAAGGTTACTGCGTATTACAGTTTAGTGGCTTCTGTTGAAAGGTATTGATCAATTACAGGTTGTGAATAAGGAAGGTCCTGAAAACATTGTTTGCTTTTATTTTGTAGTCTCCAAGGCAATTCTGACATCGGTATTTTTGCCATTTAATGGAAAGTGGGACTCAAGACCACTTTGTGCTGTTATGTGGGATTTATTTCTCTGGACTAACTTCCTACAGCAGCATGTCTGTGAAATATGTGACCATACAGCAGATTCTCCTCTCAAAGCAGAGCAACCAAACTTAGATGACCGAATTAGCCACATCAAAAATATATGGAAAGCAATTTCTAGGGCAAATTACAAGGTACAACATTTTTCGTAATTAAATATGTAACATTCGGAGAATTTAGCCAATTTTTCATTTTGCTCTGTGCAAAGCTAATTGCCTCCTGACTCGAGTGAAACACAATGCATAAGGCTCTACAACACTCCACAGGGCCCTGCCATTCACTGTGAAGGTTCTCCCCTGGTTTGACTTTTCAAAATTCAACTCCTCACACTTATCTGTCACGGTCAATATTGGGGAAGTTAAAGTCACTCATGACAATTCTGTTGCTTTTTCATCTTTTCATAATCTGTCTACATTTCTGATCATCTACCTCTGCCTCCATGAATGTCTGATGCATAGTCCCATTAGAGTGTTTGCACCTTACTTATTTTTATTTATTGCCTTGGCCGAGTGCTGCCATGATATTCTCCCTGGTTAGTAAAGCAACTCTGCCCTCTCTTTTATCTCCCTCTCTATCATTTCAGAAATGGCCACAATATCACAATTCCAAATACAATCCAGGCTCTAAATTAATCCATTTTACCCATGATACTCTGTGCATTTACGTATACACACTTCAAGTCATCGGTTTCTCTGTGTTCATTATCACTCCCTGTTTGGCCTTCTGTCAAGACTAACTGAGTCTTAAGTTCTACCTTCTCATCTGTCCTTACCTTCGCTGACCTGAGGATCTAGTTCCTACCAGTAGTGTAACTTTAAACATGGAACATGTGTTCTCTTTGTAACTATGTGTGTGTTGATATTGCAGTTTTTTTGGGCATGAGAATCAACTGGTATGCCTGTTTTTTTTAAAGGCAGCAGCTTCACAAGCATTCAGTTTACCCCAAACTCTTACTGTCTCAACATGTAAATAGTTCATGTGTTATGCCTTGTAAATTAACCATTACATTTGTTGGTGCATTCCCTTGGACACTGATACTTAGAAATTATTCATCCTACTTTAGTGTGTTAAGCAAATGCTGCAATTAGAGATACAAAGAACTGCAGATGAAGGAACCTTGACCAAAACACAAAGTAATGGAGAAACTGAACAGGTAGACAAAAATGCTGGAGAAACTCAGTGGGTGAGGCAGCATCTATGGAGTGAAGGAAATAGGCAACGTTTCGGGTCGGACACCTTCTTCAGACCTTCGATTTTCCAGCATCTGCAGTTCCTTCTTAAATGAGAAACTCAACAGGTCAGGCAGCATCTGTGGAGGGAAATGGACAAGTGAAGTTTCAGGTCAGGAACATTCTTCAGACTCATACTGCAATTGGTTGACGATCAAAACACTAGAAAATAGGAGAAAACATAGTTAAATAATTTTGAAGGTGGTTTTCACCCTGATTCGTGGATACAGCTATACTTGTGCCATTCCCAACACAGGGAAAATAACTGCGATTATGGTATTACTAAGAACTCTGCCCATGGCAGCCACAGAGTAGTAGCTGCAGTAATGGCTGTGGACAGCACGTGGGAGAGGTATGTACATTTTCATTATGTCTGGCCTTGACATCCACCATCATGAGATGCTTCGACCGGCTGGTTACGGCGCACATTAAATCCAACCTACCAAGCAGCCTTGATCCACTGCAGTTCGTCTACTACAGCTCGGAGACCAATCCAACTCAATTTACAAGATTGCAGATCATACCACCATAGTGGGCTGGTTATCAAATTGCAGAGTACAGAATGGAGAATGTGGACCTCGTAACTGGTCCAAGCCAGCAACCTTTCCCTCAATGTCAGCAACACAAATGAGATTGTGATTGACTTCAGGAAGCAAAGCAGTACACACACAGTAAATTCATGATGCCAAGGTAGAGATGGTCGAAATCTTGAAGTTCCTAGGAGTAAATATCACCAATGATTTGTCCTCGACATTGAATCTAAGGCTAAGACATCACACCAATGCCTCTATTTCCTTTGTAAGCTAAAGGAAGTTTGACATGTCCCCACCAAACCTCACCAACTTTGGGATGCACCACAGCATGGTTTGGGAACACCTCCATCTAAGACCACAAGAAATTGCAGAGAGTTGTGGACGTAGCCCGAACCTCTCCCCTCCATTGACTGCAGTTACAATTTACGCTGCCTCGGCAAGGCCATCAGCATAATCAGAGACCAGTCTCATCATTGTCACTCCTTCATCTCCTCTCTCCCATCAAACAAATGGTACAGAAGATTGAAAACGCATACCTCCAGATTCAGGGATAGTTTCTTCCTAGCTGTTATCAGGCAACTGAATGGTCCTCTCATCGGCTCGAGTGCAGACCTGACCTCCCAGCTATTTCATTGGAGACCCTTGAACTATATTTTTATCAGACTTAATCTCGCATTAAATGTTGTATCCTTTATTATCTGTACACCGTGAACAGCTTGATTATACCCATGTATAGTCTTTTCTTTGACTGGATTCACTGTACCTTTGTACACATGACAATAATAAGCTAAATTAAACTGAACTAAACTGTGTCCCTTGCTCCACCCAGCCCCTCACTACTCTAAGGCATGAGCTCATTACCACGGCAGAAATCACAATCTGCATCTCTGCTCTGCATTATGTCAAAAGGCTGCAATGGGACACCCTGCCACACTACTTGAAATATGCTTTGCAAAAAAAAACCAAGGTAACATTCGCAGAGAGCAATATTTCAGTGGATCAGTGGGGACTCTTCAATTCCTGCATTTTTGTTGATCGGCTGCAAGGCTTTCCTTCATCTTTCAACATTCCCTTTTGACTGGTAATTGCAGAAGTGGGCACTGTGCTCTGGATAATGTCATTAATTGCATAGCTCCTGCTAGGGACTATGGTAAATTATGCCTGGCAGTGCCCAGCTCAATTTCATATTGATCATTAATCAACTTTAAAATGATCACTTGCCCCATTGATTGTGTGCACAATGATTTTTATGTGCAATCTGTACAAAAAAAGTGTAATTTCTAGACAAACAATCTCTACCTTGGCATTATGAGAATAAAATACTTGATAATGCCATAATCATTTTTACAACTAAATACATTTTTCAAATAAATGTCACAGTTTGCTTGACCACTGAGTTGGCACAACTCTATTATGGTGCATGTTTTGAACATATAAATCATTTTTGTGGTTAATAAAGAATTGTTCTGAATGATTAATTGTCTACACTTTATTCCATGCTGCCTAACTCGCCATCCCTGCAAACCCATTTCTGCTCATTGCATCTTGCTCTCCTGTAGTTTTTTGATTTCTACTAAATTTGCAATATTAATCATTAGATATATCACTATTGTCACTGCCCGAATGTTAACTGCAATTTATGTTGCATTTTTGTTTATTACTGGTAACTTATTTATAAATAAATTGGGTTATTATCCTTTCTTGATGGTCACACAACATGCTGAATTTGTTTACAGCTCGGTGATCTCCAAGTTAAATGAAATATGAAATATAATTTAGGATGGAAAACAATATTAATGTGCATTTGTAGCTGTGGAACAAGGAATATTTAGATATGCAAAAAAATTCCTGAATGCTGTATAAAAGGGTCTAAATTGGGAGAGAAATAAAGGAATATCAGCAAATAAAAGATGGGGGAGAAATGAAGTTTGCTGTCACATGGAGTTGATTGGATGAATACCATTGATATATTTAAGGATGTTATCGTAGAAAAGTAGCATAATAATTGTTTCCAACATTTGAGATTAGTGAGTTCAAACCCCAACAAGGCAGCTGGGAAATTTCAATGAATTGAAGAAATTAATACTGTAGAGTAATATATAGTAATCGTCAGAGTGAAATTGTCAGATTTCACCTGGTTCATGAATTTTCTTCAGAACAGGAAATCTGCCATTCTTATATGGTTTCTTTATTATCACCTGTCCAAAGTACAGTGAAATACAATTTTGTATATGGATCAGCAAGACCATCACCATACATAAGCACAATCCCCGTTAGTACAGAATGTACAGAATAGAATGGTCTATATGCAACAGGTGCTATTTTGGTGCCATTTTAAAGTCCCTGCTGCAGCTGGACATTGCATTGCATTGCATCTCATTGCAGCCATTGCCTCCATTCTAGTCATCCCGGGCAAGCATAGAAACATAGAAAATATATGTATATTCTTGTATTAAATAGGAGAAATTAGAATAATTTGCCAATCAGTTTATTTGGAACAATTGGGAAGAAATCTGTGAATGGCATAAATTCTAGAATAATAACATTTGGATGATTGAGCTATCTCTGTGCTGTAATTTCTTTACAATTCTCTGTGTTCAACAAAATCCATGATCGCAGTTTCCTCAAGTGAAAATGTCTTGCAATCACTGGCTGAATGGTGCGGCTGCTTCAGCTCAATAGATTTCCCACAGAAGGGTCATGCCTTTCAGTTCAAACAGCCCAAATGATCGTCATTCTGGGGATTTATAAAAAGGCAATATATGTGATTGACAGACTTATCTGAGGTGGAATCCTGAGGCCAATCAACAGAAGAGCAGCACAATGATGCCTTTGATTGATCTGCTGTTTGCTGATTCTAGTTGTGGTATTTTACTTGGCCATCTGCACTCAGCTCAGGTGTTAGCTATGGCCCGGTAAAGGCAGTTTTAATCCGATAATGGATAACTGTTGTGATTTAAGGAGTCAGTGTCATATTGACCATTAGTGCAGAAGAAATTGTTTCACCGATTTTTGACATTGCTGAGCTAATGAAGTCTAGAATCGTCAGATAATGGACAGTGTAATGGACAGTATCGCATTGGACTGATACAAGTCAAAATATACTCTTCATTTCAATCGCAATTTGTAACATGAACTTGCTAGTGCCAGCACTTCAGGTGCATGTACTGTATAAATGTGTTGAGAGTTTCTGTCTCTATACACATTCATTTAGTGAGATCTAAACCCTCACTACACTTAGGAAAAATAAAACCTTTCTCAGCTCTCCTCTGAACCTTCCACCTGTTAAATTTAGTTATTTACCTCTGTGTTACAGGAAAAATTAACCTCAGTAGCTACAGGAAAAATTACAAAAGATTCTCGAATTAATGGGAATGAAAGCTTGAGAATACACAACAGAGTAAGGTCAGGGCCAATTGCGAGGCGGGAAGTGAATTAATGTTTAAACGTAGGAAGTGGGGTACCGCAAGGCTCGGTGCTGGGACCGCAGCTATTTACAATATACATCAATGAATTGAATGAAGGGATTCAAAGTAACATTGGCAAATATGCAGATGACACAAAGCTGTGTGGCAGTGTGAACTGTGAGGAGGATGCTATGAGAATGCAGGGTGACTTGGACAGGTTGGTGGAGTGGGCAGATGCATCACAGATGAAGTTTAATGCGGATAAATGTGAGGTTATCCACTTTGGTAGCAAAAACAGGAAGGCTGATTACTATCTAAATGGCGTCAAGTCGGAAAAAGGGGAAGTACAACGGGATCTGGGGTCCCTTGTACATCAGTCTATGAAAGTAAGCATGCAGGTACAGCAGGCAGTAAAGAAAGCGAATGGCATGTTGGCCTTTATAACAAGAGGAATCGAATATAGGAGCAAAGAGGTCCTTCTGCAGTTGTACAGAGCCCTAGTGAGACCACATCTGGAGTATTGTGTGCAGTTTTGGTCCCCTAATTTGAGGAAGGACATTCTTGCTATTGAGGGAGTGCAATGTAGGTTTACAAAGTTAATTCCCGGGATGGCGGGACTGTCATATGCTGAGAGAATGGAGCAGCTGGGCTTGTACACTCTGGAATTTAGAAGGATGAGAGGTGATCTCATTGAAATATATAAGATTGTTAAGGGCTTGGACACGCTAGAGGCAGGAAACATGTTCCCGATGTTGGGGGAGTCCAGAACCAGGGGCCACAGTTTAAGAATAAGGAGTAAGCCATTTAGAACGGAGACGAAGAAACACTTTTTCTCACAGAGTGGTGAGCCTGTGGAATTCTCTTCTTCAGAGGGTGGTGGAGGCAGATTCTTTGGATGTTTTCAAAAGAGAGCTAGATAGGGCTCTTAAAGATAGCGGAGTCAGAGGATATGGGGAAAAGGCAGGAACGGGGTACTGATTGGAGATGATCAGCCATCATCACATTGAATGGTGGTGCTGGCTCGAAGGGCCAAATGGCCTACTCCTGCATCTATTGTCTATTGTCTATTCTGTTAACTGAATTAGGTCCTTCTAACCACTCCATGGAGACGACCTCCAAATTATTTTATTAAATCTACTCTCTGCTCCTTCTGTTCAAAAGTTAAAAAGACCCTCTAAACTTACAGAACTCGTGAGAACATTTCTTCAGTATCTTCTCTCCAATAGCATTATTTTATTGTTGCAATATGATGACCAGAATTTTAATGCAACTGTTTACTACCTTTTGGATTCAATGCATTTTGGTTTATTGACCAATATGCTACATGAGACCTCTCAAAGCTGTAAAAATCCTTGCAGACAACGTCTATCAGGCCAACTTTATTATTCCTCCTTGTTATCTTCTCCAACAGGCTTTAATCTGATGTTGCCTCTCTTTATCAAATTCATGTTGGATATTTTACTAAAATTCATTATGTATTTCAGAGCCACATATTGAGCCCCCAAGCGGTTCTACAATCCCATCTATTCTCAGCATAATTTGTCTGATATTAGTTATTTTATGTGGTTTCTATGCTTTACATGATGAAACAATCCTTTTATTTCCTTATGTCTACAGTACTTGCTATTAAAGTGTCAAGAGTCCTGTCACTTGAACAGCATGTAATAACACCGAGCTGTTCATCAATCCAATGCAATAATATGTCCCTATTATCAATATAAGGTCATTCCATTCTTTGTCAAGTGCAATGTAGTCACATCCTGATCAAACATTTGGCTTCATTTAATTTTTCATACAAATGCACCTACATTTCAGACAGGTAAAAGAGAATTCCTTATTTACATTTTTTTTTACTTAAACAATATAGGTAATGCACTGAATTTTTCCCATTTCTCTTTGAATTTTTACGTTCCTGTTTGGTCCTTGCTCTCACAGGGACTAAGTTGGAAACCCCATTTTGCAGGAAGAGCAACAACTCTACGCTTTAAACAATTGATAGTAACACAATGCTCATGGGCTTGTTGCCTCACCATGTTAATCATGTCAGGAGGGCGGACAGCATGACTTAAAACGAATCTATACCTTTAAAGGTTAGTCACAAGGTAGTCATAGCAAGTGCTGGATGGCAGACTGGATTGCATTCTAACCCAGGGGAGATTTAAGCATGACTGATCTAAGGAAAATTGTCTCCACACTGTGCAGGAAATGCAAAGTGGGAGAAAAATATTGAATACATGTGGAATTAAAGCCATTTCAAATCGGTAATGGTGACCATAAAAAATACCAAACTATTACAAAAATTTGCTTGGTTCACCAATATGCTTCAAGAAGGAAAGTGTTCTACCCTCTGTGGTGTGATTTATTTGTGACTCTAGCCCAACTGAAGTAGTTAAGTTTAACTGCCCTTTTTAAATACTAATCTTGGTCCGTGTGGACTTGGTGGGCCGAAGGGCGTGTTTCCGCGCTGTATCTCTAAACTAAACTAAACTAAACATTCTAAGCCATTTGGTACCACTGAACATGAAGCACAAGGTGAGGGAAAGACATGGAAGAAAGGCTGCAAAAGAATACAAAGAATGTTTCATTGTGATATCAGCATACTTTAATTTCTAAATTGATAATGCTGCTGTCATGTTTGATTTTGCTATTGCTGTATGGCCAAACACAACTATGATGATCTAGGGAATAAGAGGTGGAGGCTGCCATGGCCTGGCGAGTGAAAATGGAATGCTCTCTTTCACTCGTTTTCATATTTTGGGTCATGACTCTTGGGTGTTGGGATGTTAACAAATGGATCCCTCTCTCTGCTCCTTTAAACAAGTGCTGTCCACAGACAAGAGAACATGTTGTTGGATTAAGTAGGTGAACTATTTGTGTAATGTGGATCATCTGAAAAGAAGTTTGAAAACCACAGATCTATCTGAACTGAGTTCCTTCTTCTTCTTTCGTGTGGCGTGCACAGCCTAAAGCTGTTGGACAACTTGTTCTATTTGATCTTCCGTTTGTGCACGTCGAGTTGATTGCATTAGTCGAAACAGGGCGGACCACGTGAAGGTTGCAATATTCCACCCCAACTGACTTCCCAATGAAATCCAATAAATTTCACCCTGGAATGATCCCAATTCATGGCGTCGCGGGATGTGATGCTGAGGCTCCAAAAGGCACTGGTCAGGCCTCATTTGGAGTACTACGAGTGATTTTGGGCACCATATCTGAGGAATGATGTGCTGGCTCTGGAGAGGGTCGAGAGGAGGTTTACAAGAATTATCCCAGGAATGAGTGGGTTAATATATGATGAGAATTTGTTGGCACTGGGAATTTACTCGCAGGAGTTTAGAAGGATGAGGGGACCCCTCATTGAATAGTGAAAGGCTTGGACAGAGTGGATGTGGAGAGGATGTTTCCACTAGTGGGAGTGTTTTGGACTAGAGGTCATAGCCTCAGAATTAAAGGATGTTCCTTTAGGAAGGAGATAAAGAGGAATTAATTTAGTCAGAGGGTGGTGAATCTGTGGAATTCTTAGCCACAGAAGGCTGTGGAGGCCATGTCAATGGATAATTTTAAGGCAGACTCTTGATTAGTATGGGTTTCAGAGGTTATGGGAAGGCAGGAGAATGGGGTTAAGAGGGAGCGATAGATCAGCCATGATTGAATGGAGAGTATTGATGGGCCAAATGGCCTAATTGTGTTCCTTTCACTTATGACCTTATGATTACAACTTTCTTCACACTGCTCACATTCTGAGGTGGTGCTTGCTAACATGTGCTAGAATTTAGCGAGGGCATTCTTATTTAAACTCCTCAGATACTGTTACTTACAAATAGGAGTTTTATTCTCTAACAATCCTGGACAGATATATCCTCTTGAGATCATTCTTCTTGCTTTCCTCCTCCTTTTTCTTGTAGCCTGCACTCCTCTGTTTTCACTCTGCAAAGGGAATCTCTGCCAATATACTGTATGTCCTTGTGTGGGAGTAAACGAGTTTGTGCAGAAATCTGAACAGCATTATGATATCCAATTTGCTGTGAAAGGTCTGTTCATCCATGAGACGGGGTCAATGCAATGTGCTGGTCGAACTTCAGTTGTCAAATCTGCATGGCACATTGATTGAATTCAATATCCTCCTACTGGGGACTAGAAAATGCACTGCATGGTGGCCAGTGTGTGTCTCACAAATTTGCGTACATTTCAGATGCTACTTTGAAAAGAATTTGACGTCCAGAGCACCCAAATAATGTTCCAGACACCCGGACATGGATTTTATAAGTTGTTAATTAGTTCAAAATTGTCATTCCAAATGTGCAGAAATGCAGTTGAGAAATGAATTTATCAAAAGCACAGAACTAATTTGTGCCTATTTATTGCTTTGTCATTGTTAATCTATTTCAAAGGTTCTCTGAGTACATCCTCACTCAATTGCCAATGTGATAATTTGTATCATAAAACACTGAATATATTTCCTGTATTTTCATATCAATAATACTAAAAATGATTGCACTGTTTAGAATACATGTCAAACTGCATTCTGCCAAGTATCATTTGGAGCTCCCTCCATAACTGGTCCCTTTCTTTTTTATTACTCCCTGTGTACTATATATATATATATTACTGTGGATTGAAACATCTATACATAACTAAAAATCTCAACTTGTTTGTATGTATGTAACCGAAATACAGCCAAAACGGTACACGATAGCGCGTCAATTTTAGGGGCGCCTTACTCGCCATTCGCCTGCGGTGTGCAGTATCAAGTTTTGTGCTATTTTAAAAAGTAATTCGCTTTATAAACTTTAATTAACTTTGTACTGTGAATGGGCCAAGTTTCAACGAGGCAGTCGCACCTGCACAGTGCGCTCCCACTTGCCGGGCCCGTCAACTGCGCCTGCGCAGTTGGGGGAGGGTTGCCGGGCCCAGTATCTGCGCGTACGCAGTTAGGGGAAGGTTGCTGGGCCAGGCGACAGTGTGCCCTGAAGTAATGAAGAGACGGCATTTAAAATAACTGAACGTCTTGAGGATCTCTGGTGTCACAACGGGAACCCAACGGGTCCACGGGTCATCTAGTTAAATTATATAGATATGTTAATTTATTAATTTATTAATAAAACTGCAACATGTACATTTTACTGTAGGCAAATGGGAAGTCACGCACTTTAGACTTGAAAGAAAAGAACAGAGCACTTTATGAATTTTGACGATGTAGAAACAGCAGAATTTGAAAGAGGAATGTTTGTACCATGTACACAGTTCATTAAAATGTCTCGGAGAAGAAGAGGAAATGTGGGATTAGCATAGATAGGGATCTTTGTTAACATGGATGAGTCGGGCCAAAGTGTATGATTCTGCATTCTAAAACATTATGATTCAATGAATTTATAAAATGATCAAAAGTTTTGGGTGATACATGTAGAACTGGAGCAGCAGCAACACCTCAGGCACATAGACAAATAACACGCAAAACATAAATTATCTATATTACTAAAAGTCTGATCTTGACCACTTCCTGTTGTTCTGAATATTGATTTTAGAAAAAATGCTGCCACTTACGGCTGTGATTTTTGCCATCTTACTCAGAGTCCCCCTCCGCTGCGCAGGACAAGAGGACTTTTCCCATCAATGAACAATAAGAGTTATTAGTGTTTAAAAAAATGTTGAGATTCTCTCTCCTGAAGGGGTGTGGCCTTCAGGAGAGAGAATCTCAACATTTTTTAAACACATTAAAACCCCGAAGTGTTGAGTGACTCAGTCAGTCTCTGCAAGATGGGGGAGCGAGAGGGTCGCATCTCTCAGTCTGAGCTATGAATAACACTGAACACATGTCTACTAAACTGTGAGTGTGGTTTTATTGCCCTTGAGTGCCTGTAATATGGTTTGAAAATGAAAATATGGTTGGTTTGAAATAAACCACAGCAAATAGTTGGTGGTGGTTGGTTTGAAATAAAAGCACAGCAAATGGTTGGTGGCGGTTGGTTTGACAGCACACACACACACACACAAAAACACATCGCGAAAGTGGGGGCCATGGAGAGCGGAGGAGCGCTGTCTGTGCGATGAGGAGGAAGGTAAACGGCTGCCACAGAGCACGGTAAGTCCTTTAGAGAGTGCAGGGGGGGAGAGAGAAGGGGGGAGAGAGAGAAGGAGGGGAGAGAGAGAGAAGGGGGGGAGGAGAGAGAGGGAGAGGGAGAGAAGGGGGGAGAGAGAGAGAAGGGGGGAGAGAGACAGGGGGGGAGGGAGACAGAGGGGGAGAGGGGGAGGGGGAGGGGAGAGAGAAGGGGGGAGAGAGAGAGAGAAGGGGGGGGACAGTTGTAAGAAGTTTATTAAAGTTGGCGGGCATTTTACCTACCGGTGGGTCTTCTCGGTCGTGAAACTCCAATGAGCCAATCAAAATGTCTGGTCAGCAAAGGAGATGGCCTTCGACTGCCTGTAAGTAAATAGCGACCCCACTCCACTGGCTTCGAAATAATGGCAACCTATTTTTGGTCAAGACCGGTTTTGATTATGTTGAAACAATCGAAGCAACCTAGAAGAAGCCTCGACCACGCGGAAACCACTTTCGACCATTAGGGAGAGTGACCAAAACCTCCGGCGTCCTCATGGAAACCTTGTGTCGTGGGCAAGGTAACCAGAGGTTTCCTAAGTGGGACAGGTGCATAATGATGAGCATTTGACAGCACTGGGCCTGTACTGGCTGGTGTTTAAAAGAATGTGAGGGGACCTCATTGTAACATACTGATTAGTGAAAGGCATGGATAGAGTGGAGGTGGCGAGGATGTAGCTGGAGACTCTAGGACTATAGGTCATAGACTCAGAATTTAAGGATGTTCCTTTAAGTAGATGAGAAGGAATTTCTTGGGTCAAAGGGTGGTGAATCTGTGGAATTCTTTGCCACAGAAAGCTGGGGATGCCAAGTGAATGGATATATTTAAGGCAGGGATAGATAGATTCTAGATTAGTATGGGTTTCGGGGGTTATGGGGAAAACGCAGGAGAATTGGGTTCAGGGGGAGAGATAAATCAGCCACGATTGAATGGCAGAATAGACTTGTTGGCCTGAATGGCTTAATTGTGCTCCTGTCACTTCTGATCTTATGAATAATGAAAGGCCTAGATAGCGTGGATGTGGAGAGGATAGTTCCAGTAGTGGGTGAGTCTTGGACCAGAGGGTTCAGAATAAAAGGATGTACTTTTAGAATGGAGCTGAGGAAGAATTTCTTTAGCCAGAGGGTAGTCATATGTGGTAGTCATTGCCACAGATGGCAGTGGAAGCCAAGACATTGGGTATTTTTAAAGCTGAAATAGATAGGTTCTTGCTTAGTAAGGGCGTCAGAGGTTATGGGGAGAAAGCAGGAGAATGGGGTTAAAAGGGAAAAATAGATGAGCCATGATTGATTGAACGGTTGAACAGACTCAATGGACTGACTGACCTAATTCTGCTCCTATTATAACCTATTGTAAACTTTGCCTCAAGAATAGTAAGATGAGGGATTACGCGAAGACTCCGCCAGCACGGATGCGCGACATTCTTCAAAGCAGCGGTGTGAAATCACAGATACTAGAGTTGACTAACATAGTAAGATAAGAGAACAAGCGTACAAGTTGACCTTTATAATAGAGGGTTTGGGAGCGGAGGGCACGTAATCCCCCATCGTAACTCCTCATACAATGAAGATCAAACTTCAAACTGGTAAGTTCTCATTTAATCTTACTATTTTACTTCCGAGTCACGTGAGGGACTACGTGAAGATTTCAAAGCTCTGTGATTTCATGCCCTGGAACGCGTCCATGCTCTCACACTGCCATTATGAGAAATGGAGGAGTATGTTCACTGTGCTGAAAAACAAAAGGTATTTATTCCACAATACCAAACAATAATGCTCCTACATCGGGGAAATTATAAAACAGAACTTAATATGTTTATTGGTCATGCGGCCACGGGTTTATTGTAAAACCGCTGAAAGGTTTTTTCATTACTCCAACCCGCTGTTGCAAGGATGTGGTCCATCGGAACTTCCATCATCCTTGCCGCTGATGTGGATGCAGCCCTGGTGGAGTGAGATTTAAACACGTTAGTGTCCATCCCTGCTGCAGCCATTACCACCCGTAAACCATCTGGAAATGGTTTGCATGGTGACTCCATGGTGAGGGCATTTGTGGCTAATGAGCAAAGTCCTCTCCGTGCTGCTGAGACTCCTAGTGACCTCTATGTTGCGTAATATGTGGGTCACGATACATAGACGGCAGTCTACGGGATAGGCCACGAAATCCAATTTTTGGCCAGATGAACCAGGCCTGTCTTGCTTGAGTAACCCCTGTATAAAGAAAGTTACCTTGCTATTGGATATGTTCATGGCATTCATCCTTACCTTATGTTGGGACTGGACCTGTTGTGCCGTTACAAGTGCCATCAGCATGACCATTTTGTAGGTCAGTTTATCCAATGAAAGGCCAGTTAATGGTGCCCACCCTCTGAGCATGGTTAATACAATGCTGATATCCCAAGTCTGGGAATATCTGGGCCTGGGGGGATTTGAATTAAATATACCCCTCATTAATTTTGACACGTGAGGGTGAGACCCCACTGCAAGGTGATCGCTCCTTCTCCCAAGTTAGTTAGATAGGGCACTCCTGGCACAGTTGATGGCACTATAACTCAAAACCTCATCGAAATAAAGGCTTGCCAGGAACTCCAGCACTTCCGTGATGGTGGCTGTGCTATACGCGGTGTTTGTTTTGAGCAAAACACCTCCCATTTCTTCACGTATGTGAGGTATTGTCTTCTGGTGGACTCCCTGCACGATGTTGTGATGACATTGATTGTTCGGTTGGAGAGTCCATAGTCCAGAAGTGGCCTTTTCAAATCCTGCAAACCAACAGATTTATCCAGTCATGGCACGGGTGACTCTCACCTGTCACAGGGTGTACCAATAGACTCTGACGTTTATTTATTGGGATGCAAGGTTCTGTGGCCATGTCTTCTACCACAGGGAACCATGGTTGAGTAGGGCAGTCGGGAACAACCAGAATACCCGATGCGGAGTCTTGTCTAATTTTTTGCAAGACCCGACTGATGAGGCAGAAGGGGGGAAATGCATAGAAAAACAAATCCCCCCAGTGTAGCGAGAAAGCGTCCATCGCTACTGCCCCAGGGTCTGGTTCCCATGCAACACATGTTGATTTTTGGTGATTGAGTCTGGATGCAAAAAGGTCGATATCAGGTGTTCCATACCGATCTACAATGTCGGCAAACACTTTTTGGTCCAACATCCATTCTGTGTTGTCATTAAAATTTCGTGACCTGGTGTCCGCCACTGTATTTAGCCTACCTGGAAGGTAAGTGGCTGATATCCAAGGAAGTGACTGGTTCCTTTCTAGGCACCAGTGCCAGATTGTATTGACCAATTCGTCACAGGATATCGACTTTATTCCACCCATATGATTGATATAAGCCACCACAGTGGTATTGTCAATCTGTAAACGTACATGCAGATGGTGCATGTCCAAACAGTAAGCTCAGAGTCCATGAAATGCTCCCAGCATTTCCAGATAATTAACTCCTAGTGCCGGAAGTAGAGTTAATTCATGTGCACTCCATCTACCACCACAACTGGAGGTGGTATTAGTTGCTCCCCAACCTTTTGTGCTGGCATCAGTTTGTAGTATAACCAAGGGATTTATGATAGTGATAGGGTTAGAGCAATGTTGTGCATTGTCTATCCACCATTGTAATTCTAATTTCGCTTTCCCTGGTAATTGCATCGGCCTGTCAAAATGGCCCGAATGGTGTTTGAGAGCTGCTATTTTTGCCTTTTGTAAGTTTTGGTAATGTAGTGGTCCAAATTGCGTGGCTGGAAAGGCAGCCACTAACTTTCCAATCACTCTGGCTACTTGCCAAATAGATGGTTTCCTGATGCCAGTAAGGCTGTTGCATGCTTCCATCAAGTCTGACGCTTTGTTTGGTGGCAAAGTGAACAGAGTCCATTGTGAACCCCAAATAGTCCATAGTAGTAGAAGAAATCAATTTTGATTTATCTGGATGAATGACAAATCCCAGCTTTTGATATAGGTGCTCGGTGGCTGAAACGGCCGTTTGGCCAGCTCCAAAGTTTTGCCTATGATTAAAATATCATTGAGGTAAGCCATAACAATATGATTTTTTTTCCTGAGACACGCTAAAGCTGGTTTTAATAATTGGGTAAACAGTCTGCGTGCTGATGATAATCCATTAGGTAGTGCTTTGTACTGCCAGAGCTGCCCCATCCAGACAAATGTCAAATATCTGTGATGATCTTTGCTATTGGTACTGAATAGTATGCATCCTTTAGGTCGATGCAAGCCATGAAGTACCTTTTGGCAATTAGTTGGTTGGCCGTGATAAAGTTTTCCATTTTGAAGTGGACATACTGCATGAAAGTATTCAGTTCAGTCAAATCTATGATGATGTGGCATCTGCCATCTTTTTTAGTTTTAGTGAAAATGTTCGACACAAACTCATGAGACTCTCTTTTAGTTTTCTCAATTACCCCTTTTGAATTTAGTCTTAGAAGTTCAGCATGACCTTCTGTCTTCTTTCTGTGAAAGTACGAATTTCCGACTGGACATATGCTGGACAGGGGAAGGGAGTTTGTGAACAAATTCAATTTTATATCCCTGAATGCATTCCAGTATGAAAGGGTCAGTAGTTAAAGTGCTCCATGCATCCGGAAACAAGTGCAACCGTCCACTAACCCGTGAGGAGCCTAGACATGCGATGTTCATGAGGCAACCAGACCCAACTACCTCCATGGTTACCGGCGGTGCTGCGTTGGTTGCCTCTGTCCTTGTTTCTTGTGGTGTGGAGGCACTGTGGTGTGGGGTTGGCGCATCTTCCAAGAAGGCCGTGCTGGGCCATGGTCTAAAAAAGACCATTGAGCAGGTTGACCGGCCTTCGAGCTTTCACCAGCAGGTGGTCTATCACCGTATCGTTGTCTGCTGGTGAATGCATAGGGGTGTTGCCGCCAGCTGGTATGGGAACTTGGTAGCTGTCGGCACCTTAATCATGCCAATAGCTTTTGCCTCCTCATCGAGGTCTTATACCTGCTTCGGCAGGTTGTCCCCAAATAGCAATGTTGGCGGCTGTGCACTGCTAGGTCTGCACAACCCTGCAAACGTGGGGTTGTGTGCAGGCCGGATGACGCTCTTCCTGTAACTGTTGATCTCGTATTGAGTGTTACATAAGAGAGCTAGCACGTCCTGCAGCTCCTCCGGCATATCAACTCCATCCACTGTTCTGGATACGGCCGTAATCCCCGCAGCCAGCAGTTTAAGGATTTTCTGGAGCTTGACCTCTTGGCTCCTTATCCCAGGGCTCATGTTACCCCAAATGGGGTTGTTAACAGCAAGCACATTGAAGGAGATGCAATTCTCCGGAGCTAGGTATTTTGCTGCCGTATCAATGATGGCTTGATCTTGTAGTTGATTAGTCGCCATGTAATTGATACTGGCTGCCAACTTACGATGTAATGGCAGCCCTTTTTGGGTAGGCAATGCAAATTTAGAGACCATACCCTTCTTCTGGCACCCCTAGCATTGTCGTATCTTCAGCCATGCCCCCATCTTCAGAGTCAGCCCAGTTCTGACTCCTAATGCTCCCCTGCGAAGAGGATGAGACATTTGGCAGTCCTGAAAAGGATGCTGCCGTGGGTCTGCTAGGAGACCCACTGTGACTCTGCCCCTGCTGTAGCAGGTCACGCTGGAGCAACTGCTCCACCATTCGCTCCATGCGGGACAGTCGACCGCCGTCGCTTCCCGCGAGCGGAGTGTCCTCCGGTCCGGACTCAGCCAAATCAGTGGACCTGGCTGACTTCCGGGTGGATTTGCCGCCAGTCCCAGGAGCACCTGTGGCCTGTAGCGGCGTGACGTTGGGGGCTGCGGTTTGTACCAGCAGCTCAGGAGAACTCGGACGCCGCTGGCTGCCTCCTTCCTTAGCAGCAACTTTAGTAGCGGCTCTTCTCGATTTTCGGGACTCCACGGTGCGCTCTGAAAAACAACAGCACACAAAACAAGAGCCAACAAACAACCTCAGAATGGTAAGTACTTACCTGCGAGCCATTTTTAAACTTATGCTGGAGGAGCGGTGCTCCTCCTGCCTGTCGCTTCGCAATGCGTTCGACGATATGTCGTGCATGCGTGCTGGCGGGGTCTTCACGTAGTCACTCACGTGACTTCGAAGTAAAATTATAAGGTCACAAAGGGCAGCAGTCTCAGATTCATGGTCTGACGGGAGCCTGTTTCTTTACACTTCCTAATTTAACTCCTAAAAGGCTTTACCCTAATTTTAAGATTACTGTTTTTCTTGATTCCAGAGGAAATTGTCTCAATCCTTTACATCCTTAATGCCTTGATTATATCATCCTCTGAGTAACATCCCAGGTGATTACTAGTGTGTTCGATGGTCCCTAGCAGAATGAAAATACATATTCTTTCTTGACTCTTTTCATCTTTAAAATGCTAATTCCAGTGAATGCAGAGCATAACCTTACATCCAAACTGGAAGGGATAAATTCTACCACCAAGCTATTCCACAAACTGATGACAAAAAGTTACCAATGGTAAAGTTCAGAAAGTTACCAATGGTAAAGAATGCTTCTTTCAAAAACACTTCCATGAACCAGTACAAATTGTATAATGAGAAATCAATTGGCATTTGAATCCAAATGTGGAACCTGTGACAAGAGAACATAACTTGAAAGTTGGAGGATGTAATTTTAGGATTGATGTCAGGAAACACACTTTTGTGAAGAAGGATGTTGAAGAGCGGGTCTTTTAAAAGTCAGCAACCACAAGGTTCATTCATGGTTTTTTTTTGCACCAGAAAGGGCAAGGGTCAGAATATTAAAAGGATGAATTGTTCTTTTCAGTGAGCAAATGCCAACAGGCATAGAAGAGCGGGACTTTTAAAAATCGTCAGCCACTTATTTTGGAAATCTTCAATTGTCTAGTGTAGTAACAATGTCAGTTAGGGCAGTGGTATGTTCCTCCTGCAAGATGTGGGAAGTCACGGGTTTAAGGTGAAAGAGCAAGATTTAATATGAACCTGAGGGGCAACCTTTTCATTCAGAGTGGTGGGTAAATGTTGCAAGCTGCCAGAGGAGTTGAAGCAGATAAAATAACAGCATTAAAATGCACTTTCATGGGTATTTGGATAGGAAATGTTCATGGGGATGGACAGAATGGGTCAACAGGGCTTATATTCATTGAAATTTAGAAGGATGAGAGGGGATTTTATAGAAACATATACAATTCTTAAGTAATGGAGTGGCTAGATGCATGAAAAATGTTCACGATGTTGGCGGAGTCCAGAACCAGGGGCTCACAGTTTAATAATGAGTGGAGGCCATTTAGGACTGAGATGAGGAAAAACATTTTCACCCAGAGAGTTGTGAATCTGTGGAATTCTCTGCCACAGAAGGCAGTGGAGGCCAATTCACTGAATGTATTCAAGAGAGAGTTAGATATAGCTCTTAAGGAATCGAGGGATATGGGGAGAAAGCAGGAACGGAGCACTGCTGGCATGAAGGGCCGATTGACCTATTCCTGCATCTATTTTCTATGTTGTTATGTTCCAATATGGACCAAATGTGGGCAGTTTGGTCTAGCTTAGATGGGGTATTTTGGTTGGCATTGATGAGTTGGGCTGAAGGGCCTGTTTCCATGCTGTATGACTATGGCTCTAAAATCTAGACTCTCCATTTTGGAAAACAGCAGAATCCTTTGAGACTTATGAATTTTTATGAAGCATGGTTATTAAACAACGTAGGCAAATGGACCTGAGGTACAGAACCAGCATAAATTCATTGAGTGGTGAATTCAACCAGGCAGTAAATTGTCCTATAAATCTGTCAGCTGCAAACATTGAATTACCAGAGGTGGTTATATTTCACATACAGTGTTAGCATCAAACTGTTAAAAATCCTTTCTCTCATACAGAGCTCTTACTTCAATATCATTAAATGTTAATGATCTTTGTTACTGTGTTAAAACTTGTGATAATTTTCATTGTAACTGGTTTTGAATAGTATGGAACTCGCTCATTTTGATTTAAGAACTGAATTGTTGAAACCAATTTCTCTAATTTCAGTCTGAGGGAAAACTTTTCTCCAAATTTCAAAATTTGGTTTGATCAGATTTCTGAAAAATTGACGATTGTAAACCCCAGGAATAAAATGATGAACCCAAAGCAGTTCAGCCCCAAAAAAAGATTTCTATCCATAACATCACAAATGGACTGAACTATGTGAAAGCTCTAGATACTTGGATAATTGAATATGTATTTGGCACAGATTCAGGAACTTAACTTTTGTATTAACTGGAGTATTGCGTACAGTTCTGGTCTCCAAATCTGAGGAAGGACATTATTGCCATAGAGGGAGTGCAGAGAAGGTTCACCAGACTGATTCCTGGGATGTCATGACTGTCTTATTAACAAAGACTGCATAGACCCGGTTTATACTCTCTAGAATTTAGGAGATTGAGAGGGGATCTTATAGAAACCTACAAAATTCTTAAGGGGTTGGACAGGCTAGATGCAGGAAGATTGTTCCCGATGTTGGGGAGGTCCAGGACAAGGGGTCACAGCTTAAGGATAAGAGGGAAATCCTTTAGGACCGAGATGAGAAGGACTTTTTTCACACAGAGTGGTGGGTCTCTGGAACTCTCTGCCACAGAGGGTAGTTGAGGCCAGTTCATTGGCTATATTTAAGAGGGAGTTAGATATGGCCCTTGTGGCTAAGGGGATCAGAGGGTATGGAGAGAAGGCAGGTACGGGATACTGAGTTGGATGATCAGCCATGATCATATTGAATGGCGGTGCAGGCTCGAAGGGCCGAATGGCCTACTCCTGCACCTAATTTCTATGTTTCACTGTCAAACATACAGTATAGCACAGTGGCTGCTTCGCCAGCTGCTCATTGGTCCTTTCTCCTTTTTTGTTATTTTTAGTGTGTATAAATATATGTTTTAATGTTTTTTAGAATGTCTTATGTCGGGGATGGTGGGGACAGGGACGCGGGGGGGGGGGGAATAGGGGGAAACCTTTTTTCAGTCACTTGCCTGGACAGAGATGCGACTTTTCCCCATGTCGCAACTTCGGCCCCCCCTCGCAACCTACAAACTGGATTGGCGTGGCCTTTCCTACCAGAGACAGGCCCAGAGCTTCAGCGGCAGGCGCATAGCAGGGCGATCCCTTGCCATGGATCACCAGTGTTGGAGTTCCAGAGTATTGGGCCTGCTGACTTTAACACCGTGGAGCTGTGGTGTGTGGAGCTTCTATCTGCGGGCGCAGCACTGACTTTAACATTGCGCAGTGGGGCGATCTCTTGCCGAGGATTGCCAGTGTTGGAGCTCTGTCCAGTGGGGCCTGTGGTCTCGGAGGCCGCGGTCTCCAGTAAGAAGCAGCCGATTCGGAAACTCGAAACCGCAGAGTCTGTTCCGATCTGTTCCGATGCCAGAGTTTCAATCATCCCGGTGAGAGTGCCTGTACATCGGGCTGTCTGTAGCGGCGACTGCGGTGGGTTCAAAGGCCCCAACCATGGGTGAACAAAGAGGAAGATGACTGAACTTTATTGCCTTCCATCACAGTGGGAAATGTTGATTCCACTGTGGTGGATGTTTATGTTAAACTCTATTGTGTTCTTTTTATTCGTGTAGCTGTATGTTAACTCAAATTTCACTGTACCAATTGTTGCATGTGACAATAAATGTGAACTTGAACTTGAACTAAATAGCCAGTTCAAAGACTTATCCAAGCTCGTGCTTAAAGATGATCCTCATGTTTTAATCATCATTTAAATAAGGTTCTGATTGTAAATTATGTAGTATCAACAACTAAGCTACATTGCTAAACATAGCATAATAAAGAGTTTAAGAATTAATAATTATTTAGTATAAAAATTGGTTCCTTACCATGAATGTTGTAGTTGTTGAGAAAAATATACTTTAACAGGCACAAAATAAAAAATTGCTGCAAGAACTCAGTGGGCCAGGCAGCATCTGTGGAGGCAAAGGGATGATCGACATTTTGGGTTCCTCAGGCAGCTTGTTTACTTTCCTCCAGATTCCAGTATTGCCAGTTTCTCGTGTCTCCATACTTTAACAGACATTTGAAGCATAGTTAAAGTAATTCCATCAGCTAAAAAGTTGGAAGAAGTTTAGTTATTAAAGTGCACTGTGTGAGAACTCTTTGGAAGTTGTACACAGAGACAGAACTTGAAATAAGCTTAAATGGCAAGCATTCTCTCAGGACTTGGGGTTGGAGGTGAAAACCGATACTCTGTTTAATGAGTCAAGATGGGATCAAGTTATTCAGAAACAAAGCATGGAACAAGTGTCCAGTCTATTATCCTTAGTGCACAGATGGGGATATAAATAAAATATGATTTGATATAACCAGAATATATTTTGCATATCAATGTTTTCTGCGGAAGAGAATGTTATTTCCAAGGTCATCACGGCAAGTCAAAGACAGATGACTTTAGATGTTTCTTCTGTCATGTCAGCTTGTGGTTGTCAATTTCTGCCAGATAATCAAGTGACTGATTCAGATCTACAGAGTGAATTACATTTTACCAGCACCCAAGATTGCTTCTTCTAGATTACCAACTTTTCTTGCTAATGATAGCTGTTGAGTGACTGTTGCCCTACATATTGGTCAAAAATGATTTATTTCCCATTAATACTTTCAAAATAATCACAAACTAATTGCTAGAAGTTGGAGCTGGATATGTGGCTATTATTTTATCTTTTCTTGAAAGATCTGAGTAAAGCAACATCTTCTTTGATGTTATGAAAGGCCAATGCTCAGCATTTAATAAATAACAGAAAACGTACTGCAAAAATAGTTTTTGCCACTGTATAGTCACTCAAATGTTCTGTTATATCATGCATAATATATATGGTACTTAATATAAAACAAAGAAAGCTCACCAACTCCTCGACTTCTCCAGAAGATTGAGGAGATTTTACCTGTGGAACGATCATGTATGGAACCTCAGTGAGGGTACGGTGAAGAGCCTACTGACATTACAACCAAGACAAACAAGAGTTACGTCACAACCTGGCTCAGTAATTTGAATGCTCAAGAATGAAAGAGGCGGTGGAAAATGGTGGACATTGCCCAGTCCATCACAGCTATTAACCCCCCCCCCCCCCCCAAAAACTATCGAAGGGACCTACTGCAAATGTTGCCTCAAGAACAGAACTAATTTGTCAAAGAGCCATACACCACCCTTGCCACATTCTCATCTCACTGCTACTATCAGAAATAAGTTACAATTTATTCTCATCAACCTTCAGGCGCTTGAGCCACCATTCACATTATTTAAAGGCCCTGTCCCACTTGGGAGTCATTTGCACCTTATTTACACAACATCCTTAAAATTGGTTGGTGTGTCGTAAGGCGTGGTGGCACATGCAGTGCAGTGACACGCGGTAATGCGCGTGCCCGAGGATTTTTGTATGCTCAAAATCCTCCCATGCCACCTGCGTGACGTATACCTTGCGCACGTTGAGGTACTGATGGCATATGCAGACGTACTGACGGCGTACATGCAGCGTGTGGTTATGCATGGTGACGCACAAATATTGCCTATGCTAATTTATTATGCATCACTGTGCGTCAGCGTCCGTAACCATGCGCCGCCCGTACTCCATTGGCGCGGCATTTGAGCGCAGCACCACGTTACCACCCGGGTTTAAAGCGGGCGTAGTTTTGAAATGTTTTCACTGGGAAAATCCTTGCCACGGAGATTGGACTAAGTACGAATGGCTTCCAAAAGAAGCAGGGCCCTCAAGAGCACTTGGCGCGTGACTGTCATACTGGCAGATGATTTTTGCATTACAGTCACTACCGGCCTGTTGTGTAAATGACACGCAAATGACGCCCAAGTGGGAGAGGCCATTAACCACAAGCCTCCATTAGAATTGAACTAACGTCTTTTGAACTATTGAAGTTGCATAGTGTACTTTGGGCTGCACTGTTGTGGTCTGATTTACCCACTATGCCTGTTATTTATTTGTCGTGTTGTTGTATTTAATGCGCCTGGAATGAAACTAGCAAGCGAACATTTTCATTGCTTGTGTGCTGGTACATTTGAACAGTCTTGGCTCTTTTATTTTTCTTTAAAAACTTTTATTAGAAGCATGTATACAAATAATAGTAAGCGACAATTTAATTACAAATTTCTTACATAGCTTCAGTTTTTTTTTTAAAGAATAAAGATAAAGGGAGAAAAAGGTGAGAGAAAGTAACAGAGATCAAAGAAGAAGAGGGAGACGCATAGAGAAACTACCAATGACAAGATTATGGAGATAGATCCGGGAAATATTGAGTGTAACTATTCATCCAGTCCCAAACTCAGGTTTCAACCCTGATTCTGCATTAAATCAATTTACTTTTTCAAATGTTCAAGAAATGGAGACCATATTCTAACAAAAACTTCTGGTTTGTCAATTAAGACAAGCCTTATTTTTTCCAAATGCAAGGTCTCAGTCATTTCTGTAACCCACATTTTAATTGTGGGTGAACAGTCTTGACTTCTGAATTGACTTTAATTAAACAATCATGAAACTAGAATCATGGTATTTTGGTTCTTGAAGTTGTCCAAAACCATTTTGCAGCCAAATTAAGCATTTTTGAACAATAGTCACTATTATACAAGCAGATGGAAGCAACCAATTTTTCTACAGCAAGGGTTGTGTGTGACAACAGGCAAGTTAACATTTCAGTTGGAAATGTTATCGGCCATTTTCCTGCCTGTTTTTGGACAAAAGGTGTTGGATGAGCAAGTATGGCTGTGTTTTGATAGTCCAGTGGAGACCTAGTGATTGGATGATGAGGTCATTTGAATCCAGGAGAATCTGTACACTTTGTTGCAATTTGAAGGAAAGCTCTGGACCCATTAAACAAATTATCTGAGACATGCAGCAATGAACTCGGAAACTGGATTATGTATTCACGGTATATGGTGACGATCTAACATTCAATTGAGTATATCTTTAAAAATAGGGTAAAACTATTATTTTCCAATATTGAGAATGAGTCATTGTTGCCTCATGAGAGGGTGAGTATTGAATGAGTAACTTCATTAGAAAAAAATACTTTAATGGTGAAAAGAATTCAAACAAAGTTGTCATCAAGAAAATGAAATATGTTAGAATTTTCCTCCAAGTCAACGGTGTCACTTGTCCAAGATTGTCGCAGCAGGCTTCTGGAACAAGACCTTGAAATAAAACTTCCTGAATTCTATGATGCAAGTTATTTGAAAGCTCCAAATGCTGATTTGTGTACAGTCATCTGAATTCAATGCCATTGTGCAGAAATTGGTCAGCACCCTGTTTTAGGGCACAAACATGCGCGGTGCACTGCAAAATGCTTATTTTAGATAACATGCAAAGATTTGTGAAATTAGGCAATAAAAATTTAAAGCAGTCCCAAGACATTTAATGGGCAGAATCACTAACTGAAATGGAATCTTTGCTGTTCCAGCAGAAGCTGTGTGAAGTTGCCAAGATTAACCTGTCATTGGCCTGCTGGCTGCCGCAAAACATGTTTATCTTGAAATGTACTCAACCTGCAGTCACAATACACAGCTATATAAAAAAAAACCATGGAGGTGAGATTAAATGTAGAGGAAGGTGGCCTCTATGGGGGATGGGAGGATGGAACACAACACTGTCTTGAATGACTGGGCCTCTACTCATCCATACTCCAAACCCCAACAGTTACGTTTGAAAAGGCTACAAAATCGAATGGTAAACTAGATTCATTTGTGTGTATTTCCTGGGAGCAAATTCTGCATGAAAGTGGCTTTATTGGTGTGTATGAGCAATCAAGTCTGAATAAGATGTGATTCTGATATGGTTTCCTTAAGCTTCATCATTGAAAATTGAGATTGTGATATGTTTGTGCAATCATTATCAATGCCACATCGGCTCATTTCAGCCTTGAGCCACGAGTAATGTGTTCTTAACGGAAGTGGCGGCGCTGCTTGGCAGCTGTGGCTCACCTGCTATCCGTCTGTCTTTTATTTTATTTTTGTCTTCATGCCTGTTTTTAGGGATTATTTCTGGTTTGTTAGGTTGTGTATGTGTTGGGGGTGTGGGGGTGTGGGGGTGGGGGGAGGAGGGTGGGAGAAACGGAGTTTTAGTCTCCCCCTTCGGGGGGGGATGCGACTTTTCTTGTGTCCCCCGACACCGTCTCGGTCTGTGCTGAGGCCATAATGGTGGAGCTGGCGGCCTCCAGCTTCCAGCGGCGGTGGCACGGCTTTCGGAGCTTCAGCGGCGACCTGGCTTCGGAGCTGCGGTGCTCCAGTGGCGTTCCGGCGGCGACCTGGTTTTCGGGGATGCGGTGCTCCAGTGGCATTCCGGCGGCGACCTGGTTTTCGGGGCTGCGGTGCTCCAGTGGCGGCCTGGCTTTCGGGGCTGCGGTGCTCCTGCGGCAACCTGGCTTCCGGGGATGGGGTGCTCCAGCGACGTTCCAGCGGTGACCTGGCTTTCGGGGCTGCGGTGCTCCAGCGACGTTCTGGCTTTCGGGGTGTGGTGCTCCAGCGGTGACCTGGCTTCGGGGATGCGGTGTTCCAGCGACGTTCCGGCGGCGGGCCCTGTGGCGGTGTTCCGGCGACAGCAGTGGCGGCGGCCCGGTTTCGGAGGCTCGACCGCGGGCCTGGTGGACGGCAGCATCGGAGGCCTGTATCTCCTCAGCGCAGAGGGAGAATAAGGAGGGAAGAAGACAGAGACTCTAAGACTTTTGCCTTCCACCACAGTGAGGAGGTGTTTGGTGAACTCACTGTGGTGGATGTTAATTTTTGTGTTTATTGTGTGGTTTTGTTATTTTTATATATGTATGACTGCAGGCACGAAATTTCGCACAATAAAGGCTATTCATTCATTCATTCATTCATTTGTATGAGTAACCAACTAAGATTATGATTTATGTTCCAAAGTTCCAAATTTATGTCACTTGATGAAGCAAATGATGTGTGACCTGTGCTAAGTGAATGTGTGGTAGTGGCCAGGACAATATTTTACTCAGAAGTGATGTTCATACGCTCCAATAAAGCCACTTTCATGCAGAATATGCACCGAAGAAATACACACAAATGGATCTAGGTTCTAAGCTTATTTCTTGTACTCAAATGTCCATGGTCATGGAAAATTTAGCCTTCTTCAGCTCTTGGATATTGCATTCACACTGCACCTTCTCCAGACCATAGTTCACATCCTAGGTAGATCCTGCTAGCCCATGGAACATCAGGCTGCTTCTCGCTGAAGATAGATACAAAATGCTGGAGTAACTCAGCAGGACAGGCAGCATCTCTGGAGAGAGGAATGGGTGATGTTTCAGGTTGAAACCCTTGTTCAGACCTGAAGGACTTTTTTCAGTCTCGACCTGAAACATCACCCATTCCTTCTCTCCAAAGATGCTGCCTGTCCTGCAGTTACTCCATCACTGTGTCTATCTTCGGTTTAAACCAGCATCTGCAGTTCCTTCCTACACATTTAGTCTGCTTCTAACTCTATGCTCCCAACTTGAATCAGCAGATGGAAGATCAGTTTAGTAAGTCCTAAAAAATGGTTGTTGCTCTTCATGTAAAAGGTGGCAGAGAGTATCCTGAAAATGTTAGAGGTGCAATATCATGCAAATGTTAGCTGGTTCATGACAACCTGCAGAAATGTATCCTGGTTGCAAAGAAGGATCCCAGAAGAAAAATGAACCATGACAAAGGAGGTCAAGGAATAGAGCATACATGGTGGCAGGGGCTAGTGGATGACCAGGGGACTGGAAATTCAACAATAACCAGAATTGAGACAGTAAGGAATTAATAAGGAAGGAGAGACAGAATATGTGAAAATTAGCAATATCAGGTTAATAACACGCGCTTCTCAGGATGTAAGAGAAAGAAAGAAAGAAAGAGGTAAGATAAATAAATAGACAGAAATAAATAAATGGCAGATAACCTATAAAAGCTATTTGCCTCAAAGAACATGTGACAATCATTATCAAAAGGAACAAAGTACTGGGAAAAAATCTAATGTGAAATAAATGGGAAAAAACAAGCAAGCTCCAATAGCAATATTTGAAGGGTTTTAAACAAGCAGCCGTAGAAATAGTGAAGACATGGGTTGAACAAACTGAGCTCTGGTAAGATACCAAGATATTGGAAAAATGCAAATGTTACTCCATTGTTCAAGAATGAAAGATATTTTCATTCATTTATTGTCACTGGGTCTAAATTGTATGACTGGCTTAAAAGTATTGTGGAGCATTTTTATTTTAAGGACTATAGCAGCTCAGGTAGCTGGCCAAGGAATATTACAAATCAGTCATAATGGCTGGGGTACTCAGCAATACTTTCATAGAAACACAGAAAATAGTTACAGGATGAGGCCATTTGAGCCTGCACATCCATTCATTGTGATCATGGCTGATCAACCACAATCAGTAACCCATGCCTGCCTTCTCCCCATATCCCTTGATTCCGCTAGCCTCTAGAGCAGTGGTTCCCAACCTTTTTTGTCCCGTTTACTCCTGGCAACTTTAATAGCACATAACAATGTTATTTCACTTATTTATGAACAACTTATGATGAACAGATACCGGTATACCAGAACTAAACACAGTCAGTCAATGAGAAAAAAGTACAAATCCAGAATCAACAAATTTACCCCCTGGGTAAATGCCTCCATCATTGGGAACATTTTTTTGTCATCTAGCTTGTCCAGTTATAATTTTATACATTTCTATAAGATCCACTATCATCCTTCTAAATTCAAGTGAATACATGCCCAAGCTTTCCAATCTTTCCTCATATGACAGTCCCGCCATCCCGGGGATTAACATTGTGAGCCTACACTGCACTGCCTCAATAGCAAGGATGTCCTTCCTCAAATTAGGAGACCAAAACTGTACACAATACTTCAGATGTGGTCTCACCAGGCCATGCCCAACTGCAGAAGGACCTCTTTACTCCTATACTGAAATCCTCTCGTTATGAACGCTAACATGCCACTGCCTGCTGTACCTGCATGTTTTCTTTCAGTGTTAAAGAAGGAACTGCAGATGCTGGAGAATCGAGGGTACACAAAAGGCTGGAGAAACTCAACGGGTGCAGCAGCATCTAAGGAGCGAAGATGATAGGCGACGTTTCAGGTCGAGACCCTTCTTCAGACTGGTTAGGGGTCAGGGAAACGAGAGATATAGATGGTGATGTGGAGAGATAAAGAACAATGAATGAAAGATATGCAAAAAAGTATCGATGATAAAGGAAACAGGCCATTGTAATTTTGTAGTGTGAAAATGAGAAGCTAGTGCGACTTGGGTGGGGGAGAGATAGAGAGAGAAGGAATGCCAGGGCCCAAGGGCTGAGGGAGAGGTGGGAAGGGGAGGAGACAGCCAGGGTTAACAGAATTGAGAAAATTCAATGTTCAAGCCCACAGGATGCAGACTCCCCAAGCGGAATACGAGGTGCTGTTCCTCCAACTTGCGGTGTTGCTCACTCTGGCCTTGGAGGAGGCCTAGGACTGAGAGGTCGGATACGGAATGGGAGGGGGAGTTGAAGTGCTGAGCCACCGGGAGGTCGGGTTGGTTATTGCAAAACGATCGCCAAGCCTCCGCTTGGTCTCACCGATATAGATCAGCTGGCATCGGGAGCAACGGATGCAGTAGATGAGGTTGGAGGAGGTGCAGGTGAACCTCTGTCAGACCTGGATGGATTGCTTGGGTCCCTGAAAGGAGTGGATGGGGGAGGTGAAGGGACAAGTGTAGCATCTCTTGCGGTTGCCAGGGAAAGTGCCCAGGGAAGGGGTGGAGCTGGAGGGAAGGGAAGAATTGACAAGGGAGTCTTGTCTGGCCTGGCCTGGGCCTCATCCCCTTCCCACCTCTCCCTCAGCCCTCGGGCCCTGGCATTCCTTCTCTCTCTCTATCTCTCCCCCATCAAAGTCGCACTAGCTTCTCATTTTCACACTACAAACAGCTTACAATGGCCTGTTTCCTTTATCATCGATACTTTTTTTGCATATCTTTCATTCATTGTTCTTTATCTCTCCACATCACCATCTATATCTCTCGTTTCCCTGATCCCTAACCAGTCTGAAGAAGGGTCTCGACCGAAACGTCGCCTATCTCCTCCGCTCCTTAAATGCTGCTGCACCCGCTGAGTTTCTCCAGCCTGTTTACTTTCAGTGACTGGTGTACAAGGACACCCAGGTCTTGTTGCTTCCCTTTTTCCTAATCTGACACTATTGAGATAATAATCAGCCTCCTTGTTCCTTCTGCCAAAGTGAATAACCTCACATTTATCTACATTTGTACTGCATCTGCCCAGGCACTCAGCCTGTCCAAGTCACCCTGCGACCTCCTAGCATCCGCTTTGCAGTTCACACTGCCACCCAGCTGTGTGTTATCTGCAAATTTGCTCGTGTTACTTTTTTCCCCATCATCTAAATCATTAATATATATTGTTAATTGTTGTGGCCCCAGCACCGAGCCTTGTGGCACTCCACTCGCCACTGCCTCCTCTTCCGATAGGGACCCGTTCATTCCAAGTCTTTCTTTCCTGTCTGCCAACCAATTCTCTATCCATATCAATACCCTACCCCCAACGCCATGTGCACTAATTTTGCCCACAAATCTCCTCTGTGGGACCTTATCAAATGCTTTCTGAATCCAGATACACTACATCCACTGGCTCGCCTTCGTCCATTTTACTTGTCACATTCTCAAAATATTCCAGGAGATTAGTCAAGCAGGATTTCCCCTTTATAAATCCATGCTGACTTGGACCAATCCTTTTACTGCTATCCTGCCATTATTACTTCTTTAATAATTGACTGATGGGACTGAAGGGTGATAAATCCCCAGGGCCTGATGGGCTGCATCACAGGATACTCAAGGAGGTGGCTCTAGGAATTGTGCAACATCCTCCCCACCACCAATGTCAGGCTAACTGGTCTATAATTCCCTGTTTTCTCTCTCGCTACTTTCTTGAAAAGTGGGATAACATTAGGTACACTTCAATTCACAGGAACTGATCCTGAATCTATAGATCGTTTGAAAATGATCACCAATGTGTCCACAATTTCTAGAGCCACCTCCTTGAGTACCCGGTGATGCAGACCATCAGGCCCTGGGGATTTATCAGTCTTCAGTCCCATCAGTCTGCCCAATACTATTTCTCGCCTAATGCTATTTTCTTTAAGTTCCTCTGTCTCCCTAGATCCTCCGTCCTCTAGTACATCTGGGAGATTATTAGTGTCCTCCTTAGTGAAGACTGAACCAAAGTACCTATTCAACTCTTCTGCCATTTCCTTGTCTCCCATAATAAGTTCACCTGTTTCTGCCTTCAAGGGCCCACATTTGTCTTTACTAATCTTTATCTCTTAACATGCCTAAATAATATTTTACTATCTTTCTTTATATTCTTGGCCAGCTTAGCCTTGCAGTTCATCTTTTCACACCGTATTGCCCTTTTTGTTACCTTCTGTTCTTTGAAAGTTTTCCAATCCTCTGGCTTCCTGCTACTCTTTGCTATGTTATACACCTTTTATTTTATTTTCATTCCATCCCTAACTTCCCTTGTCAGCCACGGTTGCCTCTTACACCAATTAGAATCTTTCTTCCTCTTTGGAATAGAATGATCCTCCATCTTCTGGATTATGCCCAAAAATTCCTGCCATTGCTGTTCAACCATCATTCCTGCTAGGATCCTTTTCCAGATCCTTGGCCAGCTCCTCTCTCATGCCTTTATAGTCCCCTTTGTTCAACTGCAACACTGACACTTCTGATTTAACCTTCTCCCTTTCAAATTCCAGATTAAAACATCATATTATGGTCACTTTCTCCTAGCAGTTCATTTACCTTGAATTCCCTTATTAAATCAGATTCATTAGACAACACTAAATCCTGAAACCCCTTCTCTCTTGTAGGCTCCAGTACAAGCTGCTCCAGGAATCCATCTCGGAGGCACTCTACAAACTTCCTTTCTTGGGGTCCAGATCAACCCGATTTTCCCAGTCTACCTGCATATTGAAATCTCCCAAAACCACAGTGGCATTACTCTTGTTACATGCCAATTTTAACTCCTGCTGTAACTTGCACCCTATATCTAGGCTACTGTTTGGGGGCCTGTAGATAACTCCCATTAATGTGTCTTCTTACCTTCACAATCCCTCAATTCTATCCACAGCGACTTTACATCATCAGTCCCTATATCACCCCTCGCAAGGAACTGAATTTCATCCCTCACCAACAGAACTACCCCACCGCCTCTGCACACCTGCCTGTCATTTCTATAGGACATATAACACTGAACATTCTGTTCCATGCCCCAATCCTCCTGCAGCCATGTCTCTGTAATCCCCACAATGTCATATATACTAATCTCTAACTGAGCCTCAAGCTCATCCACTTTACTTCTTATAACGTTCTGAAAATTTTTTTTTTATAATGAAATGTTCAATATATAGAGATAAAATAACAAATTCATAAAGAACCAATAAAATGCATTGAATTTATTTTGAAATTATCTGGAACAAAGATAGCACCAAAATACCTATGTTGCTTACATTTGGCTGCTTACATTTTTATTTTATCTACTTCTCTTCTCCCTATTCCATGTACTAATTCCGCTCAAACATCACCGAGGTGAATGTAGTTATTTTCACCGCATGGGCACTTTTCTACAAAGGTTTTCAGGACCCCATGAAGCTTTTAACTACATCTTGTCAATTATCGAGCATTTTGACATCCATTGAAAACTGTTCCAGGTATCAGTCAATCATTGCACGAAGGCAGCTTAATTTTGAACATTAGTTTTAATCATTTACATCTACAGTCCTGGTTGAACTTAAAATACTGTTCAAGTTTTTATTTTCTTCCACTTAAATATACGGTTTCAATAGGAAACATTATTCAACAAATTGCTCATCCCACTATTCTGTAAGCCTCAGTAATTGTTCTTTTGCAATGGTGTGATTTGTAAATTGAGTCTATTATTGAGTCCCTGGTTTTTTTGGTTTCAACCACATCTAGTTTGATGCCGTTCAGTGAGTGTCTCCTGCAGTTTTTTTTTTAATCAATGTGCACTACATTACAGTTACAACAATTAAATTTTCTTTCTTATAATTCTTCTCAGCTGCCAATTTATCTAAGATTTTTTGTAATTCCTTGGTAACTGCTTTGAACTTTAACACTCTCTCTTTGCAGCTCCCTCCAGTTGGTATCCACAATATATCAATATATTTTTGTATTGCATTTGTAAGCCACATAACTAGAATATAGATCGTCTCAGATTTGCTTGGTCTGATGTCATGTTTCTCATCAGTTCCCACTGCCTCATCACTCTTACTGCATTGCTAATATATCTCAAATATTTACTTTGGAAATTTGTTGCTAAAGCTCGCATAACATCTTTTCAAATGGGACTCCAGTAAAGGCGTTTTTGCATATAGAAACTTCTTGAATTTTCTGGCAACCAATTGGAATGTAAATTAAAAAAAATAAAAAATCTTAGTATTGGTGTATCTTGCAATTCTGGAACATTTACAAACATAGGCTGTTTTCATGCATGTTAAATATTTTTTCTTTACAAGCTAACAGAGGCAGCATGGTGGCGAAGTGGTAGAGTTGCTTCCTTACAACGCCAGAGACCCAGGTTTGATTCTGACTATGTGTGCTGTCTGTACGGAGTTTGTACATTCCCCATGTGACCACGTGGCTTTTCCCCTGGTTGGCCAGGTTCCTCCCACACTCCAAAGACATAAAGGTTTGTAGGTTAATTGGCTTTGGTAAAGATTGCAAAGTGGACAGGGATGCTGGTCAGCATGGACAAGGTGGGCCGAAGGGCCTGTTTCCATGCTGTATCTCTAAACTAAACTAACATTGTAAAAATGAATACAGGTCCACCATTGCCAGACCAACAGATGTCACGGCCTCTGAGAGGAGTTGAATGGTTCGCCTAGGCTGCCGGGGGGCAAGATACCGACTCACGAAGTCGGCCTTAGACGTCGACTATCGTAACAAATCTGCCGGCTCCAGTCAGGCCAGAGATCCAGAGCTCCAGCCGCTGGGAGACAGGTTTGACCCGCTGATGGACCGTGGAAGTCCCGATCAGGTTGTGTTCAACTGCCTCACCCAGCCTAGGTACCATATTTTCGGGGGGACTTCCATAGGTGGATTTCAAGTGCGCTCTCGTAAATTTTGTCCAGATTAAACGAGGTGCCAGACCACCAGTTGCCGAAAACTTGCCGGTGGACCTGTAATTATATATTTATTGAGATCCATTTAGACTTTTTTTCATTTAAAATAGGCACGAGGCTTGCTTAAGATACGAACGGGCCCGCAACTCGATCATAATAAAGACCAATAGTTCCGAGATAAATATGGAGAATGTTGTGGTCCTGCAGGTTAAGCCGTATCGGAAGAAACAAATGGAGTCAGCATTTCAGGTTGCTTGACCTTCATTAAAACAGTGAAAATTAGAAAATTAGTGTTTTTAATTTGCAGAACAAAGGTATCAGAAGGAATTTATGTGTAACGTGTAATGCATAAGGATCAAGACTAAAATGTCACAAGTTCTGGCGTTCCATTTGAGAGAGGGCATTGAAGGCTTGTTAATCACAAATGATGTAGCTAGAGAAAATGAAATAAACTGAAGGAGATGAACAAATACAAGAAATGGGGAGAAAATGGAAGATTGGTGTTCCTGCTCCCTGCACAGAAACCAAAAGTGTCATTATCTTTATTGCCTAATCCCACTGTCCTTTTCCTTTCACATGGTTCATTACTAACTCTGCAAGACGTTTAGCATCAAATAGTGTAAAAACAGGCCCTTTGGCCGATTGTATCTGTGCAAGCAGCATTTTTGTAATAACCCTTTTTATACTCTGCACATTCCACCAATTCCCGGCAGATCTCCATGCTCACTGTACACCGGGAGCAATTACAGTGGCCAATTAATCTACTCCCTAAATGCATTTGCTCCGATTTTCCGGATCAGCAAGCTTTTTATTTTTGTTTTCACTCACCATGTGAATGATGTTGCATATCATGTGCTCTCACTGTCATTTTTTAAATGTTGGAATGCATCATCTTTCCAGTACAATTAAATGTTATGGTAACTTTACACAAGAACATTAGGACATCAGTAGTGAGAAAATAATACGCAGCACATCAAAACTCTACTGCCCATAGTCCCTGGTCATGCTATTCTTTAGTGGGGATCAATAGTGAAGTTGAGACCTCGCTTACTGGACTTTTTGCTACAAGCTGTATTTGAATTTCACCCTGGGTAACAGGAGCATTTTCATAGAGGGTGCATTTGGGTGAGGAAGGCAATCCTTATGGTAAAGAGCTTCTGAAATATGGGGGAGTGGTTGATACTGAGATGAAAAGACATGAGATATAACAGTTCAGCAGAGAGGTGACTGGATGAGGTGGGCAATGTGAACATGGGTCTGTGGACTGGCAGAGGAAATAACCGGTGAGAGAGGGTGACTGGGAAAGATGGGCAACTGCAAGAAAGGGGTTTTGTGGAAGACTGGCGATTAGGGGAATGGGACCATGGAAAGTGTGAGCAAGATATGGTTGAAGATAGCCGGAAAAGCTACGTGGGCAAACATGAGAAGGATTTTGCAGCAATATAGAGTGGGCCAAGAGAATATTGTGACACTGGTCTACAACTGGTAGCATAATGTGAAGTAGGTAGGGGAGGTAGCATTATATTCAGGAAGGATATATTAGGATAAATCAATCTGACGGTGATAGTGTCACCTCCTGGTGAACACACTGGTTGCTCTTTTGCATGCATTCCAATAAATTGGACATCAAACGTTTAGCTCAGAATGGGCATGTATATTCTAATCTCCATATGATACATGCTGTAAATCATTTCCTAACATATGGCCAATGTGATTATACCTTTAACATGTCTAGACTCGTTTAGACTTCCTCCCACACACGCACACATGGTTGATTTCTAACATCAAGAAAGATTTATATCCTCTCTCTCAGTCTGTCCGATAGATTTGTTAACTGCCTTTGTAATTCTTCTCTACAACACATAATCATCAAAGTTCTTTTAATATTGTTGGTTGATCTGAAATTAGTTAGCTTTAAAGGGAATCAGTACTACAAATCTACTACCCTGCAGGGAAAAAGAGTTTTTACTAATCTCTAACCTTGCTTGAGGCTTATAGATTTTATTCTGATGTTCTATTTGATGTTCATTGTTCTGATAACAGGTTTGTTTATTTTTACTGTTTCTATATTTTAGCATTATTTAGGAGATTCTATATTCCAAATAATGCATTTTATTTTCCCAGGGAAAATGTCCTCATTTCCACATCATAATCACTCACCTTCTGCAAACCCTTTCTCTCATCAACCACTGGTGATTGTGAAACGCGTTTTCATTATCCTTTCCTCTGTTCATAACTTTGCATCTAATCGCATTCATATCATATAATTAATTTAAGTTTCATTGCATCAAATGACCTTTTCATTTTCCCTAGTTGAAAATTAGTAAATTTAATGATCTATGCAACAAATAATATAATTGTGGTATTTCAACAGCAGTTGCATGCCATGTACCAATCCTGCTTTTCGTTAACTTCCATGTTACAATGGAATAAATATTTGCCAATTCCAGTACCCAAAGACTCTATCAGTATAAACTCTGACACCAAAAGTTCTCAAGCAACTGCTGGTTGTCCAAATGCAGTATTGATAAGATGTACAGTTTTAAAATTGGTAGTAAAATTGAACAACGTCTGTGAGAGATGCTGACTGTTCCAGGAAGATATCTATTTTTACTATTGTGCCAATCTTGTTGACCCCAAGCAAAGCCCAAAGATTCTTCACTTCCAATACCCAGGGATTTCCCAAACATTCCAACGTTAGATCCCTCATAGCCCAGTGGTGAAAAATGAACATCTATAGAGGGTTGAGGAAAGTATCATAACAATTAAACATTTAGACAGGTACATGGATAGGACAGCTTAAGAGGGATATAGGCCATATGCAGGCAAGTGGGACTAGTGTAGATGGCACATGTTGACCAGTGTGGGCAAGTTGGGCCGAAGGGCCGGTTTCCATACTGTAAGACTCTATTACTGTATAGAATTCCCAGGCCTTAAGGTGGCAATTCGTCCACTGTCCTGCTGCCAGATTTGAATGGAAAGTAATGACTGAAGGAAAATAAAATAAGTTAAGTAATTTCCGTTTTCGGAATTGAAATGTGTTAATTTTAATTTAATGGTTGTCTTTATGTCTTCTCGTGTTTTTTTACTTTATTTCTCAACTTTCTTAAAGGTTTGAAACTTTTTAAAATAATTTGCTTCATTTTTAAGAACTTTTGAACATTTTTCATTGTCAGCGAGGGTCAAAAGCACTCCCAAAATTTGGTCTCTTGGACTACATTTCATTCACCACTTATGATGAGAAAGGCCCTGGGATGTGCCACACCCATCAGTAGTAAGCCGGCTTAGTTGAGAGAGTTGGCATGCAGTGCGGGTCTGTTTCATAGAGTCATAGAGTCATAGAATGATAGAGTGTGGAAACAGGCCCTTCGGCCCAACTTTCCCCACACCTGCCAACTTGTCCCAGCTACACTGCTCCCACCTGCCTACATTTGGTCCATATCCTTCCAAACTTGTCCTGTCCATGTACATGTCTAACTGTTTCTTAAATGTTGAGATAGCCCCTGCCTCAGCCACCTCTTCTGGCAGCTTGTTCCCTTCACCCACCACCCTTTGTGTGAAAAGGTTACCCCTCAGATTCCTATTAAATCTTTTCCCCTTCACCTTAAACCTATGTCCTCTGGTCCTCGATTCACACACACTGAGCAAGAGACTCTGTACATCTAAGGTGAGTACCAGGTATGAGTACTTAGTAGGTGGTGAAGAGATTGAAATCAAAATTTTGAAAGGGCATTGCCATTTCAAGAGAAATCCAAGAACAGCCTACTTAAACATAATTGAAAAGGTAACTAATGTCTCACTGCTGACCAAGTCCTAAAGTAGATGTGTAAATCCTAGCCAAAACAGAGCTAAAATAAAGTGAAGGATTTATGCATCTACAAGGCCAGTTAGCCTTTTTCTGCAAGAAGCCACATGCTGCAAGCTGGTACCAGGAAGTCTAGGTCCCAGATCAATACATCAGATAAAGTGAGGTCCAGATGTCCTCCCAATTGATAAAATGTACAAGGATTCTGCAGAGAAACTGTAAGGTGTTGTATGTGCATTGTCTTGATTGGATTGCTGAAAAGGGATTGTAAATAATGTCAATATTGTTGCAGGACAGTCATACTGTTGTTTGATGATTGACTGAAGCGTGAAGCCCTGGCTGGATTGTTTGCAGTGTCAGGGTAAATGTTGTATTATTCAGTTAGCCGACTACTTTCCAAAAGCTTCTGTAGAAACAATGTATTGGGATTCTTTGTAATTGGGTTGGGGAACTGCCAATAATACTTTAATGTAATCCATATGTGTGATTGGCTTATAAGGGGTGCCACCCCTATGTAGTTCGGCCCCTCAGGGTTCATTGACCTATAAAAGGTAGCCGCCACTAGGATCGTTGTCAATCTTCTGGAGGGGCACTTGTGACTGCATGACTTTTTGGAAGTGTCTGCTTGCACGAGGCTGAAGGGCTTGGCCAGGCAGATACAAGGATCAATCCCATGGTGGATTCGTTGTTCATTAAAAAAAAATAAAGTTTAGTGGTCCAATGCTTGACTCAGTGTTTTACTGAACTAAACTAAGGGGGGGTAAGCTCTATGAGCATAATTACATTGGGGGCTCATCCGGGATCTCAACGGACCCCCTAAAACAAGTTTGCGATTGAGGGTGTTGAGCTGTTCCAGATCGCGAGGGGAGAAATCAGCGCTACGGTGGGGTGTTCGCATCGGTTTTCCCCAATTCACTAATCGGAGCAGATCGATCATACGCGAACATGGGTAGGGGTCCCAATGAGATTGTAGAACAAGCAGTCTAGCAAGCTCTGAGGGCATTCTTGCCTTTTGGGGTTCAAGGCATCCTTTCTTAGGAGGGGGTTGGAGGCTCTCTCCTTTGGGTTCAAGGCCTGTAAAACTTAAACTTAGTCAACAACTGCAGCTGCTACTAAGACCAACCGTTAGGTACCATTGAGTTGGCCTGACATCGAGAATAACCAGTGGTTTGATGCCCTGCCCAGAGTTGGATATCTGATTGACTGGATATTGAAAATCAAAACTGGGTCCAAACAGTACTAAGAGGCAAAGTACTGCATCGTTGCTGTGGGTCCAGATTGGAAAGGCGCTCTAAAAATCGGCATCAACTGCCAGCGTGAAGAGATTACGTGCTGACACCCTGGCAAGTAGGAAGGAAGAAACCCCTTGCAAGGGTGAACTTAGGTGGGTTCGAGTCCCCGCCTGTGTGAAAGTATCTGGACCCCTGTAAACGTGGGGGGATTAGTCTCGTAATGGTACTGGGAACTCCGTGGTCGAAGTATAAATTGGTCAAAGATACTTTTACCAATCTGAGAATTTCATATCCCTTAAGACGTTTCCTTATAAATTTTGAATTTGCGTACTAAAAAATAAATGGATATAGAATACTCACAAGTTGAAAATTCTTTAATTCAAATTTACCAATATTCAGGATCTCATATTGGGGTGCTGGTCAATTTAAAGTGTATCTATTTTCTTCCAGATTAATCTGTGTATAATAAAACATCGAAGTTGTAGTTTAAAGTGTATTTAAGATTGCCGTTGTTGCATTGTATTTACTGTTTATTGCTTTTTATTTATATTTTGAATGTTGCAACAACCACTGTTGTAATAGTGGTTTAAATAGACTGCAAAATAACATAGTTTGATTGAGACTTATTATAATTGGAGTCCGAATCGTGGCTGTTCAACTAGGGGTTCATATTCCTTAGATCACTGATTAGTACACAGAGGGGAAAGTCTTCTGTATCTGAGGGATTGTTCCATTGGTTGAACACACCATGAGGAGGAAGTAAAAAATGTTTGTGATTTGCTTTTGAAATAGTATAACTGATGAATGTGATAGTAAGCAAATGCTTATAATTTACATTGGAGTGTGTTTTTGTTTAATAATAATAATAAGTCGTATAGTTTCTTGTTTAAGTACAATTTTGCTTACATGGTTTGGGTTTATTTGTCTGTGTTAAAGTATTTTAAGTGTGAGAAATTGCTTCTGAAATGTGTATTTGAATGCTCACTGTAGCATCTTAATCTGGGAGAGCAAAGATTCTTTAGATACTGTTTATGGGTTTAAAGTTGTATGAGTGGTTGCGAATGAGACAAAATTGTTAAGGAATTTGAGTACCCTATTGAAAGGATCGATTGTGCGATTGTGTGTGAGAAGTGCAAGACTGCTGGAGTGCTCCTGAGATTTTGGCCATTCAGGAGTGAGCTTGATAGCTTCAGAGATTGTGAGGGAAGTGTGAATTGTTAGAAAGGTGTGAGTGGCTTAGGAGTTGCTTCCATTGTCTAGAAAAATGGGGAATAGCCTGGAGCGGGATATGACGGAGGATTTTGAAAGCCTATTGCAATTAATATGTAATGAATTCCCACGATAAGCTGTGAGGTTCAGAAATCTTTCGGGAGCATTAAATAAGGAATTAGGGGGTGAATTATGGCCAAAAGGAGGCATTAAGACATGAACGAGAATAAGATATATAGAACAGATTATTTGGCAATGTGGAAACAGTGAGGTAGCAAAGGAGTTGATAGGATTGTGGGGAACCTTTTATACAGCATGAAAAGCAAATAAAGAAGTTATCAGAATGACAAATTGGAGAAAAGCAACCTCAAGTTTTGGGATAGAGGTGAAGGGTACTAAAGACTATCCACCTCTAGATATCTTAAGAGAAGGGCAGAAATGTACTAAAGGGCAGGAGCAGGAAAGGGGGAAATCTTCTAAAGTGGAACTGGTCCCAACAACTTTTGAATTTAAGTATCCGGTGGTTGGCATTCACCTTAAAGGGGAGGAAGATGATTATTTGAAAAGATGGGAAGGCTTTCTAATTAGAGACTCAGCCATCCCTTCATTCTTCTCACGTTCCCAGTTCTGAGATGCCCTGTTTGGCCTGTGAACACATTTGGATTTGGCAGCACCTTAGACTCCACCCACTAAATTTACACCCGCAGTGGAGACACCAGCATGGGATTTCTTGGCCCCGATTGCTTCACTGGGAACAGATAGTTCCATAACTCATGGAGCTAGGGGAAAAGTAAGAATTTAGCTGGTGTTTAGAGATAAAAGTTTTAAGTAAATGGTGCCATCTCCGAAATGTCTTTGTGAGCCGGTGTCTGAACGAATTAAACAGGCAGCGGGAGATGTTAAAGGATCGTTTGAAAAGTATCGCAATCCCTTTAGTGAGGGGAATAGTGCCTCTGAGGGTGAGACAATAGCTGGGGATACCAAAACAGATCCCGATTTTGCATGCATTATGAGAGCAGAGTGAATTACCCGTAGGCTAACGGGTAATTCCCGGTTAGAAAAGTGCCTACTCCTACTTTGGATTTGGTTAGTGCAGTGGGTGCAGATAATCCCCGTGTTACAGATGCCCACACTCCATGGAAGCCTAATGAACCGACAATAGTATTAGGCAAGATACCTGACAAGTTGCCTGCTTCCTTTCGGGAATACTTAAGACTTACAATGTATGTAGCAATGTTACAAAATTTTGAGATTTTAAAAATCAAGTCTGCAATTTATCCCATCAGATAAAGCATAAAAAGAAGTTTAATTTGACACCTAATTTACTTTCATATCTTCAGTATTAAGAAAGTTATGGCCATTTTCATACTCGGAAATGAGCATCTTGCTTCCCATTGCCTTTCAATTGACTTCACTCAAAAGCTGTGATCTGGAAAAGTTAAATGTCCATAACATTCTTAAAAATTAAGAGAACTCAATGAAATTTTCAGTTATTATAGATTGAAGCATTCTGAAACAAATATTAAACAATCTTACTTGGATGACCTGAAATTAAAGCATATAATTAGTTAGTTATCTAATTGTAGCTAATTACAAAATTCAATGAGTAGATCTAAACATCTATCAATTTCTTAAGAAAAGATAAACTTTTTTTAAATTGCCTAAGTGTCCAAATAACATTCACACAATAATCCACAATATAACATAATTTTTAAATCTAATTTTCATGAATTTCTGGGCCAAATGGAAGGATTTTAGTGTTTTATGCCTGTAAATTAATGGCCATTTAAATCAACTAGCGAGTGGGTTTTAGCGGAATGCGGTGGATTGGAACGTTGCGGTTAGCAGTGAAGTCGGGGGGCAAAATATTGTTTGTTCATACATTTTTTGGGGAACCCATTTCGCAACATAAAAATATTATTAAAGCCTCCCGAAAAACCAACTTTTAATATAAAAATAAACTATTTACCTTTTTTTCTTCCCTACACAAAATGCTTCCGGTTGTCTGCGGTCACGGCTTTTGAAGGTGATTTTTAAATTACTCTAGTTAATAAATAATCTAGAGTAATTTAAAAATACCACCATTGATGAAATGTCGGAGCGATTTTTCTTCAGCAACCAAATCGCCCGACATTCATTGATTTGTCCTGCCTGTGGAAAAACGGCACTTTAAGCCCGCCCCCCTCTGCAAGGCGCGAAAGTCGCGCACACGGGGAGCGGCAGAAGTGCAGCGCCGGTAAAGGTAAGTTTTGTAACATACCTAATGTATGGATATTATACTGATTCTCAAGACCTATGGGAAGTGGTGCAACAGTCAATTACCCCGACAGCGAATACTAGATTTTTGGCAGCTCTGGGATATCCCACCTATGAAGCCTTAGCGGAGGTAATAACAGAAGATGGTGCAAGAGAGACTGCAGTTTTCACTGCCCTTACAAATTCCTTACAGAGACCAGTTGATCTAGTTAACAGTCTGGAAATCAAACCTAGAAAAGACAAAGAAGCTGATGAATTCTTGGAGCGATTTTCAGAATTGTATTTGAATCAATCAGGTGACCTGGATTATCAGAGTGGGGCAAATTATCCACAGTACTGTACTGCATTGCTAAATTGTCTTCCCATTAATGTAGCTGAATTGATCAAAACCAATAACAGTGACTGGTCTAACAACAGTATCAGCCATTGGCTTGGGCAGTGAGATGCCACTGGGAAGAGATAAAACATGTAACTACAAAGGATAAACCAGAGTCAGGCTAAGGATGGGGAAATCCTAAAGGGATGACCAAAGATAAGTTTGAATTCTGGGAAAAACATCTCCCACCAATACCTACCCTGGAGCGCATTTCCCCTAAGCGCTCAGGTAGGATGTATAACCTTCAATTCCATCCAAGTAGTTCCCCAGGGAAGGGTAACACTGTTCCTTCAATGTCCAAGAAGATCATAGGCCACCAACAACATTAACGATTTGGGAAATACCAAAATACAATAAAGGTTGCTCATCATAGTGGTATTCCTACTCTTGCAGATCCAACATCAAGAAGAAGAAGAAGACCAAAATACTAATCAACAATTGACTCTGTGGTAGAGCTGCTCCACACATACACTAGTGCCAAACCCTGCAAACATCAGCATTTTGGAAACTTAAGAACCCAACATTTTATACCAGTAAAAAAAGAATAACTAAGTTTCCTGGAATTAGGAAAGTACAAGAAGCCTCTAAAATAATTGCAGCAAGCTCCAACTTAAAGAGACCATTGTATTTTACTACTTTGTCTGGATGGGCGATCTCAAATTAAATGAAAAAACATGTGAATGGATATTACTCTGTGGTTCAGTGACACCAACTTTGCACCTAAATTCTAACTACCATGCATTATAATTTGACCAATTGTAAATTTGATCCCTTAAATCGTAAGATATGATTCATGTCCATGGTAGTGTTATTGGAATGACTTTAAAATCTGCCAGCTTATCAGAATAGAATGGGATCCGTTTTAGAAGTAGTTGAAAATTTGATTGTTGGTTTGGTATCTTTTCTTGCCTCACCCCCAGAAAGACAGTCGGAGAACATTCTTCCCTTCCACTTAAAAGTTATTTAATTATCATTGATGATAGATTATCATATGATAAAAGGGGGGGGGGGGGAGTGTAAATCTTGGCCAAAACAGAGCTAAAATGAAGTCTCTTCATTTTACATTTATGCCTATACAAGGCCTGTTATGCCTTGCAAGAAGCCACAAGCTGCAAGTTGGTGCCAGGAAGTCTAGGTCCCAGATCAATACATCAGAAAAGGTGAGGTCCAGATGTCCTCCCAATTGATAAAATGTATGAGGATTGTGCAGAGAAACTCCAAGGTATTGTAGGTTCATTGTCTTGATTGGATTGCAGCAAAGGGATTGTAAATAATGTTAATATTGTTGCACTGCAGTTATACTGCTTCACACTGCGATTGGCTGAAGTGTGAAGCCCTGGCTGGATTGTTTGTACAGCCAGGGTAAATGTTGTATTATTCAAGTAGCTGACTACTTTCCTGAAGCTTCTGTAGAAAAAATGTATTGGGACTTTGTAATTGGGTTGGGGAACTGTCAATAATACTTTAATGTAATCGATATGTGTGATTGGCTTGTAAATGGCGCCACCCCTATGTAGTTCGGCCCCTCAGAGTTCAATGACCTATAAAAGGTAGCCCCCACTAGGATCGTTGTCGATCTTCTGGAGGGGCGCATGGGACTGTGTGACCTTTTGGAAGTGTCTGCTTGCATGAGGCTGAAGGGCTTGGCCAGGCAAAGACAATGAACGAACCCACAGTGGTTTAGGTATCGTATGTTGTTCATTAAAAAAAATAAAGTTTAGTGGTCCAGTGTTTTACTGAACCAGACTAAGGGGGGTTAGTTCTAGGAGCATAATTATAAATGAAGTGGCAATCTACTAATTTTTATGTTCTTTGAAAGACAGAAAATTAAAGGGCCTGTCCCACTAACGCGACTTTTCAGGGCACTCGCCTGAAAACCCTCGAGTTGGATCGACCGTCGGTGATGAAATCACGAGCCAGATCGACCATCTGCACACACACACACACATCGCAAAGGGGGGGGGGGGGGGGGCAGGGAAGCGCTGTCTGAAATTCACACTTGCTATGAACAGTAAAATACGGCTGGCACAGTTACGGTAAGTCCTTAGGGGAGAGGAGAGAGGGGAGAGGGGAGAGGGGAGAAATGGAGACACTTTTAAGAAGCCAGACAACTTTTAATAATGTATAGCGGGCATTTAACATTACCGGGCAGTTTACTTACCTTTTTTCTTGACGAGCTTTACCTTTGACTACCTTGGATACCTTCGATTGCCTTTGATTAACCTACGGTAGCATTATGACCTACCTCGAATAAACCTACGAGTAAAAAAATATCAATTTTCTTCCATGGCGACCTTTTATTACTCACGGCCATTATTGAGCTTGCTAAAAAAAATGCCGTGACCTAACTGAGGCCTCCAGTATGCAGGGACTACTCTCGAGCATGAAGGAGAGTTATAAAGACCTCCTAGGAACTCGTGTCGACCATGCTGCGAGTTGAGGGCAAACTCTTCTAAACTCGCAAATTAGGTCCACGCAGTCGGACAGGCCCTTACGTATTCTTACACCTCACTTAATTTCTACAATGAAGTTAGGACATGCATGAGGCTATGGAGGGAGAAACAGAGATAATTTTTCAGTTCAAAATGTTGTTTCTCTCTTTATGGATGTTACCCAAACTGCAGGTATTCCCAGCATTTGCAGTTTTATTTTTGGTGTTCCCTGCATCTGCATTTGCTTGTTCTTTGACTCGTTTTTCCGGTGATCATTTACAGTCTCTATTGTACCTCTCCATCACTGTGGGCATGTATCACAGAGGGTGATACGACAGCTTGCACCACAGTTCACTTCATTTCTCATTACATATTTTACTATTGCAAGCAGTATTGTTGTCTTGTCAATGTTTTTGCCCTGTAGCTCAAGACATGGAAATATGCAAGATTGCAGTAAACAGTAAGCACCAGTCTGCTGGGTGTTCACCAATTTCAGAAGGACCCTGAGGTAGGTTTCCTCTTCAATTGCAGGCAGAGATAGTTATTGTCCCTTCACGACCTGCGCTCTGTCATTGATCCTCTACATGAGCAGTCAGTGTAAGGGCAGAACTGTGGAAATAGATATGAAACCTTGTATTTTCAGATTGGCAGGAGTACCACTGGGTATTCATAGTGAGCATTATGTGATTCTGAAATCTTTCTCCTGGTATGACAGTGTAAACACATTATTAATGCTTCAAAGCTTATGACACAGTATTATAGCCATACTGGTCAAGAGTGTTTAATTGTTACCAGCAGCAGAAATGTGGAATTCTTACTTGCAGCAGCCTAACAGGCCTGTTATGCATTGACACACAGATAGGCAATAATATAATACATTAATAACAGTTATACTTGGTAACCATAATATTGGAAAACCAACATTCGAATGCAACCAAAGACTCAGTCCACGGAAGATCTTCGTTGCAGACGTAGTGGTTAGTGGTGTGCAGTGTTCAATAGCCTGGTTGATGGGAATAAACTGTTCTTTAACAGTTTTAAAGCTCCTGAACCATCTTCCCAATGGTAGTAGTGAAATGAGAGCATGGCCAGGGTGGTCTTCATTGATGTCCTATTGATGAACATCTATATTACAAAAAGTCTGATCTTGACCACTTCCTGTTGTTCTTTATATTGATTTTAGAAAAAGCGCTGCCACTTGTGGCTGTGATTTTTGGCTATCTTACTCAGAGTCCCCCTCTGCTGCACAGGACACAAGGATTTTTCCCATTGATTAAAAGTAAAAGAGTTGTTAGTGTTTAAAAAATGTTGAGATTCCCTCTCCTGAAGGCCATGTGCCTTCCGGAGGGACTATAAAAGTCGGCAGTGCTGAGTGCCTGAGTCAGTCTCTGCAAGATGGGGGAGCAAGAGGGTCACATCTCTCAGTCTGTGCTGTGAATAACACTGAACACCTGTCTACTAAACTGTGAGTGTGGTTTTACTGACCTTGAGTGACCTTAATGTAGTTTGAAAATGAAAATGTGGTTGGTTTGAAATAAACCACAGCACATGGTTGGTGGTAGTTGGTTTGAGCTGATGCACAGCAAATGGTTGGTGGTGGTTGGTTTGAACTGAAGCACAGCAAATGGCTGGTGGTGGTTAGTTTGATTAAACGTCTAAACTTGACAACCTCCTGTTTGCACTGTATATTGATTTTAGATAAAACGCTACCACTTACGGCTGTGATTTTTGGCCATCTTACTCAGTCCCCCTCCACTCATCAGGTGCAGAGGATTCTTCCCATCAATGAAAACTAAAAGTGTTATTAGTGTTTAAAAAATGTTGAGAATCTCTCTCCTGTCAATCACGCCATGAAGGCTACGCCCCTTCCAGTGGGAGGGGGAGGGATTATAAAACCCGGACGTGTGGGTGTGGCTCAGTCTCTGCAAGATGGGGAAGGGAGAGGGAGAGGTCACGAGAGGTGGAGAGGTGGAATATTGCATTGGGGGAATCAGCCGTCCCGTGTGAACATGGGACCCATCGGGTCCCACTTAGTCTAGTAGGTTATAGATTTTCTCTTCCTGGAGTTATCATCTAAAATTGAGTGTAAGATAATTGGTCTGACACCATTCAATCAGATTATCAATCTCCCTCCTTTACTCCAACTCATTATTGGGCAGTGGGCAGGTGCTATATACCTACACGGCAAGGTGGACACTCCCGCCCTCACAAGTATCGGGCAGATGGGGTTCATCGACCTGTGAAGGCAGTCCATCTAGGAGAAGGAAAACTCTGATTTAAACCCTCCACTGCCTTATCCAGTCATGGAAAAGGCTCCAGGAGTAAACCTCAAGAAAATCTGGAGTCGGAGCCCCGAAGGCAGTTTGTCGTTGTCTGCAACCTCGCTCTGGCAGCTTCTGCGACAGCGTTGGTGCCAAACTGTAATGGCCCTGCTGTTCCTTTGGATCGATCAGCGACGTGGAATGGGGGGAACGTGCTGTATTGGCAACAGCCTGTCCTCCATATGACATCGCCCAGGCTTGCATCCGACCAGGATGCATCACCCATGGTCAGTCGTGACAGGGGGAGGGGGGGGGGGTCTACTATTGCCCATATTTGTCCAACGATGATGCTATCATCTGTGAACTTAAATATGGCATTGGAGCTGTGCCTGTCTTCCCCTTTCATTGGCATGGAAATAGTAGAGCAGGGAACTGAGCACACAGCCCTGTGGTTATGTGGCCCGAGAAGGTGCATTGATGTTCTCCCTTTCTAAGCAAGCATAGAAAGCATCGAGCTTGTCCAGAAGTAATGACTCACTCTCACTGTAGCTACTACTTGATATCATCCTTTAGGAAGTAATATCATGCAAGCTCCGCCACAGCTGCTGACCATTTGTCTTATCTTCCAGTGTAGACTGAAAGTGTCACTTAGCTTTTCTCGTAGCCATATTGAGCTTGTTCCAGGAATTCATAAATGACCCTGTATCACCAGACCCGAATGCCTTAGATGTGAACCTCAATAAATTGTCGACTTCCTGGTTCATCCAACATTTCTGGTTAGGGGACACATGGATGGCCTTGGTGGGAATGCACTCCTCCACACATTTCCTTATGAAGTTGATAACAACTGTGGCAGATGGGCTACGGTCCATTATTGAATCCATGAACATCATCCATTCTACTGACTCCAAGTCATTCCTGTCTTCCCTGGCCAGCTTTATGCAACCTTCACCTCTGGTTGTCTGTATGCAGGAAGAAGGAGCAGGTAATCCAATTTTCCAAGTACGAAATGTGCCGGTGTTAGTTATGGAGTAATTTCTTCAAACTAGCTTTGTTGAAATTCCTGGCCATGATGGGGGAAAGCATCAGGGAATGCCATTTGGTGGTCATGGACCAAAGCATGCAGTTACTCCAGTGCTTACTCGATCATCTAACTGGAGTGGAGTGTAGACTGTAATCATGATGATGGAGGCAAATTCCCTTCGAAGGGTAGAAGGGTTGGCATTTCACTCCTGGATGTTACAGGGCGCAGAAGTTACACTAGCCCGCTTTGTCTGAGGGCCGCAAAGAGTTTATCATGGGGCAGATGCCACCACATCTACCTATGCCCACTGCCTCTGTTTTTGTTTACATCTTTGAACACTCAACCTCCTTAGATCCTTCCCTCCGTCTCTGCAGATGAGCAAGGAGAGGGGGAGGGAATATGTATTATTCTTACTTGGGAGTACTTTGAATATGATGTCCTCATTTGCACCTGTAGGTAGCACGGGAATTGGTGAGAAGAAAGTTTGAATAGCTGTAATATTTCAACATACGATGCAGTGAAAGGAATTTTTAAAAAAGGCCAAAGTTCAATTGCTTAATATAACAAGCAAGGAGAATCTAATTTATCAAATGGAAAGCAGCATAGCTTAATGGTTCAAGGCTACAATGACATTTGGGACTGACCTTTTATCATAAATTTTGAAACATGAATAATTAAGTTTTAACATTATTATTCCAATCCAAAAGCTACTACAGTCTGAGTTCCTTGTAAGTCTCCTGCCCATCTGAAAATATCAACATTTTATATCCTTTTCCACTGCCTAAATTCATAATTATACAATTTATTTACATTAAAAATAATTTACAAAAGAAAAGGGGTCAGTGGAATACCACCCAATAAAATACATATCAAGTATTAGAAATCTTGCATCTGAACACACTTCCTTTCAACTTTTTTCATTACAAATTTTGATGTGATGTATTTATAATGCAAATTGTCTTAATAAATATGTCACCTTCTAATTAGAACTTCCATCAGCGATGCTGCGATGTCTGCGTTTTTTTGGTTCCTCAGTTCCTTGTTTCTCAAGCAAATAAATTCTTGTGTCCCAACACAAATTGCCATAGATTTTACGCTGGCAACAGCAATAGAGATAATGTGTGATTATCTATGTTCTTGTTGCTTGTATAGTTTATTTATTGAACTTGATGGACCAATGGTGATGGGAAAAGATTAAAGTCACAGATGGAAAAACAGTAAATAGAGAGCTGCAGTCGTATTGAATTATAATTATCTTTGTGATAAAATTGTACTGCATGAAATTAGCAATGAACAAATTAACGTGCAAAAGTAAACATATTAATATTTTCACTCTGTGTTTGGTGGAATTTCATATTAACAAATTAATTTCTTCATTTTTATTGCTGTTCACATCATTTTCCATGATATAGCAAAATGCTACATTCTAGAGAAATTCAAATCATTCACTACAGCATTTCACGCCATCTACTTCCCAGATAACTATTTTCTTGAACCACTAAATGTATTTCTGCTGCCTTCAGGAAATGAATCCAATCATTCCCCTAAAGGTTTCATTACTATCAACTTAGAAGTGGTGAAACTATGTGCTAGCGCATGTACAAAAATAAATAACATTCAAGAATTTCAAAATTCTACTGTCCTTTTGGAATATCTTAATTGCAATTCTAAGTGTTTTCTGATTTCTGTTCTAGTCCAGGAATGAGTAGGTTAACATATGATGAGCGTTTGAGGGCACTCGGCCTGTACTCGCTAAGGTTTAGAAGAATGAATGGTAATCTCATTGAAACATATACAATATTGAAAGGCTTGCATAGAGTGGATGAGGATAGGATGTTTCCACAAGTGGAAGAGTCTAGGACTAGAGGTCATAGCCTCAGAATTAAAGGATGTTCTTTTAGGAAGGAGATGAGGAGGAGTTTCTTTAGTCAGAGGGTGGTGAATCTGTGGAATTATTTTGTTTTGGAGCCCAAGTCAGTGGTATATTTAAGGCAGAGATAGATAGATTCTTGATTAGTACAGGTGTCAGTAGTTATGGGGAGAAGGCAGGAGAATGGGGTTAGGGGGGAGTGATAGATCAGCCATGATTGAACGGCGGAGTAGATGATGGGCCGAATGGCCTAATTCTGTTTCTATCACTTATGATCTTGTGATCTTATGAGGTCCAAGCAATCTCCTCCCATGCTTTCCTCAGTATCTTCAGGCACTGGGGCCTCATCCACTCTAATATTTTTCAAGACATCCAACACCTTCTCGATGTCAACATACCCTAAAATTTAAACATGCACCTCCCTGATCTAAAAAGACCCTAATGGGACTTATCAAACAGTAGCCTGGACATAGGGTGCAAGTTGAATCAAGAGTTTAAATTGGCATGCCGTAAAGCTAATGCTAGGGTTATGGGAAATGTCAACATGCAGGTAGACTGGGAAAATCAGGTTGGTACTGGACCCCAAGAAAGTGAGTTTGTGGAGTGCCTCTGTGATGGATTCTTAGAGCAGCTTGTACTGGAGCATACCAGGGAGAAGATAATTCTGGATTTAGCGTTGTGTAATTAACCGGATTTGATAAAGGGAAATCGAGGTAAAGGAGCCATTAGGAGGTAGTGACCATAATATGGTAAATTTTAATCTACAATTTGAGAGGAAGAAGGGTAAATTGGAGGTGTCCATGTTACAGTTGAACAGAAAGGGACTATGGAGCCATGAGGGAGGAGCTGGCCAAAGTTGACTGAAAAGATACCCTAGCAGGGATGACAGTGGAACAACAATGGTAGGTATTTCTCAGCATAATACAGAAGGTGCAGGATCAGTTCATTCCAAAGAGGAAGAAAGATTCCAAGGGGAATAAGGGGTGACTGTGGCAGACAAGGGCTGCAGGGATAGGTTGAGTAGGTTGGGACACCTTGTAGCACAGGAGGATGAGGGGTTTTCTTATAGAGGTGTACAAAATAATGCGAGGAATAGACCAGGTAGATGCACAGGGTTTATTGCCCCGAGAATCAAGGACCAGAAGACATAGGTTAAGGTGAAGAGGAAAAGATTTAATAGGAATCTGAGGGATAACTTTTTCAAACAAAGGGTGGTGGGCGAATGGAACCAGCGACCAGAGGAGGTAGTCGAGCCAGGGACTATCAAAACATTTAAGAAACAGTTGGACAGGTACATGGATAGGATAGGATTGGAGGGATATGGGCCAAATACAGGCAGGTGGGACTCATGCAGCTGCGACTTGTTGGCCGGTGTGGCAAGTTGGGCTAAAGGGCCTATTTCTGTTCTGTATGACTCCGTGACTATGACACTGTACTATCCTAATTTCGTGCTTCCTTTATCTTCATGAAGTGCTTTCAGCTTCCTAAACCTAACATATGGGGCGCCGTCCTGTATGGTATGGCTGCCCAGCCTGCAGCTGTATGTCTTTCCTCCTTTTCTTTTTTTTTTAGTGTGTTAAAGTGTTTTGTTTTGGAGCCTATTCTTTTTTATGTGGGGGGGGGAGGAAAAAGGGGGAAACTACTTTTCCTGGTCCCTACCTGGTCGGAGAGGCAGCTTTTCTCCGGGCTGCATCTTCGACCCGTCCTCGCGGCCTACCAGCGGGCCTGGAGCGGCGTTTCCTGAGGAGACTGCCCAGAACCTCGGCTTCGGCAGCGGCGGAGCGCTGGAGCGCCATCGTGGGACGGAGCGGGCGATGCCTTGCCTGGGTCGCCGCGCTGGAACTCTGGTGAGCTGAGACCGCCCAAGACAAACATCGCAGAGCCGCGGGTCTGTGGAGCGGCCAGCTGCGGGCGGCGGCGCTGAACTTTAACATCGGGAGCCAGTGGGGGAGCTCCATTCAGCGCAGCCTTGTCGGCTCTGGAAGCCGCGGACTCCCATAAGGAAGCGGCCATTCCGGATGTCCCAAGCCGCTGAGAGGATTCTCCCGACGCCGAGTACGACCACCCGGCGAGAACGGCCTGGAACATCGGGCCTCCGTGAAGGCGACTGCGGAGGCCTCAATATGCCTGGCTATGGTGGACGTGGGATGGGGACTGGACATTGTGCCTTCCCTCATAATGGGAACCATTGTGGGGGGATGTTTTTATGTTTAAATCTCTTTATTAGTGTTGTGTTTGCATTCTTTATTTTATGTGCTGCATTGGCAAGAAGCATTTCACTACACCAATTGGTGTATGTGACAAATAAACTAACCTTGAACCTTGATCCTTGCTTCCTTTCCCTTTTTGACTAAACTTGCAATATCTCTTGTCATCCATGGAACCCTAACTCTGCCATCCTTACTCTGTCATCTTCACAGGAACATGTTGGTCCTGGACACCATATAACCATATAACAATTACAGAATGGAAACAGGCCTTCTCGGCCCTTCCAGTCCGTGCCGATCATTTATTTTCCCCAAGTCCCATCTACCTGCACTCAGACCATACCCCTCCATTCCCTTCCCGTCCATATACCTATCCACTTTACTTTTAAATGTTAAAATCGATCCTGCCTCCACCACTTCTGCAGGAAGATCATTCCACACAACCACCACTCTCCGAGTAAAGACGTTCCCCCTCATGTTACCCCTAAACTTCTGTCCCTTTATTCTCCTGTCATGCCCTCGTTTGAAGCTTTCCTACCCTCAATGGGAAAAACTTATCCACGTCAATTCTGTCTATTCCTTTCATCATTTTAAAGACCTCAATCAAGTCCCCCCTTAACCTTCTGCGCTCCAAAGAATAAAGACCTAACTTGTTCAACCTTTCTCTGTAACTTAGTTGCTGGAACCCAGGCAACATTCTAGTAAATCTCTTCTGTACTCTCTCTATTTTGTTGACATCCTTCCTATAATTAGGCAACCAAAATTGTACACCATACTCCAGAATTGGTCTTACCAATGCCTTGTACAATTTTAACATTACTTCCCTACTCCTATATTAAATGCTATGATTTATAAAGGCCAGCACACCAAAAGCTTTCTTTACCACCCTATCTACATGCGATTCCACCTTCAGGGAACTATGCACAGTTATTCCTAGATCCCTCTGTTCCACAGCATTCCTCAATTCCCTACCATTTACCATGTACGTCCTATTTTGATTTGTCCTGCCAAGATGTAGCACCTCACACTTATCAGCATTAAACTCCATCTGTCATCTTTCAGCCCACTCTTCCAAATGGTCCAAATCTCTCTGTAGACTTTGAAAATCTACTTCATTATCCACAGCACCCCCTATCTTAGTATCATCTGCATACTTACTTATCCAATTTTCCACTTCATCATCTAGATCATTGATGTACATGGCAAACAACAGTGGACCCAACACAGATCCCTGAGGCACCCCACTCATCACCAGCTTCCAACCTGACAAACAGCCATACACCATTACTCTCTGGTATCTCCCATTCAGCCACTGTTGAATCCATCTTGCTACTCCACCATTAACACCGAAAGATTGAACCTTCTTAACCAACCTTCCATGGGGAACCTTGTCAAAGGCCTTACTGAAATCCATATAGACAACATCCACTGCTTTACCCTCATCAATTTCCCTGGTAACCTCTTCAAAAAATTCAAGAAGGTTTGTCAAACATGACCTTCCAGGCACAAATCCATGTTGACTGTTCTTGATCAGACCCTGTTTATCCAGATGCTTATATATATCTCTAAGTATCCACTAATAGCTTGCCTTTAAAATACTTCCATGTTTCCGATGTAGGTGTACCACAGAATATTTGCTACCAGTCTACTTTCCTGCAAGGTACTGTTGAACTTAGCCTTTCCCAAGTTTAACATTTTCACCCAAGGACCAGTTCTATCCTTATCCATCACCATCTTAAAATCCAGGATAAATTCAGGCAGTCACAGGAAGAACATGATAACTCCACATAGACAGCAGCCAAAGTCAGGATCAACTTCTGCTGGAATCATCTGTGCACTACCATGCAATCCTTTTGCCCCATTCCTTTCTTTCCCATAGATGTGTCTCACTTTTTCTCCAATGCATATTTGCTTTTTGTCTCAACATTGCAAGTGGTAGTGAGTTCATCTTTCCAACCTCCGAGTTAAAAGGAAAAAGTGTTAGATATGCGGCTATTTAAAATGTATTAAGCAAACAAAGCTCTTTGAATGCTTTGTCATTTAGAATAAAGGTTTCAAAGTTCATACACCATCGTTGGACACTGAGATTAACATATCCAAACAGAGATATTGCATTCTAGTCACAGTAACCAGCACCATAGCTGTAAAATTAGTACTGCTGGGACTTCCTAAAATTCAACAGATTCTAACAGTAAGCACAACTTCCCAATCTGCAAGTGGGTGGCATGAATATTAAAGTTAGCCAATGCACAAAACAGCTTTTTTTTTTGCTTCTTCGGCTGATCTCATCAATATATTCAGCAAACAGAAGGAAATGCCTTCTAAATTTCCACATTACATTATTATTCACTCAATGTAGTTTGACCAGCTCAATGAATTAAATTTGTTTTTACTGCCTGGGGAAGGTTAGGAGGGAAGGGACTTGGGCACGAAGCAGAACATGATCAGTTTCTATTCAGATTACTGGAAAGGAAATTGATGGTGTCCCACTAGTAACCATTTTCATATTCACACCCGATTTTCATCTGTTTTCACACAGTCTACAGCTTGTGTCTTATCAGTACAGAAAATGCATTAAATTAACAGATGAACAAGCATTGTTTCAAATTTGAAACATAAAGGAGTTTGACCATGCTTTATAGATTCTGTGAGTAAGACCATGCTTCACAGATTCCGTAATATATGTTCTGTTTGATGTTTCTTTCTCAGCATTCAATGGAGATCTGCTCCATTATTATCTTACATTGATCTGAATGCAACATGGAAGCATTGCTGTAGAGCTTTACTCGGGTGTGACATGAGCACTGGATGTTATGAGGCTTGTTTTGTGCTTATTTTATTTCATCTAAACAACACGATTTTTACATCACTGTCGATCAGATGAGTGTGCGCTGTGGATGTTATTTTTGCCTTTGATTTCAGTAGGGCTACCCAGAATAATTTGAATCTAAATAAGCTGTAAAGTTGTTGGACAGACCCAATTTCTGCTTAACATTCATAAAGCTAGAATGTGTGAAACCTAAGATTTTCACCATCTATTGCATCAGCTGATGACTCAAACTGTCATAGTAGGAAATATGTTTATTAAAGCTGGGGAAATAAATTGGATTATTTTTATTAATCAGAGGTGGCCAAATCTTTTATCGGGGTGGCAGGGTGGCGCAGCAGTAGAGTTGCTGTGTTACAGAGCCAGGTTCGATCTTGACTACAGGTGCTGCCTATACGGAGTTTTATGTTCTCCCCTTGACCTTGTGGGTTTTCTCCAGGTTTCCTCCCGCACTCCAAAGACATACAAATTTGTACGTTAATTGGTTTTGGTAAAATATTGTAAATTTTTCCTAGTGTGTAGGATAGTGTTATTGTGCGGGACGATCGCTGGACGATGCACACTTGGTGGGTCGACGGATCTGTTTCTGCACTGTATCTCCAAACTAAACTAAACTAAATATGAAGTATTGCAACACCAAACAGTGATTCTCTTCAGAATGACTGAGTACTGAATGATTTCGCAAGTTTTAACCAGTTCTCAAAAGGGATTCTGAAAAACCTGTAGGCCCTGAAATTTGAGACATTTTAACACCAAGCAATTGAAAGTTGATTTTTTTCCCTCAAAGCAAACAACAATATTGTCTACTTGTGTCATTCCTAAAATTCCTGGGCAATTCCTAGAATAATTCACATTCACTGCACGAGTGATACAACTCCAATTCTAAATAATGATATCCTTCCTCGTGCAGTGCCATTTCTCAGCATGAAACTCTGTCACATACTCATCCAATTTCCCCATCCTTGGTCATTCAGAAATCAGCAGGATTCTCCCAGCAGTATGTGTCCTGTAGCTGTGCAATTGTAAAAGAATGTCTCCTACTTGTAAGGTCTGCATTTGGTTCCCTATTCACCTGTTCGCTCTAAAGTCTGCTCCTAATTATTACCAAGCTTCTCATGTCCTCCACGGTCATTTCAGAGCTTTCAACCCTCTTTGCATGGTCAAGTCCCAACCATTGCTGCTCATGGATGGTAATGCCCCATCGGCATGAATGGGGAGCCTGAAAGAAAAGGTGTAGAAGAGATGACTCCTGCAGATAGGTACTACTGAGGCACACATTCCTATGTCAGTTGCTCCATGGTGTAGGTCTGCAGAGGATAATGTTTATAGACAGTCACCGCAGAGAATTATACCCCCCCTTGGCTGGAACCACAGGAACACATTGTGTCTGGGTGATTCTGACAGTCAAGAACAAGTTCACTGTTACTCTCAACCGCCTCGTCTCAGGATCATTCCAAGTGGTAGTGACAATCATATGCCACATGTCACAGCTACTCCCAGCAGCATCATTGAGTTTACTGTGATTCCAATTTTGAGGAAAATTAACTTTCTCTAGTTTCCTATGTTGTCAACTATCCTCACTGACTGTGGCCTGTGGGTCATAAAGTCAAGGATCCAATGGCAGAGGGGATGTGCTGATACCTAGGTACAGGAGTTTGGAGATGAGCTAACATCTCGGATTGATAACATTTCACCTGACAAGGAAAAAATTGTAATTAAAATTGCAGGGATTGGAGAGGGGAGAACACAAAAGATAAGTGAGAAATTAAAGAGAAAATAAAAAAATCACATTGTAGTGTAAGTAGTTGGTGGAGCGGCTGCCTCACAGCACCAGAGACCCAGGTTCGATCCTGACCTTGGGTGCTGGCTGTGCAGAGTTTGCACAATTCCTCTGTGAATGTTTGGGTTTGCTCCGGATGTTATGGTTTCCTCCCACATCCCAAAGAAATGGGTGTTTGTAGGTAAATTGGCCTCTGCAAAATAGCCCTTAGTGTTGAATTGGTGGGAAAGTGTGATGACATATACAACAAAAACCCAATTATACACAGTACAATCAGAATTTGGAAACAAATCAAATACAACTTAAAATTAAGAAACTTATCTCTCCTATCTCCTATTGCTAAAAACCCTCCGTTTAAACCCTCAATTATAGATAAAGTATTTATACAATGGGAAAGAGCAGGAATTAAAATGTTGGGAGATTTGTATGATACGGGAAAACTATTATCATTTAAACAATTACAGCAAAAATAGTAAGATTAAATGAGAACATACCAGTTTGAAGTTTGATCTTTATTTTATGAGTCGTCGAGTTGAGGGACTACATGAAGAACCCCGTACAGCCTTTCGTGCGTCAATCTTCAAAGCAACGGTGTGAAATCACAGATAATAATGACTGAAGTATAATGGTAAGATAACAAAAGACTAGAACTACCAGATGAGATCTATGAGAGCTGGGAGCGGAGGGCACGTAGTCCCTCAACTCCTCATAAAATAAAGATCAAACTTCAAACTGGTAAGTTCTCATTTAACCTTACTATTTTACGTCGGAGTCACGTGATATATGTATGTATATATATTTTAGGTGTTCCATTTAACCAGAATTTCATAATACAGTGTGATTCAACACCAATTCTGTGTTATCATTAACCTATACTTGATGATTCTCCTGAGGCAACAACATTATGTAACCATTCCAGGGATCTTTAACTGATTGCACCCTCGTGACTAACATATGCCATCATCATAATGTATCAACCTGAACCTGAGCATCACAATATACATATTTGTCAAATCACGCTTTAACCCATACAATGCCAGTAGGGTCTATAGATAGTTGATATCCATAACAGAAATGTTTGCAATTCAATGCAAGTCTGCTGCACCTCCAAACTCAAGATGATATTTTCAACTTGGTATCTACCATAAACAGCAACTGTGGCCCGATTTCCGAATCAGTCTTGCAAGACAATCTTGGTCCTTCTACTGAACCTGTCCAATTCTAACCTGCTTGAAAAGCTAGTATAGTCCATTTTACATGGTTAGACCCCTCAAAGTAGCTGATAATGTCTCAATCATTTGTAATGTATAATTAAGTGTACACCTTACCAAGCTGTAAGTGGTCCCTTAATTGTAGAGTAGCACAGGTACAGTGCGTGGAACCTCTAGCCAGCTTTCTTGCTGCCACCAACTTCAGTGAACCGCTCACTGCCAATAAAGACGTGGGGTGCATTATCACCAAAACTATGAAACCTTGCTTGTTCCAATAGCTTGTGCTTTGTCCTCCAGGTTTTGGCTATGGAAAGGTCTTATCTGAATAGAAGATTCGGCGGCCAACTGTAATGTCCCCCTGAGAGCAGTATTCACTGCATATGTGTTTGGGATGGTAACTTTCTTGCCAGGCATAGACCTCTGGCATATGCCCTGTATCCCTTGGGCATGCTCTATGGCTATACCTTCAGACTCGGCATTAGACTATACCGATCCCACATGCTTTCCTCTTACATGAGGGAGCAAATAAGAAGCTCTGTTACAAGGTGCTGCTAGTGCAGCTTCAGCAATACTCCAACTTTGCCATGGCCCCAGCGTCAGACTAATACTGACGCAGTATGCTCTCCTCCTATATGAGGCAGACCTTAAGCAGGCGCGCTAAAAACACTGCTGACACAATTTCCCATTTAGGGCCATTAGCACCATTTTGCAATATATTTTAAAGATGTACTTATCAGCAACTGGAGCAGTAATGAATACTGTTTGCCATCATTGTGTCTTTATTAATTTCAGCTGGTGAAACAAGGTGTGTTAACAATGACCTATATGGCACTTAATAGTTAACCATTTAACAAGATAAGTTGTCTTACTTGCACAGCTGAATCACATCTATACTATTAACAATTAATCTAACGACTAGTAAACCTGTTACCAGAGTTTATTGACTGCCATCTGTTGCCTATGCCGGTGTCATGGCCAATTGAATACCTAAAAGTGAATCCTAACATACTACAAGTCTATTTGATAGACTTAATCTAACTGGATAGAGGAGGTCAATTTCTCAAATATAGTTTAAGACTTAACAGATTCTGTTATACTGTAGGTATGTTACAAAACTTACCTTGAGCAGCGCTGCAGTTCTGCCGCTCCCCATGTGCGCGACTTTGGCGCCTTTCAGAGGGGGGTGGGCTTAAAGTGCCGTTTTTCCACAGGCAGGGAAAATCGATCAATGTCGGGCGATTTCGTTGCGGAAGAAAAATTGCTCCGACATTTCATGAATGAAAGTATTTTTAAATAACTCTAAATTATTTATTAACTAGAGTAATTTAAAAATCACCTACAAAAGCCGTGAGTGCCGACAACCGGAAGGATTTTGCGTAGGGGAGAAAAAAATGTAAATAGTTTATTTTTATATTAAAAGTTGGTTTTTCGGGAGGCTTTAATAACATTTTCATGTTGCGAAATGAGGTCCAAAAAAATGTATGAACAAACAGTATTTTTCCTCCCAACTTCACCGCAAACCACAACGTTCCAATCCACCGCATTCCACTAAAACCCACTCGCTAGTTGATTTAAATGGCCATTAATTTACAGGAATCAAACACTAAATTCATTCAATTTGGCCTAGAAATTCATGAAAATTAGATTTAAAAATTATGTTATATTGTGGATTATTGTGTGAATGTTATTTGGACACTTAGGCAATTAAAAAAAAAGTTTATCTTTTCTTAAGAAATGGATAGATGTTTAGATCTACTCATTGAATTTTGTAATTAGCTACAATTAGATAACTAACTAATTATATGCTTTAATTTCAGGTCATCCAAGTAAGATTGTTTAATATTTGTTTCAGAATGCTTCAATCTATAATAACTGAAAATTTCATTGAGTTCTCTTAATTTTTAAGAAAGCTATGGGCTTTTAACTGTTCCAGATCACAGCTTTTGAGTTAAGTCAATTGAAAGACAATGGGGAACAAGATGCTAATTTCCGAGTATGAAAATGGCCATAACTTTCTTAATACTGAAGATATGAAAGTGATTTAGGTGTCAAATTAAACTTCTTTTTATGCTTTATCTGAAGGGATAAATAGCAGACTTGATTTTTAAAATCTCAAAATTTTGTAACATTGCTATATATTGCCTTATCCTAACAATGACCCCTCATCCCCCATGATCACTGTAATGGGAATACCCTACTAAAGTGCTATTCCCATAAAGCAGCCCTGAAGAAGGTACCACTGGCACCCATGAAGCAGCCCTAAACAAAGGTGCTGTTGGCACGGCCTTTCCCATAGGCCAGTATTTGCCATAGACTTGCCGTTCTCATAAAGCTGTCCTGAGCAAAGGTGCTGCTGGCATAACCTCTCCAATAGGCTAACCTGTCATAACTTGGCATTCCCCTGGAGCAGTCCTGAGCAAAGGTACTGTTGGCACCGCCTCTGCAATAGGCTAGCCTGCCATAGTTTGGTATCCCCATGAGCAGCCCTGAGCAAAGGTGCTCCTGGCACAGCCTCTCCAATAGGCTAGCCTGCCATAGCTTGGCATCCCCATGAGCAGTCCTGAGAAAAGGTGCTGCTGGCACAGCCTCTCCAATAGGCTAGCCTGCCATAACTTGGCATCCCCATGAGCAGCCCTTCCCAAAGGTGCTGCCGGCACAGCCTCTGCAATAGGCTGACATTGCCATAAACTTTACTACTGATCCAACTCCTGCCAAAAGGAGTTTCTCTAAATTCATTCCCAGAGGTGAACCTACCAAATCTTTCTTAATTACACTGACTATTTTGTCAGCTGTCCCCATATCCTGAGGATTATTGTGGTTAGAGAACCCCATAAGTGAATTTCCCCTCCACGGGAATCAATATAAATATATATACCCGCGGTACCCTGCCGGCACCCGGGCTACTCATTTAAGTGAATTAAACCCCATTTCTTGGGGACTACTGCGGTCTGGGAACCGTATACACTTGAGTTTCCCCTCCACCGGGAACCCAGGCTGACCGTTCAGGTCAGTTAAGCCCCATCCCCTAGGGACCACTGCGGTCTGGAACCGCACTATTCTCGGGTATTCCCTCCCCGGGAACCCAACATGTGGAGTCACTGACCGCATTATCAGTGACTCCGATCGCTAACCCGATATTCGCCAGCCCTCCGCTTCCGCGGTCGGGCCAGAGTTTTCCCTAAAGCCCTAGGCTGGTTCACTCGTCGACCTCGCGATCATCCCGCAAGAACCTCAGAGGTTCCTGCAGGAGGCCTACAACAGGTAAGAAATAGCACTTACCTGAAACTTTTTTAGACTTACCGTTGGAGGAGCTGCGCTGCTCCACAGTCGTCTGCACGAGAGCGTCTGACGCAATGACGCACGAACGGCTGTACGGGGTTCTTCACATAGTCACTCACGTGACTCTGAAGTAAAATACAATCTGGGTAACAATCAGTATTTTAAATATTTCCGAATATGTGATTATCTGAAAAAACATGCACAAGAATTTCACAAAATGCCATTAGACTTACTAGATGAAATAATGAATACAAAGACGAAATCAGCAAATTTAATTTCATATATATATATAATATTATACTAAATGCTGTAATATCAACAACGGAAGGTATCTGAGGTGAGTGGGAAAACAAACTAAGCATAAAAATTTCCAATGAAAGGTGGAAAGAGTACTTATTAAATGTACACAAATGCTCAATTAACGTAAGGCACACTTTAATACAATTTTAAATTTTACACAGATTATACTACTCAAAAACTAAATTAAATAAAATTTTCCCTAACGTCTCACCAATTTGTGATAAATGCCAGTTTCAAGAAGCTACTGTAGCGCACTCATTCATCTTTTGTACAAAAATTCAAAGGTTTTGGATTGAAATCTTTGAAATCTTCACAAAACTGTTTATAATAAAAATGACACCAAAGCCAGAATGGATTATTTTCGGAATGACAGATGGTAGTTCGGAATTAAATGTGTATCAAAAGAATCTATTTGATTACGGCTTAATAATAGGAAAAAAGCTAATCTTAAAATTCTGGAAAAATGCTCCTATACCGACATTAAATATGTGGATTACAACTATGTTTGAAACATTACATCTGGAAGATATGAGACTCCGCCTGGCAGGAAAATCAGAACGCTTATATCAGACGTGGTCTGCATTTATGGAATTGCTACAAAGATAGGGTACAGGAGTACCTCGAGCCTTGGTAGGTGGGGATGAAAAACTATCGAGTTGGTGGATTCCTTTTGTGTGATATATATAATATTGGAACTGGCTTTTTCTTTTCTCTTTGTCTCTCTTTCTTTTTTCTTTTTCCTTTCCAGGGTCTTTCTCTTAATCCCCTTTCTCTAATTCTTTGACCAAGGGTTTTAAGTTTTTATTCTCCCCTTTGGCATGCTCTTTTCACCTACTTCACTCTCTTTCTTTCTATTCTTTTTCTTTAAAAGCCATAAACTTATGGGGTACAATGATTCTAACAATATCTATGTGATGTACACTGATGTATTTACCTCTAATAAAAATATATATTTTTTTAAAATAATAAAAAGAAATTTAAAAGTGTGATGATATAGAACTGATGTCAATGGGTGATCTGTGGTCGGCATGGTCTGTGGACTGCAGAGCCAGTTTAATGGTGTATCTCTAAACTAAACTTGAAAAACAAAAAACAGTTGTTGGAAATCTCAAATAAAAGAAGACGCTAGAAATCCTTAGCAAGTCTAACTGCATTGGTGGAGAAAGGAATGCAGAGTTAATATTACAGCTGATGGTTATTTCTTCATAATTGCCGAGTTCCTTGAGCTTGTTTTGGAACAGTGCAAGAGGCCAAGGATGGAGCTCAGAGTGGGAGTGGGATGGATAACTACTGTGACAAGCGATTGGAACATCACGCTGATAATTTATTGGAGATGATCCCTGGGAACTCATTCAGTGTTTTATTACCCAAATTATTTGAAGTAACAGAGAAAATGAATTGGGGAAAACTACATTCAGAGCTTAGGCCTGCAGCTGGAAGCAGCAGCAGAATAAAATACAAGAGGCCAAATTCAACTTTAATGGCCAGGTTGATTGCACAGAGAAGCTAATAATCCTTTGCCTCAACAGTAAACTGGAGACTCACAAAGTATTACCATCTACTGCATGCTGCAGGATTTTTCAGTGCTGTGGGTCATGGATACTGTGGGTCCACAGATTAAAAATTAGGAAGATCAGGAGATCAACCCATCAAAAAAAATGATGTGAGGAAGCAAATTGGTGCATGCCTGTGTGTCAGAGCTTCTTCCAGAAATCAAAATACTTGTGTAATTTAACTCTTGCACCAAAGTCACTGAGATCATCAAAGTGCTCTCCCTCCCTTTCCTGAAGATGAAATTGGCTTTTACATGCATGCATTTTCCAGCATTAAAGTATACTGTTTCAAATTAACGACTTTCCACAAAACATTTAAACTTAGAACCGTGGACATTTACAGCACAAGAGGCACCATTTTTGTGCTGGCCAAAATTCCACGCGTTTTTCACTTTTTGGAGTTTAAAAAAATGACGGATTATCTTATTGAAACATGGAAGTGTAGCAGGCTAGATGTTGAGATGTTTCCACCCAGTGAAAGAGTCACCAACCAGATGATAAATTCACATCAAATGGGGATTGGCCAGTAATACTGAGTTTTTGGTAAATACTGAATGTGTAGTAAATTTTCTCCACAGAATGTTTTGAACCAGAAGGGTGGTAAATCTGTGGATTTTTTTGCCACAGAAGGCTGTGGAGGCAAAGTCAGTGGATATATTTAAGGCGGTGATAGATAGATTCTTGATTAGTATGGGTGTCAGAGGTTATGGGGAGAAGGCAAGAGAATGGGGTTAGGAGGGAGAGATAGATCAGTCATGATTGAATGGTGGAGTAGACTTCATGGGTCGAATGTCCTAATTCTAATCCAATCTCTTATGATCTTATGAATTATCTACTCACAATCCATCTTCTCCAAGGTCCTGGTGTACTTCCATGCACCCAAGGAATAATGCCAATGGCAGTGGCTGCTCACTCATAAAGAGCAGGCAGTAGGAAGTTGGCACATGGGCTGTTGTACATTATCTGTGTTCATTTCCTCCACCACATCAATTTTGACTAATTTGACTGCTCTATCCTTTCCAAATAAATACTAATTGTGTTTCTAGATGACATTGAATGGTGCTTACAATGTAATTTCATATTTCTGTAACTGGCTGAGGAACAGTAGTGGTAAACTTTATTTGGATATCTATGAAAATAATAGGTAAATGTAATCATTGGGTATTTTGCCCATCATCCAACCCACATTCAGCATGGTAAAGGGGTTGTCCCACTTGGGCGACCTACTCGGTGAATTAAGAAGTGTGCCTTCAACCTCGAGGCCACTCGCCTGGAAAACACACACAAACACGCACGCACGCACGCACACCCCCCCCCCCCCCCCCCCGCCCCGCAAAAGCTGGGGTGTGCTGTCTGAACTTCACACCCGCGATGAAGAGGAAGGTAAAACGGCTGCACAGTAACGATAAGTCCTTTAGAGAGCGGGGGGGGGGGGGGGAGAGAAGGAGTGGAGATTATTTTAAGAAGTATGATAATGTTTAGCGGGCATTTTATCTACCGGTCGGTTTTCCTCTGTCCTGAAAACTGCAATGAGCCAACCAAAATGCTCGGTCAGTAAAGGAGATTGCCTATGGCTGCCCTCAACTGCCTATAACTAAATAGCGACCCCACACCACTGCACCATGAGTTCAAAAGAACCATGCCAACCAAATTTTACTGCAGAAAATGTTTCAACATGCTGAAAAATTTTCCGCGACCTCGCTGAGGCCACGAGTATTCGGGAACTTCCATCGAGCATGAAGGAGAGTTTCAGCGACCTCCTAGGACCACGTGTCGACCATGCTGCAAGTTTGAAGGTCGAAGACACTCTTCTAAACTCGCAGATTGGGTGGATCAAGTGCGACAGCCCCTTAACTGCTCTCAGTCACTGTCCAGTAAAGCATCAATCACTTGAGATGACTGGCTCGACAAAATATCGTATAGGGAAGCTGCTAGATCTGCAGCTTAAAGTGCTGTTCAAAGTGATGGCCATCTATATAACTTGGTGTATTTGGAATATTCCTAGTTTTACCCTATCATCTGTCAAATGCAACAAAGAAACACATTTGAAATGGTAGGTTAATCACAGTCCTATGGAATTGCCTGAATCTCTCCTGTACGACTATGAGACATTAGTTATGTACCTTAAACAATTCACTCCTCCTAACAGGATTTCAATCAGTCCTAAGACACTCAGCCTAGCCCATCGAACAAATGCTTTTAGTTCCCCTTTTTTATCACTGGTGCCTGACCATCAGTGAGAATGTGAATAATTGTAGAAGAAAGGATGAATGCAGTTTTTTAACTTGCTCTGTGATTTCCAACCCCATAATAATAATTATGAGATCATCTTCTATTCCACATTTAGTCCTTTTTCTTGCAAGATCAAAATTACAAACATGTAATACCAGCAAGATGTTCAACAGTGTATCCAGGAAATTACAGGTATATTGTCTCTGATTTTCCTCTTTACTTGATAAAATTCTCCCAACAGTTGCACATTTGCAGAATTTATGCTGAAACCAGCCATCTGTTGTGATTTCAGAGAGCAGGATGAGTGCTGGCCAGGTTCCCAGTTCCATGCCATTATGTGATTTTATGAGCATAATGCATGCAAGTCTCTGGTGTTTTGCAACATACTCTGTGATCCTAACTTGCAAGATTTTGGTGTTACATTGTAAGTATATTTTTGAGCCAGCAATATGTGCATAGGTGTGTATTTGTTAATGAACTGATTGTTGTCCCAACACTTACCTATATCAACTTGGGTCTCAGTACACTGGTCCCTATGTTCACACATAAAGGCATGAGCAGCAGTTTGTGGTAGCTCAGTGCTATGCGCATCAGAGCATTACATACTGAATATAGGGCAGCTCCAATTGTAAAACACCTCAATTGATGTAAGACACATCGGAACCGCCTAACGTTAGGAAATGCTCCAGCTAAGTGGCAGTGATGTCTTGCTTCCTATTCACATTAACACATGTGAAAGCAGAAAGTTTATTTCAGGTTAGAAATGTGTTAATATCTTTGAATTTGTGATTTGAGAGTTATATGGGCCATGTGATTACCCTAACAAATATCCATGAAACACTGTTCCAGATTATGCATGCTTGTCAGGGCCAAGCAAGCAAGTGAGAATTTTAATCTACTAACCCACATGTTTTTGAAAAATCAAACAAAATCCATGCAGTCTTAGGAAGAACATGGAACCTTCACATGGACAGCATCAGTGATCAGGATTGAACCTGAGTTACTGGAGCAGTGAGGCAACCAGATCAACTTTCATTGTGAGAAGCAATCCTTATTGAACAAGTGACTTATCTGAATCATGCCCCTATACTTAGTGGAGGGCTGTTATCAATGGAGTTCCACAGGACTCCATATCTTTATCCCCCTGTTGTTTGAAATGTATATGACTGATTTCCTCTTAAATGTAGGATAATTATGAAGAAGTTGGCGGCTTATACAAAACATTTTGGTGTGGCTCTGATTGGAGAGGAAAGTTCCAGTACCTCAAGAGTCAAGAATGTTTAATTGTGCCAGCAACAGAACTATGACATATGTACCAGCAGCAGAACTATTAAATTCTTACCTCCTGTTACAGGACCATTAATGTGATAACACTCAGATAAATATGTATTAATCAATAATAAAATTAATCAATAATAATAAATACATAGATTAATTAATGATTAAAGCAGGCACGTGCCATCAGGGTAGGCAAGGTAGGCACTGCCTACCCTGACTAAAATTATGAAATGGCAATTATTAAATATAAATAGTAAAGGCATATGAGAATTATGCCTATCTAAGAGATCGATCTCCTAGGTAGGCATAATTCTCCGTGCCTTTCATCCGCAGCGCTTGTAACACGGGGAGCTCTGTGCAGCCCACGTGCCGTCAGCGCTGCCTGAAGCCATCAGTTTCATGCGGGGCTTAAGGCAGCAGAATTTCTGCCTTTGCTGCACTGCGCATGCGCATCAGTCTACTGCGCATGCGCAGCCCAAGTTTCTTGGCGGGGTTTTCAACCATGGTTTGTCGTGTACCAATGATGTGGTAAGTACATTTTGTGATTTTTTTTTAATACCGTATTTCCCGGGGTGTGTGTGTGTGGGGGGGGGGGGGGCGGGAGAGCTCCTTCCACAGCGTTTGGGGAGTCTGGCCCGGGGTAACGTTGCGGGGAGGGTACGAATGTTATGAATGAGGGGTCGGGAGCATCCACTTGCGACGCTCCTTGCACGGAGGCGCTCTGAGGCCGTGGGGGGGGGGGGGGGCGGAGAGAAGTAGCTCGCCACCTTAGCTCCTTCTGCCGGTCCCCGGCCACCTCTGGCAGCTCTCCATCTAAAAAACTCTCTCCTGCCACTCGCTGGCCTCATGCATGTCCTTAAATTCTGACAGCGCGATTAAGGTTACTCGGCTGTGGGAACTTAAGGATTTGCAGGACGCCGCTGAAATTAGCGAAGTCGGCAAACGACAGGTGACGGGTGTTCCGACAGAGAGCACTGCCAAAGGTGAGCGGGCCGGCAGAAGGCGCTGAAGTGGCGGCCAGTTCAGCTATCGGGTCCCGGTGGCCGCTCCCCGAGCTGCTTCTATCCCCAGCTACAGTGCGTGTCTTCGTGCCCGGAGAGCTGCGGCAGCGGTGAAGGAGTGAAAATTCCAGTACTTTGTGATAAGTACTTTCTTGCGATTTTCACCATTGCTCCTCACATGCCTACAGCCTACAGCCTCTATATATCGCTCAGACCCTCTAGTCCTGGCACCTTCCTCGTAAATGTTCCCTGTGTCCTTTCCAGCGCTGGCAGTATCCCCGATGCCCTCCTTCTCAACACTCGTGCCCTCCCCACAATTTTACCCCTGGCACAGACTCTCCACACGCTGTGAAAGGAACTGTCCCCCCAATTGGTCTCGGACTAGGAAGCCTTGGGCAAATTGAAATGTCACTGTTTTTATTTATTTATTTATTTATTTAACGGGGAGAACAATCTGCGCATGCGTGGTTTAATTTTTTTTAAAGCGGATTGAGTGCCTACCCTGAGTAATTACTCACGGCACGTGCCTGGATTAAAGGATGCATTAGCTGGGAATAGAGATTAATGGAATTCCATCCAGACAATATCAGGTAATGCATGTGGAAAAGTGCAATTCAGAACTAATCGGCGAAGTTGTGGATGTTGAAGAAGGCTGTCCAATGATACAACGGGACATAGATCAGTTACAGATATAGGCAGAGAAATAGCAGATGGAGTTTAAGCCAGGCAAGTCTGAGATGTTGTACTTTGGGAAATCAAATGAAGGGGAAAGTATACATTTAATGGCAAGACCATTAACAGCATTGAGAGATCTTGTGGTTCAAGTTCATAGCTCCCTTAAAGTAACAACATGAGTAGATAGAGTGATAAAAAAAATATGTATTGTTTTGTTTGCCTTCATTGGTTGTGGCATTGAATATTAGAATTAGAAGCTCATGTTGGTCCTTTATAAAACTTTGATTAGGCCACATTTGGATTATTGTGTACTGTTCTCCATTAGCAGAAAGATGTGTAGAGTTTGGTGAGTGTGCAGAAGTACACTAGGATAGTGCCTGGATTTAAAAATATTAGCTTTAAGGAGAGGTTGGACAAACTCAAACAGCTTTCCCTCGATCATCAGAGGCTGAGGGAAGAGAATCGATTAGACAGTCCGAATCTTTACTCCCAGTGTGGAAATCTTGATTATTGTTGGTAAAGGAAGAATATGGAGCACATGCAGGCAGAAGGGATTAGTTTAAATCGACATCATGTTCGACACTCATCATGGGCTGAAGGACCTGTTTCTGTGCTGCTCTATTCTATGTTCAATGTAATAAATGGGAGCACACCAATCAGCCTGGATCTCAGAGGGGCCTTAGTCGATTGCCTATAGGTCTATAAAAGCTAACAAATCAATATGCTGGTTAAAAGGGCCTGCAGGAAAGTTTATTTCACTGGCCGAGGCACAGAATAAAGGAAGAAAGAGAAAATGTTAGGATTTTACAACACATTTTAACTCACAGCTTGAGTAAGTACCTATAGTTCTGATCACCATGTTACAAGAAGGATGTCATGGTACTGGAAAGGGGATGTGAAGATGTTGCCGAGAGTGAAACACTCATCAGTGAGGGATGAACGGATTGGTGGGTTTGATTTCTTTGTAACCGAGAAGGAGGAGTCGCATTTGAAATGTATGCAACCATACATGTATGCAAAAATAAGCTATGTTCTTTAGTACAAAAGATCATAAGACAGGGACATGGATTTAAAATAATTGGTGGAATGATTCAGGAGAAGAAACGGTGAAATGTTTTCATCATGATAACTGTATGGATCTGGAACTCTGTGACTGAAAAGATGGTAGTGGCAAAATCTGCCTTTGCAACAACAAAAAGTACTTGAAGAACTGTGACCTGCATTGCTGTGGACCTGGTGCTGGAGGGTAGGATTGAGCTGGAGTGCACGTGAGCTTGTGCACGGGATTGTCTGAAGAGCCTCCTTACTTGTTATTAATTTCCCACTGCACAATTTTGTATTAATACCAAGTAGCATCAAGCAGCTTTGCTGAAATATCTGCAACACATCAGTGACATGGACACCGACAGGAAGGGATAATTGACTTCATGAATTTATATGATACTTAGGTGACAATTTCCATAAGCAGACGACATTTTAATCAAGTTTTCCTGTGAGTCCATTCATTTTGTGTTGCACTGTGAACAGCAGAAATTAATGAACCTCTAATTTATATAAAACGCAAGCTTCTTAACACGTGTCATTTTGTATTTCTAAATGATATTTAGCTTTAATCATGTTTTATTGTTATTTTTTAAAATTAATTAGAAGCAATTACATAATAAAAAAAGGTGCGTGTTCATTGTTGACATAATAAAAATCATTTTATTGAAGAAGGGTTTCGGCCCGAAACGTCGCCTATCTCCTTCACTCCTTAGATGCTGCTGCATCCGCTGAGTTTCTCCAGCCTTTTGTGTAATCTTTGTAGATATACATAATCAGTATTATTATTACATATTATTATACATATCAGTATTATTTATATTAATAATTGCATAATAATTGTGCTTCTTTTTTTTTCCATTTTTTAAAAGGTAGAAAATAGTAGAAAAAGATTAAACAAAAAAATATATATATAAAAAGTTGGGAGTGAATTGAATATTCTACAGATTTTACATCGTTGGAGATATATCTGCATTTTATGAAATGTACTACTTCATCTATTCTTCGATTCTGGTTTCAGTCGGGTTCTCGTGCCGAACCAGTTTGTCCCTTCAAATATTCAATAAATGGGGACTATATTTTTTTTAATAGTTCTTGTTTGTCCATTAAGACAAATGTTATTCTTCCCAAATATAGGGTCTCCAACATTTCTGTGATCCACATTTTAATTTTGGGGGTTGTAGAGCCTTTCCAAAATTTTAATATTATTTTTTTCCCAATTATTAAACTATAATCAATAAAAATTCTTTGATTCAAAGTCATGAATTGATTTGGTTCCGTTATTCCTAATATTATTAATTTTGAGTCAGGAGCCATTTTGGTATTGACGATTTCTGAGATTATCTTAAAAATTTCCATCCAAAATTATTAATTTTTATACAGCTTACGAATGAGTGCATTAGGTTAGCCTCTAAGTGTTGACATTTATCACAAATAGGGGAAACACTTGGAAAAATTCTATTCAGTTTTGTTTTTGAATAATGCAGTCTATGGAATACTTTAACTTGTATTAAAGAATGTCTAGTATTTAACGAACAGTGATGTATATGTTGTAAGCTTTCATCCCAAATTTCTGGACTAATTGTTTGACCTAATTCATTTTCCCATGATTGCCTATATAAATCCGTCTTTGGAGCATCACTATCTAATAAAATACTATAAATATGTGGTATCAGTTTTTCTGTGTTTGGATATTTATTCAAACATTTATCAAAAATGTCAATCTTTCTAAATCTATATTCATTTGTAATTGACTTAACATAGTCTCTGATTTGTAAATATCTAAAGTAATCCTTTGATTGAAGCCCATACATTTGTTGTAATTCCTGATATGAGAGAAATGTATTTTTCCTATAGAGATCACCTATCTTTGTAATTCCATGGCTTTTCCATTATAAAAAAACCCCTTATCCATCCATGAGGGTTTAAATGCTGCGTTGTTTACAATAGGAAGAGATAGTGGTATATAATCCAATTTTAATGTTTTCTTTATTTGTTTCCAAGTACGTCTTCCACTGTCTATTATAGGGTTTTCTTTATAGGTTTTTTTGCTTAATTTGGTAATAGCAAATAGAATTGACCCAATTTCAAAAGGTAAACAATCTTCTTTTTCCATTTTTAACCAGTCTGGTTGTTTATCTAATTCTTCCAACCAAAAGTTCATATTCTTGATATTAACTGCTCAGAAATAAAACACAAAATTCGGTAATGCTAAGCTTCCATTTACTTTCGATTTACATAAATGCTTCTTGTTTATTCTGTGGTTCTTATAATCCCATATAAAATTAGTAACTATAGAGTCAACCTTTTTAAAAAAAAAGTTTTTGGGAGATATATCGGGATTAATTGAAAAAGGTATAATAGTTGCGGGAGAAAAATCATTTTTATCGCATTAATTCTACCCATCATTGAAATGGGTAATGTTTTCCAATACAAAATATTCTTATCTAATTTATTCAGTAAAGGCGGAAAATTAGATTTAAATAAAGAAGTATATCTCTTTGTTACATAAATTCCAAGATATTTAAGTTTTTCTGTTACTATTTTAAAAGGGAATTGTTGTAAAATATGTGGGCTACTTTCCATTATTGGCATAATTTCGCTTTTGTTCCAATTAATTCTGTATCCTGATAATGAACCATATTGAGTTATTAAATTTAGTAAATTTGGGATACTACCTTCAGGTTTAGTAATGTAAAATAAAAAAACATCCTGTTTGATCCGGGTGTATTAATTTATTAATCACTATCCTTAATCTTTGTGCTAGGATTTTAGTTAATATTTTCTGATCAGTATTTGAAAGAGCTATAGCTCTATATGATCCTGGATCATCCAGATCCTTATCTATTTTTGGTATAAGTGTTATAATTGATTCATTTAACTTTTCTGGTAATTTTTGTTGAGTATAGATATGTTTGTACAATGTCTTTAAATGCAGAACAATCAAATCATAAAAGGTTTTATAAAATTCCGAGCCAATGCCATCTGGTCCCGGCGATTTACGATTTTTTAAATGATCTAATAGACTCTTCAATTTCTTTTACTGTTATTTCCGCATCTAATAATTCTCTAACTTTCAAATCTAACCCTTTAAGATTGCATTTTTGTAAAAATGCTTCTATCCTGTCTGGTTTTTTATAGTTTAAGCAGAATAAAGATTTTGATAGTATTGTAAAAAATCTCTTGTTAATATCCTTAGGAGTACAGAGGAGATTTAAGTTACAGAGAAAATTTGAACAAGTTAGGTAGGAAAGATTCAAACAAAAGGGCATGACATGAGAATTAAGGGACAGAAGTTTAGGGGTAACATGAGGGGGAACTTCTTTACTCAGAGAGTGGTGGCTGTGTGGAATGATCTTCCTGCAGAAGTGGTGGAGGCAGGATCGTTTTTACATTTAAAAGTAAAGTGAATAGGTATATGGACGGGAAGGGAATGATGGGGTATGGTCTGAGTGCAGGTAGATGGGACTAGGGGAAAATAAATGGTCGGCACGGACTGAAAGGGCAGAGAAGGCCTGTTTCCGTGCTGTAATTGTTATATGGTTATATGGTTAATGATTTTCCTTTGTCTGATTTAATCTTATGTATTGTTTTTTCCCCATCTAGTTTCCATAATTGACGTGCCAATAGTTTTTGAGGTTTATCTCCAAATTCAAAATGTAATTGTTTAGTATATTGATAAAATTTAACAACTTGATCTGAATATATTTTATTTAATTTGTATTTCAAAGCTTCAATTTTATTACGTTTTATTGTAGTTGGTGTAGTCGCATTCTCTATGTCTAGTTGTTTAATTTCCCTCTCCAATGCTTGTTGCATCCCCCGATTCTTTTTATTATAAAATGCTTGGGAAGAATCACGGCTCCCCGCGTAAATGCTTTAAATGTTTCCCATAGTAAAGAAGGATAAGTTTCAGGACTATCGTTTGTTTCAAAGAACATATTAATCTGTTTAGTAAGATATACCTGAGATGATTTATCCTTTAAAATCTGTGGATTAAGTCTCCATTGTCCTTGTTTCTCCGTACTTCCATTTATTTTAATCATAAATGTTAAAGGGGCATGATCCAAAATTATAATATTATGGTATTTTGAATTATATGTAAATGGAATTAGCTTAGAATCCACCAAAAAAAAATCTATTCTTGAATATGTTTTATGTACCGGTAAATAAAATGAATATTCTCTTCCAGTTGGGTTTTCTATTCTCCAGACATCTTTGATATTACTAGTATCTATATATGCATTTAATAGATTACTGGAGTGGGATTTTGTTTTTCGTTGTCTTGATGACCTATCTAAATAGGGATCTAATGTACAATTTAAGTCTCCTCCAATTATTAAATTATGTTGGGATAATTCCGGAATTGTATTAAATATTTTCTTAAAAAACAAAGGGCTATCAAACTTCGGTCCATAAATATTAATAAGAGTCAATTTTTGTGCATATAGTTCACCTCGTATCATAATATATCTACCATCACTGTCCGTTATTGTTGATATATGTTTAAAAGGTATCCCTTTACGGATTAGTGTTGCAACACCTCTGGATTTGTGTGTAAATGAAGAGTAATATGCTTTATCAATCCATTTAGCTTTCAATCTATGTTCTGCATCCTTTTTTAAATGGATTTCTTGGAGAAAAATTACATCTGTTTTAAGTGCTTTTAAATGTGCTAGTACTTTACCTCTCTTAATTGGTTTGTTGATATCCTTAACATTCCAGCTACAAAATGTTATACCTTCACCCCCGGTCTTCATATTTAAGTCTTGCATCTTTTGTTTAGGGAGGTCTATAGAGAGCAAATGGTTCAGCTCGACAAGCCCCACCTTACTCCCGAACCTCAAATAGATGAATCCTAAATCCCATTGATATTTCTTACGTATATATCTCCATTGATAAAGCTCATGATTCCATTCTAACTTAAAGTTATAATAAAGTATTATATTAAAAAAAGGATAGATTAAAAGGTTAGTGGTGTGCAAAAACAAAGAAAAAACTACATCTATTAGTAGTGTGGTTAGCGATAGCCATACTAACATGGCTAACCATCTACCGACTTCCGTAGTCGATGTAAAAAAAAACTTAACTAGCTCCATACTCTCTTAAAAATAACATTTCCGTAACGATATTTTACCGGGGGGGTAATAAACATTATAGGTTACAAAATATTCAGATTCCATTAGTCAAATATATTAAAAAAATAAGAATTAGAAGAGAAAAAAAAAATCTTCCCAAAGGGGGAAAAAAAAGTGGAGTAAAAGTGAAGAAAAGTGAAATTTAACTTTAAATCCAACCATTTAGCTAATTCTAAGTAATTCAAATGTGAGTAATTAGTGACTGTTAATAATAATTATTAATAGCACCGCGCAATAATATTAATATTTATTAGTTATTATGTTAATAATGTCCGTAGAAAAGGCCTTATTCAGCATCCATCTCCAGTTTCGATTGTCCTTGGGTGTAACCGGGCCTTAAAACCATCCAGCCTCACACAGTTACATTATTTGTTGACATCATTTATTTTGAAAATAATGTTCAGTCATCAGGCAGGCTTAATCTTCTGAGCAAACTCCAGTGCTTTCTCCGGCTTAGTGAATAAGTGTTCTTTATTATCGTGGGTAACTCTTAATGTAGCCGGATACATCAGACCATACTTCAATCCTTTCACCTCCTTCAGTTTATTCTGTGCCTCTTTAAACTGCGTTCTCTTCCTGGAGACCTCCACAGGGTAATCTCGGTAGATACTGATCTTATCTCCCTCATACATATGATTGCTGGTACAGACAACTTTCTTCATCATCTCCTCCAGTACATGGTCGTATTGTACCTTTACTATCATTTGTCTTGGAGGGGCACCCAGTCGTGGACGACGTCTCATCACCCTGTGTGTTTGGGCTAGCCGAGGCTGATAATCCAAGTTTAAAGCTTTTTGAAGTAAGTCTGCTGTAAATTCACGGGGGTCTCGATCCCCCTCTCTCCCTTCTTGGATACCCATGATTCTTAGGTTTAGACGCCTCTGACGTCCTTCCAGCTCCATGCATTTTTCAGTTATTTTGCTCAGTAGGTCTGATAAGCATTGGTTTTCTCTGATAAGCTGCTTTGTTGTTTCAGCACTTGTTGAAGCAATCTCCTCCAGGTTTGGGATGGCTGTAGCATGTTGATTCAATGCTTCCTGAGCAGGCTCCATTCTTGCATTAAAGTTAGTCTCCACCGAGCTGATTTTAACCTCCGTCTCCACATCCATCTCTGTAATTTGCTGGCTCAGCCTTGCTTCTGTTTCCGACCTCTGTTTTTCCATTAATTTAAGGACTGTGGAGTTAATTTCTTCCTTCATCTCCAACTTTAACTCCTTAAACTCTTCCTTAAAATTTTGAAGTTCTTCTCTGACATTTACTCTCTTCATTTCTTCTTTTAGCTCTTCCTGAGCTAGTGTTATATTTTTAATCTCCTGAGCAAGAAAAATCCTAAAATTTTTATCTCAGATGATTTTTTAGACTTTGGTTTTTTCGAGACATCTTCTTGGGATGATGTTGTACCTGAGGTCGAGGCTTCAGTCGGGCCTTGTTCTTCCATTGTCGGTTTTTGCCTTACCGGCCATTTCAACTGTTTTGGGGAGGAAGTGCTGTGTAGACATACCGGAGTCGTGTGCCTGATGACGTCACTCACTCGTTACAAGCAGCGTTGCAGGCAGCCAGTGCAGAACAGCAGGTAGGCCCGTTTTATTCCTGTTTTTCTTGATTTTTAGATGGAGCTAGCTGGCGCTGGACTCTAACTCTCCATAGCGCCACCGGAAGTGTTTAATCATGTTTAATAAAGAACTACAGATGCTGGAAAAATCAGAGAGACAAAAATGCTGGAGTAACTCAGCGGGTGAGGCAGCATCTATGGAGCGAAGGAATAGGCGACGTTTCGGGTCGAGACCCTTCTTTAAGCTTTAATCATCATCAGCCAAAAATATTGACAGTCATTCAAGATCAGGAATAGATTTTTTTTTAATGAAACATATTGATAGAAAAAATTAATCTGTTTTACAAAATTTTTGCTGGGAGAGACGTCACTCATTTTAGAACAAAGTGCTGGAGTAACACAGCATGTCTGGAGAACATGGATATGTGACTTTCCAGGTCGAGACTCTTTTATAGACATTTATTCTCCAAAACAACTGAGTCACAACCATATAAATTTCTGCAGTTAATAAAAGAGAAAACAGAGTCATATCTGAGATATTTTTTAAAAGTTAGCCACTTAAACAGCACAGGATATCAACACAAAACCAAAAATGTTCAGTTTTGTGGCAAATCTCCCTTACCTTCTGCTGGGAAACAGAGGACATATCATACTTGCGACCATGTGCATGAACCTTGTCCCCAGCGAAAATGCTGCTTCAACTCACCTTATTAAAAATCTCCAATTTCCTTTGTTGCAGCATGCACAAGATACTTTGCCGGTTGTCTCTGTGTTATGCCATTAAGCAGTGTCCTGGGAGATTCTTCAGAGGTTTTAGTAGTCATTGATCTTTCAAATGTAATGAAAAATGTGTGCCTGAATTTTTGACTAAGCACTTGTGCAGAGAAGGAATCAAACCCAGCTTCAAATGAGCCATCAACACTTTAAAGGTGATGCGCGATCACGACTGCCCTTAGTTATTAATTCATTCCTTAATCTTTTGACTGCTGCCACTTCCAAGGAGATGACTATTTTCTTGAGTGTCCTCATTTTTTTCATCTTCTCGCCTGGTGAGGCTGTACCAAACACTAAGTGCAGTTATAAAACAATTCAAATAGACATAGATTTATCCAGCTTTAAATGTAGAGGTATTAATATTTAAATTATGATCTTTGGAAAAGAAACATATATGCCTGCTTGCCCAGTTGTCATTTTTTCATTGTTCATGTCCCACCTTTCTCCTTCTGGTGTCCATAATTTTATACCTATTTACGACTGTCTAGTTTCTGGTCATCCTATTTTTGATGACCAAAAATATTCAAAATAATTTATGTGTTTAGGTGCTCTGTCCTCATAAATATGTGGGAATTAATTAACCTGCAGAGATCTAAAAGGCTCTATACAAATGACATCTCCCAAAATAGAAATGGCCTGGTTTGCCAAGTTTGCTGTACACTTCAATGTGTGCAGGTAGATTAATCAGTTTGCATGCCATCGATAAATTCACTGACGACACCATTGTTGGACAAATCATGGGTGGTGATGAGTCAGTGTACAGGAGAGTGATCAAGCACGTGGTTGAGCGGTGCCGCAGCTACACCCCTCACTCATAGCCAACAAAAACGAGGAACTAATAGATGACAGACCATGCACCAGTTTTCATGGTTGAGTGAGTTAGCAGCTTCAAACTCCTGGTGTTAACATCTTGAATATTCAGTCATGGGCCCAAAATATAGATATGAGCATGAAAAACGCATGTCAGTCCCTTGTGCGCTTTCAGTAGTTTGGCACTTGGCCTAATACTCTATTGGCAATTATCAATCTCTAAAGGCAATTGGCACTTCGCCTAATACTCTAACACTATTCTAAAGATGCACTGGTATCCTGACTGGTTGCCACATGGCCTGGTATCAGAATTCCAGTACATAGGAGAAGAAGAAACTGCAGAGATTTGGTGGATTGTGCCCATTGAAACCATCTATATGAGGCACTTTCTCAAAAAGGCGGCATCTATCAGCAAGGGACCACACATTTGGGCCATACCCTCTTCTCGCTGCTACCATTGAGCGGGAGTTAGAGAAGCCTGAAGTCGCACACCCCCAGATTCAGGAACAACTTTCCTACAACCTTCAGGTTCTTGAACCGCCCTGCACAACACTAATCATCAATGCTCCAATTTAATATGCCTCCCAACCCTCTCTCTCTCTATCCTGAGCCACCCTCCACTCCCATCCCAGTGCACAACCATTTCTCCCACAATTCCACCCCTTTGCCCCATCTCTTGACTCCTTCCACTTATTTCTCTCCCTCTGGCTTTACATTTGACTCCTCTTCTCTCCTTATTTGATACCGCTTTGCCTCTCTTTCACTTATACCACCCATCCGTCAATGTAACCTCTCACCTATCACTTCCCAGACTTGACCATGGCCCCAGCTCTCTTTTCCAGTATTCTCCCTGCTACAACAATTAATTTGAAGAAGGCCCAACTCTAGACGCTGCCTATCCATTCCCTCCACAATGCTACGATCCGCTGAATTACACCAGCACTTTATGATTTATCCATTCTGGCATCTGCAGTTCCCTATGTTTCCCTGTCAACTCCATCTCTCCTCCAAATGACAAATTGTGCCATGTCTGGAATCAGCTGCATGGATCTTTGTTGCAGTCCCTCCTTGGCAAGTGCATCTTTTTCTGAAGCAAGGAGATGAATTAATGAATGAATAAGTTTATTGGCCAAGTATGTACACATACAAGGAATTTGCCTTGGTGCTCCACTCGCAAGTAACAACACGACATACAGTAAACTATTAAGAATAAAACTTAAAACATTGAAACATTAGGAATAAAACATTATAGCTTAAACATGTGAATGAAATAAAATACCAGAGCAAAAGGAGGCTTCAGACTTTTGGTTATTGACTAGAGCTACTGCTCGTGGAAAAAAGCTGTTTTTATGTCAAACTGTATCCAATAGTTCATCTACATTCTAACCAAGGCCCTATGGATACTCACTTATTTGGTACTTGTATCTCTGTGTTATTGTCACATTGCTGGGATACAAGAAAAAATATTGTTTTGTTTAGCCTGCAAGTTAATCAAGCCATGCACAAGTACAACACTACCAACAGAGAAAGGAAACGGAATGCAGAACATAGGTTTACAGTTACAGAGAAAATGCAGATAATAGAAGTGCAAGGGCCACAACAAGATAGAGTGGAAGATTAGGAATGCACCCTTAGTTTATGAGGTCCATTCAAGAGAGTGATAACAGGAACGAAGAAGCTCTCCTTGAATATAAGGGGATGTGCTTCCAAGCTTTTGCATCTCCTGTCTAATGTAAGAGGGGAGATGAGTGTGTGACTGATTCTTAATTATGTTGCCTGCTCTCCCGAGGCAAAGGGGAGGGTGAGATGTGGAGAAGGGAGTGATGTGTCCAGAATCTTGTGGTCTTGGGCAAAGCTGTTGCCAAACCAAGTAGTGATGCATTCCCTGTAGGATGTTCTTCAATGGATCAATGGTTCAATGGTCCTTTATTGTCATGTGTATCGAGGTACAGTGAAAAAAAAGCAACAAGATGCAAAACTACATTAAGATTAAACATAAACAGCCACCACAGTGGCGTGTGAGAATCCCTAGGGCACACAGCATAAGCGGAGACCCACAGCCATCAGTTCAATGTCCGGGCCACACACACACGTCTCTTCATCATGATGTGACCAGAGTTGTTATGGATTTTTTATGGTGCATCTACAGTAATTGGTCAGAATTATTTGACACATGCCAAATATCCTTTGTCTTCTGAGGAAGTAGAGTCATTGGTGTGCTTTCTTGGTCACAGCATCAATTTGAATTGTCCAGGAAAAATTGTTGGTGATATTTATGTCATTTCAGCACCATTGATGTAAACCTGGGTCTGTACTCCATTCTACTGTCTAAATTCAATGCCTAATGCCTTTGCTTTGTTGAAATTGATGGAGAAGTCGTAAATGTCATAAGGGATCGGAGCAGAAATAGGCCTTTCAAGTCTACTCCGCCATTCATTCATGACTGATTTATATCTCCCTCCTAACCCCATTCTCCTGCCTTCTTCCTATAACCCCTAGCATCCTTACTAATCAAGAATCTATTTATCTCTGCTTTAAAAATATCCATTTACTTAACACCACAGCCTTCTGTGGCAAATAATTCCACAGATTCACCACCCTCTGTCTGAAATGGGTTCACAGATTGCAGTCTTGACATGCCTACTGTGTACCTGGTTAGTTGTTTAGAGTGTGATTGATAATTAGGGTCAGGTGAGTATTCCTTCTTTTATTACTACAATTCAGTGGACAAAATAGAGGTAAAGACTTTGAATTACAGTAAGCAGTATTGGGAGAGGAATGAGATCCCTAATGCAATTAGTATTGTTTAATTAAGGGCAGAAACAAAAGAGTTTAATTTAAGAGTGATTTTTTCCTACGTGTTACATTTTAAGCAAAAGGGCTCTTTGAAAAATTAAAAGTATGGCAGGGGAGATCACAAGCATGTGTTACATGACCTGAACCATGTGGGAGATTATAAACACTCCTTGGAGTCTGAAGTCCATATCTGCAGAAGGTGGTACTGATTTGGCCAACATGCCATGTTTCAGACCTTAAATGCTTACAGACACCACAGTGCTTCTGTAAGGCTGAGAGTTACATTGAGGGCTAACATTTCAGAATGATCATCTGAAGGCTTAAGAAAATACCTTCAGAGGGGAAATGAGTGGTAACAGTCAGAAGAAGGGGCATTGGCAGATAGACCAGGACAATTCAGAGTCCAATTCAGAGCCGTGGACTCCGGTGGGAAGTGGCCAATTTTAAGTCCAAGCCGCTGAGGTGTTCCAACATCCCGGCGAGCAGGTCTGAGCAGCGGGCTGCCCATAACGGCGACTGCGGAGGGCTCGGGAGGCCCCAGCCACGGGTGAACATCAGAGGAAGAGGACTGACTTTGGTGCCTTCCCTCACAGTGGGAAACTTTTGATTCTGTTGTGTGGGATGTTTTATGTTGAACTCTATCGTGTGTTGTGTTCTTTATTTTATTGTATGGCTGTATGGTGATCACATTTCACTGTGCCAAATGGCACATGTGACAAATAAATGTATCTTGTATCTATCTTGTATCTCTCTCCAGAATAATAATAAACTGAGACTGAGTATTCCTCAGAGTATCCAGAGTTAGGAACATGGGATTGTAGGCTTACTCCGCTGTACAATGAGAGAGGAACAGGTCTCCAAGGGCAGATATTGAAGGGAATTGATGTGGCTCTGTGACCGTGAATGCGAATGCAGGAAGGTATCTTGCTTCCAGGGTCAAGGGTGTAACAGAATTGTTGCAGGGCTTTCAAAATGGGCTGCGTAAACAGAGGTTTTGATCTGCATTGGTATTAACAACATAGACAAATGGACAGATAAGATACAGCACATTAAGGTTAGGGAGCAAGATAAAATTAAACAGTAGGACTTTTCATCTCTGATTACTTCTCGTGCACACATTAGTGAGGTTAGGAATAGGACATAGAATATTGTGTGTGGTGCAGAATATCTGGCTGGTCCAAGGGAAGGGCTTAACTGTCTGGACCACTGGGACAATCTTTGAAGAAGGTGGGACCCTTTACAAGCCAGGCGAACTGTACATGAACTGAAATGTGTTGAATATCCTTGGCTGGAGCATTGTCTAGCATCGCTGGGGAAGGTTTACTTTAATTTAGTGAGGGAATGGGACAGTTTACTCTTGGTAGCTAGGGAGGAATTTGCTCGGATTCTGATTGAGATGTTCCAACATTCTCAGGCCACAGGTGAGGAGCTCATTGACTGGAAAACAATGGATATGATTTAAAAAAAAAGAGACACAAAGTTCTGGAGTAACTCAGCGGGTCAGGCAGTATTGGTGGAGAACATGGATAGGTGATGTTTTGGATTGGGACCCTCCTATGACAAATATGGTTTCTTTATCCAAGAAAGGGCAGGAGGGATGTCATGTAATTATATATTGGGGCACAATTAAGCTACAATTGGAGAGTAAAGATAAATCAAGGATAATTCACATCTTAGTTCTGTGAAGATCTTTTAGAGTTGTTGATTGAATCTTGGAAGAGAAAACAAGTGCATAGATGAGAATGTTTAAGAAGGAACTGCAGATGCTGGAAAATCGAAGGTAGACAAAAATGCTGGAGAACTCAGCAGGTGAGGCAGCATCTATGGAGCTGGGTTTCGACTTGAAATGCTGTCTATTTCCATTGCTCCATAGACGCTGCCTCACCCGCTGAGTTTCTCCAGCACAGATCAGAATACTGTATAGATGAGAATATCTGTATGGATTCCAGTGTGGCTTTTAATGAGGCCTTCTTGGGACAGGCAGCATCTCTGGATAGAAGAAATGGGTGACTTTTTATGTTGTGACCCTTCTTTCAGTCTGAATGAGGGTCACAAAGTGAAACGTCACTCATTCCTTCTATCCAGAGATGCTGCCCGACCCGCTGAGTTACTCCAGCATTTTGTGTCTATCTTCGGTTTAAACCAGCATCTGCAGTATCTTCCTACATCTTACTGATTGAGTTGGAGGTGGAATCGGGTACTCTCTTAATGTTGATAAGCATTTAGGTTACTTTTTGAGTTGCCAAGGAATAGAAATTTCGCAGATTAGTGCTGGAATGTGGGATTCACATAGATAGATTTCATTTCGGAGTCACATGAGTGACTTCGTGAAGACCCCGCCAGCACGCATGCGCGACATATCGTCGCTCGCAGTTGCAGTCGATGGCTGGAGGGGGGAGTGCGCTCCTCCACCAGCCCTTCAAAAAGGACTGCTCAGGTAAGAGGAACTAACCTTGAGTTGGTTAGTTCCTGTGAATCAAATTTTTTGTTCACAGGGACGATGGATAGGAGTTCAAGAAATACCTCCAGCCGCAGGACTTCAGAAAGGAGTCAGCGGCTGCATTCCCCGGAGCTGCCCGCTACAACAGCAGCACCCGCTTGTCGGGCCGGGAAAAGGACGCGGAAGTCGGGGAGCCCTACTCAACCAGGACCCGACTCTCCACCACGGCTATCCATGGAGCCGCACAGTGGTAGGAGCACTGCATGGGAGCAGGGTAGGCAAGACCCTGACTCCCTACCACTGTCATAGGTATAGGGACAGTGAGAAAAAGGTGCGTAAACGTGTTACCTGCTCTGCGGCATGTTCTGTCTCCCCTACTATACAGGTCGCCAGAGGGCGCCACAGGGGAAGGACCGCATGAAAGTCGGAGAGCCCCGCTGCAGCGGCCGGCATCGACTTGCCACCGGAGCAGTCTGCCAGATCGTAGACTGTTGAGGGATCGAGGCCCGAGTCTGGAAGCCCCGCAGGTGTGGCCGGCGCAGACTCGCCACCGGAGGAGCCTGCCAGATTGCGGGCCGGTGGTATATCATCTCGGTCACCGCACCCCGCGTTAGCAGCTGGACATGACCGAACGCCACCTTTGTCCCAGGGGAGGACAGGTGGCAAGCCCTCATGGACGTCGGTGCACCCCGCTTCGGCGGCTGGAACCGACTCCCCACCGCTCATGTCTTTCCAGACAGGCGGGCCGCCACCGTCCGGAAGACTGCAAACCAGCGGCATGTCTACGCGGGAGTCGCTAAACCCCGCTGGAGCGGCAGGCAGCAACATCCTGCCTAGGCACCCTAGTCATTACCTCGACGAGATGCGGGCTGATGGCAGAAGCCTCTGTGGTTCAGGAGAACCTGAAGAAGTCGACCTGTTGTCTGCAGATAGCGGCGGCGGTCGCATTGCCCGTATGGAGGGCATGATGGAGCATCTCCTAGAGCTGAATCGCCAGCAGCAGGACCAGATGCCCTCCAGCTCCAGGAGATATGCAACTGGGCCACCTAGCATGTCCCCATCATCGGTGGGGAGTGCCAGGGATCAGCAGCTGGGTGACATGGAAGGAGGTTTGGCGGAGGGACGTGCAGCACAAGAGGAACTGCTGAATGTGGTCTCCAAATTCGCCCAGCCCAAGCCCTCGGGACAGGGCAAGCTAGTGGCTAGTATTGACTTCCTTACTACACACCACCTGTAGGATCAGGTCCTAACCGAGGCTATGAACAAGTACAAGGCCCCAAACAACTGTATATCATTGAATGTACCAACAGTCAACACGCCCATCTGGGGCAACATCAGTCCAGGAATAAGGGCACAGGAACTTAAATTACAGAAGATCCTGAAAATACTAACGTCGGGGATTACTGCCAGGTCGGTTGACGGTATAGAGATGATGGAGGAGCAGGAAGATGCTCTGGCGTTATTGTGTAACACACAATATGAAATCAACGCTTTCCGGAAAATCGCCATCAAGCCGACTCTTAACCCCAAATTCACGGGGTTGTGCAAGGCATCTGCGATGCCACCACCGAGACAGTTGTTCGGTGAGGACGTGCCTAAACAGGTCAAGGACCTGGACGAGGAGGCGAAGGCAGTCGGTTTGATGGAACCACCTCCCTCCAGCAGGCCGGCAGTGCGCAGACAAACGCCATATGTAAGAACTCGGGGGCCATCTGAAAGACCAGCAAGGACCTACACGCCGGCCCCACCCCAACACCAAAAGCCTTTTTTGGGGCAGGCCAACAGCGACCGGCGTGGAAGATGCGCCAACCCCACAATCCAGCAACACAATGGAACACCAAAGCCCAGAATGTCAGGGCCCGCCGGTAACCACGGAGGTAAGGGGGCCTGGTTCTCATGCAAGTGCTGCATGTTCAACCTCACAAGTTGGTGGGAGGTTACGTCTATTCTGGGATGCATGGAGCTCTATGACTTCAGACTTGTTTATTTTACAAAGTATTCAGGGGTATGAAATTGAATTCATAAATGATCAACATCCCCCGCCTCAACATGTACCAGACTGGAAATTTTCACTTTCCCATAAGGAAATAGCGGAAGGACATGAGGAAATTTTGAGGCTACATGCAAAAGGGGTGATAGAGAAAACGATCTACCACATCTTTACCAAAACTAAAAAAGATGGTGGATGTCAGATTATTATTGATTTAACCCATTGAGGGAGTTAGATGTGGCCCTTGTGGCTAAGGGGATCAGAGGGTATGGAGAGAAGGCAGGTACAGGATACTGAGTCGGATGATCAGCCATGATTATATTGAATGGTGGTGCAGGCTTGAAGGGCCGAATGGCCTACTCCTGCACCTAATTTCTATGTTTCTATTTGAATACTTTTGTGACATATACCCATTTTAAAATGGACACATTTGAAACAGCTAAATCACTGATTTCCAAAGGGTGCTTTATGGCATGCATCGATTTGAAAGATGCATACTATTCAGTATCCATACGGAAACAGCACCGAAAGTTCTTGAAGTTTGTTTGGATGGATCAGCTATGGCAGTATAGAGCCCTACCTAATTGGCTTACTACAGCCCCTAGGTTATTTACAAAAAAATTGAAACCAGTATTGGCATCCCTGAGGAAACAAAACCATATTGTCATGGCATATTTAGACAACATCTTGATTGTAGGAAAGACCACGGAATCAACAAATTTAGCAGTAACAGCTACTAAGACATTGTTTCAAAAATTAGGGCTTGTCATCCATCCAGACAAATCCTAGTTCTACCCTTCACAGGTCATGGACTATCTGGGGTTCACAATTAACACCATTCAAATGATTGTTACCATCCCAGATAACAAGGTAGTAGATGTTATTGAAGCAAGTAACAACCTTGTTTGTGCCAGGAAACCAACAATCAGACATGCTGCTAAGGTAATTAGGAAATTAGTAGCAACATTTCCAGCTGCACGATTTGGCCCTCTACACTATCAAAATTTTCAAAGACCAAAAATTGCAGCATTAAAAACAAATGCTGGACATTTTGACAGGCTTATGCAGCTGCCAATCAAGGCAAAAGTTGAGCTACAATGGTGGGTTGATAATATTCGAGACTCATTCAATCCCATTATTGTACCGAACCCGTCAGTCATGGTACAAACTGACGTAAGCGCCCACGGTTGGGGAGCTACCGACACTACTTCAGGTTGTGGCAGTAGATGGGATTTACAGGAATCTACCCTTCTATTATCACAAGGGATAAACTATTTGGAGATGCTAGGAGCATTTCACGGAGTACGAGCCTATTGCATGAATTGACGTCATACGCATGTCCGTCTTCAAATAGATAACACCACTGTGGTGGCATACTTAAATCATATGTGTAGTATCAAGTCAATATCTTGTGATGAATTGCTAAATTCAATCTGGCTCTGGTGCATAGAAAGAAATATTTGGATATCAGCTACCTACCTTCCAGGTAAGCTCAATACAGAGGCGGACACCAGGTCACGAGTGTTCAACGATAACATTGAGTGGATGTTGAATCCCCAAATATTTGCTAAAATTCTCGCCAAATTTGGGACACCAGATATCGACTTTTTTTGCATCCAGATTGAACCAACAGATATCAATATATGTATCTTGGGAACCAGATCCTGGGGCAGTAGTGATGGACGCTTTCTTGCTGCACTGGGGGAAATGGTTTTTCTATGCATTTCCTTCATTTTGCCTCATCAGTCGGGTGTTGCAGAAAATAAAATCAGATTCTGCAACAGGCATTTTAATAATACCCGACTGGCCTACACAACCATGGTATCCAGTGGTCCTTGAGATGATCAAAGAACCATGGGCACATATTAACAAGTGCCCGGATTTGGTGACTAACCCCACTACAGGGGAATCCCATCTGTGCCATGGTCATCTGAACCTGTTGGCCTGCAGGTTCTGAAGAGGCCACTCCTGCAATATGGACTAACACCTAGGACATGGACACCATTGCTGCATCGTGCAGAGTATCTCACCTAAATCAGGAAATGGGAGGCCTACTGCAGCCGGATTAATATCACGTATGACTCTGCCACGATTCCCCATGTGCTGGAATTCCTCGTGGGGCTGCACCATGATGAGGGCCTCAGCTACAGCGCCATCAACAGTGCTAGGAGCGCACTATCATCTTATCTTTGTATAGGAGTAGGATCTCACCAGCTTGTGTCCAAATTGATGAGGGTTATCTTCAATTTGAACCTTCCCCGACCACGATACAACATCACCTGGGACATAGGGGTAGTATTGACCCTACTCAGGAGATGGTCGCCAATGACTACCATTGGATAAACTCACCTTGAAGATGGTGATGTTAATGGCGCTAACATCGGCTCAGTGGGTTCAGACATTGGAAAAGATCAAATTGGATAACATGGTCTCAACCCCTGAGAGAGTAACCTTCTTTATTGATGAGTTACTCAAGCAGCACAGACCTGGGACTACAGGGCTGCAAATAATTTTTCCAGCATATCCGTTGATGTGAGGCTCTGCATAGCCACCTACATTCGTCACTATATAAAAGTGACGCATACCATCAGGAGAAAGGACTGCTGATCAGCCATAAGAAACCCATTCACAGGGTGACGGTGCAGACGATCTCAAGTTTGCTCAGGGTGGTATTGAATGCGGCAGGTATTGATAATAATATCCTTAAATCCCATTCTACCAGGGCTGCATCCACATCAGCGGCAAGGACCATGGAGGTTCCAATGGACCAAATCCTCGCTACAGTGGCCTGGGCCAGCAAAGCTACGTTCCAGCAGTTTTATAATAAATCTGTGGCCGCTCCTGCTACATTTGCGGAGACAGTGTTATGTACTGGTCACCCAGCAATGTTTATCCCCAAGTGAGGGGTTTTGATTCATGTTAATACATATTACTTTATTTTTTCAGCTTGTCAATTCTGAAATACGTTAACATACTCCTTCCATCAGAATTGCGGCAGTGTGTGAGCATGGACATGATCCAGGGCATGTAATCACAGAGCTTTGAAATCTTCACGAAGTCGCTCATGTGACTCCGAAATGAAATAGTAAGATTAAATGAGAACTTACCAGTTTGAAGGTTGATCTTTATTTTATGAGGAGTTGCGTTGAGGGATTTCGTGCCCTCCGCTCCCAACCCTCTACTAAAAGGTAGATAGAGTCTCTTCAATCTTACTATATTTAGTCATTGTTGTTTAGTTCTGTGATTTCACACCGTTGCTTTAAAGAATGTTGCGCATGCGTGCTGGCGGGGTCTTCACGAAATTCCTCATCGCAACTCCTCATAAAATAAAGATCAAACTTCAAACTGTTAAGTTCTCGTTTAATCTTACTATTAATTGGGGCTGGAAATGGAACACTGGGCCAAAGGGCCTTTTTCCTTACTCTATGACTCTGTGACAATGTATATCCTATGAAATAACTGCAGTTGAATTAGGTGTACTGGCTTCATTTCTTATTAGATAAGGACAGACATGAAATCAAGAAAACTGATTGGACAGTCTCTCAAGATAAGCACACAAAATAAAAGTCTGGGTTTGAAAAACATGCTTTCTTTTGGTCAAATCACATGGTGAAAATGCAGGGACACAATCAATCTTTGGAAGCAGTAAGTAGAAGGAGGATGGAGTTAAAGCATGGAAATAGATTATATGGCCTATTAATCCTTGTCAACAGTTACCCTCCACATTTAGCCCTAATCACATTCACCCAATTGGTTTCCATATTTCTTTATACTCTTACTTTGTTTATCTGATCACTGTAATCTTTAATGCTGACAGTATCTGCCTCAGCCACTGAGCCTAGAAGTGTATTTCACAACCTAAGTACTGCCGCTATGAAGTCTCTCTTACATTATTTTCAAACAGTTTCATAGTTAATCTTTCTTCACAATGTCTTCTCATTCTAGACCCATGAACAAGTGGAATATATTGTTTCCTATCTCGTACGTGCCAAATGGAATATCATTTAAAACCTCTATTACATATGGCCATAATCTGCAAAGTTTTAATGGAAAAAAAGGTTCATTTTTTGTCTTACTCAGAATTTCTAGTTTCTCATGACAAGTAGTATTTAGTGAGTTTTTTGTACCTTCTCCAATGTACTGACTATTGGGAGAAAATCCAATTCTGCCCTCTCATTGAAGTGTTATTAATGATGTAGGTTTAGTGTTTAGTTTAGAGATACAGCATGGAATCAGAGCCTTTGGCCCACTGAATCCACACTGACCATCGATCACTCATTCACATTAGTTCTATATCATCCCACTTTAGCGTCTATCCCTTCACATTTGGGGCAATTTACAGAGGCCCAATGATGTAGGGATCAATGGATTGCAGAATAATCAATGATCATATGTGCACCAGCCAATTGTGTGGCCATTCCCTTAACTCTCGTCTTCAGCCTGTATCTGCCTAAAATCCTGCCCCTCCACAGTGCTCAAAAGCAACCAAGCTTGTGAAAAGCTTTTCTGTAGCCTTGGAGGACTCTGCAGATGGCAATGAAGGTAAACCTCAAGAAACTATGGGCCTAAATTGTCATGTTTGTGCAACACTACCTTGTCAAATGTGGTAGCAGGCCGGTAGCTAGCTGGCAGGCAACAGCTAAAGAACTCCAGTAAAACCCAATGTCTCTTGATTTACTCCTGTTACTCTGGGCTGTGGGTAATAATAAGGCTACAGTTGGGTTCTTTGCTTTCCTTTAATCACATGAAATCACGGTAACAGGTAACGCAATATGCCATCTCCACGTGACCACCAAGAGATTTTCTGTGGTACATAAAATAACTCCCCAATACAACAATTGTAAAAATCTTATACAACAACACTAATGCAATTGGTGGTTATATAACAATAATTATAGCAACAATAACAACAATCATACAAATAACAACATGCACTGCAATAAACTAAGATTACAGAACAATGGAATAGTAAAGAAAAGAGTATTCAATTACAGCACGGAAACAGGCCATCTCGGCCCTTCAAGTCCGTGCCGAACAACTTTTTTCCCTTAGTCCCACCTGCCTGCACTCATACCATAACCCTCCATACCCTTCTCATCCATATGCCTATCCAATTTATTTTTAAATGATACCAACCAACCTGCCGCCACCACTTCCACTGGAAGCTCATTCCACACCGCTACCACTCTCTGAGTAAAGAAGTTCCCCCTCATGTTACCCCTAAACCTCTGTCCCTTAATTCTAAAGTCATGTCCTCTTGTTTGAAACTTCCCTATTCTCAAAGGGAAAAGCTTGTCCACATTAACTCTGTCTATCCCTCTCATCATTTTAAAGACCTCTATCAAGTCCCCCCTTAACCTTCTGCGCTCCAGAGAATAAAGACCTAACTTATCCAACCTATCTCTGTAACTTAGCTGTTGAAACCCAGGCAACATTCTAGTAAATCGCCTCTGTACCCTCTCTATTTTGTTGACATCCTTCCTATAATTGGGCGACCAAAATTGTACACCATACTCCAGATTTGGTCTCACCAATGCCTTGTACAATTTTAACATTACATCCCAGCTTCTATACTCAATGCTCTGATTTATAAAGGCTAGCATACCAAAAGCTTTCTTTACCACCCTATCTATATGAGATTCCACCTTCAAGGAACTATGCACAGTTATTCCCAGATCCCTCTGTTCAACTGTATTCTTCAATTCCCTACCGTTTACAATGTACGTCCTATTTTGATTTGTCCTGCCAAGGTGTAGCACCTCACATTTATCAGCATTAAACTCCATCTGCCATCTTTCAGCCCATTTTTCCAACTGGTCTAAATCATTCTGTAGACTTTGGAAATCCTCTTCATTATCCACAACACCCCCTATCTTGGTATCATCTGCATACTTACTAATCCAATTTACCACCCCTTCATCCAGATCATTGATGTACATGACAAACAACAAAGGACCCAACACAGATCCCTGAGGCACCCCACTAGTCACCTGCCTCCAACCCGACAAACAGCCATCCACCATTACCCTCTGGCTTCTCCCATTCAGCCACTGTTGAATCCATCTTGCTTTTCCTGCATTTATATCCAACAGTTGAACCTTCTTAACCAACCTTCCATGAGGAACCTTGTCAAAGGCCTTGATAGTCCATATAGACAACATCCACTGCTTTACCCTCGTCAATTTCCCTAGTAACCTATATTTGCTAGGTTTACTTTTAGAACCCTTTTTAAACAATGGAACAACATGCGCAGTACGCCAATCCTCGGGGACTATTCCCGTTTCTAATGACATTTGAAATATTTCTGTCATAGCCCCGGCTATTTCTACACTAACTTCCCTCAATGTCCTAGGGAATATCCTGTCAGGACCTGGAGACTTATCCACTTTTATATTTTTCAAAAGTGTCAGTACTTCTTTTACTTTGAAACTCATAGTATCCATAGCTACTCTACTAGTTTCCCTTACCTCACATAATTCAATATCCTTCTCCTTGGTGAATACCGAAGAAAATAAATTGTTCATATCTCCCCCATCTCTTTTGGCTCTGCAGATTGCTGTCTACTCGGTCTCTCCAATGGACCAATTTTATCCCTTGTTATCCTTTTGCTATTAATATAGCTGTAGAAACCCTCTGGATTTACTTTCACCTTACTTGCCAAAGCAACCTCATATCTTCTTTTAGCTTTTCTAATTTCTTTCTTAAGATTCTTTTTACATTCCTTATACTCCTCGAGCACCTCATTTACTTCATGCTGCCTATAATTATTGTAGATCTCCCTCTTTTTCCGAACAAGATGTCCAATTTTCCTTGAAAACCAGGGCTCTTTCCAATTTTTACTGGTTCCTTTCAACCGAACAGGAACATAAAGATTCTGTACTCTTAAATTTTCCCCTTTAAATGTCCTCCATTTCTCCTCTACATCTTTCCCATAAAACAAAATGTCCCAGTTCACTCCTTTTAAATCATCTCGCATCTCGCTAAAGTTAGCCTTTCTCCAATCAAAAATCTCAACCCTAGGCCCAGTTCTGTCCTTCTCCATAATTATATTGAAACTGAAACTGATATAATCGACTCATGCTTAAGCAACCATTAAAGCAATCTGACATTGAGTGGCTTTCATCTGTACTGCAATAGAAGCTATGAGCTACTGTAAATCTGATGCTAAATCATGGTTCAATCCATATGTTGGTGGAGCTCGCTACCATTTGCATGCTTGGAATGGTAGACCAGTGCCTCGTTTGAGGAGCTTTAAGCAGACGCCATTCCCTGGTCTAAACTAATCTCTGGAATGCCTAGACAACAAGGACTCCTACAGTATACTCCTATTTTTAACGAAAGCGCTGACTTCAACACCATAATCTCATCCCATTTCAGATTTCTAGCAACTGATGTTTTGTTTCTTGTGCTTCCTGTGATTTTTTTTCTACATTTCTTTCTCACGTCTTCTCTCTCCAATCTCTGCAATTCTTGATTTCTAACTTATTTTACATGTGAAATGTTATCAATCTGAGATGGTGACATCTCCAAACTCCTGGGACCCTGGAATCAACACATCCTCTGCCACTGGATCTTTGACTTTCTGCCCACACATCACAATCAGTGACCATAGATGAGAACACTTCCTCTACAATAATTTTCAACACCAGTGCCTTGCAAGGTTGTGTTCTCGGTGCCCTACTATACTCCCTATACACTTACGACTGTGCAGCCAAATTCAGCTCAAACATTTAGTTTAGAGATACAGTGTGGCAGCAGGCCCATTGGCCCGCTTAGTCTGTGCCGACCAATGATCACCCATGCACTAGTTCTGCTATCCCAGTTTTGCATCCCACACACTAGGGGCAATTTACACTAGCCAATTAACCTTCAAACCTGCCATCTTTGGAATATGGGGGGAAACCAGAGCACCCAGAGAAAACCAATGTGGTCACAGAGAGAATGTATAAATTCAATACAGACTGCACCCTTAATCAGTATTGAACCTGGGTCTCTGGTGCTGTAAGGCAGCAACTCTACCATTGTGCCATTGTGCTTCCCCTATCTCCATCTACACCTCTGCTGATGATACCACTGAAGTGGGCTGAATCACGAATAATGACTAGATGGAGTACAGGAAGGAGATAGAGAACTTAGCAACATGGTGTCAGGACAACAACTTCTCCCTCAATGTTACCAAGGCAAAAAAGCTAGTTATTGACTTCAATTGTGGTGGAGTATATGCCCCAATCAGCATCAATTGTGCTGAAGTGGAAATAGATGAGAGCTTCAAGTTCCCTGGCATAAATATTACCAATGACATGTAGTGGATCAGCCATATTGAAATGACAGTCAAGAAGGCACACTGACACCTCTCCACAGGAGATTGAGGAAATTTGGCATGTCTCCAGTAACTCCTGCTAACTTCTACAGATGCACCATTGAAAGCACACTGTCGAGTTGCATCAGAACTTTCTTTGGGAACAGCTTTACCCAAGACCCTAAGAAATTGCAGAGAGTTGTAGATGAGGCCCAGTCCACCACATAGGCCAGGCTCCCCTTCATTGACTCCATCTATATTTCATTCTGTCTTGGAAAAGTAGCCAACCTAATCAAAGACTTGTCGCACTCTAAGCATTGCTTCTTCTCTCGGCTCCCACTGGGCAAAAGGTACAGACGCAAGACCCACATGGTCACATGGAGAACTTCCAATCTCTACACAGTTGCACCAGGGGTCATGATTGAAACTGGATCGTCAAAGATGTGAAGCAACAGCATTTTACATATTAATCACAATAGGGAAAGAGGATATTTGGCATTTTTATACTGTGCTGGCTCTCACATCAATCCTCACAGTCACTTTCTCCTTCCTATTTCAATGTAGCCTTTTCACTCTCAAATGCTGATCAACGTTTTCCTGATTCTGTTACCACCCACCTACAGAGAGGGTAATTTAAGTAGCCAATTAATTTACAAGTATGACTTTTTGGGAAGAATGCAATGTACCTGGCAATAACCTGTATGATCACAGTGAGAACGTGTCTCAAGGGGAAGGCCTACCAATCTTTGGTGAACACAGGAGAATTTTGCCAGAAGTCAGGTGCTAGCCCCCATACCTAGACTTGCATAGATCGATACAAGCTTTCCAATTCACTTATGGACGGAAACAATGAAGAGATCAGGATGATGAGGATCTCCTCTTTGAAAAGCGTAGTCATAACTACTCTCAGCACCACTTTGACTCAGCTGTTGACAGCAATTGCTAAAATTACACCTCAGGAGCATGCACTAATGTGATAAATGATGCATTAGTTGGACATTGCAATAATATTGAGGCACGCACAAAAATATTAGGTACACAGTTCTCGAGCTTCAGAATTCCAGTTCATGTTTCTCACTGTGAATTAATTTTTAAATCACTTTTTATAATATCAAAATGCGAAGTGCAATAATCTGAGCATTTAACCTTTGGCTACAGAGCGCTTTTCCAGTAATATAAGATGATTTGCTACTTTTATTTTTATGAGAGCTCTCAATAGAATCTGGCAACTGCATTCCTATAATTAAATAAATAGAAATGGAACAAACATTCCAACTGTTTGTCTTAGATGTAATTTAATGTCTTTTTTTTTCAATATCAGTTCTAGGACATAAACAGAACATCGAAGCTTCATTCTTCACTGTCAAATTATGTCTCTTTGTCCATCTGAATAAAATTCTGACTTGGAATTGTAGAAACTGCTAAATTCCCCAAAACGGGGAAAGGGATCATAATGGGATAAATTAATGTCTCATCACAGGCAATGCTTTGAATCTATGTTGCTAGTTGTTTGGAATCGTTTTATGCAGTAGGTATTAATCACACTTTTCATACCATAGCTGCACCCATTGACAAGGCATCACTTGATGCCAAAGCACCCTTCCACCATAATCCTCTGTCTTTGAGTGAGCCAGTTCTGAATCCATGCAACCAAGTCACCATGAAACACATGGCCTGGATCAGCCTACGATGAGGAATTTAATCAAATGCTTTAATAACATTCATGTCAACAATATCGACTGTGCTACCCAGATACCCAACACTCTCAGTAAAAAAATACATGCTCCACACATGTCCTTTAAATGTACCCCCTCTGACCTTAAAGCTATGCTCTCCAGTTTTTTGTATTTTCATCCAAGGAATATAGTTTTGACTATCGACCCCATCTATGCCTCCTAATTTTATATACTCTTATTTATAAATCATGTTCTGTCTTTGTGCAGCATGGTGGCAGAGCTAAGAGAGCTGCTGCATCACAGCTCCAGTTGACTCAGGAGCAACCCTGACTTCCAGTGATGCCAATGTGGAGTTTGCATGTTCTCCTTGTGACCTCATGGCTTTCCTCTCATATAAAAATAAATGTTGCAACTACAGTTTAAAATATACTTTTCTTTCAATTTAGTTTTCTTTTTTTTAGTTTTAGAGATGCAGTATGGAAACAGGCCCTTCAGCCCACCGAGTCTGCTCTGACCAGCGATCCCCGCATATTAATATTATACCACACACTGGGGACAATTTTACATTCATACCAAGCAAATTAACCTGCAAACCTTTGGCACGTGGGAGGAAACTGAGGGTCTTGGAGAAATCCCACGGGGAGAACTCCGCACAGTACCAACTCTGCACAGACACGTACCCGTAATCAGGATCAAACCCGGGTCGATCTAGGCTAGGCTCTACCGCTAGGCCACTGTGCCGCCGGATTGGTCTAGCATAATCTATCTTTGTGGTGTTGATTGCTCCAACTCACAACTTAGCTGCACAATCAGACTGATTACAAAATGCAATATCATTTCCGGAACAAAAATTGCAAGGTGAATGAAATCGAATGCAGCCTTGGTGAGTTGTTAGCATAACATTCTTAAATATACACTATATGTTGCATTATTCAAGTATACTTTTCACTGAAAGGATTGGGTTTTTAAGGTTGACTTCAGCCTGATGTTCTTAAGGATTGCAGGTTCAATGAGGCTTGAGCTTGCAACTCATGCCAATGTTGCTTGAGCTGCTTTACATGAAATAAATGTCACCTTTTCTTACTGACAACTCATTTGTGCGTAATTAAGAATGATAGACGGTGCTGCAAAACTATCACTCGGATTAATTTCTTAAACCCTAGAAAGCCAAATCCAAATGGCTAAAGCCCCTGTCCCTCTTACGTGTCCTTGGCACGCTAATTACGTGACCTCGTGGTCGCATTGAGGCACAACGATCCTGCAAAGGTTGCACATGACTTCATGCGTCCACACAGCCGTCTGGAGCGTGTGGCATCATGTGAAGATGGACACAAAATGCTGGAGTAATTCAGCGGGACCGGCAGCATTTCTGGAGATAAGGAATGACTGATGTTTCAGGTCGAGACCCTTATTCTGAAAGAAGGATCTTGACCCGAAACATTATCCATTTCTTCTCTCCAGAGATGTTGCCGGTCCTGCTGAGTTACTCCAACATTTTGTGTCTATCTTCAATTTTCCTGGCCCCGCTCTGGCAATAGAAGTGGGGGTGGATCCGGTCCGCACAAGCCGTGAGCCCCAGGCCGAGCTCAGTGATCGTTTGCCTGCTTCTGCTGCTGTTGGAGGTGAGATGTTGCGTCATGCCAGTGGTCTTGGGCCTGTCCCACTTTGGTCATCAGTTACGCGACAGACTGGTGGCACGGGAAGATTTTGTTCACTACAAAATTTCGGAGAGCTGCGCGTAAATTAAGAAAGTGCTCAGTCTCTGCGTTGCAGTCTTTTACATAAATAATATGGAACCATTTTCTCCAAAATGGATTCCATGATGCATATTGAGCTAATGAGGTATCAGAATGAGCTCATATTGGTATAATAGCAGAGAGTAGAAAATTAGGTTTTGAAATGCGATACCTGACATTCATTTTTTTAAATGCCAATGTGGAATTTCAAGAGAGGTGGATTGGTTTTTGATAAGGCAAGAATTTCCATCAAAAATAAAACTCAGTGGCGGTCTTGAACTTATCTTTTGCAATTGTAGAGGGCCAAACAAACTGACACTCTGCACCCAAGTGGTGTGCCATGAATTGGAGCCTTTGATCCCCCACCCCCAGAACAGCTTGCAGCGGCCAAGGGCTTTTGAATTGTATTCTCATAGTCACAGACATTAAAAAAATATTCATATCATCTTAGATACACATTAAAAACTATAACAAATTAATATCTGTTAAACAAGTACAAATCTAAAAATCAACACATACCTGCACTTGTCCTTCTCCACAAGGTTGACGACCCATACAGAAAGGGACTGCTATTCTTACACCAGCTGAGGCTGGATTTATAAAGATGAACATCCATATGTGGTGCATTCTGCTCCTCTCCTTAGCAAACGAGTGCTCCACCACTGAACCCTTCTACCCTCCTGCCCATTTCAGATGTTGTGTTCATCCAAGCATGCACAGTGGTCTATGGCCGGCTGAACTGCAGGCAACTGAGAGCCAGCAGTTCCCCACTGCTCCATTGATTCTCAGTCAACTGAAAGCAGGACTAAATCTATGCAATTTCCTTGAGCAGTTTTGATCACCTGAGCGGATCGGAAGGAAACATCAAAGCGTATTATTTCCCGCATAGATCTGATGGTTCTTATATTTTTACCAGCGCCAACAGACTGTCTTCACTGATTTTTAAAATCGAAGAGAATGAAGGAAGATGGTGTTTGGCCAAGAATATCCAGAATTCAAGTAGTCGCTACTATAACAGGGCACAGCAGCCATAAAGGGATGTGTGGTCTCCTCATGTTTCTGCACTTTATATGTGTGCATTGCAACTGAAGTGAGACAAAGGAGGAAGTACATTGAGGAGGCTTGTCCAGGTAGTTTGCAAATAGAATAGGCTTGATGGACCAGCAGACTTTACTTGCTCGTTATTTTCAGATGTTCATTCAAAACCGCTACTTAATTTTGTTACATCAACTATAAAAAAGCCAGTTGGGTTAAAGTGTGCATATAGATTAGCAGAATAGCAATTAGCAATCAGAACATAGGCAGGGATCCATCTGTTTTAAAAGGTTATTGCCTCTTAAATTTTAGGGGGGAGGTGGGGAATGTCATGAAAGACTATTGCATTCTGCCACTAATTTTGAGAACAGTAATTGCATCCTAACCACGAAACATAAAGACTTTTTGATCACTGTCATCAAAGTAATTTATTGGCAGGTCAGGGTGTGTCAGTGTTCCCTTCTATTTTAGATCAGAATGAAAAAAAGTTCATTAACGGAAACTGAAAAACCTGTGGTCCAGTAAGAATGAAGAAGGGAGGACAACTGACTGAAAGCCATTAAATCCCAAGGACCAAATGATCTACATTCTCCAGTTATGACAGAGTTGACTGCAGAGATATTGAATGCCCTGTTTCTCATTTCCCCAAATGCATAAATTCTGCAATTCATCCTGTGGATTAGAGGCTAACAAATCTCATCCCTTTACTTAAGAAGCAGTGAGGGTGGAAGTGGGAATTTCTAACCTGTTAATATTAACCCAAGGTCAATATTGGGGAAGGTATTTGAATCAATGGGTAGAGGGGCAATAACAGAATACCATGAGCAAAATGGAATTGAGAGTTGACGGGTTTATGACAGGGATGTCATATTTGAACGATTTACTGGTTCCAAAAGGAGATGTCTAGTCAGATCGAAACATGTGTGTGTGTGTCCATCCTTGTGTGTGCGTCTTTGTGCATGTGTGTGTGTGTTTGTCTGTGTGTTGGTGGGGGGTGGGGGGTTGTTGAGGATCTAGTGGATATTATATTTTAAAATCATCATAAGACTATCAGTAAGTTCAGACACAAATGACTGGTCCAGGTTACAACTCAGAGCTGAGAATAATATTCTATTATAGATATTATAGATTGATAATTGGTCTGCTGATGACATGAAACTAGGTGGGATTATGAGCATAGAGGAGGGTGTAGAGGGTGATTCAATGGGCAAGTTGAATGAGTGGGCCAGATGCAAAATAGTGTAGAAATATGTGAAGTTGGCCACTGGGGCACAAAACAGAAAAACAAGCAGAACCTTTTATTTGAATGATGTGAGACTGTTGTGTTGAAACACTGAAATGTGAGCTTTCAAATGGACCGAAGTGCCTTGTACACAAGTCGGTGAAAGCCAAACAGGTGCAGCAAGTGAGTGGGAAGACAAATAGAGGATTTGAGTACAGGAGTAAAGATGTCCCCACTGCTCCATTGATTCTCTAATGCAATTACATGAGTCTTGATGTAACTGCAACTGGTATATTGTGTATCACTAAGGTCTTCAAACTAAATAACAAATATATTTGCATTTAAGGACAAAGGACAAAGAACATTTATTATTATACACCAATTGGTGTAGTGAAATTTGACTTCCCAATGCAGCACACGAATAAAGATAATACACAACATTAAAGAATTTAACAGTAAACATAAAAACATTCCCCCGGAATGGTTCCCACTGTGGGGGAAGGCAGCAAAGTCCAGTCCCATCCCCAGTTCACCCATAGTCGGGCCTATTGAGGCCTCCGCAGTCGTCGCTACGGCAGCCCGATGCTTCAGGCCCTCTCGCCGGATGATGAAGCTCTGACGTTGGGTGAACACTCCTCAGCGGCCCTGAGTGTCTGGAGCGGCCGCTTCCTCCCCGAAGACCACGGCTCCCGAAGTCCACGAGCCGCGCTGGTTGGAGTTCCGACTCTGACGACCTCCGTGAGATTCCAGGCTCCGCAGTTTTTAAAGTTCAGCGCCGCCCGCTACTGGAAGCTCCACAGACTGCAGCTCCGCGATGTTGGAGTTGGGGGTCCCAGCCCTCCGGAGCCCCACCGCACGGCGACCCGGGCAAGGCATTGCCCGCTCCACGATGGTGTCCAGTGCTGTGCCGCCGCCAAAGCTGAAGTCCCGGCTGATCTCGGCAGGAAATGTTGCTCCAGACTGCCGGTAGGCCGCGAGGAAGGGGCGAAAACACGGCTCGGAGAAGTGCCGCATCTCCGACCAGGTAGGTACTGAGAAAAATAGTTTCCCCCTTCCCCCCCCCACCCCCCACATAAAAAGACTAAAAGACCTCCAAACAAACACTTTTAACTAACTACAAATTTAAAAAAGGGTGAAAAGACTAAAGGCTGTAGGCAGGGCAGCCATACTCGACTGCGCCCCCTATTTGTAGGTATGTTACAAAACTTACCTTGAGCAGCGCTGCAGTTCTGCCGCTCCCCATGTGCGCAACTTTGGCGCCTTTCAGAAGGGGCCGGGCTTAAAGTGCCGTTTTTCCACAGGCAGGGAAAATCGATCAATGTCGGGTGATTTCTTTGCGGAAGAAAAATCGCTCCGACGTTTCATGAATGAAGGTATTTTTAAATTACTCTAAATTATTTATTAACTAGAGTAATTTAAAAATCACCTTCAAAAGCCGGGAGAGTGCCGACAACCGGAAGGATTTTGCGTAGGGGAGAAAAAAAAGGTAGTTTATTTTTATATTTTACTTCGGAGTCACGTGAGTGACTTCGTGAAGACCCCGCCAACACGCATGCGCGGCATATCGTCGCGCGCATTTGCTCACGGCAGCTGGGGGGGGGAGTGCGCTCCCTCAACCGGCTCCTTCAAAAAGGTAAGCAGCTGCAGGTAAGTTAACCTTGAGCTGGTTTACCGTTTTGTGTGGTCTGTGTGTTTTTTCAGAACCATGGAAGGAGGAAGAAGTGGGAGTCGCGTTCAGCGAGTGAAGTCCTCGGAGCTGCCCGCTACATCGGGAGCAGCTGAGACACCACCGAGGAAGAAGTCGCGGCAGTCGGGGAGCTCTGAGCAGCTGACCAGACCCGGCACAACCCCTCTGGCTAAGAAGAGGGTGTCCACGCAGGAGCAGGGGCTGGGAGACCCTGACTCCAGAACTCCAGTGCCCAAGACCAGGGCTGGAGGTAAGGCACGTGGGGCTCTTGGAGCAAGCGTGTCCGCGAGTGCATCCCCCCCTTTAAAGGTCCCTCGCGGGCAGAACAGGGGGGAAGCCTCGCTAAAGTCCAGCCTTGTCGGTACGGCAGGCAGGGACAAGCCACTGGGGAAACCTGCAAGGAAGCAGACCAGTGGCAATGCTGGCGTGCCGAGGATCCCTGTGGGGGCAGGATGTACCGGCACACCACCGGAACAGGCTGCCGTAGTGCGGGCCGGTGGCAGCAAAGTACGGTCCAGCGCCCCTGCTGAGGCGGGTAAAGCAGACCATGCGCCGCCACAATCCCGTTTATATGTGGAACGCTGTGGTGGTAAGCCCGCACGGACATCAGAGAGTCCAGTTTCTGGTGCAAGTACTGACTCTAGCCCTCTTCCCTCCCATCAGACAGAGGGGCCGCTGCTGTCCAAACGACGGCGGACCAGCGGTGTGTCCGTGTGGGAGTCGCACAGCCCCGCTGGAGTGGGAGCTGGCGACTTCCCGGCAGTACATTCCGTGGGGGTGTTGACAACTGCTGGAAGCCCCGGTTCCTCTGGAGAGGCTGGGGAAGACGACCAGTGGCCCGCGTACAGCGGTGACGGTCGTATCGGCCGGTTGGAGCATATGGTGGAGGTGCTATATCAACGGGACCTGGAGCGTCAGGAACGGGAATCCCAGAGGTCTGGGAGCTACATGCAGCCGCCACCTTCTATCTCCCCGTCGCTTGAGAGCCAGCAAGGAAGTATGGGTGAGCCTGAGGAGGGAGAAGAGGTCCAGAACCCACAGGAAATGTTGGAGGCGGTGTCGAAATTTGGGTCACCTGCGGCGGCAGGAGGACCACTACATCCCAAAATAGCGGCGTCAATCGATTTCCTGACTACGCACCAGCTCCAGGATACCATGCTCTCGGAAACAGTGGGGAAGTATAAGGCACCAGCAAACTGTAACTCCCTCAACGTACCGAAAGTGAATGCAGCAATATGGGAGAACATGTCGGCGAACACAAGGGTCAAGGAGGGCAAGCTCCAGAAAATCTTAAAGCTGCTGACAGCAGGTATCACGGCTTTTGCTCGGTCGCTGGATGCCACGAATGTGTCCGAGGAGCAGCAGGATGCGCTAGCACTTCTGTGCACCACACAGTTTGAGATAAACTGTTTCAGGAAGAGCTCCATCTGGCCAAATTTGAATCCCAAATTTGCGGGATTATGCAGCACCTCCACCGCACCACCACCACCAAGGCAGTTGTTTGGGGAAGACCTGCCTAAACGCGTAAAGGAACTGGACGAGGAAGCCAAGACTGTGGGGATGATCAGACAGTCTTATTCATCCAAAACTCCCGGTTACACCAGGCAGCAGCCACATTCCTCGTTCAGGCCCCACACATCGGTGGACCAAGGCCCCAGAACATATTCACAAACATATTCCTCGGCGGGGGCCCAACAGCAGAGGCCTTTTTTATTCCAAGGCCAGCCCAAGCCAGCTTGGAAGATGCGGCAACAGGGCCGCGCCACACGAGGAGCAAAGACACCACAGTCCAGACCCCGGCGCTAACCTTGGAGGTAAGGGGGCTTGGGTCCGTCCACAACGTAGCATTAGTAACCTCACCGGTGGGGGGACGGCTTCGGGGTTTCCGGTCTGCTTGGGATACCCTAACTACGGATCCTTTTATTTTACAAAGCATTCAGGGTTATGAGATAGAGTTTATTAATGGCAGAGATCCCCCTTCGCAACATGAGCCTAGTCGCAGATTTGCACTCTCTCAGTCAGAGAAGGAGCGGGCTCATGTTGAAATACTACGATTAGAAAAGAAAGGGGTGATACAAAAAACGACGCACGAGCCATTGGAGTTTGTTTCCAACATCTTTACTAGGGTTAAGAAGGATGGAGGCTGTCGGATTATCATCGACTTAACCCAGTTGAATGCTTTCGTACAATATACCCATTTTAAGATGGAGACGTTTGAGACGGCCAAGCAGTTGGTTAGTCATGGGTACTTTATGGCTTGCATTGACCTGAAGGATGCGTACTATACAGTCCCTATTGCTAAACAACATCGAAGGTTCTTGAAATTTGTCTGGGAAGGTCAATTATGGCAATATATGGCTTTGCCTAATGGGATTACAACAGCGCCGAGACTATTTACTAAAATTGTCAAACCTTTATTGGCACATCTCAGGAAACAAAACCATATTATAATGGCATATTTAGATGACATTTTCATAGCAGGGAAAACCCTAGAGCACGCCCAGTTGGCAGTCTCGGCCACTATATCTTTGTTTCAAAGAATGGGGTTTGTAATCCATCCAGACAAATCCAAGCTCAACCCTTCGCAGGTCATGGACTATTTGGGGTTCACTATAGACACTAACCAGATGAAAATCACGGTCCCAGTTGACAAAGTGGTGGACGTTCAACAAGCATGCATCAGTTTACTTGACAACAACAGGCCAACCATTCGGCAGGTTGCTAAGGTAATTGGCAAGCTGGTTGCCACATTCCCGGCCGTAAATTATGGTCCGTTGCATTACCAAAACTTACAAAAAAGTAAAATTCTGGCGTTAAAATTGAATACCGGACATTTTGACAGACCTATGCGCTTAGGCATAGGGGAGCAAACTGAGCTGGAAAGGTGGGTTCATAATATTGGAGTAAGTTCCAAACCCATCATTCTCCCGAATCCCACGGTTCTGTTGCAAACTGATGCGAGTGCACAAGGCTGGGGGGCAACTGACACTGTAACCAGCTGTGGTGGCAGATGGGACGCTCATGAGTTCACGCTTCTCCAAGTGCAAGGCATTAATTATTTGGAAATGCTGGGGGTCTTTCATGGACTGCGGGCATATTGCAGTAATTTGCGTCATGCACATGTCCGCCTTCAAATCGATAACACCACGGTGGTAGCCTATATAAATCATATGGGTGGTATCAGGTCAGTATCTTGTAATGATTTGGCAAATACAATTTGGCTCTGGTGCATCAAAAGGGGTATTTGGATATCAGCAACGTACCTTCCGGGGATACTCAATACGGTGGCGGACACCAGGTCACGAGTTTTTAATGATAACATTGAGTGGATGCTGAATCCCCTTGTGTTTGCTGAAATTGTGACAAAATTCGGTATGCCAGATATTGACGTATTTGCGTCTAGACTGAACCATCAGATACCAACATATGTATCGTGGGAACCAGATCCTGGGGCAGTGGCTTTGGATGCTTTTTCGCTCCACTGGGGGAAATGGTGTTGCTACGCTTTTCCCCCATTCTGCCTCATCAGTCGGGTATTACAGAAGATTAAATTAGACTCTGCATCAGGCATTCTGGTAATACCCGACTGGCCGACACAACCGTGGTACCCGGTGGTCTCTCAGATGCTGAAGCACCCGTGGGTGCGAATAGGAAACAACCCACAATTGGTTACTAATCCCTTCACTGGCGAGCCGCATCCGTGCCACACCTATTTAAACCTGTTGGTCTGCAGGTTCTGAAAAGGCCTTTGCTGAACACGGGGATCTCACCGAGGGCCATGGATTTAATCGCTGCATCATGCAGAGCATCTACAAGGCGGCAGTACCTGACCCAGATCAGGAAATGGGAACTATTCTGTTTAAGGAAGAGTGTTACCTATGATTCTGCCACAATACCTGACGTCCTGGAATTCCTGGCGGGCCTCCACTATGATGAAGGGCTCAGCTATAGTACCATCAATAGCGCCAGGAGTGCGCTGTCCTCGTACCTTCCGGTAGGAGTGGGGACCAACAATCTGGTGTCGAAGTTTATGAGGGGTGTATTTAACACAAACCCTCCACGGCCCAGATATAACGTTGTCTGGGATGCAGGAGTGGTCCTGTCCCTGTTAAGATCATGGTCCCCCATGGCGGGGTTACCTCTTCACCAGCTCACCCTGAAGGTGGTCATGTTGATGGCGCTCACGTCTGCTCAGCGGGTACAGGCGCTTCAAAAGTTGCGCATTGACAATATGCTCTCTACCCCTGGGAAAATAACGTTTTACGTTGCAGACCTGCTGAAGCAGCATCGACCCGGATCTTTGGGGCTGCAGTTGGAATTCCAGGCGTACCCCTCTGATGCCACACTCTGCACAGTCACCCATCTCCGTTGCTACATTGAGTTGACCCGGTCGATCAGGAATTCGGAACAAGGACTGCTTATAAGCCACAAAAAACCACATCGCCGGGTGACAGTGCAGACGATCTCCAGGTGGCTCAGGGAAGTGTTGGATGCAGCGGGTATTGACACTAACTTGTTTAAATCTCATTCCACCAGGGCTGCATCCACATCAACAGCGAGGGCCATGGAGGTGCCCATGGATCACGTCCTCGCTACGGCAGAATGGGCCAGTGAGTCAACCTTTCAACGGTTCTACCATAAGCCATTGGCCGGACCTGCAACATATGCGGATGCAGTACTCAGGGCTGCTCCCTAATATCATTTGTCCCCAGTCAGGGGGTTTGTTTATGATTTGTGTTTAATAAATGTTAATTATTTTCAGATTGTCCAGTCTGGATTGCTTTAACAAACTTCCTCCATCAGGATTGCGGCAGTGTGGTAGCATGGGCGTTGTCCAGGGCGTGTAATCACAGAGCTTTGAAGTCTTCACGGTCACTCACGTGACTCCGAAGTAAAATAGTAAGATTAAACGAGAACTTACCAGTTCGAAGGTTGATCTTTATTTTATGAGGGGTTGCGATGAGGGATTTCGTGCCCTCCGCTCCCAACCCTCGATCATTATGTTCAGCTGGTTAGTTCGCAGTTTAATCTTAATATCCTTACTTTTCATCGAGTCTGTGATTCCACACCGCTGCTTTGAAGGATGCCGCGCATGCGTGTTGGCGGGGTCTTCACGAAATCCCTCATCGCAACTCCTCATAAAATAAAGATCAACCTTCGAACTGGTAAGTTCTCGTTTAATCTTACTATTAAAAGTTGTTTTTTCGGGAGGATTTAATAACATTTTTATGTTGCGAAATGGGGTCCAAAAAAATGTATGAACAAACAGTATTTTTCCTCTCGACTTCACCAATAACCGCAACGTTCCAATCCACCGCATTCCACTAAAACCCACTCGCTAGTTGATTTAAATGGCCATTAATTTACAGGAATCAAACACTAAATTCCTTCCATTTGGCCTAGAAATTCATGAAAATTAGATTTAAAAATTATGTTATATTGTGGATTATCGTGTGAATGTTATTTGGACACTTAGGCAATTAAAAAAAAGTTTATCTTTTCTTAAGAAATGGATAGATGTTTAGATCTACTCATTGAATTTTGTAATTAGCTACAATTAGATAACTAACAAATTATATGCTTAAATTTCAGGTCATCCAAGTAAGATTATTTCATATTTGTTTCAGAATGCTTCAATCTATAATAACTGAAAATTTCATTGAGTTCTCTTAATTTTAAAGAAAGTTATGGGCTTTTAACTGTTCCAGATCACAGCTTTTGAGTTAAGTCAATTGAAAGGCAAGATGCTAATTTCCGAGTATGAAAATTGCCATAACTTTCTTAATACTGAAGATATGAAAGTGAATTAGGTGTCAAATTAAACTTTTTATGCTTTATCTGATGGGATAAATTGCAGACTTAATTTTTAAAATCTCAAAATGTTGTAACATTGCTACTATTTGAGGGTGTGCAGCAAAGATTTATTGAACCAGTTCAATGCATGGAGAGTTGCCATATGAGGAAGAAATTAGTAGATTGGGCCTATATGTTCTAGAATATAGAAGAGTAAGAGATTGCATTGAACCCAACAAAGTTCATATACTGTTCAACAAGTTGAATGCTGAAGATGCTTCTGCTAGTTAGGGATTCAGTATCGGGGTTGCACAGTGAGAATAAGGAGTTGATTATTTCAGACTGATTTAAAAAAATTACTTCACTGAGAGAATAGCGAACCTGTGGCATTTTCTTTCTTTGATGGTAAAAGAAGCTCAGACTTTCTGTTCACTCAAAGCAGGGATTGATAGCTTTGAGTATTAAGGAAATCAAAAGGTAGTGCAGAACAATGGGGATGATGTTAAAGATCAGCAATAATCTCAGTAAAGGAAAGAGCAGACTTAAAGGATCAAATGGCTTTCTCCTGCTCAATTTCTTCCATCTTTACATTCTTATATTTTCATATACCTAGAATTATTAGCTTTATTGCATTTGATATTTCATAGTTAGAGTCATTGAACCATTGATCTGCACAGTATCGAAACAGTGCCTTCAGTTCAACTCATCCATGCAGAGCAAGTTCCCTAACCCAGCTAATCCAAACCATTACTATCCCTGTGCCTTTCCAAGTGTTGTTTAAACATTGTAATTGCTCCCACCTCCATCACATCTTCTGGCAGCTCATTCCATATACACACCTCCTTCTATGTGAAAAAGTTGTCCTGCAGGTCCCTTTCAAATCTTCCCCTTCTCATCTTAAAAATAGTTGGAGAAAATTAAAGCTTGAAGTGATTATTCCCATGAAATAACTGACATTTCTGGTTATATAAACAAACTACTATAGTTTGGATAAGGTATAAATGGCTGTATCAGAGTGTATTGATATTTAAAGAAAGAATCTCTAACCTCACTATAAAAACATTTATCACTATTCCCAGTACAAAAACATACACACATAATATGAGCCCTATCATTCCAGCCTTCCTCCAGAAATAGCACAAGCACTACTTCAGACACATGAGCATGTAATCTTGGTCGAAGCAACACCCCAGCACTGAGATGCTGCAAAATGGTCAGAGGTTCCCAACAGTTGTTGACTCAAGCAAAGCTTATCAGATTGTAATTTTGTTTAGCCTACAATTCCAACTCGATTCTAAGAATCCTACCTGCTTTATGAAGACAACTATCATCCCAGTGCCAAAGACAAGTAAGGTAGTCTACCTTTTAATGACCACCATCCACAGACATCCACCATCATGAAATGCTTCAAGAGGTTCTCCAATCTTCCAACCTACCTCATTGCCGACCTTGCATTTAAAAAAAAAATCAGTACTTTCTCCACAGCTGTAATGCTACACTGTCCTAACACTATACTCTATGCTGGGTTTTTTTCTATGCACCACCCACTGTACTTGCTTATGGCTTGATTGTACTCATGAATTGTGAGATTTGACTTTATAGCACAAAACAAAGCTTTTCGCTGTATCTCATTTCCCCTAACACAAATAAAACCATACCAATATACTGTATGTATCCTGCTAATGTTACCCAGACTGTTGTTTTCATTGATTTCATCCAAGTATTATTTAACTCAACAGGTTAGCAAGGTGTAGGGGTTGCATATTCTGAGTGCTGATCCTTTAAAGCACACATGATCTGCTGTAATTGGCCTGCACTTGATAAGGGGAAGTGTAATGTTGCTGGAGCAGAGAGCAGCTTGAATTTCTAAAGAAGGAAAGCATGGAGGCATGGAGAGATACAGCACAGAAACAGGTCCTTCAGCTCACCGAGCCTGATCCAAATAACATAGAAACATAGAAAATAGGTGCAGGAGTAGGCCATTCGGCCCTTCGAGCCTGCACCGCCATTCAATGTGATCATGGCTGATCATCCAACTCAGTATCCCGTACCTGCCTTCTCTCCATACCCCCTGATCCCTTTAGCCACAAGTGCCACATCTAACGCCCTCTTAAATATAGCCAATGAACTGGCCTCAACTACCTTCTGTGGCAGAGAATTCCAGAGACTCACCACTCTCTGTGTAAAGAATGTTTTCCTCATTTCGGTCCTAAAGGAATTCCCCCTTATCCTTAGACTGTGACCCCTTGTTCTGGACTCCCCCAACATCGGGAACAATCTTCCAGCATCTAGCTTGTCCAACCCCTTAAGAATTTTGTAGGTTTCTATAAGATCCCCCCTCAATCTTCTAAATTCCATCGAGTACAAACCGAGTCTATCCAATCTTTCCTCATATGAAAGTCCTGACATCCCAGGAATCAGTCTGGTGAATCTTCTCTGTACCCCCTCTATGGCAAGGATGTCTTTCCTCAGATTTGGAGACCAAAACTGTACGCAGTACTCCAGGTGTGGCCTCACCAAAACCCTGTACAACTGCAGTAGAACCTCCCTGCTCCTATACTCAAATCCTTTCGCTATGAAGTACAAGTACACATTTATTCTAAACTTATATTAATCACATTTACCATTCAAATTAACACAACTCGTTTATACATTAGGAACAGTTTACCGTAGCCAATCTACCATCTTTGGACGTTAGGAAGAAAACAAAGTATCAAAAGGAATCCCATGCGGTCACGAGGAGAAAGTGCAAGCTCTTGGCAGCCAGCACCTCCATTGAAACTGTATTCCTGGCCTTGCTAAGCAGTATCTCTAGCAGCTGCTGTGCCACTTGGGAACGAATGAGTTCAGATTCCCAGATGCTCCATTGGAAATCTTGCTGAGAATATGGAAAATAAAGAGATATTTTGTTTACACACACACAATGATCTATATCAATGATTTGTATGAGAACATACATGACATGGTTAGCAAGTTTGCAGATGATATAAAAATAGATAGTACTGTAGATAGTGAAGATGGTTGCAAACAATTGCAGCAGGATCTTGATCAGTTGGGCCGGTGTACTGAGGAATGGTTGATGAAATTTAATACAGAGAAATGTGAGGTGTTGCATTTTTGGAGCACGAAGCAGGTACTGTCGCAACATTTAAGAAACATTTAGGCGCCTACATGGATAGGACAGTTTAGAGGGATATGAGCCAAATACAGGCAGGTGGGGCTAGTGTAGACGGGACATGTTGGGCAAGTTGGGCCATCAGGCCTGTTTCCACGCTGTAAGTCTCTATGACTATGACACAGAATACCCATTGAGGCCAGTGCCTGGAATTAAACTCCAAGGATCTGGGGATGTGCCTCAAGAAGTTCAATTACCACCTGAGAGGTCAACGTCAATGAATAGATCTTCAATGTCATATTCCAACGAATAACACTTGCCCAAGACACAATCCCATGCACCACATCCCTGTGAATCCTTGCCAATGAACTCCAATCTTCACAAAACAGGACTTTGTGTAGACTGATAATTGGATTCAAGATATACTTAAAGTTTAACTGATGGTAAGTAATACTACTGGTCAACAATGATGTGGAGATCAGTGTATGAAGGTTAGTGTATGCTTATGTGAAATGTTCCATCTCACAACTATTTTAAATTAGAGTTTTCTGCTGATGTCACCGAGGAAGAAAATATGTTAGCTGGAATGTTCAGGAACATAATTTGCTTAATTGATCTAACTGCAACAATGTTTAAACTGACAAGCCATAAAGAGTTCAGCAAATTCATTCCACAGTTGACACCATCTTGGTACTAATTTGGTCCCCGTGGCAGCAAATTCATCCACCAGTTTTATAAATCTAGCTTCCATCTGGAGGCTGATTACAATGAAGACAACAAATAAAAAAAACAATTAATAAAATAATGAAATATTGGGTTAGAACTTGTTGCCAGTGATGAGCTGTCATGCCTGTTACTGATAAACATGGCAAAGAACAAATCACTTTTTCCATATCTGCCAGAATTGACTTGCTGTCAGAAACCACCCTGATCTAAAATGGCTGTGGTTGGGCTTTGTGCAACACACTGATGCCACCGCTGGGCCAGAACACACACCGGAATGGACTTGCTGTTTCATCACCAGTTTAAGCAGAGATATTTTCATATTTTCTAATGTAACTGAGGGAGAATTGCGGAGACTTTACACTCTGCCGTTGGAAGAGTCCAGTGACAAACAAAGGCAGTAAAATCTCAAGCCATAAGCCACAATCAAATTCGGGAATTTCATATCCGAGCAAACTCGATGAATACATATTTTATTAGGTAGAAACTGTGGTAAACAACTTGAGCAATGCAATCTTCCACCAACACCAATGTAACAATGAGCAAGTGCATTGGCCTATTAGCCTTGATATTGGCCAAGACACATGGAATAACTCAGCTGCCTTCTAGTTTCTAGAATTAGAACAGTATGTTTCCTCCATTGCCCAGAAGGGATTCACAGGTTTCAGTTTAATACTCCATCTGAAACTCAACTCCCCAATACTGCAGCACAGGAGGATGAGGGGTGATCTTATAAAGGTGTATAAAATCATGAGAAGAATAGATTGGCTAGATGCACAGAGACTCTTGCCCAGAGTAGGTGAAGGGGAAAAGATTTAATAGGAATCTAAGGGGTTACTTTTTCATACAAAGGGTGGTGGGTGTATGGAACAAGCAGCCAGAGGAGGTATTTGATGCAGGGAATATTCCAACGTTTAAGAAACAATTCGACAGGTACATGGATAGAACAGGTTTAGAGGGATGTGGACCAAATGCAGGCAGGGGGGACTAGTGTAGCTGGGAGAAGTTGGCCGGTGTGGACAAGTTGGGCCAAAAGGCCTGTTTCCACGATGTATCACTCTATGACTCTATGACCGATGACATCATTTGTAATCGACTGCAATGTCAGTCTAGATTTTTACGTTCAGGCTTTTGAGTGTCATGAATTGAGGTTTTATAGTCATTGATTATATGATCAAAATGTTTGAGCTTCTATGAGAAATGGTTTATATCAGCACTCTATTGATATTTAAAACAAGAATCACTACGTTCAATTCAAAAACAGATCTAGACACCTGCACAGTTAGTAGCCTATCATTCCAATCTTACTCAAGCAATAGCTCAAGCACCATTCCAAAGACTTGAGCACATAATATAGACCAATGTATCTTTGCAGTACTAAGAGGCTGCTGAACTGTGAAAGATGTCGAACAGTTTAATGCCTCACGTCAATCTCATCAAATTGGAATAATATTTAACCTGAGATGTGTGAATGCCACTAACGTTATCCAGATAATTATTTTCAAAGATTTAATCCAACTATAATTTGAATGGACAACTTACTAACGGGGAGTGAGTTGCTATATTATGAGTGCCAAAATATGGCAACGGGCTGCACTGTGGCGCAGCAGTAGAGTTGCTTCCTTACAGCGCAAGAGACCTGGGTTTGATCCTGACTACAGGTGCTGTCTGTACGGAGTTTGTACATTCTCCATGTGACCTGCGTGGGTTTTTTCCCCAGGTACTCTGGGTTCCTGCCACATTCCAAAGATGTGCAGGTTTGTAGGTTAAATGGCTTGGTATAAATATAAAATTGTCCCTTGTGTGTGTAGGATAGTGTTAATGTGCAGAGTTGCTGGTCGGTGCAGACTCGGTGCGCCGAAGGGCCTATTTCCCTGCTGTATCTCTAAACTAAACTAAACTAAACGAAACTAAACTAAACTAAAAGGTCTCAGTTTACTACTCCATCTAATGCACAACACCTCTGGCACTGTAGCACGTCCACAGCAGTCCACTGGAATGCCAGTCTAGATTTCTCTGGTCAAGCTTTTGAGAGTGATTAATTGAGGTTGACTAATTAAAGTTCGCGGCTTCTCTGGGGAAATTAATTAAAGATCAGGCGGCACCAGGGAAATTAATTAAGGTCAGTATTTTGCTGACAAAATTAATTATGTTAAAGCTTTATTGGGGGGAATTAATCACTTGGGAAATAAATTAATATTTTGGCTTCACTGGGAAAAATAATTAATATCAGGGTGTGGCTACAAAAAGGAAAAATTAATTATGACCTGGATTCCACATGGAAAATTAATTACAGACCATTACTTTACCGGGAGGGGGGGGGGGGGGGGGGATTATTTCAGGTCAAAAGTTCACTGGGGAAATTCATTAAGGTTCACTTCCTCACTGGCAAAAAATAATTAAGGTGATGATTTCACTGGTGGAAATGTAATACAGAGCATTGGATCACTGGGTCAAAAATACTGGGGAAATTAATTAAAATGAGGCCTTCACTGGGGGAAAGTCATTAAATATCATTACATCACTGGGAAAATAAATTAAGGTTTGAACCACCCTGGTGTAAATTCATTACAAGATATTGCATTATTTTTGAGAGGGGAATTAATTCAGGACAGAATTTCACTGGGGGCATTTCATTAAAGATCATCTCGTCACAGGGGAAATTAATTAAGGTTTGGCGATCGCTGGGGGAAATTAATGTAAGAGTCGGACTTCACTGGAAGAAATTCATCACAGGGTTTTACTCCACTGAAGGATTTTTTTTTAAACGGTGGGAAAAGAAGTATACCTGCTCTACCTGAAATGTTCTGGCACAGAGTGTGATTTATAAGTCTCAAGTTTCACAATAATTAGCAAAACTGGAGGAGGGTAAAAGAAAAATGATTTCTGATGTTACTACTTGATTCTAATTGTTACTTTACCAGAGTGTATACTATGTACTTGCCCCATTTATTTAATCTGCCTACATACCTAGAAGTCTATCTTTGTCTTCATCACAATCTTCAGTGTCAATCAAGTTTGGAATTATTACATTTGATCTCTTCAACCAAATCATTCACAAAGATTACAAACAATTTGGGCCTTATAATATCCAATTAAAGTGACCCCTCTATTCTTACTCCTTGTTTTTTCTCCATTGAGTGAAGCCCCAATAGCAACAGTATAGTGCCCCTATAATCATGCCCTTTGATGTTTGTTAAATGTCATCCTGTGGCACGTTATCAAAGACTTTCAGAAGATCCAAATGTACTGCATCTATTGGTTTGCTCTGATCTATTTTACTGGTTACAAATTCCCAAAACTCCAATATATTATCAATGACAATTTCATTTTCATAAACGTTATTGTTATTTTCTAAGTGCTCTTTTCTAAGTGCTTCTCAGTACCATTTATTTATCAATTAGAGTCATAGAGTCATGTAATGTGGAAACGGGCCCTTTCGCCCAACTTGTCCATGTCAACCAACATGCCCCATCTACAATAGTCCAACCTGTCTGCATTTGGCCGATATCCTTCTAAACCTATCCTATCCATGTACCTGTCCAAATTGTGTTTTCATTGTTGTGATAGTACCTTCTTCAACTACCTCCTCTGACAGCTCCTTCCATATACCTGTCAATCTTTTTTCTGTAAAAAGGTTGCCCCTCAGGTTCCTATTAAATCGTCCCCCCCTCATCTTAATCCCATGTCCTCTGGTTCTTGATTCGCTTACTCTGGGTAAAAGTGTGCATTTAGCTTATCTATTCCTCTCATGATCTTATAACCCTCTCCAAGATCACCAGTGAGCCTACTGTGCTACAAGGAATAAAGTCCCAGCCTGCTTAACATATCCCTAATGCCCAGGCCCTCGATTCCTGGAAATATCCTAGTAAATCCTCTCTGCACATTTTCCAGCTTAACAACATCTTTCCTACAAATGGGTGAACAAAATTGAATACAATACATTAAATGTGGCCTCACTGTTATTTTATACAACAGTAACATATCCTCCAAACTTCTAAATATTTTGATTGATGAAGGTCATTGTGCCAAAAGCATTCTTGACCACCCAATCTACCTGTGATGTCACTTTCAAGGAACTCTGTACCTGCACTACTAGATCCCTTTGCTCTAGAGTACTCCCCAGAGCCCCACCATTCACTGTGTAGGACCTGTCCTGGTTAGACTTCCCAAACGCATAGAGCCTCACACTGCTCTATATGTGTCCATCAACCATTCCTCAGTCCACCTGCCCAACTGATAAAGATCCTGCTGCAATTTTGGACAACTGATCTTGCTATCTACAATACCACCCACTGTAGAGTCATTTGCAAACATGCTAATTATGCCTTGTACGTTCTCATCTAAATCATTGATTTAGATGACAAACAACAATGGGCCCAACACCGAACACAGACACACCACTAGGTAGACCTCCAGTGAGAAAAACAACCTTCCACCATCAACCTCAGCTTTCTTCCATGAAGCCAATTTTCTATCCAGTCAGGATCCAATGCACTCTAACCTTCCAGAGCAGTGTATCATGCAGAACCTTGTCAAATGCCTTGCTGAAAACCATGTAGGTAATGCCTACAGCTCTGCCCTCATCAACCTTTTTGCTCACATCTTTAAAAATCTCAATCAGATTTTTGATACACTGTGCAAAACTTTGATACTCACGTGCAAAACTGTGCTGACTATCCCTAATCAGCCCTAAATACATATACATCTTAGTCCTCAGAATACTCTCTTGTAACTTTCCGATGACAGATATTGGACTCATCAGCCTTTAGATCTCAAGCTATTCCTTCAAGCCAATCTTAAATAGAGGTACAACATTTGCCACCTTCTAATGCATTAGCAGCTTCAGCACTTCCTTGACTGTAATACTGACCGCACTCAAGACACTTCTATTGACTGCCCTGTTTTCTAGTCCTCATTTTGATTGATTGATTTGATTCAACTTTATTGTCATTATGCATAGTACGAGTACTGAGACACAAAATGCTCTTTCCATACAGCCATATGAAGATAAAAAAAGCACAGAACACAATAGTCTACAACACAAATATCCCCACAGCGGTATCAAAGTTTCCCACTGTGAGGGAAGGCACGAAAGCTCAGTCAACCTCCTCGTTGATGTTCCCCCGTGTTCCTCGATGTTCACCCATGGTCAGGGCCTCCTGAGCCCCCTGCAGATGCCGCTATAACCAGGCCCTCTTGCCGGGATGATGGAACTCCGACATCGGCACGGAAGAACACCCTCAGCGCCGGGCCGGGAGCTCCACAAGCCACAGCTCCGCGATGTTGATGCAGCAGGCCCAACATTCTGGAGCTTCAAACGATGATCCCACTTGAGGCATCGTCCGCTCCGCGATGTATCCAGTGCTGCGCCAACGTGCTGAAGCTCTGGTCCGATCCCCAGCAGGAAAGGCCACGCCAATCCAGTTGGTAGGCCGCAAGGAGGGGGGCGAGGGCGCGACTCGAAGAATAGTCACACCCTCGCCAGGAAGTGTCTGAAAAATGGTTCCCCCCTTACCCCACCCCCCCTCCCCTACATAAAACACAGAATGAAATCCTCCAAAACACGCCCCAAACAAACTAAAAATAAATAAAGACAGCGAAACAAACAGACTGTAGGCAGAGGCAGCCATTATGCTGCACCCCTGGATGTCTTTCTCCATGGTAAAAACACTGGGGAAATACTCATTGAGGATCTTGTCAATCTCCTGTGGGTCCTTACAGAGTTGACTGCTTTGATTCCTGGTGGGCTCTATTCTCTCTCTTCTTCTTCTTGCCTGTGGCGTGCACAGCCTAAAGTTGTAGGACAACTTGTTCTATTTGATCTTATTTCATTTTGCACACCAGGTTGATTGGATTTGTCGAAACAGTGAAGGATTCGTCTAAACCACGTGAAGGTTGCAACCAACCACCCCATTCTCTATCTGATTACCCGTTTCCCCTTAATGTACTTCTTGATATGTACACTTAATACATTGTAATCGCAGAGTTTAAATAAGTGAGCTTTTGAGATGGGGCTAGCAAATTTTAAAGCACATTCAAAATGATTTTGCAAAAATACATAAACAATGAGAGAATAATCAATTAATCCCTTATTTACAAGGTTTGTGGTATTTTTATTGTGTAAAATATATAATATATTGTTTCACTTAATCTTCCCACAATACAGCAGGATATCTTTGGCCCCAAGTGGATATTGCCCTGCCTTTCCCATTTTGCTCTATCACCCACAGGATTCATGTTTGGAAGAGTTTATGGCTGCATGAGAGAATTGTGGCAAAGCCATCAGAACATTTCCATCAGTCCCACTCTCCCGCTAACTTCCTCAAAACCTATTCCCTCTTCTATGAATTCCCCCTGATTCTCTTACCTCCCACCTAGAGTGGATACAATTTACAGCAGCCAATTAACATAACAGCACATCATTGGGATATGGAGGAAACCACAGCACTGAATGTCATGGTGACTGATGTCATATTTAAATGTATCACATGGGTGTATGTCAGAAAGGTCAGTGGACACATGTAACCAGGATGTAAAGGAATGACGGACGAATAAAACAAAGCATTTATGTTTAGTGTCCATGAAGCGTGTTTATCACATTCGGACCAAGGCGACGATCTGACACTGGAGAAAACTGATATGCATTTTGTGAGAATGTGCAAAACTCCATGTGGACATCACCCAAGATTAGAATGCAACCTGGCTCCCTGAAGCTGTATGTGCAGACACATTTTTGTGCACAGTTCACATGGTATTCTTTGGTGTATTTATGTGGCCCTATTAAACAGGTCTTGTTCTAAATTTGCTTCCCCCAATTACTATTACAAAGTCTACTCTTCATAATTGTAAATGTGTGGCAGCATAACTATCTCTTGCATCACAAAACCTGCAACAGGAAACTTATAATAAGCCATTACTTTGACTAAATTAGTAAGCGCTCAAGATGCCTGACCACCAGGAGATGCACAAGTCAGAACATCCACAGGTAGACAGAAAGAAGTGGCACTACCACCCATCTACTGGCACTACCACCCATCAACCTCAGCACAATGGGTGCCAGGGTCTTCTCCCATGCTGCACCTAAACTTTGGAATTCACCACCCACTCACATCCGCATACTGGACTCCATGACAGAATTCAAAACCGCTCTTAAAACCCATCTTTTTAAATTAGCTTACTCATTTTAACTATAACGACTGTACCTTATTTTATATCAAGCTTAACTCGTTGAGCTATGCTTTGTTGCTTAATGTATGTTTTATTGTTGATTTTTTAATTACTGGTGCTTTGTTGTTTATTGTATGTTTATTACTGATATTATGTGATGTAAGGTACCTTAAGTGTCTTGAAAGGTGCCATTAAATAAAATGTATTATTATTATTAAGTGGGTGGAGAGAGATAACAGAAACTGGTGTCTTAGAAGTTGGATTACTTTTGTCGAAATGAGGAATAATCTTTTCAGTCAGAGGGTGGTATATCTGGAATTCATTGCCACAGAAGGCTGTGGAGGCCAAGTCAATTGATATTTTTAAGGCAGAGATAGATAGATTCTTGATTAGTATGGGGGTCATGGGGAGAAGGCAGGAGAATGGGGTTAGGAGAAAGAGATAGCTCAGCGATGATTAAATTGCTGAGTAGACTGCTGAATGGCCTAATTCTGCTCCTATCACTTATGGCCTTATGAATCTGTCTGAAGAACTGTTCTGACCTGAATTGTCACCTTTCATGTTCTCTAGAGATGCTACCACTGAGTTACTTGTGCACTGTGTCCTTTTTTTTCTAAACCAGCATCTGTAGTTCCTTTGTCTCCTCTTGCTATATTGTATTACATTTAATAATGTGCACATATAAAATTACATTATGCATGAAAGCATAGAGATCTTTTTCATACTTAACAATTCATATTATAATTAGTTTAGCTGCCCAATTAATATCAATATTCTTTCTAGAAAGTAGTTTGTCCGCAATTGCATTAGATTAATGGTTACTGTTGAGTCTGTTTATGAAATTATGAGATGCATAGCAAGGATAGATATTCCCAGTCCTTTTCCAAGGACTGAGAGTCCAAAGCTAAAGGGCATATGCATAACTTGAGAGGCGAAATATTTAAAGAGGATTTGAGGAAAATATTTTTCACTCAGAGAGAGATAGAAATGTACAAAAAGCTGCCAGAGGAACTGATAGAGGGAGGTACAATGATGGCATTTAAAAACGATTTTGACAGGTACATAGCTGGGAGTAGAAATATGGGACGTGGGCCAAGTGCAGGAAAATGGAATTAGCATAGATAGGCATCTCAGTCAGCATTTATCAGTTGGGCCAAAAGAGCTGTTTTGGTGCTGTACAACTGTGACTATATTTTGGATTAAAACCTTGAAGAACTGAGAAATATGCCATGTCGTATATAACAGCAATTGTGATAAACTAAAAAATATGGTTGTCTTTAAAAATTAAAATTTAGAGATTACATATAATATGAATAAAATATATCATGCAGAACAGCCAGATAGGATAATTTCCTCTGAGAGGCTGACTATAACTCAGTCATGGTTTAATTACACAGGATTTATCCGCTCAGATTAATTTGTGGAAATATTTATCTTCTCTCTGTGTCCACCTCGAGCTAAGGGTATCCAGGGTTCTTTTATGCAGGAGTTTGCTGTTGAGTTGGTTACACATTATAACTTATGTGATGGAACATGAATCTAGATCTGTAATTACAGAAAATTACACTAAGGCTAAATTAATGGCTACACTGGGAACTCACATTTTCTTTATTGCATCTGCTTATGGTGTATCTTGAATTATAAATAGTGCAAAAATAGCTTTGGATATTAACATAAGTAATTAACACACTCATGTTAAATAACTTTGCTGATATTAATTGAGACTAAAATAATTTAAAATGCAGTTGATACCTCCAGCAGAAAGAGTAACATTGCATAACTAGATTTTGTTCATATGGTGACCACTGAGTTGTGTAACTTTCAAAATGGGAGGGTTTATCCCTGATTTTCGGAAACATGTAGCTGGAAACTTATTGTGCACACACATTTCATTACTCAGAAAGAGAGTTAGAGCCAGGAAGATCATTGATTTTCAGCAGCTTACATGGAAGTAATATGACAGCAGATGGGTGTGAAGTGAGGTCTGTAGATTTACTAGGGCTGCAATTCTTGGAGCACCATGAATTGTTTCATGGAATCAATAAAGAATAAAGAAAACAGTAAAGTAAAATTAAAGTCAAAGATGCAGCAGAAGACTAAAATTGACAGAGCAATAGTAACACATAAATAAATCAAAGAGAGGCATAAGAATGGGCCTATCATTAACCGATGAGCTAATGATAAAATAAAAATCCACATTTTTATTTGATAAAGTTCATTAAATTATATTTGAAAAATTTGGCAATTGGTGGCAAAACCAGCATTTATTTTGAGCGAAAAACAAACTGCTGGTGGAACTCAGTAGTTCATGCAAAATCTATAGAGGGAAATGGATAGATCAAAGTTATGGGTATGACCCTTCTTCAAGGCTGTAGTAGAGGGATAGCCGGTAGAAAGAGATGAAGGAAAGAGATGTGACACAGCTGGCAAATGATGGCTAGGTCCAGCTAAGGAGGGTTGATCAGCAGATAATTCGGGAAGGGGAGAGAAAAGACAAAGGCTGGAGGTGAAAGTGGAGAAGACAAACGGCTGCAGATGGTGGAATATTGTGGCACTTGTGGCTAAAGGGATCAGGGGGTATGGAGAGAAGGCAGGTACGGGATACTGAGTTGGATGATCAGCCATGATCACATTGAATGGCGGTGCAGGCTCGAAGGGCCGAATGGCCTACTCCTGCACCTATTTTCTATGTTTCTATATGATAAGAATGGAAGGTCAGGAGTGAAATGTGGAGCCACAGGGAGGGACAGTGGATAGATGGAAACAGGAGATGGGGGAGGTAAGTGCAGTGATGAATAGAAACAGGAGTAATGAGTAGAGTAGGGGAAAGGAACTAGGAGATTGGGTGAGAGGAGGTAAAGAAAGATTGCATTGATAGGAGGATCTAGGTAGATCAGAAGGGAGGAGAAGGTTGGTGAGGTGGGGAGTGTGGGACTTATTTGGAATTGGAGAATTCAATGTGCATGCCATTGGCCTGTATATGAGGTTCTGCTCTCCCAGTTTGCAGCCTCATTCTAGTAATGGAGGTGGCCAAGGACAGATGTCCGTTTGGTAAGGGAAAAGAGAACTGAAGTGGCTTTCTGTGGCAAGTGGTTAAGGGTCGGTAAGTAGAGAAGATGAGGAAGAAGCTCTTTATTGTCATCAAGCAATTCTGTAACTGGAACATCAAAGAGTGTATTACTTATCTGCACAATAGTAAGGATGCACTTTATGAACACTGCAACCCAAAGCAGGGCTAATAGTTAAAGGAAGTCATGTTACACTCCTTGCAGGTTAAGGTAAGGCTATTTGCAGTCCACTCTACTGTGCTAGTTGCTGAACTGTTGCAGCAAACTGCAGATCCTCTTAACTCTGGCATGCTTATTTGAGATTGAATCAGGCTGAGACAGCACGAGAACTGGGTAAATAGAGAACAGGGGAAACAGAGAACAGCACCTAGACATTTGGCAATTTCTGAACTGTTGTTGAGGCTGAATCAAAAGCTCTATCATCATAGATTCCACATGTGTGCTAATGGAGTTGACCATCACCTCTGTGCTGAGTTTACGAGTTTAGAGATAGAGCATTGAAACTGGCCCTTCACCCAACAGAATCTGCGCCGATCAACAATCACCCATATACTAGTTCTGTTAATATTGGCCAAATTAAAGACACCATAAAATGGAGAATCCCTGCACTTGTCAGAATTGCTTAACCCTTGTCAGCTGAAATTTACAGGCTTTGGATGGCGCCAGCTGGTATGCAGAATGGTGAGGGGTCCAGGTGATCTCCTTGTTTCTCCTAAATTGATAGTTTTGCAAACGAACCCTAAATACATCATTTTGATTGGATCGCTGCAAGGGCATTGTAAATAGTATAAATAATGTTGCGAGATGGTCATCCTGTTAATTGATGATTGGTCGAACTGTTGAGCCTTGGAGAAACTGTTTGAATCTCAGGGCACATGTTTCAATTTTTAATTCTTGTTTGCTTCCTTCTAGAACTTTCTTTCAAATCCATTGTATTGGTTACTGTATTATTGGGTTAGGGAAATGTCTATCATGTACTGCGTTAATCGATATCTGTTATTGGTCTGTATAAAGACCACCCCCATGTGGTTCGGCCCCTCAAGGTTTGGGGACCTATAAAAGGCCACCCCCATGAGGTCCAGTGTCGATCTTCTGGGAGAGTGCTTAGGACTGCATGACCTTCTGGAGTGTCTCTGCTTGAACAAGGCTAAGAGGGCTTGGCCAGGCAGATATGAGGATCAAACCCACAGTGGTTAGGTATAGTAGTGGGGAACTGTTATTGTGTTTTTCCAAAATAAAATTTAGATGTGCAAGTGCTTGACAGTGGTTTTTGACTGAAACTAGACTGGGGGGAAGCTTAGAACGAGCTATTTACAGTTCAATCAAACTAGGGACAATTTACAGAAATCAATTAACCTATAAACATGCATGCCTTTGCAATGCGGGGGGAAACCGGAGCCCCTGGAGAAAACCCACACAGTCACAGGGAGAATGTACAAACTTCATTCAGACAGCACCCATAGTCATGATCCAACCCAGGTCCCTGGCGCTGCAAGGTGCTGTGTTCACACGTAAAGATCTGTAAAATATTGATTCTGGACTCTTGGTGCTTTCTACAGACTTTGACAAGACTACCATTAGACCAGTCACTTGTGTACATGCACCTTTCACAGAATGTCGCTCCAGCAGCCCCAGAACCTTCTGTTACAGGACTTGACTGAGACTATACAAAAGCACAATACTGCAGTAAACAAAAATCAGGCAGCATCTGTGGAGAGAGAAACAAAGTTAACATTCAGGTTCGATGACCTTTCTTGATAAATGGTAATAGTTGACATGTTTAAAGTTAGAGAAATTTGCACAGAAAGGGTGTGAGGGTGGAAAGAGGTGGTTACAGGAGAGAACAAATATGATAGAACAGAAGGGAATTGAGATTAAATTATTAAAACAGGGGATACTTTCATACCTTTGATGAAAACTTTATGGGGATCTAATTGAGGAATAACTATCTGAAATTACCAAAGGAATTTGAAAGGGTTGCTGTAAGTTTGAAATAAAAATGCTGGTGGTGTTCATTTTTCTAATTATTGTTTTAAACTCCCTGTTGAGTTCAGAAGGTTGTAATGTGCCTAAGGATTAGTACTCTTTATCGAGCTTGTGTTGAACTTTGCTGGATCAGTGAAGAAATCTGATGACAAAATATCAAACCAGGAGGCCAATGGAGAATTAAAGTGACAGATGACTGGAAGCTGGGGATCACACGAACATTCTCAGTCTGGTGGAGACAATATCACAGTCCCTCAGAAAATGTTACTGTATTCATTGCTCTGCTAGATTACATTCTTAGTTGTGCTAGACTGAAATTGTGTTTCTTATCACCACTTTTGTTGTCACCTTGCAGATGATAGAGATTGTCTTTTATCTCTGGATTGTTAATTCATGCCTCTGGATTACCTATCCAGTAGCCACCGCACCATTGTTCCCCACCACCACCATTCCTCTGTTTCTCTCCATCTTAGAACTCGCTTAATACTTAGCTTTAATGTCATCAACCTGGACCATCAACCCTTTTTCTCTCCCCACATACTCTGACAGATTTGCTGGATATTTCAAACAATTTCGCTTTCATTTCAGATGTCATGAATTTATACTGTTAGATTGGAGGTGAGCTTCTGAATTTTTTATGTGACTCCTGATTGATGAATTCTACCCTTCCATTTCTTTGAAGGGTATCTCATCCAGGCCTTCAGGTCTTGACTTTGTATTGACCTTCATGGTATCTATTCTATTGCTTCTGACAGTTTGTCCACATGACTCCTTTGTCATCTATGAATGGAGCCCAGCTTTCCTCCTCTATCTCCTGCACAATTATCTCCTTAGCATAGAAGATAGGCACAAAGTGCTGGAGCACATCAGCGGGACATGCAGTATCTCTGGATAGAAGGAATGTGTGACATTTTGAATCTCACCCGACATTCCTTCAATCCAGAGATGCTGCCTGTCCCCCACTGTTACTCCAGCATTTTGTGTTGATCTTTGGTGTAAACCAGCATCTGCTGGTCCTTCCTGCACAGTCTCCAAAACATAATTGTCTCATCTTGATGCCAGTTTTTTTCTGGAGTTGTGATATTATTTTTGAAGCCACAACACAGCTCCATTTGGGATGCACAAACAGAAAATGCTGGAAACTCCCACCAAGTCAGGCAGTAACTATAGAGAGATAAAGAATCTGAATGCCTCGGGCCATTGATCATTCATTAGATCTAGAATAATTAGAGATCAAACATGCAATAATTTTCAGAGAAGGGAGATGGGTGGACAGCACAATGTTGTATGTCGGACCAGATAAAGAGAGACTGAATGACAAAGGTAGTAGCGGTGATGCCTGAGAGGGGGAATAGAAGGTTGGTTAATCCCATACCATCTATCTGATTGAAATGTAAATAGAAATAGATGAATGAAACCAGGAAGAGTGGGGAAAAGAAATAATAATCCTGGAACTGTGACATATGCACTGGAGAAGATGAACACTGCAGATGCTGGAAGTCTGTTGAGATGCTAATAGACCCTGACCATGAATATCTGACCTGAACTGCTGGCTCCTTAGTGTGTAGATATGAAGATAGACACAAAATGCTGGAGTAACTCAGAAGCAGCATCTCTGGAGAGAAGGAGTAGGTGACTTTTCAGGTCGAGACCCTTCTTGAGACTGATATGAATCAGGCACAGCTGTGAACAATACAGAAAACCTCCATGTTGGAGAAAATCCAACCTTGGGATTATCTTCTTGATTTCCTTCTCAAAGTTCCCTTTGGAAATGTATCAATATCAATTTTGGAGCATATGTGTGATGTGTTCTTTGCAAAGTATCTTTTCTTTCTGGTCGAAGTTCATACATAAAGAATGATCTTATTGTTGCTCTATGTTTAAAAAGAACTGCAGATGCTGGAAAAAAATGGAAGGTAGACAAAAATGCTGGAGAAACTCAGCAGGTGAGGCAGCATCTATGGAGTGAAGGAATAGGTGACATTTCAGGTCGAGACCCTTCTAGAAGGGTCTTGACCCGGAATGTCAACTAATCCTTCGCTCCATAGATGCTGCCTCACCTGCTGAGTTTCTCCAGCATATTGTTAATCTAGGATAGTTGCAAATGCAAAAAAGTATGAGAGAAGAGAAGCAAAAAATAAAACGATCCATTGTAACAGACTTCCATTTGATCCACTTTTCACATTTCAGATATTTAGGTCATCCTAACTCTCTTGTTGATTTATCACATGATTTATCACATGATTTATCACAAGATTGGAACAGAGTGTTTGTTCTCCACAGAAGTAGAAAGGCTAAGAGGAAGCACTCAAAATTATATGGGGATCCGAAGGAGTACAAAAGGAGAAACTGTTTCTACTGGCAAGAGGGTTAAACAGTTAGGTTTGCGATAATTGGCACTGGAACAAGCGTGGAGATGATAGGAGTTATTTTCATGCCATGAGTTATTACAGTCTGGAAATCACTGTTTGGATGAGTAGTGGAAGCAAGCACAAAGCAACTTTCAAAGAGGGATTTGGATAAAAACTAGAATATGTGGGAAATAGCTGAAGGATAATGGGGAAAGAGCAGTGTATTGAAACTAACAAGATAATTCTCTCTAAATAAATATATAAAGGAAAAGGACTGAAAAAAGAGACCTGTGGCTTTTTCCTCGGTTATTTAATATACCAAGGAACTTCAAGGTTTGTGTTTAGTGAAGAAATTCAGCAGCTTTGTAAAGCATAACCTTTAAGCTCTATTTATTATTTGTCAAGTTTCTCTTATGAACGTTTTATCTGTGCACATGACCTTTAACAAAAAAATTCCCCATTAATAAAAGAATTGTATAAGGAATTTGAAAAGGAAGAGGGAACTGACCATACAAATATAAACAAATAAAATCTTAAGGCCCCCTCATGGCCAATAGGTAATTTTAATTGTATAACTCTCAAACAAGCAGCTTTTAAAGGTATCTACTTCAGTCGTTGCTTTCTGCTCATTTCACTGAATCACTCAGCTGTAAGCGTGAACATTGGAAATAGAGAGAATGAAGAATCAGCCCATGCTTTGTTATCAGCCATGCCTGTTTTTTATTACCTTCCATTTATTTTGTTTTAGGTATCTGGTGGATCTAGAACTGAAAGTGATTCATCCACAGATACTTATGGCCTGATTACACAAATAGTAGATGCATATTTATGAAAGTAACAAAGAACATATGACAGCCAAGGCCTTCACAATACGAGGAGAGTAAACAACATGAAGAGAAACATTGAGAAAATTGACACCTGATTTTATTTCATTCATGGTTAAATAAAAACTAAAACTAATATGCTCTTGAATCAACGTGTAATCACAGAAATGGTTTCAAATGACCTAATTAGTGGGATGCTGGCTTGCTCAAAGCAATTTCACAGCATTTCTCCATTTTTAAGATGTACTTTTTTTTTTAATGGAAATGGCCAAATTAAATGTATTTAAATGAAAGGAGGAAAGAGCAATTTTCAAGGTACTCATAGTGGCTTTTATAATGTTCCTCAACTGTTCAGCTCTTATAAAGAGATGTAACAAAGGAGTCCGATGTGTGTCTGGTAAATAGGAAGATGCACTGGCTTATGGAACAGGCCCAGGGTAGGGATGAAGTTCTGGACTGGACTATATAAGGAGTGTGTAGCATGCATAATCTGTGTGTGATATATATATATATAGTGGCTTGCAAACATTTTCATACCCCTTGGACTTTTCCACATTCTGTCATGTTACAACCACAAACATAAATGTATTTTATTGGGATTTTATGTGATAGACCAACACAAAGTGGAAGGAAAATGATACATGGTTTCCAAATTTTATTACAAATAAAAAACTGAAAAGTGTGGCGTGCAAAAGTATTCTGCCCCCGAGTCAATACATTGTAGAACCACCTATCGCTGCAATTACAGCTGCAAGTCTTTTGGGGTATGTCTCTACCAGCTTTGCACATCTAGAGACTGAAATTTTTGCCCATTCTTCTTTGCAAAATAGCTCAAGCTCAGTCAGATTGGATGGAGAGCATCTGTGAACAGCAATTTTCAAGTATTGCCAGAGATTCTCAATTGGATTTAGATCTGGACTTTGACTGGGCCATTCTAACACATGAATATGCTTTGATATAAACCATTCCATTGTATCTCTGGCTGTATGTTTAGGGTCATTGTTCTGCTGGAAGGTGAACTTCCGCCCCAGTCTCAAGTCTTTTGCAGACTCAAACAGGTTTTCTTCCAAGATTGCCCTGTATTTCGCTCTATCCATCTTCCCATCAACTCTGACCAGCTTCCCTGTCCCTGCTGAAGAAAAGCATCCCCACAGCATGATGCTGCCACCACCATGTTTCACAGTGGGGATGGTGTGTTCAGGGTGATGTGCAGTGTTAGTTTACCGCCACACATATCATTTTGCATTTAGGCCAAAAACTTCAATTTTGGTCTCATCAGACCAGAGCACCTTCCTCCACATGTTTGCTGTGTCCCCCACATGGCTTGTGGCAAACTGCAAACGGGACTTCTAATGGCTTTGTTTCAGCAATGGCTTTCTTCTTGCCACTCTTCCATAAAGGCCCGATTTGTGGAGTGCACGACTAATAGTTGTCCTGTGGACAGATTCTCCCACCTGAGCTGTGGATCTCTGCAGCTCCTCCAGAGTTACCATGGGCCTCTTGGCTGCTTCTCTAATCAATGCTCTCCTTGCCCGGCCTGTCAGTTTAGGTGGACGGCCATGTCTTGGTAGGTTTGCAGTTGTGCCATACTCTTTCCATTTTCGGATGATGGATTGAAACAGCATCCCCGGTGATGAAACAGAAGACCTTGGCAGGGGTGGAGGCGGCATGGCCACAGGCGAAACGACCGGATCAGGAGCGGATGGTAGTAGTGGTATGGTCGGGCCGATGCCGCTGGATGGGGATGGAAGTATACCTGTGCAGTCAGGATAATATGGAGGTGGTGCTGGTTCGTTCACAGGCAGGATGTGCTATCACGTCTGTAGGTGCAGCCATCGGCATTGACCAAATATGAAGTTGGTTCAGAAGCAGGTCCAGAAATTAGATTAGTCTGTTCCCCCAACGCACGTTTGTGGGGGGGGGGGGGGTAGGGGGAGCATGCGGGGTCAGACACACTAATGACCCCCACAGTAACTACCCCCTTGATAATATATTAATATTATGACTTAGATCCTTTTACCCCATAACCACCCTAGCCACTGATCCATAGCCCCCACTCGCAGGCGTGTCTGGAGAGGGAGAGGGAGGTAGAGAGTGAGGGCAGTGAGAGAATGGGGAGAGGCGGTGAGAGAGGCAGAAGCAGAAGCAGAAGGGAAAGAGACAGGGGGAGGGGGGTGGAGGAGAGGAGGAGGAGAGGGAGGGTGGGGGAGGAGGGGAGAGAAAGATGAGAGGAGAGAGAGGGGGAGAGGGGAGCTGAGAAGGGGGGAAGGGAGAGGGGAGCTGAGAAGGAGGGAAGGGAGGGGGGGGAAGGGAGGGGGGGAAGGGAGGGGGGGGAAGGGAGGGGGGGGAAGGGAGGGGGGGGAAGGGAGGGGGGGGAAGGGAGGGGGGGGAAGGGAGGGGGGGGAAGGGAGGGGGGGAAGGGGGGGAGGGAGGGGGGGAAGGGAGGGGGGAAGGGGGGGAGGGAAGGGGGGGAGGGAGGGGGGGAAGGGAGGGGGGAAGGGGGGGAGGGAAGGGGGGGAGGGAGGGGGGGAAGGGAGGGGGGGAAGGGAGGGGAGGGGAGGGGTGGAGGGAAGGGGGTAGGGGAGGGGTGGAGGGGAGGGGGGAAGGGGGTTTAGGGGAGGGGAGGGCAGGGGAGAGGAAGGGGGAGAGAGGGGGAGAGGGGTGGGGGCAGTCCATGCATTCCCCACTCCCTATATCCCCCACTCCTCTCCTCTATTCCCACACTCTCCCTCCTTACCTCCCCCATTCCCCCCACTCCCTCAATCACCCGACTCCCCCTCTTCACCTCCCCAGAATCGGGCCTTACCCCGTCCGCCCGACCGTCGCCTTATCTCTACTCCCGATCTGCAGAGCATGCCAGCATGAGAGTGGAGCTGTGGGCTTCTGACCAAAGATCCTGCTCGTGACTCTCTGGGGCGCGCAGGGGACGGGAGGGGCCGCAGTCGGACGGGGCTTCGCGAGCGGCGCCAGCTTCACGGAACTGGCGCCTTATCTCTCCTCCCGGTCGGCAGAGCATTTTGAGATCGGGGGCGCACGGGCGATTCCAGCTGCGGGATGTGCGGCGTGGCGCGAGTATAGTTGGAGGGGGGTGGGGGGGTGAGCGCGTGGGCGTGTCAGGCTGCGGGAGGTGCGGCGTGGCACGAGTATAGTTGGAGGGGGGTGGGGGGGTGAGCGCGTGGGCGTGTCCAGCTGCGGGATGTGCGGCGTGGCACGAGTATAGTTGGAGGGGGGTGGGGGGGTGAGCGCGTGGGCGATTCCAGCTGCGGGATGTGCGGCGTGGCACGAGTATAGTTGGAGGGGTGTGGGGGGGTGAGCGCGTGGGCGTGTCAGGCTGCGGGAGGTGCGGCGTGGCACGAGTATAGTTGGAGGGGGGTGGGGGGGTGAGCGCGTGGGCGTGTCCAGCTGCGGGATGTGCGGCGTGGCACGAGTACAGTTGGAGGGGGGTGGGGGGGTGAGCGCGTGGGCGATTCCAGCTGCGGGATGTGCGGCGTGGCACGAGTATAGTTGGAGGGGGGGTGGGGTGAGCGCGTGGGCGTGTCAGGCTGCGGGAGGTGCGAGCGTAGTGGAGGGGGGGGGTGAGCGCGTGGGCGTGTCCAGCTGCGGGAGGAGCGCGCGTAGTGGCGGAGGGGGGGGGAGGGGAGGGGGGGAGCCGGGCTGCCAAATGATGAGAGAGAAGCGGCTTGGGATTGGTCAGCATGTGGGATTGTGACGTAAGCAGCTCGTGAGGTGCCGTTTCCATTTTAAAACGAGTGAGGGTGGGGAGTATTTTATTAAAAAATGTGTACATAAAAATGTCTAAGTGTAATGAGGAGTAAATCCATCAATGTGGAAGCGAAATCGCTAGCGAAATGGAAAAAATAACGGAGTTTGAGCATGTGGTTTTGGCGGACCATGGAATCAAAGGGCAAAAATCTTATCTAAAAAAAAGGAATGTGACATACACAGACAGATAGATAGACAGACAGACAGACAGACAGACAGACAGACAGACAGACAGACAGACAGACAGACAGACAGACAGACAGACAGACAGACAGACAGACAGATAGACAGATAGACAGATAGACAGATAGACAGATAGACAGATAGATAGATAGATAGATAGATAGATAGATAGATAGATAGATAGATAGATAGATAGATAGATAGATAGATAGATAGATTAAAGACATACTAATCTACACATATTAAGTTGTTGACTAAATGGCAGGGCTGGCAACTGGCTGCTTAATGTTGGAGGGATCGTATAACAAAATTGACAAATAAGAGAGTGGAATCATCAACCATCGATCATCTATACACTAGTTTGATCATACACACTAGCGTCGATTTACAGAAGCCAATTATTCTACATACCTGCACATCTTTGGAATGTATGAGGAAAGCACAAAGAAAACATGCAAACTCTGTACAGACAGGTAGTCAGTATTGAACATGGGTCTCTGGCATTGTAAGGCAGCAACTCTACTGTAATGCCACTGTGCCTTCCGCAGCTGGGCAATAGTCAGCAGGAATTAGTGGAACAGACACATATTAGAATATAGGGCCAATTTTGGTGTTCTACGATTCTATGCTTCTACGAGGTTAATGTTACATGGAGTCATGTGCTGGAACCAACATGAAAAAAGTACATCCTGTTTAAATAATAGTCTTCTTGATGTCCCCAATGCAACTGTGAATGTAAAACTCTGATATGGTCTTTAATATCTCCAGCACCAATCTGGAAGGTTACTGAATTCACAAGGTTGAGGGCACAGCAACGTCTACAGGCACCAGAACATAGTTTTTACCTAGGCTGACATTGGACTTGGGGAAATATCAGAGAGCAGAATTAGATGTGGACCTCTTTGATAAAGTACAGGGATCTTGTCTGTTCCACCCTGCTGAGGCTGATATTTGGAGAACACCTGGGTACACAAAAGGCAGGAGAAACTCAGCGGGTGCAGCAGCATCTAAGGAGCGAAGGAGATAGGCGATGTTTTGGGTTGAGACCCTTCTTCAGACTGGTTAGGGATCAGGGAAACGAAAGATATAGACAGTGATGTGGAGAGATAAAGAACAATGAATGAAAGATATGCAAAAAAGTATTGATGATAAAGGAAACAGGCCATTGTGAGCTGTTTGTAGTGTGAAAATGAGAAGCTAGTGCGACTTGGGTGGGGGAGAGATAGAGGGAGAAGGAATGCCAGGGCTGAGGGAGAGGTGGGAAGGGGAGGAGACAGCCAGGGTTAACAGAATTGAGAAAATTCAATGTTTAAGCCCAGAGGATGCAGACTCCCCAAGTGGAATATGAGGTTCTGTTCCTCCAACTTGCGGTGTTGCTCACTCTGGCCGTGGAGGAGGCCCAGGACCGAGAGATCGGATATGGAATGTGAGGGGGAGTTGAAGTGCTGAGCCACCGGGAGGTCGGGTTGGTTATTGCGGACCGAGCGGAGGTGTTCGGCGAAACGATCACCAAGCTTCCGCTTGGTCTCACCGATATAGATCAGCTGGCATCGGGAGCAACGGAAGCAGTAGATGAGGTTGGAGAACACCTTCTGATTTGGCTTTCACCATCACCTTCTCCCACATTTCTCTCCAAGCTACAGCTCTGCGCCTTCCGCCTCCTCCAATGGTCTCTGCTCTTTCTACCAGTTATCCCTTATTCCAAAGAGAAGGCCTACTAGTGGGCCAATGTTTTTGACTAACCTGCTTATACACATGCCTTGAAGTTAGTAAAAAAAACTATTCCATATTTACCGTACTGTTCCCCACAGACCACTGTAATTTGACATAACAAGACGCAGAAAAGGCACGTAGATTCAAAGTAGCTGCCAGAAGGAACTAATTAGCAACTAAACTGTATGTATTTAGTCCCTTAAGCATTAAGTACATAAAATCATCAGCAAACGCCTGCATCTTTTCCCCCGTCATGTTACAAGAAGGATTAAAGAGCTTGAGGTTTAGTTGTTCCTTTGTTCATTAAACATGAAGACCAGGAAAGTCCTCGTGAAGTTGTGTCACCACTCAAATGGATTTCAGGTGAAATGAACCCCATCTGCATTTACCTATCTTTGCTCCACATTTTTTTAAACTAACACAAAACTATGGTATAATTTGACGTTGTTTTATATCCAAATATTTCCTGGGAAAAAAGCTCGTACAGGTGGGAAAAAACTGAAAATACTGGAAACGTTTAAAATTCAGGTAACATTCGTGGAAAGAGAAACAGCAAAGCTTGCAGGTCCTAATCCTTTTGTTCCAACATTACCTGCATTTTATACTTTTGTTTCTGATGTTCAGCATTTGCAGATATTTTTTAACTGATATATGCCACACAGAAAAATGTGGTGTCTAATTTCTTCCCTGCAGTATGCTGAGCAAATTAGGCATTTGAACATTTCCATTTCTTTTTACTTTGTTCTTGAACTTAAATGCAAGAATTACTCAAGGATTACTGAAGCAATGCACAATCAATTTGCATTTACATTATTTAGAAATGACCACTTTTTTTTGTGTAATGTTATTTGGACTAAAGTCAAAAAAGCAATTGACAAAGGGAAAGTGTGCAGAATACAAAGAAGATGACTGACAGAGAAACATGCTGGGACAGATAAAGTGTCAAATTTAAAAGGAGAAAAGAATTGACAGTCACAGCAGAAAAGAATGACAGAGAATGTGAAGCATGTTAACAGGAGTGACTGGGGTGGGAAAGCAGACGGGAATAATAAGAAATAAGAAGTGCTAAAAAGACAAATGGAGAGGAGACAAGCTGAATGTGATTAAGGTTGCATCACAAATTTATTATTCACACTTCTTGGAGTTGTACAGAAGTTGAATTGCAGTTGTTGGGAAGCATCTAATTGTGGTAGTGATCTTACTCAGAGAAAATTGATTTGATACAAGACAGGGCAAAACAGTCTGCCGGGCTGTTAGTCTATCATTCATGAACAAGTAAGACCTGTCCCACATGGAGATGGATGGAACAAACATTTGCCATTCAAGTAAACACCATTGTCATGTGACTTATTTTAGCTGCCTCTATAAATGCCTTTTCCAATTCCACTAAATCTTCAAGCTAATTGCCATATTATGAGGCACTGTTTTAAGAACCGAAGAGATAGTGAGGGATGGCAATTCTGCCCAATTGCAATTGCAATCATCAATCCAGAACAAAATACAAGTAGTGGGATATGGAAACCAGCAAACAGTGCATCTCGGTGGTTGTTTTTGTTTGGGGAATGTCATTATGTATAGAACATTAAGTCACGTCATGCTGTTCACTAAAAGTCTATGTATCAGTGCAGTGTATCAGTGACACGTTATATTGCAGTAGAATTGCATTTGCTAACAACAAATGTATAATCAGGAGCCAGTATTTGATGAAGAGTCCTTAAACTGTTTTTTGTGTTTGAAGAATCATATTACAAGATTGTGAATTGAAGAGCAGAAGTATGTTGCACTTTCCTCTCAATTCCCCTTCTCACAAAAGAGACAGTCATGGAAGCATGCCAGTCAATTTAACCAGAACATATGGTGAACATTGTGAAATAAGTGGCACCATCAATTCTGTTGTCAAGATACACAGCACATGAACAAACCATAGATCAACATAGTTTTGTCTCCACATGACTAAGGTGACCACATGTGTCTATTTGCTGTGGATAGCACAATGATCCATTTCCTTGAAGATTATTGGAATTCTCCATAGCTAAACTTCAGTTTTCTTAGACATGTTGTCTAACAACTGTATCATAACAGGTATGACCATATATTTGTAAGTTAGCCCCATGAGGTCCAATCATTTGGATTGGTAGATAAATTTATGCTATCTCTCTAGTCAGTAGTTCTGCGTGTTCCCACCACTCAGGAAGGAATAAAGCTGTTGAACAGCATTTACCCTCTGAAAATTTGACATGATAGTCATCTGTGAAAGGATCTTGATACCATGCAGTAATTATGTTTTCAATAATTTATCATTTATGCCTGAAAATTACTTTTCATAATGTTGAATATTCAACAATGAACATTTTGTTAAACATAACTTGTTAGCAGTTTGAATCAGTCGACCATGGGGGATTTTAAAGGTGCCCTGTCATTTCAACTTTTGAAAAGAGCAGAGGAGGAGACTAACTAAACAGCTTTTCCAAGAGGTGCAAGTAGAAAGTAAAATAAATGGTCCCGCTATAATTTTCTCTGAACATTGATAGCCATGAACTTGCGCTATATGAATATATAACATAATTCAAGAATATTCACAAATATCCTTAAATGTTCCAATCGGATAATTTCTTCAATTTCATCATAAATTCATGTTGGTACAGAAGGAAAGCTGCAGTGCTTTTTTTCCCTTATTTACATTATCGAAGTCAAAGGCATTATTGTTATCTGACCAATAATATTTCTTAATGCTAAAGTGCTCATGACTTATTTAATCAATCTAAATATTTCTGTTCTAACTTTCACTTTTAATCCTATATCCCTCCAGAAAAGCAGAGTTAGAAATGTGTGATGAAATTAATCCTGTGTTAACAGTTAAAATAAGATACTCTCTGATACAGTTTATCCGTGTATCTGTATGATTTTCTATGGCATGACCACAATTTATTTTTAATTGTTGTCTACCTTTTTTTATGTTAGCATTGCATTGATGTTAATTCCATGGAATTGACTCCATTCTCCACAGGTAATTTTTTCCTTCAGCAAATGCCTTTTTTCTCCGTTGACCTCCTTCCTACATATATCTATTAATTCTTCAAAGGAAAATTTCAATAACAGACTTCAATAGCTTCAATCATGCAGCAGTCCTGATCCTGGTATGTCATTAGTTCTGAGTGCTTGCCTATTCCAATTCTTCAAAAAATAATATCTTCCACGTGGAGTGCTCAACACACCAATACCTGCACATTGTACTAAACTAGAAGACAAAACTGCATATGATAACAGTTTTATGAGTAAACATCAAATATACTTTATCCAGAAAGCTCATTCACACTGATATTTTGCTTGGTTGACTCTGTCATGTTACAAGGTCAAATTCAGTTGTTTGTTCATTCAGTAATCAGCAGTCTAGTTTATTTTAGTTTGGAGATTCAGTGCGGTAACAGGCACGTTGGCCCACTGAGTCCATGCCGACAAGTGATCCCCACATATTAACACTATCCTACACACGCTAGGGACAATTTTTACATTTACCAAGCCAATTTACCAACATACCTGTATGTCTTTGGAGCGTGGGAGGAAACTGAAGATTTCAGAGAAAACCTCGTGATCACAGGGAGAACGTACAAACTCCGTACAGATAGCACCCATAGTCGGGATCAAGCCCGAGTCAATTTCTCTATTACATTACTTTGATGTATTCATGCGTGATTTGACTGGAAACCATGCAAAACAACGTTTTCTAATATATTTCAGGACATGTGACAATGATAAACCAAGACCAGTGCCAAATGCTATCCAGAAATTTGACCCAGCGCCAAGGGATCATATAGATATAATTCCAGTATGTTAACTACTTGAATGGGGAACATGCCTTTGGTGGGTAGATTGTTATGACATAATTTGAACACTATTCAATCCATATGAGTAACAGTGTGATCTTTTGGTTCAAAGATCAATGCATCCTCCTGTATCTCTATGGTATCTTCTGAGAGCTGAGAATTCAGCTTGCAAATCGGTGTGGAAAGTACAGGTTCAGGCCATGTGCAATGCCTTATCCAAGGTGGCGGATGAATTCCAAAATGTTCCTCAACATTTGCTTCAAATATTTGGATAACCTGCCAGTGTCCTAAGCATCTCATTGTGTATGTTAATTTGGCTCATCAAAATCTATATTATTAAAAGTCTGATCTTGAACACATTTGGCTCGCTGTGCTGTGACTTTCGAGAGAACGCCGCCACCTATGGCAGTCATTTTTAGCCACCTTGCTCAGAGCCCCCCTCCGCTTTCTTGGACCAGAGGATTTTTCCAATCGATGAAAAATCAGAGGAATATTAATGTTTTTACATTTTTTGCCAATGGGTTGAAGTAGAAATGCACTGCAAATGGCTGTTTGGGGGGTTTTGGGTTGAATTAGAAATGCACTGCAAATGGCTGTTTGGGGGGGTTTGGGTTGAAGTGAAAATGCACTGCAAATGGATGTTTGGGGGGGGGGGGGGGTTGGGTTGTAGTGAAAATGCACTGCAAATGGCTGGTTGGGGGGGGTTTGGGGTTGAAGTGAAAATGCACTGCAAATGGCTGTTTGTGGGGGGTTTGGGTTGACGTGAAAATGCACTGCCAATGGCTGTTTGGGGGGGTTGGGTTGAAGTGAAAATGGACTGCAAATGGCTGTTTGGAGGGGGGGGGGGGGGTTGGGTTGAAGTGAAAATGTACTGCAAATGGCTGTTTGAGGGTGTTAGGGTTCAAGTGAAAATGCACTGCAAATGGCTGTTTGGAGGGGCAGTTGGATTGAAGTGAAAATGCACTGCAAATGGCTGTTTGGCTAAACTTGACAACTTCCTGTTTGCACTATATTGATTTTAGATAAAATGCTACAACTTACGGTTGTGATTTTTGGCCATCTTACTCAATCCCCCTCCGCTCATCAGGTGCAGAGGATTATTCCCATCAATGAATAATAAAAGTGTTATTAGTGTTTTAAAAATGCTGAGAATCACTCTCCTGTGAATCACGCCATGAAGGCCACACAGTTTCCATTGGGAGGGGGAGGGATTATAAGACCCAGAAGTGTGGGTGTGGCTCAGTCTCTGCATGATGGGGGAGGGAGAGGTCACAACTGTCTGAGCTGTGAATCAATTGAACACACTGAATGTCTACTGAACTGTGAGTCTGGTGCTTTGTGTGGTTTTATTGTGGTTTTATGGTGGTTTTACCCTTCTTGAAATGGTATGAAACTGTATTTGAATGTGGTGTTGTTGCACCCTGCATGAAATGGTATGAAACTGTATTTGAATGTGGTGTTGTCGCACCCTGCATGAAATGGTATGAAACTGCATTTGAATGTGGTGTTGTCGCACCCTGCATGAAATGGTATGAAACTGCATTTGAATTTGGTGGCCTTGCACCCTCCTTGAAATGGTATGAAACTGCACTTGAATATAGTGGCCTTGCACCCTGCTTGAAGCTGCACTTGAATTTTGTGGCCGTGCACTCTGCTTGAAGTGGTAGGGAACTGAACCTGAATTTGATGTCCCTGCACCCTGCTTGAAGTGGTATGAAACTGCACTTGAATTTTGTGGCCTTGCACCTTGCTTGAAGTGGTAGGGAACTGAATCTGAATTTGGTGGCCTTGCACCCTGCTTGAAATGGTATGAAACTGCACTTGAATTTTGTGGCCTTGCACCCTGCTCGAAGAGGTAAGAAACTGCACTTTGAATTTGGTGGCCCTGCACACTGCTTGAAATGGAATTTCAAGGAATCGCTATGAGTCAACTGCCAGCCCACCAGCCATGAATGAGCTACCAACACATTATGCTTGAGGGACTGAGATGCCACCCCAAGAATCCATTTGTCCCACAATGTCCATATTAGCCCTCTGGAGACCAGTAGTCCCTGCAGCCAACAACACCCATACACCACCCCCCCCCCCCCCCCACCCACTGGCCACCAATATTGGAATTGGTGGAGAGGTGGAATATTGCATTGAGGAACCAGCCCTCCCTTGTGAACATGGGACCCAATGGGTCCCACTTAGTCTAGTACTCACCTAAATCTTCCTAGGTGGAACTTCGGTCGGGATGCTTGGTGAGGTGGTAAAGCCTCCCTTTATATCTTGTCCTGCCTACTGCTATATATACTCTGTACAGTGAACAAAGTGCCAGTACCTGAGCTGGTGGCTGAGATCATTACATCGAGTGATGGACCATGCCTCTTTGTCGCGTTGTTACTGAGCAGCTGGGGTCTGACCACTTGGCTTTCTTAGCTATCTTTAGGAATTTGGAGAGAAAGATAAGATCATGATGAATGGAGGTGGCAGCTGAGAGTTGCATATTAAAAACATTTTCAAATTAGAAGAGACTGGGAGATAAGGGTAAATAGTTGGTGGCAACCACAGTTGGTGGTGACAGTGGCCAGCATTTTCTCCACTGGACTACTGAGTTAATTCTCATGAATGTTTTGTTTCTTTTTTTTAATTCTTTTTTTTAAATTTGTTTATTTTTGTTAGAAGTAAGTACAATAGTATGGTACTTGAGTACCTAATACATAAATACATATTTCCATTCTTGTACAACTTTGTATTTTTAATTTAATAGTAAAAGAACAGCGAGAGAAAAAATAAATAAAGCGTGTTGGAATAGATAGACGAGCGAGTAGAAACAGATAGCAAAAGAAATAAAGGACAGAGATGAGAAGCTAAAAAGATTGAAAGAAAAGGAGAAAGTAGAAAAAAAGAGAGATTAGGAGAGATCTCCCTATTTCGTATATATATATTTTTTGCCCATTCGTCACCCGGTTCTAAACCATTTAATTTCTAAGGTTATGTTATGTTGCACCATATGCTTGTAAAAAGTTGATAAAAGGAGACCAAGTCTTTAAGAATTGGTCTACTTTGCCTAGTAGGAGGAATCTAATTTCTTCAAGATGTAGCGTTTCCGACATATTTGAAATCCACATTTTGAATGTTGGCGTGGTTGAGTTTTCCAAAATTTGATTATAAGTTTTTTTGCTGTTATTAAACCATAATTAACAAAACGTTCTTGGAATATAGTTAGTTTACTTCCCTCTTCCATTGATCCAAAGATAATCAGTTCTGTATTGGGGTTCAATTTTGTGTTAGTTTTGTAAAAATTCCAAAAAATTCATTCCAAAATTTATGCAGTTTTGTACAAGAGGCAAAGGAATGTGCTATAGTGGCATTTTGAGTTAGACATTTGTCACAGATGGGGGAAACATTTGAAAATATTTTATTCAGTCTGGTTTTCAAATAATATAATCTATGTAAAATTTTAAATTGAATTAAATTATGTCTTACATTTATTTACATTTAATAGATTTTTTTCCCATCTATTGTTCGGAATTTTTATCAATAATTGGCTACTGGCTAATAACTGGCTACTGGACTTCCTCACTGACAGACCTCAGTCTGTGAGGGTTGGAAATAACACCTCCAATACCATCTCTCTAAGCACCGGCTCCCCTCAGGGCTGTGTCCTGAGTCCACTGCTGTTCACCCTGATGACTCACGACTGTTGTGCCAGGTTTAGTACAAACCACATCATGAAGTACGCAGATGACACAACAGTGGTGGGCCTCATCAGGGACGACAATGAGCTGGCTTACAGGGAGGAGGTGAAACAACTGGTGGACTGGTGCAATACGAACAACCTGATCCTGAATGTCGAGAAAACAAAGGAGATTATCGTCGACTTCAGGAAAACCCGGCACAGTCCCACACCACTTCACATCAATGACAGCGATGTGGAGGTGGTCAGTAGCACAAAGTTCCTGGGGGTGCAGGTCACTAACAGTCTGACCTGGTCGACTAACATCTCATCAACTGTTAAGAGAGCGCAGCAGCGGTTGCACTTTCTGCGCCGGATGAGAAGAGCTCATCTCCCCCATCCCATCCTCACTACTTTCTACAGGGGCACCATAGAGAGTATTCTGACCAGCTGTATCTCTGTCTGGTTTGGGGACTGTAGAGCCTCCGACTGGAAGTCTGTGCAGAGAGTGGTGAGGACAGCGGAAAAAATCATCGGGACCTCTCTCCCCTCAATCGGGGATATTGCGACCAAACGCTGTGTGTCTAAGGCCAGCAGTATCATAAAGGACCCCACACATCTCCATCACGGACTGTTCACTCTGCTGCCCTCGGGAAAAAGATACCGCAGCATAAGGAGCAGAACATCAAGGTTCCGCAACAGCTTCTTCCCACGAGCCATCAGACTCCTGAATGCCATGTAAATGGGCTGCCACTATTGTCTATTTATCCTTTTCATACATACCTATCCTTCGGTTAATTTATTGTGTTGCACAGGGAGCCAAATGCAACGTAATTTCGTTTGGAACTGCATATATCAATGTATTTCTAAATGACAATAAAGTTTGTTTGACTTTGACTTGACTTTTGAACTCTTGTTCCCAGTCCCTTCTAATTGCCTCTGTCGTTGGTGTTTCCATATTTAGAATTATATTATATAAGTAAAATATTAAATTGCTTGATTCTGCCTTTCTATTCATTCCTTCCTCTAATAAATCTGGGATTAGAGTTTAATATCCTTGTATATATTTTTTCAAATAATCTTGAATTTGAAGATATTTGAAATATTGATTACTTTTCAAATTATATTTAAGTTGTAATTGTTGGAATGATAAAAGTTTTCCCATTTCATATATATCTCCCATCATTTTAATTCCTATTCTTTCCCATTTATTAAATGTTTTATCAATAATAGATGGTTTGAATGAGGGATTATTAGCTATTGGAGAAAGAAGCGATAGTTTTCTTGATTTTAAAGTTAATTTTATTTGTTTCCAAATTCATATTATACTGTGAATAATTGGATTCTTCTTATATATTTTATTGTTCAGTTTCATCGGGGAAAGAAGGATCACTCCTATATTATTAGGGGAACAATCCTCTTTACTCCATTCATATCCAATCTACCTGTTGGGCAGAACTGTCCAACCAGTAGATTATATTTTTAATATTCACTGCCCAATAGTAATACAATAAGTTACAGAGTGTCAGTCCCCCTGATTCATTAGATTTACACAAGTGTTTTCTTTGAATTCTGTGTGATTTATAATCCCATATGAAGTTTATAATATCAGAATCTAGTTTTTTAAATAATTTTTTTGGTTGAAATAGGTACAGTATTTGTGGTAAGAAGATCATTTTTATCGCATTTATTCTGCCTACTAAGAACATTGGCAGTGTTTTCCAAAATTTAATTTTATTTCTTTATGACAAAGAAGACCAGCCAGCCCTTCGAGGCTATGTCGACATAGGGTAATCCTGATCACCCGTTATTTCACAAGCCCAGTAACTCCATCATGGTTGTCCTACCAGATGTCTAATCGTGGTGTAATTTGCAGATCGCTATTGAAACTGCCAACACATCTTTGCGATGTGGGTGGAAACTGTTCCACTTCAGTTTTCTTCTACATTCCAATCAAGTGCCAATGGATGTTATAAATTACCCCGAGTGTAGGGAAACAGCAATAGAATCAAGGAGGAATTGAAGGGCAATCAGAGAAAAATGGAGAGGAGGAATGGAACTGATGGGACTCTTTTGCTTGGAACTGGTATGAACACAAGTAATTGAATGACCAGGTTCTGTGAAGTAATAAGTATGAAATTTAGTCTCACGATCTGCTGTTGCTGGTTTTGGTTGCTACCATCTCTGCAAAAGAAAGTGAGTCAGTTAAATAGCTACAGAGTTTGTAGGATGTGGTTGTAAAGTAAGGAAAAACAGTACATTTGTGAAGGTGTGTGTCATTATGATGTTCGAAGAGTTGTTGGTTGATGTTAGGTTCGTAATGGAGTGTACTGCATGGAGAAATGATTGAGGGTAGTTGTATATTTATTGATAGAGTAAAGGGCCTGCCCACTGCGGGGACCTAATTCGCGAGTTTAGAAGAGTTTGCCCTCAACTCATACTCACAGCATGGTCGACACGAGGTCCTAGGACGTCTTTGTAACTCTCCTTCATGCTTGAGAGTAGTCCCCGCATAATCGAGGCCTCAGTTAGGTCGCGGCGTTTTTTTCTTAGCAAGCTGAAAAATGCCTGCGAGTAAAAAAAAGGTTGCCATGGAAAAAAATCTATATTTTTTTACTCATAGGTTTAGGTAAGGTAGGGCATAGTAGGTCGTAATTCTACGATAGGTAATCGAAGGCAATCAAAGGTAATCGAAAGTAGTCGAAGGTAATAGCTCGTTGAGAAAAAACAGGTAAGTAAACTGACCAGTAGTGTTAAATGCCCGCTAAATTTTATTAGAAGTTGTCTGGCTTCTTAAAAGTGTCTCCACTCCTCCCCCCCTTCTCCCCCCCCCCCTCCGTCTTTCCCCCTCTCTCCCCCCCTCTCTCCCCTTCTCCGTGCTCTCTAAAGGACTTACCGTAGTGGCAACTGTCTTTTACCTTCCTGTTCATCGCGGGTGTGAATTTCAGACAGCGCTCCCCCGCTTTCCCTGGCCCCCACCTTTGCAATGTGTTTGTGTGCATGTGTGTGCGCAGACGGTTGATTCAGCTCGCGGTTTCATCGCTGATGGTCAATCCAGCTCGAGCTTTTTCAGGCGAGTGCCCTCGAGCCTGAAGGTCGAAGACAGTCGCTGAAAAGTCGCGTTAGTGGGACAGGCCCTTGAGATTGATGGTGCCTTCACAAATTTGGATAACATGTGATGTCATTGCTCTTTTTTGGACACTGCAGCCAGGTTGTTTCAGGATGGTCCCATAGCATCCACGAGCCAAGAACCCACCATCCACTAATTTACTGACTATTGCCTAGGCTCCAATGTGGTTCCAATGTAACTATTCAAACATTTGGAATAGGCTGGATGGGACATGCATACAGCATCATCCTTTGAGAGGTGTTGGCAAAGCTTCAGATTACTTTAGCTAACTGCTGCTAGCCACTCACATGAGAACATGCATTGAGACAATATTTAACACTGTTGAAACTGGCCTGGTGTTTTGAATGCAGTGACTGGCAGCATCCATATTATGATTACCCCACCCATACTACCCAGCACGATCCAGCTTATTTGTTTTCCAAAATACCACACATAAATAGTTGGGGTGTTAGTAGAGGTGCAATGGGACAGCCACTTTACGAAGATTAATAGTTGTGATGCTTTTGCTTCATTTGGCCATCAAGTAGTTCTCGTTCTGTCTTTTCACCTCCTACGCACTTTGGCTGCCAACACTGGGATGGCTGAAGTGATTTATTCCCTCCCTCCACCCCTCCACCCTGCAATCCTCTCAATCTTGCCAAATATCATGAATAAAGGATACTCTTTTAAGATTTGACTGCTACACTTTGAAAGTGTCCCAAGTGATGAAGAAGCATTATACCAGTGCCTGATGAATGCAAAATGTAACTGTTGCAACAACAAAGAAGTGTGATCTGATTCGTAACATTGAGGAACATTGGCCTTCACTTCCACAAGTGTTCCCTTCACTTCGCTGGTGGGAATCCACTTAATATACTGCAAACTACCGTTGGATTCTCCAGTTACGGATCTAAAATAAAACATTTACAAAATTCAATATCAATAGGAGCACAAGGACTTGATTCAACATCTCAGAGAATATCGATGTGACAATGCAACACCTCTCAATAGCACGCAGTCAAGCTGTGCTTTACGCTCATGTGCTAAAGCGCAGATAAACATGTGTTATTTGGCATTGTGGTTAACTTCTTTTCCATCAATGAATTTACCTGCTCGGTTAGTGCATCTCAGTTCCCCAAAAGCTACTACTTTGTTGCAATGTTAAAACAACAATGCAAACTGAGGCACAGGCAGTTTGTACAGGATACTGCGTTCAGCTTAGTCTCTGACAGACCAGTATGTGTCAGATGCTTGAAGCAGTTCATCAAGGCACTCTCTTTTTCTCACGTACCACACAAGAGTGAAAACATGCCGCCTGGCGCTGAAAATACGAATTTCTAAAATTGATTTACCAACACCTACTCTCCAAAGTAGATTGGTACAACTTCAGACTTTTTCTACTTTTTAACTCATCTAGAAATATTAATGAGGGTTAATTTCAGATTCCAGATTTAACAAACTGAAAGACACTTATTTCACTTTCAATGTGATTAGATGACTAGATTCGCTGTAAATGAATTTGACACAACACTCAAAGCAAAGCTTCTTGTTTTAGCACTTTGGTTGACGGTATTCCTGGATATGCAACATAATTGCTGTCAGTAAATTGAAATGGTTAAAAATAAAATCCACCCCGTGAGCTTTTAACAATATTTTAAAATGGACTCTGTGGATTGTGAAAGCTCTGTCCACAGTTATGTGCAGTATGCACTTAACCTTTCTGCTGGAATAAATCATAGATTCAGATAAGAATATAACACCTTGGGGATATTTTAAACCTATATTTAGCTAATTTTTTTCCTTTTACTGTTGATATAATAAATAGAAAAATACACTACTAGGAACTGCCGAGTGCCCAATTTATTCCACAGGGATGGGAAACTAGCTAATAAAGTGCACGTATTGGAATGTTGAATAAATTGAGCACTGCACCCAGTTCCTATGGTAATGTAGAAAGTGTGCGGTCCACAAAATAAAGTCTTCAACTTTATTCAAAGTCTTTCAAGCAGGCAGAGTGTTTTATTAAAAAAAACACCCCATGACATTTGCCTCATCCAGACTAGATTGGCTATTTAAAAGAAATCCCTCAATGGGATTAATTGCAACATTTGGGGATTGTCACAGACCCAAATAGCATTAGTGGTTCAGGGTAGACAAAAAAAACTGGAGAAACTCAGCGGGTGAGGCAGCATCTATGGAGCGAAGGAATAGGCGACATTTTGGGTCGAGACCCTTCTTCAGATTCAGGGAGTCAATTTAAATATTTCTGTTGCCTTAATGAAGAAACAAGGAAAATCATAATAGCTTTTCAATATTCAACTTTACCTGTCCTCATTCTAGTGTTAATAAGGCAATTTTAAACAGCAGCCTGTTTGAGGAGCTATTATTTAAAGTGTCTCCGACACAAAAGGAGAAAGAAACAAAATCTGGTTACATCTCCTCTCACGCCATGAGGTAAGAATTTCTCTGTGTGCTAAGTGTAAATTGAATTTATAAGCAAAGGCTTCACACTGTACTACACCTAGTGTGGAGAGACAAACTCTGACTTGTTTGATCGCCGTTGTTAGTGATTACATTGTTTGTTGGAACAACTCTAAAAATGTGAACTATGCAGAATTCTGGTGTGAGTATCCACAAGACATATGTGATACATGAGGGAATCACAGAAACATAACAGCACAGAAGGATTATTTCATCCCATTGTGATGCTACTGCCGCTATGAGCTATCCAGTCAGCTCCGCTCTCCAGCTTTTCTCCTTAAAATGACAATGTTATCCTTTTAAATATGTGTCCAATCCCTTTTACAAAGAATGAGTGCTCTCACCACCAGTTCAGGCCGTGCATTCCAAGTAATGACAAATAATCAGGTATTTTTTAGTCTTAACAAGCTGCTTTATGACTTTTTTCCTCTGATTATTTTCATTTTTCATATATGTCGAGGACTCAGCAAGCAAGACAAGTCCAACCTGACAGGCAAACACACAAATAATCTATTCTCCATTATCACCAAAGTGATTGCAAAATTCTCCTCACAATGTCTTTGTGTCCATTGAAAGGATGTGGTCAGCATTTACTGCATATCCCCAATTGTACTTGGGAAAGTGGTGATGAGCTACCCTCTTGAAACTCTTAAATGTCTTGATGAAGGCATTTCAGTTTAAGAATAAGGGATAGGCCATTTAGGATTGCGATGAGAAAAAACGTTTTTTTAAATTAAACATTTTTTTTTAAATTAGAAGTAATGTATAGTAGTATAAACCAAGAATAACATATACATTTCATGCACAACTTCTTCTTTTAAAATTTAATAATAGAAAAGTAACAGAAGCAAGAAGATGAGAGAGAGAAAGTTAGATAAGGTAGTGATATTAATAGCTCGTGAAAAAGTAGAAAGAGAGAGCCCATAAAGATGTAAAGCACACGAAAGAGAAAAAGAAAAACAAGAAAATATAAAGGAAATATAATAAAAGGGATGTACCAGCTTCGTATCTTTACACACCCCTCACCCGGTTCTGAAACAGTTTATTTCCAGAATTATGTTGCACCATATGCTTGTAATAAGTCGATAAAGGGAGACCAAATCTTTAAGAATTGGTCAGATTGGTCTGCTAGGATGAATCTCATGTCTTCGAGGTGTAACGTTTCAGACATATTTGAAATCCACATTTTAAGCGTTGGTGTGGGGGCATTTTTCCAGAATTTTAGTATACGTTTTTTTGCCTTTATTAAGCCATAGTTAAGGAAACTCTTTTGGAACTAAGTCAGCTCAAAGCCGACTTCCATTGTTCCAAAGATAATCAGTTCTGCTTGGGTTTCAGTTTTATTTTAAATAACTTTGTAAAAATTTCAAAAATTTTATTCCAACATTTTTGGAGTTTTATGCAAAAGACAAAGGAGCGTGCTATGGTTGCCTCTTGAGATAAGCATTTATCACAGATGGGAGAGACATTTGGAAACATTTTGTTCAGTTTAGTTTTCGAGTAATATAATCTATGTAATTTTTTTTATTGAATTAAGGTATATCTTACATTGATCGAGCATTTATGCACATATAGCAAGTATTTATCTCATCTCTCTTTCGAGATTTTTATAGTTCTTGTTCCCAATCTCTTCTAATTGTGTCAGATGATGGTATTTCTATATTTAGAATGAAATTATCCAAGTATGATATTAAATTAGTTGAATCCGGCTTTCTGTTCATAGCTTCATCTAATAGATCTGGAATCACCCAGAGAGTTGTGAATCTGTGGAATTCTCTGCCACAAAAGGTAGTGGAGACAAATTTACTGGATGTTTTCAAGAGAGAGTTAGATATTGCTTTTGGGGCTAACAGAAGCAAGGTATATGGGGAGAAAGCAGGAATGGGGTACTAATTTTGGATGATCAGCCATGATTATATTGAATGGTGGTGCTGGTTTGAAGGGCCAAATTGCCTACTGCATCTATTTTCTATGTTTCTATGTGCTGTTGGGCAATAAATTCCAGGTTTAAAACCCAACAGATATGAAGGACAGGTGATTATATTTACAACACAGGATGATGCATCACTTTGACAGGGGCCCTCAGAAAGTGGTTGAAAAAGAAACCACTTTGAAAAAGAAAAAGAGCCCTGATTTATGAAGTCAAGCATAGGATATGCTTCTTTACTACTTTATTTACTTGTTGTCATTTAAGATCCCTCTGTATAGATACATAAAGTAATAATAAAAGAAAATCTAAAGGAAATAAAACTAAAATAAAATAAAATAAAATAAGGTGAACAGCCAGCTGTCGTGGTGCACATTGGTACCAACAATATAGGTAAAAAACGGGATGAGGTCCTACAAGGCGAATTTAGGGAGCTAGGAGATAAACTGAAAAGTAGGACCTCAAAAGGTAATAATCTCTGGATTACTACCAGTGCCACATGCTAGTCAGAGTAGAAATAGGAGGATATTGCAGATGAATACGTGGCTTGAAAAATGGTGCAAGGAGGAGGGATTCAAATTTCTCGGGCATTGGAACCAATTCTGGGGGAGTTGGGACCAGTACAAACAGGACAGTTTGCACCTGGGCTGGAATGGAACCAATGTCCTTCGGGGAGTGTTTGCTAGTGCTGTCAGGGAGGATTTAAACTAATGTGGCAGGGGGATGAGAACATGAGCAGAGAGTCAGAGGGATGTAAAATGAGGGTAGAAGCAATAGGTAGCAAGGTGAAAAGTAAAAGTGACAGGCAGAAAAATCGAGCACAAAAATCAAAAAGGGCCACTTTTCAACATAATTGTATAAGGGGTAAGAGTGTTGTAAAAACAAGCCTGAAGGCTTTGTGTCTCAATGCAAGGAGCATTCATAATAAGGTGGATGAGTTGAATGTGCAGATAGTTATTAATGAATATGATATAGTTGGGATCACGGAGACATGGCTCCAGGGTGACCAAGGCTGGGAGCTGAACATCCAGGGATATTCAATATTCAGGAGGGATAGACAGAAAGGAAAAGGAGGTGGAGTAGCGTTGCTAGTTAGAGAGAAAATTTAGAAAGGTAACTTTGAGGGTATGAGACGTGAATTGGCCAAGATAGACTGGCAAGTGATTCTAAAAGGGTTGACAGTAGATATACAAAGGAAGGCATTTAAAGACTGCATGGATGAACTACAACAATTGTTCATCCCTGTTTGGCAAAATAATAAATCAGGGAAGGTAGTGCATCCGTGGATAACAAGGGAAATCAGGGATAGTGTCAAAACAAAAGATGAAGCTTACCAGAGGACTGGGAGAAATTCAGAGTCCAGCAGAAGAGGACAAAGGGCTTAATTAGGAAAGAGAAAATAGATTATGAAAGAAAACTAGCAGGGAACATAAAAACTGACTGCAAAAGTTTTTATAGATATGTGAAGAGAAAAAGGTTAGTTGAAACAAATGTAGGTCCCTTGCAGTCAGAAACTGGTGAATTGATCATGGGGAACAAGGACATGGCAGACCAATTGAATAACTATTTTGGTTCTGTCTTCTCTAAGGAAGACATAAATAATCTGCCGGAAATAGCAGGGGATCGGGGGTCAAATGAGATGGAGGAACTGAGTGAAATCCAGGTTTGCCGAGAAGTGGTGTTAGGTAAATTGAATGGATTAAAGGCCGATAAATCCCCAGGGCCAGATAGGCTGCATCCCAGAGTACTTAAGGAAGTATCCCCAGAAATAGCGGATGTATTAGTGATAATTTTTAAAAACTCTTTAGATTCTGGAGTAGTTCCTGAGGATTGGAGGGTAGCTAATGTAACCCCACTTTTTAAAAAGGGAGGGAGGGAGAAAACGGAGAATTACAGACCAGTTAGTCTGACATCGGTAGTGGGGAAAATGCTAGAGTCAATTATTATAGATGGGATAGCAGCACATTTGTAAAATGGTGAAATCATTGGACAAAGCCAGCATGGATTTATGAAAGGTAAATCATGTCTGACGAATCTTATAGAATTTTTTGAGGATGTAACTAGTAGAGTGGATAGGGGAGAACCTGTGGATGTGTTATATCTGGACTTTCCGAAGACTTTTGACAAGGTCCCACATAAGAGATTAGTATACAAACTTAAAGCACATGATATTCATGTTCAATATTGATGTGGATAGAGAACCGACTGGCAGACAGGAAGCAAAGAGTCATTTTCAGAATGGGAGGCAGTGACTAGTGGGGTACCGCAAGGCTCAGTGCTGGGACCCCAGCTATTTACAATATATATTAATGATCTGGATGAAGGAATTGAATGCAACATCTCCAGGTTAGCGGATGACACGAAGCTGGGGGACAGTGTTAGCTTTGAGGAGGATGCTAGGAGGCTGCAAGGTGACTTGGATAGGTTGGGTGAGTGGGCAAGTGCATGGCAGATGCAGTATAATGTGGAATAAATGTGAGGTTATCCTCTTTGGTGACAAAAACAGGAAAGTAGACTATTATCTGAATGATGGCCGATTAGGAAAAGGGGAGATGCAATGAGACCTGGATATCATGGTACACCAGTCATTGAAAGTAAGCATGCAGGTGCAGCAGACAGTGCAGAAAGCGAATGGTATGTTGGCATTCATAGCAAAAGGATTTGAGTACAAGAGCAGGGAGGTTCTACTGCAGTTGTACAGGGTCTTGGTGAGGTCACACCTGGAGTATTGCGTACAGTTTTGGTCTCCTAATCTGAGGAAAGACATTCTTGCCATAGGGGGAGTACAGAGAAGGTTCACCAGACTGATTCCTGGGATGGCAGGACTTATGAAGATGACATATGAAGAAAGACTGGATAGACTCGGCTTGTACTCACTGGAATTTAGAAGATTGAGGGGGGATCTTATAGAGACTTACAAAATTCTTAAGGGTTTGGACAGGCTAGATACAGGAAGATTGTTCCCGATGTTGGGAAGTCCAGAACAAGGGGTCACAGTTTAAGTATAAGGGGGAAGTCTTTTAGGACCGAGATGAGAAACTCATTTTTCACACAGAGAGTGGTGAATCTGTGGAATTCTCTGCCACAGAAGGTAGTTGAGGCCAGTTCATTGGCTATATTTAAGAGGGAGTTAGATGTGGCCCTTGTGACTAAAGGGATCAGGGAGTATGGAGAGAAGGCAGGTACAGGATACTGAATATCAAGGCAGGTACAGGATATCAGCCATGATCATATTGAATGGCGTTGCTCGAAGGGCTGAATGGCCTACTCCTGCACCTCTTTTCTATGTTTCTATGTTCCTAAAATATAAATCCAGGCTACTGAACTGTGACAACAAAATAATAAGATGTATGCTTAAACTAGTGAAAAGCAATTTTAATTTAGTTTATTGCCATTTGTACTGAAGTACAGTGAACATACTTTTTGGCGTGTGCCATCGAGTCAACAAATAAATTAAAAATGATTATAATCAAGTCATCCAGAGTGTACAGATACAAGATAAAGTGAATAACAGTGCAAGCTAAAGTCCAGTAAAGTATAATTACAGACAGTCTGAGGGTCTCCAATAAGGCACATGGTAGCTCAGGACCGCTCTCTAGTTGGTGATAGGATTTTTGCTCGATAACAACTGGGAAGAAACTGGTGGTGTGCATTTTCACACTTCTGTACCTCTTACCTGATGGCAGTTGGGAGAAGAGGGAGTGCCCAGGGTGAAATGCATCCTTGATTATGCTGATTGCCTTTCTGAGGCAGTGTTAAGTGTAAATGGAATTAAAGGAAGGGAGGTTGGTCTGTGTGATGGTAAGGGCTGCGTCCACAATTCTCTGCAATTTCTTGCAGTCTTGAATGGAGTTGTTCCAAAACTCCCGTCATGTATCCCGATAAAATGCATCTGTAGACGTTGCTGAGAGATATTGGGGCATGCAAAACTTCCTAAGTGTTCTAAGGAAGTAGAGATGTCCGTGTGCTTTCTTGGTCATTGCTTCAATGTGGCTAGTCCAGGATAAGTTGTTGGTGATATTTACTCTTAGGAATTTGAAGCTTTCAACCATCTCTACCTCTGCGCCATCAATGCATACTGGGGTATGTGTACCTCAAATCAATCACTATCTCCTTTGTCCTGCTGGCATTGATGGAAAAGCTGCTGTCTTGACACCTGGTTACGAGGTTCTCAATCTACTTCCTGTATTCCGTGTTATCATTCTGCCTTTACCTGGGAATTTATCTCATGGTTCATTCATGGTTTCCGGTTGGGGAACACTCAAGTTGTCTTCTTCGACATGCACAGCTCAACTCACTTGCTGATGAAGTCGGTCACGGCAGCAGTGTACTCATTCAGGTTGGCTGCATACTCCCTGAATATGGACCAGTCCACTGACTCAAAGTAGTCATGTAGGATGTCATATGTTTCTGCCAACCAGCATTGAACAACCCTCTGTGTGTATGTGGGCAAGGAGGAGAAGCACAGCTAGATGATCAGATTTCCAGAAATGTGACTGAGGTCGGCATCTTTTATTGATGTGCAGCAGTGGTTGAGGATATTCTGGCCCCTGGTGGATCAAGGAACATGCTGATAGTACTTTGGTAATATGCACCTGAGGTTTGCTTAATTGAAGACTCTGGCTACAATGACCATGGGCTTTGGGGTGAATTGTCGCAAGGCTATTGATAACGGAATACAGTTCATTCAGAGCAAGCTTGACATCTGCATGGGGAGGAATATAAACTGCTGTTGGGATAGCTATGGTGAATTCCCTAGGGAGGTAGTCAGGACGTCACTTTGAAGTAAGATATTCCAGGTCTGGGGAGCATGAGCTTGCCAGCACCGCAAGGTATTGATCATAAAGTATGTCCCACTACCTCTAACCTTGCCCGAATAAGACATACAGTTCATCTAGGGACATTTCTTGATTCCAAAGAGACCCCCACTGATTCTATGATTGAGTAGTAGATGCAAGATTCTGGAAACCATTAGTATCTGATCATGCTTGATCTTTCATTGTGCTCAAATTCAATTGTATTTGGTTGTTTCCTGGCATTGCTCACTGTAGAATGAATCACAGGCAGTGAAGAGATCTTATGCCACTGATCTTGAAGATTTCACACTACCAGCTTGCTGTCAAAAGCCGTTGAACAGCTTTAAATGCTTCTGATAACCTGAAATATATTTTTTAATATTCAAAAATATTTAAATGATTTACATATTATATTAAAATTATTTGATAACATACATAAATAATATATTAAAAAATAACATTATTTCTAACTTATTTCTTGCATGTAAAACAATGAAATAGTAATTACCTGCTTTCAGTTTGATCAGATACAACCAACATTACTTTTATTTCTCATATTTTGGTTGCACGAAATTTCTGCTTTACTGCTTTGAATTTCTGCTTTGAATTTGAGGACGACTACATGAGAAAGAAATCTAAAATAGTAGAGTTATGTCGAGGTGAGATAAAATTGAAAACCTTCAGCATAACTGTGTCTTTGTGTGGTATTGCTCAGTGACATGATGTAAATGAGAAAAAGATTGGAACCAAGGAGAGAACTTTGTGTGCTGCACTCAATGAGTAACTTCCGATATGATGTGCGATATGAGCAGTGTGCTTATGAGGAACACATTTCCAAGTCACTCCACCATTACATTGTCACTTTTCTATCCATTGTATGCTAGTTGTCAGATTAATCACTACAGTTAGTCATCAGTTCTCTTATTGTTCTGCACTGTCACTATCAGGATAGTTGGAGATGAATTAAATGTCAACTCGAATAGGTAACGGCCTTTTCTCATCCGGCATTTTCAATTTTTGATCTATTCTTTCAGACCATGTAGATATACAAATGGATGTGAACTGTGTTACTTCTTGAATGGTACTGAAGTTGAATTTTACTTCGGAGTCACGTGAGTGACTACGTGAAGAACCCAGTAGCGCAGCTCCTCCAACCTAAGTTTAAAACTTCAGGTAAGTGCTATTCCTTACCTGTTGTAGGTCACCTGCAGGAACCTCCAAGGTTTTTGCAGGATGTTCGCGATGGCCGACGATATAATATATATATTTATATTTATATTGATTCCCGGGGAGGGGAAACTCACTTATGGGGTTCCCAAACCATAATAATCCCCAGGATATGGGGACAGCTGACAAAAATGGTCAGTGTAATTAGGAAAGATTTGGTAGGTTTCACCTCTGGCAATGAATTTAGAGAAACTCCTTCAGCAGGGGTTGAATTAGCAGTAAAGTTTATGGAAGTGTAAGCCTATTGTAGAGGCAGTGCCAGCAGCAACTTTGGGAAGTGCTGCTTTATGGGGATGCCAAGTTATGGCAGTGCCAGCCTATGGGAAAGGTTCTGCCAGCAGTACCTTTGCTCAGGACTGCTCATGGGGATGCCAAGCTATGGCAGGCTAGCCTATTGGAGAGGTTATGCCAACAGCACCTTTGCTCAGGGCTGCTTCATGAGAACGCCAAATCTATGGCAAATACTGGCCTATGGGAAAGGCCGCGCCAGCAGCACCTTTGTTCAGGGCTGCTTCATGCGCGCCAGCGGTACCTTCTTCAGGGCTGCTTTATGGGAATAGCTGTCTAGTAGGGTATTCCCATTACAGTGATCATGGGGGATGAGGGGGTCATTGTTAGGATAAGGCAATATAACAGAATCTGTTAAGTCTCAAACTATATTTGAGAAATTGGGCTCCTCTATCCAGTTAGATTAAGTCTATCAAATAGGCTAGTAGGATGTTGGGATTCACTTTTAGGTATTCAATTGGCCATGACGCCGGCCTGGGCAACAGATGGCAGTCAATAGACTCTGGTAACAGGTTTCCTAGTTGTTAGATTAATTGTTAATAGTATAGATGTGACTCAGCTGTGCAAGTAAGACAACTTATCTTGTTAAATGGTTAACTGTTAAGTGTCATATAGGTCATTGTTAACACACCTTGTTTCACCAGCTGAAATTAATAAAGTCACAATGATGGACAAACAGTATTCATTACTGCTCCAGTTGTTGTTAAGTAAATCTTTAATTATATTGCAAAATGGTGCTAATGGCCCTAAATGGGAAATTGTGTCAGCAGTGCTTTTTAGCAGGCCTGCTTAAAGTCTCCCTCATGTAAGAGGAGAGCATGTGAGATCGATATAGTCTTAGCCGAGTCTGAGGGTTTAGCCATAGAGCATGCCCAAGGGTTACAGGGCATGTGCCAGAGGTCTATGCCTGGCAAGAAAGTTACCATCCCAAACACATATGCAGTGAATACCGCTCTCAGGGGGACATTACAGTTGGCCGCCGAATCTTCTATTCAGATAAGACCTTTCCATAGGCGAAATGTGGAGGACAAAGTGCAAGCTATTGGAATGAGCAAGGTTTCATAGTTTTTGGTGACAATGCACCCCACGTTTTTATTGGCCGTAAGTGCGTCACTGAAGTTGGTGGCAGCATGAAAGCTGGCCAGAGGTTCCACGCACTGTACCTGTGCTACTCTACAATTAAAGGACCACTTACAGCTTGGTAAGGTGTACACTTAGTTATACATTACAAATGATTGAGACATTATCAGCTAATTTAAGGGGTCTAACCATGTAAAATGGACTGTACTAGCTTTTCAAGCAGGTTAGAATTGGGCAGGTTCAGTAGAAGGACCGAGATTGTCTTGCAAGACTGGTTCGGAAATCGGGCCACCGTTGCTGTTTACGTCAGATACCAAGTTGCAAAATTCATCTCGAGTTTGGAGGTGGAGCAGACTTGCATGACATACAAAAAAATTCTGTTATGGGTATCAACTATCTATAGACCCTACGGGCATTGTATGGGTTAAAGAGTGATTGGACAAATGTGCATATTGTGATGCTCACGTTCAGGTTGATACATTATGATGATGGCATATGTTAGTCATGAGGGTGCAATCAGTTAAAGACCCATGGAATGGTTACATATCTTGTTGTCACAGGAGAATCATCAAGTATAGGTTAATGGCAACACAAAATTGGTGTTGAATTACACTGTATTATGAAATTCTGGTTAAATGGAACACCTAATATATATGTTGATGTTCATTTCACTGGTTGCAAAATACGTGGCATTACAGTGGTGAAAGATACATTTTCACTAAAAGGAGAAGGAAGGTCTTTTATGGCTCCCTCCATTTTGCTTCATCAATCGAGGTTTCAAATAAAGTCATTAAGAGGCCGCTTAATGTTCCTATAGTGTGATTATGCAAATTGATTCCCAATTTGTCGCGAATAATAATATAACCTTATTTGGGTTTTTTAAACGTAATTTGCTGGTTCAGTCTGAGGCTTGGGAAATCAGATGTTGCATGATAAACTCAAATTATGTTCTGCAGGTTTAATAAACTGCCCTAAGGTTTGGGTTGTTACATCTATCCTTCCATGTGTTCAAAGTTTTTGCATAGCACCAAACCGCAGAATTTTCTTTTCCAGGAGATGAAAGAGTTTGTTATGCTCATGTTCCATTGACAATGGTATTGATTGCTAATGTTTCGAGTTCATGCTAAATGATTGTCTGTTAATTATGATTATACGGCCATTAATTGGGTCAATGAGCTTCCTCATTGAGTTGGCTGTAGCAAACAAGACTCGCTCTGTCGGGTCCACACTGGTTATCAAGGGGTAGGGTATCTTCAACATAGGTCCCAGGACCAGTACAATGCCATATGTGATGTTGACATTTGTGAACGCTATTTCACCATGAAGCTGCAGCTATATCCTTAAATTTGGCTGGAGTTTATTAGGTAGTTATCCTTCTGGCACTGGCTTAGTGCAGCAGGTTCAGTCGCTACATAATTGTGATGGTACAGGATTATAACATCTGTAAATTATAATATTATGTTATAAATACTTGAGCAGACCAGAAGGGGGTCAGGTCACAAAATAGTCACAAGCATACCAGGTGACCTTGGATAAGGTAAGCACACATATATACAACAATGTGTCAAGGTCATCAAGAGCCTTGGAGTTCTGGACTAGCAATGTTGTTAGTCACAAAAAAAATTGTGAGAACGTATTGTTCAGGCCATTCCAGATGATGAAAACTGAGTTGTGTTATGTACGAATGGATTCTGATTCCAGATCTCATTTCACCAGGGCTGCTACAACATCAGCAGCAAGGGTATTTATGTTCCGCTGGGTCACATTGTCACAGGCTGCAGCATGGTCCAATGAACGAATCACCAAACATCTGTAATGATCCATTGCTGAACCAGGGTACTTGTTAACTCTATGTTCTGGTTATATTTTCCATCCGGGTGAGAGATGGAAATATTATTGTTTCATTTAAACATCATCAGCATGTTTTACATCTGTCATGACTGTATGCATTATGAATGTTTTCCCTTCATTTGTCAATGAAGCAGCTGTGGTTGTGTTTACTTGTTTCACATTGCATGAAATCACAGAGCTTTGAAGTCTTCATGTAGTCACTCGCATGACTCCGAAGTAAAATAGTAAGATTAAACGAGAACTTACCAGTTTGAAGTTTGATATTTATTTTATGAGGAGTCGAGTTGAGGGACTATCGTGCCCTCCTCTCCCAGCCCTCATAGATCCCATCTGGTAGTTCTAGCCTTTTGTTATCTTACCATTATGCTTTGAAGATTGACGCACGAACGGCATTATGGGGTTCTCAATGTAGTCCCTCAACTGGACTCCTCATAAACTTTTGAATTTCTTCCCTGCACGGGAGACCCGACCTTTTCCCTGTCGGGTCTCTGTTGTCGTTGGGGCCTAGCACCGTGGAGCGGCCTCCGACCGGGACGACCTGGGGGCTCCAGTCACTGAGCCTGTGGAGCTGCGAACTCACCGTCGTGGGGCTGGCAGGCCTCGGAGTGTGTGGAGCGGTGGTGGCTCACCGCTGCAGCCCGACTCCGGAGCTCCAGCTGCAGCTGCAGATCGGTGGACTGTCGGGAGCTCGGGAGCTCACGGGTCCAGGTTGGAGACCGCTCACCAGAGCTCCCGCAACACAGCTTCTCCAGCCCGTGTCGCGGGGTTGGAGCGACCAGAGCGGGGCCATACATCGCCCCGCGTGGCTCTAATGGCCGTGGCTCATTCCAGCGGGACATTCCAGCGCCCACCTTGGGCTCCAACGTTGTGACTCTTGGGCCTAGAGCGGGGCCGTACATCGCCCGGCGCGGCCTCAATTGCCATGGGACTTAACAACGCCCGCCTGCGGCTTTGACCTCGGGAGAGAATTGGTGCGGGGGAGAGAGAAGACTTTGCCTTCCATCATAGTGAGGAGGAGATTCACTGTGATGGATGTTTGTGTGAATTGAATTGTGTGTTTTTTTATGAATTGTTCTGTTTGTATGGCTTGTAGAAACGGAGTTTCGTTCGAGCCTCTCTGAGGTTCGAATGACAAGTAATAAAATCAAAATCAAATCAAAAAGCTCAATCCCTGACAGCATTGTGAGTATACCCACACATCGAAGACTGCAGTGTTTCCAGAGGCAATTTGCCTCCACGTTATTAATGCAACTTGGGATGGGCAATTAAATGTCGATGGCTTGCAAAGCCTCATCCTTCAATTTTTTTTTAAAATGATTACACATCCTGACTATGGGTGATGAAGTCAACCCTTTTATAAGAATCAAGAACTCTTTATGATTAACCATAAGGGGAGAAGTGTCGCAGACTAAGGCTGTGGTCACAACTCCAAAGTTAAGTCAGTACAGCAGGACATTTATACACCAAAATAGATAACAATTGAGGAAGTACATATGTGAGATACATTGATATGTTAATTACAAGAATTGTGCTTTATGGGCCAGTCCCACTTAGGCGACTTTTTAGGCGACTGCAGGAGACTATGCAGTTGCCACATGGTTGCCACATGTTCGCGGGTGGTTGCTGGGGAGTCACCTTCATGGTCGTGAGGAGCTTCCGCAATCTGGGAACTAGTCGTGGCCTCATTATGGTCACCGCAAATTTTTCAACATATTGAAAAATTAGCGGCGACTAGAATGAAGCTGCCATGGAGAGTAGTGAGAATTCTCATGCCGTAGGTGGGTTGCCAGGTGGTCCCATTGGGTTTCCAGGAGGTCGAAGGTTCACAAAGTTTGTAGCCGGTGCTGACTGTTGAATTTTATTGGCTCATTGGGGGAAAAATACGGTGACCTAATTAGCGAGTTTAGAAGAGTTTAAGAGAGTTTGAAAAAGTGTCATGTTGAAGACCTCCTTCCACTATGTAGAAGACCTCCTTCGACTATATTGAAGACTATCTACGACTATCTTCGGCTACCTTCGATTACCTTCGACAACCCTCGATTACCTACAAATAACATGGCGACCTACTTTGACTAAACCTACGAGTAAAAAAAGTATCGATTTTTTCCATGGCGACCTTTTTTTACTTGCGGACATTTTTCAACATGTTGAAAAATATGCCGCGATCTAGCTGAGGCCTCGAGTACACGGGGACTACTCTCGAGCGTGAAGGAGAGTTCCAAAGACCTCCTAGGACCTTATGTCGACCATGCTGCGAGTATGAGTCGAGGGCAAACTCGGCAGAAATTGCAATTAGGTCACCACAGTGGGACAGCCCCTTAAGCAGTAGTTTTCAGAATCAAGGATAACTGACCGGTAATGTTAAATGTTCACCGAGCTTCACAGCCGTGTATCTCTAGCTTCTTAAAAGTTGTCTCCACTCCTTCTCTGACCTTCTTTCCATCTCTTTTAAAGGACTTACCGTACACTGCTTTGGCCATCTTAATTACAGCATCGACCTTCCTGTTCATCGTGGTGTGCGTCTGTATCACCATGGCTTTGCACCTTGTGAATTTCACTTAGACAGCACTTCCCCCCGCCTTCATAAGAAAGTGATATGTGTGTGTGTGCGTTCCAATCTGACAGTCGCAACTTGCAGGACGCCGGCAGCCATCTGAAAAATCACCTAAGTGGGACAGGCCCATAACTCTTACATTGTACATAAGTCGCAACTTCTCGGTACTGAATGCAACAAGGTACCAAGGTAAACATATTCAATATGTTAATAATTTGACACTGGATCGCATTTTTGGGGTCTTGGCGAATGGGGTACACAGATAAGGATGTAAATGTGTTTAATAGCAGATACCAGCTGGTGGCTTCTGAGTGTTGCATGTGTCAAGGTAAGGACACTAAAATAAACTTTAGATGGATTTCAAGATGGAATTTCTCCTCTGCCTATTTCTCCTGCGAGTGAGGAGGGAATAATTTCAAGTGTCAGAAACACCTTCTTCCTACCTGTAGTGGTGATAATATGGATCTCTTCCCTGCAAATGATTTAAGGCTGAGTCAACTGAGTATTTTGAAGCCAATAATAACAGTAAAATTAAACAGGAACTTACCAGTTTGAAGTTTGATCTTGATTTTATGAGGAGTTACGATGAGTGATTACGTGAAGAAGGCCGTCAGTCCGCTTGCACGTCAATCTTCAAAGCAGCGGTGTGAAATCACAGATAAGAGAAGTTGACCTGAAGATAGTAAGATTTGGAGAACTAGAACTACCAGATGACCTGATAATATGAGGGTTGGGAGCGGTGGGCACGTAATCGCTCATCATAACGCCTCATAAAATCAAGATCAAACTTCAAACTGGTAAGTTCTCATTAATCTTACTATTTTACTTTGGAGTCACGTGAGTGATTCTGTGAAGATTTCAAAGCTCTGTGATTTCACGTCCCATTCGAATCCAGGTGTCACACACTGAATGAATTGACCATGGATGAGTGACAAAGATTAGTACATTCAGACCTAACATAGTTGGGTAACAATATTGATGCTTTAATGTGAAAACAAAATAATAGTAACCCCGCCCAACCTGGGGGGAAACTATAAAACAGAATCTAAAATGGTACATGCAAAAACCCCCGGTCAAGCCATAGATTTATTATAAAACCTGTGGAATATCTATTCATTGGCCCATCCTGCAGCCGCTAGGATGTTGTCGAGGGGGACGTCCATTGCCCTCGCTGCCGACGTAGATGCAGCCCTGGTGGAGTGTGATTTAAAAGTGTCAGTATTCACTCCTGCTCTCGCCCGTACCTACTTTAACCATCTGGAAATGGTTTGTGCTGATACCTTGTGGTAAGGTTTCTTATAACTGATCAGGACAGCTAACTCGGAGCCTCTCAGGCACCTAGTGACTTTTATGTATTGGTGTATATGTGACTACACACAATCGTGGATCCTTGGGGTATGCCAGGAAGTCAAGCTTGAGCCCTGGCACCCCCGGACTGCTCTGTTTGATTAAATCATATATGATGAAGGTAATGGTATTTACATTGATGGTCATGTTGTCCAGTCGTAGCTTGTGCAATGTCTGGACTCGTTGCACTGTTACCGGCGCCATCAGCATGACCACCTTGAAGGTGAGTTTTGATAAGGATAGGGAGGAAGCTGGCGCCCACTAGCGAAGCAGTGTAAGCACCACGCTCACATCCCAAATGTCCATGTACCGAGGCCTGGGTGGTATGGAATTGAAAATGCCCTTCATGAACCTCGTTATTAAGGGATATGTCCCTACTGATTGATGCCCCGTATCCAGCACTAAATAAGAAGATAGTGCACTTCTGGCACTATTGATGGCACTGTAGCCTAATTTATGGTCGTAGTATAATGTTGATAGGAACTCCAGGACATCCGTGATGCACACTGTGTGATATGAAATGTTGGAGAAATGACAGTACTTCTCCCACTTCTTGATGTGAGAGACCTCCTGCTTTTGTGTACTGACCCTCCAGGCTGCTGTTATGACATCCACTGTTCGTTCAGTCAGTCCGAGTCCCAGGTATGGTCTCCTCAGAATCTGCAAATCAATTAATTGATTCGGTCATGTAGTGGGTGGTTACCCTATATTACTGGGTGAACCAGCAGGTCCCTGCTTTTGTGGACAGCCATGAAAGGCTGTGGTATAATTCCCAGGACTTGTGGGAACCAAGACTGTGTACGCCAGTCAGGCACTACCAAAATGCCTGTGGCGTTGTCTTGCTTTATTTTTGCCAAGCATTGGCTGATGAGGCAAAATGGAGGAAAAGTATACAAGAACATTCCTCCCCAATGCAGTGAAAATGCATCTACTGCCACTGCCCCTGGGTCTGGTTCCCATGACACATATTTGGGTAACTGGTGATTCAATCTGGATGCAAACAAGTCAATATCCGGCATGCCATACCAGCCGACAATGTCGTTAAACACTTCATGATTCAACATCTATTCTGTGTTATCATTGAATTTCCACGATCTTGTGTCTGCCACCATGTTGTATCTACCTGGCAGGTAGAATGCTGAGACCCAAATTTTCCTTGCTATACACCAGTGCCAAAGAAGGTTTGCCAATTTATCACAAGTTACAGACTTAATTCCAACCATGTGATTGACATACGCCACTGCCGTGCAATAAGCCTTTAGCCCATAGAGTGCTCCCAACAACTCTAAGTAGTTAATACCATGTTGCTGAAGAATTAAGGACTCCTGCACATTCCATCTACCTCCGCAGCTAGAAATGGTATCTGTTGCTCCCCAGCCTAGGGTGCTTGCATCGGTTTGTAAGATGACTGATGGTGTATCAATTAACATTTTCTTAGAGCTATGATGTATATTCATTACCTACCATTGTAATTCAGTAATGGCCTCTGCTGGCAATTGCATGGGTCTACTGAATTGGCCTGTATGGGGTTTGAGCGCCTGTTCCTTTGCGCATTATAAATTTTGATAGTGCAAAGGTCCGAAGCGCACAGTTGGCAAAGCAGCCACAAGCTTGCCAATTACACTTGCTGCTCGTCTGATTGTTGGCTGCTGTTCAACAATTAGATTGTTGCAGGCTTCTATTAATTCTAATTGCTTGCCCCTCGGCAGAGTCACTGACATGTGAATTGATTTAATTGTGAACCCCAGGTAATCAATTACCCTGGTAGGTGTCAATTTTGACTTAACTGGATGGATTAGAAACCCCAATATCTCAAACACGAGTTTGGTGGCTGAAACAGATGATTCAGCTGATTCCTTAGTGTCCCCAATGATTAAAATGTCATCCATATATGCCATGTCTATGTGTTTCTGAGTTCGTAGTAGCCCCAGAACTGGTTTTAGTAATTTTGTAAATAATCTGGGAGCTGAAATCAGCCCATAAGACAATGCTTTGATTTGCCACAATTGTCCCATCCAGTTAAATTTCAAATAACTCATGTGCTCCCTGTGAATAAATACTGAGTAGTATGCATCTTTAAGATCAATGCATGCCATATAACAGCCTTTAGAAACCAGTTGGATGGCAGTGCCAAAGTTATCCATTTTCAAATGTTTGTACTGCACAAAAGTATTGAGTTCCGTCAAGTCTAGGATGATACGACATCCTCCATCCCTTTTCCGCTTGGTGAATATGTTGGATACAAATTGGTGAGGTTCCTGATGCGACCTCTGAATCTCCTCTTTTTTGTATAAAGCCTGGAATTCAGCTTGTACATCAAAACTTTCCTGTTGTGAAAACACATATGTGCGGTTTGGTAAATGTTGTGTGGGTAGAAATGAATCGAGAAGGGATTCAAATTTGAAACCTTATATACTGTGCAGTATAAACGGTCTGCTGTGATCCAACTCCATTCATTCAAGAAATGTCGCAATCTCCACCCAACTTGTGAATGAGTGATGTGTAAGATGTTCCACAAGGAATTAGGTTCTCCTACCTTAGACGTTACTGGTGGTACGGTGCCAGTTTCTGTCCTCGAGGCTTGGGAAGAGGAGTTGATGGCGGGTACCCTCCATGCATCTGTGCCGTGGGCCAGCAGGGGCCTACCCCTAAAAAAAACCTCAGTGCCTCCAGCTCGAGTCTTCCTCCGGTTCCGGAGCCCCTAGGCTGGTTTCGCCTGGTGCTGAAGGGGGCATAGGGGTGTGGCCGGTATAATGAGCCCCTGGGTGTAGTTTGGGCTCTGCTCATGAGGCGGATGGTCTTGGCCTCATTGTCCAGCTCCCGGACCTGCTTCAGCAGATCTGCCCCAAATAGATAATTGGCCGGCTGGACGCTGCTGGCATTGCACAGCACAGCAAATTTGGGGTTTAGTGCCGGCTGTATTGCGTTTTTATGCAGGCAATTAATCTCAAAGTGGGCATTATACATGAGCGCCACTGCGTCCTGCTTTGTTTCTGTCAGTAGCTCCCCATCTGCAGATCTTGCAAAGGCTGTTATACCAGAGGCCAATAATTTTAAATTTTTCTGGAGCTTAATTTCCTGGGCTCTGACACCCACTCCAATATGACCCCAGATGGCGTGGTTGACGGCCAGCACATTAAGGGAGCCACAGTTGGCAGGAGTATGGTACCTATTTGTGGTCTCCTCCATTGCCAGGTCTTTGAGCTGGTGTGATGCCAAATAGTTAATAGTAGTGGCCAGGTCTTCATCCAAGGGTGCTCCTGATGGTGTAGGGATGGCAAATTTGGATGCCAAAAGTGGCACTTCGGCCCCATGCCCCGGGAGTGCCCACCTGCTGTGCCTCCATACTCTGAGTCAGGGAAATGCTGACTCCATGTACTCCCCTCTCCAGAGAGGGAGACGCTTCGCAGCCCTGTGAACGGTGCTGCTGGTGCGGGCTCCTGTGGAGACCTGTGCTGATATTGCTCCCTCTGGAGCATATCATTCTGGAGCCACCTCTCCATAAGGTGCTCCATCTGGGAAAGTCATCTGTAGACGCTTCCCAGTGAAGGAGGGGATCCCTCCGGGCCAGACTCATCTGAGTCAATGGGCCTCGCAGACTTGTGTGTGGCCTTGCACCCCAATGGGACTGCCACGGTGCTTTCCTCAGGCACCAAGTCTGCTGTCGTTGGTTCCACCGCCAGCGACATGGAAGGCGATTCAGACAGTCTCCCGCTACCCGCACCTCAGTGGTCTTTGGTAGCCGGCTTCCCCTCAGACCTTCTATTCACCTTCGACATGGTTATGGTTCTAACTTGCTGGAATACAAGAACCTGCCAATATGATCTCAGAGTATTTTTTAAACACTTACCTGAAGTTTTTAAACTTTCCGCTGGAAGGACGCGACGCGCCTGCGAGTCAGTCGTTGGCGCATGCTTCAGACGTAATGACGTGCAAGCGGACTGACGGCCTTCTTCGCATCATCACTCACGTGACTGAAGTAAAATGGAGAGTTTTTAAAGAGTACATGATTAAAGTTCATAGAACCAATGCAGGCTGACTTCATTATGACACACAAAGCTGGAGTAACTCGGAGGGACAGGCAGCATTTCTGGGTGGAAGGAATGGGTGACGTTTTGGATCGAGCATCTTCTTCAGACTGGTTAGGGATAAGGGAAACAAAAGATAGAGATGATGATGTAGAGAGATAAAGATCAATGAAAGGAATATATGCAAAAAAGTAACGATGATAAAGGAAACATGCCATTGTTAGCTGTTTGTTGGCCACTGAGTTACTCCTGCTTTTTGTGTCTATCTACAGTTTAAACCGGCATCTGCAGTTCCTTCCTACGCATTGGGACACACAACAGGTCTAGATGAATGGAAGACATGGCTGAAAGGGCTCAGAAGAGTTCTTCACCCAAATTAGGAAAGGATATGTCAATTAATAAGAGAACTCTAATGCTGGTATAATTCTCACAAATTTACACGACTCAGGAAAATGAAGCGGGAAATTGTGTTTCACGACTTTGATTGGATTTGGACAGATATGGGCCTGGCAGAGGTAAGTGGGACTATTTCAGTGAAGTGATGTATTCGGCATGGAGGTGTTTTACCTAAGGACCTGTTTCTGTGCTGTAGAGTATGAATCTATGACTAAATTTGGAAGTTAAGTGCACTCAGAAAAATATTTGTGGCATTAAAAGCTATTCTGCAAAGACAAATGGATGTTGCAATGTGCACTGGGTTTCCTCCCAGACCTTTGTTAAGCACAGCAATGAACAACAATTGTAAAATTAAATGAGAACTTACGATGAGGGATTACATGAAGAAGCCCCGCCAGTGCGCATGCTCATCAATCTTCAAAGCAGCGGCGTCAAGTCACAGTAACTACAGTCAAAGTGATATAGAAAGACTCAGAAGACTAGAACTACCAGATGATCTTTGCGATTATGAGGGTCGGGAGCGGAGGGCACATAATCCCTCATCGTAACTCTTCATAAAATAAAGATCAAACTTCAAACGGGTAAGTTCTCGTTTAATCTTACTATTTTACTTTGGAGTCACGTGAGTGACACATGATAACCAAATAATGTATCAAACATTGTTTAAATTATACAATGAACATCTTAAACAATAAAAGAGCAGTAATAACCCCTCTCTTCGAAATTACAAAGGAGAACTCAAACAGAACCCAAAACAGCTTTCCCAATCTTTGCATTGCGAGGACAGGTTTGTCAAAAACCCTAAATGGTTCCTTAACTGGACTATCCTGCGGTGAGGGATTTGGTCCAATGACACATCCTGTGCCTATGCTGTGTACATTGACGCCGCCCTGGTGGAGTGATTTAAACACATCAGTGTCTACTCCAGCATAATGCAAACCTGTTTCGGCCATCTAGAAATAGCTTGTACTGACACCTTTGTATGAGGTTTTATGTGGCTGATGACCATCGCTGTTTCAGAGCCTCTGAGACTCTTGATGACCTTGATATATTAGCTCAGATGCATAATTACATATAGTCTTAGATCAATGGATATATTTTAAGCTTATTTTGGTTCCAGCGATCCCTGGCCTGCTCTTTTTGATTAGATCATATGCATAAAACACAATATCATCTACAGAAGAATGCAACTGTCCAGTCATAACTTTTGCAATATTTGGACCCATAGTGCTGCCACTAGTACCATGAACATAACCACTTTGAGCGTTAACTTTGCAGAAAGGCAGAGATGTAATTGAAGCCCATTGCCAAAGCAGTGTGAGAACTATGCTCACATCCCAGATTTCCGAATATGTACGTCTGGGAGGGTTTTGTTAAAAGTACCTCCCATGAATCGGGCCACCAATAGATGAGATCCAACAGAGTGTTGTCCGGACCCTTGCCCTAAGTAGGAGGACAAAGTACTTCTAGCACTATAAATGGCACTATAGCTTAACTGCTCGTCAAAATGCAATCTAGCCAGGAACTCCAATACATCCGGTATGCCTGCAACTTATGATAAGATATATTTGACTGTAAACAGGACATCTACCATTTCTTAATATGAGATGCATATATTTTTTTAGTACTATCTCTCCAGGCCATTGTAATCACATCGATGGTCCTACTCGATAATCCAAGTCGCTGGAACAGACTGGTCAGAAGATAAAAATCAATAAATTAATATGCTCATGTAAAGGGGAACTCTCCTGTCCCAGTGTGAACCAAAAAGTTGCTGAAATTGGGATAATCATGAATGCTGTGTCATCAGTCTCAGAACCAATGGGACCATGCTGTGGGGACCAGTTTAGGAACTACCAAACACCTAAGCATAGTCCTACTCTATTTTGGTGAGACATTGATTAAATGAGGCAGAAATGGGGAAAGCGTAAGAACGTATGTCCCCAATGTAGCGAGAATGTATCCTCCACTACTGCCCCTAGATTAGGTTCCCATGCCGAATACAGATACTGGTAATTTAACCCAGATGCAACAGATCTATGTCTGGTAATCCATACCGGCTAACAATCATTTTGAAACTTTTGGATTCATCATCCATTTTTTGTTTGTCATAGAATTTACATGATCTGGTGTCTGCAACTTTCACATTATCTCTACCTGATAGGTAGATATCTGAGACCCAGATGTTTCTTGTAATGCACCAGTGCCAGATGAGGCTAGGCAGATTGCCACAGAATAATGCCCTCATTCCACCCATGTGATTGCTATGCAGCAGCTGTGGTATTATCAATCTGAAGCTGCACATGCAAATCATGCATTGTTGAGCAGAATTCTTTCGGCCATAGAATTCACCCAGCAATTCTATGCAGTTTACCCCAGCCTCTGCAGGGTTAATGCTTCTTTCACATTTTATCTGCCGCCCCAGCCAGACTTGATATTAGTGGCTCCTCATCCTGAAGCTCACATCAGTTTGTAAACTAAAGGTTATTGAGTCAGAATGTCTTTAGTACATCGCGATACATTAGTTACAGTTTTGGCCATAGGCAAAGTACTGCCATGTTAATTAACCAATGATGACCTCAAATAGCCAATCATTCTAAATGGTGCTAATCTAATTTTAATTAGATGGGTGAGGACCTAACCTCTCAACAGGTGTGTGGTAGCTGAATATTATGCATCTTTCAGATCAATGGCTATCATATAACACCCCTTTTATCCCAGTTACAATACTGATTTTTTATTTTTATTTTAAACCGTTTATATTGGACCTTAAGGGTTAAGTATGTTTAGGCCCAGAATGACTCGACACCCACCATCGTTCTTTTGGCTGGGGAATTGGACACAATTGTTAAGGCTGATATGCATCATCCACCTGTAGAGTTAGTGGTATTGAACCCCAATACCCAACTATGTGTATTTTGTACGGGTGGATGTACTTCCGAGATAACTATTTGAGATCCCTGGATACAGTCCAATATTCTCTTCATAATCTGAAAGGGTATGGTTTTTGGGAAGGTATCCTGGTCTCAGTTTTTGTCTCATTATACCGGTCTTCCCCTGGATATTAGAGGTTCTGTGCGAGGCTGTGAACTGTGGGTTGAGCGTAGGCTGGATAGTTATTCATAAATATTAAACTAACAAATGGGCATTACACAGCATGGTCCATATCCTGCTGTGTTTAGATAGTGGCCTTGCCATTTGCCCAAATGCCATTGTTGCTGCTCCAACCAGTTTTTTAGGACTTCTGCAGCTTTAATTCATGCACCCTCATGATGCGCTCCTTTAGAGCGATGCACAGTAACAGGTATTTGATATGTGAAGTTTCTTCCATTATGAAGTCCTGGAACTGGTGAGAGGCCATTAATTTGCTGGCCAGATTGTTATCCCTGGCTTCACCAGTTCCTGGCGGTATGGTGAATTGCAGACCCTATCCGGCACACCTGGAGTATGGCTCATGTGCTTTGGTCTATGCACATAAGCAGTGACGCGAAACTTCAGGGTCAGCTTCCTCCTGCCCTAGCTCTCCCGGCTGATGCTCACAGGAGGTTACACACAGCCCTAAACGAGGTGCTGGTGTGCTGGGCCCCCAAACTTCAGGGTCAGATTCCTACTGCCCTGGCTCTCCCGGGTCATGCTCACGGGAGGTCACCACTTCAGGGTCAGATTTATACACACAGCCCTAACGAGGTGCTGCTGTGCTGGGTCCCCATGTCCTGGCTCTCCCGGCTGATGCTCATGGGAGGTCACCACTTCAGGGTCAGATTTATACTGCTCTGGCTCTCCCAGCTCCTGCTTACAGGAGGTCATACACAAAGCCCTGTCAACAGGTGCTGCTGGCACAGCTCTCCCGTAGGCCAGCACTGTGACAAGTCCGGTGTCAACAACCCATTGATCCGAACTGGTCTGCCCTTTGCAACAGGGAGACGTTGAGCAGCCCTGTCCTAGGGGCTGCTGGCGCGGCTCTCCCGTAGGCCGGCGTTTTCACGCATGAAGCGGCCCTATCCCAGGTGCTGCTGGCATAGCTCTCCCATAGGCCAGCACTGTGACAGATTCGGCATCAGTAGTACACTGACCTGTCCTGGTCTCCCCCTCCAGCAGGGAGGTCTTAAGCAACCCTGGCCCAGGCGTTGCCTCTCGTAGAGGCCAGTGCTTTTTCACATGAAGCTGCCCTGTCCTAGGCACTGCTGGCGCGGCTCTCCCGTAGGCTGGCGCTTTCACACGTGAAGCAGCCCTATTCCAGGCGCTGCTGGCGCGGCTCTCCCGTAGGTCGGTGCTTTCACACATGAAGCAGCCCTATCCCAGGCGCTGCTGGCGGGCCTGTCCCATAGGGCCGTGCTATGACAGTGTAGTCTCACTAATTTGGTAGCGTGGACTTGTGAAGGGTGAAAAGTACCCTTATTATCGGAGAGGAACCCTTGCTCCCCGAGTCACCAGAGTCCCAATAGGGCTGCACGAGTTCTCTCCCCCTCTAATTTCACTCCATGCCTGCGGACCAACGTGTCTGTGAGTCGCTGACCGCACTGTCCACAACTCTGGCGTTATTTCAATGGCATCCCAGCAGACTGGAAGCCACCGACTGCTTTGTCGGTGGCTGTTATCTCGAAACCCGATCTTTGCCGGCTATCCGCTTCAGCGGTTGGACCAATGTTCCCCCGCAGCCCATAGCCGGCTTGCGCATCGGACTCTGCATAAATCCGGCAGGAAACCTCTGTGAAGAGAGGCTCCTGCTCGAACAAACAACCCTGGTAAGTAAAAGACACTTACTTTCTAGGTTGAAACTTACCGCCGACAGGAGCGTTGCCCTGCCAGTCCTGTGCTTGCCAATGCGTCTGACGTAATGACGAGCATGCGCACTGGCGGGGCTTCTTCACGTAGTCACTCACGTGACTCCGAAGTACAATTTATGACATCCCACATTTCTGCTTTTAGTGGAGTTGACATTTTAAAAATAACAAATGTATTCATCAATCAATGGTCCATTTACAAAACATAGGTGCAGGAGTAGGCCATTCGGCCCTTCGAGCCTGCACCGCCATTCAATGTGATCATGGCTGATCATCCAACTCGGTATCACGTACCTGCCTTCTCTCCATACCCCCTATCCCTTTTGCCACAAGTGCCGCATCTAACGCCCTCTTAAATATGGCCAATGAACTGGCCTCAACTACCTTCTGTGGCAGAGAATTCCAGAGACTCACCACTCTCTGTGTAAAGAATGTTTTCCTCATCTCGGTCCTAAAGGAATTCCCCCTTATCCTTAGACTGTGACCCCTTGTTCTGGACTCCCCCAACATCAGGAACAATTTTCCAGCATCTAGCCTGTCCAACCCCTTAAGAATTTTGTAAGTTTCTATAAGATCCCCCCGCAATTTAAATTGTATCAGCAATGCATATGAAGAATCGTGTTGGAATTATGCCTTTTGTTTTATCATGACAAAAAAAAACACCTTCTAGCTTAAAGCAGTTAAAACAACAAATGTTTTTACCCTTTTCAGAAAAAGGTATCTTTTGTGTAATTATACACATGGCTGTTAAAACTCAATGGTGATTCACAATTTTTTTTATATGCAATGTATCATTATTAAATGAAGTAAAAGCACTGGTGATATGGAAATCAATCCACAGATTTTAATCAGATCTGTGTAAATGAACATTTATGACTGGAAATGGCACTTAAAATGTAGCATTATTTTACAATTAAAAAGCAGACAATTTAATTAGCATTTAATAGTTAGTGGGGAAAAAAGTCTCACGTCAAGATTACAATAATCTGCAATTATTGTTCCTGGACAATTATTCCAAAAAAAGTAATTGTGAAATATGACCAATACTTTATTAATAAATTAGGCAGAATTTTTTTCTGTTTTATGGTATAATGTCATTTTGCTAATTAGGTCAGTACAAAACTGCTGTATGAAATGGTGGAAATAGCTTTAGTGGGAATGCTACTTATTCATTTCCTCTAATCTAACCATAACATACACTATATAGTCATTTGGTACTTATGTCACGAACAAAGGGTTGATATTAAAAGCTGCTTGTCAAGAAATCTCTGTGATTCTACTTAATTGTTAACATCTGCATCACAAGGCAAGGTGGTTTATAATTGGGAAGCTCCACAGAGTCGTGTGAAGCATAAAAAAAGGCCTGTGCCATCGCTCTGTCTCACTTCCCAACAACACAGAGCAATCCATTAACAGATTCCTTTAAGGCAATGCAATTCTCAGTGCAGAAATGGAAAGACATTTTTAGAAGCAATTTATGTTTTCTTTTCCTGATGCTTAGGGCAGTATAAAGTAAATGGAATGTGCAAGCAAACAAGAAGTGTGAAATTAAGTCCATGAAGGTTTGACTCGTGTCCATCGAAAATTAGAGATTTAGGAACATTCTGAGAGTTGGACGCGAAGAGTGCATTTGCATCCTGTTTTGCCAAGTGCAAACACACCAGAATGCTTGTCAATATACAAAGAGAAAACAATATGAATGTAGTTATTGGAAAAAATTAACTGTACTTGTATATTATTTTGTGTTTATCATATACTCCAAAGCTGTGCAATGATTGGTAGAGAATGGCTCAATCTCCAAACAATACAACTGTAAATCAGGCAAGGGAATTGAATAAAGATAGCAGATTAAAGGATCAGAGAATCACGTTCAGCTTTTCAATCAAGCTCATATCACCCTCATATTTTATTTAGAAAGTTATTTGTGGCTTTTCAATCAGCTTTTCTGGTCAAAAAAGAAATGTTCACTATTTATGCTGAACCCATGCAGTTAATAAATATGACAATAAGAGGGGAGCAGCAGAGCTGTTTTCTTCTGGATTTGTGTTTCTGTTCAGCACCTATCCAAGTGGAAAGCTAACTGGAAAAAATACAGAGTCAGTAGCTCTAAGTAAATCTTGCTTAATAAGTAAATGAATACTTGGAAATTAGATCACACAACTCCCACCATATTTACAGGTAATATCCAATTATTCTTTCTGTGAAAGTTGTGAATTTCAGGCGATGGTTATGAAGTCTGTGATGTTTGTTCTCTGTCTAATACTTTGGACTCGGCTTTCAGGTTTCTCTCATGTGGACACCTTCTCATGCTCATGGATCTCTCTTAATTCTGCTTCAATCATCAAGTTTCATCCCTCATTCCTTTTCCCTTTCCCTCCCCTCACTCTTTTTACTTTCTTATAACCCGTCTCCTCCCCCTCCTTTCCCTCCTCTTCATTTCTGTCCCCTCCCCTCCCCTCCTCTTCCCCACGAGGTAATGGTTACCTTAAACTGGAAAATTCAATGTTTTTTACCGCAGATCACCCTGGGGGTATTTAAGGTGCTCATCTAATTTGCATTTGGCTTCACGCTGGTAGTGCAGAAGGCCAAGGATAGACAAGTCAGTGTGGGATTGGGAAGGAGAGTTGAAATTGTGTGCAACCAGGAGCTCTGGGTGTCTATTGGAGACAGAGCAAGGGTGCTTTGCACATTCATCACCCATTCTGTGCTTCATGTCAGAGGAAGTCACATTGGCAGCATTGAATGCAGTACACAGAGTTGGAGGATGTGCATATGAATCTTTGCCTCGCATGGATGTGCTATTTATATCCTTATATGGCAGTGAGGAAGGTGTAGGACCAAGGTGTTGGGGAGATGGGCAGATAGAACCAGATGCGAGAGGGTGAGGAGCCTAGGTAACAGAGGAGGAGGGATGTAAAAGGTGAACAGAGGGATAGAAGATGTGGATGAAATGATGGGAATAGAGAAGGGACATGTTGATACCAGAAATGGGAACATTGAATGTCTATATCAAAGAATCAAAGCATCATAGAGTGATACAGTGTGGAAATAGGCCCTTTGGTCCAACTTGCCCACATCGGCCAATGTGTCCCAGCTACACTAGTCCTATCTAGCTGTGTTTGGACCATCTTCCTCCAAACCTATTCTATCCATCTAACTGCCTAACTTTTTCCTAAATGTTGGGATAGTTCCAGCCTCAACTACCTCCTCTGGTGGCTTGTTCTATACACCCACAACCCTTTGTGTGAAAAAGTTGCCCTCAATTCCTATTAAATCTCTTTAATATAGCCGTGGGCCTGGTGGACGTCAGCATCGGAGGCCTGGACCTCCTCAGTGCAGAGGGAGAACAAGGAGGGAAGAAGACAAAGACTCTAAGACTTTTGCCTTCCACCACAGTGAGGAGGTGTTTGGTGAACTCACTGTGGTGGATGTTAATTTTTGTGTTTATTGTGTGGTTTTGTCATTTTTATATATGTATGACTGCAGTCACGAAATTTCGTTCAGACTGAAAGGTCTGAATGACAATAAAGGCCATTCATTCATTCCCCTTAACCTTTAACCTATGTGCTCTGGTCCTCGATTCACATGCTCTAGGCAAGACATTCTACCTGATCTATTCCTCTCATGATCTTATACACCTCTATAAGATCACCGCTCATCCTCCTGCACTCCAAGGAATAGAGTCCCAGCCTACTCAACCTCATCCTATACGTCAGACCCTCTAGTTCTGGCAACATCTTCGTAAATCTTCTCTGCTTCCTTTCTAGCTTGACAAGATCTTTCCTATAACATGGTGCCCAGACTGAACACAATACTCTAAATGTGGTCTCACCAACTTCTTATGCAACTGCAACTTGACCTCCCAACTTCTATACTCAACATTGTGACTGATGAAGGCAAAAGTGCAATGGATCATTGGACTGTAGGCTGCCCAAGTGGAACATGCAGTTTTGGTCTAGTTTGTGTTTGGCCTCAGGGGCAGAATGAACAAGCAGGTCATTGTGTGAATGGGTAGGGGAGTTTAAATTACCTATACCTGAGCGCTTGGGATGGTGCTCTGTATAACAGTTGCTTTATCTACACTGGGCTTGCTGAGGAAGAGAAGCCACATATGCGAGCATTGAATGCATTAGATCAGGTTGTTGGAGGGACATTGAACTTTATTGAGCTGGAAAGCATGTGGGGGCAGGACAGAGTCGGGTATATAATATGCAGCTGAGGGTGGTTAATTAGCTGATTAGAAGACAAAGTCTAAAGATGACAGGTGACAAAAGGGTCTTTTTGGTACCAAATGGGGTTAAAAGAGTGACAAAAGAAGAATAAAGGATGCATGGAGACAAACAGGTGCCAGATATAGAGGAAAGAGTGAGTGAAAGAGGTACAAAACGTAAAAAAGGGAGGCATGTAGATGGAAGGGGATTCGGTGAGGGGAGTGATTTGTTAGTGGTGTACAGGGTGTTGATGATGCCACATCCAGAATTCTGCACACAGTTTTGGTTCCCTTGCCTAAAATAATGCGATTGTATTGTTGGCAGTCTAAAAGAGATTCACCAGGCTAATTCCCAGGATGGGAGAATTGTCCTATCTATATTCCTTGAAATGATGGCCTTTTTCAAACATGCACGATCCTCAGGCTAGGTGTTAAGATGTTTCTACTAGTGAGATAGTCACTAACCATGGGAATAGCTACCAAACTAATGGGAATAGCTACCAAATAAGGGCCAAATCACAAAGGACTGCAGGAACGAAACGGGCAACATTTGTGGAGGGAAAAGAGGCCACATCGGGAGCACTGAATGCAATAGATGAGGTTGGAAGAGATGTATGTGAACTGTCTCATCCCGAGCCAAGTGTCCCTGGAACTGTTCCTGTACCTCCTCTCTCACTTCCATCCACTCTATCCCACCTCTCACCAGGAAAATGCATGGTGGAGCAACAGTAGAGTTGCTGCCTTACAGCGGCAGAGACCCAGTTAGATCCTGACTATGGTCGCTGTCTATACAGAGTTTATATGTTCTCCCGGTGACCACGTGAGATTTACCCAGATGATCCGGTTTCCTCCCACACTCCAAAGACGTACAAGGTTTTAGGACAATTGGTTTTGGTAAAGATTGTAAATTATCCAAAGTGCGTAGGATAGTGCTAGTGTAGGGGGATCGCTAGTCGGCGTGGACTCGAAGGGCTGAAGCGTTTGTTTCTGTGCTGTATCACAAAACTAAACTTATCTCCTTTCCCTCAGTTTCTTTCCACCCATACCCCTCCCGCTGGCTTTACATTTCACTCCCCTTCTCCTGTCTTTGTCCAACACACTTTTGTGTCTTTTTCACTTCAAGCCAATTTTATTTGCTCTGTCCATCTGCCAATCACCCCCTCCCCCCCCCCCCCCCCCCCCCCCCCCCCACCTGTATACATCTATCACTTACCAGGCTTTGTCTCTCTTTTCCAGCTTTCTCCACTCTATTCAATCAATGAAGAAGAGTCCCAAACTAAATGTCATCTGTCCATTCAATTTACAAATGTTACCTACCCCGTTGAGTTCCCCCAACACTGTGTTTTGCTCAGAATTCCAGCATCTGCAATTTCCAGTGTCTACAAAATAGAAGCAAGTCAAAGGGCAGTGGATCTCTGCAATTCTGTGCCCTTGATGGTGATAAGGCCGATCATAAGATATGTTAGAGATGGAGATAGATGAACATTTGAAAGATCAAGAAATTGAGGGTAATGAGGAACTGGCTCATAAGAGGAGTTGAGGCCAGTATAAATCAGCCAAGTTTTGCATTGAATGGTTGGGCAGGCTTGAAGTCCACTCCTGCTCTGCTTTTCTCATGTTATTTTATTCTTGGAAGCTCTGATCAATTTCCAACATAGACTAGCTTGAAATATTCTGGAATAGAAATGACTGATTAATTAAAATTAAGATGCCGGTATTAATTAAAAGCTTAGAAGTTAATTTTAACTTTGGTAAAATAACATAAACTTTTTAAGAGACAGGATCTCATCCACATCTTATAGTTGTTGCTCTCTCTAGGTTCACGTCTGCACAAGATCCTGCCACAACCGGCTGATTCACAAGGTGAAGGAAGTGGTGACCAGGTCACAGACAGTGCATAATAAGTCACTGCCCATGGATTCCCTATTAAAGGAGCAATCTGAATAACATTTCTAAATGTCTCTGACCACTTCCAAATGCATATCTGTTCTCAAGCACATTCACAACATGTGCTGGCATTACATTTTAGAACATACTGTTGCATGTACACCAACGTGCCATGATTGAGATCTGGCCCAATTTCAGATTTGCCGTCTTATGCAATTTGCACTGCATTCATAGTCAATAGCCTTATGCATTGATCAGTTAGAGCAAGATTTTAATCAGTTTGCTGATCCATTAACACCAATGTTGCACTTCCACCGAAAGCTGATTAACGCAAGTAATTCAGTTAAAACAGATTTTGATCAAGATAATTTATCTATATATAATGTTGATATCTTGATGCACCTTGTTGAGCGAAATGGGAGTGAGGCTGGGGGGTGGGGGGAGGGGAGTTGGTAGGTACAATGGGTGGGTATGGGTGGATGGAACCAGTTGCAGAACCAATCAAAATAAATGATGCATCTTGGGGGTAGAGAGGAAACAGGAAATAGGGATAGTGGTGGTAGGGTGGGCGGTGCAGTCCTACAGGTGGTGAGGGTTACCTGAAGTTGAAACATTCAATGTTCCTACCATTAGGTTTGTAGCCCATGCAGGTACAATATCAGGTACTGTCCCTCAAATTTAGTTTCGGCCTTACTCTGGAATAAGCCAAGGATGGACTGCCTGAAAATGGGAAGAAGAGTTGAATTGGAATGAAACCAGGAGCTCGGGATGACCATTGTGGACAGAGTGCAGGTGAACATTTAGAGGCATTGGAAGAGTGAAGAAAAATCGTAGTGCAGTAAAATGAATGTTATCAGTATTATAGTGGAAACCAAGTATCAGTTGATACGTCTGAGAGGCAACATGTAGGTGTGAGATCGTTACGGAAAAGAATACATCCTTTGAGGCACACAGAAGTAAAAATGTGGGTGTAAAAAGTGACTTTATCACTGGTGATTCTCTATCTGCAAAGCTTTAATGAGAAGTCATCCACCTGAAACATTAACTCTGCTTTCTGTCAGAAGTTTAGCCGGCTGTGTTTTTCTGGATTTTATTTATTTTTTTATTTCAGTGCAGAACGGTGGTGTTGTCTACATTGTGAAAAGACTACAGCCAGTTGAGAAAGTTACGAAGGAACAGATATTCATGTCAGTCATTCATATTGGTATTGGTACCATAAGGTCATAAGGAATAAATGTAGGATTAGGCCATTTGGCTCATATGTGTACTCCACCATTCAATCATGGCTGATCTATCTCTCCCTCCTAACCCCATTCTCCTGCCTTCAACTCATTAAAATTATTTAGAAGACCCTCATGGCCAAGGGTCAGCACAGACTTGACAATGTCTGTTGTATTGAATGAACACTTTGCCAAGATAAGACCATTTGCTTTTGCAGTGGATGATACTTTTCAGAGTGAATACTAGTTCTGGAACCAAAACTGATAGATAAGTTAAGATCTATTTCAATCATTCACTGTGAATGCCAGAAGCGGCTTGAAAGGCCGACCAATCCTGTATTTCTACTTACTGGAGGTTAAGATACAAAGGCAAAGAAAATCCTAAGTAATGTTGAAGTGAAAGGAAAACAATTGTGTTAACTCTAATGGCTTTTCATAGTAATTTTAAACTCACAGTAATAGCTATATAAAATGGAGGGGGAGAGCTTTCTCATCTATCACAATGAATACACAGACATAATAAATGACTTCAACACAAAGGTTGTAAACTAAATCATGATCTACAATACAAGAGGGTCTATGGGTGCAGAGTATTATATTTGACAAGTATAAGAAGACTGACACTCTTGAAAATCAGTTATTGAAAACTGTAAAGTTATGTGTCCCTCAAGCAATCCAATGTGTGTACCTCATCTTTGAATGTGAAGTCATTGATTTATTTATTCCCTCACACCTGCTGGTTAAAAAAACTGATATTAGACATCTGTTCATCGGGTTATTGCCTGTTAATGCATTGCAGCAAAGAGACGGGGCAACAAAATAAAGAGAACTAATCTGTTTAGTTGTAGCTGATGGCACAGATAGGGTGAAAGCACACAATCTTTTTTCCCAGGAGAGGGGAATCAAGGACGAAATGATGTAGTTTAAAGATGAGATGGGGAAAACGTAATAGCAACCTGAGGGACAAGATAGTGGTGGGTATATGGAACAAGCTGGTTGAGGTAGGTATTAAAACAACCTACTGCATAAGACATTTGGACAGTTATATGGATATGAAATATTTAGAGGGATATGGGCCAAATGTGAGCAAATGGAACTAGCTTAGATGAGGCAAATTAGTCAGCATTGATGAGTTGGCTGAAGGGCCTGCATCCATGCTGACATTTTGGGAAGTCTAACCAGGGCAGGACCTTCACAGTAAATGGCAGGGCTCTGGGGAGTGCTGTAGAGGAGAGGGATCTCAGAGTGCAGGTATATAGTTCCTTGGTGTCACAAGTAGATAAGATCAGGGTATTGAGGATAAAAGTTGGAATGTTATATTACAGCTGTACAGGCACTAGTGAGGCCACAGTTGGAGCATTGTGTTCAGTTTTGGTCACCCTGCTGTAGGAAATGTTGTTAAGTTGGAAAGGATGCAGACAGATTTACGGGGATGATCCCTGGACTTGGGTCCCTGGGCTATAGGGAGAGATTGGGCAGGCTAGGACTGTATTCCTTGGAGCATAGGATGATGAGAGGTTATCTCATAGAGGAGTATAAAATTATGAGGGGAATAGATACAGTCAAGAACAAGAAGACATATTTATGGTGAGAGGGGAAAGATTTAATAGGAATCTGAGGATGGTGGGTATATGGAATGAACCAGCAGAGGAGGTAGTTGAGACCAAAACTATAACAACATTTTAAAGACATTTGGACAGGTACATGGATCGGACAGGCTTGGAAGGATATGGGATAAACCTTGGCAAGTGGGACTAGTGTGAGAGGGGAACCTTGGTCGGCTTGGGCAACCGGTCAAAAGTAAAGCAAAGTATCCTTTATTGTCATTCAGACCTTTTGGTCTGAATAAAATTTTGTTACTTTGCAGTCATAACATATAATAAAAAATAAAACACACAATAAACACATATTTAACATCCACCACAGTGAGTTCACCTGGCACCTCCTCACTGTGGTGGAAGGCTAAAGTCTTGGTCTTCTTCCCTCCTTGTTCTCCCTCTGCGCTGAGGCGATCCGCCATTGCTGGAACGCTGGAACACCGCCATAGCTCTGAAGCAGGGTCCGTCACTGGAGCACCGCAGCTCTGAAGCAGGGTCACCGCTGGAACGCTGCTGGAGCACCACAACTCTGAAGCCGGGCCGCCGCCGCTGGAACACCGCCACAGCTCCGAGGCCGCCAGCTCTGCCAATAGGCCTCAGCACAGATGGTGACGGTGACGGGGGACACAACAAGAAAAGTCGCATCCCCCCAAAGGGAGAGACTAAAACCCTGTTTCTCTCCCCCCCCCAACACACACACACATACACAGCCTAATAAACCAAAATTCTAACTAACACAGACACAAAAAGACAAAACGAAAAGTAAAAAACAGACTGGCTGCAGGTGAGCCGCAGCTACCAGGCAGCACCGCAAAGGAGCTGTTACCATGCTGTATGACTGTTTTATAATCCACTTTTCATGACTCATATTTTCCCTAGGTATTTTTTCCCAGAACTATCTCTATAGTCCTTGTCCAAAGGTCTATTGCTGTCTATTTTCAGTAAACAATGTGACTGAGTCTCCACAGTCCTCCTGGGCAGAAAATTCCAATGTTTTACCACCGTCTGTTTGAAAAACGTTTTTCTCACAAGTGTTCTAATCTGCCCATCTCGGATTCTTAAACTATGCCAAGACTCTTGAGAGCGAGATCTCCCCTCATTCTTCCAAATTCTAAAGAATGCAGTCCCAATCTATTCCTCTGGGAGCAAACTCACCATGTCAGGGGCAACAAGCAATATGCCTGAGGAACTCAGCAGTTCGAGCAGCACCTGCGAAGGGAAGCAGTCAATGCTTTAGGGCAGGACCCTTTATCTGGACTGCCTGAGACCAGGTGGGTGTTCCTAACCTGAAACATTGACTGTCCATTTCCATCCTCAGACACTACTCAACCCGCTGCATTCCACCAGCAGATTGTTTGTTATTCCAGGTGCCAGCATCTGCAGTCTCTTGCCTCATTATCCCTGCAAATAGTCTGATAAATCTTTGCTGAACTCCCTCCATGGCAACCCTCCTGTACATCCTTCCCTAGTTAAAGAGTTCAAAACTGTACATAATACTCGAATGAATTCCAGAATCACATCCACATGTCACTTTCAGGAAACAAAGGGTAAGGGATGACACCATGGATATATAACAAGTTTTATCATTTTGAAATCAGATTGAGCAATCTAGATAACTGTGATTGCGTCATTCACAGACTTTTCTATTTTCCCTTTCACGAGTTGTTTAGAAATAAAGTTTCAATTTCATTATTTCTATGTGAAAAATATTCATGCCAATTATTGTCACTGACTATGCCTGAAAATAATGGTATATAACTCTGGAATCTATTTTATCTTTGAGTGATAATATAACATTGGTTGCCTGGTTTACATCACTGCTGATTATTATTTTCACTGATGTTAAAGGAAATTAACTGGGAGAGGAATGTAACTTGGACTACCATTTAGCTGTCACCATTTAGTAGTATTGGTCAAAGTCAATAATCACCCCAATGAAAATAATTTCAGATCCACATTTTGCATCTAGAAAATGGAACTTCTGAGTACAAAGCTCATTTGATTTTTTTCCAATTTACAAAAGCTCCTTTTTTTAATAAATAATCAAAAACCTAAGCCTCAAACATTACATGATTTATGGACAGCCTCACATTCTCCTCAGACATTTACCTTTGTCCTGCCATTGCACATTGCTGTTGAGTATTCCAACAGATCTCTGTTGCATAATTCAGCTCAATTGACCCTTAAGTTCATCAAATTTTGCATAGTGCAATGACCGGCATCTAATCAGTGTTTTTTTTTTCAAATTGCCCGAGTCCAAAGACAGGATTTGAGTGCGGCTTTTCCACTCAACTTCATCTTCAGACACAGAACCAGAAATGGGCAGACCCTGAAAGAGCCTTATTAAATATACCTTTGTGAGTTTGTCAAAGCTGTTATGATTCTCTGCAGGAGACAGGGAAAATATTGTAACAGTTTTTTGTTTTAATAAAATCACTAAAAATTTACAATAAATGCTGGAAATACACAATTTCTGCCTACACCTGTGTAAAACAAATTGTAGGTTGACACTTTGGGACAATGTTCTTCATTGATATTCATGAACGCTATACATCCAAAATATAAACTTATCTTTCCTTTTTGCTGACTCTATTTGACCCGCTGTGCATTATCAGCATTTTCTCTTTCTGCTTTTGCAATTTACATGTAGAGCTCAACTACTTTGCATATAGTTTCTTTGGATTTGATTTGAATTGCATTTGTGTTCATTCACAATGGTGTGAAAACGAGTTGAAAAAAGCATGACCATAACTAAATCGAAGCTTGTGCTGCATTTTACCAATATTGAATTCATATTTACTCTTGAAGTAATAATTTCCTGGCCATTTTGGTCATCAGTGAACACACTGATTTATGTGTTACCCTCCAACCATTGAGAGATCTTTATTAAATGAAAGTGTCCATCCAATGAATAAACTCAAAACTGACTGAAGGCTTATGACATGTAAGGCAGCAGTACTTGCAGATGTGCTATATCCTTCTGAGACTTGGACTACCAAGTCAGAAGCAGGTGAATTGATCATGGGGAACAAGGACATGGCAGACCGATTGAATAACTACTTTGGTTCTGTCTTCACTACGGAAGACATAAATAATCTGCCGGAAATAGCAGGGGACCGGAGGTCAAATAAGATGGCGGAACTGAGTGAAATCCAGGTTAGCCGGGAAGTGGTGTTGGGTAAATTGAATAGATTAAAGGCCGATAAATCCCCAGCGCCAGATGGTCTGCATCCCAAAGTGCACAAGGAGGCAGCCACGGAAATTGTGGATGCATTAGTGATAATTTTTCAAAACTCCTTAGATTCTGGAGTAGTTCCTGAGGATTGGAGGATAGCTAATGCAACCCCACTTTTTAAAAAAGGAGGGAGAGAGAAAGCGGGGAATTACAGACCAGTTAGTCTAACATCGGTAGTAAGGAAACTGCTAGAGTCAGTTATTAAAGATGGAATAGCAGCGCATTTGGAAAGTTGTGAAATCATTGGACAAAGTCTGCATGGATTTACAAAAGGTAAATCATGTCTGATGAATCTTATAGAATTTTTCGAGGATGTAACTAGTAGATTGGATAAGGGAGAACCAGTGGATGTGTTATATCTGGACTTTCAGAAGGCTTTCAATAAGGTCCCACTTAAGAGATTAGTATATAAACTTAAACACACGGTATTGGTGGTTCAATATTGATGTGGATAGAGAACTGGCGGGCAGACAGGAAGCAAAGGGTAGGAGTAAACTGGTCCTTTTCAGAATGGCAGGCAGTGAGTAGTGCGGTACCGCAAGGCTCAGTGCTGGGACCCCAGCTATTTACAATATACATTAATGATTTGGACAAGGGAATTGAATGTAACATCTCCAAATGACACCAAGCTGGGGGGTATAGTTAGGTGTGAGGAGGATGCTAGGAGGCTGCAGGGTGATTTGGATAGGCTGAGTGAATGGGCAGATGCATGGCAGATGCAGTATAATGTGGATAAATGTGAGGTTATCCACTTTGGTGGCAAAAACATGAGGGTAGACTATTGTCTGAATGGTGGGAGATTATGAAAAGGGGAAATGCAACGAGACCTGGGTGTCATGGTACACCAGTCATTGAAAGTAGGCATGCAGGTGCAGCATGCAGTGAAGAAAGCAAATGGTATGTTAGCATTCATAGTGATTTGAGTATAGGAGCAGGGAGGTTCTACTGCAGTTGTACAGGGTTTTGGTGAGACCACACCTGGAGTATTGCGCACAGTTTTGGTCTCCAAATCTGAGGAAAGACATTCTTGCCATAGAGGGGATTCAGAGAAGGTTCACCAGACTGATTCCTGGGATGTCGGGACTTTCATATGAAGAAAGACTGGATAGACTCGGCTTGTACTCACTGGAATTTAGAAGATTGAGGGGGGATCTTATAGAAGTTTACAAAATTCTTAAGGGGTTGAACAAGCTAGATGCAGGAAGATTGTTCCCGATGTTGGGGGAGTCCAGAACAAGGGGTCACTGTCTAAGGATAAGGGGGAATTCCTTTAGGAACGAGATGAGGAAAACATTCTTTACACAGAGAGTGGTGAGTCTCTGGAATTCTCTGCCACAGAAGGTCGTTGAGGCCAGTTCATTGGCTATATTCAAGAGGGAGTTGGATGTGGCTCTTGTGGATAAAGGGATCAGGGGGTATGGAGAGAAGTAAAGTACGGGATACTGAGTTGGATGACCAGCCATGATCATATTGAATGGGGGTGCCGGCTCGAAGGGCTGAATGGCCGACTCCTGCACCTATTTTTCTATGTTTCTAAGTCTGTCTTGGTGCATGAAAGATAACATCAATGTCAGTATTTCCTCTCAGGCCAAAGTTCCCAGCAATGGTGCCTTACTTACACCTAATCACCTCCACTGAGCATGCTCCATTGTTTACTTGCCATACACTAGACTCATGAAACAGACACTCCATCCTGAGTGCCATCATTGCCAGGTAGAACATAAATCAATGATGTACACAAAGATTCTTAGATAAAATGGAACATGGATATTCTGGCCCATGATAAGATCCCATATGGTTGGGTAGGCTGGAAGATAATCACAGATGAGCTAACTAATTGAATACTAAACCGGTTTAGTGCTAGGCATCAGAGTAAGGTAGTGGAGACATGTTTTCCAGATTGGAGGCCTGTGACCTGTGGTGTGCTGCAGAGATTGGTGGTGGGTCCCCTGTTCTTTGTCATAAATATTAACAACTTAGATGAAAATCCATGACCAGCACATTTGCTGGAGTGAGAGACTGGACAGGCTGGGACAATTTTCCTAGAGTGAGGAAGGCTACAGGTGACCTCATAGAGGTATATAAAATCATGAAGAGTATTGAAAAGGTGGTTGGTCACAATCTTTTTCCAGGATATGGGAGTCTAAGACTAGAGAGTATACGCCTAAAGTGAGAGAAGGAAGATTTAAATGGGACCTGAGGGAAAAGGGACTTTTTTCCCACCAAAAAGTCGTGGGTAATGGAAGGAGCTGCCAGAGGAAGTGCTGGAAGCAGATCTACAGTACTATAACAGTTAAGAGACATTTGGAAAAAGTACATGGATAGGAAAGGTTTAGGAGGATATGGTCAAGTGCAAACAAAAGGGACTAGGTCACAAAAGCACCTTGTTTGGCATGAATAAATTTGTCCTGTTTCCATGCTGTATAACTCTATAACCCCCATGACTCCTTGACTACTCAAACTGAAGAAGGAAAAGGTAAGATGAGAAAGATTTAGAGGGATATGGGACAAACATGGGCAGATGCGAGTAACATACCTGGGGCATCTTGGTTGAATTGATGAGTTGGGCAGAAGGGCCTGTTTCCATGTTGTATGACTCTATTGAGAAACGTGAGTCTATTTATCAGCAAACAATTATATGCCATTTGTATTTGGTGAAAGGAATGCAACTTCTCACGAACTACCTATCAGGCCTGTAGTTGGCATATTTTCCTGATCAGGCACCACAGATGTATCAGAACTCAAGTGGAGACGGGTTTCCCCCCTGCTGCCATAGATGGATCCCTCACCCGCATCTCCTCTGTGTCCCGTAGTTCTGCTCTCGCTCCCCCTCTCCCCGGATGGAACAAGGATAGAGTAACCCTGGTCCTCGCCTTCCAAGCATCCAATACATCATCCTCTGACATTTCCATCACCTCCAACGTGATTCCACCACTAGTTACATCTTCCCATATCCATCCCTTTCTGCCTTCTGCAAAGACCACTCCCTCCGCAACCTTGCTTCACTCATCCCTTCCCACCCAAACTATCCCCTCCCCAGGTACTTTTCCCTGCAACCGGGGGAGTTCTAACACCTATCCCTATACCTTCTCCCTTGCACCCATCCAGGGACCCAGCAGTCTTTCCACGTGAGACAGAGGTTCATGTGCACCTCCTCGAACCTCATCTACTGCACCCAGTGTTCATGTTGTGGCCTCCTGTACATTGACGAGACCGGCGTAGACTCAACAACCATTTTGGCAAACAATTGCGCTCAGTTCACCAAGGTCTACCATCTCCAGGTTGCCAATCATTTTAACTCCGCTTCTTATCCCCATACTGACCATTCTGTCCTGGTTGGCCTCTATTGCCAGAATGAGGTCATTTGCAAACTGGAGGAACAGCACCTCATATTCCGCAAGGTTAGCTTACAACCCAATGGTATGCAGATTCAATTTGTCAAATTTAGGTTACCTCCAACAACACCCCCACCACTTCACCCTCCATACCCCCCCCCCCCCCCCCCCCCACACACACACATGTCCCTTTTTGTCCCCCGCCCTGTCCTAGCTAGGCACGCACCTATTTCTCATCTCTCTCTCTCTCTCCCCCTCCACCTACATCCCTTCCTCTGGCTTCACAGTTTGCAACTCTGCACTGGCTTTTTTTCAGCACTGGCTTTTCTCCAACCATCTGCCAACCAATCCACACCCCCCCCCCCCCCTCCTTCACCATTATTCACCTATTACCTGCCATGCTTTGTCCTGCCCCTGCTCCCTTATAGCTTTACCCCCCTCCCCCCACCCCACCCCACAATCATTCTGAAAAAAGGTCCTGATCCAAGACATCATCATCCATGTTCTCCAGTGGTTTTGCCTGACCCGCTGAATTACTGCAGCACTATGTCTTTTTGTTTGGAAACAAATCATCCTTAGTCTCAAGGGTTTGCTTGGGAAAGGAACATGGAGATGACTAAACAGACTGTGCATTTGAGAATGTACCAAGTTCACCATGTTATTAAAAATGGCACCGATCTCTGATAGTAGGCAATCATAACTTTTAATCTTCATCGGGTTTGTATAAGCTGGTTTAATTCCGTACAAGGACAAAGTGGCCCGTTTCATTATCCTTCAAGAAGATTGGTTGTGCTTTGACCATGCAATCAGACTATATAGTAGCAACAGAACATAACACGTTAGATTGCAGAAAACCATCTGCAGCAAACCAACTATCGGTGAGACTGTATCAAATGCTTCACCCATTATATAAGAAAATTCAAGTTGTAAATCACTCTCGATGATGTTACAGTAACACAAAACTGAAGCTGTTCCCCATTACTCAAAGTTATACATATTGAAGCATTGTTGCAGATTGCAGTCCACAGCTGAAATATTCCTCAGGAGATCAACTTATTCTGAGTAGCCTGACAAGCTCATAAGATCAACTTTACTTTCTCTTGCTGCTGGTCTCCGACCATGCATCTGTCCTGTGACGGCAAGTGCTGCTCCCTCATAATGCCTACACAACCTTCAGCACATTACAACAGTTTGTGATACTTGTTTGGGCTGAATATCTGAGCCCAAATTCTAGATAATCAATCTGATTCGTGGAACCTAATTAATAATTCATAGATTTAATAAGAGTTTAGAACATATTATCACCAAAACAACTCTGGAAATTCAACAAATTATTTGTTTGATCTTGGAACAAACATGGATTGGTCATCTAAAACAAAAATCATATTACAATTGTACACACTTATATCTTTGTGAGACTACAATGTGCCATCCAAAACCCCAAGAAGTCACATGGAGCATAGGTTCATCGTCCCATGTTCATAATTTCTTTCTTGCCATTAATAGATACAGAATATATAAACAAAGGCAAAGTTCTATGACTCATTGACAATATTGAGATCTCCACCATTCCCTTGAACATCTGCCCAACTTATTTGCTCTCCAGAGCACTTGAACGTTGCACTACTCTATCATTTTACTACCTTTCCAATTTCTATGAAGGCTCATATGTGAAAATGCATTGCAAGTTCTCAAAATTATTTTTCATGAGTGTCAGAAGGAGTATTTAATCTGTGTGACTTGTTTTTGTCCCCTGTCTCAGAGATAACAGGATAGTTTCATGTCTGGTAATAATTGCAAGCAAGGTTGAGGGAGACAAGTCTGCAGAGTCCTTAGGTGGTGCTGATATGCAGGACTCAAGGAAGATATGTCACAACAAGTGAGACCTAACTGAGCCAGTTCCTATTGTTAAACTTCACAGGTTGCATCCTGCAAACAGTTGCTTCTGTATGTAGAGTCCCTGACACCCACATACCACACTCTACCAATGAAAACCTTGGGTGCACTAAGTGCAAGTGGATGGATTTTGATACTTTATCAAAGGTGTTCCATTGTGTCATGCATGTAAACCTTGTACTTTGCAAGCGATGCAACACTCACCAGTTGTCCAGAAGCCTTCTCCCACATGGATCACTTCACATGCTGATTTTTTTCTCATGTTGATCAATTCCTCTGGCAGAGTTGTTCCTGGGATGTTGCAAAGTTTGTTATCATCTCCTGGAGCGACAGTAGCAGTTGGTCTTGGGACACACCTAGTGTAGCTGTGATGGCCTTCACCTCTGCAGAATATTGGCAGTATAAAGAAGGATTATATCAGTTAGCCTAAGGCTCATGTACTATGGCTGATGTGTATATTTGGGCAGTGTATAGAAGACAAGAAGCAGTCCTACAATTGTACCCCATCAACAAAGACGGGAAAAACAAATGGTAGGAAAAGGAAACAAAAATTGTAACAACTGCCACATATTCCCATTGGAATAATATTATTATCTTACTGATAAAGCCCGTGACTTATGGCACTCGCATATATTTATCAGGGGAAAACAGTAGGAGATTGTCATCATCCAGAACCTCACTGCAAGAAATAAAGTATCATTGAATTTGAACTGCTATGTACACATTATAGACAATAGACAATAGGTGCAGGAGAAGGCCTATCGACCCTTCGAGCCAGCACCGCCATTCAATGTGATCATGGCAGATCATCCCCAATCAGTACCCCATTCCTGCCTTCTCCCCATATCCCCTGACTCCGCTATCTTTAAGAGCCCTATCTAGCTCTCTCTTGAAAGTATCCAGAGATCCGGCCTCCACCGCCCTCTGAGGCAGAGAATTCGACAGACTCACAACTCTCTGTGAGAAAAAGTGTTTCCTCATCTCCGTTCTAAATGGCTTAAACTGTGGCCCCTGGTTCTGGACTCCCCCAACATCGGGAACATGATTCCTGCCTCTAGCATGTCCAAACCCTTATCAATCTTATATGTTTCGTAAGATTCCCTCTCATCCTTCTAAACTCCAGAGTGTACCACCAGGGGCGCCGGGGAGATGGCAGCCCTGCCGGCAGTCTGTTTGTCTTTTCACTCGTTTTGTTATTTTTCTGTTTTTTAAAACGTTTTTGTTTTAATGTTCTTCGGTTTGTTTTATGTGAGGGGAGGGGATCGGGGGAAACTTTTTTTCAAGTTCCTACCTTGCCTTACCTTGTGATTATTTTTCGGATCACATTCTCTGGGCTCTGTGGCCTACCATCGCTGGAGCTGGAAGCCTCCTCGGACTGTCGTGAGCCCCACCACGGGGCGCGGACTTAACATCGGAGTTGATCCCTTGCCTGGGATCGCAACCACCGCGTAATCACAAACAGCAAGGGCTTGCAGTCTTGGGTGAAGCTAGTCGGGAACTCCAACGTCACGGAAGGCTCGACCAGGCCCGACGCGAAGTCGATTGCTCAGCGTGGGGGAGCTGACATCCCCCCCCGTTGTGGGAGCGGATCGCCTCGACGCGGTGGGCCCGAACGCTGTCGGCTACAAGATCGTCCTGTCAACGGGGGCTCAAGGCCCACGACCGAGGAAGAACTAAGGGAAGTACCTGAACTTTATTTCGCCTTCCATCACAGTGAGGAATGTGTAGGAGTCACTGTGGTGGATGTTCATGTTAAAATGTGTTTTTGAGTGATCTGTTACTTTTAAATGTATGACTGACCTGGCCAATGAAATACCTTGTATATTGCAAAACATACTTGGCAAATAAAGTGTGATTCTGATTCTGTACAAGCCCAGCCACTCCATTCTCTCAGCAAATGACAGTCCTGCCATTCCAGGAATTCACCTAGAAAACCTACGCTGCACTCCCTCAATAGCAAGAATGTCCTTCCTCAAATTAGGGGACCAAAACTGTGGTCTCACTAGGGCTCTGTACAACTGCAGAAGGACCTCTTTGCTCCCATACTCGACTCCTCGTGTTATAAAGGCCAACATGCCATTTGATTTCTTCACTGCCTGCAGTACCTGCATGCTTACTTTCATAGACTGATGAACAAGGACCCCCAGATCCCATTGTACTTCCCCTTTTCCCAACTTGACGCCATTTAGATAGTAATCTGCCTTCCTGTTTTTGCTATCAAAATGGATAACCTCAAATTTATCCACATTAAACCTCATCTGCCATGCATCTGCCCACTTCCCCCAACCTGTCCAAGTCATGCTGCATTCTCATAGCATCCTCCTCACAGTTCACACTGCCATCAAGTTTTGTGTCATCTGCAAATTTGCTAATGTTACTTTGAATCCCTTCATCCAAACCATTGACGCATATTGTAAATAGCTGCGGTCCCAGCACCAAGCCTTGCGGTACCCCACTAGTCTCTGCCTGCCATTCTGAAAGGGACCCGTTAATCCCTACTCTTTGTTTCCTGTCTGCCAACCAATTTTCTATCCATGTCAGCACTCTACCCCCAATACCATGTTCCCCAATTTTGCCCACTAATCTCCTATGTCTGTACCTTATCAAATGCTTTCTGAAAGTCCAGGTACACTACATCCACCGACTCTCCCTTGTCCATTTTCCTAGTTACATCCTCAAAAAATTCCAGAAGATTAGTCAAGCATGATTTCCCTTTCGTAAATCCATGCTGACTCAGACTGATCCTATTACTGCTATCCAAAAGTGCGGCTATTTCATCTTTTATAATTGACTCCAGCATCTTCCCCACCACCGATGTCGGGCTAACTGGTCTATAATTCCCTGTTTTCTCTCTCCCGCCTTTCTTTAAAAGTGAGATAACATTAGCTACCCTCCAATCCGCAGGAACTGATCCAGAGTCTACAGAACATTCCTTAAGTACCCTGTGATGCAGACCATCAGGCCCCGGGGATTTATCAGCCTTTATTGCATGTGTATTTTTTCATGGCTGTATAATAGTTCCTATTATATCTATATTATAGGAATCTTGATCAAAAGAACAAACTATTGGAGGAATACAGTGGGTTTGATGGAAATAGACAATGTTTCACTTACCTCCACAGATGCTGTCTGGCTTGCTGAGTTCCTGCAGCAGTTTGATTTATGCTTGAAGTGAAGAATTGATGTTGTTTTCCCCCAATTTGTTCCAAAAATCCCATTCTGTTTTGAGTTTAGGAAGGTAGCTTTTCAAATTATGTAAGGATGAAGATAGTTTATTTTAATGTCCAGGCTGAGTTCCAAAATGCTGCAATAAATGAATAATAATTTTAATGTGTGATAGCTTGATTAATATGGTGAAGAAATGTAACTTTCTAACGGATGCTTTAAGATAATCAGTGTAGCAATTATAGTGGCCACTGCGGATTATTCTTTGTATACCTGGGTATAAAATATTAATGTTCTTCTCTGTCTATTTTACATATTGTGAATAATGAGCCAGGGAAAGCTTATTTCGGAAAAGCTACTAACTGGTATGAAATAAAACTTAATACAGATGTTTACTGATGAAGTCTATCAACGTAACCTCAACATGTGGGTGCACTGTCAACAATGATTTTTGTTAACCTGTTTGTCCCCACAATCGAGAAGCATTGCAGATTTAACTGAGACTTACTTCAGTCTAATTTGGATGTTCACATTATCTAAGGCATAAAAGAGAAGAAAAATGAATGCATGTTTAGCTCTTTTCACAACTCAGAACACTCGAGAAAACCTCATAGCCATTGATGGGGCTTTCTCATCACATTCACAGTTATGGTAATGTTGTATTGTCATCTCATATCTCTCCCAGCATGTGCCCTGGAGTTAGCACTTCAGGCATAACAGAAAGCCAAATGATCTTCACTGTGAATTCACCTTCCCCCACCCCCATCCCATGCCCTACTTTTCCTATACACAGAACACTATTTACACTGTCCTGTTACCTACTCTTAGCCTCCCTCTTACGACTGTTTCTTGACAGCTTCAAAGCAAAACACAGTATGGGTTTCCTTGTGACTGCTTACAACACCAAGCTCTCACTTCATCACTCCTTGTTATGGACTCTAAATTAAGTTTCCTCACACCCAGTAGTGGGAAATCAAAATAAAATGTCAAACTCGATATTAGACATATCAAAGCAGTAGACAGTGGGCCCCATAGAAAAATCACTGCCCCCAACTCCACCTCTCTCCCTGAAAAGTGACAGAATTTGAACCAGAACATTCACAAATATGCTGTCATATGTAATCCCAAAATGATGTAGTTTGCTTATTTCTATCTAGATGACCATTCATTATCATCATTCAGTTGCTGTTGGAACCTTCACCCTGCCTTTCCTACCTGTTGGCTTAACTCTATAAACCCAAAATGAATTAAGCGTGTGCTGATAGGCACAAAAAGCTAGAGTAATACAGCAGGTCCAGCAGCATCTCTGGAGAAAAGTAATACATGACGTTTCGGGTTGAGACCATTCTTCAAACCTGTCTGCTGCCTGAGCCCCCATTTGCAACAACCCCATGGCATACATTGCCCTGTGTCTTTAGACTTTAATTTAAAGATACTGTGTGGAAACAGGCCCTTCAGCCCACAAAGTTCATGCCGACCAACGATCCCCCCACAAACTAGCATTATCCCACACCAGGGACAATTTACAGTTTACAAAAACCAATAAACCTGTAAACCTGTACGTCTTTGGGGTGTAGGAGGAAACCGGAGCACCCGGAAAAACCGCACTAAGTCACCCCGGGTGCTCCGGTTTCCGTAAACAAACTCCGTACAGACAGCATCTGTAGTCAGGATCAATTCTGTGTGTCTGGCGCTGTAAAGCAGTAACCTATCACTGCACCACTCTGCTGCCCCTATCGTAGTAGCTGGTTAACCAATTTTCAAACAATTCTCCATTATACCTTCAAATCACTTCATGGCCTTACCACTCTCTCTGTAATCTTCTTCTGTCTGATGACTCTGCTAACAGCACTACAATAATTCTGGTCCTTATACAATGGTCCTTGATCACTCCAGAATGTAATCGCTCCACCAGCAGAAGAAAAGCTTTCAGCTGCCAAAGTTCAATCCTTTGTACTCTCTTTAACTACTCCCCACACCCTTTAACTCTCTTTAACACACCCACGCACACTCGCACACCCACACACACACATGCGCACACCCGCACACCCACACCCAAACACACACACCCACACAAACCCACACCCACACTCGCACTACCACACATACACACACAGTGGCACACTGGTTCAGCAGTATAGTTGCTGACTTACAGCACCAGAGACCCTCCCACACGCCAAAGACATACAAGTTTGTAGGTTAATTTGCTTGGTAAAATTGCAAATTGGCCCTTGTGTGTGTTGGGTAGTTTTAGTATGCGGGGATCACTGGTTGGCGTGGACTTGGTGGGCCGAAGTGCCTGTTTCCGCTCAGTATCTCCAAAACTAAGAAACATGCACATGCACAAATGCATGTATCCTTCTTTAACTCACTACTTTAAATCTTATTCTTTGATCAAGACTGTAGACATTGGCATGCACATATTAAATCCTTGATAAGTTGCAGATAGATCTGGCACTGGATATGTTCGTGACTGAGCTTTTCATGTGCTGAGGCTCCGCACAGACTTCTGGATTTAAGTTCAGCAGATCAACTCAATACTGTCTGGCATTGTGTTCTACAGGGCAGCACGACCATGTGCACCTTTCCCTTATCAACACCGAACCCAGTGCATATGAAGCAACGCCATCCCAATGAGTGAGTTACTTGGTTGCCAGGAAACAAGGGCCTGTCCCACTTGGGCGACCTAAGCTGCGAGTTTAGAAGAGTTTGCCCTGGACTCAAACTCACAGCATGGTCGACACGAGGTCGTATGAGGTGGCTGGAACTCTCCTTCATGCTCGAGGGAGGTTCTCGCCTACCCGCGGCCTCAGCTAGGTCATGGCAATTTTTTCGGCATATTGAACATTTTTCTACAAGTAAAATTTGGTCGGCATGGGTCTTTTTCACCCTTAGTGCAGTGGAGTGGCATCGCTATTTACTTACAGGCACTCGAGGGCAGCTGTAGGTAATCTCCTTTGCTGACTGGCCATTTTAATTGTCACATTGGAGTTTCACAACCTAGGAAGACCTACTGGTAGGTAAAATGCCCGCTAAACTTTATTAAACTTCTTAAAGCTTCTCACCCCCTCCTTCTCCCCACCCCCCCACCCCCCCCCCCCACCCCCCCCCCCCCCCCATACACACAGCGCCCCTCTGCTGTCCCTGGCCCCCACCTTTGTTGTGTGTGTGTTGTAATTGTATTCAATTTATTGTCATTATCTCATTTTAGAGACAACAAAGTGGATTTTCCTTACAGTCAGTAACATAAAAATAAATAATGAATAAATAAACATATTTTTAAAAAAGCACAAACACAGAAGTCCACACACAACATACCCCCACAGCGGCACCAAAGTTAAGGGAGGTACCATAGTCCAGCCAGCCTCCCCGCCAATCTTCCCAGATGTTCACCCGTGGTCGGGGCCTCCCGAGCACAGCAGTAGCACCATTGGCGGCCCGATGCTCAGGCCCTCTCGCCAGGAACGATGGAACCCCAACGGAGAACAACCTCAGCGGCCCGGACCTCCAGATCAGCCATCTCCCACCGGAGCTCCTAAAGTCCGCAGGCCGAGCCGGGCGGAGTCGCAGGACTCTGCGATGAGATCCAAATGGCGATCCCCGGTAAGGCATCGCCCGCCCCACGATGTTTCCAACGCTGCGCCACTGCTGCTGGAGCTCTGGTCGGTTCCTGCAGGAAAGGCCGCGCCAATCCAGTAGGTAGGCCACGGGGGGGGGGGGGGGGGGGGGGGGTGGGACGCGACTCGGGAATAGTCGCATCCTCGCCAGGAAGCGACTGAAGGATGGTATCCCCCTTACCGTACCCTCTTCCCCCACATAAAGACATTAAAAAAAAATTTAAAAAATGCTCTTCAAACATAACAAAGAAAATATGTATTGAAGGCGGAGGCAGCTAGTGTGTGTGTGTGTGTCTCGCGGATTAGGTCGCCCAAGTGGGACAGGCCCTTTTAGTTTAAAAGGCATTTGGTTTAAATCTTAATATACTGTAAGTTTATGCTTGTGGGTCCTTTCATCTTTTTAATGTTTTATGGTTATTCTTACATTTTAACAGGTGCGGAATGATTTTGAATATTAATGTGATTCACAAAAATTAAAAGACAGAGTCCTGACCCAAAAAGTAATCTATCCAAGTTGTCTAGAGATGCTGCCTGACTGGCTTAGTTACTCCAATACTTTGTGCATTTTTTTGTAAACTAGCATGTTTCTTTAGAAAAATTCAATGTACATTGCAGTTTGGTGACCAGTAAACGAAGGACAAGCCTTCATAGGCTGTCAAAGCCATTCTATTAGCTTAGTCACTCAGCTGCAGAGGGAGGAGCCTTGCATTGTCCTGGGCCTCACTGGTGAGCTCTTCTCAGGCCCCAGTCACACCAAGGCCAGGATCTTCCATGTCTTGCCTAAAGGCACGACAAAATTATTGCTTGATGGTTGCCGTTGAAGGGAAAAATATATTTATCCACTTTCCACATATAACTGTAATTAATCACTTGATAATATCCTTTCGCAAAATTGTGGAGATAGATCCTCTTTCCATCTTTGAATAATTCCATCAGATTGTTTTCCATCCTGCCAAGCCCAGAGATGGGGCCACAGTTTAACAACTAATTAAAAGGCAAGGACCTTTGGCAGTTCTCAGCGTTTACAATGCTGCACAGATTGGCAGTCCAATTGTTGGACTCAGTAATAGAAAATGTTTTCATTGATCCAAGACTCAAATATGCAGTACATATGGTTCGGACACTCTTTCTTGACTGTGAATGTTACGTGGAAATGTATGTGGCAATCAATTAAACAATCCCATGATGTCTCAAATCACTTAAATTTTTATTTTTGAAATGTAAAAGTTGTTCTTACGCCAGGATATGTGCCAGCTAATTTGTGCACAGCAAAGTCTTACATAAAGAAATGCGACACAAACCCAGATATTTTTCAATACTGAAATTAATGGAAGAATAAATATTAGTCATAACAAGGAGAATTGATCAAGGTGATGATTGATCATTTCGGAGCAAAAGTAATTTTATTTTCTGCTGTTGTACTGAATGATCAAACACAGACAAAGTACAAGATGTGGAACTCCAGCCAAGTTGTTCCAATATATTTACAATATTGGCGTCTAGCCAGCAAAATAAAAACTTGCCCAAGTACGAACAGTTCTAAAAAGTAAAACAAATCCAATCAAGATAATTACCACCCAATGAATCTGATCTCAATCATTAGCAATTGATAGACGATGTAACTGACAATGCTATCAAGCAGCATTTATGTACCAATGCACTGATGCCCAGTTTGGGTTTCATCAGGATGGCTTGTCTCCTGACCTAATTGCAGTTTTGTCCAAATATGGACTGAAGAACTCAATTCCAATGTGGAGGTAATATTGACAATCTGATGTGAAAACAACACAATACCCTGAATATAGTAATCCAGTGGGGGCTGCGAATATCCCTGTAATAGAACCAAAGGCATGAGCCCCAGAACCAAATGCACTTGAACCACAATCTTTCAGTTCAGTTTCAACACTGTTATTCAGCTGGAATAACTCAGCGGGTCTGGCAGCATCTTTGAAGAAAACTAACAGTTGATGATTTGGGTTGGGACCCTTCTTCAGACTGAAAGTAGGGTTGGGGTTGAAGGGCTGGAGGCGTGAAATGACCAGGACCAATCAAGGTTGGCCACAAATGATTTTTCTTTCTCCAGAGATGCTGCCTGACCCGTTGAGTTACTCCAGCATCTTTGGTATAAACCAACATCTACAGTTCTTTGTTTCTATGATTATTGAGCTGATAATGTGGAGTTTTGCCAGGTATATCCTGTCCATAACAAATGCAAGCTAGTCCATTGCTGCCCTATCAGTAAACTGTAAGTAGGCAGCAACAAGATAGAAGGCATGGTTGGCAATGGTATCCAACTGCATCTAATCCCCAATACTGCTCAGTGATACCCAGTTTGAGTTGTGTCAGGACCGCACAGCTCCAGACTTCTCCATTGTTTTCTTCTAAACATGAACCAAAGATTTGAGTTCCTGAGATGAATGAAATTGACATCCATCGATTTTAAGGCAGCATTTAATTTATTGTGGCATCCAGGAGCTCTGATAAATGTAAGTCTGTGCCATCAAGAAGAAAATTCTTCATTGGTTGTAATCACATTTGCACAGATGATGATGATTATGTGTTAGAGGACAATCATCTCAACTTCTGGACATCATTGCAGAGTTCCATAGGATGGTGCCCCAGGTCCAGCAATATTCAGTTGATCCATCAATGTAATTTCTTCATCATAAATTGAAAAGGGGAGTGTTTGCAGGTGATTATACAGTTTTCAATTCCAGGTGCATTTTAGAACATTAAGCCATCTGTCCCTCCAGCCTGCATGGAGAGGGATGCCTGGAATGCATTCTGACTGGTATTCTAGTCCAATACATGGAGAAACCAAATAGAGAACAAGCCACCCAAATGGGTTTTGTGTCATGAGAAAGGATTGAAGCAATCCTTTCATACAAGGCCCCTCAGGGAATATTGACAATAATCTTACAAATTTTGCCCTTCAAATGGAGGAGTAAAAGAGATAATTTGGAGATGAGGACTCCTAAAGTAAATTATGAAGGTATGAGGAGAGTGTCAGCTAATAAACATGCAGTAGCTTTACTAGTTGGATTTATGGTGGATTGGCAATGACAATCATTTAAGGATAACATGAATGAACCACAATTCCAGTTGAAACATGGCTCAAGTGTGGCTAAAAAGGTAAAATCAAGACAACATCAGCATTATGAGAGGATTCAGAGGGGGCTTCTCAGAGGAGGGATATAATTATTGTAGAACGATCAGTCAGATAAATTAGCCGAAAGAGCAGCAAGCCTCTAGAACTGAAAATTCATGAAAGGAGCACCAAGGAGATAAATAGCAAATGGAAAATAGAGAATGGGAGTAAGCTTACAATTAACATTAAAAAAACTGGTATGTTTCTGTTGTTATGTTTGGAGAGAAAGATTGGTGAAGATAATGCAGATCCTTGCATTCAGAAACAGGGCAAGTTGTAATGGGGAATAGTAAGATTGAACGAGAACTTACCAGTTCGAAGGTTGATCTTTATTTCATGAGGAGTCGAAGTGAGGGATTTCGTGAAGAGCCCGCCGGCGCGCATGCTCGACATACTTCAAAGTAGCGGCGTGGAATCACAGAACCAACAATAGAAATGACTTTGCATAGTATGATTGAATTGACTAAGATTACCAGATGAAGGTGATTGAGGGTTGGGCGAGGAGGGCACGAAATCCCTCACTTCGACTCCTCATGAAATAAAGATCAACCTTCGAACTGGTAAGTTCTCGTTCAATCTTACTATTTCATTTCGGAGTCACGTGAGTGACTTCGTGAAGACTTCAAAGCTTCTGTGATTACACGCCCTGGACCACGTCCATGCTGACACACCACTACCAGGGATGGATGGGAGGACAAACTGGCTCAATAGCTCATACTGCAAAACAAAAGCATATTTATTAATAACAAATCAAAACCCCTCATGCGGGGACATCTCCACGTTCTTGACCTGCATTCAGCACGGCTTCTGCGAACTGTAGAGGAGCAGCAACAGGCTTGTTATAAAAACGCTGGAACACAGCTTCATTCGCCCATCCTGCTGTGGCGAGAATTTGGTCCATGGGCACCTCCATGACCCTCGCCGCTGACGTCGATGCAGCCCTGGTGGAATGAGACTTGAACACATTAGTGTCGATACCTGACTTACCCAAGACGACTCGAAGCCACCTGGATATCGTCTGGACTGTCACTCGATGATGAGGTCTCTTATGAGTGACAAGCAGGTATCTCTCCATTCCTCTGATGCGTGCCGTCACCTTGACATAGTGGCGGATATGTGAGGCTAAACATAGCCTAGCATCTGCGGGGTATGCCGGGAACTTCAGCTGCAGCCCTGTGCACCCAGGTCTATGCTGCTTTAGTAGCTCGTCAACGAAAAAGACTACTTCTGTAGGGGTAGATGTCATTCTGTCGACACGCAGTTTGTGTAGTGTCTGTACCCTCTGAGCTGAAGTCAGCGCTAGTAACATCACCAGCTTCATGGTGAGTTGGTCCAGTTGGAGCCCTTCCATGGGAGACCACGTCCTGAGCAGGGTTAATACGTCCCTGACATCCCAGGTGATATTATAGCGTGGTGTAGGCGGATTCATATTGAATATACCCCGCATGAGTCTGGACACTAGCCTGTTGGATCCTACCCCAATCTTGAGGTAGAATGATAGCGCACTTCTGGCGCTGTTGATGGCACTGTAACTTAAGTGTTCATCATGGTGCAACCCCGCGAGGAATTCCAGGACGTCGGTTATTGTCACGTCATCGTACGTGATGCGAGAGCGGCTGCAGTAGGCTTCCCACTTCTTAATATGCGAGCGGTATCTTCGCCTTGTGGACTCTCGACACGACGCCCCGATGGTATCCATGGTCCGAGCCGAGAGGCCGTATTGGACTAACGGCCTGTTCAGAACCTGCAAGCCAACAAATTTAAATAGCCATGGCAGGGATGTGGCTCCCCTGACACAGGGTGAGTAACCAATTGTGGGCAATCCTTCAAAAGGACCCAAGGTTCGTTGAGCATGTCAAAGACCACCGGATACCAAGGCTGTGTGGGCCAGTCGGGTATAATAAGGATGCCCTTGGCAGCATCTGCCTGAATCTTTCGCAATACCCGACTGATGAGGCAAAACGGAGGGAAGGCATAGAAAACCCAATTCCCCCAGTCCAGCGAGAATGCATCTAGCGCTATTGCCCCAGGATCTGGTTCCCATGAAACGTAGGCTGGTACCTGATGGTTCAACCGTGACGCAAAAAGGTCAATGTCCGGTTTACCAAATTTGGCTGTGACTTTAGCAAAAATCTCAGGATGCAACATCCATTCAATGTTGTCATTAAATTTGCGTGACCTGGTGTCCGCCACAGTATTAAGCTCACCTGGCAAATAGGTAGCTGAAATCCAAATGTCTCTTTGAATACACCAGAGCCAAATTGAGTTAGCCAATTTGTCACACGAAACTGACCTGGTACCACCCATATGGTTTAAATATGCCACAGCTGTGGTGTTGTCTATTTGGAGACGGACGTGTGCTCCAACAAGCTTGGAACAATATGCACGAAGTCCGTGGAATGCTGCCAGCAACTCCAAATAGTTAATCCCTTGAGTCAACAACATCGATGCCTCAAGGGTGTCCCATCTACCCCCACAACTAGAGCAATTATCAGTAGCTCCCCAGCCATTGGAGCTTGCATCAGTCTGTAAATATACCACCGGATTAGCCTCCCTGACAGGCTTAAATGAGTTGCTAATGTGACACACCCACCATTGCAACTCAGTTATCGCTTCGGACGGCAGCTGCATAGATCGATCGTAATGACCAGCGTTCCATTTTAACGCAGTAATTTTAGCTCTTTGCAAATTCTGATAATGCAAAGGTCCATATCGTGCTGCCGGAAACAAAGCCACTAACTTGCCAATTACTGTGGCTGTATGCCGAATCGATGGTATATTGGTGCCAATTAAATCTCTGCACACCTTAGTGACTTCCTCAATTTTGTTAATTGGTATAGTTATCCTCATGCTCATTGAGTTCACCGTGAACCCTAGGTAATTAATTACCTGGGCAGGGCAGAACTTTGATTTCTCTGGATGGACAATGAATCCTAATTGTTGAAATATATTGACAGCAGCTGCAACACCCTGTTCAGCCAATTGCAGGGTGTGGCCCACAATAAAGACATCATCTAAATAGGCCATAACTATATGATGTCGTTGTCTCAAATAAGCCATGATTGGCTTCACCAATTTAGTGAACAATCTAGGGGCTGTAGTAAGCCCATTAGGCAAAGCCTTATACTGCCAAAGTTGCCCCATCCAGATAAATTTCAAAAACCTTCTATCATCTTTCTGGATGGATACTGAATAATATGCATCCCTCAAATCAATGCATGCCATAAAGCAGCCATGAGAAATCAATGATTTGGCTGTTTCAAACGTATCCATTTTAAAATGAGTATATGTTACAAACGTATTCAAACGGGTTAGATCAATAATGACACGACAGCCTCCATCCTTCTTAGGTCTAGTAAATATGTTCGAAACAAATTCAATTGGCTCATGCACTGTTTTCTCAATCACACCCTTCTGTTCCAAACTTAAAATTTCCTTGTAACCTGCTGCCTGTTCTGCAGCAGACAATTTGAACGTACGACCAGGCATGTGCTGGGATGGAGGAATGTCGCCATTAATAAACTCAATTTTATGCCCCTGAATATTCCGCAATACATACTCATCACCAGTAAAATTACCCCATGCATCCAAAAACAACCGTAAACGACCACCAACATGGGAAGTTAAACAGAGAGAAAAGAGAGAACCAGACCCCCTCACCTCCGTGGTTACCGGCGGTCCTTAACACGTGTGGGTGGCCGTGGAGGTGCTGGGTTGGCTTGAGGGCGCGGCGTCTTCGATTTCCAAAAAGGTCTCTGCCGACCCTGTCCTAAAAAAGACCCTTGGTGCTGGTTCTGGTGTTGTTGTCGTTGTGGAGCTAGAGGGTGAGTCCTCGTCGAGGCACTGGCCGACCCTCGTGAGCGAATGTATGGAGCTTTTGAGCCGGACGGTGTGGGGGCACTCTTAGAGCGCATGATCCCCACCGTTTTGGCTTGTTCGTCAAACTCTTTGACTCTCTTCGAGAGGTCCTCACCAAAGAGCTGACGGGGCGGCGGCGGCGGCGGTGGTTTGCACAATCCTGCAAACTTCGGGTTGAGTGCTGGGCGGATGCTGTTTTTGCGAAACCCGTTGATTTCGTGCTGGGTCGCGCACAATAAGGCCAGAGCATCTTCCTGGTCCAAATTCAGCTCGTCCTCGTCCACCGACCGCGCAAAGGCGGTAATACCGGCCGTGAGGAGTTTCAGGATCCGCTGCAATTGTAGCTCTTGTTGACGGATAGCCGCACTGATGTTGCCCCATATTGGCGTATTGACCACAGGCACGTTGAGGGAGTTGCAGTTTGATGGAGCCTTGTGACGGCTCATAGCCTGGATGAGGACTTCTTCCTGCAGCACCTGATTATTAAGAAAGTCCACTGTGGCTGCCAGCTTTGAATTGAGAGGAAGACCAGCCGTATGTGGGGCCGCGAATTTGGTCGCCACATCCAAAAGTTCCTCCGCTGGCACCTCCACCGGAGGTGGTACGGGATCCACCAGAACCTCCTCCTCGTGCTGCTCCAGGCTGATAGTAGATGTTGGTGAAGACGCCCTGTGCCTGTTGCTGCCCTGCTATTGTTGACGTTGAAGCAGGAGCTCCAGCAGCCGCTCCATACGGTCAATACGCCCTTCACCCTGAACACTCAGGTGGTCGGAGTCCTCCGGCTCTGAAAAGAAAACCGGGCTCCTGTCATCGGCCCGCACCTCGTCGAGGCCCTGCCGGTGCTGGTAGTTGTCGCTAACAGCCGCCGAGGCGAAACTGCGCGATTCCTGCGCGGGCGTGTTCAATCGCCTCCGTTTAGCGAGAGCTGAAGCCGCTGCCACTAAGGGCACATGCGGCGAGGTGTCGGCACCAGCCGAAGCATGGCTGCCTGGGGCCCGCGCAGTCTTGCCGGCTGCCCACATCGTGGACGTTGCCGACGCATGGTCTCGCCCACCCATCCATGGGGGGCTCGGCGACCGCGACGAGACCCGACTCAACCGACCCGTCCCGGCGTCGAGAGTCGGGGTGTGCCGGCTGGACCTCACAGCCGCCCCGGGTCTCGCCCTGGAACCTGACCGCTCCTCCGCGACAGGCAATGCCTTAGCCCTAACAGGGTTAGGCTTCTGGGCTCCTCCCCTCCCCCTTCTCGGAGGGCTGAGTGGAACAGGCCGTGCAACGGCACGCGCCCTGCTCGAGGTCGCCAGCGAGCCCGCTGACAACCTGACTGCCATGGCAGGGTCCCCCTGCTCTGGCGGCACACCACACTCCTCCTCACCGAACTCCTCCGAGCTGTGGTGTGCTGGCGGATCTGGACCTGTGAACACAGGGCTTACCCACATCTCCGCCTGAGTCCCGGCCTGCGCTGCAGGTACTGCCGATGGTAAAGGCCCCGGAACTGTTGACCGGCGAACTCGTCCTGACGTCCTCCGGCCCTTCGAACTCCCATCCATGTCCTTGCTGCAAGACATAATCAGACAACAAGGACCACCAACTAAAGGTGGAATACTCACCTCCGTGGCCCCTTATGAAGGGCTGGCGAGGAGCGCGCTCCACCGCCAGCCGTCGCAGCAACGCGTTACGACGATATGTCGAGCATGCGCGCCGGCGGGCTCTTCACGAAGTCACTCACGTGACTCCGAAATGAAACAAAGAAGTGGCAGAGCACCAATTAGAGAGTGCAATGTCATAAACCAGGTTTTGTGTAATGAGAAAGGATTGATTACAAAGAAAAACTCAAATAGCTTCTGTTGGATTTTTGAATTCTCAATGATTCCCGGAGCCCAGTGGTAGCGTTTAAAATTTTATTTCACTTCCCACAAATGTCTGGGAACCTATAGGATCAAGTGAGCAGGGAAACTGAAGAAAAATTAATTATTAGCAGGGAAATTGTGTAGAAGTATTAATGGAATGAAAGTTGATAAATCCCAGGGCCTGATAGTCTACATAGCAAGAGTACTAAAGGAATTGTTCTACAAATGGTGGATGGATTAATATTCACTTTTCAACATTCTTTGAATTCAGCATCAGTACAGACTCAAGATAATTTGCGGCAGCTCAGTGGCGCAGTAGTAGAGTTTCTGCCTTACAGCGCCAAAGATCCAGGTTCAATCCTGACTCCAGGTGCTGGCTATAGAAAGTTTCCTTGTTTTCCCTATGATCGCATGGGTTTTCTCTGGGTGCTCCATTTTCCCCCCATGTTCTCAAGAGGGGCAGGTTTGTAGGCTAATTGTCCTCTGCAAATTGTCACTGGGTCCTGTGCAAATTGTCACTAATGTATGGGTGACAATTGGTCAGTGAGGACTTGGTGGGCCAAAGGTCCTGTTTCCACTCTGTATCTCTAAGCATGGTATAGGTGGACAAGGCTTTTGACAAGGTCCCACATGTTAGGCTAGTCCAGAAAATTAAGGCACATGGTGTTTAGGCAAACTGGTTCCAAAATTGGCTTGGCGATAAGAAGCAGTGCAGGATTGATTTTTTCTGACTGGGAGTCTGTAACTGGTACTACAACACAGGAATGATACTGGGAAGATTGATATTTGTCATTTATGTAAGTAACTTGGGTGAGAATGTGTATGGTCTGATAAGCAAGTTTGCTGATGGCACAAAGTTGGTGGCATCGTAGAAAATGATGAAGATTGTGAAAGGATACCGGTGGGCAAGGATCAGCTGGGAAGTTGAGCGGAAGGGTGGGAGATGGATTTTAATTCAGCAATTGGAGGCAATGCATTTTGGGCCATGTATTTTGTAAATATTTTGTAAATGGCACGGATATTAGAAACGTTCATGTACAAAGGGACATTATGAGCTTGGGATGTAAATTCATAGTTCCCTAAAATTGGCAACACAGGTGAATAAGGTAATGAAAAAGGCAATGAAAAGGCACTTAGCTTGCTGGCTTTCACAGGCATAGGTATTGTGTATAAACTGGTACAGAAAGAGTGGAGAAGAGAGTCACCTTGATGTTGCCTGCAATGGAGGGTTTTAGTTAGACAAAGTGATTGGACAGGCTGGGATTGTTTTCCCTGGAGCAAAGGAGGCAAAGGTATGTATTAATGGACCTTTGTGCAATTATGAGGGGTGTAGATAGGCACAGTAGTTTACTGAGTCTAAAACTAAAGGACGTAGGCTAAAGATAAAAAGGTAAATATTTAAAGTAAACCTGAGGTGCAGGTTTTTCCACAGATGGTCTGGTGGTTAATGGGAACAAGTTGCCAGAGGCAGTAAAGGTAGGTAAAATCACTGTGTTTACCTAACATCTGAACACATACATGGATGGGAAAAGAATCGAGGGAAAAATGCAGAAAAATAGAGTGAGTTTAGGTAGCATGGTCAGCATGGATGAGTTCACAAGTTCACAAGTTATAGGAGTAGAATTAGGCTATTCGGCCCATTGAGACTAGTCTGCCATTCAATCATGGCTGATCTCTGCCTCCAAAGCCCATTTTCCTGCCTTCTCCCCATAACCCTTGACTCCCGTTCTAATCAAGAATTTGTCTATCTCTGCCTTAAAAATATCCACTGACTTGGCCTCCATAGCCCTCTGTGGCTATGATATCCACAGCTTAACTACCTTCTGATTAAAGAAGTTCCTCCTCCCATCCCTTCTAAAAGAGAGCCCTTTAATTCTGATGCTATAACCTCTGGTCCTAGACTCTCCCACCAGTGTAAACATCCTTTCCATGCCTTTCATTATTCTGTAAGTTTCAATGAGGTTCCCCTCAACCTTCTAAACTCTAAATTCTAAACTTGAGACGAAGGCCTGTATGCCTTATATTTCTGTGACTAATAATAAAATGTGATAATAATGATTGTTTTCCTGTCCAAGATCTAGTTAACTTGCGAATACATTGACAAATCCGAAATTGTTTGACAGTCTTGGTGCTGTAATTGGCCTCAGCATCACTAGGTGAAGGACATGGTGATTCAGACATTTGTGTTTCTGATCATTACTGCCTTCATTCTAGATGTTTGTATGAGGACAGAGGCTAAAACGATTGTGCTCAGCCACATTGACCTTTGTTATGGCATTGAACAACTTCATTTGCTCCACAATTTGAAAAGTCGGACTAAACGCAACAAGGTTTCGACCCAAAATGTCAAAAGATTCCTTTCCCCCTTCAGGCGCTGCTCAACCCACGGCATTCCTTCAGCAGATTCTTTATTGCTCTAGATTCAAGCATCTGCAGATCCCTGTGTCTCTTAATTATGCACTAAATTCTGTGCTGCCCAGCTTGAACCCCGTTGTTTCTTCATATCTCTCCTTTGAAAATCTTTCTTAAATCTTCTTTTTTGGACCATTTATGTTTTAGTTACCTGCCCTCATATCTACTGTGGTTCATTGTCAATTGTCTTCTGAGTGGCGGGTGGCGCCGTACAATGGCAGCCTCGCAAACAGTCTGTCTAGTCCTTTTCTTCTTTTGTTGTTTTTAGTCTGTTGTTAAATGTATGTTTTAGTGTATCTTTAGTCTTGTATTATGTGTGGGGGGTGGGGAAAACCTTTTTTTAATCTCTTTCCTCGACGGAGAGGCAACTTTTTCCATATTGTATCTCCGACCACACTGCGATCTAACATCGTGGAGCTGGCAGTCCCTTTGCTGGGGATTGACTTCCGGAGCTCCACCGCCAGAGCCTGCGAACTTAACCTCATGGAGCTTGCAATCCCTTTGTCAGGGATCGACAATGGGAGCTCCAACCATGGGAGCCTGCGGACTTAACATCGTGGAGCTTATCGTTCCTTGGTTAGGGATCGATTTCAGGAGCTCCATCTGCTGGAACTATGACCGCCCTGATTGCGAGAGCTTTGATCACCCCGATGCGGGAGCTTCAATCGCCGGCTGCAGGAGGTTCGTTCGCTCCAATTGCGGATGGTTCGACTGCCCCAACCGCGGGAGAAAAGCAGGGAAGAAGATAATACGTTATTGTCTTCACAGTGCGCTGTGGTGGATGTAAATGTTAGTTTTTATGCAGTTGTGTGTCTTGCTGTTTTGGTATAACTGAGTGGCAAATCAAATTCCTTGTATTTTATAAAATTGGCTAATAAATTAATTACAATTACAATAATGCACCTGAGAAGGCTCTTGGTTTGTTATTATGTTAAATGCACATTGTCATGCAAAAGATGGTAAAATACTAACTTGGAAATCAAAGGATATTTTCAGCCATTGGAATGAAAAGGAATGCTGATAGAGTAAATAAACTATAGATTTATAGTTCAGATTCATACTAAACATGATCTTTTTGAAATAAACAACAGGATCAAAGGGCTGGATACCTCCAATTCCAGTATTCCAGGCTATCTTCACCCATTAAGAACATTTAATTGAGAAGTTGGCTAAATAGTGACATTGAAGTGCATTACATCTTCAGTTAGAGAAGAATATTCACAGGAAAAGAAGGAACAGAAACCTGATTCTTAGTTGCACAATGAAATGCGTGTGCACACGGATAAGTTGCAAATCCACCATCACTTTGGCTGCTATAGTGTTGATTATGTGATTTAATTTACACCAAAATTGTCCTTTTATACATCCAAACATAGTATAAGCGCAACTTATAAAGAGAAGCCAAAGAAAATTGCAGAAAAAGACTAATAAAAACAACCAGGACAGCTTAAAGGTTAACAGAATCATTAGATCTATTCAACAGAGTATCGTGGTTTGGGATTCATTATTCTTTTGGTTGACATTGTTATCCTGTTGCTATGGATACTATTTTTAGCACATGTGCAGAATATCTTGTGTAGTACTTCAAAATTCTGAATGTCAGTTTCATTATTCTTTAATGCAGGCTGTTCAGAATATGACCCTTGTTCTACTTATCAAATCATAAAATTGTACAAATTACAGCACAGCGGAAGCCTATTTTGCTCATTGAGTCTGCGACAAAGCTGGATTGTTATTTTAAATTTACTAGTATCTAGAAGCACCAATAAACACCTTTATAGGAATAAATCTATCCACCCAAAAAGGATTGCTAATGCAATGGTTAGTACCTGTAGCACTGCTGAGCCTTGCACTGAGTATGTCGTATTTAATGCTGTATATTATGACCCTGAATGGTGTTAGCAATCCATGCGCATACTTTGCATCAGGTTCAGTACATGTCAATTCCTCCAAAATGCTGGTAACCTCATAGAATAGCCTGCCCTCCTGATCAGCACTCCAGAAACCAGCAACCACATGAAATAAATGCTGCATGGGTGGTCATGTTTGATCCTTTCTCTCAAAGTACACATATATTTTACTTGTAGCAAGTATCTATTCTTTTCCCCTAGTTTGAGAGCCATTTTGCTGTTGAACCATATTTCAAAATGTCAACATACTAAGTGTTCCTTAAAGCTGCAATGCATCAGTTTCCTCTGTCTATTTCCCTTGGGAAATGCCATTGTCTGTTGCTTGGACAGGAACAATTGGAATCTCTATTCCTCTATTTGCAGGTTCTGAAGGAACAGAGAATTGAGAGCAGAATAGCTTGTTCATTGTGCTGACTGGAATCGTTATGTATCTGGGTTTTCTAAGACTGATCACAGTCACTGCACAACAGGAGGCCATTTGGCACATTGTATTTTGTATTTGGTTTATTTTTGTCAAATGTACTGAGATACAATGAAAAATGTTGTTTTGCATTCTAACCAAGGAAATCATACTATGATTTGTATAATCATACGTTTCATGTGTACAATCAAACCCTACATGAATACAAAAAAAGGGGAAGAAACAGAATGCAGAATAATGTTACAGCCCCAGGTAAAGTGCAGATTAACAAAATGTAAGGGCTCCAATGAAGTAGACTGGGAAATCAGGAATACATCCTTAGTTTATGAGAGCCCACTGTACAGAAGAAATGCGTGAGCCTTGTTACTACCAACGACAGTTGTGTCAGTAAGACCAGATAGGCAGAAGGGTGTGAGACTTGTGACTTTAATGTTTTACTAATCCTTTCACTGTATTTCACTATACTTTAATAAAGTTAATTTATTTGTAGCCTTGAAGTATTCTTTCTCCATTATTGATATGAATCCTTCAAACCGCCTTGTATCATTACATTTTTGTGTAGTTGTCAGGATTCGGTGCAAAATGATGAAATGAACAAAGCTGAAACGCAAGATTTTTTCCTGTCCTAAGATGGACAGACAACTCAGAGGGATTCATTAGCTTGGCTAATGTACTGAGTAAATGGGGATCATCCAAGTGTTATGCCCATCTCCCTCTTAGGTGATTTTCTAAGCGACTACAAGCGACTAGGCTGTCGCCACATGGTCGCCGGGCTGTCGCCTGTATGGTTGTGAGTAGTCTCCTCAGTCGGCCAAAGAATCGTAGGGTCTTTCTGGTCGCTACTGGATTGTGAAATGTTCAAAACGTAACTTTTCGGCGACAGTTGGCTTGACGCCAATGAGCGTAGCTTGACTTCTCCTGACGTAGGTTGTCGCCAGGATGACATAGGTTGTCGTCGGTGCTGACCGGTGAATTCCATTGGCGACTACCTACATCAACTGGCGACAGGTATCTGCGACAGAATTGTCTTACCTTGTCATAGCTTGTTGAGGGTGGACGTAGGTTGTCGTAGGAGTGGTCGTAAGTGGGCGTCTTAATGGGTCGCCGGTTGGCGGTATCTTGCCGGAGCTTGACGTCGACTAGGTGGTAGGTTTTTGTAGACATTGTCGTAGACATTTTCATAGGGGGGCCGTTTTTTCGGCGACCTGCTACAACTATGACAGTCGCTGGCAGTCGCCGAAGTGGGACAGGCCCATTAGGAGAGAAATTTGCAGCCTAAGTCAGAAAACCTACTGTACTCAATTATTGAATGTTTTGAGGTGGCAGGCTTTCCCAATAAGAACGAACGCTTCCCACAAGAGGGATGGATAATTACTACTAAACTAAGCAGCCACGTTTAAAAAATGAAAAATCTGAAACTCCACTGATTGTCTTCAAAATTGAATTTGCTGCCGTGAAAAAGTGAATGTGACCTTGACTGAGGCTGCACAGGAATAGGCAGATTGAAAACAAATTAATGCTGCCTTTAAGTTAGGTACTGTTCAACAGCCTAAGAAATTAAAGAGGAAGGAGTGGCAGATGAACCTAGCAAAAGTGCACACTATGTTACTAGAAAACTGGGATCCTGACCATTGGGACAGAAATCTGGATCCAATAAGGAATGGGCGGATGGAGAGGATAATGGGTAGACCCTTAACTAAACAGAGAAAAGAAGAACACCAAACTGCTTTTCCATACCGCATTTGGTTTTATTTTTGAAGGAGTTTATTGTCTAAACCAAATAAACAAAGCCTATCTGAGTTAAAGAGACAGTGCTGGATTCATACTTTAGTCTCACATTCAAATGAAAGTCCCATAAAAACTGTGGTAATTTTTTCCCTGCTGATGAGAGCCACAATGAGGATACCGAACAGCAGTAGCATATGTAGTCAGCTACCCTAACAAGTCTCCCTGCCAGGCTCCCCCTGGTATATACTCCGATACTGTAGTCTGTGCTTAAGTAACTGCCTGACTGACATTCTGCTACTATGGTGTAGAGGGGAAAGTGCAAAGTGGAAAATGTTATAAACCTATAGTGGTGCAGAGACCACTCTGACACACAGCAATCTTGATCAATTTACGGATGAGCAAGTGTTAGTTCATATTATGTAGGCATAGTCACTCGCATGTATGGACCATTGTTTGACTGTATGCTGGTGGTGGCTCATGACAGACTGTCCCTGTTTTAATCTCAATGAACCTGAAAACACATTAGGCATGGATCTGTATGGGGATCTACTTTACACTTCCTTTTGTGAAAATTCTCAAAAGAGGCTTTTCCCTCCCATTTGGCAGAGCTAGAGAGTGTGCATCTCAATGTGAAGTCTGCCATCAAATAACAAAACGACCAATATTTAAACAACTTACAGCATGCATCAAGCATGGGAGCGGCCCTGCACAGGTTTGTCTACATTGGTCCACTTCCCCGGCAAGAAAGATACCAATATCCATGATGTGGATCACATGCAGGCATCTATTACACTTATATTACAATTTATTGTTCATTGTATTCTTCGATGACAACTTAAGATAGTATGTATGTGAAGAAATTCAAGTCAAGTGTGGTTTATTGTTATGTGTCCCGAAACAGAACAATGAAATTCTTATTTGAGCAGCACAACAGATATGTAAACATAGCACTCTGTAAACTCCATAATAAACAACAACTAAAGTACAGCATATAAAAAAGAAACAAACAATAATAATACAAAGACAAAAACAATGGCCCAAGTCGATATAGTTTGCAGCTTGGAGATTGTAGAGTTTAATAGTCTCATGTGTAGACAAAAGTGCTGGAGAAACTCAGCAAGTGCAGCAGCATCTATGGAGCGAAGGAAATGGGCAACGTTTCGGGCCGTAACCCAGTCGCATGATTGTTGGAAAGAAGCTACTGCTGAAACTGGACATTACAGTTTTCAGGCTCCTATATCTTCTTCTCGATGGCAGGCGTACAATGAGTGTGTGGCTAAGGTGTCGTGGCTCTCTGTGATGATGCTGACTGCAATTCTGAGGCAGTGACTTCTTTAGATCCCTTCGATGGTGTGAGATCAGTGTCGGTGATGAACTGGGCAGTGTTCACCACTATTTGAAATTTCTTTGTTCCCAGGTGTTTAAGTTGCAGAACCAGGCCCTGATACAACCATTCACTTATCAGCATGATTTGCAGATTAAGGGACGACCTAATCCGCGAGTTAAGAGTGTTTTCGACCTTCAAGCTCGAGGGCACTTGCCTGAAAAACCTCGAGCTGGATCGACCACCGCGTTGAAACCGGGAGCTGGATCGACCGACCGCACACATACACACACACACATCGCAAAGACGGGGGCCAGGGAAAGCGGGGGAGCGCTGTCTGAAATTCACACCCGCGATGAAGAGGAAGGTAAAAGACGGCAGCACAGTGTACAGTAAGTCCTTTAGAGAGCGGGGGGAGCGGGGGTGGGAGAGAAGGGGAGAGAGGATGAGAGAAGGGGAGAGAAGGAGTGGAGACACTTTTAAGAAGTATAATAAAGTTTAGCAGGCATTTTACTTACTGGTCGGTTTTCCTAGGTCCTGAAAACTCCAATGAGCCAATCAAAATGCCCGGTCAGCGAATGCCTACGGCTGCCCTCGATTGCCTGTAACTAAATAGCGACCCCACTCCACTGCACTACGAGTTAAAAAGAACCATGCCGACCAAATTTTACGCGTGGAAAAATTTTCAACATGCTGAAAAACCAGCAAGTCTATGCCAACCGTCGATTACAAGTTCACAGTTGTTCATTATTATCCCATTTTTGCATCCACTTTCTAGACACGAGGGGCAAGTTACAGATTTACAATCCACCTACCAACCCACACACAACCCAGAAGAAACCCATGCGGCCATAACGAGAATGTGAAAACTCCACACAGACAGTACCCGAGGTCAGGGTCGAACGCGGGTCTCTGCCATTGTGAGGCAGCAGCTCCACCAGCTGCGCTGCTGCGCCAATTCGTTTTCTGCTAACAGTGTCTTTGTCAAGCAAGCAGGCTCACGTGGAAAACCAATTAGGTGCACAGAAAAATAATTGGGCTCACTTGCGAGGACTAGTCAATCACGAGGCCTCAAGGACATGCAGTAGTAAGACAAGACATACTTCTCTTCTCAGAGATGTCTGCGATTAGCTCGGTTCCTGACGTAAAAAAAAATCCCTGTGCCCATCACTAAGGAGAATACCTAGTTTCAAAACCATAGCTGACTTTTGTTTGTAGATGGAGAAAGAAGCGCAGGTTTACAGAATATAAATGTATGCTGCCTGTGAGCTCAGTGGACTTCACCTCGGACTGGGATACGGAATAGGGCCAGGACCTTGCATTTCTCTAAGCCAGACTGCTGTGAAGTAGTCCCCTGCACATAGAAGAAAGGTATGGGACTCGCATATATCATATGAGTGAAGATCCGATGAGCAGAAAGGGTGAGACTTGTGATTTACTTAATCCTTTACTAATTATTTTACTGTATTTCACTGTGCTTTAATAAACTTAGTTTCTTTGTAACCTTGAAATGCACATTTTCCATCATTGATTCGAATCCTCGAAAAACCTACTTGTATCATTGCATACTTTCAGTCAGTTATTTTGAACATGCAATTTTAAGTACATTTGCAATTAACATTTATAGCAAAAGAAAATTGCAGATCTGGGAAATTCACAATTTCCAATGTCCTCAGCTGAAAAGATAGAGTTATGAAAATCAACATCAGTTTCAGCAAAACAATTAATAGTCGACAACAACATCCGAGGTTATTGTCACTGTGACAGTATTTGTCCTAGATTTTATAGCCACTGCGAAGATCAGAACCAAATCCTCACTTACCTTGTGCAGATCTTCCAACTGCCTGGACAATGTTATATCATGGTATCTTTAACAGTTTAGCTTAGTTAAGTTTAGTTTAGAAATACAGCATGGAAATAAGCCCACCGAATCAGCACCGACCAGCAATCCCTGCACATTAACATTATCCAACACACACTCGGGAAAATTTCACATTTACACCAAGTCAATTAACGTACAAATCTGTATGTCTTTGGAGTGTGGGAGCAAACCGAAAATCTCGGAGAGAACCTACTCAGGTCACGGGGAGAACGTACAAACTCCGTACGGACAAGCACCTGGAGTCAGGATGGAACCCGGGTCTCTGGCGCTGTAAGGCAGTGGCTCTAGTGCTACGCCACCATCCTGCCCTTAAGGGAGCAAAAGTGGCCATTGGCTCATTACGTCTTTGTTAATCAAAGTCTGATTTTTGGTTCATCCTCTCAAAAACCCATGGGTTCAAAACCCCATGGGTCTTTACTTTTCAACTGCATAACCAGGCATTTTTTTAAATGCAGTGATCTTTCTTACACCGCCTCAACTTGAGCAATGAGCCCAATACCTTGTCTACTGAAATTTCTTATTCTGCTTTTTCTTTCTCTAAACTTCAAAACCTCCTCATTGCCAATTGTAAACTATCCAATTGAGGACCTCAGATGCTGAAGGGGTAAGTTCATTGTATAATGACAGTCATAAGACACAGAAGAAGTGTCTATTATATTCCAACAGCCAAGAACAAACTCATGAAAATAAAAACATGTCATGGTTTTTTTATGGTAGTAGAGGAGTCCAGAAGTAGAGAGTATAGCTTTAAGATAAGAGGAAAAAGATTTACAAGAGAACTGAGGGGGAATTTCTCCATGCAGGGAGTGCTGTGTGTACAGAATGAGTTGCCAGAGGAAACTGTAGAAGCAGGTACAACGATGATGTTTAAAAGACCTTTAGACAGGCACATGCATTGGAAATGTTTAGAGGGATATGGGCCAAAAATATGGATATGTCAAATGAGACCAGCTCAACTACAAAATCTGGTTGGCATGAATGATTTTGGCTTAAAGGAATGTTTACTTCATAACTATGACTCAATAACTCCCAAAATTTGGAACTTTATCCTAGCACATAATTATATCACTTTGCTCTCTGGCATAAACCACACCCACTACCCCTTGAGTGAACCAATCTTTCCTCAATTCACCCTCAGTTCTTTCCCCATTTAGTTCCATCATATGATCCCTAATTAATGATTTTACTTCGGGGTCACGTGAGTGACTACGTGAAGAACCCCGTATGGCAAATGGTGCGTCATTACATCAGACGCTTTGGTGGTGTCGGCCGGTTGGAGCAGCAGAGCTCCTCCAAGCGGTAAGTTTAAAACTGAAGGTAAGTTTTCAAACTTTTCTAGTGTTCATTTTCTATTGCAGCGGTTGTGAATACACCGTTAGTAATGTTGCAGAAAGTGAAGAAGGTGTCGACGAGGCGTTCCGCAGCAATAAGGGTCGATGATCTGGATAGTATTGTTAGCGGAGGCCCGCTTAGCACACCAAGTCCAACGCCAGCAATGGAGCTAGGGACACCGGACCTGCTGCCTGTGAGCAGCGTAGCCATGCCGGTAGGGCATAAGATTTTTGGAAAATCAAATAAGCCCGTGGACCCAGAGTCGTGCCTGGAGGTTTTATCCTCGAAAGGAGAGACCGTTTGCTCACGGCTCTCCAAGGTCGAGGTCTTATTGCAGAAGATGCTCGACAGGGATGAACTCCGTGAGGAGGAGTGGTGCCCACGCCAGGCTAGTGGAGAGCCTGTGCTTGCAGCACCTATAATAGGGCTGCAAGAATATCCTACCTTTGAGGAAGAGGGTATACCGGTGCAGTTTGCTGATGCCGAATCACTGGTTGAGGAGAGCCACAAGGGAGTGGAGCTTGAAATTATCCCAAATACAGATAGATTTACAATCGCTAGAGAGGCAGGAGAGCTGTTAGGGGATGAATTGGCTTCAGCTATCCAATATATGCTCTCTCACCAGCTGCAGGAAATGGCCATGGATGAGGCGGCTAAAAAATATGAAGCCCCTGTCAATTACGGTTTACTTAAGGTGCCTATGGTAAACCATCTGGACACTGTTGGGGGTGTCAGCCAGAGCTCAAGAATTAAAATTCCAAAAGGTACTAAAACTACTTTCAGAAGGGCTTACGGCATTTGCCATTACAGTAGATAAAGGGCATATGTCGGAAGCCCATCAAGATGCACTGGGACTCCTCTGTAGTGCTCATTTTGAAATCAATAATATCAGAAGAAGTGCTATTCGGCCAGTTATCAATCTCAATCTGGCATTGTTGTGTAAGTTGCCCAGCGTACAACCACTCAATCTTTTACTTGGAGGAGATCTCGCCAAGCGAGTTAAAGAGTGTCATGAGGACACTAAAATAATGGGCCTCATTAAGCTGGGCGGCAAACAAGGAAAGAGGATTTTCCCTTACCGGCGTGGTACCAGTTCGGACACAGGGGAAGGAACCAGCCATTCAGGTCCGCAGTATCGGAACTGGCAGCCTGCCACAGGCGTGAAGGGAAGGATGACTTTCCCTAAAAAGGGCCGGGGCCAACAAGGGCAGCAAGGGCTTATGCAGGTGAGAAAAATGCCTCTTAAAGAGAATGAATCAAGTGAAATAGATATTCAAATTGAGGGAAGTTTACATTTGTTTTTCAAACAATGGCAGGAGATATCAGATTAATTTATCAGAATATCAGATTAATTTATACGTAACAGTATTGAAGGGGTAAAAATTGAATTTTACTCTACTCCGTGTCCACCAAATCAGCATGTTCCAAGTCGGAAACTTATATTTTCTGAAGAAGAAGAAGAAGAAGAAGAATTTCTCATACAAGCAGAAATTAATACATTAAGGGGTGATTGAGAAGTCAGTTCATCAAAATCGTAAGTTTGTGTCAAGTACTTTTCCTAGGTCTAAAAAGACTGGGGGATGAAGAAATATTTTGGATCTGACGAGTTTGAACTCATTTGTTTGCTATAGGCATTTCAAAATGGAAACGTTTTCTATGACCAAACATCTCGTTTCCAAAGGGTGTTATATGGCCAGTATTGATTTAAAGGATGCATATTACTCGGTGTCTATTCATGGTGATGATAGGAGGTATTTGACATTTATCAGGATGACTTGGTTGTGGTAATTCAAAGCATTACCTAATGGGTTAACTTCAGCTCCTAGATTATTTACTAAATTGTTAAAACCTGTTCTAGGATTACTCGGAACTCAGGGGCATGTGGTAATGGCCTACTTACATGATATTTTAATTGTTGGGAAGACTCATGCTGTAGCTGAGTCATCTGTTTCAATTGTTAAACTCACATTTGAACAATTAGGGTTTGTCATTCATCCAGATAAATCCAAATTATCATCCGTTCAAATCATTGATTATTTGGGTTTTACCATTAATTCAAATCACATGTTAGCAACTTTGCCTAGGGACTATTTGCAGCAGTTAATTGAGGATTGTTTTAATCTCCTTTGAGAACTTCGGCCTTCAATTAGACAAGTAGCCAGTTTAATTGGTAAATTGGTGGCTACTTTTCCAGCTGTGAAGTATGGACCTCTGCATTATCAACAATTACAACGAGCAAAAGAACAGGCACTGAGTACACAAGTGGGCCATTTTGTCAGGCCTATGCAATTGTTAGACCAGACTGATTCCTGGGATGTCAGGACTTTCATATGAGGAAAGATTGGATAGACTCGGTTTGTACTCGATGGAATTTAGAAGATTGAGGGGGGATCTTATAGAAACCTACAAAATTCTTAAGGGGTTGGACAAGCTAGATGCTGGAAGATTGTTCCCGATGTTGGGGGAGTCCAGAACAAGGGGTCACAGTCTAAGGATAAGGGGGAATTCCTTTAGGACCGAAATGAGGAAAACATTCTTTACACAGAGAGTGGTGAGTCTCTGGAATTCTCTGCCACAGAAGGTAGTTGAGGCCAGTTCATTGGCTATATTTAAGAGGGCGTTAGATGTGGCACTTGTGGCTAAAGGGATCAGGGGGTATGGAGAGAAGGCAGGTACGGGATACTGAGTTGGATGATCAGCCATGATCACATTGAATGGCGGTGCAGGCTCGAAGGGCCGAATGGCCTACTCCTGCACCTATTTTCTATGTTTCTATGTTTCTATGTTAGCTGGGGCAATTTCCGACATTCAATGGTGGATCATAAATGTTTCAAAAAGTTCTAGGGAGGTTTTGGTGGAACCACCTTTCATAATATTAGAGACTGATGTAAGTGCACTGGGTTGGGGTGCTACAGATATGACTTCCAGTTGTGGAGTCAGATAGAATACTGATGAGACATCCCTTCTTCAATTAAGAGGGATCAATTATTTAGAGCTTTTGGGAACCTGGTATGGGCTTAAAGCTTATTGCTCTGCCAGGAGGGACTTGCATGTGCAGGTTCAGATTGACAACGCTACAGCAGTACTGTAAACCACATGGGTGGAGTCAAGTTACAGTCTTGTGATAGACTGGTTAATCAGTACTGGCGCTGGTGCGTTGACCAAAATATCTGGCTTTCAGCAATATATTTACCAGGTAGATTCAACACAGTAGCTGACATTGGGTCATGCCAATTCAATTATAACATAGATTGGATGTTAAATCAGAACGTATTTAATCAAGTGATTGCTCAGTATGGAATGCCAGATATTGATTTGTTTGCATCTAGACTAAACCATCAGTTGCCCAGATATGTTTCATGGGAACCAGATCTTGGTGCAGCAGCGGTGGATGCATTCTCGCTGCATTGGGGTGAAATGTTTGTTTATGCATTTCCTCCATTCTGTCTCATCAATAGATGCTTGCAAAAGATCAAGCAGGACTCCACATTAGGAGTATTGGTAGTGACGGATTGGCCTACACAACCATGGTTTCCTCTCGTATTACAAATGGCTAGTCAGCCTCACATGATTATTCCCAAGCATAAAAAGCTACTGGTAAATCCAGTAACTGGGGATCAACATCCTTTACATGATCGTATTGATCTGTTAATTTGCAGATTTTAAGGAGGCCATACCTGGGGAGAGGACTGTCTGATCGTACCGTGGATGTTCTCATGCCGGCCTGCAGGGATAGTACCCAGAAGCAGTATATCACCTCGACAAGGAAGTGGGAGGAATTCTGTCTACAGCAGAATATCTCATATCAAACTGCAGGCATCCCAGACGTATTGGAGTTCTTGTCCACTCTTAATGTTGATCAAACATTAAGCTACAGTGCGATCAATACAACCAGAAATGCTCTGTCTTTTTATTTACCCATGAATTCTGAGTTGCATTTGGTAGGGACACATCCGTTAGTTTCTCGATTTATGAAGGGAGTTTTTAAATTCTAATCCTCCTAAACCCAGGTATGCTGGTATTTTGAATGTGAGTGAAGTTGTTATGCTTCTTCGCTAGTGGGCTCCTGTTGCCAGCCTATCTCTAGCCAAACTAACCATGAAGGTGGTCATGCTTATGGCATTGATATCAGCTCAACGTGTGCAAATATTGCAAAAGCTACAGCTAGACAGAATGCAGGTATCGGCAGATGCCATTATTTTTTAGGTCTATGATTTGCTCAAACATAGTAGAATAGGCATGGCAGGATGTAAGATTGTTTTTTCAGCATACTCCACAGATGCTCACCTGTGTGTAGTATCACATTTGTCTCACTACATTGAGGCCACCAGAGCCCTACAAGGAACAGAGACTGCATTATTTATTAGCCACAAAAAACACACAGTAAGGTGTCAGTGCAAACAATTTCAAGCTGGCTAAAGCTGGTTCTGGGAAGTGTTGAGATTGATACTGATAAATTCATCAGGGCGGCATCAACTTCCATGGCAAGGGCGATGGACGTGCCTATAGACCATATCCTCACGGCCGCAGGATGGTCCAGTGAGCTGACCTTCCAAAAGTTTTGCCATAAGCCGATTACAAGGCTGGGGTGTTTGCTGATTCTGTTTTGAGTTTCCCCCTGAGTTAGAGGGGTTGTTATTGTTTAGTTTGTAAATAAACTGTTATTCATTTCACAATGTTATGATTGATGCATTATTGATTATTAATGACTTTTGAGTCAATCGATGCAGTGTGAACGCCGGATTTGGGTCTGCGGCATGAAATCACAGGTCTTTGAAGCCTTCACGTAGTCACTCACGTGACTCTGAAGTAAAATAGTAAGATTAAAGGAGAATTTACCAGTTTGAAGTTTGATCTTTAGTTTATGAGGAATTACAATGAGAGATTACGTGCCTCCGCTCCCAACCCTCATAAATATCATCTGGTAGTTCTAGTCTTTGTTATCTTACCATTATACTTCAGTCATTATTACCTGTGATTTCACTCCGCTGCTTTGAAGATTGACGCACCATCGGCTTTTCGTGGGTCTTCATGTAATCCCTCATCGTAAATCCTCATAAAATAAAGATCAAACTTCAAACTGGTAAGTTCTTATTTAATCGTACTATTTTGTTTTGCAATGGAAAATAGATTTCAATTGAAATTCAATATTATTCTATCTAACCCCCTCATAACTTGTGAAGCTTTAAGGGACTGTCCCACTTGGGAGACCTAATTGGCGAGTTTAGAAGAGTTTGAAAAAATGACATGTTGAAGACCTCCTTCGACTATGTTGAAGACCAGCTTCGACTAGCTATGACTAACTTCGGGAAAATTGGACACCGAATAGTGGAGAGTGAAGACGACCTCATTTCAATCTCCTTTGACCTCCCTTCAACTGTGATGAAGACTATCTGCTATCTATCACCAGAACTCGCAGATTAGGTCGCCCAAGTGGGAAAGGCCCTTTAGTTAAATCTGCCCTCAGTCTCCTTTGGTCCCCTGTACTATCACTATGGTATTTAAATCTCCAAAAAGGAGAAAGAATGATTTGGAAATATTCAAGCAAATTCCAAATTTTTTAAAATGAATTAAAATATTAAAGAGCTTCAAGTTCAAGTGAATTTATTTTCATGTGTCCCTGATAGGACAATGAAATTCTTGCTTTGCTTCAGAACAACAGAACATAGTAGGCATTGACTACAAAACAGATCAGTGTGTTTATATACCATTATATAAATATATACACACATGAATAAATAAACTGATGAAGTGCAAATGAAGCTTGAAATAATATTTAAAACATTTAAGGAAAGGAATAACAAGCCTATACTTTTCAGGCAAATACCAGGAAGCATGTGACTTCAGGACATGCACAGGCAAATCTTGGGAATTATGCAGCTACTGTGAGCAACTTATTGCCACGGTGTCCTTGTCACTGGACTCACCATTCAGACCAGCAACAGGGCTCAAACTTCTCAATCGGCTCTGGATCCAAAGACAGCTGAGACTCTGGTGCACAATTTAAGATCAGGTTCCTCAGCACAAATGCTGCTGCACTTCTTAGGATTGTAGTGCTGCAGAGCAGAAGCAAAGGGGAAGAAAGCATTTGAGTGATTTTTTTTTTGTTTCATGTTTTTACTTGCATTTAAGTTTAAATGCATTTACTTTTTATCTTCTTACACTATTTTAAATAAACTCCACTTGTTCATTTATTTTGTTTTTCAATTTCAGAGAGCAGTACTGTAACATTATCCATCGTAAATTTGAGAGTTGACAAAGCTGGGATGAGCCTTTACATCTATCAAGGCTTTGGGGAGTTTGGGTGTGCACAAGCTAAACATGCCTATGGAGGCCATGCTCCTGTAATCCTAAATTGACTAGGGTCAGCAGGGTGGACTTTCCACCTGTGGACCATGCATGTTTAGATGAGGAATGACTCGGGGCTGTAGTTGTGCAGGGCTGGCCCAATCCAGCATGATCTGGCCCAATAGACTGCCCAATGAAGGTAGGCCACTGAGGCCGGCCCTTGCTCGTTCCGTGGATTGGGAATCGGAGAGGAAGTGGAAGGAGACGGAGATGGTGGCGGACATTGGACAAAGGGCCTGGCGAGAGAAACAGGGGGGGGTCTTAACTTCCACACCCTCGAGGTCGGCTGTGGAAGGAGCCCCCAGGGAACAAAGGCTGAACAGGGCCAGACTTGGAGTGGGAAGACAGTTCACGGGGAGACCAAAATGCAGGTGGGAGACAGCTGCAACATATGGATTCGGTGGGCTGCTCTTTGCATACTGCACTAACTGGGGCGATTGTGTTTATGTACAAGCATAGTCTTGCGGATTTGTATGCAAACAATGTATTTCACTGTACCTGGTACACATGACAATAAAGAAACCATTAGCCATTGGCCAATAAAAAAAATCTTATGCACTCACAAAAACATTTGAAAGCATCCAACTTTTGAAAATCAAAACACATTTACTTTAATTTCTTTCTGCTGTTTGTGCTGTTCTCTTCAATCAATTCTTCATAAAATCCAACCCTGTAATGACGGAATTCTTTTTCAATTAAATCCCTGAGACTTTCTGCATGGGAAGAAATCTGACACCACAGATGTGCTGTTCTCTCGGTTTGTTTTCAGAAGGTTTAAAGCAATTTTGTATGATGAAAATAAAAAATAAATAAACTGCAGATTCCGGAAATAAAACTAAAATTCTGGAGAGACTCGGGTCAGGCCGAATCTACGGGAAGAGAAACAGAGTTAACTGTCAGGTTGAAGGGATCTCCAACCTGAAATGTTGACCTGTTTCTCTTCCCACTGCTGTCTGACCTGCTGGGCGTTTCCAGCATTTTCTATTGTTAAAGATGTCCAGAGCTTTGAATTGCACCATTTGCACTTGCAAAGGGCAGGGGGGTAATTGAGGCACATACCAGAAAGTCGCAGCTGATATCAAGGTTAACTTAGGCAAACAGAAATGACAAGTTTCAGGATGTGGATCGTTTGGACAAGTTTGCATGTGATTCCTGCAGCTCAGAAGAGCATCCTGCAGTGATTATTTTTCTATTCATGGTTCGGTTCAAGGAACTCAGGAAAGTTGGTGCAGGTTGTAATTAAACTGTACCCACTGTACCTGCTGTCTCCAATGCAAACAGCACAGAAACTTAATTCTATCTCCTCATTTACACCAGCTCCGCCTGCAGCTTGCACTTATCGGCACTCAGCAAGAGATCCAATTTCATGAGTTGCTAACAAGACTTAAGGACCTGTCCCACTTTGTGATTTTTTTCAGCAACTGCGAGCATCAGTGACTGACGTCCTTAGTCGCCCTAAAAACCGTCAGGTTGTACAACAATCTACGACAGGCTTCGACACTCCGCATCACCTGCCTTCACAACACAAGAAGGTTACACTGAAGTATAATAATCACATTGGAAATGAACTTATCTACAATAAATCTAAGGACCATTAACTTTTTAAGAGATAAATTGTTTATTTAATGTCAGCTTAAAAATAACATCATATTGAAAAACAACAATTGGTTTAACAAGAAAGGTTTAACTTCAACTAAATTAACTGTATATATTTGACGGCATAGAACATCATGCGTTAGCAAAAAATGTATTCAACAACAATAGTCAGATCTGACAATTACATTACAATTTACATCAAATCCAATAAACTTCAACAAGACAAAAATATCTTAATTTTTTCACCACATTAGAAAGAACATCCTTTCAGATGTTCTTAATAATGTGCTTTGTACTTTTATGTTTTTTTGTACTTTTCATTCTTTATGGGCCCCTGGGCTATCTTCAGCCAAATAATCTAAAAAGTTTTGAAAGTCGGCGCTTTATATACCCGCGATACCGGGCGTCACCCGCTGAACAGTATACGTCAGCGTGTGACAGGGTGCATGATAAGACACCCAGATGTCGCCTGAAGATTTTGAACATTCCAAAATCCAGGGGCGGCAGGGAGACGCCACGCGTTACTACATGTCACCTCGCGTCACGCTCCGACCACGCCGCGACAACCTCTTTTCAGGCTGTCGCCGAAAATGTCGCCCAAGTGGGACAGGCCCTTTAAAGCTAGCCCCTTAACACCTTAAAGGGAAGGTGGAATTTTAAAACAAAATATAGGAAATAAGAACAAGTGAAGGCCATTGGTCGCTGGTCTTTCATCCACGATTCAATTACATCATGGCTAATCACTTGACTCATTACTACTTTCCATTACTAGCCTCTTGTCCTTAATTAATTTAATATCTAAACAACTTATGATCTTGAATTTGTGTGGCAACTGTGCCTCCATAGGCCACTGGTGCAGCGAATTTCTTCTCCTCTTCGTTCTGAATGGTACGCACTTATTTACAAGTCCTGAATTCTGGTTTTCAACTCCTACCCAGGGGAGACAACAACATTGCACTTACCTTATCGAGTCCCTTAAAAATCTTCAGAGTTCCCCTCTCATTTATATCACCTTTAGAGATCATAGTCCTCTTCTGCTTCATTCCTCCCCATAAAATAAATGGCCATGCACCCATCATCCCAGGCAGCAACCTTTGTTGCACTCCCTCTATTTCTTCTTTAGGTATGGAGACAAAATTTATACAAAATATTCCAGGCATGGTGTTTGTTGCAATATGACTACATCAAACGTTTTTGCAACACATTCTGGCCATCTTCAGAAATGAAATGCTAACTGGTGTACAGCCAGCTGGAGACCATAGATTAGTACTTTTCTATTGCACCATACCCTTAGTGAGATACATGACTCACATCCAAACTTCACAACATGCATCCACTGCCAGTTACTCGAACAAAACAGGCATATCAGACTTGACAGTCAATAACATGGTTTCTTCTCTCTTGCAGGAATAGCACATAATAGTAAGATTAAACAAGAATTACCTGTTCGAAGTTTGATCTTTATTTTATGAGTCGTTACGATGAGGGATTATGTGAAGAAGACCCCGCCAGGCGCATGCTCGGCATACTTCAAAGCAGCGGCGTGAAAAACACAAAACCAATAGCCAAAGTATGATAGTAAGGCTCACACAAGAGTAGAACTACCAGATGATCTTTTAAATGATGAGGGTCGGGAGTGGAGGGCACGTAATCCCTCATTGTAACACCTCATAATATAAAGATCAAACTTCGAACAGGTAAGTTCTCATTTAATCTTACTATTTTACTTCGGAGTCACGTGAGTGACTACGTGAAGATTTTAAAGTTCTGTGATTTTTCATGCCGTAGATCATTCCATACGACACACTGCTTCAGTTTACACAGTAGTGAGTAAATAATATATATTACTTGAAATTATGCAATCAATATTTTAATATTTGAATAATAATAAAAAGAAAAATAATAACCCCTCTATCCCAGGGGAAATAACAACAAATGATAAGCAACAAAGCAAACAATTTTGAACAGAACCCAACACAGCATGTGCAACCCTGGCACTGTAACAACAGGTTTATCATAAATCTAGGAAAGTTTCTTCTTTAGACCATTCTGCGATCTCCAGAATTTGGTCGAGCAGCATGTCCTGCACCTTCGCCGCGGACATTAATACCACCCTTGTGGAGTGAGATTTAACACATCAGTGTCTACTCCAGTTAGTCCAGAACCTGTTTATCCATCTAAAATAGTTTGTACTATCACTTTTTATATGTTTCTTGTGGGTAATGAACATTGGTGTCTCACAATCTCAGAGACTCTTAATTCAATATATATTAAGTCAGATGCTTAACCACACACAATGTTTAATTGATAGAGTATGTCTTAAAAATTACATTGGTTCCAGCCTTTCTTGGCTTGCTTTGCTTGCTTAGATCATTGTCATAAAACATTATTTTTATCTACAGACAACTGCATACAATCTAACCACAACATTTGTAATGTTTTTACTCATTGTGCTGATTTTATGGCATGAGCATAACCATTTTAAATATTAACTTCTGAAAATAGAGTGACATAATTGGAGTCCATTGCTGAATCAATGTGAGAACTATACTGACATCCCAGATTTCTGTATATCTGGGTTTGGTAGGATTTTATTAAAATTCCTCTCATAAATCGGGATATAAACGGATGAGACCCGATAAATTGTCGTTCTGAAATTGTCCTAAATAGGAGGACAAAACACTCCGAGCTCCATTCATGGTACTATAACTCAGGTGCAACATAGCAAGGAACTCCAATACATCCGATATGTTTGCAGTATGATAAAATATATCTGACTGTATACAAAAGATTTCCCATTCCTTATATGAAACATATATTGTTTCTTAGTGCTATCTCTCCAAGGTGCAGTTATGACATCCATGGTTCTATCCGACATTCCATCAGAACCTGCAGATTAACAATTAATACGGTCATGTAATGGATGACTTCTGCTGTTACTGGATGTACCAACAAATGCTGCACCTGGGATTTGTCATGAATCATCATTCTGAGCACCAAAGGGAAGAATGGCTGTGTAGTAATGGTCCCTAGATAAGGGATGTATCAGATATTTAACTGATAAGAATAGATACTACCTTGATCTTAGCCAAAAGGCCGAGAAACAATACCAGTTTGGAACCACCAAACGCCTGCGGCAGAGACTTGCTCTATTTTGGTGACACATTACCTAATCAGGCAAAAATGGGGAAAACATAAAAGACTATACTTCCCCAATGTAGCGAGAATGCATCCACCACCAATGCTCCTGGATCTGGCTCCCACGAGACACATTTAGACCACTGGAGATTTAATCCAGACACAACAGATCAACATTTGGTACTCATACTGTCTGACAATCTATTTGAAACTTTTTGAATTTTAACATTCATTCTGTATTGTCATTGAACTTTTGTGATCTGTTGACTTACCACAATATTGTCTTCTCCCACAGTTGTGGTATGGTCTACTCGTAATTGAACATGTAAGTTCTTTATTGTAGATCAAACAGCTATCAATGCGTAGACAACACCACCAATAACTCCAAATCATTCATACCATGTGTTTGGAGAATTAAATCGTCTTGGACAGTCCATCGACCACCACAACTGGAGTCGCTGTCCATGGCTCCCCATCCGAGAGCACTCCCAACAGTCTGTAATAACACTGAAGACTGCTGAACAAGCACATTTACTTCTAGTAACTGGTGCAACATTGAGAATCCATCATTGCAATTCAGCTCAACCTTTTTAGTTGGTAACTGCATGGACCTAATCAATGACTCTGCACGCTTTTTACACTTATACTCTGGTCTTTGCAGACTTTGATCATGCAGACGTCCCAATTCGACAGCAGCAATGCTGCTATCACTTTACCAGTAACCATAGCTACTTCTTGGATGGTGGGATAATGTTTTTTACCAAGACAAATTCAGGCATTTGTAACATCCTCAACCTTAATTGTTGGTAAAGTTACTGACATATCAACTGTTTTAAAGACAAACCCCAAATAATCAATTGTTTGGGATGCCTGTAACTTACATGTTGTTTGGATGTACAGAACCTTAGCCTTTCAATAGGCTTATGGTTGCTGAACGCAGTTCTTCAGCTGTCTCCCATTTACAATTAACATATCCTCTAGATAAGTCATTACAATGTGATTCTGAGCCCTCATTAACACCAGTGCTGGTTTGAATAATTGTGTGAGCAATCTGAGGGCTGAATTTAACCCATTAGGTAATTCCTTCAGCTGACCCATCCAATTAATTGAAGTACCTGAATAATAAGGCATCTTTTTTAGGTCTAATAATAACCATATAGCAGCCTTGTGATAACAACTTCATTACAGTGTTGAAGTGTACTTTTTTTAAATGCCTATACTGAACTATAAATTTAAGTTTGTGAGTCCCAGAATGACTCTGCAACCCCCATACTTGTGTCTGGGGTATATTAACTCTACTTGACGAGTTCCTGGTACATTCAAACACCAAGCCGATCAGATTTAATGCAGAATTACAAAACAATTGTAATCTTACAACCAACCAGAGGTTGTTTCCCAGAAATTCCATGTTTGATGGAATGACGTTTCTGTACTTCTGTAAGTGAACCAGAAGATCCCTTCTCTTAATATAGGGGTTCGTATTCAACCTGTTTGTTTTCTTAAAGCAGGGATGAGAAGTTTTATAAGGAAAATATCCTTAATTGTTTGGGCAGTTTTTCATCAATCATAAATCTGGTTATAGTTTGCCCACATAATCCTGCATTTTTTTAGGTATAATGTTAGCCAAATGCCAATTTGAATCATACAATTGGGTTCGAATATGCATTGCAGAGTAACGCAAGCATGTCTTAAAAATATTGGACATTATCGACCCATGTATGTCTTCCCCAAATACAAATGATGCCAACTGAATATCAGCTAGAGGACATACTGGAACACATTTCCTGTCCTTGCAACATTACATTCATGGGTGCCCAATTACTGAGTTACTGTTGGCACCCTGAGCGAGGCACAATAGACGGGTGTTTTATATATATATTTTTTTTTACTGTTTCAGTCATAACAGTTTCTTGGAGTAGGTAAGAAACCAAATAATGTCGGCCGCCATGTTCATTCAGAGCCTCACCAAACTTGGTGCTACATCGGGAACACCTGGAGCATTTCTATTGTGCGCTGGTGTATACACATAAGCAGGGACACCAGCTTTTGGGTCAGTTTCATCCTGCCCTGGTAATCCCGAGTCTTGCTCTAGGGAGACTTCACCCAGATCTATGCAAGGCACTGGTGAACGAGATTCTCATTTTTCATAGGCACCATACCCAGTGTATGGAAACTCCCTCAGAGCCTGCCTTGGAATCTCATGGGTCTTAGAACCCTTGATTGTTTAGAGTTTTGAGAATTCTATCTTGCTCTAAGGACTTCATCCAGACCTATGCAAGGCACTGGTGAATGAGATTCTCATTCTTTGTAGGCACCATACTCAGTGTATGGAAACTCCTACGGAGCCTGCCTTAGAATCTCATGGGTCTTTAGAACCCTTGACTGATTAGAGTTTGGAGCATTTTATCTTGCTCTAGGGAGCTCATCCAGACCTAACCTAGGTACTGGAGAATCAGAATCCCATTTTCATAGGCACCATACTAAGTGTATGGAAACTCCTTTGGAGCTTGCCTTACAGGAAGACATACATGGGTCTTAGAACCCTTAGAAGTGTGGAGCATTTTCGCCATTTCCTGCCTTCCCCACATTCTTGTCCTCCCTTGGAGGAGAGTTACTTTCTTTACTGTTTTGTATTTGTGCATAAACCATATATGTTTAAAATTGTAATTCTGACAGGCACATTCTGCTTGCAGAATATTTGTATTAACCTCAGTATCACACAGGGTTATATACATTTCCATAAAGGAAAACTGCATCTGGTAACATATACTCAGAGCAGACTTTATTTTACAAATTGTGGGTATTTGAAGCTGGCATTTAGCGCAGCCGTTATCTCCAAACCCGATCTAAATAGCGGTAAATAGCGGGAACCGGCTTTCATAGCAGCCTTATCTCCCGATCCAAACTAAATCGGAAACTGCGGTTTCAGCGCGTTCCATTCAATTACCGCAGTTTAAAATACTTATACTCTAGTTGGCTCCGTATTTCAAGCCAAATTTACAGTTTTTTAACTTTTTTCCCAAAATACATGAACACTCTAGCTGGCTCTGCAGACTTACAGAGTTTAAAAACACTCGCAAAAAAGTTCAACAGTAACTTACCTGCGGGTTAAACTTACCGCTGGTGGGAGCTGCGCTCTCCACCCTGTCGGTGCCACATGCGTCGACGTAATGCGCCTGGCGGGGTCTTCTTCATGTAGTCGCTCATATGACTCCGAAGTAAAATTGTTGGCGACAGCAGCTAAAAGGCAGAGATAGGACATCTGCACTCCTTACTGCCATGACTTGCCATCAATGTAGCAGCCGTGAGAGAATCTGTGGCCGCAAGCAAGGCTGAACATTTAGAAATACATGTAGAACTATCCTCAGCCTTAATCATCTTTCTCCATGCAACTTCACCCTCATCTCAATTTTTCTTAGTTCAGTTTAGAGATACAGCACGGGAACAGGCCCTTCGGCCCACTGAGACCGCACCAACCAGCTATCCCTGCACATTAACACTACCCTACATGCACTTACGACAATTTTACATTCATACTACACCAATTAATCTACATACCTGATCGTTTTTGGAGTGTGGGAGGAAACCGAAGATCTCGGAGAAAACCCGTACAGACAAGCACCTTTAGTCAGGATCAAACCTGGGTCGCTAGCGTTGTAAGGCAGTAGCTCTACAGCGACGCCACTGTGTCTGTGTACAGCAACCCATTTTGTTGCCGCCCGTTCTTCTGTTTTGTAATTGAGTATCTATCTTGTTGTTTCCCCCTTCGCATAATACTTCCAGCTACCAGTGCAGATTTTAAATACTGCTGGTAACATTGAGGTTAGTAGAGGCAACACCTGCCTATAGTCATGGTGGTAGAGTTGCTGCCTTACAGCGAATACAGCGCCGGAGACCCGGGTTCGATCCCGATTACGGGTGCTGTCTACATGGAGTTTGTACGTTCTCCCCATGGGCTTTCTCCAAGATCTTTAGTTTCCTCCCATATTCCAAAGACGTACAGGTTTGTAGGTTAATTGGCTTGGTAAATGTAAAAAATTGTCCCTAGTGGGTGTAGGATAGTGTTAATATGCGGTGATCATTGGTCGACGCAGACCTGGTGGGCCGAAGGGACTGTTTCCATGGTGTATCTCTAAACTAAACTAAGAAACAGATTGCAGCCAGGCCAGGTGGAAATTATACTCCAGAAGGCCGCTACCTGGAGGGGAAGCACAATATTCAGAGATGGAAGAAGGTTCTCAAACCAAAACATCACCCATTCCTTCTCTCCAAAAATGCTGCCTGTCTTGATCAACAAAGAATACAGCACTAAGTGTCTCTAATCTGAAATGCAACACCTTCTGCCTGCCACCATCAAGCCAATTTTGTATCCAATTTGCTATCTAACTCTGAATGCAATGTGTTTTAACCTTCCAGACTGCCCTATCACGTGGGACTTAATCAAAGACCTTGCTAAAGTCCACTTAGACAACATCCACAATCCTGCCCTCCTCAATCCTCTTGCTCACCTCCTCCAAATAATAAATCAAATTTAATCTACATGATCTCCTGCAAACCAAACCTGATCCCTGACCAGTCCTTAACTTTCCAAATGTAAATACATCTGGACCCTCAGAATCCCTTCCAGGAGCCTTGCCACGACCTTGCCCCGCAAAGGGTTGGTCGCCCTGAACCGGCTCCGTACAGGGGTCCACCGGTTCAACACCAACATGCATCGCTGGGGGCTGCTTTCATCGGCAGCCTGCGTGTGTGGAGCAATCCAGCAAAAGGTGCAAAACGTCATTTACGAATGTGCTGTCCTCCGCCCCCCTGGTGGAGGGGTAGACCTCATGCCCTAAAAAAACAGCACATTGAACTGGCTACAGCGCCTGGAGGGCGTTACATAACCTCTGCTGCCTCAAACACAAGAAGAAGAAGCCACCACTGATGCAAGGCTCACCGGCCTGTAGTTCCCTGGTTTGTCCTTTGTATTTAAAGGCACACATTTAACATCCTTCAGTCTTTTGGTGGAGGATTTGATGACTATTTTATATTGATAGCTGCCAGATATGATCATTCCCAGAAGCACCACTCTGCTGCACTGCTGAATAACCTCCATTATGCCGTCTCTCAGTCTTTCCTCCAGAGAAAGGGGACCCAGTGCAGTGCAGCTGTGCAGCACAGAACATACTGAAAGGTTAATTGTACAAATCAATGGATTTAAGTTTTTTTTTTGGTAAGAAGATGATTAGTGTCCTGGAGTAAGATGTAAAAGTTATTGTCAGTCTTATAACTAGTGTTTAAAAATATCACTTTGGTACTAAACTCCAGCTAGCCCTCCACCTTTGAGGACTTCATAAAATTAATCTCTAACTGGACATGAACCTATGTCCCTGTGACTTTGCCTAGAATATGAGAAAATTTGTTGTTATTGTTTGGTTAAGATGAGATTGATCAATAGGAGAAGAAATTTGTCAATTTTTTCCACTTCAGCTGGAGAGTGCAACTCTCAACTTTGATAATGAATTGCAGTCAGCTTATCAATGTTACTTTAGTTGTTTACCTGAGCCTAATATGTCAATTTTTATAGACCCCAGAGATTAGCAGTTAGTTGTTCTGTTCTACAGCATTCGTGAGAGGAATTACCTAGGTTGTTTCTCCAATATGTAATGGTTCAATGCTTTGCATCATAGACTATAAACGTAAGAAAAGAACCAATCACTAACCCCATATTTCAGAAATGCTTTCCGGTCCTCTTAACGGGACGAAGAGAGACAAGTATGGACTTACAGCCAATTATGATTTACAGTTAGTTGTTTACCATTGTTCTAAGGGCCCAAGTTATCACAATAACATAATCGTACATAAATATTCTTAAGTGCTTATTAGAATATTTGAAGAACACGTAGGTTTATTAAACGTAATTCTGAGTTAGTAGACAAAAGAAAGTAAGTCCTTTGATTTACTGGCAATTCTAATTGAGGTGTTTGGTTAAGGAAATCATAGAAAATGGATTCAAAGAACTACAATCAATTTATTTGTCTTTTCACACTAAATTTTATGACAATAAAAGAGCAGTAAACAAAACAGGTTATCTTTCCTGTCAGGTTGGACCATTATTTTTTTTTGCTATACATTAAGAGAAGTCCTAATCCTAGCTCTGTTTATTATAGTCTTTAATATGTTATTATTAAAAGGAAATGACAATTCCATTTTGGACTGATTAGGTGGTTCTATTCAACAATAGTTTGTGGCATGAAAATCTATCTTCAATGCGCTGTCACTAATTTAAAAATGAGTCTCTTGTTGCCACCCATTGAACAATGAAAACATTTTACTATTTTTTACCTTTGTCATTTTGAAAGTATCCATTAAGACAATCCTTGACTTCACCCCAGTGAATAAACTATAAACTTCCGAAATTCCGAACTAAAGGATGTGTCCCCACAGAATATAATTCTGATTCCATGGGTAAATATGAGGACAGAGAACTTCTGGCTGTATTGATCGCACTATAGCTTAACTTACGATCGAAATAGAGAGTTGACAAGACCTCCAGCACATCTGGGATGCCCGCGGTTTGATATGAAATATTCTGCCGTAAGCAGAACACCTCCCACTTTCTTGTCGAGGAGATGTACTGCTTCTAGGTACTATCCCTCCAGGCCGATGTGATAACATCCACGGTGCGATCGGACAGTCCTCTCCCCAGGTATGTCCTTCTTAGAATCTGCAAATTAACAGATCAATACGATCAGGTAAAGGATGTTGATCGCTAGTTACCGGGTTCACCAGTAGGATTTTATGTTTGGGAACAATCATACGCGCTGAATAGCCATCTGCAAAATGAGAGGGAACCGTGGCTGAGTAGGCCAGTCTGCTACTACCAATACTCCTGAAGCGGAGTTCTGCGTGATTTTTTACAGGCATCAACTGATGAGACAGAATGGAGGAAATGCATATAAAAACATTCCACCGCAATGCAGCGAGAATGCATCGACCGCTGCTGCCCCAGGATCTGGTTCCCATGAGACATATTTAGGCAACTGGTGGTTTAGTCTAGATGCAAACAAATCAATATCTGACATCCCAAATCGTGCAACATCATTAAATATGTCCTGATTCAACATCCATTCTATGTTGTCATTGAATTGGCGTGACCTTGTGTCTGACACTATGTTGAATCTACCTGGTAAGTAGATTGCTGAAAGCCAAATGTTCTTGTCAATGCACCAGCTCCAGATATGATTAGCCAATCTGTCACAAGATTCCAACTTAACTCCTCCCATGTGATTAACATATGCCACTGCTGTAGTGTTGTCAATTTGAACCTGCACATGCAAGTGACTCTTGATAGAGCAATAAGCTTTAAGCCCATAAAAGGTTCCCAAAAGCTCTAAATAATTTATCCCTAGCAATTGCAGAAAGGATGCCTCATCACTATTCCATCTGCCTCCACAACTGGAAAACATATCAGTAGCACCCCAACCTAGAGCACTAACATCAGTCTGTAATACTATGGAAGGTGGTTCAACCAAAACTTCCCTGGAACTACTTGAGACATTTGTGATCCACCATTGTATTTCTGAAATGGCTTCAGCTGGTAATCCCATGGGCCGGTCAAAATGACCTGCATGTGTCCTCAGTGCCTGTTCTTTTGTTTGTTGTAATTGTTGATAATGCAGAGGTCCAAACTGCACAGCTGGAAAACCAGCCACCAACTTACCAATCAAACTGGCCACCTGTCTAATTGAAGGTCGTTGTTCACCAAGGAGCTTGATACAACCTTCAATTAACTGCTGCCTTTTATCGCTGGGCAGAGTCACTAACATGTGATCTGAGTTAATGGTGAAGCCCAAGTAATCAATAATTTTGACTGGTTTTAATTTGGATTTATCTGGATGAATGATGAACCCCAATTGCTCAAAAGTGAGTTTAACAACTGAACAGATGATTCAGCTGCATCCCGAGTCTTTCCTACAATTAAGATATCATCCAAATAAGCCATTACAACATGCCCCTGAGCTCGGAGTAGCCCTAGAACTGGTTTTAACAATTTGGTAAACAATCTAGGAGCTGAGGTTAATCCATTAGGCTGTGCTTTGAATTGCCATAACTGACTCATCCAGCTAAACTTCAAATATCTCCTATCATCACAATGAACAGATACTGAATAATATGCATCTGTAAGATCTATGCTTGCCATATAACACCCTTTGGAAATCAGCTGTTTAGCCGTCAGAAAAGTCTCCACTTTGAAGTGTCGATACTGTACAAAAGGGTTAAGGCTCCTCAGGTCCAGAATGATTCTACATCCCCCATCCATTTTAGACCTAGGAAATATATTTGACACATACTGGTGGAGTTGACAAACTGACTTCTCAATCACCCCTTTACTGCACAGTACCTCAAGTTCTGCCTCTATCTGCATATTCTCTTCATGTGAGGAAACGAGTGTCTGACTTGGAACATGCTGAGTGGGTGGACACAAATTAGGGTAGAATTCAATTCGAAACCCTTCTATACTGCACAGCACAAATGCATCTGATGTTATCTCCTGCCACTCTTTTAGGAACAAGTGTAACCTGCCCCCAACTTGAAGATATTTCCCACTTAAATTGATTTTATCAGGAGCAAAACCACTGACCTGCATGTTGACTGATGGCACTTGTTGCCCCGTGTTCCTCGTGGGAAAATTCATCCTTCCCCGTGTGGCTGTGACAGGGTGCCAACTTCGTATGTTCGGGAATGAATGGCTTGTCCCTTCTCCAGCCCCAGTCATTGCGCCCTGTCGATAGGGGAATTGCCTCCGACCCATTTTGCTGCTCGTCGGCACTTTTATTAACCCCACAGTCTTCGCCTCATCGTCAAGTTCTTTAACTCGCTTTGCGAGGTCCTCCCCTAATAGCAGATTAGGCAACTGTACATTTCTAGGCTTGAAGGGAGATGCAAACTTAGGGTAAATATTTGGGCGTATGGCACTCTTTCTTAAACAGTTCACCTCAAAATGTGCACTGCACAGAAGCCCCAAAGCATCCTGATGTGCTTCTGATAGGTGCCCCTCGTCCACCGTTCTGGCGAACGCAGTAATACCTGCAGCAAGCAATTTCAGCACCCGCTGGAGTTTTAGCTCTTGTGCCCGAACTGCAATCCCCATTTGTCCCCATATAACATGGTTCACCACCGGCACCTTCAATAAGGCACAGTCAACCGGGGTTTCATACTTCTTTATAGTGTCATCCAATACCAGCTCTTGGAGCTGATGGGAGAGCAAATAATCTATACTTGTGGACAACTGCTGCCCCAATTGCTCTCCTGCTTCTGTGGGAATGGCAAATTTTGCAGCCAAATCAGGTATTGTAACCTCATGCCCTTCACCCCCGGGCTCTGTTCAGCCGCTGGTTCGGCGTTAGTATACCCCTGACCCGACAAGCTCTCCTCCTCCATGAGGGAGTGATCAAGCAGCCCTATTGCAGGTGCTGCTGGCACAGGCTCTCCATCAGCCCGGCGTGGACACCACTTGTACTCCCGGAGTGCATCCTTTGTGAGTATCCTCTCCAACAGGACCTCAATTTCATTGAGCCGTTTAGAAACGGTCTCCCCTTGCGGAGGTAACTCCTCCTGGCCCGACTCAGAGTTAATGGGCCCAGCAGACTTTGAAGTGGCCGTACGCCCCACCGGCGCGGCGACGCTGCTCACAGGCAACGTGTCAGCAGTTGCTAACCCCCCTGTTAACGATGATGTAAGTGAGCTAGGCGGGCACCCACTACCCACACTCCCGCGGTCTTCCAAACTTTTCCTAGCGGGCCGCCTCCCCTTCACCCTCATAGCTCTCTGCATTTTAGCACTAGCACTGTGAAAACCAAGCGTACCTACAGAAAGCAACCTCCAAACTAAGTTTAGCACTTACTTCGAGGTTTTTTAAACTTACCGCTGGAGGAGCTCTGCTACTCCAACCATCGCTGCGCCATGCGTCTGACATAATGACGCGCATATGGCTGGACGGGATTCTTCTTCACGTAGTCACTCACTTGGCTCCGAAGTAAAACATAAGATCTTAGAACTTACTAACAAGTTCAACATTAAACTTTTGTGTGGTATTCAGTTCACCCATTGAATCCTAAAGCCCCTGTCCCACCTGAACGGAAACGTCTGGAGACCGTGTGCCCCACCCAAGGTTTCCGTGAGGTTCCCAGAGGTTCCCGAGGTTCCGGTCACTCTCCATGAGTCACCAGAGGTTCTGGACACTTGCCTTGAAAGCCTCGACCGAAGCGTGAGCTGCACCTACTGACCAAAGATCCTATAGGATCTGTGCTGCTGACCGCGCACACACACACACACACACACAAACACATCGTGAAGGTGGGGGCCAGGGACAGCCAAGGAGCGCTTTCTACGCGATGAAGAGGAAAGTAAACGGCTGCCAAAGAGCACGGTAAGTTCTTTAGAGAGCGCGGGAGGGAGGAGAGAGAAGGGGAGAGAGAAGGGGAGAGAGAAGGGGAGAGAGAAGGGTAGAGAGATGGGGAGAGAGAAGGGGAGAGAGAAGGGGAGAGAGAAGGGGAGAGAGAAGGGGAGAGAGAAGGGGAGAGAGAAGGGGAGAGAGAAGGGGAGAGAGAAGGGGAGAGAGAAGGGGATGAGAGAAGGGGAGAGAAGGGGAGAGAAGGGGAGAGAAGGGGAGGGGAGAGAAGAAGAGAGAATGGGGGGAGAAGGAGTGGAGACAGTTTTAATAAGTTTAATAAAGTTAGCAGGCATTTTACCTTCCGGCGGATCTTCCCACTGAGGAAACCTGAACGGAAACCTCTGGAGATCTTGAGCCCCATCCAAGGTTTCCATGAGGTTCCCAGAGGTTGCGGTCACTCTCCCTATTGGTGGAAAGTGGTTTCCGTTAAAAATAGGTCGCATTTTTACTTACAGCCATTCGAAGGCCTTCACTGACCAGCCATTCTGATTGGCTCATTGGAGTTTTCTATAGGTTCTTTGGTTTTCAGGAAGGTAAAATGCCCGGTAAATTTTATTAAATTTCTTAGAACTGTCTCCACTCCTTCTCCCCCCCCCCCCCCGTTCCCTCTCTTTCTCTCTCCCCTTCTCTTTCCCCTTCTCTCTCCCTTTCTCTGTCCTTCTCTCCCCCTCTCCCTCCCTCCCGCCCTCTCTAAAGGACTTACCGTGCTCTGTGGCAGCCGTTTACTTTCCTCTTCACGCGCAGACAGCACTCCTCCGCTATCCCTGGCCCCCACCTTCACAATGTGTTTGTGTGTGTGTGCGTGTGTGTGAGGGTGTGTGTGTGTGTGTGTGTGCGCTCGGCAGCAAAGATCCTATAGGATCAGTAGATGCAGCTCATGCTTCGGTCGTGGCTTTCCAGGCAAGTGACCAGAACCTCTGGTGACTCATGGAGAGTGACCGGAACCTCCGGGAACCTCACGGAAACCTTGGGTGGGGCACACGGTCCCCAGAGGTTTCCGTTCAGGTTTCCTACATGGGACAGGGGCATAAGGATTTTCTTTGAGGATCCAATTCATAATGACTTGCCTTGCTGTCCACAAAGACACGTCTGTTGCTCTGTTCCATTTGGTACCTTAATACGTAAAGCATTTTCCATTTCTAAAATGTATAGACTCATTTAAAATAATTGACTTGCATCTGCCATATATTTGCCCAAATATTATGTTATATTTGCCTGCAGCAGTTTTCTAGTTTTTATCAGAATTGGTTATCAACAAATTTCAATAATGGTCTACTTTTTCTCAGTAAGTGCCACCAAATCCTATTACGATGGGAAATTTTCCATTTCAGCGCATATTTGCTTCTGATATTGAAAAAGATCACAGCCTAGCAGGTCTATGCCAGCTCTCAGATCCCATTAATCCTTCCCCCCCCCCACCCCCAATTTATTTCTCTGTTATCTATTTTTTTCCACGTCTCCGTTAACCTCCCTAATTTATAACGTGGGCATTTTATACTGACAAATTAAACTACTGATCAGTATATTGATACTCAGGAGAAAAGTGGGCCATCTTGTTGCAATGGACAATAAACTGTTGTCCACATACTCACAAGTTTATGACGGGTGCTCATAAAGTGGTTTCTCAATATCAGCCCAAATTGCATGCGCTTTGTGAACATGAGTCTTTGTTATATCCTCACATACTTTGTAAAACAAAAAACGCTGGAGTAATTCAGAGGGCAAGATCCAACCGTGGAGGCAGTGGACCAGTGAAGTTTCGGGTCGGACCCTTCTTTAGAAGATGTTGCCTGACCTGCAGTGTTCCACCAGCATTTTGTGTTTTGCTTAATATCCCAGCATCCACAGTCCCCTGTGTCTCCGTCTAACGTTCTTTAGTATTAACGCCTGCAGAGCAAAATGCCTGTAATTGAAAGGACTGTATCAAGTATTCCAATATCATCTATGGAATGTCCAACAATTGCCTTCTCAGGTTTGAATGACATTGACGCCTCTTTGTGAAATATCCAGAAGTTGGATCACCTTGAAGATTAAAAAATGTCATAAAATATTTCCCAACGAGAAATTAGATAATGAATATAGTAAAGAAGTTACATGCTGAACTAGGTTGAAAGATGAAATATTTTCTTCAGACTGCCAGTTCAAAGCCTTCCACTGCTAGTTTTCAAAAATCAGACATATCCTAAATGGAATGGCAGAGAAGGGGATCATCCAGAATTCTCTTGAGAATGCATTTCACCCGATTGATTATTTCAAAGTATTTGCCCATTGATAAAAAAATACATCTATTGATGCTCTTGAATACATCATCAGTGATGTAACCTGGGGTTATTGGTGTTTCGAGTCTTTCAACATCAGACACCCTCATCCAGGCGACCCAGCCGAAGTTGATCAGACCACGACTTGTGTTCAGGTGGCATTCGCTCCTCCCCATGGACCTCTTCTCCTGATCCAGAGCCATCTCGAGGCTTTCTCCGCTGCCTCTGTGGTGTTCTTGATGGCTCACCTTCTCTCCATTCCGTTAATGCCCAGTGCGCTAAAGGCTTTGTAGAATGATTACCCTGCAAAACCTCTGTAGCCAACCTCAATGGGCATACATCTTGCCTTCCAGCCCTGCTTACGGCAGTCTAAGACCAGCACTTCGTACTCACACAGACTTGTGTGAACTCAAACTTTGCAGCACTTGAAGGCTGTGCTGCTCTCACAGCATAAGGAGAAAGCAATATAATTCACCTCTCCGAATCTCCGATCAGATAAGCATGCCCTTCCACAAGGGAAAAACAAATGTACACGGTGGTGGTACATTGGGAGCAGCTAACTGTGGGCAACAAAGTAAATCCACTGGCTCTTTATGATAATTACAGCATGCACAATTTCAGCACCATAATTTCATCAATTATCTTCAATTAAAATGTCCAAATGAACATATGTAAGGACATATATGTAAGGACATCACAGTAGGCGATTTGAACTTCCTTAATATTGACTGGGGTTGACTTAGTTCTAAGTGATTGTGTGAGGCAGAATTTTAAAAATGTGTCCAAAAAAGTTATCTGAAGCAATATGTAGATGGTCCTACTCGTGAAAGGGCCACATAGGAAAAGAGGCTGGCAAGCAATGGATAAGAACAAGAACAGCCAATTTCGAACTGTACATCACAGAAATAAGTCAGTCAGTCTTCAAAGATGGACACAAAATGCTGGAGTAACACAGCGGGCCAGGTAACATCTCGGGAGAGAAGAAATAGGTGACTTTTCGGGTCGAGACCCTTCTTCAGACTGTCACCCATTCCTTCTTTCCAGAGATTCTGCCTGTCCCGCTGAGTTACTCTAGCATTTTGTATCTATCTTTGTTTAAACCAGCATCTGCAGTTCCTTCCTACACAACCAGTCTTCGATTTCTGTCTCGAACACGATGCCTGTTTAAATCAACCTTTCTGCCTGCCTGAACTCCATATACCTTCCATTCCCTGCATATTCAGGTACCCATCTAAAAGCCTCTTAAACTTCACTATCATATCTGTTTCACCGTCATCCCTGGCAGCACATCCAAGGCACCTACCACCCTCTGAATACAACACTTGTAAATCTCCTTTAAACAGTTTCCTTCTGAAACACATTGCTTTAGCTTCCAGTCTTTGACATTTCCAAACTGGGTTAAAAGTTCTGTGTCTACCCTATCTATGCCTCTCATAATTTTATAAATTGCTATTAGGTCTTCCCTGAATCTTGAATGCTCCTAAGAAAACAATCCGATGGATCAGCAGAGGAGCACTTTGGAACTCATGACTATAATTCCATTGATTTCAATATTGTCATTGAAAAAAGATAGGATTACTCTTCAGGCTGCCTCACCAACAGTCTGTCTGTCATTTCTTCTTTTTTTTCTTTTTAGTTTGTGTTAAAAAGTATGTTTTAGTGCCCCTTGGTTTGTTTTATGTGGGGGGCAGGAGGTAGATGGAAACTTTTTTTCAATCTCTTACCTCGACGGAGATGTAATTTTTTTCCATATCGTATCTCCGTCCTCACTGCGGCTTAACATCGTGGAGTTGGTGGCCTTTCCTGGAGACTGATGGGTGCTCCAAGCCGCGGGGGTCTGCGGGACTTTAACATCGCGGAGCTTGCGATCCCTTTGCCGGGGATCGAAGTTCCGACCGCGGGGCCTGAGGACTTTAACATCATGAAGCCCATGGTCTCTGGTAAGAAGTGGCCAACTCGGGAGCTCCATGCCGCGGAGAGAGTTTCAACCACCCCAACACGGGAGTTTCGATTACCCTGATGGGAGTTTTGATCATCAGCTGTGGGGGCTTTGATCACCCCGACTGTGGATGGTTTGATGTTTCCGAACACAGGAGAACAAGAGGAAGATTGCACTTTAATGCCTTCCATCACAGTGAGGAATGTGGAAACCACTGTTATGGATGTTTATATCAACATTTATGTGGGTGTGTGTCTTGTTGCTTTTCACTTAGCATGGCTGTATGGTACTCAAATTTCACTGTACCTTAATTAGTACGTGTGCCAATAAACTGACCTTGAAACCTTAAATTGGAGGAAGGCTAATTTTGATGAAATCAGACAGAAACTCTCGAAGGTTGATTGAGAGAGCATTTTCGGGCAAACAAACATGTGACAAGTGGGAGATTTTTACAAGTAAAACAAGAACAATTTGAGGCCAGCATGTTCTTGCTAATGTGAAGAACAAGGCTGGCAAGATTAAGAATCTTTCTGGAAAAAGGAGGCATATGTCAGGTATAGATAGCTGAAATCATGCCAGCTCTCTATGTGGTTCTACAGGAAAAGGGCAAGGCTTCAAATGAATACTTCTCATCTTAATTTACCATGGAATAGGACACAGAAGCTTGTGATATCATGTAACATATCAACACTGCAAAGTAAGAAGTGTTAAATGTCTTGCAACATATAAAGGTGGATACATTTCCAGGGCAGGACCACCCTCGGATGATGTGCGGAGTAAGAGTGGAGATGGCAGGAGATCTGTCAGAGGTTTTTTCATAAATCATTAGCCACATATGAGCTACCTGAAGACTGAATGGTGGTAAATGTGGTCCTATATTTAAAAAGGTCTGCAGGGATATGCTAGGACTGTTGAGCCTTAAATCAGCTGTGGACAGTTATTTAAACAATTTCTGAGAAATATAATTTATTTGCATTTGAAAAGGCAATAACTGATCAGGAATTAGCATCATGGATTTGTTTGTTTTAGTTTTTTGAGGAAGTGGATCGAGAGAATTGATGAGAGCAGGAATGTGGATATTGACATGATAGAACAAAATTAAATGATGGGAGAGGATGGATAGCCAGAGTCTGTTCCCCATGGTAGGGGTGTCTAAAACTGCAAGGCATACGTTTAAGGTGAGGGGAGTCCAATGGGATCTGAGGGGTACATTTTTCATACAAAGAGATTTTGATATCTGGAATGAGCCGAAAGAGGAGGTGGTGGGGGCAATAACAATAATGACATTTAAGAGACAACTAGACAGGTACTTAAATAGCAGGGCATAGATGGAGGCAAGTGGGATTTTACTTCGGAGTCACGTGAGTGACTACGTGAAGAAGCCCCGCCTGGCGCTGGATCGGCATTACGTCGACGCTATCGGTAGAGGAAGAGCTGCAGAGCGCAGCTCCAACACAGCGGTAAGGAAACGGCCCGCAGGTAAGTAAAATTATTTTACTTCCAGGGCGTTTTCTAAAAACTCCGTAGGCTGGTGGGTAAACCAGGAGGAGTTAAAATAAAAATAAAAATGTTTTAAAAAATCGCGGGTAAAACGTGCATCCCGGGGTGGAGAAAAGTCGGGACAGCAGATTATCGCGAGGTGGTTCTGATACCGGTGGCCGTTGAAATACCCATTAGTGAGCCTTTGGTTGCTCCACAAACAAAAACTTTGAAAACCCAGTGCCTAAAATGTAAAAGGAAGCTTGAAAGGCCTGAGGTTTCTGAAAGATCCTGAAGGAAAGCCTTTGGCTAAGAATGGATCTAATGGAGAAATACTCCAAACAATAATCAACCAAGGGTCTAAGTACCCAGAATATTCCCAGGCAGCCCCTGAGGGGGTTCCATATCATGAATATGGTGCCAGTTTGAATTGGGAATTGAAACTCCAGTGCCTGGGATTGGGCTGGAGGAAGTCTCCTTGAACAAGTTTCAGGAGTACCAGGGCTGTATGATACTGACCCTGAAAGTGGTGTTGTGGTCAGAAGTACCCACCACAATACAAATCCAGGTGTGTCTGATGGGGCACAAAGTTTGCTATACCTGGAGGAGGCGATGAGGCCATGGAAGGAAACCTGGCGGCCAATATTAATTATATGGTCTCTCACCTGCCTCAAAAAGCTGTTATGGTTGAGACAGCAGATTTGGATTTAAACACCTATTTATTTGTGGTCAGAAGTACCCACCACAATTCAAATCCAGGTGTGTCTGATGGGGCACAAAATTTACTATACCTGGAGGAGGCGGTGAGGCCATGGAAGGAACCTGGCGGCCAATGTTAATTATATGGTCTCTCACCTGCCTCAAAAAAGCTGTTATGGTTGAGACAGCAGATTTGGATTTAAACACCTATTTATTGTACCTCAAAGAAGGTACCTATGGTGAATCCGGCTTTTTGGGCGCCAATGTCAGCAATAATGCGGGCGCAGGAATTACGATTCAAAAAATCCTCAAGCTAATTTGGCATCACTGTCTTTTGGAAGACAAGCTGGAAGGTTGTGGAATGACCAAAGTTCAGAATAAAATATGTTGGATTTATTCTGCAACTCATTTTGAGATAAATTATATAAAAATGGAAGATTGCCATTCGGCCTCTTTTACATCCAAGATTTTCAGGGTTGTGCAGGGCAAGCAATGTTCAAGCTCTTGGTTATTTGTTCGGAGGAAATCTGTCTAAACAAACTAAAGAAATGGATGAAGAGGCAAAAACTGTTGGCCTTGTGAAACCCTTCAGTTTTGGCCAGAAGGGCTGGTCATATGAGAAGGGGATTTGATTTTGGAGCTGGAACGAACCGAGGCAAGGAGTATGATAAGGAAGAATTACCAGCCAGCACAGCCAAATGTACACCCATTTATTGGGAAAGGAGATCATTTTGTCCAGTTGGAGAGGTACAAAAACTGTATCCTATTAAAGAAGGATGTTTGGATGAACCTCAGATTGGTGGTAGACTCTGAATGTTTATAATGAAAGGGAGATATGGATCCATTGGGACACAATAAGCCTAATCATTCTTTGATGTTTCAGTCTTGAAAGAATTCAAATTGACAAAGAGGTTAAGAATTTGTGTGAGCAAGGAGTTATTGAGAAAACAGGAGAGGATCCACAACAATTTTATCAAATATTTTCCCCAGACCGAAGAAAGATGGGGGTTGTAGAATCATTTTAGATCTCACACAATTGAATACATTTGTCCAGTATAAACATTTTAAAATGGACACATTCAACACTGCAATGCAGCTGGTATCAACAGGTTGTTATATGGCTACAATAGATTGAAGGATGCATATTTTTTGGTCCCAATTCACCATAGTTTCGCAGGTAATTAAAGTTTTATGGATGGGACAGCTGTGGCAATACAAGCATTACCTAATGGGTCAATTGGGCAACTAGATGCTAATTCAGCACCTAGATTGTTCACTTTATTGTTGAAGCCAGCACTTGCACTGCTAAGGGCACAAAACACATCATTATGGCTTATCTAGATGACATTAATTGTTTATACTAATCAGGAGTCAGCTGAAAATCAGTCTCAGCAACTACAAGCCTGTTTAAGAAGTTGGGTTCCTGATTTATCCAACAAAATCTAAGTTACAGCCATCCCAAACCATGGAATATCTGGGGTTTGTGATTTATTCAGTTACCACGTTGGTAACTTTACCAATGGATAAGGTGATAGATTGACAAATGTGTGTCAGAACCTGATTAACAAACCTTATCCCTCCATCCGAGTAGTGCCAAGGCTATAGGGAAGTTGGTAGCAGCATCTCCAGCAGTGGATTTTGGTCCTCTACATTACCAAAATCTTCAAAGGGCAAAAACTCAAGCGCTTATTCAGCGAGCAGGCCATTTGATAGGCCAATGCAATTGCCAAAGGAAATTATCAGAATTACATTGGTGGATTGAGAATGTTCCACAAGCTGCTTAGAACATTTGGTCGTCAGCCAGTATTGTTTTGCAAACTGACGCAAGTTCTCTCGGATGGGGGGGCTACGGATTATGAGACCAGCTGCGGGGGCAGATGGGCTGTCCAAGAGGATTTTTTTGCTCAAAACATATGGTATTAATTATTTGGAGCTACTGGGAGCATTTATGGATTAAAAACTTATTGTTCTACATTAAAGATTTACATGTCCATACACAAATAGACAATACCACAACTGTGGCATATATCAATCACATGGGTGGTGTCAGATCATGTGATCATCTGGTAACCAGATGTGGCAATGGTGTATTGGAAAATATTTGGTTCAGCTATTTATCTCCCAGGAAGAGACAATGTTGTGGCAGACAAAAGATCATGTATATTTAAAGACAATACAGAATGGATGTTTATCCACAAATTTTCAAAATATTGTCAGTCAGTATGGAGTACCATACATTGATCTGTTTGCATCTAGATTGAATCACCAATTTCCCAAATACGTGTCTTGGGAACACGATCCAGGGGCAGTAGCGGTGGATACTTTCTCGCTACACTGGGGGAATACGTTTTTATGCTTTTCCCCATTCTGTCTGATTGGGCAATGTCCCAAGGAAATAGCGCAAGACGCTGCCAAAGGCATTATTGGTGGTGCCAAAATGGGCCTACGCAGTCATGGTTCCCATTGATGCTTAAAATGATTGTTGAACCATGTATGACAATTCCCAGTTGCGACAATCTGTTGACACAACCAGTAACAAAAGAAATTCGTCCATTGCATGATCATATGAATTTGTTTATCTGCAGGTTCTGACCAGACCATTGCAAGAGTTTGAACTGTTGGACAGGACCATGGTTGTATAGATGTAGCTTAGAGGAATAGCACTAAAAAACAATTTTGTCGCATATAACAAAATGGGAAGTTTTGTACACAGTCAAAGATATCTTATCATACTGCAAACATTTCAAATGTTTTGGAGTTCCTTGCTGGGCTACACTTGATGAGCATTTGAGCTATAGTGTCATTAATTGTGCTTGTAGTGCATTGTCATCCTATTTAGGACATATTTCTGATCGGGATTCAGTAGGGTCTCACCCATTAGTATCCCGATTCATGAAAGGTATTTTAATAAAATCCTCCCAAGCCCAGATATACAGAAATTTTGGATGTTAGCATTGTTCTCATTTTGCTGAAACAATGGGCTCCAATTACTTCAATGTGTTTGCAGAAATTAACATTTAGGTGGTTATGTTAATGGCATTGGTATCAGCTCAAAGAGTACAAACTTTGCAATTGTTACGGTTGGATTGCATGCATGTGACTACAGATAACATTGTGTTTATGTTTATGACCTGATCAAACAAAGCAGACCAGGGAGAACTGGAATTAAGGTAATGTTTAAAGCGTATCCTATTGATGAAACACTGTGTGTAGTTAAGCATTTAACTCAATACATTGAGGTAACCAAAAATCTCAGAGGTTCTGAGAAAGCGTTATTAATAACACACAAAAAGCCACATATAAAGTTCAGTTCAAACCATTTCTAGATGGTTAAAACAGGTTTGGGTCTAGCAGGAATAGACACTGATGTGTTTAAATCTCACTCCACTAGGGCGGCAGCTGCGTCCGCGGCGAAGGTACAGGATGTACCACTCGATAAAATTTTAGAGGCCGCAGGGTGGTGTAGAGTAGAAACATTTTCAAAGTTCTACAATAAACCTGTTGTCACGGTGCCAGGATTTGGACACACAGTACTGGGTTCTCTTTAAATGCTTGCTTTGTTTTATATTATCAATTTATATTATCGATTTATGTTATCATTGACATCATCTGTCAATTTATTTTTGTAATTTTCCCCTGGGATAGAGGGGTTATTATTTTTTAAAAAGTTGTTCTTTTTTATGGCTAAAAGACTTATTACATAAATTGTAACAATGTCTTAAAATACTATTTACTCACTACTGTGTTGACTAAACAGAGAGTCGTATGGAATGAATTTACGACATAAAAAACACAGAGCTTTAAAATCTTCACGTAGTCACTCACGTGACTCCGAAGTAAAATAGTAAGATTAAACGAGAACTTACCTGTTCGAAGTTTGATCTTTATTTTATGAGGAGTTACGATGAGGGATTACGTGCCCTCCACTCCCAACCCTCATAATATAAATGATCATCTGGTAGTTCTAGTCTATTTTGAGCCTTACTATCTTACTCCGGCTACTGGTTCTGTGTTTTTCATGCCGCTGCTTTGAAGTATGGGGCTTTTTCACGTAATCCCTCATCGTAACTCCTCATAAAATAAAGATCAAACTTCGAACAGGTAAGTTCTCGTTTAATCTTACTATTTTTGTATAGATAAGAATATTGGTTAACAAGGATGTGGTGGAACAAAAGGCATATTTCTATGCTGCTCAACACCATGACTGCATGAATGCAGTAACAATCTGAAAAAAATATTTTGGCCTCTCCCGACAGTGTAGTTGGCACAGATTTATCTGTGTAAGTGCAGCTTTCTGCAAAGTGCTCTTCTGTAATATGAATCCACACTGGCACTGTGGTTGTCAATATGGTGTGAACATTTAAGGCATTTCTTGTCACCATGTAGATTGCTGGAAGTTTAAAGCAACTAAAATTGTCATTTGACAATTTAACCAAAGCTTTACATGATACCCCTGCAGATAATTGGGGTTGATGGACCATCCTTACAGAGCTGGTCTATTAACTTAAATATTCAGCTGAGCAGTTATCAAGAAGAGTTATTGTTTGCTGTAAACTGGCTAAAGCGGCGACCTAATCTGCGAGTTTAGAAGAGTTTGCCCTCGACTCAAACTTGCAGCATGGTCGACACATGGTCCTAGGAGGTTCTATGAGGCCACTGGAACTCTCCTTCATGCCTGAGGGAAGTTCCTTAATACTCGCAGCCTCAGCTAGGTCGCAGAAAATATTTCAGCATGTTGAAAAATATTCCGCGAGTAAAATTTGGTCGGCATGGTTCTTATTAACTCGTAGTGCAGTGGAGTGGGGTCGCTATTTAGTTACAGCCAAGGGCAGCGTAGGCAATCTCCTTCGCTGACCTGGCATTTTGATTGGCTCATTGGAGTTTTCAGGACCAAAGAAAACCAATCGGTAGATAAAATGCCCGCTAAACTTTATTAAACTTCTTAAAACATTCAGCATGTCAGGCAGCATCTGTGGAAGTGGTAAAGTGTCCCAGACCTTAGACATGTTTCTCTGTCCACAGATGTTGCCTGACTTACTAAGTATTTCCAGAATTTTCTGTCTCTATTTCAGATTTTCAGCTGCTGCAGTATTTTGATTTTCATTTACAATGAAATGAATCGTTTTGCTCAAGTCGCAATGCAACATCTGGGTGTAAACGCTGCCAGGATTAATAATTGACATATTCATATGGTTTTCAATAGCTCCATTCAGCACCAAAAAGGCTTCTTTTGCTGCAGTATTCATTGCATAATATTAAATTATTTGAAATATGCACTGTCAACTGGATTCTACTCTTTCTGCATGTAGAAAGAGTACAAGAGGAGATTATTCTATGAAGTAAATACCTCTAACGTAATTTTGGGTAGAAAATTGAGGTTCTAATTAAAATCGATGAGTCATTATTACTTAACAATAAAAATAGCTGAGGTTAAAGGTAATCTTGATTGCATCATAAATGAACAGCCTAATTTTTAGGGGATGTTTATCCTTCCATCTGCCATATCGGATTATTTCAAGTGCCTTGGTAATTTGGATGTAAACTTCATCTGTCCATTGGCAGATTGTAGAGAGAAATGATAGTCCTGCCCTCTGGTATTTCAACTTTGCTTCCTGGTCCTTGATACATGTTATACAGCCCAACACCTTAATATGGTCTCTTTTTTAACAATATCTAGCATTTTATGTCCTGTTGGTATTAGAGCCAATACTCTGCAATTTTTCTTCGGAGTCACGTGAGTGACTACGTGAGAAGAAGAACCCTGTACAGCCGTTGGTGCGTCATTACGTCAGACGCATTGGTGCAGTTGGCCAGTTGGAGCAGTAGAGCTCCTTCAAGCGGTAAGTTTAAAACACAAGGTTAGTTTCAAACTTTTCTTGCGTTCATTTTCTGTTTCAGCGGTAGAGTATACATCGTTAAAATGTTACAGAAAGTGAAGAAGGTGTCGGCGAGGTGATCGGCAGGGAAAAGGTCCGAGGACCATGATAGTGTTGTTAGCGGATGCCCGCCTAGGTCACCAAGTCCGATGCCAGCAATGGAGCTAGCGACATCGGACCCGCTGCCTGTGAGCAGCGTAGCTTTGCCGGTGGGGCGTAAGGCTACTGTGAAATCAAATAGGGCCGTGGACCCAGAGTCGGCTTGGAGGTTTTATCCTCAAAAGGAGAGACCGTTTGCTCACGGCTCTCCCAGGTTGAGGTCTTATTACAAAAGATGCTCGACAGGGACACACTCCGTGAGGAGGGGTGGTGCCCACGCCAGGCTAGTGGAGAGCCTGTGCTAGCAGCGCCTATAATAGGGCTGCATGAATACCCAACTTTTGAGGAGGAGGGTATACTGTTGCAGCAATTTACTGACGCCGAATCAGTGGGTGGGGAGAGCCACAAGGGAGTGGGACTTGAAGTGATTCGGAATATAGCGGAAAAAATTGCAGTCCTGAGAGAGGCAGGAGAGCCATTAGGGGAAGAATTGGCATCAGCCATCCAATATATGCTCTCTCATCAGCTGCAAGAATTGGCCATAGATGAGGCGGCTAAAAAGTATAAAGCCCCTTTCAATTGCGGTTTACTAAAAGTACCAATGGTAAACCATCTCATATGGACACAGTTGGGAGTGTCAGCAAGATCCCAAGAACTAAAATTTCAAAAGATATTGAAATAACTTTCAGCAGGGCTTACGGCATTTGCTATTACAGTAGACAAGGGGCATATGTCGGAAGCTCACCAAGATGCACTGGGACTTCTGTGTAGTACCTATTTTCAAATTAACAATATAAATTGAAGTGCTATTCGGCCAGTTATTAATCTTAATCTTGCATCATTGTGCAAACCGCCCAGCGTACAACTGCCTAATCTTTTGTTTGGCGGAGATCTCGCCAAGCGAGTTAAAGAACTCCATGAGGATGCTAAAACTATGGGCCACGTCAAGCTGGGTGGCAAACTAGGAAAAAGGGATTTTCCTTACTGACGGGGTACCATTATGGACGCTGGGGAAGAGACCAGCCACTCAGATTCGCTATCTCGGAGCTGGCAGCCTGCCACAGACGTGAGGGGAAGGATGATTTTCCCTACAAAGGGCCGGGGGCAACAAGGGCAGCCAGGACGTATACAGGTGAGAAATTTTCCTCCTAAAGAAAATGAATCAAGTGAAATAGATGTTCAAATTGGGGGTGTTATCTCCTGCCATTTCTCAAACAATGGCAGGAGATAACATCAGATTCATTTATACTGAGCAGTATGGAGGGGGTTAAAATTGAATTTTACTCTACTGTGTGCCCACCTAATCAGCATGTTCCAAGTCGGAAACTTATATTTTCAGAAGAAGAGAATGTGCATATACAAGCAGAACTTAATACATTACACAAAAAAAGGGGTTATTGAGAAGTCAGTTAGTCAAAACCGTCGGTTTGTGTCAAGTATTTTTCCTAGGTCTAAAAAGACTGGGGGATGTAGAATCATTCTGGACCTGACGAGCTTGAACTCCTTTGTTTCCTACAGGCATTTCAAAATGGAAACTTTTTCTACGGCTAAATCTGGTTTCCAAAGGGTGTTATATGGCCAGCATTGATTTAAAGGATGCATATTACTCAGTGTCTATTCATTGTGATGTTAGGAGGTATTTAAAATGTATCTGGATGAGTCAGTTGTGGCAATTCAAAGCATTGCCTAATGGGTTAACTTCAGCTCCTAGATTATTTACCAAATTGTTAAAACCTGTTCTAGGATTACTCCGAGCTGAGGGGCATGTTGTAATGGCCTACTTAGACAATATTTTAATTGTTGGGAAGACTCGGGCTGTAGCTGAATCATCTGTTTCAATTGTTAAACTCACTTTCGAACAATTTGGGTTCGTCATTCATCCAGATAAATCCAAATTATCACCAGTTCAAGTCATTGATTATTTGGGCTTTACCATTAATTTGAATCACATGTTAGTGACTTTGCCTAGGGACAAATGGCAGCAGTTAATTGAGGATTCAGTTAATCTCTTCAGTGAGCAACGACCTTCAGACAAGTAGCCAGTTTAATTGGTAAATTGGTGGCTGCTTTTACAGCTGTGCAGTTTGGACCTCTGCATTATCAACAATTACAATGAGGAAAAGAACAGGCACTGAGGACACATGCGGATCATTTTGATGGGCCTATGCAATTGTCAGCTGGGGCAACCTCAGACAATCAATGGTGGATCATAAATGTCCCAAAAAGCTCCAGGGAGGTTTTGGTTGAACCACCTTCCATAATATTACAGACGGATGTCAGTGCTCTGGATTGTGGTACAACAGGTATGTCTTCCAGTTGTGAAGGCAGATGGAATACGGATGAGACATCCCTTCTTCAATTAAGAGGGATCAATTATTTAGAGCTTTTGGGAACCTGGTATGGGCTTAAAGCTGATTGCTCTGCCAGGAGTGACTTGCATGTGCAGGTTCAGATTGACAACACTACAGCAGTGGCATATGTAAGCCACATGAGTGGAGTCAAGGCACAGTCTTGTGATAGACTGGCTAATCAGATCTGGGGCTGGTGCATTGACAAAAATATCTGGCTTTCAGCAATATATTTACCAGGTAGATTCAACACAGTAGCTGACATTAGGTCACACCAATTAAATGATAACATAGAATGGATGTTAAATCAGGACATATTTAATAAAGTGGTTATTCAGTATGGAATGCCAGATATTGACTTGTTTGCATCTGGACTAAACCATCAGTTGCCCAGTTATGTTTCATGGGAACCAGATCCTGGTGCAGCAGTGGTGGCTGCATTCTCGCTGCATTGGGGTGGAATGTTTGTGTATGCATTTCCTCCATTCTGTCTCATCAGTTGATGCTTGCAAAAAATCAAGCAGGACTCCGCTTCAGGAGTATTGGTAGTGCCAGATTGACCTACACAACCATGGTTCCCTCTCGTATTGAAAAAGGCTAGTCAGCCTCACATGATTATTCCCAAACATTAACATTGTTGTTTATTGTTGTATTCAATTTATTGTCATTATCTCATTTTAGAGACAACGAAATGGATTTTCCTTACAGTCAGTAACATAAAAATAATAAATAAATAAACATATTTATTAAAAAAATGCGCAAATACAGAAGTCCACACACAACATACCCCCACAGTGGCACCAAAGTTAAGGAAGGTACCATAGTCCAGCCAGCCTCCCCGCCAATCTTCCCAGATGTTCACTCGTGGTCGGAGCCTCCCGAGCACCCGCAGTCACCGCCATAGGCGGCCCGATGCTCAGGCTCTCTCGCTGGGAATGATGGAACCCCGACGGAGAACATCCTCAGCGGCCCGGACCTCCAGATCAGCCACCTCCCATCGGAGTCCGCGGCTCCCGAAGTCCACAGTCCAAGCCCGGCTGAGTCGCAAGACTCTGCGATGTTGGTCAGCGTCGCCCGCATTGTGAGTTCCTCGAACCACAGCTCCGCGATGTCGGTACAGCAGGCTCTGCACCCCAAAGCTCCAAACAGCGATCCCCGGTAAGGCATCGCCCGCCCCACGATGTTTCCAATGCTGCACCGCTGCTGCTGGAGCTCTGGTTGGCCCCGGCAGGAAAGGCTGCGCCAATCCAGTAGGTAGTCCGCTGGGGGGGGGGGGGGGGGGGGGGGGGACGTGACACGAATAATAGTCGCATCCTCTCTAGGAAGCAACTATAGGACGGTATCCTCCTTACTGTACCCTCTTCCCCCGCATAGACATTAAAAAAAACACAAAAAACACTATTCAAACATAACACAAAAAACTAAAAATATACCGGACTGATGGCAGAGGCAGCTAGCAACAGCACCACCGGATGTCCGTCTCCTGGTAAATCCAGTAACTGCCGATCAACATCCTTTACATGAACTTATTGATCTGTTAATTTGCAGATTTTAAGAAGGCCATACCTGGGGTGAGGACTGCCTGATCGTACTGTGGATGTTCTCACGTTCTGCAGGGATAGTACTCAGAAGCAGTACATCACCTCGATAAGGAAGTGGGAGGTATTCTGTCTACAGCAGAATATCTCATATCAAACTGCAGGCATCCCAGATGTACTGGAGTTTTTGTCCACTCTTTACTTTGATCAAAAATTAAGCTACAGTGTGATTAATAGAGCCAGAAGTGCTCTGTCTTCTTATTTACTCATGAGTTACGTTCATGGTCGCAGGATGGTCCAGTGAGCTGACCTTCAAAACATTTCATCATAAGCCGATTACAAGGCTGTTTACTGATTCTGTTTTGAATTCTGTTAAGGTTTCCCCCTGAGTTAGAGGGGTTGTTATTGTTTCATTTGTAAATAAACCGTTATTCATTTGACAATGTTATGATTGATGCATTATTGATTTGACGACTTTTGAGTCAATCAATGCAGTGCGAACGCCGGATTTGGGTCTGCGGCATGAAATCACAGAGCTTTGAAATCTTCACGTTGTCACTCACGTGACTCCGAAGTAAGATTAAACGAGAACTTACCAGTTTGAAGTTTGATCTTTATTTTATGAGGAGTTACGATGAGGGATTTTATTTCGGAGTCACGTGAGTGACTACGTGAAAAAGCCCCACCAGAGCCCATGCTTGTCATTACGTCAGACGCATTGGCAAGCACCGGACTGGCATGGCAATGCTCCTGCCGGCTCTAAGTTTCAACCTAGAAGGTAAGTGTTTTTACTTACCAGCATTGTGTGTTCGAGCAGGAGCCTCTCTTTACAGAGGTTTCCTGCCGGATTTATCGGAGGTCCGATGACTAAGCCGGCTATGGGTTGCGGGGAATCCCGGTCTGACCGTTGAAGCGGATAGCCGGCAAAAGATCGGGTTTCCTGATAACAGCTGCTTACAAAGCAGTCCGTGGCTTCCAGCCTGCGGGGATGCGGTTTAAATAATGCTAGGGTCGCTGACAGCCGGTCAGCGACTCACAGACACGTTGCCCCAGGCAATGGAGTAAAATTGGAGGGAGAGAGAACTTGTGCAGCCCTATTAGAACTCGGGTGAGTCGGGCTGCAAGGGTTCCTCTTCGATAATAAGAGTATTTTCACCCTTTACAAATTCACACTACCAAATTAGTGAGACTCCACTATAAAAGCGTGGGCCTATGGGACAGGCCACGCCAGCAGCACCTGGGACAGGGCTGCTTCATGTGTGAAAGCGCCGGCCTCTACGAGAGGCAGCGCCAGCAATGCCTTGGACAGCGTTGCTCGAGGTCTCCCTGCTGGAGGGGGAGACCAGGATGGGCCAGTGTGCTACTGACGGCGTATCTGTCACAGCTCTGGCCTACGGAGAGCCGCGCTAGCAGCGCCTGGGATAGGGCTGCTTCATGTGTGAAAATGCCGGCCTACGGGAGAGCCGTGCCAGCAGCGCATAGGAGAGGGCTGCTCAATGTCTCCCGGCGGTAAAGGGCAGACCAGTTCGGGTCAATGGGTTGCTGACACCGAACTTTTCACAGCGCAGGCCTAGGGAAGTGCAACGCCACCTGTTGACAGGGCTATGTGCATGACCTCTTGTAAGCAGGAGCAGGGCAGTATAAATCTGACCCTGAAGTGGTGACCTCCCGTGAGCATCAGCCGGGAGAGCCACAACATGGGGACCCAGCACAGCAGCACCTTGTTAGGGCTGTGTGTGACCTCAACGAGCAACAGCCGGGAGAGCCAGAGCAGTAGAATGCTGACCCTGAAGTGGTGTCACTGCTTATGTGCATACACCAAAGCACAAGAGCCACACTCCAGGTGTGCCGGATGTGGTTAGCAATTTACCATACCGGTGAAGTAAGGGATGACAATCTGGCCAGCAAATTAACGGTCCTCACCAGTTCCAGGACTTCATAATGGGAAAACATTCACATATCAAACACCTGTTTACTGTGCATCGCTCTAAAGAAGCACATCATGAGGGCGCATGAATTAAGGCTGCAAAAGTCCTAATAAATAAATAAATAAATAAATAAATAAATAAATAAATAACAAATGGCAAGGCCACTATCTAAACACAGCAGGATAAGAACCCTGCTGTGTAATGCCCATTTGTTAGTTTAATATTTATGAATAAATGTCCAGCCTATGCTTAACCCACGGTCACAGCCTTGCGCAGATCCTCTAGTACCCAGGGGAACACCTGGACGATGAGACTAAAACCAAGGCCAGGATGCCACCTCAAAAACCATATCGTTTCAGATTAAGAAACAGTAAGTGAATATTGGACTGTATCTGGGGATCTCGAATAGGTATCTCGGAAGTAGATCCACCCGTACAAAATACACATAGTTGGGTATTGGGGTTCAATACCACTAACTCTACAGGTGGATGATGCATATCTGCCTTAACTATTGTGTCCAATTCCCCAGCCAAAAGGACGATCGTGGGTGTCGAGTCATTCTGGGCCGGAACATAATTAACCCTTAAGGGCCAGTATAAAAGGTTTAAATAAAAATGTCAGTATTGTAACTGGGATAAAAATGGGTGTTATTTGGCAGCCATAGATTTGAAAGATAAATATTCAGCTACCACACACCTGTTGAGCGGTTAGGTTCTCACCCATCTAATTAAACTTAGATTAGTACCATTTAGAATGATAGGCTATTTGAGGTCATCATTGGTTAATTAACATGACAGTACTTTACCTCCGGCCAAAATTGTAACTAATGTCTCACGATGTACTAGAGACATTCTGACTCAATAACCTTTAGTTTACAAACTGATGTGAGCTTCAGGATGAGGAGCCACTGATATCAAGTCTGGCTGGGGCGGCAGATAAAACGTGAAAGAGGCATTAACCCTGCAGAGGCTGGGGTAAACTGCATAGAATTGCTGGGTGCATTCTATGGCCTAAAGAATTCAGCTCAACAATGCATGATTTGCATGTGCAGCTTCAGATTGATAATACTACAGCTGGTACTCATATCAATCACATGGGTAGAATTAGGTCATTATTCTGTAACAGTCTGCCTATCCTCATCTGGCACTGGTGCATTACAAAAAATATCTGGGTCTCAGATATCTACCTATCAGGTAGAGATAATGCGAAAGTTGCAGACACCAGGTCATGTAAATTCCATGACAAACAAAAGAAGAAAAGAAAAAAAAAAAGAATTAGAATCAAAAAGTTTCAAAATCATTGTTAGCCGGTATGGATTGCCAGACATAGATCTGTTGCATCTGGGTTAAATTACCAGTACCTGTATTCGGCATGGGAACCTAATCTAGGGGCAGTAGTGGAGGATACATTCTCGCTACATTGGGGATGTATGTTCCTACGCTTTCCGCATTTCTTCCTTATTCAATCAAGGTCTCACCAAAATAGACTATGACTACACTTAGGTATTTAGTGGGTTCTAAACTGGTCCACACAGCATGGTCCCATTTGTTTGAGACGGATGACACAGCATTCATGATCACCCCAATTACAGTATTTTGAGGAGGAATATTCCCCTTTACATGAGCATATTAATTTATTGATTTGTATCTTTTGACCAGACTGTTCCAGGGACTTAGACTATTGAGTAGAACCGTCGATGTGATTACGATGGTCTGGAGAGACAATACTATGTACTATGTATCTCATATTAATAAATGGGAGATGTCCTGTTGACAGTTAAATATATCTTATCATAAGTTGCAGGCATACCGGATGTATTGGTGTTCCTGGCTACATTGCATTTTGATGAGCAGTTAAGCTATAGTGCCATTTATAGTGCTAGAAGTACTTTGTCCTCCTACTTAGGGCAAGGATCCGGACAACACTCTGTCGGATCTCATCTATTGGTGGCCGATTCATAGGAGGTATTTTAACAAAACCCTCCCAGATGTACATATTCAGAAATCTGGGATGTGAGCATAGTTCTCACACTGCTTTGGCAATGGGTTCCAATTACATTTCTGCCTTTCCGGAAGTTAACGCTCAAAGTGATCATGTTCATGGTGCTAGTGGCAGCATTATGGGTCCAAATATTGCAAAAGTTATGACTGGACAGCATGCATTCTTCTATAGATGATATTGTGTTTTATCCATATGATCTAATCAAACAGAGCAGGCCAGGGATGGCTGGAACCAAAATAAGCTTAAAATACCCATTGATCTAAGACTATATGTAATTACGCATCTGAGCTAATAATATCAAGGTCATCAAGACGCTCAGATGTTCTGGCGATGGTCATCGGCCACATAAAACCTCATACAAAGGTGTCAGTACAAGCTATTGCTAGATGACTGAAACAGGTTTGCATTTTGCCTGAGTAAACACTGATGTGTTTAAATCACTCCACCAGGGCGGCATCAAAATACGCAGCAAAGGCGCAGGACGTGCCATTAGACAAAATCCTCACCGCAGGATAGTCCAGTTAAGGAACCTTTTAGGGTTTATGACAAACCTGTCCTCACAATGCAAAGATTGGACAAGCAATTTTGTGTTCTGTTTAACTTCTCCTTTGTAATTTCCCCTGGGAAAGAGGGGTTATTTCTGTTGTGAAAATGTTTATTGTTTAAGACATTTATTGTATAAATTAAACAATGTTTGATACATTATTTGGTTATCCTGTGTCAACCAAGGCAGTGTGTCGTATGGAACTATGGCATGAAATCACAGCTTTGAAATCTTCACGTAGTCACTCACATGACTCCGAAGTAAAACAGTAAGATTAAATGAGAACTCACCAGTTCGAAGTTTGATCCTTATTTTATGAGGAGTTACAATGAGGGATTATGTGCCCTCCTCTCCCACCCTCATAATCTAAAGGATCATCTGGTAGTTCTAGTCTTCTGAAAGCCTTACTATGTTACTTCGGCTATTAGGTTTCTGTGTTTTCACGCCGCGGCTTTGAAATATGACAAGCATGCGCTCTGGTGGAGCTTCTTCACATAATCCTTCATTGTAACTCCTCATAAAATAAGGATCAAACTTCAAACTGGTAAGTTCTCATTTAATCTTACTATTACGTGCCCTCCGCTCCCAACCCTCATAAATATCATCTGGTAGTTTTAGTCTCTGTTATCTTACTATTTTACTTCAGTCATTATTACCTGTGATTTCACCCCGCTGCTTTGAAGATTGATGCACCAACGGCTGTACGGGGTTCTTAGTCTCACGTAATCCCTCATCGTAACCCTCATAAAATAAAGATCAAACTTCAAACTGGTAAGTTCTCTTTTAATCTTACAATTTGATTCCATAACCACAATGTTTGATTCCCTCTCCTCCCCCCTCCCCCCCACCACATTTCTATAAAGAACAAACTATTTGATCAGAACCAAACCAATGTTTTTGTCCTCTCCTTGCTCGTTATCTTATTTGTCTATAATAGACATCTCACCAGTTTGTGTATTTATAAAACATCTTTGTAATTACTTTAATTTTATTTGCCAAAATGTTTTATGTATTTTTGCCTTGGTAATTATCTTTTCAAGTTCACTTTTGTGCTTTCTCTACTGCTTAAAAATTCCAGCAGCATGAATTCTTGGTATCAGGCATAAAGTATATTTTATGCATTATCTTTCCCTGTATACTGCCTAACATTCAGTAAAGTGTGGATTTTGCAGTCCCAATCCATAATTTAGTGTGAATATATTTGGCCTGAATCTTTCATCTCCATCCTGAATGCCCCCCACTGCTCTGACACTGATTTACCTGAAAGTCGTTCTTTCTGTTCCATTTTTGCTATTCAGTCTATGAAAGAAAAATTCTATGGAGGCACTGTGGGAGTTCAAATTCGATTCTCAAGAATTATACCAGAAATGAAGGATGTACTAATCCTAAAAGGCTATAGGGTATGATTTGAAAGACATTTCCATTTATGGGGAAATCTCACATTAGGGTTATTTAAAAGCATAGCAGTGTGAGATATGAAGTCAAAGAGTCTCGGAGTCAACTCTGAATCCAAGTACCTCTCTAAACTAATCCAATTTTCCAGCATTCAGATCTTCTGATTTCATGCAATTTCATGTGTTCATCTACATACTTTTTAAATGTTTTGTGAGTATCAACCCTTAAACAGGGTATCTCAGATTCAAATCCTCTTTGGATGAAAACATTCTTCCTTAAGCCCCATCTACATCTTTACGTTATATCTGCATCCACAAGTTACAGACACCTTTGCTTACATTCCTTACAACCTGTTGTACATCGTGGTCCGTTGTCTGTTAAACCATTGTTATGACTCTGGAATGACCACAAGTACACGTACTTAGGGGTTTGAATCTGAGCATAAATTAAGGCTCTGTTTATTTCACGGCAATCTGGAATGAGAGTGCCCTGCCCATATTACGTCATTCCCATATATATATGTTGCTACGCAGGCAAACAAAGTAGTCCTTGTGATATAACACAGTAGGCAATTTGACTCCATCACTTAATGAGATCCTGGCTGATCTTTTAACTGACAGTTTCCTGCACTAACTCTGTATCGCATGTTTTGTTAATATCTGAAAATCGATCAATAGATGAGGATAAGGTAAAGTTACCCATATATCAGACAGGTAATTCTGCATAATCTATTTTTGGTGAGTGATTAGAAAGTGGAACATCCTAACACAAGGACAGGATAGAGGAAGATGAATAAATAAAAGGGGGTGACAAAAATACCAGGTTATCTTTCGGTAGAAATGAAGAGAGTCAGGGGAAGGATTATGTGGAGCTCAAACATAGGTATAAACCAAGTAGGCAGGATGTGCTATAGATTCCATGGCCTAGAAATTGATTGACATCTATAAGGGCATGCAAAACAGGGTGTGCCTTCAAACCAACCTTTAGGGCTAAGGTATGGCGCATCATGGAATAAGTCTTACCTTAGAACATGGAACAAGAAACATCAAAGCGTACAACACAGAAATAGGCCCCTGCCCCCACCACACCTTATCAAGCAAGATGCCAATCTAAACTAATCGCATCTGTCTTCAAAGGTCCAAATTGCTCCATACCCTCCCCATTCATGCGACAATCTAAATGTTTTTAACCATTGTTATCATATCTGCTTCTACCAATTCCCTGGCAGCATCCTCCACCATCTGTGTGAAAATCTAGCTTCATTAATCTCCTTTAAATTCTTGCCATCTCATATTAAACCTATCCCTCTAGTATTTGGCATTTCTACCCTTGGAAAAAAAACTCTGACTCCTTATCTGCCTCTCGTAGCATTGTCCACTTCTTTCAGGTTGTCTCTCAGCCTCTAACGCTATGGCAAAAAAAATTCAAATGTGTCTAACCTCTCTTTATTGCTAATACCCTCCAATCCAGACGTCACCCTGGTGAACCCTTTCTGCACCCTCTCCAAACATTCCACATCTTTACAGCAATGTGTCAACTAGAACTGCACACAATACCTACTCAAAGACTTCTCATTGTCAAGCTCACACATAACGTCATAGTGCCACAGATTTACACAGCATGGAAACAATATGTCATGTCGACCAGTCGGCACCCATCCAGATTATTCCCATCTCCAAAACTTGGCTCAATGCCTTCTCTGCTTAGCCACTGCAAGTGCCCTTCTAAACTGCCTTTAAATGCTTGTAGCCACTTTGCTTGCACATCTCCTTCTGGCAAGAGTACTCCCAACTTTCTGGGTGATAAATTTCTCTTTCAGATTATCTCTAAATCTCTTGCCCATACCTTAAGTTTATGTCCTCTAGGTTATTCACCTCTGACAAGAGTAAAATATTTCTGCAATCTACCCTATTTATACCCCTCATGTTCCCTTTAACTAATTAAGAAGCTCAGTGAAGGCCTGTTGTTGCATGTGATCCTTACCACCTGTGGACTGTGCATGCATAATTCTGGATGGTGGATATGGCAAGCAGGCATGGACTGCACTCCTCCTGATGTCACCATGCATGTCCTGTCTCCTCTCTGTATTAATGTGCTGGATGCACAAAGTAGTCATATGGAAAATTGGAGATAATCGTACTTGCAGTGTTCACAATTTTCCTATGTCATTGATTCTTCTGAAGTGAAATTTAATCATGTAGTATTCCGTAATGTGGCACAACATGATCCAATTTCTAGGTCTGTGTAATTTTCTGTCATTATGGATATATAGAAGGAACTGTAATGCAGAATGTTTAAAGCCAAATCCAGGGTGAGTATGGTGCCCTCGTTCAGATTATTCACAATAGATCAGGCAAATGATCCATGCTTATATCATAACATATTTGAATTCTGTTCAGCTAGGTAGTTGGTCCCCTGTATCTGTTGATCATGTTAGCAAGGCCTCACTCCATTGAAATAAAATATCTTAGCTACATCCAAATTGTGTTGACATAAAACACAGAACAGTACAGGCACTTCAGCCCACAATGTCTGTGCCATACAAGACCAACTGTTATCTGCCAGCGCATAATCCATATCTCTCCATTCCCTGCATTTCCGTATGCCTATCCAAAAGTCTCTTAAATTGCATTTCGTATCATCCTCAACCATCATTTCTGGTAGCACGTTCCAGGCACTCACCACTGTAAAGGAGGCACAGTGCCATAAAGGGCAGCACAGTTGCGCAGCAGTACAGTTGCTGCCTTACAACGCCAGAGCAGTTGTCCCTGCCTCTCATAAGTTATATATATTAATATATCTATTGAGATCACTCAGTCTCCTCCACTCCTGGGAAATAAAACCCAACATATTCAATCTCTCCCCATAATTAAATTCCTCCAATTCAGGCAAGATCGCATAGATTTTCCTATGCATTCTCTCCAGCATAGTCCCATCCTTCCCATAATGCGTCAACCTATTGTCTCTTCTTTCAGCTTTTCTATCATGTTGGAGTTGTAATGTTTAGCCACTATTACACGTATTTGTTCCAATCTAAAGAAGATGAATCAACATATAATGGAGATTCCAATTTAAATCACAGCCACAGCAACCTGCAACAAAATTTCCCTTCACAGTCCAATGAATGTGCAGTTCTTTTGAATGAATTGAACTCCGATTCAGTCAGCCGGAAACCTATTGTTATTGACTTACCTTTGTGTTGCACAAGTTGGTATGACTTTCCACAACTAAATGCTGTTTTTTTATTATTATCTGCATTGGCAAAATACAAATCCTATCCAAGTCCAAGGCTAGCATCAACACAGCATTGCATGATGGTTTGTGACACCAGCTGCCTCCTCTGCAGACCTTATGTTATTCAATTTCCCAAGTAGTGCAATTATGTTGAAAAGGTGCACTCACAGTTTGTGATCAAAAATGGAAGTATATCACCACTGATAAAAGACAACATCACATTGCCCAATTTCACAGCCCAGATGTCTAGTTAGCTCATCTAGGCAAAATCAAATTATGGTAATCAGCAATTAGGATCAAAATTGTATGCTAAATCTAGACTTTTAAACAGGTGTGTCATATTAACACTATACTCATTTATCACCTGTTTCTCTCCTTTGCCAAAGTAACCCAGTTTCTGTATGGGAATTTTAGAGCTCTGCTCCCCAACCTATTAGCTCATGCTAATTAAATATGACAAAGAAATGATATAATCTCTTTACAGATTAAAAATACTGTTCTTGTTGTTAAATGATTTGATACTACATTTTTCTTGGAATAATTGAAAGAAAGGTTAATCCAATCTTTTAAAAAAAAGAGTAATTTTACAATTAATTTCTAACATTCCTGACACATTTGTCAAGACCGTATTTAGTATTTCCAAGATGTGATTATCTTTAAAAACGGATTCACATGCTGTTTTTAAGCTCATTTTCAAACCTTTTGCTTGAGGGATCATAGTACTGCTCATGTATTTTGTTGATATTTCAAAATTTAACTTATTGCACCCCTTTGAAAATAGTTCTTGTTTATTGTGAACTCAGAGCCAACATTGTCAGTTTATGGTTGACTGTTTGATCTCCCTTAACCAGCATGCAAACATGGGATAAATTAATATTAGCAAGGATTCATTAAACTTGTCATTGATTCAAGGGGTCTTATTAAAAAGATGAAAATAAGTTTAATTAAGGCATAGTTGGTTACTTTTGACTGGCTAAGAAACTATTTAGACTGAATGTACAAGTTGGAACAGAACTGAAGCTGGATTTCAGGCGCATTCACCAGCAAACCTCTTTCCTTGGATTGTCTCCCAACTGATTAAAATCTCTATAAACCCAAGACTACATCACATTCAAAGTAAATGCAAAACTCCTGTTGATTTTGTTGAACATCATGAATACTTCCACTGCTTTTCAGCACTGTAATAGAAACAATTTGTGGATAAGATGTTTTTGTAATTATGCTCCCAGAGCTAACCCCCCCTTAGTCTAGTTCAGTAAAACACTGAGTCAAGCACTGGACCACTAAACTTTATTTTATGAAACAATAATGAATTCCCTATACAATACCTAACCACTGCGGCTCCGATCCATGTCTCTGCTTGTTTAAACCCTTCGGCTTCATGCAAGCGGATACCTCCAAGAGGTTACACAGTCCCAAGCACCCTTCCAGAAGATCGACGATGATCCTGTGGGGATTAAATTTTATATGTCATCAGAGCCTGTGGGACAGAACTACATGGGGGTGGCAACCCCTACAATCCAATCACACATTTTGATCACCTTATACAGTAATTGACAGTTCCCCAACCCAATTCCAAAGTGCCCTATTACAATGTTTCTACAGAAGCTTCTGGAAGGAAGTCAGCCAATCAAATAATGCAACATTTTCCCAGGTAGTATAAACAATTCAATCATGGCTTCACACTTCAGCCAATCATCAAACAGCAGCACAAACACCTTGCAACATTATTAACAGTATTTACAACCCCTTTGCAGCTGGCCAATCCTCATCATGCATCTGCAACACCTCTGGACTTCTCTGCAGAGTCCTCATGAATTTCAACAAAGGAAAGGACATCCGGACCTCACCTTATCTGACATCAATCTAGGACCTAGACATTATGGCACCGGCTCGCAGCTTGTAGCTTTACACAGAAAAAGACCAAGCAAGCCTTGCAAGTACAAAGATCCTCCATTTTATAACTCTAATTTGACCAAGATTAACAGTTCTTTGAATCTTCTTCAAGGCGGTGAGTTTGAGATTAACAGGATTAAGACATTTAATTGTAGGGCAGGGAGTAATGGGTATGTTGAACTTTACTGAGGTCGGAGGATGGATGAAAGACCTTTGAATATTGCAGCCGGTAATAAATATATGAATTAGCATTTAGTATAATTTAGTTTTGAGATACAGCATGGAGACAGGCCCTTTTAGTGATCCCCCCACATTAAAACTATCCTACATGCACTAGGGACAATTTACACTTATACCAAGCCAATTAATCTACAAACCTGTATGTCTTTGGAGTGTGGGAGGAAACTGAAGATCTCGGAGAAAACCCATGTGGTCACGGGGAGAACGTAAAAGCTCCGTACAGACAACATCTGTAGTCAGGATCGAATCCGGGTCTCCAGCGCTGCAAGTGCTGTATGGCAGCAATTCTACTGCTATGCCACTGTGCCACCCAATAGAGGCAACCAATAGAGTAACATAGCAGGCGTGAGCGCCATCAAAACCCAAATGCTGCAAAATACAGCATTATCAGGAGTGATGTACTCTTTCGAGGCAGCTGTGATTAAAGTGATTTTTTTTTCATTTTGGACAGACACCATTGGAACAGTGAGCAGCAGCAAAGATGCTTTCAATCATGGGTGAGGAGTGAAAAAAAAGTGTGAGCACAAATCACATGGGATGAGGTGCCATTGGATGATGTGAATTCAATGAATAAAACATATGAAAAAAAGATTTCCTTCCTTTACTAGAAAACCTAAAAAGCAAAATCCAATTCAGGAAAACTCTTCCAATTTCCTTACTCAGAAGAGTGAATACCATTTAAATGATCTCTTACCCCAGCTACTATATCTAATTCAGAACATTCCTATTTCTCTTATAAAACCATTTTTTTAAAGATTAGATTAGATAATAATACCTTTCTTGTGGAATTACAAAACTCATAGGATAAACAAAAATCAGCTCTACAAATCAAAAACTATGGGCGGGCTTGCTCTTCCAAATTTCAGATTATATTACTGGACCTCTGCCATCAAGTCCTTTGGTTTCTTTTTTTTTTGTTTAATTTCTTTTATTAGAAGTAATCAATTTACAATAGTGTAAACAGATTTACAAACATCAACTTAATTCCATATTTTTTCAAATAACCCGTTAAAAGTTATTATCTTCTATTTTTTTGGAGATAAAGATAAGGATAGAGTAGAGCAGTTTTAAATCAATAAGGGAGTGATTAAATAATAATTTGATTATATATAAGAGAAAAAGAAAAAAGAGAAAGGAAAGAAGGTTAACAAAAAGTAAAAAGATATATATATATATAAATGAAAAACAACAAAATATATAGTGTAACTAAAACTATTACAAATGATAATATCAATAAAGACATGCATATTAATCCTAGTATGAAAATAAGTTATTCTCATCAAATTTCAGATTATATTACTGGACCTCTGCCATCAAGTCCTTTGGTTTCTGGCTTGACACCTCAAACATCCCTCTGAATTGGCTAAAAATAGAACAAGAAGATATACTCAATAGGTACCATCCTACTAGCTCCTACTTCATTTGATAAATCATATTATGGATTTAATCCTGTTATACACAATTTGATACATATATGGAAGCAAATCAGAAACCATTTTGAACTTAAACCTATATCTCTCGCTTTGCCCACAGCAAACAACCCCACATTCAAACCATCTATTTTAGATAAGACTTTTTCTACATGGAGTAAATTAGGAATCCACAGTGTCAGAGACCTATATATTGATGGTACATTGGCCACCTTTACACAGCTACGAAAGAAATTTGAACTCCCAAATAGTAACTTCTTCAGATAGTTGCAAATCAGGGATTATATACAAAAGCACCTGTCGGGATTTGAAGTTGAGAGGCAGTCTCAAATAGATGACTGCCGTAAAACATCACCATATAAAGACAGATTGATCCCCTATATGTATGATGTCCTTCTATCAATAACCTCTCCATCCTCTAGCAAGTATAAGATCAATTGGGAAAAAGATATAAATGTGCAAATACCAGATGAAATATGGGAGGAAATCCTCAAACGTATACATAGATGCTCAAGCAATGCTAGACACTGCCTTATACAGTTCAAAATTATACATAGACTTTACTACTCCAAGGCAAAAATACACAGTATATATCCAAATGTTTCTCATACTTGTGATAAATGTCCCTCCTCAGATGCTACTCTTTTTCAAAACTTTGTATCATGCCCTAAACTCACCTCTTTCTGGTCTGATATATTTAATAATATCTCAGACATTCTTAACATCCCATTAAACCCAGAGTCCTTACTAATCATCTTTGGGGGTATTTGAAACATCAAGACAACTCACAACTGCTCAACGCCAATTCCTCTCCCACTGTCTCATTACGGCAAACAAACTACTGCTCATGTCATGGAAAAAAAATAGCTCCCAATCCCAGAATGTGGCTTCATGACTTGACCAGTACATTACATTTAGAAAGAATAAGATATGTTCTAAGGATAGAGTGCACCAATTTAATAAAATCTGGCAACCATTTCTGTCATTTCTTGCACAGAAGAATATTGACACATAACACAAACCTATCTACACTCTAAACTGTCCATTTTAATGACATGAGTAAGGGAGAGAAGTCAAGAGAGTTAGAAGCTTTAGAAACAAGTCTTCACAAATAATTATTGCACTGAACTGCTCCCTATGTACTGTAGTCACCTTCTGCACTTTACTTATGTTTTTATTTATTTTTATTATTTACTCCCCCCCATCATTTATTTATTTATTTATTTATTTATTGGTGTTGTTTTTATAAACATGCCCGTCCATATTGTTTGTATAATACTCAAATGTTCTGTTTTGACATGTTATATTGGAAAAAAAATGAGCATGGATATGGCAACATAATCTGTATGCATTTTACGATAGCACAATAACATTTATTATAAATAAAAATCAAATTTAAAAAATAAATAAATAAATAAATAAATAAATGAGATTTAAACCAATTAACAAATCAAACTGATCACAAACCTGTTGGATCATCGGGTTGCAGTCCACAGTTATCTTTGTGTGCTCATGACTCCAGTGGCAGTTCAGATGGTGAATCTAACTGCTCTAACCAAAATTAGCAAGTGGGCTTTTATGGCACCATTTCTTAAGCCATCTTTGAAACAAGCACCCAACAGCCATAAAGTTTCAAACTCCCACCGACACGTCTTTAAAGATATTAGACAATAGACAATAGGTGCAGAAGTAGGCCATTCGGCCCTTTGAGTCAGCACCGCCATTCACTGTGATCATGGCTGATCATCCACACTCGGTATCCCATTCCTGCCTTTTCCCCATATCCCCTGACTCCACTACCTTTAAGAGCTCCATTCAACTCTCTATAAAAAGCATACAGAGAATTGGCCTCTACTGCCTTCTGAGGCAGTGAATTCCACAAATTCACGACCCTCTGTGTGAAAATGTTTTTCCTCATCTCCGTTCTAAATGGCTTACCCCTTATTCTGTGGCCCCAGGTTCTGGACACCCGCAACATCGGGAAAGGGGGTTCCTGAATCATTTCAGCCTATTTTGAGGCTGTTAAAATCTCATGAAACAAAATAAAATCCACCTCAAAGATTCATTCTCACAAGCACATTATATAAAAAACAGAAGGACCAGAACATTGAAGAGACAGTGTCATTTGCACTTAATGACAACTGGCAACATATCTAATCCACTGAGGTAGGAATGAAGACCAAATTGGAAAAGATGAATGGAAGTATGCAGTGTTACAATTCCTGCTACCACTTTTATGAGCTTTAAGTTTCTTTATTGCACAAAAAGCAAAAATACTACAGAACAATGCAAATTAAAAACAAGCCATTTTGTTAACAAAGCTGCATCAGAATTTTTTTGTGTATGAAGGAACTGCAGGCGCTGGTTTAAACCGAAGATAGACACCAAAAGCTGGAGTAACTCAGCAGGACAGGCAGCATCTCTGGAGAGAAGGAATGGGTGACATTTAGGGTCGAGAAGGTCGAGAAGGACTTCTTTCAGGTCTTGACCCAAAACATCCCCTATTCCATCTCTCCAGAGTTGCTGCCTGTCCCGCAGAATTACTCCAGCATTTTGTGTCTATCTTCACAATTTTTTTCCCTGTTATTAACAAAAACAAAATAATTTACTGAACTCCAGCAAGGTGATAAAATTGAAGTTGGTTTAAACTTGTTCCACCAACTGTTAACAATGCTGGACAACTTCATTATGGTGTCCAATGTCAGGTTGCTCGAGCAAGGTCAGTGAAGCAGCCTGCGACATTGTGGATGCACAAAACTCTCAGATGTTGACGGGTGCATTAGCATCTCTAGATTTAAAAACTGGGGTTTTGGATATTGATTTGTTCTTCAGGTTTGAAATGATGCTGGTACCTTGACTCATCAGAGCATGAATAGATAATATAGATCTGAAATTATCTTTGTTAGGCTTTGGAGGGACGGGTTCTTTTTCAACTCCTACAAAAACAATCCAGATTGCTGATTGTTTAGTAAGGACATCGCCATCTTCCTTCTCTAATCCTTCCATTTATGCAATTGCATTGCCTTGGACACAATTACAGCAGCTGGCATGTGGCCACCCTAAATTGAACTAATTGGACAAGGTGTATATAAATAAAAGATTGTACAGCCTTTGACTCTGATCCGCTGCTCGACTAAAATTGTGGTCCATTTAATATATGCATCTCTTTTTTGTTGCAAATCCTAATCCGCTTGCTAGAGTTTAGAATTTAGTAAAGTGAACCCAGATAAGTGAGTTATAGATGTGTGACTTTGCTGCAGTGCTGTTTTTTAAATTTATCAAATTAGTACCTTCTTCAATTGTATTCCAAATACAACAGGAAAGTTGTGTTTGTCTTCAACCATTTACTTATTTGAAAAGAGACTCAACCTACAAGTAACTCCCAGAGGGATTTATCGCAGCTTTTGTTACTTAGTCAATCGGCTGCAATGCCGGGGCTCCAACTTTTTAAGGGATCTACACAACGTTGCCTATTTCCTTCGCTCCATAGATGCTGCCTCACCCACTGAGTTTCTCCAGCATTTTTGTCTACCTTCTGCAGTTGCAAATGTTGTCAGTCACACAATGGCACAGGGCAGAGCGGCAAGAGGAGAGAGAGAGCCAGTCCACCACGTTATACGCAGGGACCTGATATCTCATGGCAGAGATCCATAACAGGATAGTTTGTGCTATTGGGAATGGGTGGCAAGTGGTGAACTATAGTCATTTCACAGCAGTCATACCTCACATAATACGGAACAGTATAAGAAAGTATATCTGGCTCCTGTTCTATGTTCTGACAAGAGACAGAAGGAAGCCATCTTGGTTGTGAGCATAATAGAGACACAGAAAAGGAAAAAGGCCCTTGGGTCCATTGAGTGTCCGCTAGTCATCAATGACCCATTTATACAAATGCTATAATAAGGTAGAGGCATGAAACGTCGTGCATAAACGGTTTCTTTATTCAGGCATTATAGGTTAGAGACACATGCACGTTTAGTCCTCTTACACAAAGTCATGTTGCTGCTGCGAGGCTGCTGCCTCATGGGCTCGAGCTGGGCACTTGCTGAGGTGGCAGGACACTCACGCCAAGAGAGAAGAGGAAGAGAGAGAGAGAGAGAGAGAGAGGGTTGACCGGGGTTCATTATATATCCTAACACACACCCCTGCACCCCGTGACAACTCCTCCCCACCATTGCCCAGTCACGTGACCCTACGCCCGACTGCTGAGGGTTCGTGCAGCAAGTGGCCCAACCACGGGGTGCCGCCACAGGAGCTCCCCCCCCCTCCCCACCCACGTAGATCAGGTGAGAACCACAAGAGGGAAGCCTTCAGAAGGATAGTGGGATTGCACTGTGAAGTGTACATTATCCACGCTATCAGACCTAATGCAGAACCCGGAGGAGTCCATCTCTCCCGTCTCACAGAAGGTGTAGTGGAGCACCACTTCTCCCCTGTAAGTGAAACGCCATTCTATGTCAATCAGCCGACACACCTCAGCTGCACTGCAGTTACTGGAGCGGGAATCTGCTTCCGTGCAAGCAGATTTATCATTTCAGTTTAATGAGGAATGGGACCTAAAACATTAACCTAATGACCCTTTCCATTGATGCTGCCTGACCTGCTGAGGGATTTGTCCATTTTCTCCAGAGAATGGCCAAGGCCTGATGCTCAGATGTCAATAATGAATGTGTAGTCATAATGGCAAACCCATCAAGACAACATCCGTAACTAGAGCCTTATTCAGTACAATTATCTCCTTTCATTGATTCAACAGGTTTATTCAGAGGGGAATCTCATTGGAACATTCAATATTCATAAGTGGCTTGAAAAATTCATAAGTGGCTTGACTTCCCCAGGCTGGAGTTTGTAGAACCGAAGGTCACAGTATCAAAATCCATCATCTCACTGAATCATGAATGGTGTTGAGGCATGAGAGGTTATGGCCTGCTCCTGCTTCTATTCCTTCCATCATTTCCAATACCTAAGTTGGTGAACAATATTCCTGATACAAAACATGAAGATTTCAGAGCTAAGCTTGCCTCCAAAATTAATTGAGCTGATCATGATATTGAAGGTGGGTATTCTTCAATTCACAGGAGCAGCATTACTTGTTATGCTTCAGAGAACTAACATCTTACAAATCTCACGTGGGAGATTTTCTTCGGATATACAGCCCTTAAACTAGATGATTACGCTGAACTTTGATTGATCGGTGATTGAAATACAAGGCAACTTTTTGGAATGAGAGTGATATCAAAGGCAGGCATAGTTGGCCCAGGTTGATGTGAAGGGAGACTATTGAATGGCCATCTCAGAGGGAACATAAAGGAATGGGATAACGTTGAGGCAAGAAAATTATTCAGTACTTTCCTGTTATGTTTAGATATACTCTCGGATGTTTTGCAGTGTGATTTTGCTTCCATTGACACGCCAAACAGCAGACAAGACAAGCCTTGCATTGAGCTAATGAGCATTTCTGCAATGTACATAATTTTTCAGGTGTGTGTGCCTGTCTGTTCTGCTAGACAAGAATGGAAGTAGACTGGTCTCCTTGAGATGGGACCATGAGATTCTGTCAGATACAAAACATTGACTGTTATAATGTTTGTGGTGATTAAATCAACTTGGGCAAATCAGATTCAATTTTCAATTTTAATTGTCATTGTCAGTGTACAGTACAGAGACAACGAAATGTCCTATGAGCTTGTGGTACCGCATTGTACTTTGTACATTTTGAGACTGACAGACCATTAGATGGACCTAGGCAACAATGAAAGGCAATTAGATTGTCCTATAAATTGGTGCCATTCTATTTTCCACTGCTCTTGCTCTGGGGTCTTTAAACTTGCCTATTTTTCTTCCTTCTCCTCCTCCTTTAATTCTTCTTTCTTCCTGTGGTTGCTGCCCTCCTCTCCTCTTCCCGCTGGACGCTCTCTGGCAAGGCATCTGTCTGCTAAATTATGCAGCAAGCAGCAAGTGATGATGGGGAAAAGACTCTGTGAATTGTGGAGGATACAGATAGCAAAGCCACATTTGTAGAGAGTCAGTAGTCTCCTTGTGCTGCTGCAGCTTTCATTAATGCAGCACTCGGCAACACTGCTGGAGAACACCTGGAACAGAGGGCTGAGGGAATTGCCCTTATTCCTCAGCTTCTTTCCACTGAAGTAGAGCAGCCTCTGCAAAATGTTAGGCAGCTGTGACTGACATGGAATGAAAATGTTATGTGAGTTCCCAGGATACATCGTGTTAAACTACTTCTACATCTGAACCATTGTAATTCATGGTAGAACATCTTTGAACTCCTATGCCAATCAATTTTAGTTTTGAAACTTCCAATGGCTGAGCCTTTAGCAATTTATCGGTAGAAAGATTACAGAATTCCCCTGCCTTTTATCTGAGGACATGGGCCTGACCTCAGCCCTAATCCTGTACAAGTTTGAAACAAATGCTCCTGTGAGGACAACCATTTTGTGTTCATAGCTAATTAGCTTGATGTAAAACGGCACGTGGCCATAAAGTTATGAATGTCTCTTCACCACAGGATCAAGTGATTCACAAGCATATCCATTCGGTCAATAACCCAACTCAAATGAAGTCTCATTTTAATGAAATGATTCACAGAATGAAAATTAGAAAAATCAAAACTCAGAGATAATAACAAAGCTGGAAGGATTTTCTAAACTGCAGTAGAATTTGTGGAAGTGAGAAATGCAGATGTTAGCATAATGACTGCAAAGGGTGACATTGTATTAAAACCACGTTACAAGGCTGAATAAGAATGGAACCTTGACCCTATTACTTATTGACTGTTGTGAGAAGAAGAGTGGTTGTAACCTTATACTCCATGAAGACGAAGGACAACTAGTCCAGCAATGTCCACACCTTCTGCGGGGTTTGTAGTTATGCTGTGCCATTCACTTTATTCAAAAATCAGATAGACTTTGTGAACAACTTTCACTTATTGTACAAGGCTTTTACAATGTGTTCAAAGGATTGCATAGAATTTATAAATAGAGCAGAATAGTTATCACTCAAAGGTCCTTTCATGTGACAAACTCCTGAGGAAGCAGAAAGGTAAACTCGACAAAAAAAAATCTGCCTGTGTGAGTGTGCTGTGAAATATCAATTCCTAGCATTTCATCTTTGTCCTTACCTCACTCACACATAATTAGCACCGGAATTCCAGGAACTGCTTCTACCATGCAGAATGTTAAACCTTGTGCCTCAGATTAATCTATCCCAGAACGAAATCATCTGTCTGATATGTGTTTAAGAAAAAAATAATATATGTTCATGAGGCCAACACCCAAAGATGTTTCAACATTTTTGGCAAATAAAGTGGGAGTTTGAAGACCTAATGGAATTGAATTGTTTAAACAGTGAAATGGTCGATGTATTGACATTTTAGCCATTTTTGGTCAAAGTGAAGCAATCAGACGGATCTAACAAAAGGCCACACATGGAGCCATGTAGAACAAAAGCTGTCAGTTCCGAAATTCAACAAGGGATAAGCAACAAGACAGAGGTCAATGAAGGGGTGAAGGAAAATGAGAATCTACTATAATCAAGTCCAGTAGGGATTAGCTTTTGTAAAGCCTTTGTTTTTTAAAATCTAAACAACATCAATCAAAATTCCCTCTCTTTTGACAAATGGACCAATTTGGTGAGGGTAAAAAAAAAATCAGAAACTAAAATAAAGAAATCATTTGGGAGTTAATACTACCTCATTTCTAACTTTTCTGAAATGTTCTGACTTTCTTTGGAAACTGCGAAATGGTTCAACAACATAATACAGCAATCAAATCTTATCAAATATGTCAGGCAATATTTTAGAACTAATTCTTGTCACATGCAATTTGGCTTCTTTCTACCATGTCTTGCTGCAAACATTAACCAGCTGAGGAAGGTAATGGGTTGTTTGAATGAGCTGTTGATTTAAGCTGTTGTCACAAGTGCAATTCAGTACCGGGTAGATTCTTAAAATGTTTGATAGCAATTAAAATATAAGTTAATTGGTCCAGTGTAATCCATTGATTGGATCCTAATTATTATACAGTGTGTTGTTTCCAAACCTTAGCTTCAAATAAATAAAAAAGTAATTTATAAATAGTTTCACATGTCAAAGATCTTTACATCCAGTAATTTGAAATTACTATGGATGTCGACAAAAGCAAAGGCTGCACAGAGCAAATATCCAAGAAATGGGTTCCATCTGAACAACCAATTAATTTTGTTTTGTTCATTTATGGAATATGAGTGCACCTTTTGAGGCAAACATCAATTGCCCTTCCCTAATTTTGCTTAAGCAGGTGATGGCAAGTTTTAGAGTTTAGAGAAACAGGATGGAAACAGGCCCTTTGGCCCACTGATTCCATGCCAACCATCGATCACCTGCACACTAGTCTATATTGAACCCTAGGGACAATTTACAAAAGCCAATTACCGACAAACCCGTACGTCTTTGGAATGTGGAGCAAACATAAACACTTGGAGAAAGTCCATGCGGTCACAGGGAGAATGTACAAAATCCATACGGACAGCACCCATAGTCAGAATTGAACCCGGATCTCTGGCAAGGCAGCAACTCTACTGCTGCGGCACTGTGCTGCCTTAAGAAATGCCTTCCTGAACTGCTACAGTCCTTGTAGTGAAGAAACTCCCACAATCTTCTCATTCCTCACAATCTTCTCAGCCTGTGGATAGGTTTTGCAAAGGTAGTAGATGAACCAACAACTACAGTGTACCCAACCTTTAATCTGTTCTTTTGGTTGCAGTATTATGTGACAGTATTTCTGAACAACAATTACCTTACCCCCACTCCCCTAGGACAACAATGGTAATGCCATTGATTATCAAAGTTCTACGGTTAGATTTTCATATACTATATCTCATGTTGAAGGTGTTCAGTGCCTGGCATTTGTATGATATGAATAATCCCTGACATTTATTACTCTAGCTATTAGCTTTTAGCTCTAGCTTTTAGCTAGCTATCGCTAGCTCTTGCTGTATGCAAACATGAATTGCTTCATTTTCAGAAGACTTGTGGGAGCAATTGAACAGGGTACAAATATTAGTGAATAATCCCAATTCTCATGGAAGGAGGGTAATCGACAAAGCAGCTGAAGATGGATAGACTACACCACTGCTCTGAGGAACCTCTGCAATGATTATCAATAAATTCACCAACTTCCAATGCGTGAAGTATGACTCCAGCCACTGGCTTCAGTTTAGTTAGGAATTCCTTCTCGATGCCAATCAGTTAAAGTTGAATGAAAGGGATTTTAAAAGGTGAAACTTACTTTGAATAATATCATGGAAGCATTTGGAGCCATCTGAGTCAGTACAAAATGCAGAAATTACTGTACCTTACTTTCAAGCTATCAAGAATCTCTTTCAAAGGACAGCATCTATGTCCTTGCATCCATGCATTTAATAATCAACAAGATTTTGATCTGGATTATGTGCATAAATATCCAAAAGGTGCCTTCCATATCCGAAACAGGAATGTTCCCAATGGAACAGCTGCCACTGGGAAAACGGCACAAAATGTCATTGCTATTTTAAAGTTCAGCCTAATAATGAAGAGGTTGGAAATAAAAACGTCTGTCTGTCTGTCTGTCTGTCTGTCTGTCTGTCTGTCTGTCTGTCTGTCTGTCTGTCTGTCTGTCTGTCTGTCTGTCTGTCTGTCTCTAAAACTCTGATCTTGTTATCTTCCAGTTTGGCAGTCTTTCTACATGCGTAACACAGTTTGCGATAGCACTGCGATTTTTCGCCAATTCACTCACCGTTCTCCTGCACTGCGATTGCACCAAGTTTTGTTCCGGTCGGTTGAATGTCGTAAAAGTTAGCGAGGTTTAAAAATCTTTAAAACCGCGTGTACGCAGATCGATCTCTTCTCCTGCCAGTCAGCACCGCGTGGATTAGTCTCTTCCCCTGTCACTTCCCGGGACGGTCCACCCCTTCCTGCCCTATTGCGTCTTTACTGGAGTGAGGGTGGCCAGCGGAGGTTTCCAACCGGACTTTCGGAGGGACCCGAAGCAGCCTCAAGCAGTTCAGCCCCGCCCCAAGCAGCAGCCCCGCCCCAAGCAGCCCGGAAAGTGGAAACTCTGATCCCGGCAGAGGAGAAAGACTAGCAACCAGCGCCTGCTGTGAGTCACCTTCGCACTGCCAATTCCAGCCATGACCCCTCTGGTCCCCTCTACTCCTCCCTCCCTCCCCCGTGATGCCCCCTCTCCCCCATGGCTCTTCCCCCCTCTTTTCTCCAAGCTCACTGCCCCCTCCCCCACAACCCCCCCTCCCCCACATCCACCCCCTCCCTCACAAACCCACATCCCCCATAACCCCCACAACACCCACCCACCACATCACCCCACTGCCACAACCCCCCACCCCCACAACTCCCCTCCCCCACAACCCCCTCGCCCCCATTATCCCCACAACACCTTCCCCACCACATCACCCCGCTGCCACAACCCCCCCACCCCCACAACCCCCCACCCCCGTAACCCCCACATCACCCCACCGCCACAACACCTCTCCACCCCTGCCATCGGAACCCCCCTCCCCCCCCACAAATTCCCCTGCCCCAGAACATTCCCTGCTCTCAGACCCCCCCTGCCCCCAGAACCGCCCATCCCCACGACCCCTCCCCGCCCCACGACCCCGCCCGCACACCCCCCACCGCCCACACATGGCCCCCCCCACACACACACCTCCCCCCACCCACACAAATCCCTCTCCAACACACACCTTCCCCCACATAGCCCTTCCCCCACACACCCCCATCCCACATCCCTCCTCTCACCCCTCCCACACCCCTCCCGCCCACATACACACCTCCCCCCACCCCCCCTCCCCCACACCACCTTCCCCCACACCCCTCCTCCCCACACCAGTTTCTTCCCCCTCCTACACCTCCCCATCCACACACACCACTCCTCCCCTCCTATCCCACAACCCCCCGCCACACACTCCACTTTCCTCCCCCCCACTCCTGCTCCCTCCCACACATGAAGAGGAGGGGAGGGAGTGTTCGGAGAGGAGGGGAATTGAGCCATGCCCGCGCAATTAGGGGTTATGGGTGAGTGGTTATATACTGCGTTTGGGGAATGGGTTGTGTTGGGGGAAAGGGTGAGTGGTGGACTATTACGTTGGGGAATGGGTTGCGTTGGGGGAACGGGTAAGTGGTGGAATATTGCGTTGGGGAATGGGTTACGTTGGGGGACCAGGCCTCCTGTGTGACTGGGACCAAACGGGTCTCACTTAGTCTAGTAAAATAATTAAGCTTGTTCTCAATAATATGAAGAAAATTAAAAAATATATATCCTTGGAATGCTCGGTTTAATGAATACAGAAAATGGGTGCATTCGATTGACAATGTGTAATTAAGTTTGAGCATAAGTTAAACATGGCTACAGTGTTGGCAGTGCTTGAATAATGCAATAATTTTGTTTTATGTTGATGGAAACATAATTAATATTCTATCAATTTTTGTTGGGATTCTGTTTAAAAATAGTATTGAAACTTCAATTAAGTGCTTGTCAGAAATCGATGGAGTTGTGTTTTCTCTGTTAAATAGCTGACTGGCAGAGACCCCTTTTGACGTGTAGTGTTGCCTGCCACAGGCTAGGAGCTTTGAGTGCCAACTTATCTCTCTATTCACTGCGGCTCTAATTCTGGGTAATGTCAGTGACTACAGGCTAATCCAGCATTCAGGTCGATCTGATTGTGGAAGGATGGTAAGGGAAATGGACGTTTGGTAAAGGATATCAAGAACAATATTATTTTTGTGAAAGCCAAAGGAATCATGGTGGCACAGTCCCTCTACAGAAATAGCAAAACTCAAAGAGAGATGGGCAGTGTGGCTATTAACAGAAGACTTCATCTGTTTTATTTACACATGTGGATCTTTTGTTGATGTTAGTGGTGTTTTGGAGCAGAAAGGGGAAAGGTGGTGCTTTTGGCCTTGAACACTTGTTGTGGTTCACTTATACTGAGCCACAATCTAGTCCATGGCTTAAGGTACATTTGACAAAGAGCAATTACAGTAGAACAAAAAATGATCATAGTCCACAACATATGGCAGAGAAGGTTGTATCTCATGATCACAGGTTGTCAAGTTTGTGTTGCACAGTGCTCCATGATAACAATTCTGCAATTATATTTTTGTCTTGAATCTCCGTGGCACAGGCTTCTTTAAGTTGAATAATGAGTTAGAGCCGTGTACAGGAGGAAGAGAGGTAGTTGGCAACTTTGCCGCCAATTTTAAAGAGTTTGAATGAATGGAGCAGGTGGTGAGAGTGGAAATGATTGAGGGATGCGGGAGGAGAATAATTAGAATAACCAATGATGCACAGAATAAAGGAAACACAAATGGAATAAATCCTATCCAACTGGAAAAATGTTCTTGTGGCTTGGAATAAAATTAACAGCCACCCAAAAGATGCAGCATGGCACCTTCAAGAAACAAGCTATCCCAAAAAATTGGAAAGGAACAAGAGGAGTAGAATCATAATTTGGTAATTGTAGGAGACTTGATTAGAAGAACAGGTCAGTTTCTAAAGTGGTATTGAGGGCAACACATGACATATTGCCCGGCAGACACCAGGATGAGGGACATCACAGTCCAATTTAAAAGGATATTACAGATGGAGTGGTCGTAATGAGTCAATGCTTTACAAGAAGGGAATTAAAACATAACATTAAGCATTAGATCATGTCTGGTGAGTACCTGGAACTAGTTGCTACATTAAAGTACCAGAACTTCAACAGAATGGAAATGGGCTGTTTAATCTCCCACTCCATGCTGACCATCAAGTACCCATCAACAGGAATCACATCTCTACTAACTCCCACCAACTCAATTGTCCTACCACCCATCTACACCAGGGCAATTTATCATGTCCATTAACCAGCATATCTTTCACATGTGGGAAGAAACTAGTCCAGTTAAGGGGGAGAATGTGCAAACTCTACATGGACCATACCCAAAGTTAGGATTGACCCCGGATCCCAGGAACAATAAAGCTTTGCGCAACTGTTCTGCTGGGTTACAAACTGTAAATTAATGTAAGAGCCACAGGCAAACTGAAATTAAAGGTAAATAGATTTGTGAGGTTTAAGAGGTGCAAAGGTGTCCTGTAGTTTTAAATAGAAATGCATGTCTCTATTTCACGGAGTAATGCCATTGGAATAGGCTGCAACTGAATTAGGAGGGCATTAGAGTCAAGAGTAAGGATAATTAGTAAAACCTTTGTAAATTAATAGGTAAGCAGATCTGTATCCCAGGTGATCTAACTTTCCAGACCAGTCTACTGGTACCTTGTCAAATCATGAGGGACCGAGAAAAGATGAATAGCTTCATGGGCCTTTCCCACTTGGGTGACTTTTTTGGTGACTGCCAAACAACATGTTGAAAATTCAGCGGCGATCAGAAAGATGCTACGACTATTTGGGTGACTGAGGAGACTAGTCACGATCATACAGGCGACACCCTGGTGACATGTCGCGGGGTGAAGCTTGTATAGTCGTGAGTAGTCGCCCAAAGAGTTGTACCTTGTTCTGGTCGCCGCTGGATTTTCAACATGTTGAACATTTTCGGTGACCTGCTGCGACTATGATGGGTGCCGGCAAGTCGCCGAAAATGTCGCCTAAGTGGGACAGGCCCATCAGCCTTTTCATCAGGTTAGGGGAGACTATAACTAGAGGTCAATTGTTTAAGATGAGAGGGGAAGGATTTATAAGGGACCAGAAACTACAACATTTTCACACAGAGTGTGATGAATGTATGGAACATACTGCCAGAGGATGTGGTTGAGGTGGCCACCATTATTACATTTAAAAGGCACATCTACATGGATAGGCAAGGCAAGAGATAAGCTCAGATAGGCAGCTTAGACAGTGGACAAGTGAGGTTGAATGGCGTATTTCTGTGCTGTACCGCTCTGATTCTATGACTATCTACTTATACATTTAAATTTATGCTTGTGCTAATGGATTCATAATATACTGAACTGTGGGTCAGTAGATGTCAACAAAGATGGAAAACATGATACAGAATAACATAAAGAATTCAGGATCAAATTGTTTCCTAGGGTTTCAATTTATTAATGAATATTTAGATGACTTTGGTTAACATCCTAATGATGCATAGATTTTGTTCTAATTGCAATAGTAATATGATTGAGTGAAATACAATGCTTAAAAGAGAAAATCACAATACTGCAACTAAAATTGTAAGATAAGCTGACCTAGTAAAATGAGGAAATCTAATGATGGGTAAAATGATGGATAGTCAGAGGGAGATGTTCAAAAAAGAACTCAATGTAATAGAAAACTAGTTAGTGCCACAAAAGGGCAAGAGCTTTATTTGCCAAGAAAAACAACCTAGGTTGACTAAAGAGGTAGGAAATTGCATCAAAGTAAGTCAAATAGCTGATGAAAAGGCAAAGAATTGCACAGATCACGGTGACTGGGAAAGGTGCAAAGAAAAACAAAAGGAGACAAACAGATAAGCAGCACTACAGAAAATAAGCATGAAAAGAAACTGTAAATTACATCAAAATCACCATAGAAATATCTTAATAGCTTTGCAGGTTCACAAGGCCATTTACTTACTCCTGCTGCTATTTCTTACATTGAGCACCTTTATTCTTTTCACTGCTTTTACTCAGCTTGCGATAATTTTGATAATTTCTTTCTTGACTGTACTTCATTTAATTGTGATAACCAGCATTCTATAATTACATTAAGGAAGAAATTGTGTCAAAGATAATACAGAAAACTGACAATTTTACATTGCAAATGAAGGTAGACACAAAATGCTGGAGTAACACAGCGGGACAGGCAGCATTTCTGGAGAGCATGAATGGGTGACGTTTCGGGTCGAGACCCTTCTTCATATTGATGTCAGGAGAGTGGGCGGGACAAAGATAGAATGTAGTCGGAGACAGTAAGACTGGTGGGAGAACTGGGAATGGGGAGGCGATGGATAGAAAGGGAAAGCAAGGACTATTTGAAGTTTGTCCCTTCCCACCCAAACCATGCCCTCTGCAGATTATTTCCCGTGCAACTGCAGGAGATGCAACACCTGTTCATTTACCTCCCCCCTCGACTCATAGAAACATAGAAAATAGGTGCAGGAGTAGGCCATTCTGCCCCTCGAGCCAGTACTGCCATTCAATATGATCATGGCGGATCATCCAAAATCAGTACTCTACTCTGGCCTTCTACCCATATCCCTTGATTCCCTTAGCCCTAAGACCTAAATCTAACTCTCTCTTGAAAACATCCAGTGAGTTGGCCTCCACTGCCATCTGTGACAGAGAATTCCACAGATTCACAACTCCGTGAGTGAAAAGGTTTTTCCTCATCTCACTCCTAAATGGCCTAAGCCTAATTTGGCTCACCCCTGGTTCTGGACTCCCCCAACATCAGGTACATTTCTTCCTGCATCTACCCTGTCCAATCCTCTAAGAATTTTTATATGATTCTTTAAGATGCCCTCTCATCCTTCTAAATTCCAGCGAATACAAGTTCAGTCAACCCATTCTTTCAACATCCGTCAATCCCACCATCCCGGGAATTAAGCTGGTGAACCTATGCTGCACACCCTTAACAGTAATAATGTCCTTCCTTAAATTAGGAGACCAGAATTGCTCACAATACTCCAGATGTGGTCTCACCAGGGCCCTGTTCAACTGCAGTTGGATCTCCTTGCTCTTAAACTCAAATCCTCTCGCAAAGAAGGCCAACGTGCCATTGGCATTCTTCACTGCCTGTTGTACCTGCATGCTTCAGTGACTGATGTACAAGCACACCCAGATCTCATTGCACCTCCCCTTCTCCTAATCTGACACCATTCAGATAATAATCTGCCTTCCTGTTCTTGCCCCCAAAGTGGATAATCTCACATTTATCCACATTATGTCCCTTCCCAACCAAACGAGAACTGGGAAATGCCTTGCAGTTGCTTGCCTTGCTTCTGCCCACTCACCCAACCTAACCAAGTCACCCTGCAGCCTCATAGCATCCTCTTCACAGCTCACACTGCCACCCAGCTTTGTGTCATCCACAAATTTGGAGATGTTATATTTGATTCCCTTGTCTAAATTGTTAATATATATTGTAAACAACTGGGATCCCAGCACTGAGCCTTGCAGCACCCCTAGTCACTGCCTGCCTGCCATTCTGAAAAGGACCCATTAAATCCTACTCTCTGCTTCCTGTCTGCCAAGCTGTTCTCTATCCATGCCAATACCCTACCCCCAATACCATGTGCACTAATTTTGCACACTAATATTTTGTGTGGGACCTTGTCAACAGCTTGTTGAAAATCCAGGTACACCACATCCACTGGCTCTCCCTTATCCATTCTACATGGTGCATCCTTAAAAAATTGGAAAAGATTAGTCAAGTATGATTTCCCCTTCATAAATCCATGCTGACATTGACAGATCCTGTCACTGCTTTCCAAATGTGCTGCTATAACATCTTTAATAATCGACTCCAGCATCTTCCCCACTACCGATGTAAGGCTAACTGGTCTATAATTCCCTATTTTCTCTCTCCCTCCTTTCCAAAAAATGGGTTTAACATTGGCTACCCTCCAGTCCACAGGAACTGATCCAGGTTCAAGAGAACATTGGAAAATGATCACCAATGCATCCAGGATTTCTAGGGCTACATCCTTGAGTACTCTGGGATGCAGACCATTAGGTCCTGGGGATTTATTTGCCTTCAGTCCCAACAGTTTACCTAACACTATTTTCTGACTAATGTGGATTCCCTTCGGTTCCTCCCTCCCACTAGGTCCAGGCAATTGTTCGTGTCTTCCTTAGTGAAGACAGAAGCAAAGTACTCGTTTAACTGTTCTGCCATTTCCTTGTTTCCCATTTTAAATTCACCTATCTCTGACTGTAAGGGACCTACATTCATCTTCACTAATCTTTTCCTTTTTTACATACCTATAGAAACGTTGACAATTTTTATGTTTCTCGCAAGCTTTCTTTCCCAATCTTAATTAACCCCTTTGTCCTCCTCTGTTGAGTTCTAAATTTTTCCCAGTTCTCTGGTTTGCCACTCCATCCAAGGACCCCAACAGTCTTTTCAGGTGAGGCAGAGATTCACTTGCACCTCCTTCATCCTCATCTACTATATCCGCTGTTCCAGGTGTCAACGCATGTATATCGGCCGTTTCAGGTGTCAACTCCTGTATATTGGTGACATCAAGCACAGGCTCGGCGATCATTTCGCTGAACATCTCCACTCAGACCGCCTTAACCTACCTGATCTCCCGGTTACTCAACACTTTAACTCCCCCTCCCATTTCCAATCTGACCTTTCTGTCCTGGGCCTCCTGTCACTGTCAGAGCGAGGACCAGCGCAAATTGGAGGAACTGCAGCTAATATTGTGCTTGGGTAGGTTACACCCCAGTGGTATGAACATTGACTTCTCTAACTGCAAATAGCCCTTGCTTTCCTTCTCCCTCCCCATTCCCAGTTCTCCAACCAGCCTTACTGTCTCCAACTACATTCTATCTCTGTCCCGCCCACTCCCCTGACATCAGTCTGAGGAAGGGTCTCAATCAGAGATGCTGCCTGTCCCGTTGAGTTACTCCAGCATTTTGTGTCTATCTTTAATAATGATATGGATGAGGATGAATGTCGGATCTAAGTAATTATTTTAATGCATTATACACAACGGATGAAGTGGATAAATAGTGGATCTTTCATAATCCTTTCATTTGAACAGGATGGGGACCAATATCCTTGCAGGGAGGTTCACTGGTGCTAATTGGAACGATTTAAAGTGGAGAGGCAGAAGAATGGGAACCAGAGGATTAAGTCAGAAATTGGAAGAAGTGATGGGGAAGTAGAGATTATGATCAGAAGGTCTCAAAGCAAGGACAGGCGGGGAGAGGTGAAAGAATATGGTGATGCAAATGGGCGATTTAAGATGCAAAGTAGAGAGAATCCAGAAATTAAGGTGGTGGAGCGGTAGAGTTGCTGCCTTACAACACCAGAGACCAATTTTGACTACTGTTGTACAAAGTTTGTACGTTCTCTCTGTGACCTGCATGGGTTTTCCCCTGGAGCTCTGGTTTCCTCCCACATTTCAAAGATGTACAGGTTTGTAGGTTAATTGGCTTGGTATAATTGTAAATTGGTCCTAGTGTGTGGTATGGCGTTAGTCTGCGGGGATCGCTGGTCAGCACAGACTCGGTGGACCGAAGGGCATGTTTGGTGTTGTATCTGTAAACTGAACTAATTATTGGCCAATGAGACACATGTCAGTGGGAGGGAAACTATTGGAGTGGATTTTACTCTCATTTGGAAGAGAATGGGTTAATTAGGGACAGTAAGCATAGCTTTGTACATGGCAAGTCGTGTCTTACTAACTTGATTGAGTTTTTTGATGAGGTGCCAAAGGATTTCAATGAGGGTAAGGCGGTGGATGTTGTCTGCATGGATTTTAGTAAGGCAGTTGATAAAGACCCCCATGGAAGGCTGATCCAGAGGATTACGATACATGAGATTAATTGTGGCTTGGATTCAAAACTGGCTTACAAAGAGAGGACAGAGTGTTGTGGTGGAAGGACAATACTCACTCTAGAGGTCTTTGTTCATTGGAATACCAAAGGGCTCCGTGCTGGGGACACTCTTGTGCTATACATATAAATTACTTGGACATAAATGTTGATGGGTAGTTATTAAGTTCGCAGATGACGACAAGGTAGCTGGGGACGCAGACTGTGAGAAAAGTTGTCAAAATGTAGAGTGGAATATAGATCATCTACTGTACTGGACGAAGAAATGGCAGATGGAGGTTAATAAAAACAAGTGTGAGGTATTGTACTTTGGGAGGTCAAAAATACGGGGAAAATATATAATTAATAGCATGACCCTTAACGGTATTGCTATACACAGGGATCTTGAGGTCCAAGACCATAACTCCCTGAAAGTGGTAACACAAGTAGATTAAGTGATAAAGTAGGTATATGGTATGCTTGCTTTCATAGGTCAGGCCATTGTGTATAAGAGTCAGGAAGTCACGATGTAGGTTTATATGCCTCATGGGGAGTTTTATGTGCAATTCTAGTCACCTGTTCACAAAAAGGCTTTGCAAAGGGTGCAGAGGATATTTGCATGGATATGATGCATGGATTATGGGGAATTAGCTACAGAGAGCAGTTGGACAGTTTTGGAATGTTTTCTCTGAAACACTGGAGTGGTGGGAAAACGTAATAGAAGTATATACAATTATGAGAGGCATAGATAGGGTAGTCAGAATCTTTTTCCCAATACTAGAGGGCATACATTTAAGGTGAAAGGGCCAAAGTTTAAGGGAGACTAGACTGTGGTTGCGGGGGGGTGTGTGGCAGAGAAGGGGGGAGGGGGGGCGAGAGAAAGGGGGAGGGGGAAACAGAGGGGGTGAGGCCTGGGTCGAGCCGGAGAGGGGGGGGGGGGACGCCTGGGCCAAGCCGAGTGGGAGAGAGAGGGAGGGGGGAGGCTTGGACAGATGTGCGTGACAAGTTTTTTTTACATATTGAATGGTGAATGCCCGCAACACACGGTGGTTGAAGCAGATATGTTCATGGCATTTAAATGACTTTGGGATAGGCATATGAATATGCAGGGAATGGAGGGATATGGGTTATGGGCAGGTACATAAGTGATGGTATAGACATCATGTTCGGCATAGACATTGTGGGCCGAAGGGCTTATTCTTTTGCTGTACTGTTCTATGTTCCATGTGCTATACTAAAAAAAAATGAAAACTAGGTGGTGGAAAGAGAGGTGGTGCAATTCGCGTGCCAAGGAGACGTAAGTGGGACAGGCCGTTTACTCTGAAGTCTTATGGTCACATGATCTCCGAGCCTTTTGGTTCCCAGAAGATTTGGCCACCAGCTGAAACAGCAGTTGCCATTCAGCCTTGCCTTCAATTATGTTGCAAAATGCTATGGGAGCCTAGTTCACACATGAAAGTCTCCCTCCGCCAGAATCCATTACCATTTTTTGTCCCCCGGAAGTTGGCCTCTCCACTGATGTAATAATTTGACAAAAAAATTTACCACAATTTAAGAGTGCCCACCATCCTTTTCCTGCATAAAATACCAAATACTGCAATGGTTCTTTTTATTGTATTCACATAGATTGGTAAAGCGGACCATCAAAAGTGAGCAGTCTGTGTTGATAGACTGGATATATATCTTTGACATGTTTTTGATTACCCAGACAAATAGAAATTTCTCGGGTTTAGTCATTTGGATTCCATTCAGCTTCACACAAGACCAAGTGGCTGGGATCACAAACTTAATGGTTTTGAATTCAATCTATTTACTCTGTTCTTTGGCATTGTACATCAGTGTTTCAACACATTGCTAGAGCTCCAAGCTATTGATTCTCACTTAGACATGTGCGGACTGATTCCAACGTTAGCTACAAGTATTGGTGAATAATCTCATCCATAGAGTAGTCTACGCATCTTCAATCCTAGATTATCCTAAACATCTTATTGAGTTCATCTCTGGAGTAGTCAATGCAACATATATTAGTTCATCATTGCAGTATTTATATCCTGAATATTTAAATCATTTCTGCAAATATGCTATATATGTAATTGAGATTTGTAATATCCTACACATTTTAATAAATACTAGATCAAGTGGCGCCCCATTCCCTCAAAGCAATATTTCACCACTCACCTGTTCTTCCAACGCAACCTGTTTCCACCACCCACCTGTTCCCCCAACACAACCTGTTCCCCCAATGCAATATAACACCACTCACCCATAGTCCTCAACTGCACAGGCACAGCTCATTTCCCCTCATCCCCCAACACTGCCTCCCCCTTCACCCGCCCTCTTCTGTTCTGTTTCCTCCTCCCCTCCTCCACTCCCTCCCTCACCTCTCCCTCCGTCTCCTTTCCCCTACCCTCAGTCACTCCCTCCCTCCCTCCACAACCCCTCTCTCCTCCCTACCCCCTCTTCTCCCTCTATCTCCCTGCACCCCCACTCCTCACCTCTCCCCTATCTCACTCCCCCACTAAACACAATGTTTAAATAACATTTCTCATCCTCCTCTACCCAACTCCCTCCCTCTCCTTATAACAATGTAACAAATCTCACATTGCACTGGATGGAACACTGTTGATGGGCAGTTTATGTAAATGTGATCCCATTGTGATGTCATACGCTGCTAACTGCCAGTGGAACGCTGCTGAGGAGCAGTTTATGTAAATGGTAATCCCATTGTATTGTCACAGGTGTCACTGCAACTTCAAGTGATTTTTCTCAAAGTGGGGTTTTGTAAAGTTGAAAATGTGTATCACTTGTAAAATATAACACCAATCTGAATGAAACTTGATGAAAACACACGATAGGACAATTGTGAGGTGGCACAAATATTTTTCGAGCGCTATTGTGTACCATTTTGGCATAGTTCCGGGAGCACATGGGCACACATGTAGAATCACAAACAAGATGAGAGTTTTAGCAATATATACTAGACTAAGTGGGACCTCTTGGGTCCCTGCCACATGGGAGGCCTGGTCCCCAACGCAATATTTGACCATTCATCCATTCCACCAATGCAACCCATTCCCCGAATGTAATATTCAACCACTCATGCATTGCCCCCAACTGCACAGGCGTGGTTCATTTCCCCTCATCCCCAGCACTCCCTCCCTTCCTGTTCATCCTCCCTCTTCTTTCCCTTCTCCTTCTCCCCTCCCCTCCCCCACTCCCTCCCTTACCTCTCCCTCTCCTTTCCCCTACCTTCAGTCACTCCCTCCCTCCATAACCCCTCTCCCTCCCTACCACCCTCCTCTCACTTTATCTGTTTAAATAACATTAAACAACAATCCTCTCATCATCCCCTCCCCCATTCCCCTCCTCTCCTTACAACAATATAACAAATCTTTTATTGCACTTGGAGTCCTGTCTTTGTTAACATTGTAATATTGGAACACTGCTGGCAGGCTGTTTATGCAAATGAGATCCCATAGTGATGTCATAGCTGCCAACTGCAACTGCAAGTGATTTTTTCTCAAACTGGAGTTTGTAAAGTTAAAAATGTGAATAACCTGTAAAATATAACATCAATCTTAACGAAGCTTGATAAAAACACACCATAAGACAATTGTAAGGTGGTCTCAAAATTGTAGTGCTATCGTGTACCATTTTAGTGTAGTTCTGGGAGCTCATGGGCACGCAGATATGCACGCACACACACAGACAGAATCACAAACAAGATGAGAGTTTTAGTAATAAACTAGACTAGTTGGGACCCTTTGGGTCCCTTGTTCACATGGGATGGCTGGTCCCCCAATGCAATATTCCACCTCTCCACCAATTCCAATATTGGTGGCCAGTTGTGGGGGGGGGGGGGGGGGGGGGGGGTGTGGAGGCCTGAAGCACTAGTATGGGTGTTGTGGGCCAAAGGGACTAGTTTCCAGAGGGCTAGTATGGACATTGTGGGCCAAATTGATTCTAGGGCTCAGCCACTCAGGCCTGGCAGCTCAGTCACTCAGGCCTGGCAAGCTGGCAGCTCAATCAATCAGGACTGGTGGGCTGGCAGCTCAGGCACTCAGGGCTGGTGGGCTGGCAGCTCGGAAACTGCTTGAAATTCTGCCCAAAACAGATGAGAGACTCTGTGAGAAAGCAGGAGGAAAGGGTGAAAATTTATTTTTGACATTTTTCATCTTTTTCTGCAGATCACAGCATTGAAGGAGGAAAGTCTAACCTGGAGTGGATCTCACAAGGAGCCAATGAAGGGAGGGAGAAAAATACTGGGGTGAGGTTTAATACTTACAGGGGGAATACTTACTGATGGGCCGAAGGGACTCCTCCTGGGCTAGTACAGGCCTGATGGGCCAAAGGGACCTTTTTTATTAAAAAAATCTGAGTGAAATCTCAGTGAAAGGTACTTTTTCTGGACTTTTCCTAGCCTGGCACAGGCCTTTTGGGCCAACATGCTCTTCCGGGCTAATACAGTCATTTTGGGCAAAGGGGACTGGTTTCTCAGCTAATAGGGGAATTGTGGGCCGAAATGAATGGTTTCAGGTAAGCCAAAGGTGGGCAGGCAGTTGACTCATGGCTGGTGGGCTCACACACACCCTCCATCACACACTCACACTCCATCTCACACACACACTTGCAGCCACACACACAGACACCCTCCATCTCACACACATGCACCATCACACATACAAACACAGCCACTCACACGCACACAGACACCCTCCATTGAACTGGCACCCACACAATCCATCACACACTCACAGCCACACACAGACGCCCTCTATCGCACACGCACGCACACACGCACACACGCACACACGCACACACGCACACACGCACACACGCACACACGCACACACACACACACACACACACACACACACACACACACACACACACACAGCCACCCTTCACCTCCCACACACTGGCTGACACACACAACAAATATACAGAAGCATATTTATTGTTCAGGTCATTAACTTCTAAGCAGGTCATTACACGTTCACATTGCTACTGCTACTGGCAAGCAGTGGGCAGGATCTTACACAGTGAATGTTATAATTAGGCAGGGTTATAATCACTAAGCATTCTAATTGGCTAATGTGCTATAGCCAATCTACATTTCTTGTATAATGAAAAACAAGTAAAGCACTACAACTACAATGAGTAAATAAAATCTTAAATGCAAATCACCACATCTAATAATAATGGGGTTAAACATAATCACCATATCTAACTGGTGGCTTACTAACTGCCCGGCCTCATCAACCTTTTCCTCCAAAAAGTTGAGGGCGCAGTTTGGTGAGCCCAATGGGCTATGCGGAGACATCGTAGGGGACCCCAAGGAAGACCGTCGCGGGGGCACTGGTCAGCCGGTTACAAATGGGGAAGAAGGAAGGGATCAACGCGAGGAATGGATGGGACTAGCGGCAGCAGGTACTGGAACAACTGGAACAGCGATCACTTTAAAGTTGAGCGGAGGTGCATCAGGAACCTGGAGCACCGGACGCCGTTCCTTCACAGCAAGGAGGTGTTGACGGTTCTGTCTATAGATGGTACCACCAACATCGACCAGGTAGGAACGTGGTTCCTTTGCGGGGTCACAGATATACCCCAGTTTGGTATGCCCTTTGTCCATCTGTAGTCAGACCACTTGGCCTTGAATGAGTGGCTTAAGTGGCTTGCTGATCCTGTCGTAAGTACGTTTCCGTGTGTCTCGCGTTTGGACTGTACGCGTTTTGAACTACAGTGGGGGTGACAGTTTTTAGCTTTAGATGATCCTGGGTGATGGGCAGTGGAGGTCGCGTTCGGTGGGACACAGGCGCTGGGCTGGAGAACCTAAAATGTTGGCTCTCGCAATGTTTTGCAGATTGAACAGGTCCAGGTAGGTATCAGATTTCGCTAAGGACCACTCCATGAGTTGTTTAGCGCTCCGAACAGCACGGTATCTGGCCCCGGTATCGACTTTGGTGATCAGAGGTTTGTTATTGATTATCATGGTCACCGCAGGATCAGTCACTTTGCCTAGGGTGCACAGGTTTAGGGAATGTACACTGGACTCAGTGTCTGTGTTGTCAGAGTCGTTCCCGTGGGAAGATTCGACCTGTTCATGGGAATCAGAATCGGATGGATCTTGTTGAATCAGGTGCAGCTTCATCCTTGAAGCTGTACTCCCACTAGATCGACTACAATTAGCAAAGTGGTTGAGTTTCTTGCAATTATGACATACTTTCCCATGGGTTACGCAAAATTGGCGCCTGGGGTTAGAGCACCTCGTGGCAGTCACATTCTGATCTTTGCGGGATGCATCGAGAAATCTTTGTGGAGAATAACTTGCCAGATTCACATTAAGTTGTTGATTAGCATTCACACTATGAAAATCAGCAATTGGTGCTAGTCTCAGCTATCCGACAAGCATGAATCGCTTGCTCCAAAGTCAGTTTAGCGTTCCGCAGCGGTTCGGCTCATAGCTTGCGGTTGCTCATTCCTCCCACAATTTTATCACAAACTCGCTCATTTGTCAACTCACCAAATCTGCACCGAGAGCTGACATATCTCAAGTCGCTGATAAGTCGTTCTGCAGGCTCATCAGCCTGTTGCATTCGGGCCAAAAATCTTGTTCCCTTGAGGAGCCTGTTAGACGGCCGGTCACACATTTCTCTAAACTTCTTCAGCAAAACCATCGAGTTGTCAATAGATTCAGCCGGCACCACTACCAGACCATTCCCGTCCAGTTCAGCAGTTGCAAATTGAAAAAAGTCAGCACGCTTCATAGCTTCCGGACCCGCTAAATTCAACAGCAGAGATGCTTTTAAATCGTCGGGATTGTTTCTTTTTTTTTGTTAAATATTTTTATTAGAAGTAAGTACATATCAAGATAAGAATATACATGTCATATACATTCTTAATATTAACAATTATTTCTAATTTGTACTTATATGAGTTTTTCATTTTTAATATAGATAGGAAGTAAAAGAGAAAAATAAAATAAAGATAGAGATTCACAAAGATGAATGAAGTATTAAGCAGTTTATACATCATTGGAGATATAACGTCGGGATTGTTTCTGTGAACGATGCGGATATAATGAGAGCAGTCCTTCTCAAACATTCGCCATCGCTCGGCAATATCGGAATCAAACACGAGCGGGCTAGGCTTTCGACAAGAGTTAGCCATGTCATCAAAATCAAAACCAAAACTCGCAAATAAAAACTGTTAAACAAAATAAATCGCGGTAAACAGACGTGGGGTAGACCCGATTTTCTGACACCATGTAAGTCAAATCAAGTCAAGCACAATGAGCGCAGGGCCAACAATCCAATCTATTCAATTCCATTTCAAGTCAAGTCAGCACAGTGAGTGCAGGGCCAAAAATCCAATCCATTCAATTTCAAGTCAATTCAAGTCAGGTCAAGTCAAGCACACTGAGTGTAGGGCCAACAATCCAATCCATTCCATTTCAAGTCAAGTCAAGCACAGTGAGTGCAGGCCCAACAATCCAATTCATTCCTTTTCAATTCAAGTCAAGTCAAGCACAGTGAGTGCAGGTCCAACAATCCAATCCATTCCATTTCAAGTCAAGTCAAGCACAGTGAGTGTAAGGCCAAAATTCTAATCCATTCCATTCCATTTCAAGTCAAGTCAAGCACAGTGAGGGCAGGGCCAACAATTCAATCCATTCCATTCCATTTCAAGTCAAGTTAAGTTAAGTCACGTCAAGCACAGTGAGTGCAGGGCCAACAATCCAATCCATTCCAGTTCAATTCAAGTCAAGTTAAGTCAAGCACAGTGAGTGAAGGGCCAACCACACACAATCACACACACACTCACACGCACCCTCCACCTCACACATACACACACACCCTCCACCTCACACGCACACACACTCACACCCTCCACCTCACACACTCTCACACACTCAGTAACACACACACTCACACAAACACCATATTTCTGACAGTGAAACTCTCTTGAATCTGCTCACACAGCTGAGCGTGACCTCCCCACTGAGTGCGACTTCTGCAGTGAGCGGCACTTCCACAATCAGTGCGACCTCATCACTAAGTGGAACTTACGCAATCAGCGTGACCTCTCCACTAAGCGGAACTTACGGAATGAGCGTAGATTGTAGAGTGCCTTCGTGATGGATTCTTTAAACAGTTTGTATTTGAGCCTACCAGGGAGAAGGCAATTCTGGATTTAGTATAATGAACTGATAAAGGACCTTGAGGTTAATGAGCCATTAGGAGGCAGTGACCATAAAATGGTCAGGTTTAATCTACAATTGGAGAGGGAGAATAGATTGGAGGTGTCAGTGTTGCAGTTGAATAAAGGGGACTATGGGGCCATGAGAGAGGTGCTGGCCAAAGTTGACTGGAAAGATACACTAGCAGGGATGACAGTGAAACAAAAATGTCATGTGTTTCTAGGAATAATACAGAAGGTGCAGGATCAGTTCATTCCTAGGAGGAAGAAAGATTCCAAGGGGAGAAAGGGATGACCATGGCTGACAAAGGACATCAGGGACAGTATAAAAATTAAAGCAAAGAAGTACAATATTGCAAGGATGAGCGGGAAGCAAGAGGATTGGGTAATGTTTAAAGAACAACAAAAGATAACCAAAAAGACAATACAGGGAGAAAAGATGAGGTACGAAGGTAAGCTAGCCAAGAATGTAAAGCAGAATAGTACAAGCTTCTTTAGGTATGTGAAGAGGAAAAAATTAGTTAAGACCAAAGTTGGACCCTTGAAGACTGAAAAAGGTGAATTTATTATGGGGAACATGGAAATGGCAGATGAGTTAAACAGGTACTTTGGATCTGTCTTCACTATGGAGGATACAAACAATCTTCCTGATATAGAAGTAGCCAGAGGATCTGGGGTGACAGAGGAACTGAAGGAAATCCACATCAGGCAGGAAATTGTGTTGGATAGACTGATGGGATTGAAGGCTGATAAATCCCCAGGGCCTGATGGTCTGCATCCCAGGGTACTTAAGGAAGTGGCTCTAGAAATCGTGGATGCATTGGTGATAATTTTCCAATGTTCAATAGACTCAGGATCAGTTCTTGTGGATTGGAGGGTAGCTAATGTTATCCCACTTTTTAAGAAAGGCGGGAGAAAGAAAACGGGGAATTATAGACCAGTTAGACTGACATCAGTGGTGGGGAAGATGCTGGAGTCAATTATAAAAGATGAGATAGCCGCACATTTGGATAGCAGTAACAGGATCGGTCTGAGTCAGCATAGATTTACGAAGGGGAAATCATGCTTGACTAATCTTCTAGAACTTTCGAAGATGTAACTAGGAAAATGGACAAGGGAGAGCCAGTGGATGTAGTGTACCTGGACTTTCAGAAAGCATTTCATAAGGTCCCACATAGGAGATTAGTGGGAAAATGTAGGGCACGTGGTATTGGGGGTAGAGTGCTAACATGGTTAGAGAAGAAATTAGCAGACAGGAAACAAAGAGTAGGGATTAACGAGTATCTTTAGAATGGCAGGCAGTGACTAGTGGGGTAACGCAATGCTCGGTGCTGGGACCGCAGCTATTCACAATATACATCAATGATTTGGATGAAGGAATTCAAAGCAACATTATCAAATTTGCAGATGACACAAAGCTGGGTGGCAGTGTGAACTGTGAGGAGGATGCTAGGAGAATGCAGGGTGACTTGGACAGGTTGGGGGAGTGGGAAGATGCATGGCAGATGAAGTTTAATACGAATAAATGTGACGTTATCCACTTTGGTAGCAAAAACAGGAAGGCAGATTACTATCTAAATGGTGTCAAGTTGGGAAAAGGGGAAGTACAACGGGATCTGGGGGTTCTTGTACATCAGTCTATGAAAGTAAGCATGCAGGTACAGCAGGCAGTGAAGAAAGCGAACGGCATGTTGGCCTTTACAACAAGAGGAATCAAATATAGTAGCAAAGAGGTCCTTCTGCAGTTGTACAGAGCCCTAGTGAGACCACACCTGGAGTATTGTGTGCAGTTTTGGTCCCCTAATTTGAGGAAGGACATTCTTGCTATTGAGGGAGTGCAGCGTAGGTTTACAAGGTTAATTCCCGGGATGGCGGGACTGTCATATGCTGAGAGAATGGAGTAGCTGGGGTTGTACTCTTTGGAGTTTAGAAGGCTGAGAGGATACTCATTGAAACATATAGGATTGTTAAGGGCTTGGACATGCTAGAGGCAGGAAACATGTTCCCGATGTTGGGGGAGTCCAGAACCAGGGGCCACAGTTTAAGAATAAGGAGTAGGCCATTTAGAACGGAGACAAGGAAACACTTTTTCTCACAGAGAATGGTGAGTCTGTGGAATTCTCAGCTTCAGAGGGTGGTGGAGGCAGGTTCTCTGGATGCTTTCAAGAGAGAGGTCGATAGGGCTCTTAAAAATAGCGGAGTCTGGGGATATGGGGAGAAGGCAGGAATGGGGTACTGATTGGGGATGATCAGCCATGATCACATTGAATGCTGGCTCAAAGGGCAAAATGGCCTACTCCTGCACCTATTGTCTATTGATCTTTAGACTAATCACAGTGGGGGCTAACAAATCATTTCTTCCTTCCAAACACAGTGGGGGCTAACAAAGCATTTACTCCTTCTAAACACAGTGGGGGCTAACAAACCATTTATTCTTTCCAAATAATGTGGGGGCTAACAAATCTTTTATTTCTTCCAAACACAGTGGAGCCTAACAAAGCATTCATTCCTTCCAAACACAGTGGGTCTAATAATACATGTATTCCTTCCTAACACTTCCAAATAATGTGGGGGCTAAAAAAGCACTTATTCCTTCCAAACACAGTGGGGGCTAACAAAGCATTTCTTCCTCACAAACACAGTGGGGGCTAACGAAGCATTTATTGCAAGCACATTAAGAGCTAACACAGCATTCCTTCCTCGCAAGCACAGTGGGGGCTAACAAAGCATTTATTACAAGCACATTATGTGCTAACCAATCATAATTTCTTGCAACCACTTTGCTGGGAAACAAAACATTTGTTGCAAGCACATTAATGTGTAACCAATCGTCATTTATTGCAACCACATTGTGGGGTAACAAATCATTTATTGCAAGCACATTAAGGGTTAACAAATCATCATTTATTGCAGGCACACTGCTGGCTAACATGTAATTTATTGCAAGCACATTAGGGTTAACCAATCATCATTCATTGCCAGCACAGTGAAGGCTAACAAAGCATTTATTGCAAGCACATTAAGGGCTAACCAATCATCATTTATTGCAACCACATTACAGGGTAACAATGCATTTATTGCATGCACATTAAGGACTAACCAATCATCATTTATTGCAACCACATTGCAGGGTAACAAATAATTTATTGCAATCAGATTGCAGGGTAACAAATCATTTATTACAAGCACATTATGGGTTAACAAATGATCATTCATTGCAACCACATTGCGGGATAACAAATCATTTATTGCAAGCACATGGCAGACTCACAGTTCAGTTGACTCACAGCTTAGCATCACACTTGTGGCCTCTCACTCACGATCTTCTAGAGTGACTGACTCACGTCCGACATCCGGGGCTTTATACTCCTGCCCCCCTGAAAAGGATGGTACCATCATCATGATGATTGACAGGCGAGAGGTCCAATCAGCTGATCTCAAGATTTTTTAAACATTCATAACTTTTTTATTTTTCAACGATCGGAAAAATCCTTGGGGCTGCTGCAACGGAGGAGGATTGTGTGTAAGATGGCCAAAAATCATAGCGATATACTGCAGCATTTTTTCTAAAATCAATTATCAACGTAGACAGTAAGTAGTCAAGTTTAGACTTTTAGTATAATAATAGATAGACAGATTTATTCTTTTAGTATCCTATCCTGCTTATTGAGCTCATACCTACAGCATGCCATCCAGCTTTATAGTTCTTTGTAGGAAGTAACTGTAGATGCTGGTTTAAACCGAAGATAGAAACAAAAAAGGGGAGTAATTCAGAGGGGCAGGCAGCATCTCGGGAGAGAAGAAATGGGTGACATTTCGGTTTGAGACATCTGAAGATGGGTTTCAACCTGAAATATCACCCATTCCTTCCCTCCAGAGTTGCTGTCTGTCCCACTGAGCTACTCCAGTTTTTTGTGACTATCTGCAGCTTTTTAGTTCATTGACCTGATATGCTGTACAGCCTGTGAGCTCATCATTGTAGCTTCTGTACATTCTTTTAGTTCATTACTGTAGATTGATGTTGCATGTAACCAACTGTGTGCCTCTTTGAAGTATACGTCTCGTAGTGATGAGGGTATCACTACCTTGTGCCATCATTGTTGACGATATCCTAGTGTATGGTAAAGACGCAACGGAGCACGACCACAATCTCAGGCTCATCTTGCACGCAAGATCAACCTCAAGCTCAATCCTGAGAAGTGCAAGTTCCGGGTTCCAGAGGTTTCCTACGCCGGCCACATCTTCACTCCTAATGGTCTCAAACCCGATCGGAAGAAGGCTACTGCCATCACAGAAATGCCTGCCCCCACAGACGTGAAAGGCCTGCAGCATTTTCTGGGCATGGTAAACTATCTAGGCAAGTTCATATTGAACCTCAGCGAACTAAGCTCCACACTGCGGGAGCTGACAAAAAAGGACACAGCATGGTCATGGTCCCAGCAACATGAGATGGCTTTCGATATTTTAAAGTCCAAACTGACCAGTGCACCGACCCTGACATTTTTTTACCTGAAACATCCGGTGACGATCACCTGCAATGCTTTGAAATTCGGGCTCGACGCAGCCTGCTTGCAACCATCTGCCGAGGGCACTCTACTACCAGTCTCATATGCCTCTTGCACCATGACCAACACGGAGCAGCACTACGCGCAAATTGAAAAGGAACTGTTGGCTGTCATTGGCTTGCTCCAAATTCCATGACTTCATCTTTGGCAACACCTTCATGGTCGAGACGGACCACCAACCACTGGTGACAATCCTGCACAAGCCCATCCACGCTGCACCAGCTTGTTTGCAGCGTATGATGATGCAACTGCAGCGGTACGATTTCTCTATTACCTACACGAAGGGTAAGGACGTGCACGTCGCTGACACTCTCTCCCGTGCACCTCGGGCATCTTGCGAACAACATCCTTCTGAACAGGAAAATTTCACGGTCCTCGGTGTCGATTTCGTCTCCAGCAAGCAACTGCGCACCCTGGCCGCGCACACTGCCACTGACGATACACTTCAAATCCTCTCCTCCATCATCAAAACAGGCTGGCTAGACAAACAATCCAACAATCCAACAATCCAACAATCCAACAATCCAACAGAGGTGCAGCCTTTCTACCTGGTTCGCGATGAACTGGTAGTTCAGGATGGGGTTGTCGTCAAGGGTCACAAGGTAGTGATACCCTCATCGCTACGAGATGTATACTTCAAAGAGGCACACAGCGGTCACCCAGGAGCCGACGCCACACTGGCACACGCCCGTAGTCTGTTCTACTGGCCGGGCTGTTCTACTGGCCAGTTACATCCAGGACCGTGTAGCCTCCTGCCCTGCTTGCAACAGCCTTGTGCCTCATCAGCAGCGGCAGCCCCTTCTGCAACAACCTCCACCAGCTCTGCCCTGGACGTCGCTGGCGGCAGACATTTTCGAATGGTGCGGAAAGCACTACCTCATTCTAGTCAACTCCTGTTCTAATTGGTTTGAACTAGACCAACTCACCTCCCTCACATCTGAGATGGTCATCCAGAAGCTGAAAAGACACTTCTCTACATTTGGCGCACTCGTCACCCTGAGAACCGACAATGGTCGGCATGTTCAAGCTTTTGGCAGACCGATGGAACTTCCAGCACGTCACGAGCTGTCCCGAGTATCCACAGAGTAATGGACTCGCTGAACGCACTGTCAGAAGCGCCAAACACTTGCTGGAGCGAGCACAGATTTCAAAGTCAGACATTTATCTTGATCTCCTGAATCTGAGAAACGTTGCCACGGACGGAACCCTGGGATCGCCAGCACAGCAATTGATGTCGAGATTGACGAGGTCTCCGGTACCCATTGCACAACAGCAACTGGTCCCTCAGGTGCTGAAGCCTGCCACTATCCAGAAACGTCTACAAGAGAAGCATGACATCCAGAAATGGTCATACGACAGTTGCAGCAGACCACTCAAGCCTCTATTTCCGGGTCAGGTCGTCTGCCTATGAACTTCAACTGGACATTCCCAACTGGGCACTGTTGTTAACCTGACTGACGAGCCATGGTCTTACCAGGTAGACTGTGAGGGAGCGGTATACTGGAGAAGTCGACAACACCTGCTTGCTGTGAGGGAGCCGCGACCACCGCCTGCTGGTCCCTATGCTCCACCGCTCCAGTTCCAGCCGCCTTTTGCAATGTCTACCACCTGCCCCCGCATGCCTTGCACCGCTCCATGTCCCGCGGTCTCCACTAACCACAGGGCCTCACTCACCAGCATGCTTCCCCTCTCGGTCACCATAAGCCTCCACCACGTCATTCTTGCCTCCAGGCTCTCAGTCTCATCTTTCAGGTGGGGGGGGTCCGCACGCGCTTGGGCCATGTTAGTAGACCACCAGACAGATATGACGACTATGTTTAACTCCATGGCATGGGTGCTCTTCCACACTTAATCTTTAGGGGGAAGGATGTAGATTTATGTTGCATGTTAACCAATCACACACCAGCCAGCATCTATAACTCTACCCCACTGTAATACTTATACTAACACTTGTTTCCCAGCACCGACAGTTGGAGCAGCCAGGATGTACTGACAACTAATCATCCTTCATGCTGTTAAGTTTGAGTGCTGATTAAAGATGTATTTGAATCATGTACTGGAGGTCATTTACAATTACAATCATAGGCTATACAGTATTTTCTGTTAATCTCTGCAGATCTTACATACTGTACATACTGAAATAGTTTCTGTTGTACTGCAACCATTCCAACAAAGTCTGTTCCAAATGTCCCTAATGTCTGGTATCTATTATCGAACCTGGCAAATTATTCAAAATATGGTACACATCGATTTCAATATAGATTTAAAAATGCACAAAATGCACAGTAATTAACATGCATATTGTATGCACATTTGAAATGTATTTTGTTATTTGAGCATTATGTAAAGATATAGACAAATTTAACAGATTCCTCGAATATTGAGGTACACAGTAGATCAGCACTGCTCTCTGGTTGTGGTAGGATGATTCAGTTGCCCAATAACAAACTTGGGAACAAACTGTCCCTGAAACTGGTGTGCATTTCCACAACTCTATACCTCTTGCCTGATGGGAGAGAGGAGAAGAGGGATTGGCCAGGGAGCAACTCGTCCTTTATTATGCTGCTGGCCTTGCCGAGACAGTGTGAAGTATAAATTGAATGAATGGAAGGGACGTTGGTTTGTGTGATGGTCTGGCTGCATTCACAATTTGCTGCAATTTTGTGCGGTTTTGGATGGAGCTGTTCCAAAACCAAGGTATGATGCATCCTGATAAAATGCTTTTTATGGTGCACCAGTAGAGGTTGGTTAGAGTTTAGGGACATGTCGAACTTCCTATGTCTTCTAGTTAAGGAGAGGCATTGGTATGCTTTCTTGGTCATGGCTTTAATAAGGGTGGTCCAGAAGTTGGTGGTGATATTTACTCCTAGGAATTTGAAATTTTCAACCACTTCTCCTTCGGCGCCATCAATGCAAACTGGAGTATGTGTACCACTATGCTTCCTGAAGTCAATCACTATCTCCTTTGTCTTGCTGACATTGAGAGAAAGGTTGTTGTCTCGACACCAGTGCATGAGGTACTCAAACTCCTTCCTGTCCTCTGTCTCATCATTATTTGATATCCGGCCCACAGTGGTGGTTCAACAATTATTTGCTTGAATTATTTTACTATATAAAATATTTTAGTTTGTGTTATAATTTATTATTGTTTATAGTTGACTTTCAGATAAAATTAATAATTATTTTATAATACCATGCCCAAATGTTATGTACTTAAGTGGGAATATTTCATTCAAGTGCTAGATGGTATTTCTTTGATTTAGTGTATCAGCCTGGAACAGCAATATTCTCAATAGTCATAAAGTTACAGCTTTGACTGAACGATGGGGCATAACCCACAGTGATGTGACATTATACTAGGTTAAAGCAACAATATAAATATTGTTTAAGAAGGAACTGCAGATGCTGGAAAATCAAAGGTACACTAAAATGCTGGAGAAGCTCAGCGGGTGAGGCAGCATCTATGGAGCGAAGGAAATAGGCAACGTTTTGGGCCGAAACCCTTCTTCAGACTGATGTGGGGGGGGGGGGGGGGTGGGGGGGTCGGGAAGAAGAAAGGAATAGGAGGAACTAGAGGGCTAGAGGGAGAGCTGAGAAGGGGTACAGACCGTAAGGACTACCTGAAATTAGAAAAGCCAATGTTCATCACAGGTGGTCTTCACTCTGACCATGGAAGAGGCCCAGGACAGAAAGGTCGGATTCAGAATTGGAGGGGGAGTTGAAGTGCGGAGCTCCCAGGAGATCAGGTTGGTTATGGCGAACCGAGTGGAGGTGTTCGGCCTACGCTTGGTCTCACCGATGTAGATCAGCTGACATCTGGAGCAGCGGATGCAATAGATGAGGTTGGAGGAGGTGCACGGAAACCTCTGTCACACCTGGAAAGACTGCTTGGGTCCTTGAATGGAGTCAAGGGGGGAAGTAAAGCGACAAGTGTAGCATTTCTTGCAGTTGCAAGGGAAAGTGCCCGGAGAGGGGGTGGTTCGGTTGGGAAGGGACGAATGGACCAGGGAGTTAAGGACGGAGCAGTCTCTGCGGAAAGTGGACAGGAGAGGAGATGGGAAGATTTGGCAAGTGGTGGGGCCACGTTGGAGGTGGCGAAAATGACAGAGGATTATTTGTTGTACGTGACGGCTGGTGGGGTGCAAGGTGAGGACTAGGGAGATTCTGCCCTTGTTATGAGTGGGGGGATGGGGAGAGGGAGCAGTGTCATGAGGTATCGAAGAAACCCTGGTGAGAGCCTCATCTATGGTACAAGAGGGGAACCCCCGTTCCCGGAAGAATTATGACATCTCCGATGCCCTGGTGTGGAACACCTCATCCTGAGAGCGGATGCGGCGCAGACGGAGGAATTGGGAGTAGGGGGTGGAGTTCTGACAGGAAGCAGGGTGGGAAGAAGTGTAGTCCAGATAGCCATGGGAGTCAGTGTGTTTATAGTGATTGTTGGTCAGAAGTCTATCACCTGCGATGGAGATAGTGAGATCCAGAAATGTCAGAAATGGTCCAGGTGTATTTGAGTGCCAGATGGAAGTTAGTGGTGAAATGGATGAAGTCAGTGAGTTGTGTGTGGGTGCAGGAGGTAGCACCAATGCAGTTGTCAATGTAGTGGAGGTAAAGTTCAGGGATGGGCCCTGGTACGTCTCAAACAAGGATTGTTCGACGTACCCTACAAAGAGGCAGGCATAGCTAGGGCCCAAGTGCGTGCCCATAGCTACACCTTGTATTTGGAGGAAATGAGAGGATTCAAACGAAAAGTTATTAAGGGTAAAGGGCCTGTCCCACCAGCATGCAACTCTGCGATGAGCGTGACCTAACGTGGTCGCTTGAGCCATCCGGCGTCGCGGGGACGGTCCCACTTCGATCGCCGGAGCCGTGCGGAATTGTGCGGAGTTCATCCCGACATCGCACGGGGCTCCTAAAAACTGACCATTTTCAAAAATTCCGCGCGGCAACGACAGTCGCCTCGACGCATTACACACCGTCTCGACGTCGTGCCTACGTGACCCTCTCTGTAGGTGCCTCCATGACCCTCTATGTGTGTGGCTCCATGGCCCTCTCTGTGTGTGCCTCTGTGCCCCTCTCTGTGTGCCCTTCTCTGTCCTGGCGAACTTACCTTTCAGACTTCACTCCAAGTTCGCCTCACTTTGCGCTGCGTTGCGCCACTCACCCGACCTCCGCGCGGCCCTCGCTGCCGGTTTGGTCGCACTTGCCGCATGCTGGTGGGAACGGCCCTGTACAAGGATCACCCGACCTCCACGCGGCCCCCGCTTCTAGTTTGATCGCGCTCATCGCATGGAGTCGGATGCTGGTAAGACAGGCCTTTAAGAACCAGCTCTGCTTGGCGAAGGATTGGTCAGTAGATGGGGATTGGTTAGTTCTCCAGTTGTGGAAGAAACGGAGGGCTTTTAGAGTCTCCTAGTGTGGGATGGAGGTGTAGAGTGATAGGACGTCCATGGTGAAGATGAGGGGATGGTGGCCTAGAGAACGGAATTCCTGGAGACGACAATTTGCGTGTGAGGTGTCTCGAACCTAGGTAGGGAGAGATTTAACCAGGGGGGATAGGATGGAGTGGAAGTATGTGGAAATACGTTCGGTAGGGCATGATTAGGCAGAAACAATGGGTCTGCCAGGACAGTCAGTTTTGTGGATTTTGGGGAGAAGGTAAAATCGGGCCGTGCGGGGCTGGGGAACGATGAGGTTGGAGGCTTGGGGGGGGCAGAGAGCTGGAGTTTATGAAGTCAGTGATGGTGCTAGAGATTGTGGCCTGGTGCTCGTCTGTGGGGTCATGGTCCAAGGATAAGTAGAAGGTGGGGTCTGAGAGTTGGTGCGTGGCCTCAGCCTGTAGAGATCAGCGTGCCAGATTACCACGGCACCTCACTTGTCGGCGGGTTTGATCACCCGGTCTGGGTTGTTGTAGAGTGAGTGGAGGGCTGTACTTTCAGGGAGGGAGAGGTTAGAGTGAGACAGGGGAATGGAAAAGTTGAGGCTGTTGATGTCCCGCCGGCAGTTTAAAATAAAAAGGTCTAAAGCCGAAAGATGGCCATGAAGGAGGGTCCAAGAGGAGGTGGTCCATTGGAGATGAGAGAAGGGTCGTCAATGGGGGGCGAGAACTTCTTCCCATGGAAGAACGCTTTCAAGCAGAGGCGACGGAAGAAGCGCTCCAAATTGTGTAAATGTGAAACTAATTGAGGTGGGGATTGAAGGGGACAAAGGTAAGGCCTCTGCTGGTATCAGAGAGGGGGAGGTCAGGAGGAATGGTGAACACACGGCAAGGATGGGGGTTGGGGCCGGAGGAAGGCAGGTGAGTGGACTGAGGCTGAGGTGATGTCTGGTGGGGGGTGGTGGGTGGTCAGGGAGGAAGGGGGTATGAGGACTGTAGTCTCGGTGGGGAAGAGCTGGGGTCACATGGTTTGAGGGGGAAGGGGAAGACCCAGTGGAACAACCACTGAGGTTACCTGGGTTAGCGGGCCTAGCACTAGGACCCAGCGCAGTCAAACCCAGGGGAGTGGGAGTCTGCAGCGTGGTGGTGAGGCCCAGTCTCAGGTAAGGCGACGGCTGCGGTATGCTCGAGAGCGATGTTGTGGTGAAGGTCGGTAGAGTCGATGGTGGAAGTCTGCGGGGAGTGGAGTCCGGGCCAGCGGGCAAAGCATGGGAGGTCCCAGTAGGCGGATGGTCGGTGAGGCGGCAAGGTTCGGCGGGCCCGGTGAGGTGGCAAGGTGAGTAGGCCCTGTTGCGGCGGCGAGGTTTGACGGGCCCGGTGAGGCAACGAGGTTTGGCAGGCCTGGTGAGGCGGCGAGGTGAGTAGGCCCCGGTGCGGCGATGAAGGCAGCGTCTTTGGTGGTCTGGGCCTGAGGTCGGTCCAGGAGGCGGTGAGTGCTGGAGCTGCTACTCATGGCCAAGATGGTGTTGCAGGACTCAGGCAGGCAGCGCGGGCCAGTGTTGGGGCCCGGGCCTGTAGGCGGTCGAGTCGCCGAGTTCAGGTGGGCCAGGAATCATTGATTGAAGACGTGGATCATCCGTAGGATGAAGTAGAGTTGGGGTCCATTGCAGGTCTGGGTGAGTGAGGCCCGAAGTTTCGGGAGAGTCAAAGCGAGGTCCTGCTGGTGCCGGCGCATCGCAGCCAGAGTAGATCGCAGAGCTCTGAAGGAGAATTGCTGTGTATGGCGGAAGAGAGCCAGTCAGTATCGATAGTCCGGGTTGGGTCTGAACTGGGAGGGAGGGAACTGGAGCTGGAAGGCATTAATATTGTCATTGTTTTGACCAGAAGTGCTGTTCTTGCATGAGATATTAAAGTATTAAAACTGTCCCCTGCTCTACTTGTACATGTGGGTATTACACGTTAATAAGTGTATTTTACTGTACCATAACATACAGAGAATATAGAAGCTCAAACTTCCTTCAGAAAATATCACAGTGGTAACAGAAGGAAAAGACACAAAGAAAAAGACATAAAGTGCTGGAGTAACTCAGTGGGTTAGGCAGTATCTCTGGAAAATATGGATAGGCAATGTTTCAGATCGGAACCCTTCTTCAGCCTGATGATATTAGGAGGGGTAGAAAGTTGGAAGAGAGGTGGGGACGGGACAGTAAGGAGATGTAACACCAAGGAAAGGTGGAGCAAAATTAAGAAGGGTCTCGACCCGAAACGTTGCCCTCCTTAGATGCTGCTGCACCCGCTGAGTTTCTCCAGCTTTTTGTGTAACCCCCGGATCAAAATTAATGTTGATTTCTCTAATTTCAAGTAACCCCTACATTCCCTTTCCCTCTCCACCCCTTCTCCACTCTAATGATCCTACAAGTTTGACTGTTCGCATTCATATATCCCATCGTTATCATCTCTTCCACAGCCAACAATGGACCATTGTGGGCTCAATCTTTCCTTCATCATCGGTGCTGCCTCTGATTTGTTCTGATCTTGTTCATACCTTTAGTTTCCCTCCTCCATGATTCTCAGTCTAAAGAAAGGCTTCGACCTAAAACATCACCTATTCCTTTTCTCCACAGATGCTGCTCGATCCGTTGAGTTACTCCAGCATTCTATGTCTATCTTCGGAGTAAACCAGCATCTGCAGTTCCTTCCCACACAACTACTGGAAACATCTGTTTCCAACGAGAGCAAGCCACATAGCTTTGAACATTTGAACAAAATCATTCCTTTTTTTTCTATTGTAAAAAAACAGTTCCAATTCTTCAGATCTGTATTTGTTATTCCAACCAATTAGAATTCCAGAGACTCTACCTTCCCTCCTATTACAGCATCCTACAGTCTGAAGAAGGGTCTCGACCAGAAACGTTGCGGACCCATTTCCTTCACAGATGCTACCGCTGTTGGGTTTATCCATTAATATGTGTTTTGCTCAAGATTCCAGCATCTGCGGTTCCTTGTGCCTCCATTTCAGCATCCTACTTGTAGTATTGATCACAAACCTCCACACTGTTGTCTTGTGTGGATTTACTAAGGTTTTACTTAGATTTGCATTATCTCTCAACTTTTGATGTTCTATCCCTACACTGCCAGTAGTGCATAAGATAATATTTAAAAAATTTTTTTCACTTGAAGTTCAGGGTTGTCTAATGAACTTAATCTTTACATGTCTCTGCTCTTCCATTTCACCGAAACACCATTTCATTTAAATTATAATCATGTTTTTTTCCAAGCAATACAAACCTCGTGCCTAATGCCATATGTTTGCCCACTGTACGACTCAATTAATAATGCTTTATACCTTCTATTGGTCCATGGAGTTATTTGTTATGCCTGTCTACATAAGCAAATACAGATGTGAATCTTTATTGCTCTTCGGAAAATGTTGGGATCTTGTTACTCAACATCAACCACTGAGAAACCTTTCTTCTCTCTGTTCCTCCTTTTTAACTGTTTTTGATCCATTTTGTTGCAATGTTTATGTACATCCCAATGTTCATCCCATTATTCCATTCCCCATTCATTATTCAATAACATGGAATAATTTACACTTTTTTATGAACTTAGATTGTTCCAAACCACTTCATCACCAGTGATAGATACAAAAAGCTGGAGTAACTCAATGGGACAGGCAGCATTTCCGGAGAGAAGGAATGGGTGACATTTTGAGTCGAGACCCTTCTTCAGCACTCATTACCAGTAAGGTATTTTGCAGTGATATCATCAGTCATAAGGAACAGTGCTTTCTTCTCTTTGGGCTGTCTTTGGAGTCAGTGAAGGCTTGCTTTCACCTCCTCTGGGCACTGAGATGGTTCAGGATGCCAAAGTAGGACCTGCAGGCTGGTCAGGCAAGAAGTAGCTGCTCAGATTATGTTGTCATTAAATATAGGTGAGATGTCGGGAGACTGGAGTGGGGCAAATTGTGTGACTCTATTCAAGAAGGGCTGCAGGGAAACGCAGGTCGGATAGTTACCAGAGAGTATTCTAAGGGATAAGATGTACACGTATTTAGATGGACAAGGGCTGGTTAGGAATAGTCAGCATAGTTTTCAAGTTCAAGTTTACATTTATTGTCACTGTACCAATTGGTACAGCGAGATTTGGGTTGCCGTACCACCATAGAAATAAAAAGAACACAACACACGATAGAATTTAACATGAACATCCCCCACAGCAGAATCAACTTTTCCCACTGTGAGGGAAGGCAACAAAGTTCAGTCCTCTTCCTCTTTGTTACCTATGAGGCCTCCGCAGTCACCGCAACAGTGGCCCGATGTTTCAGGCACTCTCGCCGGGATGATGGAACTCCGGTGTCGGAAGAACACTCTCAGCGGCTTGGAGTTCCGAATCGGCCGCTTCCTACTGCTCCCAAAGTCCATAGGCCAGGCTGGGCGGAGTTCCACAGGGCAATCCTCGGCGAAAGATCCCAGGCTCCACGATGTTAAAGTCAGCGCGGCCCGCGGCTGGAAGCTCCGCAGACCAGAACTCCGCGATGTTAGAGTGGGCAGCCCCAGCACTCTGGAGCTTCCAACACGGCGATCCTTGGTAAGGCATCGCCTGCTCTGCAATGGTACTTCAGTGCTGCACCGCTGCTGAAGCTGAAGCTCTGGCTGGTCTCCGGCAGGAAAGGCCGCACCAATCCAGATGGTAGGCCACGAGGAGGGGGCAAAGATGCGACTCGGCGAATAGAAGCATCCTCTACCAGGTTGGGACTGTGGAAAACAGTTTTACGAGGTTTACGAAGATTTACGAGGATGTTGCCAGGATTCGAGGGAGAGGTCGAGCTGGCTAGGACTTTATTCCTTGAAGCACAGGAGGGTGAGGGATGATCTTATAGATGTGTACAAAATCATGAGACAACTAGATGGACTAAATGCACAGTCTTTGCCCAGAGTAGGGGAATCGACAACCAGATTACATAGTTGGTGAGGGGGGGAAAACTTAATAGGAATTTGAGGGGTAACTTTCTCATACAGAGGGTAGTGGGTGTATGGAGCAACCTGAATAGGAGGTAGTTGAGACAGGTACTGTCATAACATTTAAGAAACATTTAGATAGATATATGGATGGGATTGGTTTAGAGGCATACAGTATGTGCAAAATGCAGGCAGATTAAACAAGTGTAGATGGGGCATGTTGGTTGACATGGGCAAGTTGGGCCAAATGGCCCGTTTCCAAGCTCTCTGGTTAGATTGGAACGTTGTGCTCCCTTTCTGTTCATGCAAGGATTTTGTGCGCTCCCGTTGATTTGGTGCCTTCTCAAATGCTTCTCATCCATTTTCAACATGATTAAAGACGTTATGATGAGTCCATGAGGACGTTACATTTCTTCAAGAAGTTTTCAAAAACATATTTTTTACTTTTCCTCTGTTTACCTGATCATCCATCACTGTGAAGGATCTCAGAATGGAATGCCTGTTTCAAGAGTCTGGTATCAGTATATGAATGAGACAATCGGTATCTCAAGATGGACTGAATGTAATTAGAGCCTCAATTCATGAGGTATTGGCCAAGCAGAGTACATTGGTGTTGGTTCATTTATCCCATTATTGGGTTCTGAGGGTTTTATGGGGACTGGCGTTTTCAGTGCTTTAATGCATGCTTTGTAAATAGTGCACAACTCAGTGCACAAGAGGGTGAGAATTGCTGCTTCCCAGTAGACCATGAGCATTGATCAGTTTGATATCTTGATCTTCAAAAACTCTTTCCTGACATTTTTAAAATTTGTGCGGATGTACTGAAGGTGAAGGTATTGCATGGCTGGGTCAGGTTGAGAGGACCCTTGTTTGACAGGTGTTAAGGGGAGAACACATTCTATCATAAGTGATTGAGTCAATGATGACTTGAGAAAACGTAAGTGCCATCTGTAAATTGTAGCTCAATGACTGAAGTTGAGATTTGGGATGGCTTTGATAAAAGTTGAACATTTTCCAAACTGGCCTGCTGATTAGCTCAACTCCAGTGAGAGGCTTATTGGAGATAGGATGCAGGATTGCTGTGCCAAAGATTCAGAAAAATGTTTTGCTGCATTGATGGTAGCCTTGTTTGGTCTGGATTGAGATTGGTTTTGTTGTGGACCTATTGGTTAAGATGATAACTGACATGCCTTGTAAAATGTAAATGTAATTCACATATAAAATGGAGATTTCTGAAAACAAATACATTTGAGAAGAATGCTTCATAATCCTTTTTGACTGACAAAGGTTTTATAATATCTAAAAAGATCATGGTCATACTGTTGCATGCATTTGTCTTGACTTTTGCACAGTAATGATTATGTCCCTTGTGCCCCTTTGCTGGAAACGGGTCATAAACTGTTTAACCAATAAGATAAATAGCTAATCAATAATCTTAATGCTGGTTCACAAAATGTTTCCCTGTATATCCTTAATTATGTTGAAAATGGGAAAAAGTACATAACAACACTGGGAGGGAACCTGGATTAATCTCCCGCAGGGTGGGAACAGCAAATCCTCCATCTCCTGATTTTAAGATTTGAGTACAACCACTGAGCTGCAGGTCACACCGAGGTTAGGATAACTGTTCTAATCTGATGTCAACTGCATCTCCCTTTAAAGAGAAAAAAAACATTATATCGGCACCTTGTTGTCTGGTACCTATCAGCTAAAATTAGGTTGCATGGGGACCTTTTATAATAATATTATCAGTGGAATGTCAATGTATTACATTGCTTTGATGCTATCTTACCAAATGCACACAACACCCCAAAGCCCAGTCTTGGCTGCACACAGCTAAACACAATGGGAAGAAAATGAGGAACCTTGCACTCTTTGAAGGAGTTGCAGAATATGCCCAGATGAATGGCTGGTTCATTTAGCTTGGCGTTTCATGTAGTGGTATCAGTTCTGAAGCTTTACAATAACTAAAGTAGACTTGGAATAATCCACAGTGAATAGTCTTTCCCGAGCACAGAGGTGTTTTTGATGGTTCAAAAACTTGTTCTGAAGAATTCTTTTTTTTCCCGAGAGATGATTTGCCTGGTAGGCCTTTCTCTGGAAATTGGCCACTTTGAATACTGATATGAAATCACAAGGAGTTGATTAAACTGCTGGCAGAGGGAGGAGGAATGGGAGAAGAGCTCAGCAGGAGGCCATATCTGCTCGAGTTCTTCAGGGAAAAATTCCCTTCCACAGTTCCAGCCTGAGCCAATTCTTGACGTTGTAATCTTTTGTTGCAAAAAATGTTGTAACTGAAATGTGCCACTGGCATCTAGAAGTTTGACTCAGTCGGCAAGGGCCCTTTGCCTTGAGCTGTCAAACCGATTGTAGCTCTGAACTGCTGTATGTCAGGTTTCATTCCACCTGCTGCTGGAGATGGGTGCAATATTTTGAAGTGTGTGGTGTGCCATTGTGTTAAGGAGGAAACTCAGACTTTCCAAATGCAGAAAATCAAAGATAAGCGACCAGAGCAGCCATGGAAGTTTGCATAGAATACAGACTGCCTGTGTAAGTTACTTTTAACAACACATACAGTGGCTTGCAAAAGTATTTTTACCCCTTGAGCTTTTCCACATTTTGTCACGTTACAACCACAAATGTAAATGTATTTTATTGGGATTATATGTGATAGACCAACACAAAGTGGTGTAAAATTGTGACGTGGAAGGAAAATGATACATGGTTTTCAATTTTTTTTACAAATAAAAAACTGAAAAGTGTGGCATGCAAAAGTATGCAGCCCCCTTTACTCTGATACCCCTAAATAAAATCCAGTGCAACCAATTGCCTTCAGCAAATACTAAATTTACCGAATTAGTAAATAGAGTCCACTTGTATGTAATCTAATTTCAGTATAAATACAGCTGTTCTGTGAAGGCCTCAGAGGTTTGTTAGAGAACATTAGTGAACAAACAGCATCATGAAGCCCAAGGAACACACCAGACAGGTCAGGGATAAAGTTGTGCAGAAGTTTAAAGCAGGGTTAGGTTATAAAAAAATATCCCAAGCTTTGAACATCTCACGGAGCACTGTTCAATCCATCATCCGAAAATGGAAAGAGTATGGCACAACTGCAAACCTACCAAGACATGGCCATCCACCTAAACTGACAGGCCAGGCAAGGAGAGTATTGATCAGAGAAGCAGCCAAGAGACCCATGGTAACTCTGGAGGAGCTGCAGAGATCCACAGCTCAGGTGGGAGAATCTGTGCACAGGACAACTATTAGTCGTGCACTCCACAAATCGGGCCTTCATCGAAGAGTGGCAAGAAGAAAGCCATTGTTGAAACAAATCCACAAGAAGTCCCATTTGCAGTTTGCCACAAGCCATGTGGGGGACACAGCAAACATGTGGAGGAAGGTGCTCTGGCCTGATGAGACCAAAATTGAAGTTTATGGCCTAAATGCAAAACGCTATGTGTGGCCGAAAAGTAACACTGCACATCACCCTGAACACACCATCCCCACTGTGAAACATGGTGGTGGCAGCATCATGCTGTGGAGATGCTTTTCTTCGGCAGGGACAGGGAAGCTGGTCAGAGTTGATGGGAAGATGGATGGAGCCAAATACAGGGCAATCTTGGAAGAAAACCTGTTAGAGTCTGCAAAAGACTTGAGACTGGGGTAGAGGTTCACCTTCCAGCAGGACAACGACCCTAAACATACAGCCAGAGCTACAATGGAATGGTTTAGATCAAAGCATATTCATGTGTTAGAATGGCCCAGTCAAAGTCCAGATCTAAATCCAATTGAGAATCTCTGGCAAGACTTGAAAATTGCTGTTCACAGACGCTCTCCATCAAATCTGACTGAGCTTGAGCTATTTTGCAAAGAAGAATGGGCAAAAATGTCACTCTAGATGTGCAAAGCTGGTAGAGACATACCCCAAAAGACTTGCAGCTGTAATTGCAGCGAAAGGTGGTACTACAAAGTATTGACTCAGGGGGGCTGAATCCTTTTGCAAGCCACAATTTTCAGCTTTTTAATTGTAATAAAATTTGGAAACCATGCATCATTTTCCTTCCACTTCACAATTATGCATGACTTTGTGTTGGTCTATCACATAAAATCCCAATAAAATACATTTACGTTTGTGGTTGTAACATGACAAAATGTGGAAAAGTTCAAGGGGTATGAATACTTTTGCAAGCCACTGTACGTATAGTGCCCCAGTGTACCCTGTGTGAGCTTTTGTCTTTGTCCTGCACAAAAATAGGTATCCAATCCCTCACTTTGCAGCTGGCATGCAGAGTAAACTCTCAGGTCCAAAAAGTTCACTGTTTTTCTTTTCGCAGATGCTGCCTGATTTCCTGCTTTTTTTTTCCCCAGCATTTTCTGTGTTTCGTTTCATTTCTAGCATTTGCATTTTCGAATCATACAGTGCAGAAACCGATCCTTTGGCCCAGCACATGTATGCTTGTCCTTTTACCCATCTACTTTAATCCCGTTTGCCTGCCTTAGATCCACAACCTACGTCTTTATTTGTACTTCAAACATTTGAAACATACATTTATTCAATTAATCCTTAATCTTTAGTTCACTGTCCTAGCTTATCACGTTTGCCAAATTGGCAAGACTCTCAGTTTAGATGTATATGATCACCATGCAAGATGAACTAGCCAGGCTCATTATGATGGGTTGTAGTCTTTTCCAAAGCTGAACTCAAAATCTGGGCCCTTCTGCGAAGATTGTACCCAGGATTTTGCATCAATGTTTCAAAGGATCCTTCAATTATTTGTTTCTTCCAGCCTTCCAGATTGTTTACTGTTTTAACATTGCCCCAGGGCCCTCATGACTCTGAGATTATTCATTAAAAGGTCCAATAACAGAATACATCTCTTCCATTTCTCTCTTTTAAGTCCTTAATTCAGCAGAATTTCCCTTCACAAAGCTCAAATAGCATTAAAGGGCCTGTCCCACTATACAAGCTAATTCAAGAGTTCTCCCGAGTTTCCCCTGATTCGAACTCGGAGAATTACGGTAATAGCCGCTCATAGGTACTCGGGGATCTCGTGAACATTTTTCAACATGTTGAAAAATCTTCACGAGTCTTCACGAGGTTATCGCGTTGCCAGAGTACCTGCCGTTAGCGTTACGAGCCGCTAAGCGACGTCCCGAGCTCCAATGTACCTGCTGCTTACATTCTACGTGCTTACCACGAGTTTGATTTTGTTTTTAAATTCGGGAGAGCTCTTGAATTACCTCATACAGTAGTACAGGCCCTTTACGGTAATAGCTGCTCGTAGGTACTCGGGGCTCTCGTGGACACTTTTCAACATGTTGAAAAATCTTCATGAGCTTACCGCATTTCCCGAGTACCTGCCATTAGCGTTACGAGCCACTAAGAGACGTTCCGAGCTCCGACGTACTCACTACGTACATTCTACATACTTACCACGAGTTTGATTTTTTTTTAATGAGCACTTGAATTACCTCGTACAGGCCCTTTACACTGGGGGTCTGCTGAATCAGCTGTCTGGTTTACTTCATTTTTCCCAGATAGACCATTCTACATGTAGGAATGATTTATTTTCCCATCATGCTGTTGACAATGTTAGCTTTAGCTGTTTCCCTTTGGCTGCAATAGTGGATAATGTCCAGACTGAAGTCAATGAAAACTAGGATGGGATATGACATTTCAAGAGGATCATCCTCAACTTGGCTATTTATCTCAAATCTACATTTCTTTAATGCTTTAATGTACTTGAAGCAACATTTTTGACACTGACCTTCACCACTACAGTGCCCTGCTCTCTTCTGTGTAAATGCCTGGAAAACCTCTTGCTTTTCCTGCAGAGATGTACTTCTTCTTCTTCTTTCGTGTGGCGTGCACAGCCTAAAGTCGTAGGACAACTTGTTCTATTGAACTTCCGTTTGTGCACGTCAAGTTGATTGCATTAGTTGAAAAAGGGCGGACCATGTGAAGGTTGCAATTTTCCACCCCACAGAGATGTACAATCCTGCGTGTGAATTCAGTGGAATTGTTTAGTCAGAAATCCAATGGATTCTCATATGACAATACAACACTCTTGACTCTTGACTCTTGGATTCAGGGTAAGGGACAAGTCCTGGGAGTTTGGTTTTGGACAAAACCTTGTTGCGCCTGGAGAAAGCTTCTGCCCCACAGTAAATGTCATGAAGACACTCGCCACATGAGTTCAGTCCTTCCAACCTGCTTTCAGCTGCGGCTTTCCCAAAACTCAGCTGCCTGTGGCCAAAATCAAATGCCATGTATGAAGCATCTGGATAATTACCCAGCTCACCAAGGCTACAAATCATTTGCTTTTAAATTAGATTAAAAGGTAACTGATGGTTGCTGGGCTGAAGGCCGTGTTTCTGTGCCTTGTGACTTTATGAGTGATAAAATGACGGCAGGCAGCCAGGTGTGACGTGTATTCAGTGAACTTGCTTACCACAAACTTTTCATCCTACCTCTGTTCAACTCAAAGCGGACAAACTCCATTCTTGTCCCAGTCTTTCCACATTTTAACCCCTGATATGATCATTGGGAGAAAGGTTTTTAGGCTATAATTCTTCATTCACTAGGACCTCCAATGCAGTGTTCACTCTCCATTGTGCTCACTTTGAATTTTGAAATTGCTCACGTGTCCAGGCATTCTCAAAAAGTTGCAAGCCATATTCACTTGATTTAGACACCAGCTGCTCTATCATGCAGCCCCGAACGCACCTTCCCTTTAAGAGCTGAAAATAGGCCACCTATGACATCAGATCCCCTGGTGATGGATGCCAGTAAAGAACAGCCTATGATGTGATAGCATCACGTAGCAGTCACTTAAAAAGGCAAGTATGACAAATGTAATATTCTCCCTGAAATGTAATAAGCAGGCATGGGAATATAATATAATATGAACCCAGTGGCTATTTTAAAACCCCATTTACTCATAATAGGGCCATTGATGTGAACCAACCCATTCCCTTCAATATCTGTGGAGGATCAGTGAGTATGAGAACTAAATTTGGGGAATCTGCCTCTACTCTCAACCCTTATATTTTTAACACCAGCAACTAGCGATAATCCTTTACCTGGTGCTGTAATGTCACTATTTGACATCTGCAGTTTCTGGTAAGATCTGATATTGCTCTACATCATTGATCTTCACTTTTTTTCAGTTTATGAAGTCTATTTTGTTTAAAAGGTTCTTTCGTTTTCCGATGTATGTGTTCATTAACTAGTCAGGAGACGCCCAGTTTACTAATTTGCTCTCCCGTTCCCAAGACAGGTACCAATACCCCATTAAACTAAACTCACAGTTCATTATCTTCATTTTAGCCAGACATTTAGCTTCCTTCCATTTATATCTCCCCCCACCCCCCCCCCCCCCCCCCCCACACACACTCACCAGCACAATATTGATGGGGAAAAGTAGAAATTATACTAAGTATTTTTTTCTGATCACTAAAACTTTTTTTTCATGATTACAAGTTTTCATCTCCCAAAATCATTAGCTCCTGCTCAGTTTATGAATTCTATTTGTTCATCTAACAGCACCAAAACAGATTAACTAGTCATTCAGCCTATTTCACCCTGTTAGTTCTCACTCTGAGCAAAATAACTACAGCTCAAAATAATGCTTGAACCTGAGGCATTTTGCAATTAATAGCAAAAATCAGAACTCGGGGATTTTTGGATCTAGATGTCATATGAACAATCAAAAACAAACCTTTTACATAATTCAGAGCAATGTTGTGCATCACAACTGAGTATATATGCTTCTGTAGTCCTAAATTGCCTGGTGATATCTTCAACTGGAAGTGCTCCCATAACGTTACACAAATCAGCCATTATTGAGACTGCTGCTATGCTTAACCTGAATATACCTGACAAACATAATTCATACACTTTATTGTCAACCTTGCATATTATTCCTGGTGAAAAATAATAAAGAAACCTGGCGCATTACATTAATTAAAACAGAAAGCAGATGCACCTGAATCGAGGTCATTCAGGTGATGACAAACTACGGTGTACAGCATTGAGGATGTTTGTCACATAGCATCTGTTTCCAGATCAACATGAAATTGTAGCACAAAGTACACCACAAAAGTGACCTACTTTCCAGTTGATCAAGCACTTCACTTTTTCTAACAGCGTGGTGTTCATATGTTTCCAAATTATAATATGTAATCAATATGTGACTCGTAAGGCAGCCTCACTGCTGGATACATGTGCATACAATATTAACCTATTGAATTCAATTTCAATAGAATTCCTTATTCTTGTTTCACTTGTTCTTCCCATTACACAATATCAATGTTATTGTTGATCCAGCTTCACTGGCCAGATTCTGCATTACCCTAAAACTGTGCTGCAAGACTGACAAAAATACCTTAAAATTCAGGTTTTATATTAGGCCATTAAGTGCTGAATTATAAATTGTTCTGTGCCATGGTCTAACATCAAAAAAGAACTGCACTGAAGTTTTCACTTGACAGCTAAGGAACAGAGACTATAAGAGCAGGGGCAGGCCAATGGGCCCTTCGAGCCTGTTCTGCATTTATCGCCATCGGTGGAAGATAGATTTTGGCATATTTCAGAGGCAGGTTACATCACTGTGGAAGCTACTTTATCAAGTTTAGCTGAATGGAGATATGTGAGTATTATTAGACTTGCTAATTCACAAAGTAAATCACATTACATTGGTGTTAGCTAGTCAATCCTTTACTGGGACCAGCAAACTAATTGTTGCCATGCTCTGGCACCATACTAAGGCGATAGGCAGTTCAGTAAAGTGAGGTCAAGACAACAATCTCTCTCTCAATGTCAGCAAGATAAAGAGCTTGGCATCAACTTCAAGAAACAAGATGGTGTATATGCCCCAGTCAGCATCAATGGTGCTGAAGTGGAAATGGAAATGGGGAGGTTCAGGTTCCTGGGTGTAAATATTACCAACAATTTGCCTGAGTCTAACCACATTGACACTACTGCCAAGAAAACACATTAACGCCTCTACTTCGTCAGAAGACTAAGCAAGTTCAGCATGTCTCCAGTGACCATATCAATTTCTACTGATGCACAGTGGAAGGAAATCAGGACACATCACAGCTTGGTTTGGCAACAGCTCTGTTTGGTAACGGCCAAGACAGTAAGAAATTGCAAAGACTTGTGGATGCAGCCCAGACCATGAGGTAAAAAACCCTCCTCTCTCCCCCCCGCCCCTAATTGACTCCATCTACTGTTCATATTATCTTAGGAAAGCAACTCACAATCAAGGATTATTTATACCCCTGTCATTCTTTTCCCCCCATGCTCCTATGCTCCTATCGGGCAGAAGATACAATAGCTTGAAAGGATGAACAGGTTTCCCCCCGCTGTCGTCAGACTACAGTATGGATCTCTCATAAGATAAGGGTGTTGGCCCAATCTCTCAATCTGCCACATTGAAGCACTTTTTAAAGAAAACCTGAACTTTCCCTGTAACTGTAAGACTATTTTCTACACTAGAGTTATTTTTCTCTTTGCACTACCTGTTGTAATTGTGTAGAGTTTGATTCACTAGATCACATTCAAGCAAAGATTTTCACTATATCTCGGGATATGTAGCAATAATAAACAAATAACCAATATCAATATTATAGGTGGCTTAAATTCTGCAAACTATATATAATATAAATTGAGGAATATCATGGTGAATGAAGTCATTTCCCCAACCTGATTGTATCTTGAACCTTTCTAGTTTTTATAATTAAAAAACAAATGAACACTTTTATGGCTGGGATACTTTAGCATCCCATGGCATTAGGGATACTTTAATTGGGGGAGGGGGTGGGACAGGATATGCAAGAGGTGTAAGGATGTGAGTGGATCAGAAAGCTGTCCACAACACAGAAAATTCAACATTTCATTCCAATGAATTAGGCTGTCAATTATAAATTCATTCCTCAAATACAACAATATTGACAAGGATTTGCAATTTACCTTTGGCATCCTAGGTTTCTTGTGCTTTCAAACCTGTCAGCGAAATCAACATGAAACCACAAGCATAGTTGAAGAGTGGAAAGTGGATTTGGGAAATATGCCAGCAGGCACTTAAGAGTTCCTTTCCTACTCCTAGCGTGAAGGTATTTACTCACTTGTCCTGTGGTTAAACTAGACGCTTGGGATGTCTACACTTTGTAGTTTTAGAGTTCTGATGTACGGTTTGGAGCTTTGGTCCAGCAGATCAGCATGTGTGTTACTATCACAGAGTTAGCTTGGAACTGAGATGAGTGCCAATATCACCACCGTTAGCAGCAGCTAAAGCACCAGGAACTTTAGAAGCCCCACCAACAGCACCAGCAGTTCAGGAGATGCAGTCTGCCACTCACAGACCTGCACCTCAGCAGAAGAAGAAAGGGCAGCAGATGAGGATGTATGTCTATTTTAAATTCATTTTTCAACTCGTAGCCAAGGCTAGAGTTTGTCGAGCATCTCTCATGACGCCCTGACTGGCCGCTTTCTTGATCAACTGCAGTCCTTCTGATACTAAAACAAAAAAATGCTGAAAAACACTGCAGGTCATGAGAAGCAGAGTTAACATTTCAGCTTGACAGCACCCATAATTTACGAGAGGTGCGTTCAATCATCTGGTCCTGATTATGTTGGCTGCTTTCCTGAGGCAATGTGAAGTATAAGTGGAGGTAATAGGGGTGGGGGTTTGGAAGTGGCAGATTGGCCAAATGGACTGGGCTGCATCCATTTCTGCCATTTCTTGTGACCTTGGGCTGAGCAGCTGCCAAGCCATGTTGTGATACACTTCAATAGGCTGTTTTCTATGTTGCATCTGTAGTAATTGGTAAGAGCCATTGGAAATTTGCTGAATATGCTTTGATTTCTGTGGAAGTGGAGGTATTGATGAGCTTTCCAGCCCCAGCGTCAATATGGTGGGATCAGGAAAATGATTGATGATATTTACACTGAGGAACTTGAAGCTCTCAGCCACAGAAGGCTGTGGAGGCCATCAATGGATATTGTTAAAGTGGAGATTGATAGATTCTTGATTAGTACGGGTGTTAGGGGTTTTGGGGAAAAGGCAGGAGAATGGGGTTCGGAGGGAAAGATAGATCTTCCATGATTAAATGGTGGAGTAGACATGATGGGCAGAATGACCTAAGCCTGCTCCTACAATTTATGAACTTATGAACATTTCACTTTAATGCCATTGATGCTGACTGAACTGCGTACACCTCCCCACATCTTTGAGTCAATGGCCAGCTCCTCCATTTAGCTGATGTTGAGGAAGAGGTTATTATCTTGAAACCATTTTTATAAGATCTCCATCTCCTTCCTGTACTTCATCTTGTTATTGTTTGACATCCAGCTCACTATGGTGGTATTATTTGCAAAATTGTAAATTGAGTTAGAGCAGGATTTGACCGCATGGCGATGAGTTTATAGGAATGTAAGAGGCTGAAAGCACAGCCTGTGGGACATCAGTGTTAAAAATTAAAACTTCGGACCTGAAACAAACTATTTCTCAATCCACAGATGGAAGACCTGATAAGTATTCCAACATTTTCTGTTGTTTTATATTTTCAGACTCTGCAGGCTTTATTGGATTTGTACACTATCAATGAAGATGGTAGTCACACAGTGCCAATAGTTCGAAAGCAGAAAAATGGACAATAAGGAACCCATATAACATATTTTTTCTTTGAAGGGAGATGGAGCTGAGTCTGATTAGACAATTTATCCTAACCTCGGTGAGACCTGTTGCTCAGTGATTGAACTCAAATCTCAAAATCAGGAGATGGGTGGCATGATAGCGCAGCAATAGAGCTTACAGCATCGGAGGCCCGGGTTTGACCCCGACTATGGGTGCTCGTCGGTACGGAGTTCGCACGTTCTCCCTGTGGCCACGTGGGTTTTCTCCGAGATCTTCAGTTTCCTCCCCCTCTTCAAAGACTTACAGGTATGCAGGTAAATTGGCTTGGTATAAGTGTAAATTGTCCCTAGTATGTTTAGGATGGTGTTGATTTGTGGGGATTGCTGGTCTGCGTGGTCCCGGTAGGCCAAAGGGCCTGTTTCCGCGCTGTATCTCTGAACTAAACTAAACTAAATTTGCAGTTCCCATCACACGGGTGATTTGAGCATTTAAACCAGATTCCCTCCCACTGCCTTTCTGAAGGAATGCTGCCTTGTTGGGCTGTGCTGTTTCCCGTTATCAATATAATGAAGGATATACAGGGAAACGTTTTGTGAACCAGCACTAAGATATCTTAGTTAGCTATTTATCTCATTCTTATAACAGATTATGCACCATGAACAGCAAAGGGGCCCAAGGGACATGATCTTCATCATGCAAAACACAAGACAATGCATTCACTAGCATGACCATGATCTTTCTTCTGCAGAGAGATTGATTATTTTCTCTAGAATGCTGGAGGTTAATGGAAGACCTGATAGAAGTATTTAAAATTGTGAGGCATAGATAGAATAGACAGTCAGAGCCTTTTACCCCTTGGCAGAAATGTCAAAGACAAGAGGGTATAACTTTAAGGTGAAAGGTGTAAATTTAATAGGAGATGTGCAGGGCAATATTTTTACATGGAGGGTAATGGGAGCCTAGAATGCAAGGATAGTGGTGGAAACTGATACAATGCTGGTGCTTAAAAGGCTTTTAGAGAGGCAAATGGGTATGCGGATAATGGAGAGGTATGGATCAAGGTTTGAAGGTTCAAGGTTTTAAGGTCAGTTTATTATCACATGTACCAATTAGTGTATAGTGAAATTTGAGTTACCATACAGCCATACCAAGTGAAATGCGACAAGATGCACAACCACATAAAAGTTAACATAAACATCCACCACAGTGGATTCCACATTCCTCACTGTGATGGGAGGCAATAAAGTTAAATTTTCTTCCTCTTATTCTCCCACGGTCGAGGCAGTCAAACCATCTGCAGTTGGGACGATCAAAGCCCCTGCAGCCGACGATCGAAGCCCCCGTCGGGATGAAGAGACCTCCAGCCAGAATGTCACCCTTCCAGTACTTCCCTCTGTCTTCTATAGGTAAGCCAGTCTTGAATTCAAACTATCATGTCACCATGAATCTCAGTCTTCCGGATCAGCCGACCATGAGGGAGTTTACCAAACGCATTATTAAAATCCATATAGACAAATTCAGCTGCCCCACCCTCATCAGGCTGTTCCATCACCTACTCAAAAAAAAAAATCACCCAGGTTAGTGTGGGATTTGTGGGAAGAACTGAGCTGTTTTTCCATTTTGTCTTAAACATGGGCAGCAATTCTGTGGGAATTGAACTTTACTCCAGTGAAGTTGCCCTTTAGCACTAGACTAAACATGTGTGGTTCAGATAGCCAACAATTTGGACACCTGCATGTCTTGTTTTTGAGAGGAAAATTACAGAATGATGGATCACAATAGTTAATCCTGTAAACAGGTGTACATGTCTGACCTTGCCTTTACGCTATCAAAAATGATATAAAAATGCTACATGCTTTGAGTCTGTTCTTGTCTGACAGGTTATTGCAAATAAAATGTAGTTAACCATCACTTCCACCTTGTTAAATTGTTTCGACATTAGTAAGACATGACCTGCTGTGGATAACACCATGCTGAATGTCCTGTGTAATAATTTGCAAATATCCCCACTTCTGATTTCATGTTGGAATAAATAAGCAGCTGTGGATAATAAACAGGCCCAGGGCACTCCCCTGAGAAACGCCTACACTGATGTCTTGGGTTTGCAGTGGCTGTCCTTAGCAACGACTTGAAACATGGCAGTATTGTAGTTTTGATGCCAGTGATGTATACGCCAGAGACTCCATCACCTGAACATGAGCAGGAGCTCACTAAGCTTTCAGGCCAAGAAGCACCATATGTGACACAAACTGATTGAGGGAGGTAGCTTTAAGCTCAGTCCCCACTTCTATGTGTGTTTTTACATTATTATTCTTATGCCCAGCTCACGTTCTCCTGGCAATATATGCTGTACACTTTGCTATAGATCAGTGAGCTGATGAAGCTAGATAATCAATAATTGCAAACCTCCTACTTGAGGCAAATCCCTCCAACCTCTACAACGTTGCACAGTGTGTTAAGCACCTGCCAGTATGTAAGTTCTCTGCGGCTGTCCCAACAGTATTTTCAGTATTTTTTTATCCGCAGCACTTGAGGAGCAGCATCTGTATCTAAGAAGAATCAGACATCTGCCCTCTCTGATGTTCTCCACTTGTATCTCATAGAAACATAGAAACATAGAAATTAGATGCAGGAGTAGGCCATTCAGCCCTTCGAGCCTGCACTGCCATTCAATATGATCATGGCTGATCATCCAACTCAGTATCCTGTACCTGCCTTCTCTCCATACCCTCTGATCCCCTTAGCCACAAGGGCCACATCTAACTCCCTCTTAAATATAGCCAATGAACTGGCCTCAACTACCCTCTGTGGCAGAGAGTTCCAGAGACCCACCACTCCCTGTGTGAAAAAAGTCCTTCTCATCTCGGTCCTAAAGGATTTCCCCCTTATCCTTAAGCTGTGACCCCTTGTCCTGGACCTCCCCAACATCGGGAACAATCTTCCTGCATCTAGCCTGTCCAACCCCTTAAGAATTTTGTAAGTTTCTATGAGATCCCCTCTCAATCTCCTAAATTCTAGAGAGTATAAACCGAGTCTATGCAGTCTTTGTTCATAAGACAGTCCTGACGTCCCAGGAATCAGTCTGGTGAACCTTCTCTGCACTCCCTCTATGGCAATAATGTCCTTCCTCAGATTTGGAGACCAGAACTGCACGCAATACTCCAGGTGTGGTCTCACCAAGACCCTACACAACTGAAGTAGAACCTCCCTGCTCCTATACTCAAATCCTTTTGCTATGAAAGCTAACATACCATTCGCTTTCTTCACTGCCTGCTGCACCTGCATGTCTACTTCCAATGACTGGTGTACCATGACACCCAGGTCAAGCTGCATCTCTCCTTTTCCTAATCGGCCACCATTTAGATAATAGTCTGCTTTCCTATTTTTGCCACCAAAGTGGATAACCTCATATTTATCCACATTATACTGCATCTGCCAAACATTTGCCCACTCACCCAGACTATCCAAGTCACCTTGCAGTCTCCTAGCATCCTCCTCACAGCTAACACTGCCCCCCAGCTTAGTGTCATCCGCAAACTTGGAGATATTGCCTTCAATTCCCTCATCCAGATCATTAATGTATATTGTAAATAGCTGGGGTCCCAGCACTGAGCCTTGCGGTACCCCACTAGTCACTGCCTGCCATTGTGAAAACGACCCGTTTACTCCTACTCTTTGCTTCCTGTTTGCCAGCCAGTTCTCTATCCACATCAATACTAACCCCCCAATGCTGTATGCTTTAAGTTTATATACTAATCTCTTATGTGGGACCTTGTCAAAAGCCTTCTGGAAGTCCAGATACACCACATCCACTGGTTCTCCCCATTCCACGCTACTAGTTACATCCTCGAAAAATTCCACAAGATTCGTCAGACATGATTTACCTTTCGTAAATCCATGCTGACTTAGTCCAATGATTTCACCACTTTCCAAATGTGCTGCAATCCCATCTTTAATAACTGACTCTAGCAGTTTCCCCACTACCGATGTTAGACTAACTGGTCTGTAATTCCCTGTTTTCTCTCTCCCCCCCTTCTTAAAAAGAGGGGTTACGTTTGCTACCCGCCAATCCTCAGGAACTACTCCAGAATCTAAAGAGTTTTGAAAGATTATCACTAATGCATCCACTATTTCCGAAGCTACTTCCTTATGTACTCTGGGATGCAGCTATCTGGCCCTGGGGATTTATCGGCCTTTAATCCATTCAATTTACCCAACACCACTTCCCGACTAACCTGGATTTCACTTAGGTCCTCCTTTGACCCGCGGTCCCCTGCTATTTCCGGCAGATTATTTATGTCTTCCTTAGTGAAAACGGAACCAAAGTAGTTATTCAATTGGTCCGCCATATCCTTGTTCCCCATGATCAACTCACCTGTTTCTGACTGCAAGGGACCTACATTTGTTTTAACTAATCTCTTTCTCTTCACATATCTATAAAAACTTTTGCTGTCAGTTTTTATGTTCCCTGCCAGTTTTCTTTCATAATCTATTTTTCCTTTCCTAATCAAGCCCTTTGTCCTCCTCTGCTGGTCTCTGAATTTCTCCCAGTCCTCTGGTATGCTGCTTTTTTCTGGCTACTTTGTATGCATCATCCTTTGCTTTGATACTATCCCTGATTTCCCTTGTTATCCACGGATGCACTACCTTCCCTGATCTATTCTTTTGCCAAACTGGGATGAACAATTTTTGTAGTTCACCCATGCAGTCTTTAAATGTCTTCCATTGCGTATCCACCGTCAACCCTTTTAGAATTGATTGCCAGTCAATCTTGGGCAATTCACGTCTCATACCCTCAAAGTTACCTTTCCTTAAGTTCAGAACCATTGTTTCTGAATTAACAATGTCACTCTCCATCCTAATGAAGAACTCGACCATATTATGGTCACTCTTGCCCAAGGGGGCACGCACAATATGACTGCTAACTAACCCTTCCTTATTACTCAATACCCAGTCTAAAATAGCCTGCTCTCTCGTTGTTCCACTACATGTTGATTTAGATAACTATCCCGCATACTTTCCAAAAAGTCCTCTTCCTCAGCGCCCTAGCCAATTTGATTCACCCATTTCTAATTTCCTGTTTGATACCATCCCCAACTTCACTACTACTGTTAGGTGGCCCGTACACAACTCCCACTAGCGTTTTCTGCCCCTTAGTGTTTCGCAGCTCTACCCATACCGATTCCACATGCTCCAAGCTAATGTCCTTCCTTTCCATTGCGTTAATCTCCTCTCTAACCAGCAACGCTACCCCACCACCTCTTCCTTTCTCTCTATCCCTCCTGAATATTGAATATCCCTGGATGTTCAGCTCCCAGCCTTGGTCACCCTGGAGCCATGTCTCCGTGATTACAACTATATCATACTCATTAATAGCTATCTGCACGTTCAACTCATCCACCTTATTACGAATACTCCTTGTATTGAGACACAAAGCCTTCAGGCTTGTTTTTACAACGCTCTTACCCCTTATACAATTTTATTGAGAAGTGGCCCTTTTTGATTTTTGCCCTGGTTTTGTCTGCCTGCCACTTTTACTTTTCACCTTGCTCCCTATTGCTTCTACCCTCGTTTTACACCCACCTGCCTCTCTGCTCTTGTACCCATCCCCCTGCCACATTAGTTTAAATCCTCCCCGACAGCACTAGCAAACACTCCCCCAAGGACATTGGTTCCATTCCAGTCCAGGTGCAGACCGTCCTGTTTGTACTGGTCCCACCTCCCCCAGAAATGGTTCCAGTGCCCTAAAAATTTCAATCCCTCCCCCTTGCACCATTTCTCAAGCCACGTATTCATCCTCCAGTGTCACTTCTTGATTGCATGTAATATATGTATATATAGTTCCCTCAAATGTGTGAGACCTGCGAATGCTCAATCTCAGAGAGAGTGACCTCCTTTGTCGGCATGTTATCAATGATTTGACCTAATATTATAGAGCATATGAAGACTCACTGGAGATAAATAGATGAATTAGGATTATTCAGGTAGGAATATTTGTAGTTATCGTTAAGCGCATGATGCCTCAGTATAATTAAAAGTAAACATGATTTAGGTTTGAATGCTAACTGGCTGGTTGATATTTAATTGTATCTTTGGGTACCTGAAAAGCTCTCATCTCACCATCTCTTATAGCCTTTTCGCCTGTAACAGCCAGTCCCTCACCTCAGATGCTGTTATTTGTAGATTGATTGGAAGATGACCTAAATTACTCTACCTCTTCCTGGAGCTCTGTGCCCTTTTTCCTGCAAGGAGGAAATAGAGAGATTAATGAACAAGAGTAATGGCATGCATTGATCCAATGGTGACTAAGAGAGAGGCATTTCATTACATAATGATTTGTCAGTAGTTGTTGAATTTATGGAGGCATGTGGAAAAACATAGACAAAGGGACATGGTTGTAGTGATGTTGGATGAGGCTTGCGAAAATGATACATCCAAAAGGATTTAGATAAATGAACATCTGACTTCACATTTCTTACTGAGTTAAAAAGATAGATCCTGATTTGATTCCAGAAGTGTGTAGACATAGTCCTACTGCAGAAAATCTCAGCTTTAATCTTGCGTTCCTTGTTTCCCCAGCCAGATTCCTTATCCTATTGCAGAAGTATTTTGGCCATAGCGCTGGCAGTATTAGGTTTTACTTGTATTGCGAAAGTCTTGGTTTAAGTCTTGAGTGGAATGGATCTAGACTGACATGTAAGTACAGAACTGTGGGGAGGTACTGAGTATTGGACATAGTGTGAAATATGTCCCATCTCAGCTGAAAATAAGTGATCTTCTCACACCATTTCAAAGAAGAGCAGAGATATTCTTAGTGTCGTAGCCAGTATTACTCATCTCTGATGTGTCTTTAGTTTATATGTTTCTTTAGCAATTTAACATTTATCTGACTTATTTTCGGTATGTTATTTTGGTCATTGTTACTTTGTTGCTTACGGGACTTCACTGTGTGAACATTTGCTGTGTTTTCTACATCAGGGTAGCGATTCCACTTCCAAAATATTTCACTGAATGTATCCCATTTTCAGACATCACAAAAAGTTTCACAGAAATGTGTGTCTTTCTTCTTTATGAACCGGTACCATCCTGGTCATCATAGCTTTTAAACTTCCAGCCAGAGGTGTTATAGAAGCTTTATGTAAAAATATCTCTTACTCAGTCCTTCTTTTTACTTGCCTTTACTTAAACGTTTGCACTTCCTCTTCAAACAGTATTGAAATTTCACTATTCATGTCAATGTTGGAATCGTTTGAGAGCCAGTGTTCGATTAAGACCTGTAGATTTTTCATCCTGAAGATTCAGCTAGGTGAGGCTATATATCTTTTCATATTCGTCTCCATCACAAGATGTTTCCATTAGTGGGAGAGTCCAGAACTAGAGGTCATAGCCTCAGAATTAAAGAACGTTCTTTTCGGCAGGAGATGAGGAGAAATTTCTTCAGTCAGAAGGTGGTGAATCTGTGGAATTCTTTGCCACAGAAGGCTGTAGAGGCCAAGTCAGACGGTATTTTTAAGGTAGAGATAGATCTTGATCAGTACAGATGTCAGAGGTTATGGGGAGAAGGCAGGAGAATGAGGTTAGGAGAGAGAGATAGATCAGCCATGATTGAATGGTGGAGTAGACTTAGGACTTCTACTCCTATTCATTATGACCTTATGTTCCAAAGGAAGAGTGAGTTTCATTTGAATATTTGGCAATAATGTTCAATAGGCAGTATCAAATAGAAACACATTACAAAGCCATTCTAAATTCCCTTTCCAATTATATCAACTAATTTAAAATAATTTTCTTTGCCTCCTGCTGCAAGCTGTTATTATGGTTATGTTTTAAAGCTATTCGTACATCAAGAACTAAATAACATATTACCTTCTAAATTGTTTTCATAAATGATCGTTCCTTGAAAAAAAAGTTTTAATTAGCAAATGTAATCAAGGAAGCATTGCAGTACTTGATTACTTTTGGAGCAGGCATTCAAACCTGCCCGACATGTCTCGATAAGTGGGCCACAGTCTGTTACCCAACAACCTTCGGTAATCATGCAATCTGATCAATGGAAAATGCTTATTGAAAAAGATCAGCAAAAGAACAGCAGCGCTGTTTTGATTTTAATATATTTCATAATGCTATAAGGTAATGTTCCAAACTCCTGATCCAGGAGTTTAAAGAGAATTGCAAAATATTTCAAATCAGTATTCTACATGACAAGAAGGGGAAATGGGAGGTGATTTGTTCTATGTTTTGGCTACCTTTATCCTTTTTACTTGCCGGAGCATGTGGGCTTGAGTGGGGATGTCAGTGTTGGTGGATTCCTTATTTTCCTACTGGTACATACTGCAGTCATGGTGCAGCAGCAGTCGAGAGACTTGGTGTTTGAGGGACTTTTTGAGGTTAGGTACCATCCTGGATGGGACTGAACTGCTTGAGTGCTTTCATAAAATTAAATGGAGTGCATTCCATCAAACTTCTAACGTTCACCTTGATAATTATGGAAGCCTATTGTGAGATAGGGGCTGAGTATGGGGCTCAGCATGGTATTATGGGCAGAGCATTTATTTGATCAGTCCATTACATTTTTGGTCAGTTGAGACTTTCCTCCATTGATTTCAATTTCACCAGAGCTTTTTGATGCCACTATTGCTCAAATGATGCCAAAATATTATAAAGGGTCTCTCTTGGCACTCATTTAGCCTCACATTAGGAATTCTACTCGTAAACCTTTTGTTTTTTGGATTAAGGCTGAAACCAAGTAATCCCTGAAAGAAAACAACCTGAGCATGCTTGGTCTGAAATTAAAACACAAAATGATGGAAAATCTCAGTAGATCAGGGATCATCAGTGGAATGAGTAGCAGTTAACATTTCAGGCCCAAGTCAACTGTTTCACTTTCGACCAATGCCACCTGACCAGTGAATACTTCCAGAATTTTCCTGTTTCCTAACCATGTACCCATTTATTCATTTCTCTTTCAAATGGTTAGTTAGTTGAGTCATGTTGAGTCATGCTTACTCAACAGCCATGTTGAGTAAGCACCCATTCTAACTCTTCTCTGCTAAAGAAGTTTCTGCAATATACTATATTCTACTTATAAAATTCTGGCCCTGCTCACAAGTGGAAACATCTCATTTATTCCAGATCCATCAAATCACCCTCAGTTCTTTCAGGAGAAGCCACGTATTTTAAATCTTTCTGGATAAGTGTAGGAATTCGTTAGTTTAGAAATTATGCTGTTAAGGGCCTAAAGCACTGTACGAGCTAATTCAAGGGTTCTCCCGAGTTTTCCCCTGATTCGAACTCGGAGAATGTCCGTAGCGGGTCCGTAGGATTTCGTGGATGTCTCATAGTGGCTCATACGAGTAAAAAGTAACACATTTTTTCATCACGAGTATTTTTTTACTCATGTACATTTTTCACAATGTTGAAAAAACGTCACCAGTTTACCGGATTTCCCGAGTACCTACCATTAGCATTCCGAGCCGCTACGACACATCCACGAACTCCTACGGATCCGCTATGGACATTCTCCAAGTTTGCACTAGGGGAAAACTCAGGAGAACTCTTGAATTACCTCATACTGTGGGACAGGCCCTTAGATCTACTCTTCAGCCTGAGTGCCTTCTGAGTTTTTCTATATAATATGGAAATCCAAAGGGTTTATTGTTCTCCAAGTATGGCCCAATGAAGGATTTATTCAGGATTAATACAATTTATGTGTAGGAAAGAACTGCAGATGCTGGTTTAAATCGAATGTAGACACAAAATGCTGGAGTAACTCAGCAGGACAGGCAGCATCTCTGGAGAGAAGGAAAGAGTGCCATTTTGGGTCAAGACCCTTCTTCAGACTTATCACTTTGAACTCGATTAGATTTGGGTAATCTTTACTTTCTATCATTATTCATCCCATTAATGGAAATTACTGCTAATTCAAATGACTCTTGAAAATTAAGCAGAATTCAAATGATCTTATAAAAGTAGCTGAAGGTTAAGTTGAGACCTTCTGGGACAATTTAAATGCCATCTGTAGAGTGTAACCATTCAGGGTTCAACTGTGTTGATTCCAGCATTAGACTGATGGCTTGCTGTTTTCATTTAATTACCTTTGGAGGGTCAGGGAGAAATCTGCGAGAGGCTTCTATTCTTGGAAGTTATGCCTGTGATAACTCATCTCTCTCAGAAGATTAAATAGGTTGGAGGGAGTCCATAATACTACCTGGCCTGTCAGAAGGATTGAGCATTATTGGCCATATGGCCTTTTCATTTTTCATACATAAATTCATTGTATTGTTTTAATTCTGGGAGAATCAAAAATGGGATTCAGAAAAATTGAAGCTATCAGAGCTGTGATGGAAATGTGTTTTCATCAAGATTGCACATTTTTAATTTGACTCTTTATATTTAAAATAATTCAACCATAAAATGTATTCTGCTGCGGTAATAGTCCGAAAATATTTTTGGAACTTGAATTACTGAGGCTTGGATTTAATTGATGGTTGTATTTAGCTTAATGCCTTCAAAATTGTGAAAAATATGTTTTAAAAATGATTTTAATATAGACTGTATAGTTAGATTACAGCAGAGTGTTATTCTAATTACTTTTCTTATTATTACATCACATACATCAGCCATTTAGCATTATTGTATTTTCTACAGTCCTTTCAAAATCTGAATGAGCTCATTAAATACGGACAAGACAATTAATACCAAACATTCGCAAACACAAAATCTCAGATAATTAGGAAGGAAGGTAGCTAATTATTTAACACTTAAATATACCATTCCAATGTTCTTATGGTACTCCAGCTGTAATTGCCTACAGCACCTTTTTCCACCTTTGGCTTCTTCTGCAACAGATACGAGTGGTCTGCAAAGGCTATAAATGGCACACACATCTACCCTCAGTGTAATCTTATTTTCATTCCTCTGTTGTTCCTTATGAGTGATTCAGTGAGGTTAAATTGACAGCCCGCTTACAACTCTAGGAATGTATTAGTACAATCATTAACGGCATTTAAGCAGAGTGAATGCTTCTCTGCATATTCAAATATAGGTTTAACACAATGGTAATTACTGTGAACTATATATGGTCCAACTGGGCTTTTGCTTTTGGTGAAAGACTCTAGAGTACTTAATCTATTTTAATCTATGACCTGCAACACATGGTTTTAAAAGATGGAGATAGACGATACAGTGCTTGTCAGCTTTTAGAATTCTCGAGATTCTCAAACGGTACTCACATAGGGTGCACAGAACACACGTTATTTTAAAATAGTAAAAACAATTTCTCAAAATGCAGTAGATTTCAGTCACAATGTTTATATTATCATCAGTTACGGTATAATTAAAAACTAGATTACAGCTTCACTCATAGGAAGATTTAACCTGCTTTAGTGACCAGCAGGTTTAGAATTATCAGAGAGGTAGTTAAAGGAATGTAACCACTCCATTCGCAGATTCAGAAAATTCTGAACGGCTCCTATTTTCCTGTGAGCATTAAATTGTTGCCTACCAAAACTTTCAAATTCAAGAGATTATAGCACCATTCTTCAAGGCCCAATATCCTTCAGTGTCATTACCTAAATGTAAAAGTCAGAAAAATGTAATGCCACACTTTTTTTTTCCAGACACAATACTGCCTTCAAATGTAATATTCAGGCAAAACAAAAAAGATTGAACACTAAAATAAATGACATTTTAGCGTTGACACAAATCTGAATGTGACAATACAGAGATACTGTACATTTTGTTTTCACAAAAACATCTGTTAACTATCTTTAAAAAGGATTTATAATTATTGCTATACGTTAGACATCATTTAAGTGGCCCGCTTACTATTACACAGTAGCAGTATCAACAAACTTGCTCTATTCAACCAAGTTCTCTGAACACTTGACATTCAGCCTCAAGCAGATCCACATTTTCTTTCACTTCACCAATGCTGGATAAATTTTCAGAAGCCTCGAGGCTAAGACCTGAAATTCCCTCCTGAAATTTTATTTTATTCTTGAAATTAGGGGATTGGGAGATGTGTGTACTGAGGGGGAACGCAGGATGACTAGGATAGTGGGAGATGTTCTATCCATTCCTTTCCATAGATGCTGCCTGACCAGCGGAGTTCCTCCAGCACGTTTTTGCTCAGGATTCCAGCTTCTGCAGCCTTCTGTGTCTCCACTTGCTGTGATATTTCAAAACTGCTTTTGCACCACACATATCTTTTTTTATGCTTTCTCTACTTAATCATCAAAATCTAAATACAGACATCGTTCAATATATTAGTGAATTTACAAAATTACTAGAAGATGCACTATCTATACCTGTGGAATCATAGACTCACAGCAATGGAGAACATAGAAATCGTCCCTCTCAGTCCAGCTCATCCATGTTGACCATGATGCCTATTCGCACTAATCCCATTTCCTCACATAAGGACCATCTTTTCCTTTCAGTACCTGTCCAAACCTACTTTAAATGTTGTAATCTTCCTCCACCATCTAATTTCATAGTTCTTTCCAGAAACAATTCCTCCCAGATACAACAGGGTTTATTCCAAGAACTGTACCTAACAGCTAAATATATTGCTGGAAGCCCAGTAATATATTTAAACAAAAGCATAGGCCAACCAAGGCCAATGTGTAGTTAAACCAGGGTGTTAAAATCAACCATTTAGATATCTCTGTAAAATGCAGTGATATTGTTGTTGCAGGAATATCTGTGCTCAGTATGGAATAAAGGACTGATTTACTTCATACATGCTATACAAAGATAGAATATGTATCATGATCCCAACATTGCACCAGAGCCACAAACCAGGTTCCCACATGGCAGAACGGGCCCTTTATTCTCCAGCAGAGGATTTGATTAGAATACACAAACATTTTGAGTGATTTTCTCACCAAAGGATCCAAATTCTGCTGGATTAGGGAGAAACATTAATTCCTTCAAGGTTATTTCTCAGAGTGTTTACGCATATGAGGGTGGATGTCAGAGCCACTGGATGGTAGTCATTGAGTCACGCTACCTTGCTTTTCAGCATCGGGATGATAGTGGTTTGTATAAAGCAGAAGTCTGAAAAAGGGTCTCGACCCAAAACGTCACCAATTCCTTTTCTCCAGAGATGCTGCCTGTCCCACTGAGGTACTCCAGCTTTTTGTGTCTATCTTCATCATTATAAAGCAATTTGGAACCTCAGGTGGAGTAGAGGGAAGTTAATGATGTCTGTGATCACTCATGCCCATTGGTCCCTGTAGGTCCTGAGGACATGGCTGAAGACTCCAGCTGGACCAGTTGCTTTCTGCAGGTTCACTCTCAAAAGGCCAATCTGACATCTGTCACTACATTGGGCACAGGCACATCTGAGGCTGTCAGAGTGTTTTGTGTTATTCCGCCTAACCATTCAAAAGGAGCATAGAATGCATTGAATTCGTCATGGAGGAACCATTGTTGCCAGCAATATTGCCAACTTCACTTTGCAGTCTGCTATAGCATGCAAGAATTGTCACAAGCAACCGGTGTACATATGGTTATCCCAAGACTCCAGCTTGGTCCTGAATTCCCTCTTGCCATCTTTTATAGCTTTTCGAAGGTCATAAATATTTTTTTTTGTATTGCTAGTGATCGCTTGACTTGGATTTAACCTGGGAATAGACCTTAAGGTTCATCTATGGTTTACCTGGGAATTGACCTCACAGTTCATCCATAGGTCTTCATTGATGGTGGTACCATATACTGTATAATCATAGTTCTCACACTTTTGTTATTTATGTGCTACAGGCATCGTTGACATAGCCACATTTGTTGTACATATCTAATTGCTCTCTAAAGGCAGATTTTCTAACATTTTCTTGAAGTGTTGCATTTATTTTAGTGATGGTATTCTCAAAATGATGCAAGGAATGGAGATATTGATGAAAGGCTGTATGTTGCCAAGCCAGGATGCTGATGCCATTTGAAAAGGAATCTGCCAGTGGTGTTCTAATGTTCCTATTTACCTTGTCCTTGGTCATGGAGGTTACAGCTTTGAGAGGCACTGATTTATGTAGTTGTTGCTAAATTAATAGAAGACGGGCTGGAATGTTCAGTACATATGTATACTTTATATCTATAAGTATAACATTTCTCTATATGTATATTAGTGATCTCTTGTGGCTCTTCTGGTTAAATACACATTAGGATCCCTGAACTTGTTTTTTGCAGCTTTCAAATTATCCTTTGTGAATACATGACAGCTCACAGGCATTCATGGATATATTTAGTCACAAGAGTTTACATTGAATGTGCAGCTGCTCATAATCAAATGAAGATATAGACAGGTAAACTGTGCTGCTGGAAACAGATTTAGTCAGCTCATAATACCGAACTTCATCTCCTTTATGTGGCCCAAAAGATTGGCCGCGCTGTACTACAGTGAAGCACACAGCACAACATGGTCTGATTAGAGAGCTAAACTTGGCTCACCCAAGCTGTGAATATAATGCCTTTATTCCTCAGTGATTCACTAATCCTATTTCTAATGGATACAACTGTATTCAGTGAGAAATGGCAAAAAGAAAAGGGAAAGAAGAATCAAGAGCAACAAAAAGTAAAAGAAGTGGACTAAAATTAATCATAATTTGTTGTACTCATTTGTTTTTAAGATGTACTAATGGAGCTTCTTAAGAACATCTGGATGATTTAATCTTTCTCATGTAACAAAAAAAATCCAGAAACCCACAATCTGATCACTAAAAAAGGGCAGCATGGAATCCCACTGTCAGCAGTGATGTCGATAAAAGAACAAGCCAAAGAACCAGCATTCCCAGGACCTCTGAGAGGCCCGACACTGAAGGTTTTTTTGTGCATTCTCCACCTCTGAAACTGGAAACTAATACCTTCCTGCAACCTAAAAGGGTCAATGAGACACTGCCTTGCTCATTGTCCTAAGAAAGACCTGCTCCAGTGAATGGGTGATTACTATTGTCAAGCACGGTTATCTGTTCCTCTGATATGTTGGGAATATCCACAACACCAAAGAGGGTCAAGCTATAGCATAGCCTATGTTGGCTCTGAATTACAGGTATCAATATATAGCAAATACACCTTTGGCAAAGAGAATATTTGGAATATTTAACCAGGAAAACCAATATCAAACCAAGATGTCCAAGTTACAATACATTGACATCCATTTAGCTCCTAGAGTCATTGCAGCCAGATGATTATGAATACATCATTTATTGTCTTGGTAAATCAGGCACATGTTTCTGAGGTAATCAGGCCATTTCACCATTTGTCAGGCCATTTGTTGGCATTTCACCAATAAAGACAGATAATCTATTTTTCTCTCCCAGCTTAAAGAAACTATTAACAAAGATCCGACTGCCGGTATGTGAATTTTTTTTTAAATCGCCCGACTATTTCAGTGCTGGAGTAAAATAAAAATTAGCTTCTAATGCCGTGAACGCCGACAACGGGGATGGATTTTACATAGCGGACAGGTAAAGGAAAGCCGTTTATTTTTTCATATAAACTTGCTTGTTAAGATGACCTTAATCAACATTTTATGTTGCGAAATGGTGATTTATACCCCATACAAACTGGCAGTGTTTTTCCTGCTGATATGGGGTTTAAATCCACTGCAACCGCAATGTTCCAATCCATCGCTTTCCATAAAATCCTACTCGCAAGCTGATTTAAATGGCCATTACTTTACGGGCATTAAACACTAAATTCCTTCAATTTGGCCTATAAATTCATAACAATGAGATTTAAAAATCATGTTATATTGCGAATTCTTGTGTGAATGTAATTTGGACACTTAGACTTTTTAACAAATGTTAATATTTTCTTAAGAAATGGATAGATATTTAGATCTAGTAATTGAATTTTGTAATTAGCCACAATTGGGTAACTAACTAATTATATGCTTTAATTTCAAGTCATCCAAGCAAGATTGTTTCATATTTGTTTCAGAATGCTTCAATCTATAACAATTGAAAATTTATTTCAGTTCTCATAATTTTTAAGAAAGTTATGGGCTTTTGATTGTCCTCCATCACAACTTTTGTGTTCAGTCAATGGAAAAGCAATAGGGAACAAGATGCTAATTTCCGAGTATGAAAATGGCCACATCCTTTTTAATACTGAAGATATGAAAGTGAATTAGGTGTCAAATTAAACTTATTTTTATGCTGTATCTGATGGGATACATTGCAGACTTGATTTTTTAAATCTCAACATTTTGTAACATTACTACTTTGAGATAACAATCGGATAGTTTACATCTACCTGGAAGGGAAGATGAGGTATTGGTATAATCTTTAATCTAAAGGCAAGAATTCCTTTAATACAGCATGCTACTCAGTATGGCATTGGTCTGTTGCCTCTAAACTGTTGCCATAGAGTTATACGGCACAGAATCAGGTTCTTCCACGTCAAGATAACTTCCACGTCGACCATCAACCACCCATTTCTATCTTGCTCTTTACTGTCTCTGTTCTCTCTTCCACCTGCCAATCAACTCTTCGATCACCTGTATCCAGGTACCAGTTTCCAGCTCTTGCCCCACTCCTTCCCCTCACATTTTTCCACCACCTCGCTTCCTTCTACTCCATCAGCCCATATAAAAGGTCACATCCTGAAACGCCATCTGTCTATTTCTTTCCACAGATACTGCCTGACCTGTCGTGTTCCTCCAGCAGTTTGTTTTTTGCTCAAGATTCCAACTCTCTTGTGTGAACAACCATTAACTTTTTTAATAATCATCTCCACATTAACATCAGCTCCCCAGAAAACCAGAGTATTGGAGAAAACCAATATAATCACAGGGAGAACACGCAAATTCCAGATAGACAGTATCTGAGGTCAGGACTGAACCCTGGTGTGTGGAACTGTGGGGCAGTAGCCCTAATAGTTATGTACCACTATGCCACAGTGCTATAATGTGGCAAACCCATTGGAAAGCATGTTCCACCTGAAATACACCAAATTCTTAAGAATAGCAAGAATCAAACGTTCAATGATTTTTTTTAATGTATGATGTTGTGAGGAGCAGTAAATGCTCTACAGTAAACAGGCATGGAAATGTGTTACAAAGTATTCCTTCTGATCCCTTCTCTCAAGTCCTGGCCCTCTCATCATGGATATAACCATGATAATTTGCATGACTGTATTGCGATACCTTAATGGTATCACAATACAGCAGCTCTCAATTCTAGCTCTCACAACTTCTCGATGGGAGCACTGAGATGGTGATTTTTTTTCCTAATTCCTTCCACACCTTTATCCTCCTTTTAATCAGCTGTTCTCATCCTCAAACTCACCACTCCACCATCCACCCGGACAATTTCCATAATTGCTACATTTTCCACATGTCTTGTACGCCTCTTCCCACAGAGATCGTGATGGAAAACAAACTCTTTGAAAGATTTCATGTTGACTTAGACAATGACACATTAACAAATAAAGGGCAATGAAGATCAAGTGCAAAAGCTAAAGGCCAGAGGATGGAAGAGTAAAGTTGGACTAAAGACAATGGTGGTTATAAGGAGATGGGTAGCAGAATGATCTTGGCAGTCAAATACTGGTAAATATTGGAAATTGTCATAATTATGGCAGAAGCAATGGGAACAATTGGGATCTACCATTTTTCCATTTCATTGGAAACTATAGATCAGAACAAATTTTCTGGGAGATCCAAAATTCTGGAAGTGACCCTATCCAATTCCTTGTATGTTGTAAAACATACTTGGCTAATAAAGTATGATTATGATTATGATCCAGGATAAAGAGTGAAAATAAATGTGCAACAGTGCCACCTACCTTGGCAAGCAAGTATATCAGGGCTCAAAAGATAAATAAAAAATATCAACAATTTTTTTTATTTGTTCGTAGGATATGGATAATGTTCATCTGTAACCAGCTATGAACAGACAGCCTTGGTTCCATTGCCAGGTCTGCATTTATAAATAAACCAAGGGTCAGTAAGGATGGCAGATTTCTGGTATAAGGACAAAAGTCAACTAAATGGGTTTTTAACAACTGAGTCTCATTTGTGTAATAATTTTTACTGAACTCGCTTGTTTTGTTTTAGTTTGGAGATGTAGCATGAAAGCAGGCCCTCCGACCCACCAAATCCACGCTGACCATTGATCTCGTGTTTACACTATTTCTTTTTAATCCCACTTTCTCATTCACTCCCTAAACATTAGGAGGGAATTTTAGAGGCAAATTAATCTACAAACCCGCGCATCTTTTGGGATGTGGGACGAAAATGGAGCACCCAGAGGAAACCCATGTGGTCACAGAGAGCAAGTGTAAGTTCCACACAGACAGCACCTGAGGTCAATATCCAACCCAGGTCTCTGGTGCTGTGAGGCAGTATCTCTACCAGCGGAGCCACTGTGTCTCCCGGATTTACAATGTTATTTAAATTTAAATTAGACCACTGGAAAGACAGAGATTTCAACTCGTACATCTAGATTAATACCCAATGTTGTTTCTCAAATACTTGAATTGAATTAAATTGAATACATTTTATTAATCAAGTATGCATATATACAAGGAATTTGCCGTGGTGCTTTGCTCACAAGTAACAATACGATATACAGTATACAATTAAAAATAAAATATTATAATTTAAACATGTGAAGAATGAAATAAAATACCAGAGCAAATGGAGGCTACAGACTTTTGGCTGTTGAGTAGAGCTACTGATCATGGAAAAAAGCTGTTTTAATGTATGGCTGTGGTGGCTTTGAGGTAAGTGCTTCAAAGAGTTAGTGGCCAGGGTGAGAGGGGTCAGAGATGATCTTACCAGCTCGCTTCCTGGCCCTTGCAGTGTACAGTTTGTCGATGGGGGGAAGATTGCAGCCAATAATCTTCTCGGTTGATCAAACGATGTGCTGTTGCCTACGGATGTCATGCTTGGTGGCTGAGCCAAACTAGACCATGATGGAGAAGGTGAGAACAGACTCTATGATGGCAGTATAAAATTGGACCATCATTGCCTGTGGCAGATTGTGTTTTCTCAGCTGCCGCAGGAAGTACATCCTCTGGTGGGCCTTTTTGACTGTGGAGTCAATGGTGGCCTCCCATTTAAGGTCCCTGAAGATTATGGTTCCAAGGAACTTTAATGAATCCACAGATGTGACTGTGGTATTGTTGATGGTGAGTGGGGGGAAGAGAGGGGGAGCTCTCCTAAAGTCTACAATCAATGCCACTGTCTTAAGAGCATTGAGCACTAGGTTGTTGTGATGGCACCAGGATGCCAGCTGTGTCATTTCCTGTCTGTAAGCAGATTCCTCCCCATCCTGGATCCGTCCAATCAGGGTTGTGTAGTCCACAAACTTGAGAAGCTTAACAGAGGAGCCTGTGGAAGTGCAGTCATTTGTGTAGAGAGAGTAAATGAGAAGGGAGAGTACGCAGCCTTGCGGTGCTCCTATCCTGTGGGTCAGCGGGTCCGAGATGTGCTTTCCCAGCATCACGTGCTGCTTTCTGTCTGTCAGAAAGTTGGTGATCCTCTGACAGAGAGGTTCAGGCACCGTCAACTGGGAGAGTTTGGATTGTTGTAGCACTGGCACAATGGTGTTGAGTGCAGAGCTAAAATCAACAAACAACATCCTTGCATTGGTTCCCTGGCAGTCTAAATGCTGGATGAAGTGCAGGCCGAGGTTGACTGCATCATCCGCTGATCTATTGGCCCGGTATGCAAACTGCATAGGGGTTTTGTGCTATTTTTCAGTTGGGCCAGCACAAGTCTTTCAAGCGTCTCATGATTACAGAGGTCAGTGCAACAGCCCTGTGGTCATTATGACCAGTTTTCCTTCGCTTTTTGGGTACAGGAACAATAGTGCAGACTTTGAAGCTGCAGGGACTGCAGGTTTTCAGGGTCCGATTGAAAATGTCTGTGTAGACTGGAGTCAGACAGTAAGTGGGTGTGAAGTGGTGATTGGGGTGGAGTGTGTGGGGGAGGGGAGGAGCGGGTGGGGGAAGGGAGGAGGAGGTACCGATCGAGCCTGCAGTAGAACTCGTTCAGGTCATTGGTCAGCTGACAATTGTCCAAAGAGCGGGGGGTTTTCCTCTTGTAGTTGGTGATTTCTTGCAAGCCCTTCCACACTGAAGAATTATTAGCTGATATCTTGCTCCTCAACTTCTCAGTGTACCGTTCCTTGGCAGCTCTGATGCTCCTTCTCAGCTTGTAGTGGGACTGCCTGTAGAGGCCTGCATCCCCGCTCCTGTAGGCTTCATCTTTAGACTGGCTGAGCTGTCTGAGTTCTGCTGTAAACCAGGGTTTGTCATTGTTGAACCTGATCCAGGTCCAAGTGGGAATGTAACTGTCCTCACAAAAGCTGACATATGATGTCACAGTGTCTGTACATTAATCGAGGCTTGTGGTTGCTTCCCTGAACACATTCCAATCAGTGCAGTCAAAGCAGGACTGTAGGTTTTCATTGCCCTCGCTTGTCCACTTTTTCATTGAGCTGACCACAGGCTTAGCAGATTTTAGTTTCTGCCTGTAGGTCAGAATAATGTGAACTAGACAATGATCAGAGAGTCCCAGACCCGCACAAAGAACAGAGCGATATGCATTCCTGATTGTAGTATAACAATGATCAAGTGTTTTCTCCCCTCTGGTGGGGCAGGTAATGTGTTGTATGTTGCCATATCCAAGAAAAAAAGGTGCCCCAGGAAGGAACTGCAATATAATTAGAACCATATGCAGAATTTAATCTTAGTATACAAAAATAAGAATATTAATTCTTCTCCTGGGATGCAGCTTGGATGACTTGGAACATTATTAATTGTTTTAAATAAAAGTTCTGCAAGACCTGTGACAGAACTTATGCCAGCTGGAAGGAGTTTCCTGAATCTGTCATGCCATATGCTCCTTAATGTACTGGTGTAATTACCTGTGAGATAACCATGTAGATGATTTGATTCCTTCTTTTCTGATCAACCATCTTAAAGTCTCAACAAGCAATGAGCCTGCTGTCTGACAAATAAACATTGCCTCTTGTGAACTTCATCTCACAATCCTTTTGTGAGGACATTTCAAATTGACAAAGAGGGTGATTTTCTTTAAATGTATTGATAAGTTAATGTAGCACTATTGCATGTAAAAACAAGTCCAGCTTTAGGCATGAACATGATGTTCTTGATAACATGGTGGTCCTGTTTAACAACAATATAACGGTATCACAGGTATTCTGGATGATTCAGTTCATGGATCTGCAACCATAGGTTTTGAATTCCAAGTTTTCACCGTGCTGCCTTGGAAATAAACCCTATCTCTTTTAATGAGTCTGAAGAAGGGTCTCGACCCGAAACGTCACCCATTTCTTCTAACCAGAGATGCTGCCTGTCCCACTGAGTTACTCCAGCATTTTGTTTCTATTTAATGTACATGGATTACATCTCAATAGATTTGTAGAAGACATTATGGAAACCTTAAGTAATTCCCAGATCTCAAATTACCGAAACAATTATATTTTGCTTCATTTAGTTCATGTGCTTCCAGATTAAAACATATCTAGCTAATGAATCATATTTAGACATATACGTCGCCTTAGTATATTTTGTTTTTTGACCCACTGTACATCAGGTACTCCCTCAAGATTAATTTACAAAACAATTAAAACATTTTGAATTAGAAAAAGGATTATATGTAAAAAAAATGGAACACTTATAAAATATTGTTGTTTTGCTATTGATACAAAATTTTAAAAAGAAACTACAGTTGTCAGCAATGTGTGCAGAGAAATTAAAAATATAAACTTGTTATATTGATGACCTTGATTATAATTGATAAATGATTCAAACATCTAAATGAATTGGATATTTTGCTGTCAATTATTTTGGAGAGCACCGGTACAGTGATTAGAGTTGGTGCAGGTTGGATGATTTTTCTTTGTTCTTCCTGTGACTGCACATTTCCCCTCCAAGGGATTTGGTTTCTTACCACATTCCAAAGACGTACTAGTTGATGGGGTAATTGCCACGGTAAGGTGCCCCAAATGTGTGAGTAAATGGTACCATCATGTGAAAGTTGATGTGAATTTAGAATGAATGAATGAATGAATATGTTTATTGGCCAATTATGTACACATACAAGGAATTTGTGTTGGTGCTCCACTCACAAGTAACAGCACGACATAAAGTAACAATTATGAATGACACATAAACCATTAAACAGTTTTAGATGCAGAAACAAACGTAGGGAATAGAATTGCTCTGAATGTTAGCATAGATAAAATGATTTCCTGTGGGTTACGGAAGTATTGCAGAGAGCATGAATCACTTATCTATACATTTACTAAAAGTCTCATCTTGACCACTTCCTGTCTACGTTGTAAATACATTTTAGAAAAAATGCTACCCTATATCACTATGCTTTTTTTTTAACTCACCGCCCTCCTCTCCTCCAACCGCCGCAAGGTAATTTCCGATTGGTGAAATAATAAAAAAGTTATGAATGTTTCAAAAATCGTGAGATCAGCAGATTAGTCTTCTTGACTGTCTGTCACCATGATGAAGGTAATGCCCCTTCTGGGGGGGGCAGGGGAATAAAGCCCCGGAGGCCGAACATGAGTCAGTCACCCCGGAAGACCGTGAGTGAGAGTTGAGTACAGAACTGTGAGTCTATGCTGTGAGTTAACTGAACTGTGAGTCTGCACTGTGCTGCTTGAACTGAATTGAAGGGTTGGTCTGCACTGTGCTGCTTGAACTGAATTGAAGGTATGGTTGCATTTTGCTGCTGGAACTGAATTGAATGGTTGGTCTGCACTGTGCTACTTGAACTGAATGTTGCGCTCATTCCTGAAGTTCCGCTCTCTGTGGAAGTCCCGCTCAGGGAAGAGGCCGCGCTCAAACACGTGAGTAGATTCAAGTAGGTATGCTACAATACTTACCTTTAGCAGCGCTGCAGTTCTGCCACTGTCCGTGTGCATGACTTTGGCGCCTTTCATAGGGGGGGCGGGTTTAAAATGCCGTTTTCCCCAGACAGTCCAAATCGATCCATGTCGGGCGATTTTGTTGCTGAAGAGAAATCGCTCCGACACTTCATTCATGAAGGTATTTTTAAACTACACTAGATTATTTATTAGCTAGAGTAGTTTAAAAATCATCTTCTAAAGCCGTGAACCGTGACAGCGGAACGGAACTAACTTAGGCGATAAAAGAGGCTACACAGTTTATTTTTACATAAAAACATGCTTCTTAGGAAGCCTTTAATCAAATTTTCATGTTGCGAAAAGCAGACAAAAAAAAAATATGAACCGGCTGTATTTTTCCTGCCGACTGTGGGTTAAATTCACCGCAAACCGCAATGTTCCAATCCATCGCGTTCCACTAAAACCCACTCACAAGTTGATTTAAATGGGCATTAATTTATAGGAATTAAACACTAAATTCCTTCCATTTGGCCTATAAATTCCTTAAAATGAGATTAAAAAATCATTATATTGTGGATTATTGTGTGAATGTTATTTGGACACTTCGGCAATTTAAAAATGTTTATCATTTCTTAAGCAATGGATAGATGTTTATATCTAGTAATTGAATTTTGTAATTAGCTACAATTAGGTAACTAACTAATTATATGCTTTAATTTCAGGTCATCCAAGTAAGATTGTTTCATATTTGTTTCAGAATGCTTCAATCTATAATAACTGAAAATGTCATTGAGTTCTATTCATTTTTAAGAACGTCGTGGGCTTTTGACTATCCTAGATCACAGCCTTTGAGTTAAGTCAATGGAAAGGCAATAGGGAACAAGATGCTAATTTCCGAGTATGAAAATGGCCATAACTTTTTTAATACTGAAGATATGAAAGTGAATTAGATGTCAAATTAAACTTCTTTTTATGCTTTATCTGATGGAATAAATTGCAGACATGATTTTCTAAATCTCAAAATTTTGTAACATTGCTAATTCAAGAGAGTTTTACTGTCATATATATGTTGTGTGTGAGTGTGTGGGAATCTGTGGTGGATAGTGTGAGTGTGTGTGTGAGAGATGGTGTGTGTGAGATGGTGGGTGTGTGCATGAGATGGAGGCTGTGTGTGTGTGTGTGAGATGGAGGGTGTGTGTGTGTGAGATGGAGTGTGTGTGTGAAATGGAGTGTGTGTGTGAGATGGAGTGTGCGTGTCTGTGAGATGCAGTGTGTGTGTGTGATGGAGGGTGTGTTTATGTGTGAGCCCACCAGCCATGAGTCAGTCAACTGCCAGCCCACCAGCCGTGAGTGAGTCCACTGCCAGCCCACCACCCATGAGTCGGCTGCCAGCCCACCAGCCATGAGTGAGTCACCTGCCAGCCCACCAGCCATGAGTGACTGAGCTGCCAGCCCACCAGCCATGAGTGACTGAGCTGCCAGCCCACCAGCTGTGAGGGACTGAGCTACCAGCCCACCAGGCCCGAGTGACTGAGCTGCTAGCCCACCAGGCCCATGTGACTGAGCTGCCAGCCCACCAGGCCTGAGTGGCCGAGTAGCCAGCCCACCAGGCCTGAGTGGCCGAGTAGCCAGCCCACCAGGCCCGAGTGACTGAGCTGTCAACCCAATTGGAGCATTGCGTATATTTCTGGTTGCCATATTACAGGGAGGATAAGGTGGCAACAGAGAGAGTGCAGACGAGATCAAAGGTTGTAGTTATGAGAGATTGGCATATGAGGCAGAGGGAGACCATATAGAGATTTATAAAACCATGAGGGGCTTAGATAGGAAAGACAGTCTGAGCCATTTGTCCCAGGGCAAGGGGTTAATAGAGGGCATTGGTTTAAGGTGAGAGGGTAGACATTTAAAGGCGTTTTGAGGGGTAAATTATTCACATAGAATGTGGCGTTAATCTTCAATTAGCTTCCTGGGGAGGTGGTAGATGCAGATACAGTTACAATGTTTAAAGTGCATTTTGACAGGTATTTAGAGAGCAGAGAAGGATATGGGTCTATTGCAGGTAAATGGGATTAAGGTTGATTGGCATCACAGTTGGCATGAAGGAGGTGAGTCAATAGGGGCCATTTTGTGCTGTAGGATTCCATTTTTTTTAATATTGTAAGATAATAGATTAAAGATTCAGCACAGGAAGATGATGTGGAGGTAAAAGATCTACCATGGTCTTTTTGAAAGGCAGAACAGGCACAATGGCCTACTATTTCAATTAAATACAAACTTATGTTGAGGAAGCTCAATTGCAATTTTGCACGGTATAATACCTTACACTTCAAAATATTGCCACTTATAATCTTAAACCATTCCACTAACTACTTTACGTTATAAAATCTTACTTCAATTTGACATGAAATGTAATCTTTGTATCACATTTTGGGCATGAAATTAAACATAGACATCTACCCGTGATCTTCAATATGATTGTTATCAAACTGTGCATTCATGCCATGAAGATGCCTTTTTGACATATATTGTTGAAACATGTCCTTGCATGAAATTACAATGAGAGTTGTGTCCGGTGACCTGTTAGATAATCTTGATATTCCTGGCAGGATGACATTGGAGTGGCATTTTGGACAAGTGAAAGGGTGGACAAAATGAGCAGAGGAAGGGGATTGTTTTAGTGAAGAGAGAACTTTAATCCAACAGTGGACAACATGTGTAAGAAGGAAGTCCAGATGATGGTTTAAAACAAAGGTAGACACAAAATACTGGAATAACTCAGCGGGACGGGCAGCATCTCTGGAGAGAAGGAATGGGACAACATTTTATTTCCTTTTATCTATTTGTTGACATCTAGAATTAATGAAATGGTGAGAGTCAACCAACCATTAAATACAAAAGCTAAGGATTATTTCAAGTCTGATGTGCTCACACAACATAATGCAATCTGGAAGTGCTTTCATTAATTTATACCAATGCAAAGCACATGCAAGGCTTTAGTTATCCAATTGGTAGTCTATAAACTCTATAAGTCTATAAAGTTTATAAACTCCTGAGTACATCCCAGGTTCTCACTATTTCTTTAGAAGCAGGCGGGGATGTTACTTAACGAGGTATGATAAACGTTGTAACCTCCATCCACTGTTTTTTTTTACATTAGCCATTTGATTCTGGCTCAATCATATATTAGAGCACCACCTTGATACAACAGTTAAAGATCCTGGAGTACTTTTATCCTCCAAGCAGCACATTCAACACATGCATGGGCATGGTTTGTGAACTCCGCTCGAAACATCCAAAAACACATTATTTGACGCACATTGTTTGCTATCCATGCGACTTGTGTGACTATTGTTCCAATTAGACTTGGCTTTGTGAACTCAATATGACGTCAACAAAATCAGATGATCAACCACACCATCTCTTTTTTCTTTCTATTTCACATTTCTAACATTTATAGAATTATGTTTTGAAGACTAAATAATTAGCTACCAAAGTATATTTATGAGCAGGTTCTAAAAGGTACAGTCTGCACTATAATTATTCACTGAAGATACCATTGGATTTATTTATTATGGTGCTTATTCCTGTATGACTGTGTTATAGGTGCGATATGATACTCAATGAAAGCTGGATATTTACCTTGGCTTTCCCTGCTCTTTGAACTATGATAAAGCAAAATAACAAATATTAGGAAGTAAAGAATAAAAATCAAATGACACTAACCATGAATTTCTTGAAAACTAATCTTTGTTCATTTCCTCTGTTTCTTCATAATTCATCTCCAAGCTTTCTTAATATCTGGAAGAGACACAGATTTCACAGCTTAGATTTTTCTGCCTCCCTTTGCATGTTGCCTTTTTCTGCAAGAAGATATAAAGGAGTCATTAGCTAAGCTGAATGAGTGTTGCCAAACACATCCCATGCCATATCCTGGCAACCCACTGACGCTGTGAATTAGCAAACTTCTCAAAGGTAACATGCAAGCTTCAATCCCACATGTACATGCAAATAGCAGCATCTCCCCATTAATAGAATATATTCAGTACTGGGAAATTAAATATTTTCAATCTTTTTGTGCTCATTAATATCTTCAAGCACTCGTATCACATGAAACAGTAATTAGTTACAAAAGTAATGTCTTGGCCAAGCAAGCTTTTTCTCCTTGAGCTCAAAGCAGCAATTCCTGCTGCTACAGAGTGATATTTTAATTTCTAATAAATGAATGGTCCTCCTCGGCACTTTTTGGTAAAACTGAGAATTGAATGCATTTATTGGGTAGATCAGTGTCACTCGTGTTATAAGTCATACTTTGTAGCTACGCCTACTAGTTTAACAGAAACCTTCCCTGCCTTGTTCTCACATGTTTAGAGTAACATGCTAGTATGAAGTTACCTATGCTGTAACATTAATAAAGTCTTTGGACCTTAATCACAGTGTGAGACTTTGGTTATTCGAACAGCAGCATCACAACATGGCGTAAGAGATACAGACTCACTCCTTGCTTAATTATATTGCTTTTATTTTAATTTGTTGTTTTCTCCAGTGATATTGCAATGGCTTCTGTTCTCAGAAAACCAGAGATCCTGGTATTTAGAAACATAGAAACATAGAAAATAGGTGCAGGAGTAGGCCATTCGGCCCTTCGAGCCTGCACCGCCATTCAATGTGATCATGGCTGATCATCCAACTCAGTATCCCGTACCTGCCTTCTCTCCATACCCCCTGATCCCTTTAGCCACATCTAACGCCCTCTTAAATATAGCCAATGAACTGGCCTCAACTACCTTCTGTGGCAGAGAATTCCAGAGACTCACCACTCTCTGTGTAAAGAATGTTTTCCTCATTTCGGTCCTAAAGGAATTCCCCCTTATCCTTAGACTGTGACCCCTTGTTCTGGACTCCCCCAACATCGGGAACAATCTTCCAGCATCTAGCTTGTCCAACCCCTTAAGAATTTTGTAAGTTTCTATAAGATCCCCCCTCAATCTTCTAAATTCCAGCGAGTAAAAGCCGAGTCTATCCAATCTTTCCTCATATGAAAGTCCTGACATCCCAGGAATCAGTCTGGTGAATCTTCTCTGTGCCCCCTCTATGGCAAGGATGTCTTTCCTCAGATTTGGAGACCAAAACTGTACGCAATACTCCAGGTGTGGCCTCACCAAAACCCTGTACAACTGCAGTAGAACCTCCCTGCTCCTATACTCAAATCCTTTCGCTATGAATGCTAACATACCATTTGCTTTCTTCACTGCCTGCTGCACCTGCATGCCTACTTTCAATGACTGGTGTACCATGACACCCAGGTCTCGTTGCATCTCCCCCTTTCCTAATCTGCCACCATTCAGATAATAGTCTACCCTCATGTTTTTGCCACCAAAGTGGATAACCTCACATTTGTCCACATTATACTGCATCTGCCATGCATCTGCCCATTCACTCAGCCTATCCAAATCACCCTGCAGCCTCCAAGCATCCTCCTCACACCTAACTATACCCCCCAGCTTGGTATCATCTGCAAATTTGGAGATGTTGCATTGAATTCCCTCGTCCAAATCATTAATATATATTGTAAATAGCTGGGGTCCCAGCACTGAGCCTTGCGGCACCCCACTAGTCACTGCCTGCCATTCTGAAAAGGACCCGTTTACTCCTACCCTTTGCCTCCTGTCTGCTAGCCAGTTCTCTATCCACATCAATACTGAACCCCCAATACCGTGTGCTTTAAGTTTGTATGCTAATCTCTTATGCGGGACCTTGTCGAAAGCCTTCTGAAAGTCTAGATATAACACATCCACTGGTTCTCCCTTATCCACTCTACTAGTTACATCCTCAAAAAATTCTATCAGATTTGTCAGACATGATTTACCTTTCGTAAATCCATGCTGACTTTGTCCAATGATTTCACCACTTTCCAAATGCGCTGCAATCCCATCTTTAATAACTGACTCTAGCAGTTTCCCCACTACCGATGTTAGACTAACTGGTCTGTAATTCCCCGCTTTCTCTCTCCCTCCTTTTTTAAAAAGTGGGGTTACATTAGCTACCCTCCAATCCTCAGGAACTACTCCAGAATCTAAGGAATTTTGAAAAATTATCACTAATGCATCCACTATTTCTGTGGCTACCTGCTTGAGTACTCTGGGATGCAGACTATCTGGCCCTGGGGATGTATCGGCCTTCAATCCGTTCAATTTACCCAACACCACCTCCCGGCTAACCTGGATTTCACTCAGTTCCTCCATCTTATTTGACCCCCGTTCCACTGCTATTTCCGGCAGATTATTTATGTCTTCCTTAGTGAAGACAGAACCAAAGTAGTTATTCAATTGGTCTGCCATGTCCTTGTTCCCAATGATCAATTCACCTGTTTCTGACTGCAAGGGACCAACATTTGTTTTAACTAGTCTCTTTCTCTTCACATATCTATAAAAACTTTTGCAGTCAGTTTTTATGTTCCCTGACAGTTTTCTTTCATAATCTATTTTCCCTTTCCTAATTAAGCCCTTTGTCCTCCTCTGCTGCATTCTGAATTTCTCCCAGTCCTCCGGTAGGCTGCTTTTTCTGGCAAATTTGTATGCCTCATCTTTTGTTTTTATACTATTCCTGATTTCCCTTGTTATCCATGGATGCACTACCTTCCCCGATTTATTCTTTTGCCAAACTGGTATGAACAACTTTTGTACTTCATCCATGCAGTCTTTAAATACCTTCCATTGCACATCCACCGTCAACCCTTTAAGAATCACCTGCCAGTCTATCTTGGCCAATTCACATCTCATACCTTCAAAGTTACCTTTGTTCAAGTTCAGAACCCTTGTTTCTGACTTAATTTTGTCACTCTCCATCCTAATGAAGAACTCAACCATATTATGGTCACTCTTGCCCAAGGGGCCACGCACAACAAGACTGCTAACTAACCCTTCCTCATTACTCAATACCCAGTCTAGAATAGCCTGCTCTCTCGTTGGTTCCTCCACATGTTGGTTGAGAAAACTATCCCGCATACATTCCAGGAAATCCTCTTCCTCAGCACCCCTGCCATTTTGATTCACCCAATCTACATGCAGATTGAAGTCACCCATTATAACCGTGTTACCCTTGTTGCACGCATTTCTAATTTCCTGTTTGATGCCATCCCCAACTCCAATACTACTGTTAGGTGGCCTGTACACAGCTCCCACTAGCGTTTTCTGCCCCTTAGAGTTTCGCAGCTCTACCCATATCGATTCCACATCCTCCACGCTAATGTCCTTCCTTTCTATTGCATTAATCTCCTCTCTCACCAGCAACGCTACCCCACCTCCTTTTCCTTTTCGTCTATCCCTCCTGAATATTGAATATCCCTGGATGTTCAGCTCCCAGCCTTGGTCATCCTGGAGCCATGTCTCCGTGATCCCAACTATAGCATAGTCATTAATCGCTATCTGCACCTTCAGCTCATCCACCTTATTACGAATGCTCCTCGCATTGAGACACAAAGCCTTCAGGCTTGCTTTTACAACACTCTTACTCCTTATATAATTATGTTGACAAGATTTGATGAAGATCTTGCAGAACGTGGCATGTGTTGGAAGAGGATGTATCAATCTATATTGAAGCAGCTCACCCTACCGCTGCTCCCGATGTTCAAGCGTCAATTCTTCTTAATCTGGCAGGCACAGGAGCTGCTTGTCGTGCCAGAAGATTTCACTATGAACCGGCTAGATTAGACCCGGCTGGTGTCCAGATCGCTCCTGCGGAATCTATCCGAGAACCTGATTGCCTGCTACACAAATTCCGACAGTTATGTGAGTTACATACCTACTTAGTCATGGGGCGGCATTTGTTCTTTTCCCGAAGCCAGAGATGGGGAGAACCTGTGGAGATGTTTGTCAGCGCACTGAAGCACATTGCCAATCGATGCGATTTCAGGGATACATGTGATAGCCTTGTCCGTGACTGTCTGATTTATGGCATCCGCAATGATATATTACGCAATGAGTTACTGCGGAAAGTTGACCTTGCTCTAGAGACTGCTGAAAACTGCTGTCACATTGCTGAAATGGCTAACGCTCACACAAAATTCTTGGGACACGCTGCTGGTCATGAAATGAATGTTGCTGGTATGTCTTATCAAATCTCTCCCCGTTTTCCTCAAAGGCCTAATACCTTTCTCAAGTTGAGACTGATAGACAATTGCTTCAACTGTGGGGGTTCACATGCTGCTGTTCGTGACCGTTGCCCTGCATATGGAAAATTATGTCAATTTTGTAACAAAATAAATCATTTCTTTAAATGCTGTCGTTTACGTAGCAACAGAGTTCAAACAAGACAATCTGTTAATTCACTTGGCCATGAAAACTTGCTCTCAGAATGCTCTCAACCACCTCCCATGGATTTGTAGGCTGCTGGCGATAGTTTTGACATCGATGTACATTCCTTGTCTGATTTAATGCATAAACAACTAGACCCCAAGGTTGTTTTGCTCGTTAATGGCAAGAATTTTAAACTGAAGGTTGATTCTGGCGCCAGGTGCAACGTCATGTGCCTAGCTGTGTTTAAAAAGTTAGAAAAAACAGAGATTGTTACTCCACTGGCTGCCTCCCTTATCCCATTTGCAGGATATCCAGTGCACCCTATCGGTCAAGTTGAGTTATGCTTGCTCTCTTAATTCACGTGTCCACAACCTGAGTTTCTATGTGGTTCATGAAAATGTGCCATCTCTACTGGGTGTCAATGCATGTCAAGGCATGGGTCTTTTCTCTTTCTCTTTCAGCCCTTCTGTTTGTCATTTGACTACAGCTTGTGATTTTAGCCAACAAATCCTGACACAATACAAGATTTTGTTTGACGATAAACTGGGCAGGTTGCCTGTCAGGTACACGATCACCATTGACCCTGAGGTAATTCCAGTTGTTCATCCAGCTCATAAAATTCCACATGTTATGCGGGACCGCGTTCAAAGTGAACTTAACAGAATGGTGTCCCTAAGTGTGATTGCTCCCATCGCTGACCCCTCGGATTGGGTCTCCACCATGGTCATGGCTACAAAGAAGTATAAAGACGAGATATGCATTTGCAAAGGACTTAAACACAACAAATTAAACAACCTCACTATCCCATGTGCACTGTGGACGAGATCGCTGTGCAGATGGCTGAGGCAACTGGATTCACAGTGCTAGATGCCAAGAGTTCATTCTGGCAGATTTTGCTGGAAAACAACTCCTCCAAGTTAACCACTTTCAGCACTCCGTTTGGTTATTTTTGTTATTCCAACAACAGAATCACAACATCGGGTTAAAATTTGTGTTAGGTTGATGCAAGAAATGTGCAGAGTAGTAACAGCCGCTACAAGTTGTAATATACCTATGAAATTAGGTTCCATTGAAGTTACAAGATCAAAATTTTGGAAACTATAGTACAACATGTACTTTTACTATATTGCCTTTTTAGTTTATGTGGCTCAGGATAAATTCATGCTCCTGCCACTGTCAGGAACAATGATATTCAAAACACAATGAACAGAAGTTATTCAAACTGCTTCAGACATGTTAGATATGCAAAAGTACAAAGCCCAACTTACCAAATAAGAAGGGTCTTGACCCGAAACGTCGCCTATCTCCTTCGCTCCTTAGATGCTGCTGCACCCGCTGAGTTTCTCCAGCTTTTTGTGTAACCCTTACCAAATACAATCACTGCTATTGTGCTGCCTTGGGGGCACAAGGATGGGGGGTGAGAAGAAGGACAGTTGACTCCTATTCTCAGGCATTGGCCTGGGCATTCCTACCACAGAGAAGGTCAATAGAAAAGTCTTGCATACTGGGTAACCCAAAAGTCCATCCAAGACAGACATTAAGTCATAGTGGGAAACGGTGATTAGGAAAGTAAATGCCAAGAATTACATCACTAGAACTTGGTCAACATGCCAATGGTGCTGCAAATTGATCCTTTCACTAATAAAATTACTATACTTCTTCCTACAAATCACACTTGACTTTCCATGCAGGGACAGCATTTAGATGCAGATATGTTGCTCAGTTTATTAGGACAGATAACAAAGCATTCAAATTCTAATCAGTATTTTTCAGGCAAGCACAAGTTAAATACATGGAACCATATCATCCCTTATAGGAAGCATAATATCACTTTAATATACCACTTGTGAATCATATTCAAAAATTTCCATACAAGAGATGCAAATGCCTGGAGATTGTACTGTGTTATATTGTTACAATTGATACTGTGTTGTGACATGCAAATTAAATATATGATGTAATTAAGTTGTGTGATCTAAGGAGCGGGAACAGATGCAGAATGAGAAGTCTGTTGAAGCCATTATTAATTGGATCTATTAAAAGAGAACTACGACACAAAGTGCTGTCTCTTTATTTCTTTATTTTAAACATGGACTTCAAGGCAACAAAACATAACAGACTGCATGTTTATTTTAGTGACAAAAATGTTTGGTTCCCAAAATGAATGGTCAAACGCTACCTGCGACTTTTCCAACACGATGTTGCACTGCCACCGGAGTAAAGCATTGGCTCATAAACACAAACTCATCATGGAAGCTGGGCAGCAGCAAACCAGCAGAGTGAGGAGAGCACAGAACTGCTCCATGCCAGGAAGAAGCTCATAAGGTTGAACATCACATTTTATTTTGAAGTCACGTGAGTAACTACGTGAAGAAGCCCGCCAGCCCACATGCGTGTCAATACGTCTAACGCACGGCGCACGACTGGCTGGGAGGAGGGTCGCTCCTCCAGTGGTAAGTTTAAAAACCTCACAGGTAAGTCTACAACTTACTCTGAGGTGTTTTTGGTATTTTTTTTAACAGTTGTCTCTAGTGTTATGGAGAAATCTAAGACCAACAAATCCAGACGGGCCGCGGGAAAATCGGCTATGGAAGACGGCGGAGTGCGGGAAGCCGGCGGCCGTCTGTTTCACCTTCAGATTCGCTGGCAGACTTGGTGCCTGCACAGAGCACTTTGGCAACCCCTAAAGGGGGTAAAGCCAAACAAAAGGCTGACAGGCCTGATGATTCAGGCCAGGAGGATTTCACTCCCACACCATTGTATTGTATTACATTCAATTTATTGTCATTATCTCATTTTAGAGACAACAAAATGGATTTTCCTTACAGTCAGTAACATAAAAATAAATAATAAATAAATAAACATATTTAAAAAAAACACAAACACAGAAGTCCACACACAACATACCCCCACAGCGGCACCAAAGTTAAGGAAGGTACCATAGTCCAGCCAGCCTCCCCGCCCATCTTCCCAGATGTTCACCCGTGGTCGGGGCCTCCCGAGCAGCCACGGTCGCCGCCACAGGCGGCCCGATGCTCAGGCACTCTCGCCGGGAACGATGAAACCCCGACGGAGAACATCCTCAGCGGCCCGGACCTCCAGTTCAGCCAGTTCCCACCGGAGTCCGCGGCTCCCAAAGTCCACAGTCCAAGCCGGGTGGAGTCGCAGGATTCCGCGATGTTGATCAGCGCCGCCCACGTTGGGAGCTCCGCGATGTCGGTGCAGCAGGCCCAGCACTCCGGAGCTCCAAACGGCGATCCCCGATAAGGCATCGCCTGCCCCGTGATGCTTCCAATGCTGCGCCGCTGCTGCTGGAGCTCTGGTCGGTCCTGGCAGGAAAAGCCACGCCAATCCAGTAGGTAGGCCGTGGGGGGGGGGGAGTGGACCTGACTCGAATAATAGTCGCATTCTCTCCAGGAAGCAACTGAAGGACGGTATCCCGCTTACCCCACATAAAGACATTTAAAAAAAAAAAAAAAAAATGCACTTCAAACATAACAAAAAAAACAAAAATATACCAGACTGAAGGCGGAGGCAGCTAGCAACAGCGCCACCGGGAGATTAAAATGCCCGGTAATGTCTTTGGCCGTTTATCTAAAATGGAGCACTTCATGGAGAAGATGCTGGCTCGCAGCATGCTCCGTGACACGGAGGCATATCCACGCAGGGCTACGCTAATGCCTGCGGCAGCGCCTTATACAGGGCTGCTTAGTTTCTCCCACTCAGATGAGGGGAGTCTCGGAGGTCATTATATGGCTGACTCCGAATGTGGATGTGTGTCAGAAGAACATGCTGTTATGCATGATATGCGCCAATCGCATACACAAGAGTTGCCCGCTCTTGCATCCAGATTTGCGGTACCTTCGCAAACAGGTGATCCACTTCAAGAAGAGCTCGCCTCAAGCATCTGTTATTTTACTCACATCAATTACAAGAGCAAACCATGATAGAAACTACTGCGAATACCCACTCCAGCGAATTGTGCAACTCTAAAAGTGCCCGTGGTCAACAATTCTATTTGGGGTTATATTGGAGGTGGCATCAAGGCCCAAGAGATGAAGCTCCAGCGCATTCAAAAATTACTATCTGCAGGCATCATGGCTTTTGCCAGATCGGTAGATGGCGGTCCACTATCGGATATCCAGCAAGATGCCATGGCACTGATGTGCATCGCACACTTTGAGATGAATTGTTTCTGTAAGAAGGGCACCAGGCCTGCATTGAACCCTAAGTTTGCGCATCTGTGTAGGGCCAGTAATGTCCAGCCACACAATCTCCTGTTCAGGGAAGACCTGAGTAAACGGGTGAAAGACTTGCATGATGAATCCAAAGCCATAGGATTAATTAAAGCATTTCATATGGGCAAGTCTCTGCTCTTTCGGCGTCAGTACCCTTACGCCTCCACTAACAATAAGTGGTTTGCTAAAGCTAGTAGCAGCTCTAGATTTGATCTACCTGGGCATAGGTCTTTTTTAGGCCAAAGCCCGTCCCAGCCATCATGGAAAATGCACAATCCTCGTGCCCCAGCAGCACAATTCTCCAAACCAAGGGGAAGGAAACAGAACCAGTATTAGGGCCCATTGGGCCTGCTATCGGAACACCTGTAACCGTGGAGGTAGGTGGGTCTGGTTCTTTCAGTAACATGGGGTGTGAGGAACAGTTACAAGTTGGTGGTAGATTAAACTTGTTTTTGCATGAATGGCGGTGGATAACTTCAGATCCGTTTGTATTGCACAGTATAAAGGGGTTCAAATTGAATTTTTACCGAACTCATTTCCACCCACACAACATACGCCAAGTCGGTCGTATATTCATTCCAAACAAGAGGTTTTGGATATACAAGCAGAAATACATATATTGCACAAAAAAGGTGTAATTGAGAGATCAAATTATGAAAAACATCAATACATCTCTAATATATTCTCTAGGCAAAAGAAAGATGGGGGATGCCGTATCATCCTTGATTTGACACAACTCAACTCATATGTGCAGTATAGACATTTTAAAATGGAGAATTTCTCTACTGTTAAGCAACTAATTTCTGAGGGATGCTTTATGGCATGCATATTATTCAGTTCCAATTCACAAGGATCACCGGAGATATCTGAAATTTAGCTGGAAGGGACAGCAATGGCAGTTTAAAGCATTTCCTAATGGATTAACCTCAGCCCTTAGGTTATTTACCAAACTGCTGAAGCTGGTGCTCAGCCTGCTCAGAGCTCAAGAGCATATTGTTATGGGCTATTTGGATGATATCCTAATCATAGGAAGAACACCACATTTGGCTAAACTAGCTGTTTCAGCCATGATGCTCATATTTGAGAAATTGGGGTTTCACATCCATCCAGTCAAATCCAGGTTGATACCAACAAGGGTTATTGCTTATTTAAGGTATACTATTACCGCTATAGAAATGTCTGTGACCCTGCCCTGGGGAAGGACATTAGATTTAATAGAAGACTATAATAACCTTCCTGTTATGGAGCAGCCATCTATTTGCCAGGTGTAATTGGCAAAATGGTGGCTGTTTTTCCAGCTGCTCGATTTGGGCCTTTGCTTTATCAAAATCTGCAGTGTGCAAAGGAGCAAGCACTTAAATCCCATTTAGGTCATTTTAACAGACCTATGCAATTGTTGGCCGAATCTATAACAGAGTTACAATGGTGGACGACCAATATTCAGCATTGCTCCAGCGACATTTTGATTAGTAAACCTTTAATTGTACTACAAACTGATGCAAGTGCTCAAGGATGGGGAGCTACTAATACCATCTCAAATTGTGGCGGCAGATGGGATATGCACGAGTTACCATTCATCCATCTATATGGTATCAACTACCTGGAAATGCAGGGGGCATTCTATGGTTTAAAGGCTTACTGTGGGAAAATGCATGATCTGCATGTTCGACTTCAAATTGATAACACTACAGCGGTGGCATATATTAATCATATGGGTGGAATCAAATCAGTATCCTGTAATAGTTTAGCTAATCTCAATTGGCGCTGGTGTATTAAAAGGAGGATTTGGATCTCAGCTACCTACTTGCCAGGTAGATTTAACACGGTGGCAGACAATAGATCACATAAATTTAATGATAACACAGAATGGATGTTAGATCACAAAGTGTTTAACGACATTAGCACTCGATATGGAACGCCTGATATTGATTTCTTTGCATCCAGGCTTAATCACCAGTTGCCAAAATATGTTGCATGGGAGCCAGACCCAGGGGTAGTAGCAATAGATGCATTCTCATTACATTGGGGAGGAATGTTCTTCTATGCCTTCCATCCATTTTGCCTCATCAGCCGGTGCTTGCAAAAAATCAAGCAAGACTCCACTTCAGGTATTAATATGCAGGTTAGTAGTGCCTGACTGGCCTACGCAGCCATGGTTCCCTTTGCTGTTAGGAAATGCTAACAGAACCATATATGGTTATCAGTAATCATAAAGACTTGCTTGTGCATCCCGTATCTCGGGAATCTCATCCTCTGCATGACAAAATCAATCTATTGATTTGCAGAGTTTAAGAAGACCTTCTCTGGGGCTCGGATTATCCGACCGAACGGTGGACGTGATCACTGCAGCTTGGCGGGACAGTACCAAGAAGCAATACATTTCCTACATTAAACTATGGGAAGTTTTTTGAGTCAATTCAAATATAACATAGTACGGCAGATATAGCCAATGTCTTAGAATGTCTTTCGATGTTATTTTTTGATAGATAATTAAGTTATAGTGCTATTAACACTGCTAGAAGTGCTTTATCATCATACTTGCTGCTGGGATCAGGACACCATTCTGTCGGGTCTCACCCTTTGGTATCCAAATTTATGATGGGTATCTTTAACAAAAACCCTCCCAGGCCCAGTTACACAGGAGTATGGGATGTTAACGTAGTGTTAACAATGCTTTGCGGTTGGGCTCCAGCCGCATCTTTATCTCTTGTCCTTTCACCTATAAAGTAATAATGCTCATGGCACTCATTTCAGTGCAATGTGTCCAGTCATTGCATAAATTAAGGCTGGATAGGACAGTTATGTCTAACAATAAGATAATGTTTTACATGAATGAGTTAATTAAGCAAAGTAGACCGGGTGTGCTGGGTCTTAAGGTGGAGTTTTTAACATATCCAAGTGATCGTAGGCTATATTAAACAATAAAGGTTACAAAGGACCTTCGAGGCACCGAACTGGCTATGTTCATGTCACAGAAACCCACACAAAAGGGTATCGGTGCAGACCATTTCTAGATGGTTGAGACATGTATTAGCTTTCACAGGAGTGGACACTGATGTTTTTAAATCTCACTCTTGCAGGGCTGCAACAACATCGGCAGCAAGATTCATGGAAGTTCCGCTGGACCGCATCCTAGAGACAGCAGGATGGTCGAATGAGCGAACTTTTCAAGGTTTTTACAATAAGCCTATTGCCAGGTCTGGATCGTTTGCTAATCCAATTTTGAGTTTTGTTAAATGATATATTCTTTTCCCTGATGTAAGGGATCATTATTATTATTTTCATTAAAAGCATCAACATGTTTAAGTCTATATCATGTTTGAATGCACTATGTCTTCAATCATATCTGGTCAACTGATGCAGTACATTTGCATGGACTCTGGTTCAAGGCATGAAATCACAGAGCTTTGAAATCTTCACGTAGTCACTCACGTGACTTCGAAATAAAATAGAAAGATTAAACGAGAACTTACCGTTTGAAGTTTGATCTTTATTTTATGAGAAGTTGCAATGAGGGAATACGTGCCCTCCCTCCCAACGCTATTCTCATAAAGATCATTCGGTAGTTCTAGTTTGTTAATCTTCCAATAGTTTAGGTCAGCGATTATTCTGCGATTTAAAGGTTGATGTGCCAGCAGGCTGGTGGGCTTCTTCACGTAATCCCTCATCGCAACTTCTCATAAAATAAACATCAAACTTTAAACGGTAAGTTCTCGTTTAATCTTTCTATTTTAGGTGAAGATCAAAAATACAGATGCTGAAAATCTCAAATAGAAACAGAATAAAAACTCCTGTCCCAGGTCTGACAAAAGAGCTTTGCCTTGAAACCTTAACTCTATTTCCCATTCCATAAATGTCACTTGACCAATTGAGTGTTTCCAGCATTTTGTTTTTATTTTATAACTTCTGTTGCTACACTGAGTCGCTTTGTGCAGCAGACTGAATGCCACAACAAATGTAAAGAAATCATACAGTACACCAAGGTGAGCTGCAGAGCTCCAGTATTGTCCAAGGTTGATGTGTGCACACACGTGCAGTCACTCAATCCAGGCCTCCCATTCTCTCCTACCATCAACCACAAGTTAAATTAGATTTCTTTCATCACCCCACACATCATGCAATCCTCCACATATAGGAAAATGAAAATATCATTCGACTTCATTCATCTCCAACATTTTGGATAAATCAGTGAGGAGCAGGAGTAAAGCCACCCAGCTCCTGCCCACAAGTATGCATCTTCTCACCAGGTTGTAAGGAGGCAATTCTGTTCCACATGGGCATAGAGGAAATGCAAACCACTCATTATGCAAGAGGCAAAAGTAGTTCTGCCCACATTTCCATTTTTACAGCAGTAACTCTTGTTCATCCCTTCGGGAATAGCGGGAAGGTCAATGCCCACTCCAACCTCCCACGTGTAAAACCATGCTGACTCCCTAATCAGCCCTTGTCCTTCGAAATGCATGTACATCCTGTCCCTCAGAATAGTCTCTAGTAAACTTCCAATTACAGATGTTAAGCTCATTGTCCTATAGTTCCCAGCCTTTTCCCTGCTACCCACCCATATCCAATCAAATCAGATTATTCTATACATAATACAATCAAGGCAAACTCAAGTAGAATAGGTAGAGTGAGGAGACAGATACAGAGTGCCGAATATTGTTCTCTGGTTGTTAGAATGGGCTGAGGTGTGATTTACATCATGATTGAAGTTGTTAAGTGGGTGTCTCACATCAGGAAAATGCCAAGTGTTTCATTTGGATTATCCCCAGACATACTTCTTGATTGGTTTGAGTACACCTGAAAATGATCGCAAACATGATTTACCCTGAGTTATATCAATTTTAGTACATGGCGTGCTTAAAAAAATGTTATATCATTCAATTTCCAGGCAGTTTTACTTCCAAAACATTAACTATGAATTAGATATGAATTTCTAGCCCCGTGTATGCCATTATTTTTTCTCCCTGGTGACTCCATCAGCATCTCTCAAACCTCACAGCTTTAACTCCAAGAAGGACATGTGCAGTGGGTACATAGGAACCTGCAGTTTCTACTCAAGTTGCTGAACTCAAAATGCATTGGAGTTGCTTTACCATTGCTGATTCTAAATCCTGGAACTTCTTCCCAACATTATTGTAGGTGTACCTTTATGGAACACAGAATATTAAACAGTACAACCGTCTTTCAGCCCATCATGTCTGTGCCATCTATGCACATCCATCCATCTGCATGCACATGGTCCATGTCTATCTATTCCCTACATGTTTGCTAGTTCCCCTGGTAGCATATTCCAGGCACCTGCCATTCACTGTGTAAAAAAAAACTTGCCTCACATATCTTCATCAAATTTTCCCATCTCACCTTATACCTATGCACTTTAGCATTCAAAATTTCCACCCTGGAAAGATAATTCCAACTGTCTACCCTATGTTGTGCATTGTTTTATAAACTTCTATCAGGTTGCCCCCAGCCTCCACTGTTCTGGAGAAAACACCACAAGTTTGTCCAGCCTCTCCTTATAGTTAATACTCTCCAGACTAGGCAATATACTGGAGAACCTCTTCTGGACCCTCTCCAAAGATTTTATATGCTTCCTGCAGCATGACAACCAGAATAATCCAGTGTTCTATGAAGAACTTATGCAATTGATTGAGATACCCCACTACTATTTTCTCTAAGTCAATTAAGGAATGGACTAAAGATAGACACAAAAAGCCGGAACAACTAAGTCGAGACCCTTTTTCAGACTAGCCTTGCCAGCAATGACCATGTCTAAAAAATTAATAATATGAAAATGTTTAAAAAAAAATTAAGGCTGATCTTTGAAGATTGAACCAACAATTGCCATTTGCATTAGTTGTGTAACAGTAAATGGCTTTCATGGTTTCTGTGACATTATAGTGAACACATTCATCATTTTCTTTCCATTTAACATGGTAGTTCAGATACAAGGGGATCCATTTGTTGAAGGGAATTTCAGAGAGCACCTGAAATTCATTAGCATCTCAGAGCAGACTGACCCAGATATCATCACCTCCTGACTTAGTGAATCTCTGAATACCTGCAACAACGTGACCAAGTAAACCCATCTCAGGCAACTGAGTTGCTGCAGGTGGTGGGATCTAGATCAAACCCAAACCGCTGGACGGGCACAGCTGGTCAGAGGGAAGAAAGAGGTGAGGGGAAGTGGTGAGGCTGGATCTGCCAACCTCTGAAAAAGAGTAAACGGAGTAGATTTTGACAACAGCACATTGGTCACCAGCTAAATTCTTCCCTATTTTTGTTTCAATTAAACTTTTACTCTGTTGCACCAAATTAATTGTTAATCTAAATAAACTTTATTTTAATGAGTATGTGAATCAAAACAGGAATTCAATTCACATTCTACCTTCCTAAGGATGTGTAAACAATGGTTAATAAATGCCATATGATGCAAACAATTTGTTTGCATCCATGTATTGTTATTTATATTTCTATCGTAGCGTTTTCAGCCTAAATTGCTCACTTTGTATCTCTCTCTGTGGATGCTGCCTAACCTACTGAATACTTTTTTAGTTATTCCCTCAGGATTTTATATTATAATTTATCTAATAATGTATACCCATAATATTTCAATGATAAAAAAATGAGAAACATTTTTAATAGTTGGAAATTAATTGCCAAAATGTTCGTACCTCATCAACCATTTGTTTATATGCTGCTGTCCTTGGACTGGTAAAACTTAATTAATCCCATAGAATCATATCATGTGTTACTGTGAACATTCATTAAACACACTGGGAAATGATGAGGAACCAGCAAGAGAAGATGGTAAGATAGGGGATTAGAATAATTAAAACTAATAATAAATACTAATGTGGAATAAAAATTAGATGACACATGAGTAACAGTACCATAGACAGTTATCACACTGTTCTGAAACCTCTTTTATATGCACTGAGAATGTTGATTACAGGATTTTAATTGTTCCCTTCCACATCTCATAATACGATGCCTATTTCTAGTGTCACTAACTATCATTCTAACTTAATTCCCCACTTGAAGAACAAAACAACCATTATGTTTTACTTGCAGGTTTGGAAAGTGCAGTCTGATGTTCAGAATGTCCACAATCAAATAACAATAATGAGCCGGGAATGACAACAGTATCATTTTTATAGTGATGCTTGCATTTGCTTTAACACTTGCCTTCTCGCCAGAGCAATCAATCTTGCAATAAAACTTCCAATGTAAAAATAAATTCTTTTTTATAACTAGCAAAGTAGTCAACAGGCAAAGAAAAAGGTTATTCTCTTCTGCAATGTAAGTATTTTGCACAACCTGGATGTTAATTGCACAGCCTTGGTTGTAGCTGCCGTAGCCTACTATTTGAAATTGCCTTATTAAATTTCCCTGCCTCTCCACCTGTTTTATTCTGCTCCAAGGCATTCCTTAAAATCCAATATTTTAACAAGATTTTAGGCATCTGCCCTAATATATCCTTAAATGGATTAGTGTCAAATATTGTTTGATATTTATCCTGTGAAGCCCTTGTTGATGTCTCACTAATTAATAATAAAAAAATGCTGGATCAATTCAGCAGGTTAAATGACATTTGTGGAAAGAGAGAGTTAACTTTTCAGGTCGACGATCCTTCATCAGCACAAGTAATTAAAACTGCCATATAAATTCAAGTTGCTGTTTTATTGCAAAGGCACATCACTCTCTCTATCAATGTTTCCTGATTTAAAACATGCATAAAGCTTCTGCCTTTTTTTAATGCTTGCTTTTCAGTTCTTTGGTATCTATGGGTACTTGCTCCCATGGAATATACACAGCATAGGAAATGCGTGGGAGCATTTAATAGAACATCCAGATTCCTCTGCTCATAATGTATCATTTTCTCTCAAGTATAAACTGTGGTGATGTTGCACATGGCAGTCATTTCCATGGCATGATCAATTACAAGCCAGTTTGTCAACAGCTGTTGTGAACAGCACAAGTTCTTACAAGAAGCATTGAAATGCAACATAATAAACCTTCCATTCCATTTACCTCAGTGGGTAGCTCTTTCCAAATTCAGCAATTTCACTATTCACAGCAGGTGAATCATGTCTGGTGACACTTGAAACAAAAACCATGGCATTCAAAATCAGTGTGTCACAATAACACACATCTCCAGATCTCTGCATTTGGTCTGTCAAATGTTGATATGTGAGAGACGGTTTATGATCGTAATCGCAACATTTCACACTGTTTTACCTTTGCACAGTTTTAACTGGCTTGTGGCAAAAAATCTAAATGTCTGGCATAATTGTCAGACTGTTCTAAATATTTTTTTGGGTTCTAGCACAACAACCTCTTTCATAGATAGTCCTCAGTTTTCCCATACGGTCCAATATTTATTTATGCAACATTATATTGAGCAGGAATAGGAAGGGGTAGAACGATGAACTGTGTAAAAGAGACAGCAGTTCTGTGTGTGAACAATATAATTTTCCGATACTTTTCTAATCTTGCAAAAGGCAGATTAATTCTCATGTTAATTCCCTTGTAGGACTTAATGGAAAACCACATGCCAGTTTATTTGGTAATTATTCAACTCTTTATGGGGATGTGTAAAACTACAGCATGGAAACAAGCTGCAACGCCTCCAGGGAAACATTGGAGCAAACCATACAAGATTTTGTTTAGTTCTGTAATGTTTTTTTATGAGAAACAAAATACACTAAATTGGTGTTGGTACCGGGCGAACACAATGAATCTACTCTGCCACATTCTAAGTTTGGCTGCTTGCTTTAGGGAGACTAGCCTCCTTCATGTTGCTCCAAGTAGCCTTTCAGAACTAACCCTGAACATATGTTTCCTTGTGTTTCATGTCTCTCACTGGATGGAATGTTGGCAGTTTGACTCCTGTTCCTCCGCCTATCTCGTGTGCAGTCAATGCATTTAATAATTAAACTTGCAAGCCCTGCAGTACAAGTGATGATGCTTGTGGGAGGATACTGCATTCATTAATTCAGATACATTTTTAAGGCCCGCCAGCACAGTTCTCCAAGGGAAGTCCTCATTCAGTCCACCTCTGTTTAATACCTCCTTGGCACGTAAGTTAGCAAGGGCCTTTGCGGTTGCAAGTTGCTGAATCCCTCTGTTCTGCATTGTGATAGCAGCTGTAATCCAAAGTACCTTACCAGATAACCTGAAAGAAGCAACAGGAGTGTTAGTCAACCAGCCTTTTATTTTGCTTCACTTGACAGACCAGGGTCACACTAATGGATCACTAAGTTTCTCTTTGGACACAATCAGTCTTTACAAACACAGCACGGTAGCCAAAACTGTAATGTCCGTTCCGATGTTAAATGTAAGATTTCTTGCATATTTGTTCATGTCCCTCACACCACCACAAGGGTGGCAAGGCAATGTCCAGATATGCTGAGAGTCTTGTGCAATGCCTTGGGTTTCAGAGGAATGGAATTATTCAATTAACAATTCTTTTTCAAAACAAATAAAAGTCAATTTGGGTCAAGGGAAGCCATTAAAAATCAAAATTTTGAAACTAGTACGCAGCCTGCCATGAATACGCCCACACACAACATGCGGTACAATGTTGCAGTTGTTGCTGTTGCTTAAGAGTATCAAGTATAGATCTGGTTACAAGATCACCGAAAGAATTTGGTAGCAATACAGAGTGCTGATGGTTATCTGGAATGGAAGGAAGTAATGAGAAGAAGAGCTTTGATAGATTGATTTTATTCTCATTGGAACAGAGGAAACTCTGGGTGATCTTATAAAGGTTCATAAAGCTATGTAGGGTATAGATGGCAGAGATATTCAGAATCTTTCTCCCAGGCCAAAGGAGTCCAGAACTGGAAGGCAAATTTCTGTTGGTAGGGGTAAAGTTTTAAAGAGATCTTTGGGGTATATTCTTCACATGATGGGTGGTAAATATCTCAAAAGTGTTACCAGAGGTGGCAGGGGAGACAGATACAACTGCCTGAAATGCTTTTTAGATAGGTGCATGAATAGGTGACTTGGATATGGGCCTAATACAAGTAAATTGGATTAATGTTGATAGGCATCATGGTCGGGATGGATAAGATGGGCTGAAAGGCCATCTATGCTTCGTGATTCGATGATTCCAACAAAACTTGGAGCAATGATCAATCTGGTTCCTGAGCACAAAACTGAAGAAGTGCATGCAGCATCATTGTACCTGTATTTCTTATTCTTAATCAATGTTGGCTGAATTTTCCAGGTCTTCAAAAATGTTGTAAATTAAAGGAGTTGAGAACAGGTGTTTCAAATATTTACATTAATGCTATGGATCAAGAGGAGAAGGAATGTTCGCTTGGGACGTGGAAAGTCACCAGGTGAAATGCTGTCCATTCACTTCTATGAACATGGCCCCATGGCCCCATCTACACAAGCAGAAACATCTAACTCCATACACTATGACCAATCACATTCAACCATCATATCCAAAATGACATTCGACTCTCATCATCTGTTTTAAACAAATTTGTTAATTCTGCAACCATGTCCTAACTGCAACTACAATTATATTCTACCACCATTCCACTTTATGTCAATATTTTCCTTAACCTAACCCCAGACTACATCTATCCAAAACAACACTATATCACGTGATATAGTGTGATATCTGTTCTCCCCACTCTCACTACTCTTGATCAACTTTTGATTCCATGATCATTATTTGTTCTGATTTGATAAAACCCCTCATGGTCAATTAACTTCACTCTTCCCCACTCTTGTCTGACGCCATTTTTCTATGTCTGCCTACTTGCATCTTGCTTGATGAGTCCCTGTGTTATGGACTCACCTAGCTCACTGACTTGTCATCCGGCCTGTCAATTAGGCCTACTATCGGTTCGGAAACTTGGACAAAATTTAAAAAAAGAACACCAAAACTTCTGGAATCAGACGGAACTGCAGATGCTGGAATTTTGAGCAAAGAACAGTGCTGGAGGAATCAGCGGGTCAGGCTGCATCCGACTAACTAGTACAAACCCAAACCTCTGAGTTTTGTTGCTGCATCTTCTCACTCATCACCTGGCATGCCTTTCCTTGAAGATCTGGGCCTGCAGTTGTATTATAATTTTATTTCCAGGGGTGTGAGCAGCTGGAAAAATTACATTTATTAGTCTACCAATGTCATCTTGAGCTGACGGAGAGAATGCAACTAGTGCATGACCAGGATAACGTTTAAAATCCTCTTGTTTAAAATAATTAAGAAAATCAATTACAATTTTAGATCCAACAGCTCTCAGGTTATTCACTGAACCTGGAAATTATCAGATTTTTAAAATGTTCATTATCACAGCTTTATGACAGTCTGATTTAATCTCTAAATCCCTGGGTTGCTAGTCACTCATAAGGCGAGATGAACAAAAAAGTATATCAGGAAAGGCAGGAAAGATCAGTTAGGTGGGTAAAAAAAAAGCATGGGTTGGGTATAGGCAACTTGGATTAAGTGAATCCCATGAGTAGAGGGGGTTGAGAAGGATACTGAAGGAAATCAGGAGGACAAAAAGGAGGGTGTGCGCAAACTCTGGCAGATAACATTAAGAACAATCTGGTCCTCCATTGCTGTGTAGGAGGGAGAAAGGAGAAAGAGGGGGGAATGTGGGAGGGGGAGAGAGAGAGGGGAAGGAGGGGAGAGGAGAGGGAGATGGGGGAGGGAGAGAGAGATGGAGGGGAGAGGGAAAGGTGGATTATCTTTAGAGAGATTGCAAAATTAAGGTAGAGCTATTAGATTTTCTCCTCCATATGAATAATTTTAAACAATATCAAATAATATCAAACAATTGGAACTGCTTTATTTTCCTTGATAACAATACTGAAAACAATCCATTTTAATGGGATCATTATGTACAGATGTAACATTTCCATTTCAAGATCAGGGGAGGGGTGGGGGCAAATATGCGGCAAGCCGATAGCCTAATCGTTAAAGAGTTAAAAGATAGCCTAATCGATAAAGAGCTGAGAAGAGGAATCAGAGCTGCCAAGGAAAGGTACTCTGAGAAGTTGAGGAGCAAGTTCTCAGCTAGTGACTCGGCTTCAATTTGGAAGGGCATGCAAGAAATCACCAGCTATAAGAGGAAAGTCCCCCGCTCTTTGGATAATCGTCAGCTGACCAACGACCTGACAGAGTTTTACTGCAGGTTTGAAAATCAGAAACGTAACCCTGGTAACCCCTCCCCAACAAACACAGCCAGACCCCAGCCTGCAAAGAATGGACACTGCACCCTCTCCTTCCCATTCACCACTTCACACCTACTTAAGGCAAGACTCCAGTATGAAAATACTGAACCTTTTCCCACCCCAACCAACACTTCACACCCACTCACAGCCTGACCTCAGTCTGCAAAGACTGGGCCCTTCTACACCCACCCCTCTCCAATCACCACTTCCCACCTAATTACCCACTCCCTCCTTGCTGAACACCATCACTTCATCAACAATAAAAATAGAGGTGGAGAGGCTTTTCAGAAGACAGAAAAACCGGAATCCTCACAGATATTTTTAACCAGTCCCTGCAAACATGTACTGTCCCCGCCTGCTTAAAAGTCTCCAATATTGTCCCTGTACCCAAAAAGGCAAGCATTACTTGTCTTAATGACTATAGGCCTGTCGCACTGACGTCTGTAGTCATGAAGACCCTTGAAGGGCTTGTGCTGGCCAAGCTGAAAAATATCACAAACCCCCTGCTGGACCTTCTGCAGTTTCCATATCTGGCCAATTGATCTGTGGATAATGCAGTCAATCTGGGCCTGCACTTCATCCTCCAGCACCTGGACCACCAGGGGACCTATGCGAGGATTTTGTTTGTTGATTCAACACCATTGTGCCAGAGCTACTACACTCCAAACTTTCCATGTTGACTGTGCCTGAACCCCTCTGTTGTTGGATCACCAGTTTTCTGACAGATAGGAAGCAGCATGTGAGGCTGGGAAAGCACATCTCGGACCCGCAAAGGCTCAGCAAATGAGCACCACAAGGCTGCGAACTCTCCACTCTCCTCGACTCTCTACACTAATGACTGCACTTCCACAGACACCTCTGTCAAGCTTCTCAAGTTTGCGGACGATAAATCTGATTGGACTGATCCAGGATGGGGAGGAATCTGCCTACAGACAGGAAGTGTCACAGCTGGCGTACTGGTGCCATCAGAACAACATGGAGCACAATGCTCTTACGACAGTGGAATTGATGGTAGACTTTAGGAGAGCTCCCCCTCCCCTCACTCCACTCACCATCAACAACACACAGTCACATCTGTGGAGTATTTCAAGTTCCTGGGAACCATCATCTCCAAGGACCTTAAGTGGGGGGCTACCATCAACTCCACAGCCAAAAAGGCACAACAGAGGTTTTACTTCTTACAGCAGCTGCGGAAGCACAATCTGCCACCGCGGGTTAGGTAGCATCTCTGGAGAACATGGATAGAGTCATAGAGTGAGACAGTGTGGAAACAGGCCCTTTGACCCAACTAGCCCACACTGGCTAACAATGTCCCAGCTACATTAGTTCCACTAGCTTGCGTTTGGTCTATATCCCTCCAAACCTGTCCTATCCATGTACCTGCCTAACTGTTTCTTAAACGATGGGATAGTCCCAACCTCAACTACCTCCTCTGGCAGCTCGTTCCATACACCGACCACCCTTTGTGTGTAAAAGTTACCCCTCGGATTCCTATTAAATCTTTTCCCCTTCACCTTGAACCTATGTTCTCTGGTCCTCGATTCCCTTACTCTGGGCAAAAGACTGTGCATCTACCCAATCTATTCCTCTAATGATTTTGTACACCTCTATAAGATTTCCCCTCATCCTTCTGTGCTCCATGAAATAGAGTCCCAGCTTACTGAACCTCTTCCTATAGCTCTGGCCCTCTAGTCCTGGCAACATCCTCATAAATCTTCTCCGTACTCTTTCCAGTTTGACACCTTTCCTATAACATGGTGCCCAGAACTGAACTCAATATTCTAAATGCGGTCTCACCAACGTCTTATACAACTGCAACATGACCTCCCAACTTCTATACTCAATACTCTGACTGATGTAGGCCAAAGTGCAAAAATACTTTTTGACCACCTGATATACCTGCAACACGACCTTCAAGGAACCATGCAACCATCAAACGTTCCTCTGCCCACCTGGCTAATTGATCCAGATCCTGCTGCAATCTTTCACAACCATCTTCACTATATACAAAACCACTCATTCCTGTATCATCAGCAAACATGCTATCTTGCCCTGTTCTGTGACATTTCACAGAGTGCTGGAGCAACTCAGCGGGTCAGGCTGAGTGCAGAAGTTGGGAGGTCATGTTGCAGTTGCATAAGAAGGTGGTGAGGCCGCATTCAGAGTATTGTATTCAGTTCTGGGCACCATGTTATAAGAAAGATGTCATCAAACTGGACAGGGTACAGTGAAGATTTACGAGGATATTGAGTTGGCTGGGAATCTATTTCATGGAGCACAGGAGGATGAAGGATGATCTAATAGAGGTGTATAAAATCATGATTTGAATAGATATGGTTGAGTCCTTTGCCCAGAGTAGGTGAATCGAGGAGCAGAGGACAAAAGTTGAAGGTGAAGGGCAAAAGATTTAATAGGAATCTGAGGGGTATGTTTTTCACACAAAAGGTGGTAGGTGTATGGAACAAGTTGCCAGAGGAAGTAGTTGAGACGGGGACTATCACAACATTTCAGAAACATTTAGACAGGTACATGGATAGGACAGGTTCGGAGGGATATGGATCAAACGTGGGCAGGTGGGACTTTTGCAGATGGGACATGCTGGACCGAAGGGCCTGTTTCCACACTGTATCACTCTATGACTCTCTCTATCTTTCCCTCTCAAACCCATTCTCCTGCCTTCTCCCCATTACCTTTGACAACCGTATCAATCAAGAATCTATCAATCTCCTCCTGAAAAATGTCTATTGACTTGACCTCCACAGCTGTCTGTGGCAATGAATTCCATAGTTCACCACCCTCTGACTTAGGAAAGTCCTGCTCATCTCCATCCTAAAGGAATGTCTTTTAATTCCGAGGCTGTGGCCACTGGTCCTAGACTCTTCCCACTAGTGGAAAAATCCTCTCCACTCCATCCAGGTTTTTACCAGGCTGGGACAGATGGCAACAGCTTCACACTTTGTCCCAAAAGCTTGTGACCTGTCCTGCATCACCCAAGGCAGCAGAGACATTATAGGAGAGGGCAAGCACCATAACAAAATAGCTCACGATGGTTTGGGTAATGTTCAGGAATGTCTATGCATGTCACATCAAGAATATTACTGAAGAACGGTCTTGACCCGAAATATAATCTATACCTTTTCTCCAGAGATGTTGCCTGACCCACTGAGTTACTCCAGCACTCTGTGAAGCGTCGCCTATTCATATTCTCAGCAGATGCTCCCTGACCCACTGAGTTACACCAGCACTTTGTGTCTATTTTCATTTCACCCATCTGCGCAAGCCCACTCTCCCCCCTCCTTTCCTATGTACCTTTCCTCACAAAAACCTCTCTCTGCCTTTACATTTCACTCCACTTTCAAATCTGCTCTACTTATCTACATGCATTTTTCTTCTTAAATTTTTAGTCATAGAATGATGCAGTGTGGAAACAGGCCCTTCAGCCCAACTTGCCCACACCGACCAACATGTCCCATCTACACTAATCCCACTCACACCCGTTTAGCCCATATCCATCTAAACCTGTCCTATCCATGTATGTGTCCAAATGTATCTTAAACATTAGGATAGTTCCAGCCTTAACTATCTCCTCTGGCAGCTCGTTCCATACACCCACCACCCTTTGTGTGAAAAAGCTACCTCTCAGATTCCTGTTAATGTCTGGAATATTGGTCATAAAGTTGGTGCAAAAATGTTCCAAAATTAGAGAACATCTAAAACCCCATAGCTTCGATGGCCCGCTTAAGGGCCCTATACCCTGGCATCGAGGGACTTTACGCTTCGCGCTCATGATGTGCGCAGCACGCACATTATTTCACATTAACATTTTTGTAATCCTGTCATGCCACTCCGCTATTTGAAAATCTTCTTAGGGACCTGGAGATGCTCCTTTTCAATGTAGGAGATGCTGTTTTTTGAAGGTAGATAAATCTCCCAGGCCTGATCAGATACATCCGAGAATGCTGTGGGAAGCTGGAAAATAAATTGCAGGAGTCCTGGTTAAGTAGATGAATCATCTTTAACACACAGGAAAGGTGCTGGAAGGTGCTTTATTTAATAAAGGCTGCAAAGAAAAATCTGGAAACTATAGACTAGAAAGCCTAACACCCTTGGTAGGCAAGTTACTGGAGAGAATTCTGAGGGATAAGTTATTGATTAAGGATAGTCAGCTTGGTTTTGTGCATGGAAAATTGTATCAATCAATTATGAATTTGATTGAGTTTTTTTACGTAACCAAGAAGATTGATGGGAACAGGGCCATGGATGAAGTTAATATGGACTTCAGCAAGACTTTTGATAAGGTTCCACATGGTGCTCTGCCTCTGGAAGGTTAGATGCATGGGACATATGAAGAGCAAGTTAATAGTAAGATTAACGAGAACTTACTAGTTTGAAGTTTGATCTTTATTGTATGAGGAGGTGCGATGATGGATTTCATGAAGACCCCGCCAGCACGCATGCACGACATTCTTCAAAGCAGTGTTGTGGAATCACAGATCAAACAACAATGACTAAATATAGTAAGATTGACGAGACTCTATTTACCAGTTGACTTTATAGTAGAGGGTTGGGAGCGGAGGGCACAAAATCCCTCATCGCAATTCCTCATAAAATAAAGATCAAACTTCAAACTGGTAAGTTCTCATTTAATCTTACTATTTCATTTCGGAGTCACATGAGTGACTTCGTGAAGATTTCAAAGCTCTGTGATTTCATGCCCTGGATTACGTCCATGCTCACACACTGCCGCAATTCTGATGGAAGGAGTATGTTAACGTATTTCAGACTTGAACAAGCTGAAAAATTATATAATATTTATTAATACAAATTTAAAAACCCTCACTCGGGGATAAATGTTTCTTGGGTACCAGTACTTTAAACTGTCTCCGCAAATGTTTCGGGAGCGGCCACAGATTTATTATAAAACCACTGGAACATTGCTTCGCTGGCCCAGCCCGGCGTTGCGAGGATATGGTCCATGGGAACCTCCATGGTCCTCGCCACTGATGTGGATGCAGCCCTGGTAGAATGGAATTTAAAGATATTAGTATTAATACCTGCTGCATCCAATACCATCCTGAGCCACCTGGAGATAGTCTGCACCGTCACCCTGTGATGAGGTTTCTTATGGCTGATCAGTAGGCCTTTCTCCATTTTCCTCATGGTATGCGTCACTTTGATATAGTGACGTATGTAGGTGGCTATGCAGAGCCTCACATCAACGGGGTATGCCAGAAATATTAATTGCAGACCTGTAGTCCCAGGTCTGTGCTGCTTGAGTAACTCGTCAACCAAGAAAGTTACTCTCTCAGGGGTTGAGACCATGTTATCCAATTTGATCTTTTGCAAGGTCTGAACCCGTTGTGTCGAGGTTAGCGCCATTAACATCACCATCTTCAGGGTGAGTTTATCCAGCGGTAGTCCAATCATAAGCGACCAGCCCCTGAGTTGGGTCAATACTATCCCTATATCCCAGGTGATGTGGCATCGTGGTCGGGGAGGGTTCAAATTGAAGATACCCCTCATCAATTTGGACACGAGCTGGTGAGACCCTACTATATACAAAGGTAGGAAGACAGTGTGCTTCTGGCACTGTTAATGGTGCTGTAGCTGAGGCCCTCATCATGATGTAGCCCCGCAAGGAATTCCAGCACATGGGGAATTGTGGCAATCATATGTGATGTTGATCCAACTGCAGTAGGCCTCCCATTTCCTGATTTGGGTGAGGTGCTGTCGTCTTGTGGATACTCTGCATGATGTTGCAATGGTGTCCATGGTCCTTGGTGTTAGTCCATATTGCTGGAGTGGCCTTGTGAGAACCTGCAAGCCAACAGGTTCAGATGACCATGGCATGGATGATTTTCCCCTGTTGTGGGGTTAGTTACCAAATCCGGGCATTTATTAATATGTGCCCATGGTTCTTTAATCATCTCAAGGAGCACTGGATACCATGGTTGTGTAGGCAAGTCGGGCATTATTAAGATGCCTGTTGCAGTATCTGATTTTATTTTCTGCAGTACCCGACTGATGAGGCAGAATGGAGGAAATGCATAGAAAAACCATTTCCCCCAGTGCAGCGAGAAAACGTCCATCACTACTGCCCCAGGATCTGGTTCCCACGATACATATGTTGGTATCTGATGGTTCAACCTGGACGCAAAAGGTCGATATCTGGTGGTCCATATTTGGCTATAATTTTAGCAAATATTTGGGGATTTAACATCCACTCGATGTTATCATTGAATACACGTGACCTGGTGTCCACCACTGTATTGAGCTTACCAGGAAGGTAGGTAGCCTATATCCAAATGTTTCTTTCTATACACCAGAGCCAGATTGAGTTTGCCAATTCATCAAAAGATATTGACTTGATACCACCCATATGATTCAAATATGCCACCACAGTGGTGTTACCTATTTGAAGACGGACATGCGTATGATGTAAATTCATGCAATAAGCTCGCAGCCCATTAAATGCTCCTAGCATTTCCAAATAGTTTATCCCTTGTGATAATAGAACGGTAGATTTGTGTAAATCCCACCTACCGCCACCACTGGAAGTGGTGTCGGTAGCTCCCCAGCCTTGGGCACTTGCGTCAGTTTGTACGACGACTGTCGGATTCAGTACAATAATGGGATTGAATGCGTCATGAATATTATCAATCCACCATTGCAACTCAACATTTCCCTTGATTGGCAGCTGCATAGGCCTATCTAAATGTCCAGCATTTGTTTTTAATGCTGAATTTTTGGCCTTTGCAAATTTTGATAGTGTAATGGGCCAAATCGCGCAGCTGGAAATGTAGCTACTAGTTTTCCAATTATCTTAGCGGCATGTCTGATTGTTGGTTTCCTGGCGCAAGCAAGGTTGTTACATGCTTCAATAATATCCATTGCCTTGTTATCTGGGATGGTAACAATCATCTGATTGGTGTTAATTGTGAATCGCATGTAGTTCATGACCTGTGAAGGGTAGAACTTAGATTTGTCTGGATTGATGACAAACCCTAATTTTTGAAACAATGTTTTAGTAGCTGTTACTGCTAAATTTGTTGATTCCATAGTCTTTCCCACAATCAAGATGTCATCTTAATATGCCATGACAATATGGTTTTGTTTTCTCAGGGATGCCAATACTGGTTTCAAAATTTTAATAAATAACCTAGGGGCTGTTGTAAGCCCATTGGGTAGGGCTCTATATTGCCATAGTTGATCCATCCAGACAAACTTCAAGAACTTTCGGTGATGTTTCCGTATGGATACTGAACAGTATGCATCTTTTAAATCGAAGCACCCGTTGGAAATCAGTGATTTAGTTGTTTCGAATGTGTCCATTTTAAAATGGGTATATTTTACAAAAGTATTTAAATGGGTTAAGTCAATAATAATCCGACATCTACCATCTTTTTTGGTTTTTGTAAAGATGTTGGATATGAACTCAAGAGGTTAATGTATCGTTTTCTCTATCACCTTGACATGTAGCCTTAAAATTTCCTCATGTCCTTCTGCTTTCTCCATATGGGAAAGTGCAAATTTTCTGTTTGGTACATGTTGAGGCGGGGGAAGTTGTTCATCTATGAATTCAATTTCATACCCTTGAATACTTTATAATATAAATGAGTCTGAAGTTATGGAGCTTCATGCATCCCAGAATAAACGTAATCTCCCACAAACGTGTGAGGTTGAACATGCAGCACTCGCATGCGAACCAGAACCCTTACTCCATGGTTACCAGCGGGGCCTGATGTTCTGGGTTCTGGTGCTCCGTTGTGTTGCTGGGGTGTGGGGTTGGCGCATCTTCCATGCCGGTCACTGTTGGCCCTGCCCTAAAAAAGGCATCTGTTGTTGGGGTGCGGCCAGCGTGTAGGTCCTTGATGTTCTATCAGGTAGCCCCCGAGGTCTTACGTATGGATTTTGTCTGCGAGATGCCAGCCTGCTGGAGGAAGGTGGTTTCATCAAACTGACTGCCTTCGTCTCCTCGTCCAGGTCCTTGACCTGTTTGGACAGGTCCTCACAGAACAGCTGTCTCAGTGGCGGCATCGCAGATGCCTTGCACAACCCCGCAAACTTGGGGTTGAGAGTTGGTTTTATGGAGATTTTCCGGAAAGAGTTTATCCTGTACTGTGTACTACACAGTAGCGCAAGAAACACAGTTGTTCGGGGCCTTGTATTTATGCATTGCCTCGGCCAATACCTGATCCTGCAGCTGGTGTGTTGTGAGGAAGTCAATGCTCGCCACTAGTTTTGGCTGCAATGGCTGTCCTGTATGCCCTGGCTGGGCAAATTTTGGAAACCACTTTGAGAAATTCCTCTTGGGGTATTTCAGGTGCTGCAGGTTCCTGCGCCAACCCCTCATCCAAGTCAGCCAGCTGCTGACTCCTGGCACTCCCCACCGATGAAGGGGATATGCTGGGTGGCTCAGATGCATGTCTCCTGGAACTTAAGGACATCCGATCCTGCTGCAGGAGATTCGCTCAAGGAGTCACTCCATCATGCGCTCCACTCGGGCCATGCGATCGCCGCCGCTATCTGCGGACAGCAAGTCATCTTTATCAGGTTCCCCTGAACGACTGAGGCTTCTACCATAGGCCCGCACCTTGTCGAGGGGATGTCTAGGGTGCCTAGGTAGGATGTCGCTGCCCGCCGCTCCTGCAGGGCTCTGCGACTCCCGCGCGGACATGCCGCTAGTCCGCAGTCTTCCGGACTGAAGCGGCCCACCTGTCTGGAAAGACATAAGCGGTGAGGAGTCGGTTCCAGCCGCCGAAGCGGGGTTCACCGATATCCGTGTGGGCTTGCCGCCTGTCCTCCCCCGGGACTAAGGCGACACATGGTCATGTCCAGCCGCTAACGCGGGGTTCGGTGACCGAAATATGTTGCCACCAGCCCGCGATCTGGCAGGCTCCTCCGGTGGTGAGTCTGCGCCAGCCGCACCTGCGGGGCTCCCGGACTCAGATCTCGATCCCTCACCGGTCCGCGATCTGGCGGACTGCTCCGGTGGCAAGTCAACGCCGGCCGCTGCAGCGGTGCTCCTCGACCTTAGTGCGGTTCTTCCCCTGGTCTGCCCTCTGGTGACCTGCAAAGGAGGGGAGACAGAACGTGCTGCAGAGCGGGGAACACGTTTACGCACCTTCTTGCCACTGTCCCTGTGTTTAGGTGACAGTGGTAGGGAGTCAGGGTCTTGCCTACCCTGCTCCTGCGCGGTGCTCCTACCACTATGTGGCTCCATAGACAGCTCTGGTGGAGAGTCGGGTCCTGGTTGCATAGGGCTCACCGACTTCCACGTTCTTTTCCCGGCCCGATGAGCGGGTGCTGCTGTTGTAGCGGGTAGCTCTGGGGAATGCAGCCGCTAACTCCTATCAGACGTCCCGCGGCTGGAGGCATGTTTTGCCTTGCTCCTTTTTTCCATCGTCCCTGTGAACACAAAAACTATCCACAGGAACTAACCAACTCAAGGTTAGTTTCACTTACCTGACCGGTCCTTATTGAAGGGCTGGTGGAGGAGCGCACTCCCCCCACCAGCCGTCGACTGCAACTGCGAGCGACGATATGTTGCGCATGCGTGCTGGCGGGGTCTTCACGAAGTCACTCACGTGACTCCGAAATTAAATTGGATACAACATTGGCTTAATGATAGGAAAAAGAGTGCTGATGGAATGTTGTTTTCAAAATTGGAGGCCTGTGACTAATGGTGTGCCTTAGGGCGAGGAGGCTGAGGGTTGATCTCATAAGGATGTATAAAATATTGAAAGAAATAGAAAAGCTCACAGTACTTTTCTCAGTGTAGGGAAAGCAAGAACTAAAGGGCATAGGTTCAGCACACAACAAACACACAACAAAACCATAGACAAACGAGTACCATAACATATACACTTTTAGAATCTAATACACCACTGTCTCGCACATGGCTCATGCTTGGCACAGATATTGTGGGCTGAATGGCCTATTCTTGTGCTGTATTCTTCTATGTTCTATATTCTTAAACAATGCCAAAATGGGGATTCATTGACTGAATGGCCTCTCTCTTGCTGAGTTGATTCCCTGAATCTTTGAAATTAGTTGAAAAAGTAAATAGGGTAGGGAGTAAAGACCTGAGCTACATTTAGGGAACATGTGTTTGAAGAGATTAGCAGACCCAGGTATATAACTCAGTACCCAGTTCTATAATGTAAAATTTGAGAGGCTAAATAGCGTTTCAGAGACATTTGGATAAATATTTAGCAGGATAATAGAATTTCTCCAATTAAGTTAATTTGGCTAAATGATCATCTTACATATACTTATGCATACAGTAATTCACTATGTCAAAAGCGGAAAAGAACGATCCATTGCTTTGTTTGTGATTGCTCAAAGCTTGGAGTGAACTGCCTGCATGTCTCGCTAAAATTTGAAATTATGCCATTGCTGCTATTACAAGGTTTGGCAGAGGTGAAGGATTCATCAAGTCAAGTCTCATTCAGTGAAATAATAGCATTCAAGATCTGCCAAATATCATTACACATCAGCAGCATTATAGATAGGAAGTTGGTTTCCACATCAATGAACTGTCTCACAAATGCTGCAACAGATATCTATCAATATGCTATTTAGGCAGCTGAAGCCATTCTATCCAGCTGCCCATTTATTCCAATTGGCGTCAGTGCGAAACTCTCTCCCCATACTCCTGGAATCACTGTACAATTACCGTCACTGGACAATCAGGAGACAATAAACATAAACATAAAATCCGATTCGGTGTAGCCAATGTAAAGGGGAAATTTTAAGGGTACAGAATCTTTATGTTCCTGTTCGGTTGAAAGGAACCAGTAAAAATTGGAAAGAGCCCTGGTTTTCAAGGGAAATTGGACATCTTGTTTGGAAAGAGGGAGATCTACAATAATTATAGGCAGCATGAAGTAAATGAGGTACTTGAGGAGTATAAGGAATGTAAAAAGAATCTTAAGAAAGAAATTAGAAAAGCTAAAAGAAGATATGAGGTTGCTTTGGCAAGTAAGGTGAAAGTAAATCCAAAGGGTTTCTACAGCTATATTAATAGCAAAAGGATAACAAGGGATAAAATTGGTCCATTGGAGAGACCGAGTGGACAGCTATCTGCAGAGCCAAAAGAGATGGGGGAGATATTGAACAATTTCTTTTCTTTGGTATTCACCAAGGAGAAGGATATTGAATTATGTGAGGTAAGGGAAACTAGTAGAGTAACTATGGATACTAGGAGTTTCAAAGTAAAAGAAGTACTGACACTTTTGAAAAATATAAAAGTGGATAAGTCTCCAGGTCCTGACAGGATATTCCCTAGGACATTGAGGGAAGTTAGTGTAGAAATAGCCGGGGCTATGACAGAAATATTTCAAATGTCATTAGAAATGGGAATAGTCCCCGAAGATTGGCGTACTGCGCATGTTGTTCCATTGTTTAAAAAGGGTTCTAAGAGTAAACCTAGCAATTATAGACCGGTTAGTTTGACTTCAGTGGTGACCAAATTAATGGAAAAGATACTTAGAGATAATATATATAAGCATCTGGATAAACAGGGTCTAATTAGGAACAATCAACATGGATTTATGCCTGGAAGGTCATGTTTGACTAATCTTCTTGAATTTTTTGAAAAAGTTACTAGGGAAATTGACGAGGGTAAAGCAGAGGATGTTGTCTATATGGACTTCAGTAAGGCCTTTGACAAGGTTCCTCATGGAAGGTTGGTTAAGAAGGTTCAACTGTTGGGTATAAATGCAGGAATAGCAAGATGGATTCAACAGTGGCTGTATGGGAGAAGCCAGAGGGTAATGGTGGATGGCTGCTTGTCGGGTTGGAGGCAGGTGACTAGTGGGGTGCCTCAGGGATCTGTGTTTGGTCCTTTGTTGTTTGTCATGTACATAAATGATCTGGATGAAGGGGTGGTAAATTGGATTAGTAAGTATGCAGATGATACCAAGATAGGGGGCGTTGTGGATAATGAAGAGGATTTCCAAAGTCTACAGAGTGATTTAGGCCAGTTGGAAAAATGGGCTGAACGATGGCAGATGGAGTTTAATGCTGATAAATGTGAGGTGCTACACCTTGGCAGGACAAATCAAAATAGGACGTACATGGTGAATGGTAGGGAATTGAAGTATACAGTTGAACAGAGGGATCTGGGAATAACCTTGCATAGTTCCTTGAAGGTGGAATCTCATATAGATAGGGTGGTAAAGAAAGCTTTTGGTATGCTAGCCTTTATAAATCAGAGCATTGAGTATAGAAGCTGGGATGTAATGTTAAAATTGTGCAAGGCATTGGTGAGACCAAATCTGGAGTATGGTGTACAATTTTGGTCGCCCAATTATAGGAAGGATGTCAACAAAATAGAAAGGGTACAGAGGAGATTTACTAGAATGTTGCCTGGGTTTCAACAGCTAAGTTACAGAGATAGGTTGAATAAGTTAGGTCTTTATTCTCTGGAGCGCAGAATGTTAAAGGGGGACTTGATGGAGGTCTTTAAAATGATGAGAGGGATAGACAGAGTTGATGTGGACAAGCTTTTCCCTTTGAGAATAGGGAAGATTCAAACAAGAGGACATGACTTTAGAATTAAGGGACAGAAGTTTAGGGGTAACATGAGGGGGAACTTCTTTACTCAGAGAGTGGTAGCGGTGTGGAATGAGCTTCCAGTGGAAATGGTGGCGGCAGGTTCGTTGGTATCATTTAAAAATAAATTGGATAGGCATATGGATGAGAAGGGTATGGAGGGTTATGGTATGAGTGCAGGCAGGTGCGACTAAGGGAAAAAAGTTGTTCGGCACGGACTTGAAGGGCCGAGATGGCCTGTTTCCGTGCTGTAATTGTTATATGGTTATATGGTTATAAAGGGCATTAAAAACGGTAGACAAGGTTTGAAGAGGTGCACGTGAATCTTTGTCTCATCTGAATAGGGTCTCTAGATGGAAGTGAGGGAGGAGGTGTAGAAACAGGTGTTACATCTCCTGGGCTTGCAGGAGAAAGTACTTGGGGAGGGAGCAGTTTGGGTAGGAGCAGTGATGAGTAAACAAATGAGTTGCATAGGGGGATGGTCGCTGCAGAAAGGGAAAATGAATTAAGATGGGAAGACGTGACTAGTGGTGGGATCATGTTGGAGGTGGTGGAAATGTTGGGAATGATGTGTTGAGTGGAAAGGTTGTTGGGGTGAAATATGGGGAGATGGATGGGATGCGATAGGTGGAGGTAAGCAACGTAAGATGTAGTAAGATGTACCATCTTATTCACATGCACCATTTCAAACCTCATCTATTACATTTGGTGCTCCTGATTTAATCTCCTTTACATCAACTAGATCAAATATAAACTTGGCAAACTTTTTGCTTGGGTAGCTTACCTTTGTCACTTACTCTACCCTTCTCCTCACCTGTATTCACCTATCACTTGCCAGGCTTTGGCCCCTCCCACCTATTTTCAAGACTCCAGTTTTTTGCAGCTCCTTGTGTCCCCATCTGTAAAGGGAAGTGAGAAGACAACATTTTGGATCAAGACCTGTCCGCTGGACTGAAAGAGTGGATAGGATATGATTGGTGGTGCTAAGCAAGGACTCCACATGGTGAATCTGTCAAGAAGGGAAGGTGGAGACCAAATGAGGGAGATGGGATGGATAATTGGGAACAGTGGGGGGAGGGGACACAATAGAAGGAGAGTGTTGGTAATGGAGAGATTGAGTGGGTGAGGACGATGCTGGTGGGGTGATAAGCAGGGACCAAGAGAACTCTATCTATCTTGGGGAAAGTGGGGTGAGAACAGATGTGCAGGAAATGGAACTGTTATAGGTGACAGCACCATGGGGGAGAGTGAGCTCTGTTACCTGATGAAGGAATCATCTCCAAAGCCCTGCAGTGGAATGCCTCACTCGAGAAGAGATGCGGCAGAGGCAGAAAAACTGAGAGAAAGGAATGATGTCCTTACAAAGGAGAAGATGGGAAGAGGTATAGTCTAGGTAGGTATGGGAGTTGGTAGGTTTGCAGTAAATATCAGTTATGGGAGTTGGTAGGTTTGCAGTAGACAGTCAGTCTCCTGAGACAGACTCAGGCAGATCAAGAAATGAGAGCGAGGTGTTGAAGTGAATTTGAGGGAAGGGTGGAAGCTGGTGACATAGTTTATAAAACGAATGCAGTTGTTGATGCTGTGGAGAAAGAGTTAAGTGGTGGTGCTCTTATAGGATTGGAACAAAGAAGAGTCCACAAGGCCAACTGAAGAGAAAGACTGGGTAGACAAAAGTGCTGGAGACACTCAGTGGGTGCAGCAGCATCTATGGAGCGAAGGAAATAGGCAACGTTTCGGGTCGAAACCCTTCTTCAGACTGATGTAGGTTGGGGGGGGGGGGGGGCGGGGAGAAGAAAGGAGAAAGGAAGAGGAGGAGCCTGAGGGCTGAGAGAGAGCTGAGAAGGGGAGGAGACAGCAATGGCAACTGGAAATTAGAGAAGTCAATGTTTATGCTGCTAGGGTGAAAACTGCCCAAGCGGAATATGAGGTGCTGCTCCTCCAATTTCCAGTGTTGCTCACTCTGGCCATGGAGGAGGCCCAGGACAGAAAGGTCAGATTCAGAATGGGAGGGGGAGTTGAAGTGCTGAGCCACAGGGAGATCAGGTTGGTTAATACGGACCGAGCGGAGGTGTTTGGCGAAACGATCGCCAAGCTAAGCTTGGTCTCACCGATGTAGATCAGCTGACATCTAGAGCAGCGGATGCAATAGATGAGGTGGTGCAGGTGAACCTCTGTAGCACCTGGAACGACTGCTTGGTTTCTTGAATGGAGTCGAGGGGGGAAGTAAAGCGACAAGTGTACCATCTCTTGCTGCAAGGGAAAGTGCCCGGGGAGGGGGTGATGTGGGAGGGAAGTGAAGAATTGACCAGGGAGTTACGGAGGGTGCGGTCATTGCGCAAAGCAGGCCAGGGAGCTACGGAGGGAAAAGAAAGACTAGCTTGGACCCATGCATGTGCCCATAGCTATACCGTTGTGGAAGGTTGGGAAAGAGCAGGCAGTAACGATGGCTCTGCAAAGGCAACCTTGTTTGTAAGAGATAGAGATAAGAGATGTAAGAGATAGAATAAGTAGTATGGGGTAATGAACAATAGCTTTGGAGGTTGTGGAGGAGGAATGAAGTAATGAAATTTGTAACGGTTTGGGAGACAGTAGTCTGGTGTTTGTTGATGGGCTCATTGTCAAGTGGTAGGTATTAGGAGGTCTCCAAGACCTTTGCTTCACCTCGGCAAGGTAGATGTTAGTCCAACAGACTACAAAGGCACTCCCCTTATCTGCAGGTTAATGAACACTGTTATTTAAAAAAATCACAATGATATTACTTCGTACAACTAATTAATGCTGTTGGCAGGTAATTATCGCATAGCGAGCTGCCTTTGCCAAAAGGTATCACTCATGAGCAAATCTCTCTCCTTCTCACTGGCAGTTGAAACATAATGTGATAAAATGTGAGGTCATCTATTTTATTAGAAAAAATAGAAAGGTGATTTCTTAAATAGTGAGTGGTTGAAAGTTATTGGTGTTCAGAAGCACTTGAGTATCCTTGTGGATGATGCACTGAAAGATAATGTGCAGCTTCAGCAGCAATCAGAAAGGCATTTGGTACGTGGGCTTCATTGCAAAGTGATTTGAATACAAGAGTAGAGAGTGGAGCAATAAAGGGACAAGAGAGACAAGAGTAGGCCAATAAAGAGGCAGCATCTGGAATATTATGTGCAGGTCTGGCTGCCTTACCTTAGAAAGGACATTTTTACAAATGAGGGATTGCAACCAAGTCTCTCCAGATTCATGTTGTAGGAAGGAACTGTAGATGCTGGTTTAAACCAAGAACAGGCACAAAATGCTGGAGTAACTCAGTGGGACAGGCAGCATCTCCGGATAAAAGGAACGGTTAACATTTTGGGTCGAGACCCTTCTTCAGACTCAGTCCGAGTACGAGTCCGAGTCTGAGTCTGAAGAAGGGTCTCGGAGTCTGAAGAGACCCTTCTTCAGACTTAGTCTGAGTATGAGTCCGAGTCTGAGTCTGAAGAAGGGTCTCCACCCGAGACACCACCCATTCCCTCTATCCACACGTGCTGCCTATCCATCTGAATTACTCCAGCATTGTGTATCTCTCCCCAGATTGATACCTGGGATGCAGGATTTCTCAAATAGGAAAGACTAAGCAGATGAGGCCTGTAATCTCTTGAGGACAAAATAATAATACATGGCCATCCAAACAGGGGGAGGCGGGGGGATGGGGGGGTGCATTGGGTGGGACCGCACCTCCCTTTTTCCCCCCAGAGTAAGAAAAAAGAAAAAAAATCGGAGCGCATCAGCATTTCTACTTTGTCGGAAATAGCCTGAAATTCGGGTTCCGGCCGCTGGATGATTTTGGAGAAGAGGAAAAACATGTGACCATCCGCACCTGCACAGTTGGGGAAGCGACGCAAAATGACGCCGCCTCTCCGCGCGTGCGCAGTGGGCACGGGTGGGATCAGACTGCCATTTGACTCCCAACATTGAGCTGGATGCCTTGCGTCTACTCCAGGTAAATAGTTGAATATTGCGTTGCAGGCGTCGGAGCCCCGCCAATGGCCAGCCTGGCGGCCAGGAGACCGTTCTCCTGTTGCCGGGCGGGAGTGGCTGAATCTTAATCCAACACCAGACGCCGCTGCCACGGGGCCCACTCCCCTAACCCCCCCTGCCACGGCCGGGGCCCAAGCCATCTTCCTCCAACGCCACCCCCATCCCTCCCGTTGGGCCTCGCCACCCCGGCTGAGCCCCCCCTCCGCTGGGTCATGCCACCCCTGCTGGGCCCACGCCACCTTCACCCCCACCTGGGCCATGCCACCCCCGCTGGGCCCACGCCACCTTCACCCCCTGCCACCCCTGCGGACCCACGCCATACCTGTTGGGCCCACGCCATCCCCACTGGGCCCCGCTGGGCCCACGCCACCTTCACCACCCGTTTTTACTGTTCTTCCAAATAAAGTAAAAGCGTTTTTTATTCTTTGTGGAAAACTCGATATTTTACTTCTGTTTTTCAACCATTTAAGTCAAGATTAGTTTACAGATACAGCGCAGAAACAGGTCCTTCGGCCCACCGAGTCCGTGGCGACCAGCGATCCCCGCACACTAACACTATCCTACACACAAGAGGGATAATTTACAATCTTTACCGAAGCCAAATAGCCGACAAACCCGCACGTCTTTGGAGTGTGGGAGGTAACCGGAGCACCCAGAGAAAACCCATGCAGATCACGTGGAGAACGTGCAACCTCCGTGCAGACAGCACCCGTAGTCTGGATCAAACACGGGTCTCTGGCGCTGTGAGATACAAATTTGCTGATATTTGGGCCAAATCCCCTCTCGTTTCTCCAGTACACATTCCTGTCCATAAAACCCAGCTAGTAGTGGAGTCGTACAGCGCAGACACAGGCCCTTCAGCCCAACTTGCCCACGCTGGCGAACATGCACCATCTACACGAATCCCACCTGCCCGCATTTAGGATTTGAAATCCTGCTCAAAATACCCCCCCTCCCCCCTCCCTCTCCCCCCTCCCTCTCTAACACAATACTAACTGTCCCCCCTCCTCTCTCCCTCTCCCTCAACGTCACCCATTCCTTCTCTCCAGAGATGCTACCTGTTTTGCTGAGTTACTCCAGCTTTTTGTGTCTATCTTCAAGGAAACAATTCTCTGTGTCACACTCTCTCCCTTTCATTCTCTCTCCAGGAGGGAGGACAGGCGTTCAAACCGGGACAAAAATACAACAATCCCACCTAAAGTTGTAAGATCAGGGCCGGATTTACGTATAAGCTTCACAAGCTTAAGCTTAGGGCCTCGATATCTAGGGGGGCCTCGGCAGGGCCGGATTTACCTACAGACTTCATAGGCTGAAGCCTCGGCCCCCAAAATCTAGGGGGCCTCCGGCCAAGGTGTTTTTTCCCCAGAGTAAAAAAAATCCAGAGAAAACTATTGCGTAGTCGGGGAAGCCGGTGATGCAGTAGCGATGCAAAATTACGCTGTCTCCCCACGCGTACACAGTGGACCCGGGCGGGTTCAGATCTCCATTTGTACTCCACATAATCACCTTGATGCCTCGTGTTTACTCCAGCTAAGTAGTGGAATATTGCGTTGCGGGAGTGCCCATTTCACTGGGCCGGGGGAGGGCTGCGGTGTGGAGTCGGAGCCTCGCTGCATGGGAGGGAAAGAGAGGAGGAGAGAGGGAGAGAAAGGGAGGTATGTGAGAGGGAGAAAGGGGGTTTGAGAGAAGGGGGAGAGAGAGGGGGAGGGGGAGGGGGGGAGGGGGGAGAGAGGTGGAAGAAGGTGGAAGGAGGAGGGGGAAGAGGGAAAGGGGATTATCTTTTATGAGATTGCAAAATTAAGGTTGGTTATAGAGCAATTATATTTTCTCCTCCATATGAATAATATCAAACAATTGTAACTGCTTTCTTTCTTTTCTAGTTTGAGACTTTCATTCTGCATCATATTTTTAATGTGCACACAGTCGAACAGTAACAGGCAATCATATTTTCTCCTCCATATGAATAATATCAAACAATTGTAACTGCTTTCTTTCTTTTCTAGTTTGAGACTTTCATTCTGCATCATATTTTTAATGTGCACACAGTCAAACAGTAACAGGCAATCAAATCAACACACACATTTTCTAAATTTTATTTGCAGTTTGCATGCTCCTTTATAACATTTTACACAACATTTTACAGTACAACTTGATTATTAAAACAACGACAGCTTCAATTCTTAATTTTTTTAAAATGTATGACCCCAATCATCCCATTCCAACCACTCATTTCTCTTGACTCAATCAAAATTATTTCTGAAATATTGGTCATAAATTTGGTGTAAAAATGCTCCAAAATAAGGCTCAGAATGCACCAGAGAGCATCTAAGACCCCAGACTGCAGCCGCAAGGGCCTTTGAGCTTCGCGTTTGTGATATGCGCTGCGTGCACTTATTTCACATAAAACGTTTGTAATCCTGCTATGCCACCCCACTTTTAGAAAAGCTTCTTATGGGCCTGTAATAAGTGATCTCATGAAATGTACATAAATCCAAAGAGGCTTGTCAGGCTAGGGGTGGATTTGATGACTCCAATGATGGTGGTGCCCAGAACTGCATAACTCTATTTCAATTAAAGAGTCAGCCATTCAAGAGAGAGCTGAGATGAATCTTTGGAATTCACTATCTATTGTACAATTTTTTGTGAATGTTTAGTCAGTAATTATATATTTAAAACTGATTGATAATCTATGGGTATTAGCTGAATCAGGGAATATGGGGAGAATGCAGTAAATTACTGTGGCTGCAGCACAGTTGCACAGCTGGTAGAACTGCTGCCTCACAATGTCAGAGGCTTCGATTTCTTTCCCATACTATAATCAGTCTAAAGAAGGTTCCCGACCCTAAACATCACTTGCTCATGTTCTCCAGAGATGCTGCCTGACCCGTTGTTCTACTCGAGCAATTTGGCCTATTTTTGTAAATCGGAATCTGCAACTCCTTGTGTCTGAACAATTTCCTTACAGCTGCTTGTCGAAGCTACTATTATATAAAAAAAAGTTAATTGTTATTGTGCTTTCAGGATTATTTCAATGAAATCCTGAAAGTTGCTACATGAATGCAAGTTACTTCTTCTATTACTTGAATGTGTAAAACTAAAAGAGAAATTCTTCTTGATGAGTGCCTTTAAGAATTTCATGTTGAAGCTCATATTAACTGCTACAAAAGCACTTAAAGTCCTCAATGGCTGTAAATACAAGTTCCTAACCAATAATTATTGTATGCAAGGCGAGATCGAATTATATCTATTTTGTTATTTTGCAAACATCTTGCATCATATAAGATTCAAATTTCTCTTTGCTCAGGTGCAAAAGTGACAATGGTCATTGATTTATTTGTGCTTAGATCACACGTGAGTGTATAAATTAATTAAAAAAAATGTTAAACTCACAACCTTCCCAGATTAAATATCTGAATGATTATCCAGTTTTTGCATGAATCTATATGCTAATTTTTTCTTTTCAGATATTCTGCTAGTTAAGGATGATGAAAAAGTTTGCAAACTTAAATTTTTAATTCTGAGTGTCAATGTTCAGCAACCATGTATGACCTATTAATTGTAGGCTGAGAGAGACCTTACAAGGGTAAGGTAGCAATCCTTTCACATCACATTCATTGTCTGTTGAGGAACCGTTAACATAGTCAATTTATCGGTATGGTCTGCCTTTCCATCTTCAATGTGAAATGTGCAGTTTCAGTGACATACGTCAAAAGTCAATCACAGTGACATAAACTGAATTACAATACATTACATGGATCATTACTTCCTGTCTATGTGGGTTAGCGCAGACTGGGATCTGATCTTCAGTTCTTTACAGAAAGTACGGACAACCTCTTGGAAGTGAATTATGCATTGAAATCCCTAGCATTATTGAAGGACCACATTGAGAACTGACATAACACATATTAAAATATATCAATGGTGACTCACTGAGACTAATCTTGCACTGATATTTAGTGAAATAGTGCAGAACAAATTTAGAAATACGTTTTATCCTTTTAAAATCTTCCACGAACTGGTTACTGGAAAATAAGTTAAGTGCTACCTGAAGGATGAAGGTGAGAGGTCTGATTATTTATGTTTAAAACCTTCAGTTGTATGGGGATAAGGTGGTGGATAAGGAAGTCACATGGATAGGGAAGAAACCAAAGTAAAGTGAAAAATAAGCTCAGGAACTTAATAAATGAGGGATCTCGTGCATAGTTAAAATAACATGGATTAGAATCTCCTGTGAAAGATGTTGAAAATCAAATAAAGTTATAAACTAGTGATGAAATAGGATAGAATACATTAAAGCCAAGCTAAACAGTCGAGTACTGAATAGACTAGACTCAACAAAGAAACGTCTTTCATTTATCATTTGCCATCTGCGTCACTCAAAGCATTTCAAAATGTTCTGTGTTCTATACATTTCCTTCCAGTGCAGTCAGTTTTTAATGCAGATAGCAGTGACAGCCATTTCACATCCAGAACTAACTCACAACCAAAGGGTGAGTTCCATGCAGAGAAAAAGCAGGAACCTGTTTGCTGTAAGTGGACAACCCAAAACATATCTTTCCACATTATTGGTTACTTAATCAGATTTTTGCCACAATAGGTGAATAGTTGAATAGGACACAAGGAAGGCTTTCTATTCTTCTGTAAACAGTGTTCGGAGATTTTTAAAATCTACTTAATTTCCAGCCAACACCTTGAACTGAACCATATGGCTCTTTCTCTGCCATTTGTTTGGTTGCCATTAGCCAGGGTCGTAATTCTATTTCATTGGTGGTCGAAGGTGCATAAATTGTCGATTCTGACTGACAGCAGAGAACAGCACACACTTTAGGGAAACGAGGAACTGCAGATGCTGTTTTTTTTCTAAAACAAAAAGGAAGTGCTGGAGTAACTAAACGGGTCAGGCAGCATCTCTGAAGGGCATAGAGAAGTGAATTTCCAGGTTGGAACTCTTCTTCAGACTGTTTGTAGCAAAGGGGAGAAAGTTGGAAAATAAGTGGCTAAGGCCAAATCCTGGCAAGTGATTAGATGCAGATGGAAGTTAACAAAGAGGTGAGATGAAAAGGAGACAAAAGAGTGCAAGTTAAGGAGTGAAGATGAGTGAAATGTGAAGAGAGAGGATAGGATATAGGTGGACAAATTGAGTATGCACAGATGTAGTAAGAGATATAAACCTATTATACAACACAGTATTCCACACCCGTGTGTCTTCAAGTACTAAATATCAGCTGCCACAATAGAAGCTGCCAAAACAGATCATGTAGATTCTGTTAAATCTAAGGCTACATCTAATGAGGCAAAACAAAATAATTGTCTTCATTGTTAGAGAATAGGGAGTTGCAACAGATTTATTTTATTGGTATTTAGTCATATCTATATACGAATGTGTACATCTATATAACTAAAAGTCTCATCTTGACCACTTCCTGTCTGCGCTTTATATAGTTTTTTTTAAAATGCTACATATATCGCTATAATTTTTTGGCTATCTTACTCATAGTACCCCTCCGCTGAGGCAGCCCAGAGGATTTTTCCGATTGATGAAAAATAGGGAGTTGCAACAGATTTATTTTATTGGTATTTAAGTCATATCCATATACGAAAGTGCACATCTATATAACTAAAAGTCTCATCTTGACCACTTCCTGTGTGCGCTATATATAGATTTGTTTTTAAAACACTACAATATATCGCTATGATTTTTTGGTTATCTTACTCACAGTCCTCCTCCGCTGAGGCAGCCCAGAGGATTTTTCCCATTGAAGAAAAATAAAAAAGTTATGCATGTTTAAAAAATCTTGAGATCAGCTGATTGGTCTTCTCACCTGTCAATCACCACAATAAAGATAAGGCCCCTTCGTGGGGGGGGGGGGGGGGGGAGGGCAGGACCATAAAACCCTGGATGCCTGGATGTGTCAGTCATTCTGGAATATCACAGGGAGAGTCCACAACTGTGATTCTAAGCTGTGAATCAACTGAATTGTGAGTCTGCAATGTACTTGCAATACTCCCACAGCTACCTGGACTACTCTTCCTCCCACCCTGCTTCCTGTAAGGACTCCATCCCCTATTCCCAATTCCTCCGTCTACGCCGCATCTGCTCCCAGGATGACGTGTTCCACACCAGGTCATCGCAAATGTCCTCGTTCTTCAGAGAACAGGGTTTCCCCTCCCCCACTATAGATGAGGCCCGCACCAGGGTCTCCTCCATACCCCGCAACACTGCCCTCTCTCCCCATTCCCCGCAACACTGCCCTCTCTCCCCATTCCCCCACTCACAACAAGGGCCGAGTCCCCCTGGTCCTCACCTTTCACCCCACCAGCCAGCGCATACAACAGATAGTCCTCCGCCAGTTTTGTCACCTCCAACGTGACCCCTCCACTCGCCACATCTTCCCATCTCCCCCCCTGTCTGCCTTCCGCAAAGACCGCTCCCTCCGCAACTCCCTCGTCAATTCTTCCCTTCCCTCCCGCTCCACTCCTTCCCCGGGCACTTTCCCTTGCAACCGCAAGAGATGCTACACTTGTCCCTTCACCTCCCCCATCCACTCCTTTCAGGGACCCAAGCAGTCATTCCAAGTCCGACAGAGGTTCACCTGCACCTCCTCCAACCTCATCTACTGCATCCGTTGCTCCAGATGCCAGCTGATCTACATCGGTGAGACCAAGCGGAGGCTGGGCGATCGTTTCGCCGAACACCTCCGCTCGGTCCGCAATAACCAACCCGACCTCCCGGTGGCTCAGCACTTCAACTCCCCCTCCCACTCCGTATCCGACCTCTCGGTCCTGGGCCTCCTCCACGGCCAGAGTGATCAACACAGCAAGTTGGAGGAACAGCACCTCATATTCCGCTTGGGGAGTCTGCATCCTCTGGGCTTAAACATTGAATTTTCTCAATTCTGTTAACCCAGACTGCCTCCCCCCCACCTCTCCCTCTGCCCTCTGGCCCTGACATTCCTTCTCCATCTTCCCCCCCCCCCCCCCCAGTCGCACTAGCTTCTCATTTTCACACCACAAACAGCTTACAATGGCCTGCTTCCTTTATCACCAATACTTTTTTGCATATCTTTCACTCATTGTTCCTTATCTCTCCACATCACTGTTTATATCTCTCGTTTCCCTGATCCCTGACCAGTCTGAAGAAGGGTCTCGACCCGAAACGTCGCCTATCTCCTTCGCTCCTTAGATGCTGCTGCACCCGCTGAGTTTCTCCAGCTTTTTGTGTAACCCTCGATTCTCCAGCATCTGCAGTTCGTTCTTTAATACTTGCAATAAATGATCTGTTAGCCCTTAATGACAATGCAATTAGTTGTTTGGCAATTTGGTGGCCAGTACTGCTTGAAATGCTATGAAACTGAATGTGGTGGCCTGCACTCTGCCTGAAATTCTATGAAACTGAAGGTGGCGGCCTGTACTCTGCCTGAAATGCAATGAAACTGAATGTGGTAGCCTGCACTCTGCCTGAAATGCCACAAAACTGAATGTGGTGGCCTGCACTCTACATAAAATGTTGTTAAACTGAATGTGGCTGGCTGCACTCTTCATAGAATGCTATTAAACTGAATGTGGTGGCCTGCACTCTGCTTGAAATGCTATGAAACTGAAAATGTTCACAAAGACAATACAAAATCTGAAAGGAATCCAAAACGTAAGATATGGCATTATATACCCTGCAAAAATGAGGATCACTTATAATAATGTGGAACGTGCCTTCATTGATCCAGAAGAGGCATTCAAATATGCACAAGAAATTTCAGGAGCTGGTGCTGTATAATATCGGTAGAGGGGAAGCACTGAAGATATGACTTTTTAATAAAAGACAATGTTCTTGTTAAGATGGCGGAATTTTACTCGAGGCGATGGCTATACATTTTATCTCTCTGGAATGTTAATTCAAGGCCGAACTTTATGTTTCACTTGGAATGAAGGACAAAACAAAGCGGAGCCATGGAGCATGGAAAACTAATACAAAGGGACAATAAAATAAAAACTGATGATTTTTTAAAATATTATAATCTAATACTAACATATAAGTAATCAAGTCATTTATCTAATTTAGCAATAGCAATAGAAACAAAATATGATGTAGTAAAATATAGTAATGATTAACTCCTCCGGGGTGGAGGCGGGGGTTTACTTCACAGTGTTAATTGATTTTAGAGTTAGGATAATGACCTAAACATATCGATATAGATATATATTATATTATACCAGTAAACTAAAACAGATATAACAGATTCGGCCCCAGTGGTGTGTAAGGTGAGGGGAGGAGTCAAGTCAAGTCAAGTCAAGTTTATTCGTCACATAACACATACGGGATGCGCAGTCAAATGAAAAGTGGCAGTGCCTGCGGACTTTGTGCAAAAAACAAACAACCAACAAACTACAAACAGAATCACATGTTATTTTTCATATTAAATATTGTGGGCGGTATTGTGGTACAGTAAGTTAGTAGAGTTAGTCCCTGGTGAGATAGGAGTTTACAGTCCGAATGGCCTCTGGGAAGAAACTCCTTCTCATCCTCTCCGTTCTCACAGCGTGGCAACGGAGGTGTTTGCCTGACCGTAAGAGCTGGAACAATCCATTGCAGGGGTCTCCCATTATCTATTGGCTCTGGAGTTGCACCTCCTGATGTGTAGTTCCTGCAGAGGGGTGAGAGAAGTTCCCATAGTGCGTTCGGCCAAACGCACTACTCTCTGCAGAGCCTTCTTTTCCTGGGCAGAGCAATTCCCAAACCAGATTGTAATGTTTCTGGACAAGATGCTTTCCACAGCCGCAGAGTAGAAGCACTGGAGGATCCTCGGAGACACTCTGAATTTCCTCAATTGCCTGAGGTGGTAAAGGCGCTGCCTTGCCTTACTCACGAGTGCTGCAGCGTGCGATGTCCATGTCATATCCTCAGAGATGTGGACTCCCAGGTATTTAAAACAGCTCACCCTATCCACAGTATCCCCATTTATCCTCAATGGTGTGTACATGCTCAGATGATGTGCCCTCCTAAAGTCCATGATCAGCTCCTTCGTTCTTTTGATGTTCAAGAGGAGGCTGTTGTCCTGACACCAGAGTGCCAGATCAGCTACCTCCTCCTGGCAGGCATTCTCATTGTTGTTTGAGATCAGGCCCACCACCACAGTGTCATCAGCAAACTTGATTATCGAGTTGGAGCTGAACCTAGCCACACAGTCATGTGTGTACAGGGAGTACAATAGGGGGCTGAGGACGCAACCCTGGGGGGATCCTGCGCTCAGGGTGAGGGATTTCGATGTATTCCCTCCCATCTTGACTACCTGGGGCCTGGCGGTGAGAAAATCCCGGACCCAGGCACACAGGGGGGTGTTGAACCCTAAATCCAGTAGCTTCGTGGCCAGTCTGGTGGGGACTATCTTGTTGAAGGTTGAACTGAAGTCTATGAACAGCATCCTCACGTAGCCCCCCTTCTGGCTGTCAAGATGGGAGAGAGCGGTGTGCAAAACCTGGGAGACAGCATCGTCCGTGGATCTGTTTGGACGGTATGCAAATTGTAACGGGTCCATGTTGCGAGGGAGGAAGGGGCAGATTTGTTTCTTCACCAGCCTCTCAAAGCATTTCATGACTACCGAGGTGAGGGAGTCACCTCGGTAGTCACTCGGTAATTAGGCACTTGGCAGATAGCCAGGAGTCTGACTCTGGTTAACCCCTTCCAACCTGCTGCTGTCTAATATAAGCGACTGGGGCCTAACTGGGAAGTAATATGTCATAATTGGTAGCATATATGCAATGCTAGATTACTTGAAGATACATCTAGATATACAAGCTCAAAGTTTTTTTTTCTCTTTTTACTGTTTATATATATAACTTGGTTTTGACCTGGCCTTTCTTCCTTTCTACAATATTTGGTCAAAGGAGCGGAGCTTAATGTAAATTAACATCTACGGAAGTTCTTAATTATTTAGCTACCACCACTACCACACACACTAACTACCGCCCCGCACACACACTAACCATCCCCCTTGATATTATATTAATATTATTCATTTGCTCCTCTTACCCCGTGACCGCCCTATCCACTGACGCATAGCCCCCAACTCGCAGGCGCGTCTAGAGGGGGGGAGGGTTAGAGAGTGAGGGCAGAGAGAGAGTGGGGGGTGACAGAGAGAGAGGGACAGAGACAGAAGGGCAAGAGATAGAGGGAGAGGGGGAGGGTGGGGAGGGGGGAGAGGGAGATGGGGAGAGAGTGGGGAGGGGGAGGGGGAGATGGGGAAAGTGTGGGAAGGGGAGATGGGGAGACAGTGGGGAGGGGGAGGAGAGGAGGAGGGGAAGGGAGAGAGAGGGGGATGAGGATGGGGAGAGGAGGAGAGCAGGGATGGTAAATGAGGAGACAGGGTAGGGGGAGGGGTTGGTAGAGGGGTGAAGGAGGTAGAAAGAGGTGGGGGAAGGGGAGCGGAGAGGAGATGGGAAGAGGGGGAGGTGAGAGGAGAGGGGTGGGGAAGAAGAGGGGAGGAAAGGAAGAGGAGAAGGGGAGAGGAGAGGGGAAGGAAGAGGGGGAGGGGATAGGTGAAGAGAGTGGAGGGGAGAGAGGAGAGAGAGAGAGGAGGGGGAGAGAGAGGAGGGAGAGAGAGAGGAGGGGGGAGAGAGAGAGAAAGGTGAGGGGGAGGGGGAGGGAGAGGGGAAGAGTGGGGAGTGAGAGGGAGAGGGGTAACAGGGAGAGGTACAAGAGAGAGGGGAAGGGGGTGGATGGGAGGTGGGGGTGAAGACGGGTGGGGGAGGGGGAGAGAGGGGATGGGAGGGGAGGAGGGTGAGGGGTGAGGCGAGAGGGAGATGAAGAGGGGGAGGGGAGGAGGAGAGGGGGGTGGGAGAGGGGGTGAGAGAGGGTGAGGGGAGGGGGTTTGAGAGGGGTGGGGGAGGGGAGGGAGGGGAGGGAGGAGGGAGGGGAGAGAGGGAGAAGAGTGTGGAGGGATGGGGAGAGGGGTAGGGAGAGGGGTAGGGAAGAGGTGCAAGAGGGACAGAGGGGTAGAGGGAAGGGGGTGGGGGAGAGATGGGTGGGGATGGGAGGAGGAGGGGGGAGAGGGAGATGGAAGGGGAGAGAGGTGTGGGGGAGGGGGAGGGAGGGAAGGAGGAGATGGGGTAGGGGAAAGAGGGGAAGAGTGTGGAGGGAGGGGGAAGAGTGGGGATTGGGAAAGGGGTGGTGGGTGTGAGGGAAGGGAGGGGGAAGGGGGTGGGGGAGAGGGAAGGGGTGGTGGAGAGAGGGATGGAGGAGGGGAGGAGAGGGAGAGGGGGAGGAGGGGAGGAGAGAGGGGAGAGAGAGTGATGGGGTGGAGAGAGGGATGGGGAATGGGGAGAGACGTGTGGGGGAGGGAGGAGGGATGGGGAGGGGAGGAGGGAGATGGGGTAGAGGAGGAATGAGGATGGGGAGGGAAGGATAGCGGGAGGGTAAAGGAGGGGACGGGTAGGGGAAAGGGGGTGGTGGGGGTGGGTGAGGGTAGAGAGGGGTGGGGGGAAGGGGAGGGGAGAGGAGAGGGGAAGAGGGGGAGGTGAAATGAGAGGGGTGAGGGAAGAGGAAGGAAAGAGAGGGGGAGGGGAGAGGGAAGGAAGAGGGGGAGGGGAGAGGGGAGAGGGGGAGGGGAGAGGTGGAGATAGAGTGGGGGGGGGGGAGAGAGAGTGGAAAGGGAGGTACTAGAGGGGGAGAGAGAGGAGGGGGGAGAGAGAGAAAGGGGAAGGAGCAAGGTGGGGAGGGGGAGGGAGAGGGGAAGAGTGGGGAGTGAGTGGAGGTGGGGTAGCAGGGAGTGGTGCAAGAGAAAGGGGAAGGGGGGTGGGGGTGATGGGGTGAAGGGTGATGGAGGGGGGGAGAGGGTTGGGAGGGGAGGAGGGAGAGGGGTGAGGAGAGAGGGAGATAGAGGTGGAGAGGGGAAGGGGAGGAGGAGAGGGGGTGGAGAAGGGGGTGAGAGGGTTTGGGGAGGGGGTGAGAGAGTGGTGGGGAGGTGGGAGAGAGGGGGGAGGAGGGAGGGGAGGGAAGAGGGAGAGGGGGAAGAGTGCGGAGGGAGAGGGTTAGGGAGAGGGGTAGGGGGAGAGAGATGGAAGAGTGTGGAGGGAGGGGGAGAGTGGTAGGGAGGGGGAAGAGTGGGGAGGGAGGGGGAGAGTGGGGAGGGAGGGGGAAGGGGGGAGAAAGGTGTGGGGGAGGGAGATGGGGTGGGCTAGGGATGGGGAGAGAGAAGTGGAAGTGAGAGAGTGGTGAAGGAGAGATGGGTAGGGGAAAGGGATGGAGGAGAGGTGAGGGAGGGGGGAGGAAGGGGGATAGAGAGGGGAGGAGGGAGATGGGGTAGGGGAGGGAGGGGGAAGAGTGTGGAGGGAGGGGGAGAGGGTTGGGAGGAGAGAGGGGAAAGAGTGGGGAGGTAGAGTGGGAGGGGGAGGGGTAGGGGCAGTCCATCTATTCCCCACTCCCTATCACCCCCAATCCTCTTTTTCTATTCCCACACACATGATCACACTCTTCGACACAGACTGCGGGGGGGGGGGGGGGAGGGGGGGGGGGGGCTGGGGCAAAGGCAGATGTAAATGAGATCCATTCCGATTGGCCATCTGTGAGGGATCGCATTGTGACATCACACAATGGAACGTGCTGGACCATCAGGTGGGGGGAGGACGGGCTGGTGCTGAAGCAAGGGCATATGTAAATGTATCTATTCCGATTGGACATCTGTGAGCATTGGGCATTGTGACATCACACAATGGAATGCTCACCAACATTCCATGGGTGAGAGCAGTTTGATTTTTTTACCATTTTGAAATATTGAGGGGGGGAAGGATTTTACTAAAAATTGTAATGAGGAGTGCATTAGTGAATGTAAAAGCGTAATGTCTAGCAAAATTGAAAAAATCACGGTGTTTGAGGGGTCTGGTTTTAGCAGACCATGGAATCAAAGGCCAAAGGCCAAAAAATGGAATGTAACATACACCCACACACCCGGTTGGCAGACGCACACACACACACACACACACACACACACACACACACACACACACACACACACACACACACACACACACACACACACACACACACACACACACACACACACACACACACACACACACACACACACACACACACACACAGAGAGTTTTAAAAGTACATAGATAATATAATCTTTTAAATTTTTATATCACTGTACACTTCTCTGTTTTTTTTTTCAAGTTTAAAGGGGATATACAAACAGAACTTGGCAACCGCGAGTGCCCATCCAACACCTAGAGGCTTGAGGTATTGTGTTGCACCATATGACTTTAAGGTATTAAAGTAATTCATAATGCAAGATGATAAACAAAAGAAACTAGGAGGAATCACGTTTTGTAGCTGGAATATAAGGAGTGCCAACGAGTCAATTAAAAGGGGTAAGATTTTTGCACAATTAAAATCACTCAATACAGACATCATTTTCCAACAGGAAACACATCTGAAACTTCAAGCTCAGACCAGACTCAAGGCAAATTGGATTGCCCAAACATATTACTCTTCATATATCTCTAAATCTAGAGGCATGGCAATTATCATTCGTAAAGGTATACCATTTAAATCAAAGAATATCATAACAGATAAAGAGGGGAGATATCTTATAGTTATGGGAGAAATCAACTCTACACCACTTACTTTGGTAAATATATATGTGCCTGATTTTGACAACCGTCAATTTTTTAACAAAATACTGAATATAATTTCAGAGTTTAATTATCAAAATGACAATTGGGGGAGATTTCAATTGTGTTTTAGATCCATACCTGCACAACAAAAGAGACTTAATATAAAATCAAAAGCTAGTGAACTAAATACATATATAAAAAATACAAATGTAACATATGTATGGAGGATCACTAATCCAGTTGGAAGGGAATACTCTTTTTACTCAATGGTACATAAAAGTTATTCACGTATGGAATATTTTTTAGTTGATACAAAATTAATTCCTTATACATCGAATCCTAAGTATCATAATAGTATTATTTCTGATCACTCTCTGCTAACCTTCTCCTTAAAATTAGAAGGAATGCCCAATAAAAAATTGTTTTGGAGGTTTAATCCCCAAATTTTAAACGATCCACAAGGTGGTATACATCTAAAACAACAGATGGAATTTTTTTTTAGACTAATGACACACCAGGCATTCCACCCTCTTTATTATGGGAATCTTTTAAGGCATTTATTCGAGGATCCATAGTTTCATTTCAAAATTTAAAAAAAATAAGGAAGAGCACTTGCAGTTAGATGAACAAGTTAAACAATTAGACATAGATAACGCAAAGAACCAACCATAGACAAACATAATAAAATAATAATATTGAAATTTAAATTAAACAGAATATTATCCACAAGAGTTATAAGACTATTTCTAATTACAAAACAGGAAAACTTTGAATTTGGTGATAAACCACATGAACTCTTGGCGCGTCAACTGAAAAAATGTGAAAAGGACCATACGGTTGCAAAAAACAAATCAGATAAAGGCGAATTGTTAACAATACCTAAAGACATCAATAAAAGATTTGCTCAATTTTATAAAAAATTATACACATCAAAAATATCAACAGATAACATTAAACATACATTTCTTGGAGAATTGTAACCTCCCAAAATTTAATCAGCTGGAACAAGAGGAATAGTAAGATTGAACGAGAACTTACCAGTTCGAAGGTTGATCTTTATTTCATGAGGAGTCGAAGTGAGGGATTTCGTGAAGAGCCTGCCGGCGCGCATGCTCGACATACTTCAAAGTAGCGGCGTGGAATCACAGAACCAACAATAGAAATGACTTCGCATAGTATGATTGAATTGACTAAGATTACCAGATGAAGGTGATTGAGGGTTGGGCGAGGAGGGCACGAAATCCCTCACTTCGACTCCTCATGAAATAAAGATCAACCTTCGAACTGGTAAGTTCTCGTTCAATCTTACTATTTCATTTCGGAGTCACGTGAGTGACTTCGTGAAGACTTCAAAGCTTCTGTGATTACACGCCCTGGACCACGTCCATGCTGACACACCACTACCAGGGATGGATGGGAGGAACAAACTGGCTCAATAGCTCATACTGCAAAACAAAAGCATATTTATTAATAACAAATCAAAAACCCCTCATGCGGGGACATCTCCACGTTCTTGACCTGCATTCAGCACGGCTTCTGCGAACTGTAGAGGAGCAGCAACAGGCTTGTTATAAAAACGCTGGAACACAGCTTCATTCGCCCATCCTGCTGTGGCGAGAATTTGGTCCATGGGCACCTCCATGACCCTCGCCGCTGACGTCGATGCAGCCCTGGTGGAATGAGACTTGAACACATTAGTGTCGATACCTGACTTACCCAAGACGACTCGAAGCCACCTGGATATCGTCTGGACTGTCACTCGATGATGAGGTCTCTTATGAGTGACAAGCAGGTATCTCTCCATTCCTCTGATGCGTGCCGTCACCTTGACATAGTGGCGGATATGTGAGGCTAAACATAGCCTAGCATCTGCGGGGTATGCCGGGAACTTCAGCTGCAGCCCTGTGCACCCAGGTCTATGCTGCTTTAGTAGCTCGTCAACGAAAAAGACTACTTCTGTAGGGGTAGATGTCATTCTGTCGACACGCAGTTTGTGTAGTGTCTGTACCCTCTGAGCTGAAGTCAGCGCTAGTAACATCACCAGCTTCATGGTGAGTTGGTCCAGTTGGAGCCCTTCCATGGGAGACCACGTCCTGAGCAGGGTTAATACGTCCCTGACATCCCAGGTGATATTATAGCGTGGTGTAGGCGGATTCATATTGAATATACCCCGCATGAGTCTGGACACTAGCCTGTTGGATCCTACCCCAATCTTGAGGTAGAATGATAGCGCACTTCTGGCGCTGTTGATGGCACTGTAACTTAAGTGTTCATCATGGTGCAACCCCGCGAGGAATTTCAGGACGTCGGTTATTGTCACGTCATCGTACGTGATGCGAGAGCGGCTGCAGTAGGCTTCCCACTTCTTAATATGCGAGCGGTATCTTCGCCTTGTGGACTCTCGACACGACGCCCCGATGGTATCCATGGTCCGAGCCGAGAGGCCGTATTGGACTAACGGCCTGTTCAGAACCTGCAAGCCAACAAATTTAAATAGCCATGGCAGGGATGTGGCTCCCCTGACACAGGGTGAGTAACCAATTGTGGGCAACCCTTCAAAAGGACCCAAGGTTCGTTGAGCATGTCAAAGACCACCGGATACCAAGGCTGTGTGGGCCAGTCGGGTATAATAAGTATGCCCTTGGCAGCATCTGCCTGAATCTTTCGCAATACCCGACTGATGAGGCAAAACGGAGGGAAGGCATAGAAAACCCAATTCCCCCAGTCCAGCGAGAATGCATCTAGCGCTATTGCCCCAGGATCTGGTTCCCATGAAACGTAGGCTGGTACCTGATGGTTCAACCATGACGCAAAAAGGTCAATGTCCGGTTTACCAAGTTTGGCTGTGACTTTAGCAAAAATCTCAGGATGCAACATCCATTCAATGTTGTCGTTAAATTTGCGTGACCTGGTGTCCGCCACAGTATTAAGCTCACCTGGCAAATAGGTAGCTGAAATCCAAATGTCTCTTTGAATACACCAGAGCCAAATTGAGTTAGCCAATTTGTCACACGAAACTGACCTGGTACCACCCATATGGTTTAAATATGCCACAGCTGTGGTGTTGTCTATTTGGAGACGGACGTGTGCTCCAACAAGCTTGGAACAATATGCACGAAGTCCGTGGAATGCTGCCAGCAATTCCAAATAGTTAATCCCTTGAGTCAACAACATCGATGCCTCAAGGGTGTCCCATCTACCCCCACAACTAGAGCAATTATCAGTAGCTCCCCAGCCATTGGAGCTTGCATCAGTCTGTAAATATACCACCGGATTAGCCTCCCTGACAGGCTTAAATGAGTTGCTAATGTGACACACCCACCATTGCAACTCAGTTATCGCTTCGGACGGCAGCTGCATAGATCGATCGTAATGACCAGCGTTCCATTTTAACGCGGTAATTTTAGCTCTTTGCAAATTCTGATAATGCAAAGGTCCATATCATGCTGCCGGAAACAAAGCCACTAACTTGCCAATTACTGTGGCTGTATGCCGAATCGATGGTATATTGGTGCCAATTAAATCTCTGCACACCTTAGTGACTTCCTCAATTTTGTTAATTGGTATAGTTATCCTCATGCTCATTGAGTTCACCGTGAACCCTAGGTAATTAATTACCTGGGCAGGGCAGAACTTTGATTTCTCTGGATGGACAATGAATCCTAATTGTTGAAATATATTGACAGCAGCTGCAACACCCTGTTCAGCCAATTGCAGGGTGTGGCCCACAATAAAGACATCATCTAAATAGGCCATAACTATATGATGTCGTTGTCTCAAATAAGCCATGATTGGCTTCACCAATTTAGTGAACAATCTAGGGGCTGTAGTAAGCCCATTAGGCAAAGCCTTATACTGCCAAAGCTGCCCCATCCAGATAAATTTCAAAAACCTTCTATCATCTTTCTGGATGGATACTGAATAATATGCATCCCTCAAATCAATGCATGCCATAAAGCAGCCATGAGAAATCAATGATTTGGCTGTTTCAAACGTATCCATTTTAAAATGAGTATATGTTACAAACGTATTCAAACGGGTTAGATCAATAATGACACGACAGCCTCCATCCTTCTTAGGTCTAGTAAATATGTTCGAAACAAATTCAATTGGCTCATGCACTGTTTTCTCAATCACACCCTTCTGTTCCAAACTTAAAATTTCCTTGTAACCTGCTGCCTGTTCTGCAGCAGACAATTTGAACGTACGACCAGGCATGTGCTGGGATGGAGGAATGTCGCCATTAATAAACTCAATTTTATGCCCCTGAATATTCCGCAACACATACTCATCACCAGTAAAATTACCCCATGCATCCAAAAACAACCGTAAACGACCACCAACATGGGAAGTTAAACAGAGAGAAAAGAGAGAACCAGACCCCCTCACCTCCGTGGTTACCGGCGGTCCTTGACACGTGTGGGTGGCCGTGGAGGTGCTGGGTTGGCTTGAGGGCGCGGCGTCTTCGATTTCCAAAAAGGTCTCTGCCGACCCTGTCCTAAAAAAGACCCTTGGTGCTGGTTCTGGTGTTGTTGTCGTTGTGGAGCTAGAGGGTGAGTCCTCGTCGAGGCACTGGCCGACCCTCGTGAGCGAATGTATGGAGCTTTTGAGCCGGACGGTGTGGGGGCACTCTTAGAGCGCATGATCCCCACCGTTTTGGCTTGTTCGTCAAGCTCTTTGACTCTCTTCGAGAGGTCCTCACCAAAGAGCTGACGGGGCGGCGGCGGCGGCGGTGGTTTGCACAATCCTGCAAACTTCGGGTTGAGTGCTGGGCGGATGCTGTTTTTGCGAAACCCGTTGATTTCGTGCTGGGTCGCGCACAATAAGGCCAGAGCATCTTCCTGGTCCAAATTCAGCTCGTCCTCGTCCACCGACCGCGCAAAGGCGGTAATACCGGCCGTGAGGAGTTTCAGGATCCGCTGCAATTGTAGCTCTTGTTGACGGATAGCCGCACTGATGTTGCCCCATATTGGCGTATTGACCACAGGCACGTTGAGGGAGTTGCAGTTTGATGGAGCCTTGTGACGGCTCATAGCCTGGATGAGGACTTCTTCCTGCAGCACCTGATTATTAAGAAAGTCCACTGTGGCTGCCAGCTTTGAATTGAGAGGAAGACCAGCCGTATGTGGGGCCGCGAATTTGGTCGCCACATCCAAAAGTTCCTCCGCTGGCACCTCCACCGGAGGTGGTACGGGATCCACCAGAACCTCCTCCTCGTGCTGCTCCAGGCTGATAGTAGATGTTGGTGAAGACGCCCTGTGCCTGTTGCTGCCCTGCTGTTGTTGACGTTGAAGCAGGAGCTCCAGCAGCCGCTCCATACGGTCAATACGCCCTTCACCCTGAACACTCAGGTGGTCGGAGTCCTCCGGCTCTGAAAAGAAAACCGGGCTCCTGTCATCGGCCCGCACCTCGTCGAGGCCCTGCCGGTGCCGGTAGTTGTCGCTAACAGCCGCCGAGGCGAAACTGCGCGATTCCTGCGCGGGCGTGTTCAATCGCCTCCGTTTAGCGAGAGCTGAAGCCGCTGCCACTAAGGGCACATGCGGCGAGGTGTCGGCACCAGCCGAAGCATGGCTGCCTGGGGCCCGCGCAGTCTTGCCGGCTGCCCACATCGTGGACGTTGCCGACGCATGGTGCCGCCCACCCATCCATGGGGGGCTCGGCGACCGCGACGAGACCCGACTCAACCGACCCGTCCCGGCGTCGAGAGTCGGGGTGTGCCGGCTGGACCTCACAGCCGCCCCGGGTCTCGCCCTGGAACCTGACCGCTCCTCCGCGACAGGCAATGCCTTAGCCCTAACAGGGTTAGGCTTCTGGGCTCCTCCCCTCCCCCTTCTCGGAGGGCTGAGTGGAACAGGCCGTGCAACGGCACGCGCCCTGCTCGAGGTCGCCAGCGAGCCCGCTGACAACCTGACTGCCATGGCAGGGTCCCCCTGCTCTGGCGGCACACCACACTCCTCCTCGTCGAACTCCTCCGAGCTGTGGTGTGCTGGCGGATCTGGACCTGTGAACACAGGGCTTACCCACATCTCCGCCTGAGTCCCGGCCTGCGCTGCAGGTACTGCCGATGGTAAAGGCCCCGGAACTGTTGACCGGCGAACTCGTCCTGACGTCCTCCGGCCCTTCGAACTCCCATCCATGTCCTTGCTGCAAGACATAATCAGACAACAAGGACCACCAACTAAAGGTGGAATACTCACCTCCGTGGCCCCTTATGAAGGGCTGGCGAGGAGCGCGCTCCACCGCCAGCCGTCGCAGCAACGCGTTACGACGATATGTCGAGCATGCGCGCCGGCGGGCTCTTCACGAAGTCCCTCACGTGACTCCGAAATGAAATTAAGAGCTCAGATCTCAATTAAGGAAATAGAAGAGACAATAAACTCACTGAAGAACGGTAAAATGCCAGGACCAGATGGATTTAGTAATGAATTTTATAAAAGATTCTACAAGACAATTTCACCACGCCTAGAAAAAATGTACACATACGCTTTTCAAGAACAAATACTACCAGAAACACTAGCGGAATCAACTATTGCACTCATACCGAAAAAATATAAAGATCTAGAAGATCCCGGTTCACATAGAGCCATTGCATTGTTAAACACAGATCAGAAAATTCTAGCGAAAATTCTAGCATGATGATTGAGCAAATATGTTAGTAAATTAATAAATGCGGATGAAACGGGGTTTATACCTAAGAGATACTCATTTAACAATCTGAAACATCTGTTTAATATAATGTATTCACATAATACTAAAGAGGAAGACTTATCAATTATTCCATTGGATGCAGAAAACACATTTGACCAGGTGGAATGGGAATATCTCTTCAAAGTATTGCAAAAAAAGTCAAATGGGAGAGAATTTTATTTTATTTAATGACTTTCATCTATCCACCTACTGTAATTTGTACTGTAACTGTAATTTCCAATATGTGCAATAACCCATACTGGATATAGGTATCCTATTTATCCATTCAATTTATCCATTGTCTTTTTATAGATATGTATATAGCGCTGAAGAAACTGTGCACCTTATCCCCCCCCCCCCCCCTTTTTGTTTTGTTTTGCACTGAGTAGGAGCAGCTTTTAATCTCATTGTACATGTGTATAGTGACAATAAAAGGCATTCTGATTCTGATTCATCTTATGGGTAAAATTATTATTTGACAAGCCGATGGCTAGAATACTGACTAATAATATACTCTCTTCGAAATTTCAACCAGCCAGGGGATGTGCACTATCACCCCTGCTATTTGCTCTTGTGATAGAACCCTTAGCAGAAAGTATAAGAATGCATCCGAACATCCATGGTTATAATACAAAACATTCAAATAATAAAATATCACTATATGCAGATGACGTATTATTATATATTACAAAATCGCAAATCAGCATACCAAATATATTAAATTTAATAGAGGAATTTGGATCTTTTTCACGATATAGAATAAATAGGAATAAAAGTGAAATTATAACGATAAAAGCTCAAGAACTGACACACCTTTTAAAATTCCCCTTTAGAATTGCTGCAGAAAACTTTAAATAACTTTAAAGTATTCAAATTACTAGAAAATATAAATCTTTATTCAATGCAAACTATATGCCCTTATTTACTAAATTAAATGCTTTGATTAAATTCTGGTAAATTCTACCGATGTCTTTAATAGGCAGAATAAATGCATGAAAATGATTTTTCTGCCACAAATGTTATATTTATTTCAATCAATACCAATATATTTACCTATAATTTAAAAAAAAAAACAACTGATATCACAAATTTCATATGGGACTATAAGTCCCATAGAATTCAAAGTGGACACCTGTGTAAACCCAAGGAATTCGGCGGACTGACACTACCCAACGTTCTGTACTATCACTGGGCAACGAATATTAAAAATATAATTTACTCGTTGGATTCTGCCCAACGTGTAGATTGGATAGCAATGGAGAGAGAGGACTGCTTTCCTTTTAATATAGGGGTGATCCTTCTCTCACCGAATAAAACTGAATAATACAATATACAAGAAAAATCCAATTATTCATAGTACAATGCAAACGTGGAAACAAATAAAATTAACTTTCAAATTAAGAAATCTATCACGTCTTTCTCTTATTGTTAATAATCCATCATTTAAACCATCTATTATCGATAAAACGTTTACACACTGGGAATGAATAGGAATTAAAACCTTTGGAAAAATGTATGAAATGGGAAATCTTATCATTCCAACAATTATGATTCTACTAATTTAATATCATATTTGTATAATATCATTTTAAACATAGAGGTACCACCGTCTGATGCAATCAGAAGATACTCGGAACAAGAATTATCAACACCATAAATAATAGGACCATAAAACCCTGGATGCCTGGAAGTGAGTAAGTCATTCTGGAATATCGCAAGGGAGAGTCGACAACTGTGATTTTAAGCCGTGAATCAACTGAATTGTGAGTCTGCAATGTACTTGCAATATTTGATTTCTTAGCCCTTAATGACAATGCAATGAGCTGTTTGGCAATTTGGTGGCCTGCACTGCTTGAAATGCTATGAAATTGAATGTGGCGGCCTGCACTCTGCCTGAAATGCTATGAGACTGAATGTGACGGCCTGCACTCTACCTGAAATGCTATGAAACTGAATGTGGTGGCCTGCACTCTGCTTGAAATGCTATGAAACTGAATGTGGTGCCCTGCACTCTGCCTTAAATGCTATGAAACTGAATGTGGCGGCTTGCACTCTGCCCGAAATGCTATGAGACTGAATGTGACGGCCTGCACTCTACCTGAAATGCTATGAAACTGAATGTGGCGGCCAGCACTCTGCCTGAAATGCTATGAAACTTAATGTGGTGGCATGCACTCTGCCTGAAATGCTATGAAACTGAACATGGCGGCCTGCACTCTGCCTGAAATGCTATGAAACTGAATGTGGCGGCCTGCACACTGCCCGAAATGTTATGAGACTGAATGTGACGGCCTGCACTCTACCTGAAATGCTATGAAACTGAATGTGGCGGCCTGCACTCTGCCTGAAATGCAATGAAACTGAATGTGGCCATCTGCACTCTGCCTGAAATGCTATGAAACTGAATGTGGCGGCCTGCACTCTGCCTGAAATGCTATGAAACTTAATGTGGTAGCCTGCACTCTGCCTGAAATGCCATGAAACTGAATGTGGCGGTCTGCACGCTGCCTGAAATGCTATGAAACTAAATTTGGTGGCCTGCACTCTGCTTGAAATGCTATGAAATTTAATTTGGTGGCCTGCACGGTTTGAAATGTAATTTCAAGGAATAGCTGTGAGTGACCTCCCTGGTGGAATAAAACTGGGTGAAAAAATGGACTTACCTTCCACTACCTGCAACCGCCGGCCTCCACCTTCAATTAGCATCGCAACCGGCTTCGATTAAAAATGACCGATTTTAAAAACGGCAACCTATTTTTAGTCGCGGCCAGTTTTGAATTTTTTGAAATAATCGCTGGAACATAGCAGAAGCGGAAACCACTTTCAACCATTAGGGAGAATGACAAAAACTTACGGGAACCTCCGGGAACCACACAGAAACCTTGGGTGGGGCGCAAAGTCTCCAGAGGTTTCCGTTCAGGTTTCCTAAGTGGGACAGGGGCATAAGGGACTTTGTTAACCAGCAAGGTATTAATGTAACCATTTCCCAATGCTGATTTCCTGCTCTCGCCTTACGTTACATCTTCTATCTTCACCTCCCCATTTTCACCTACTTCAATTGTCGCCCTCCCTTTTTCTTTTCCAGCCTTGCTCTTGCCTTCCTATTTTTCTTGTTTTCATAAAAGCCTTTGCTAAAACACTTGGCAGGCAGCGTACAAATAAGACCACGGCTGTGTGCCTGTGGAGCTCATCTGGAGCATATCTTTGGTTCCTAACACTTTTAAATGGCAGAAACCCTCAATTGAATGTTCCCAAAGTGAGGATGACCTATTTCAACTATTATTTCGCTGACATTAAATTTGGCAAAGTCTAGTATAAATTTAGCACCTACAAATGGATGAAATCCAATTTATAGTGTATCATTTTTGTTTTTTAACAGCGATGTGTGCAGATTATGAGATCCATCAAAGAATTCCTTCTCTCCAGAGATGCTGCCTGGCCCGCTGAGTTACTCCAGCATTTTGTGTCTATCTTCAATTTAAGCCAACATCTGCAGTTCTTTCCTACAAAGTTTTGGATTGTGTAGGAAGGAACTGTTGATGCTGGTTAACACCAAAGGTAGACACAAAATGCTGTAGTAACTCAGCAGCACAGGCAGCATATTTGGAGAAAAGGAATGGGTGAAGTATCAGGTCGAACTGAACATTGCAGTCTGAGTATTGAATCCTCGACCAGAATTGTCTCCCATTCCTTCTCTCCAGAAAAGTTGTGGGTTGTTAAATTAAAAAGATGGCAGAATGTTAGCCGAGAAGTTGAGAGTAGCAGTGACCTTGATTTTGATTTTGAGAGCAGGCTAAAGGGTCTGTCTCACTTGGGCGACCTAATCCGCGAGTTCTGGCGAGTTTACCCTCGACTCATACTCGCAGCATGGTCGACACGAGGTCGTGGGAGGTCTTTGTAACTCTCCTTCATGCTCGAGAGTGGTCTCCGTGTACTCGAGGCCTCAGCTAGGCCACAGCGTTTTTTTCAGTATATTAAAACATGCCCATGAATAAAAAAAGGTCGCCATGGAAAAAATTAAAAAAATTTTTACTCGTAGGTTTAGTAGTATTAGGTCATAGTAGGTCGGCATGTTATTCATAGGTAATCGAGGGTAGTCGAAGGTAGCCATAGATAGTCTTCATCATACTCGAAGGGAGGTTGAAAGAGATCGAAGGATGTCCAATTTTCCCGAAGTTAGTCGTAGCTAGTCGTAACCAGTCGTAGCTGGTCTTCCACATAGTCGAAGGAGGTCTTCAACATGTCATTTTTTCAAGCTCTTCTAAACTCGCCAATTAGGTCGCCTAAATGGGACAGCCCCTTAAGAACTGTAGATTGCAGATCTATTTAAGAACTGTCTTTTTATAGTGTTACCAAGGCAGGCATACTACCTCAGCTAAGTGTACAAGTGAACAGGTGACTCTGGGGAGTTAAGCTTTTGGGTAAAATCTTTCCACATTTCTTCCCACATACTCTTGTGCTTTCGCAGGAAGCCTTGAAGACATTACCACACCATTTGCATTGCCACGGCATCCAGCAAGGTGATTGTTAAGTGTAGACAAACATTAATCATATTTTTTTAATAATCAAGCACCATTCTGAGTGAAAGTAAGTAATTGACTTGATTCACCTCCTGCGCTCCAAGGAGTAGAGGCCAGACCTACTAAACCTCTCCCTCTAGTCCTGGCAACATCCTTGTAAATCTTCTCTGTACCCTTCATATAGAGATGAAGGAATAAGTAATCATTCTTTTGAAAAGCAAAAAAGAGAGATTTTTATTGCTTCAGTGAAGGGTGGATGAAATGGGGTTTGAGTTATTGAAATGCAAGGGTTAATAAAGTTAGGAACTTGAGGGCATATGATAAGCAGCAGAAAACATCAGTGTTAGGAGTGAAATAATTAATTACGTATTCATTCTAAAACCTTGTTCACGGATCTTTCACTGCTTAGCTTATCAAGAGCAACTGAATGTGCCTCATAAATCAATAGAATATAAGGCCTTTAATCGTAAAAAAATTAATATATGCGGCAAGTAATAATTTCATTGTTCTATCTGGGACACCTGACAATAAAACATGTTCTCTCTTTCTTCAATTCAATTCAATCTTTAATTGTCATTGTGCAGTGTACAATACAGAGACAACGACATGCAGTTGGTATCTCCGAAGGGCGAACTTACGAATAAACAAGTAATAAGTGACTCTTGACTATATGTGTATTGATTCGTTCATTTTATTGCACATTTAAAAGCATTCACTGGTTTTGCTCCAGGAAGTAGCCTGTTTGGGTAGTTCAATCCAATTTACAAAGACTGTTGCCAGATTCAAATCATGCTCACTCTCTGAAGAAAACAAGAATGCAATCTGTATAGCATACAATCAATGCAAAGTTAAAGCAACAAAGTTAAAGCAAACTGAACAGACTGTTATGCAAAACAGTTCAATTTTCTGCTTTTCCCCCATTTCACCAAGTTATCCATTGTACCATTCTAGCCAAGCTTGTTTCCTGTTAATTGTATCGTTGTGAGAAGCTATTTTGCTGTACATTTCTGGTTTACTTATAAACAGTAAACCAATGACTCATACAAAAGATTATCTGAACCAACCATTCGCTGCCATTTTGTGCAGTATCTCGCTTTCACCTTAAATTACTTTCCCTTTTGTACTTCCCTTAAAATAATTCTACTTACTCTCATTTCAGCTGATTCAACTAACTGCTATTTAATGTACAATGCATTTATGACTTCTACTAAGAATTAATGCTGATTGGAAACCGAATCGCTCCCAAACCACAGATTGTTCAGCCAACTTAAATTTAAACAAATGCCCTTGTCAAACAGCTGGGCCATTCTATCATGTGGATTGCCAATTTTCTGACCCATAATGGAAGGGGAAAAGCTTTTTTTTTAAATCATTAACTACTTTTGTGAACAGTTAAAATAGAATTAGTGAATGTGTCATGGATAAAGTATCTTGCTAAACATTCATTGTGGCTTTAAGAAAAAATAATTGTGAAATTCAAGCAGATGCATTTGCTTTTGCTTGAAAGCTTCACTGACTTTAAAAATACATTTCACAGTGAGTATATAGCATCCCCTGGAATGTACAAAAAACAATATGGGGTCCTAGAGGATATCAAGGGTTTTTTGAAGGATTGGAGAAGGAAACAAATGTTTCATCAAAGCCAATGAGGGGCTAACAGGTTATATTGCTGTAACTATTGCCACGTGGGCTTGTATTCTGTCTCATCTCTTATTTAGAATTCAGGTGATTAGTTGATGAAAACTGCAATAGATAGAAAGTACACTGACAATGACAATTACAATTGAATCTGAATCTGAATCTGAATCTGAAGATAACATGAACAGAATCAGAAAGACAAAAATGTTCAAGGACTTGGATTTCATGGTAAATGTACTCCTTGGAGAAATGCAGCAGAGAATGAATATTTTGGTTACTATGAGGCAAAAGCAAAACAAAAAGGAAGATGAGAAATAAAAAACAAACACCATGAAGGTAATCACCATGTGCTTAGGACTACACAGATAAGCACAAAAGCAGAAGCTGAAATTTGGTGAAATGGTTTAAATATTTGAGCATGGAGTTTAAAAATATCATGTTTAAAAATAGGAAGAAATAATCAAAAGTAAAAAGATCAGGCGATTGCACACAAATAAAAAGTCAAGATTTGAAACCAATATAAATCTAAGAAATCATTTTAACATCAATTAAACACAAGTAGAAATGAGCAAGCTTAAATGAGGTTCATATTGAACTCAGAAATATATTTTTTAAATGAGGTGCCTGGCTGATTACTGGTGATCCCTTATCGGATATTGTTTCTGTTTTATTACATATATCAGAAGTAGGCAAAGGGAAACATATATAGAAATTAAGAGCATTAGTCTTGCCATTCACGTGCTGCCTCTGGGTTAATGAGTGGGTTAACATATGATGATCGTTTGACAGCACTGGGCCGGTACTCGCTTGAGTTCAGAAGGATGAGGGAGAGACGTCATTGAAACTTACCAAATAGTGAAAGGCTTGGAGAGTGGATGTGGAGAGGATTTTTCCACTAGTTGGAGAGTCTAGGACTAGAGGTCATTTTCTCAGAATTAAAAAACATTCCTTTAGGAGATGAGGATTTCTTTAGAAAGAGGAAAATTAATCTGTGGAATTCTTTGCCACAGAAGGCTGTGGAGGCCAAATCAATAGATATTTTTAAGACCGAGACAGATGTGAGAATATGTAGAATTGGGGATACTTTATGACTAAGGTTTAAGTATTCTAAGTAAAGTTTTAATGTCTTTATTTTGACATAATTTAGTTGTTTCATTATCCTTGCTGTGACATAATTTTTCCTGGAAAACATGTGATGTTTATGTGACGTTTAATGCTATTGTAATTGGCTAAGATGTATTATGCTGTGTATGATTGTAATTGGGTAGAAAGATTGTCCCCACCTATATAACCATGTGATACTGTAGTTATTGGTCTAGAATCACCACCCTTTGTAAGTTACCTCCCACTGTATCAACCATATATATATATATATATATATATATATATATATATATATATGGTTGATACAGTGGGAGTATATATATATATATATATATATATATATATATATATATATATATATACACACACATATATATATATACATATATATATATACATATATATATATATATACATATATATATATATACATATATATATATATATACATATATATATATATATATATATATATATATATATATATATATATATACATATATATATATATATACATATATACATATATACACACTCATTCCTTTGTTTGAGCACATGTGTTTCTCTGTGATCCACTGGGAGAGCTTCCCAGGGCGGTACAGAGAAACCTGGTCACCATAGTGAAATAAAGGATGATTTAAAGTGTTCTAGTCAGTGTTTTTACTGAACGGACTAAGGGATAGAAATGCTGGAATTATCATTTGGGGGCTGTCGTCCAGGGTCTCAAAGGAGGCCCTCAAAGGTTTGCGGTAAAAATGTTGAGTTGTTGGGTCAGGGAATCGAGGAATTGGGCCCCCGATGAGTGATTTTACTCCATCGGTTTTCCTCCGATTCGATGATCCAGCTGCTCGGCAATTCGCTGGCCTTCGAGAGGCTTCCCGAAGAGACCAAAGTTAGTAGTCCAAAGAATACTGATAATGGGTCGGTTATATTAATAAAGGTGTTCAGCTGAGGGAACATTTCAGTAGTGAGGTAATTGGAAATACGTTTCGGGCTGAAGTAATAATTTGACAAATTACTTTAAAATCAGCTTCGAGGCAGAAGTGGGAAGGGGTGTCTGTGGTATTTCAGGACTGTGATGAAAAAAATTCTGCTCTAAATTCTGTTGTCAAAGTGTTTTATTTAAGTTTGTGTGGTTTAATTTTGTATATAGTGACATGGTTTTGCTTAAGTTTGCTTATATTCTTGCATAAGTTTGCTTATGCTTTTGTTTAAGTTTGTATGATTTTTCTTGAAAATTGAAGTAGTAAGGAGAATACCACATTTTTCTGATAACAGCATTCTTTTGCTGATAAGGACTCTGCTGCCAGTGCTTTCACTTAAAGTGGTACACTCAGATTCTCCAGATTTACTATTGAAATCAGCGTTAACTTTTGTCTTTCTAAAATACTCTTTTGTGGAGGAGTATTGTGATTTTTTTTATTGTGGAATTTATTTTGACGTGTAAATTTTATGGTGTGGGGATCAAAATGAATCACAAGGCATGAACGAGCTAATTGCTATTGCATTGCTTACTGGGATACCTCACAAGATCATGTGGCTTGTATTTCTCTCAGACAGGCTTTCTCTAGTGGAGCAAATAAGAGGGGCCTGTTAAAGAGCTAGAAGTGATAAGCCACCAGATGGCACATAAAACAAGTCATTGGCTGATGCTTCTTGGGACATTACTTAATGCCATTGGTATTCCGCGTTGTTAATTTGAGCGGACCTAAATTTTTATGTTTCATATATGTGGTGAAAAAATAAACGCTGTTTCTCCATGTTTAGTTCTGACTGGTGACAGAAAGCGTCTGTCCCAGACGACCTCAGAGGTCTGGATGGTTCGTAATGTAGCAGATGATCAGAAATATATTTTTGCCCCAGACCATTCAGTGCTTTATAAATCAATAGTAATATTTTGAAATCAATTATTTGACAGATTGAAAGCCAGTGAAAATAACTCAAAACTGAAGTGATGTGATCCACTTTCTTAGACTTAAAGAGGACTCGAGCAGCAGCTTGTCTGATCTAATAGTTGGCTTTGGTTTGATAGTGGGAGAGTAGAATCTGTACTAATGCTCACATTCTGTGGCAACCGTCACCATTCATACAGCCCCCAACCTACGGTAATATCGATTTTGCAGCTCTTGCAGCACCAATGGCATCCACTATACCAGCTCCAGCAGCACCGGCAAAGATCCCTGACTCTGACAACACCGGTATTGGTGGCATCCCCAGTCGCACTCTGCACCAGGAGTAAGATTAAAAAGAGCCAACCCATACCACAAGTTCTAACCCCAGTAGAACACGCAAGATTCCTAGATAACTTGGGGTTCTGAACTCATGATGCACTGGTTAATAAACATGCTCAGAATGAAGCCAGAGAGGAAACAATCCTTACCACCCTTACTACCACTGTGCAAAAACCTATTGATATCTCCAAAATCCTGGATACTAAACCCAGGAAAGGAGAGGGGCAGAAGAATTTTTGGTGAGATATTTGGTGAGAAATACATCAGTCAGTCGGGGGATGCTCGGTATCGAGACGGTCAGAATTCACCCCAGTTCTGCGCTATCCTAGTACATTGTCTTCCAGCTAATGTCGCAGAGGCAGTAAAACTAACAATATGGACTGGACTGACAATTCTCAGAGCCAAATGGCCTGTGCAGTTAAACGATACTTTAATTGTATCCAGCAAGGCCATTGGAGTAAGGAGTGCCCATGGTGGAGACAAGCGAGAGGGGGTTATCAGCAAGAACAAAGGGGAGGTTGGCAAGGAGATCAAGGACACGGGAGGTACACAGACTTCGCCCAGGCAGATCAATTTCCTCAATGCTGACTAGCCAAATTAGTGGTGAATGGGTGCTACACTGACAAGGACAAGGAACCTGTTCTGGTATTACAAGTTGCAGGAAAAGAGTATAGCTTCATAATGGACACAGGGGCATCCATTCAGTCCACTAACAACCTCCCCAAATCTGCACGACTCGGAGATTATCTGGATTTCAAGCACAGATCTATCAATATCCCATCTCTATGCCAGTCGAAGTAACATACCTGAATGAGATGGTGCAGCATCAGTTTGTGATCACCCTAGGCCTCGACTGTAATCTGCTAGGCTGAGATTTGTCATGTATATTTTAGTTAAAAATTGTATTCTAGTCGGTGTTTTCACTGAATGGACTAAGGGAAATAAATACCGGAATTATCAGATAGTTTCTTGGTTAGTACAGGTGCAGGGTTTATGGGGAGAGGTCAGGAGAATGGAGTTCAGAGAGAGAGATAGATCAGCCAAGATTGAATGGCGGAGCAGACTTGATGGGCCAAATGGCCTAATTCTGCTCCTATCACTTTTGACATTATGACATTTTGACATTACCTTGGTGCAACATCATGAAGTTTCATATAAAATATTTGATTCCCAATTATCATGTACAAGAAGTTTTAGAGTGTCGAAAACACCAGGAAGAAATAACTGTGCAAGAAAGAACTGCAGATGCTGGTTTAAATCAAAGGGAGACACAAAATGCTGGAGAAACCCAGCAGAACAGGCAGCATCTCTGGAGAGAAGGAATCTCCAGAGATGCTGCCTGACCTGCTGAGTTACACTAGCATTTTGTGTCTACATAGGAAGAAATAACTTACAGGTAGCAGCAAATATGTAATTTCAGTCTATATTCTTGAGAGTTAATATGTTTTAAGAAATATCTAGTTTTGCTTTTTTGGACCTAGCTAGAGTAAGCAATGTATGTGATTAAGGTAGAGTACCTGCAGGAAAGATTCACAAGAATGTTGCCATGGCTGTCAAGTTTGAGTTAAGGAAAGAGGCAGAATAGGTTGTCGTTGAATCCAGAGCAAAGGAGGCTGAGGGGCTGACCTTAAAATACTTTATAAAATCATGAGGAGCATGGTAGATGGACACCGTCTTTTTCCAAGGATAGGGAGTCTAAAATTAGAGTGCATGGACTTAAGATGAGGTGGGGGCGAGGGGGAATATTTAAAGGTTATTCACACAGAGTAGTGGGTATGTCAACAGAGCTATCAGAAGAAGAGGTGGGGACAATTACATTGTTTAACTGACATTAGGGCAGGTTCATGGACAGGGGCAACTTACAGAGATGTGGACTAAATGCAGGCAAATGGGATTAGCTCAGGCAGGCACCAAAGTCATCATGGATGTGTTGGGCAGAAGGGCTCTTTTCCATGTTGTATAACACAATGACACTATGACACCATACTTCTTCTTGAAATATGCATAATTTTTATGGGACGGCAAGAAAGATTCCTCTGTTCAGATCAAAGAGTCACTGCCTCAAAATAAATGCAAAAATGTTTTTTCACCCAGATGGAGATGAGACTGTGGATGTTGGTCTCCGAGTATACAGAAGTAGAAATCAATGGTGTTGTGTATTTGGATGCTTGGGACAGACTTCAAAAAGTCTCGGACACGGGAGTAATCTTACAAGCTTCTTTATTCCAGGTCGCCACCTTGAGTCTCCCCGTGTACATGTGTACTTGCACTAGACATAACAAGACACTAATTACATATGCTAATTATCACATACCCAACACTCCTGCCCCTTTAACTTGGAGGCAGGTAATACCCTTTCTATTACATACACCACACTCCTCCCCTTTTAAGTCAATTTCACCTGTACAGTATATGCTCTTGTTATTTCATGAGATTCTGCAATGCATAATCATTTGTCCATTGCTCAGTGAAGGAGGCTCCATGCTGGACTATATTGACGTGTCCTAATTGTAATTGGTCCTGCATACTTTTGTCTTGACCGACAAGCCTCTCTTCTTTAGACTTTTCCATTAGGAGCTTCCTACTCATTGTCACACATTTATTTAACCTTTCTTTGAATCGTTTAAGCCTTTTCTGTTGTTCATCTATTTGTCTTCTTATGTCACCTTTCTGGTTCTTCATCAAGAAGTAAGAACTATATTGTCTTTGCAATACAACACTGGCTTTGATTTGTGCTCTGTTTAGTTTTCTTGCTTCATAAGCAAGGTAGTGAGACTGCACAATAACTGCTGTATAATAGTAACATTAAATGAGAACTTACCAGTTCAAAGTTTGATCTTTATTTAATGAGGAGTTACGATGAGGGATTATGTGAAGAAGCCCCGCCAGGCGCATGCGCGTCATACTTCAAAGCAGCGGCGTGAAAACACAGAAAACCGATAGCCAAAGTAAGATAGTAAGGCTTTCAGAAGACTAGAACTACCAGATGATCCTTTGGATTATGAGGGCCAGGAGCGGAGGCCACGTAATCCCTCATCGTAACTCCTCATAAAATAAGGATCAAACTTCGAACTGGTAAGTTCTCATTTAATCTTACTATTTTACTTCGGAGTCATGTGAGTGACTACGTGAAGATTTCAAAGCTCTGTGATTTCATGCCGTATATGCACTCCATATGACACACTGCTTAAATAAATAGTGAATAAATAATATATTGAACATTGCTTCAAATTATTCAATAAGTATTTTAATAATAATAATGATAACAAAAGACAGTAATAACCCCTCTATCCCAGGGGGAAATTACAAAGAAATTATATGAAAACAAAGCAACCCAAATTAAACAGAACCCAACACAGCATGTCCAAACCTTGGCACTATAACAACAGTTTGTCATAGAACTTAGAGAAAGTCAATTCTTTAGACCATCCTGCGGCTGCAAGGATTTGGTCGAGCAGCACGTCCTGCACCTTCGCCACAGATGTTGATGCCGCCCTGGTGGAGTGGGATTTAAACACATGAGTGTCCACTCCAGTGTAATCCAGAACCTGTTTTAGCCATCTAGAAATAGTTTGTACTGACACTTTTTAATATGTTTTTTTTGTGGGTAATGAGCATTGCTGTCTCAGAATCTCTGAGACTCTTAGTTACTTCAATATATTGACTCAGATGCTTAACCACACATAATGCTTGGTTCCAGCCATTCCTGGCCTGCTTTGCTTGGTTAGATCATACACATAAAAAGTAATTTTATCTACAGACAAATGCATACAATCTAGTCGTAACATTTGCAATGTTTGTACTCATTGTGCTGATACTAACGCCATGAGCATAACCACTTTAAATGTTAACTTCTGAAAAGACAGTGACATAATGGAGCCCATTGCCGAAGCAGTGTGAGAACTATACTGACATCCCAGATTTCTGTATGTCTAGGCTTGGGAGGATTTTTATTAAAAATTCCCCTCTTGAATCGGGAAACGTACGGATGAGACCCGATAGATTGTCATTCTCCTCATCAATGTCCTTAATTTGTTGAGGAAGATTTTCACCTGGATGTTACTTGCTCTACACAGTCCTGCAAATTTTGGGTGTAACGTTGGCTGAATGGTGATCTTCCTCATACAGTTAATCTCAAAGTAAGCATTGCAGAATAATGCAAGCATGTCCTGTTGGGTTTTAGACATTGTCGACCCTTGTAATATCTTCCCAAATGCAGTTATGCCTGCTGATACCAGCTTGAGGACGTGCTCCTGCCCTCGCATCGTTGCACTCATGGGTACCCATATTGCTGAGTTTATTGTGGGCACCCTGAGCGAGGCACAATTGACGGGTGTTTTGTACCGTTCTGTTGTCTCGGTCATGACGGATTCTTGGAGCTGGTGAGAAACTAAATAATTGATATTGGCAACTAAGGTTTCATCCATAGCCTCACCAGTCCCGTCCGGTATAGCAAAATTACGCGCTACATCGGGAACGCCCGGAGCATGGCTCTTATGCTCTGGTGTGTACACATATGCAGAGACACCAGCTTCAGGGTCAGGCTCCTCCTGCCCTGGTACTCCCGGGTCTTGCTCCAGGGAGACCTCACCCAGACCCAAACAAGGTACTGAAGAGAAAGATTCCAACCATTGACAGGCACCATATTCAGTATATGGAACTCCTTGGGAGGTTGCCTGGGGAATCACTGGACCCTTGGACCTCTGAATGATGAGGGTGTGGTGCATTTGGTCCATTTGATCCAGTCTCCCCCACATTCTTTTACGATCCGGAGGGGAGTCCTCTTCATCAGACCAGTCAGACAAAACGGGCCTGACATACTTTCTTTTAGCCTTTTTTCTTACAGTTGTGGCCTCAATGCCCTGCGACACTGGAGCAGCTGGAGGCTGTTCAATCACGGGGAAAACAGCCACCGGTATCGGAACCGGCATTACCGCACTTATCTCTTTACCCAATCACTGCGATGAGACTGCATCACTGTGCGACCCATGCTTACTCCGAACAGACTTCTTTCCAACGCTCTCCATAACCACTGGCTCCTACTGACTCGCAAGCCAGACTTACGGATCTTAAGTACTCGCAGTAAAGTTTTGAAAACTCACTTACCTGCAAGGTTTCTACTTACTGCTGGTGGAGCTGCGCTTTCCAGCCGGTTCAGTATGAAATACGTCAAAGTAATGACGCACATGCGCCTGGCGGGGCTTCTTCACGTAGCCACTCACGTGACTTCAAGGTAAAATTCAGTTTGAGGGAGTCTTTCCTATATTGTTTAAGCCTTTTGTATTGTTTCAGCCTTTTCCATTGTGTCTCTATTTGTCTTCTTAAGTCTTTCCGATACCAACTCCTACGGAATGCTGACTGCACTTTTACAATAGCTCTCTTTTGCTTAACCCACTGCCTAACCACTATACTCTTGTACGCAGCCAGAATGGTAATAGTTGCATCCCTCATTTACTGGCATTGCACAAACTGGGAATGCCCTATTTTACATGCTTTGTACCATCTCTGGATGGAAATGACTGCTTGTCGCATAGCTCTGTAGCGTACCCTTAATTGGTAACCACGGTATGCAGCTTATAGAGTGACTACAGCTGCCTTTTGCATCAAGAAATGTTTTCTTGTCATGCACATCCTTATGAATGACTTAATACGGCATGCTGCCTTGATATTCTCTAACAATTGTCTGGCTTTGATCCCGCGGTATAAGGCCTGAATATAAACCACGGCTTTTCTCAAAATATCATAATGTCTCTCTTGGGCATCTCTTATCTGGCAAGTTCTGTATCGTTGCTGTACTGCAATGGCCGACCAGCATAGTTTCTTGAAATACTGATGCTGTTTATGCATCTGATAATATGTCTGCATGACCTTGGCAGATTTGTGCCTGCACCGCAATTGCTTTCGAAAAAGCATTCCTCGGTAGGCAGCCTGAAGCAGTACAACGCTGCTGTGTACCTTCATGTAAGTTTTGCGATCACTTTCCATTTGAATGGTTTTGTACCATTATAGATGCCAATCTCATTGCCTTGTATTGACGGTATACTCTGTGCATTCTAAATGCTGCTTGTATTACCGTTGCTGCCTTCTGTTTGTTCCGAATCTCTCTCTGTACCTTCATACCCCTGAATGCAGCTTGAATAGCTAGGGTTGCCCTTTTGATGGCAATTTCCCTTTGACTTCTGTCCTTTTGCACTTGACCCTTGTCCTTTTGCGCTTGACCCCTGTCATTTTGCGTTTTCACTTTGTCCTTTTGCACTTGACCCTGGTCCCTTTGCATTTGACCTTTGTCCTTTTGCACTTGAACTTTGTCTTTTTGCACTTGAACTTTGTCTTTTTGCACTTGACCCTGGTCCCTTTCCACTTGACCCTTGTCCTTTTGCACTTGACCTTTGTCCTTTGACGGTCTCCCTGCTCTCTTTAGTTCAGGCCCCTTGCCTCTTTAGTTCAGGCCCCTTGGAGGTTTTGGTGAGAAATGAGCCATTAATACCTCCTTACACTTCTCGTCCATTTTATCCGTGGGATTTGCTGGCCGCAGTAATGTACGTAAGGTGTGATAATCCTCTCTTCCTAAGTCTCATATGAACCATGCTCTCTTCTTCTCTTCTGCAGTGATATCATTGGAAATGAATGAAGCCTCCAAGACTTCAGTCCATTTCTCAAAATTGCACCCAGAATCTAACTGGGGTATAGCCATTTGAATTATTATCTGAATGGTGGCAGATTAGGAAAGGGGGAGATGCAACGAGACCTGGGTGTCATGGTACACCAGTCATTGAAAGTAGGCATGCAGGTGCAGCAGGCAGTGAAGAAAGCAAATGGTATGTTAGCATTCATAGCGAAAGGATTTGAGTATAGGAGCAGGGAGGTTCTACTGCAGTTGTACAGGGTTTTGGCGAGGCCACACCTGGAGTATTGCGTACAGTTTTGGTCTCCAAATCTGAGGAAAGACATCCTTGCCATAGAGGGGGTACAGAGAAGATTCACCAGACTGATTCCTGGGATGTCAGGACTTTCATATGAGGAAAGATTGGATAGACTCGGCTTGTACTCGCTGGAATTTAGAAGATTGAGGGGGGATCTTATAGAAACTTACAAAATTCTTAAGGGGTTGGACAAGCTAGATGCTGGAAGATTGTTCCCGATGTTGGGGGAGTCCAGAACAAGGGGTCACAGTCTAAGGATAAGGGGGAATTCCTTTAGGACCGAAATGAGGAAAACATTCTTTACACAGAGAGTGGTGAGTCTCTGGAATTCTCTGCCACAGAAGGCAGTCGAGGCCAGTTCATTGGCTATATTTAAGAGGGCGTTAGATGTGGCACTTGTGGCTAAAGGGATCAGGGGGTATGGAGAGAAGGCAGGTACGGGATACTGAGTTGGATGATCAGCCATGATCACATTGAATGGCGGTGCAGGCTCGAAGGGCCGAATGGCCTACTTCTGCACCTATTTTCTATGTTTCTATGTTTCTATGAATAGCCATGTACAGACAAAGCACTGTACCTCAAGATAAGAAAACAAATATATCTTGTACAGCCAAAACACCGACTTCTGTCCTGGACTTAATCCTTTTACATTCTAAGAGATTATCCAGCTCACTGTCTATTACATAATCTTATAATAATAGATTTATACTATTAACCAACATTTCCTGTTAATAGGCAACTGGAACATTTTAAACATATTCCTTTATGTACACAGATTTATTATTCATAACAGTGACCAATGCATTACATCCAAACAGTCCTGCTTTTACTGTGACAATGCATTACATTCACAGAGGGCTTTTATTGGTAAGGATTTCACTGTTCCAGCTTGTGGCCTGCGGACTCTGGTGCATCCTCGACCTCTCGAGCTGTCCCCACCGGTACCTTTGCTGTTGGCCTCACCGGACCTCCACTGCTGCTTTAGCTGGCTCCCCCCCAGGCTTCACTGTTACTTTTAAACTCAGTCTCAGAGTCTCCAAACCTCTGATGCTGCTGCCTCAGCCATTGCTGTTGCCTCTGCTGGCTCACTGCCAAGTCGACTCCCGCTGCTCCGCTGACTTGCCTGCTGTCTGCCTTGGATGTTTCTAGTTTTTGCTGCTCCAAGCGTGGGGACTGTGTCTCTCTCGTGGTCAGCTTTCTCCTGCGACCGGGCTTTCTCATCATTCTCCGCCTTCGCCCCCGACCGGGCTGAATCTGCTCCCGACCGGGCTGAAGTGCTGTGTCCCGTTTCTCTTGCGCGGACCCACTCTTCGCTTGGGGCTGGACTTCCTTTCAAGTCCGGGCTTTCCCCACTCTCGTCCGTCCCTTGCAACCAGGCTTCTCGGCTTCTCTCGTGGGCCTGTCCATTTTTCTGCTCACGGTCGGGCCGGGCTGGCTCTGCTCCCGCCCGGGCTTTCTCCCCCCACCGGGCTGACTGTTCCCGGCTGGGCTGAAGACTCAGCTTCTGTCTGTGGCTTCTCTGGACCCGTCCATGGCCTATACGGTACTAGGCCCCCACGCAACATCTGTGGCTGCTACTGGGGCTGGCCATGGGCTACACGGTCTTCTTTCGTGGGTGGCTTCTCTGGACCTGTCCTTGGCCTTCATGGCACTAGGCCCCCACCCAACGTCTGTGGCTGCTGCTTGGGCCTGGCTGTGGGCTGCACAGCCCTGGAAACGTTCCAGGTAAGGTGACACTATCGCTCGGTGACCCTTAATGCCCTGCTTGTTTTCCTTGCTCTTTCCTGAGCTATTGCTGCCCGTTCCTACCTTTTTGTTTTTATTTTGGGCTTGGTGCTGTTCCACTTTGTTTCCAAATACTACTACTATTTTTAAAATTGTTTTCATTTTTCTTGGCTGTCCTTGTTCTTATCTTCGTTCTTTTATCCTCGTCGCCAATTGTTGTGTTTTTGGATGCTTGGAGCAGACCTCAATAAGGCTCGGACACGGGAGTAATCTTACAAGCTTCTTTATTCCTGGTCGTCACCTTGAGTCTCCGCATGCACATGCGTATTTGCACAAGAAATAACAAGACACTAATTACATATGCTAATTATCACATACCTAACAAATAGTTTTTTTTACAATGAGGGAAACAAAGGCTAAGGTGTCAGGACAGGTAAATTGTGCTGATGTATAAGATTATCCAGGATGGAGCAGGAGCAATGGAGCTAAATGTCCTGCTACTATTTCTAATGTTCTTACATATGTTTTTTATCAAGAGAATGCATGAGACACATTCAGATTGAATTGTCTACAAATATAATTAATATGGATGCAATATGTGTGAAGAGAAGACCACGTGTGAACTTGATAATTTAAGCTGGGTTAGAAAGAAAAACAAAAAGTGCGAAGGCAAATGCTACAAGGAGTATAAAATCAATGAATCTTCAATTAGACGAGCTAAATGAAAGTATTTCAAAACAATGAAACTTGAGGAGAAAAATGTATCCTCCTTTACGACTTAATGTACAAAAGATTGACAATAGGAAAGCAGTGATTGAATTTGGCTGTTCCACCACTTGGAACTTCCTCTGCAGACTTGATTTGAGATATAAATAACTTCGTGTTACTGAGAGGAATTCTAACAGTGAAAAATAATTTGATTTGGATTAAAAAGAATGTAGAAATGATGAAACCTTAAATCCTAAGGTACACGCCTTGCGTGAGACGGGCATTGGATAGTCAACAAACTTGGGCACAGGAACCGAGTTCTACATTTAAACAATTCAATGAGTCCCTTGGCTTAAATTTTGTTTCCATTTTAATTTAACCTTTTCCAAAAGGTTTCCAGGGCCTTGTGAAACCCAGCAGCTGAAAGGAGACAATATCTGTCACCATGGGGAGAGGTATCTTCTCAACTGTGCTTTTGATGCAGGGCAAGCAATAATCCTTTTTCCCCAGAGACACAAGATACTGCAGAATCTGGATCTTAAGTTAAAAACAAACTGCTGGAGGAACTCATGGGGTCAGGCAGCATCATCCACAGATGCTTCCTGACCCATTGATTTCCTCCAGCAGTCTGTATTCCCAAATCCTTTTGTTGACTTTCAATTATCAAGATTATTTCCTCCTGACTCGACATTTGCTTCATGTGTTACCAGCCCCACATCTTTGCTCTCAAACCATCTGACATCTATGTAATTACTGAAACCCCACCACCTTACAATCCCCTCAGAATCCATCACTCCGACATCCCATCAGGATGAATTATTTTGCTCCTGGGTCATTACTTTTATTTCTGAGTTGGCTGACACTGTCTAACAGAAACATGTCTTGCGGGGAGGACATTTCAAAGCATTCAAGATTTGACAGGATACTTGGTTGCCCCTTTGCAAGTCCTACTTCATTGAATATTGGGTAAGATTTGGACAAAGTTAAACAGTCTAAATTGTGCCTCCTGTCACATTGTCCCAGTCATGTTGATTGCCTTAGAATGGACTACAAAGGCACAATAATCTTTGTTGTGGTATATACATTTCCTTTACTTTATTTTACTTTAGTTTAGTTTTGTTTAATTTCAAGATACAATGAGTCCACCAAATCTGCACTCACCAGCGATCCCCACTCATTAACACTACCCTACACACACTAGGGACAATTTGCAATTTTACAAAGCCAATTAACCTACAAGCCTGTACGTCTTTGGAATGCGGTAGAAAACCGGAACTCCTGGGGAAAACCCACGCAGGTTCTGGAGAGAATGTACAAACTCCGTACATACAGCACTTGTAGTCAGAATCGAACCAGAGTCTCTGGCAGCAACTCTACTGCTATGTTTAATAATAGCATTTACAAAAAAATGTTTTGTAACCCACCTGTGAGTAAAGTTCCGTGTGAGTAGGCTGGATGTTGAAATCCCACTGCAGATATCTGAGCACATTAATCTATCAGACCACCCTGGAAATATGAAATCATCTTTGATCTGCCCTGACATGTTATGATAGAAAGATCCAGTGCTATAATTTTGAAGAGGGCTATGAGACATTTTCAATGTTTATCCCTCAATTCATGTCTTTCCAAATAAATTGTATTTCCTTATTTCTATTAGTGAGACAGTACAGAAATCAAATTCACTGTCAGTTTAACTACATTTTACCTGCAACAACGTATTAAAAGTATTAATGACTTTAAAGAGAATTAAATTGTCCTTAAGGGGATGTGCAAAGCACTCTAAACATTCATTTCTTTAAGAAAATTTTGAAATGATTTTCAAATGAAAGATAATTGAAATTATGATGGGATATGTACAGTAAGTCTGCCGTTGCATGAAGCTTAGTATGTAATTGAACTCTGCTTTCATGGGTACAAGTGGGGAAAAGGTTTGACCTTCCAGCATCATGGGCAACTGGAGTAAAGACAATTACATTAACATCAAAATGCTATTATAGCACCTGTAAAGTAGAAAACAATCTCATGGAAGTGGTGATCAACAAAATTTGACACTAAGATATCTCAGAAAATATTTGGTCTGTTGATCAGAAGTAAATTTCAATAAGAATAATGGAAAAGAAGAAGACATAACAGGGGGAGGTTTAGGGAATTAATTTGTGAGCTTAGCTGAAGGCAAGAGACCCAATAACGCTTATGGGCCTGTCCCACTTAGGCGATTTTTTAGGTGAGGGCAGGAGACTCTGCGCTCACCACATAGTCGCCACATGTTCGCTGATAGTTTCTGGTGAGTCTCCTTCATGGTCGCGAGGAGTTCCCGCATTCTGTGAACTAGTCATGGCCTCAGTATGGTCGCCGCAAATTTTTCAGCATGTTGAAAATGTGGTCGCCATGGAGATAATCAATAATCCTGTAGTCGTAGGTGCATTTATAGTGGGTTTGCCATGTAGTTGTAGGTAGTCGAGGTAGTCGTAGGTAGTTTTAGTTAATTGCCTTTGTTGACCGGTCATTTTCATTGGCTCATTGGGGAATAAAAACGTAAGCAGTAGTTTTCAGAACCAAGGATAATCAACCGGTAATGTTAAATATCCGCCGAACCTTACAGCTGTGTATCTCTGGCTTATTAAAAGTTGTCTGGCTTCTTAAAAGTTGTCTCCACTCCATCTCTTCCCCTCTCCCCCCCCCCCCAACCCCTTCTCCTCCCCCCCTCTTTTAAAGAACTAGCCGTCTTAATTACAGCGCCAACTTTCCTGTTCATCATGGTATGTGTCTGCGTCACCTTGTCATTGAAATGTGTGAATTTCAGACAGTGCTCCCCCAGCTTGCCCTGGCTCCTGCCTTTGCAATATGTTTGTGTGTGTGTTCCACTCTGACAGTCGCCGTTCCAGTCCTGGTTTTTCAGGCGACTGCCGGTAACTTGACAGTTGCCGGCAATCCGCTGATAAGTCGCCTAAGTGGGACAAGCCCATTAGGGTGCTAAAGATGTAAAGAGTCTTGGCATCACAAAGAGTTGTAGAATTGTAAGATATAAAAAAGAAAGGGAGAGATATCACCATGAAGGCATTCAAAAATATGAATAAGAATGATCACATGAAGGCATTGCTTAGCCAGGAGCCAATGCAGGTTGGATAGCAGACTGGTAGTAGGTGAGTATCACTGGATGTAAGTTAAGACTTGAGCAGCTGGATTTTGACTGGCCTCAGATCTATGAACGCTGGAACATGGGAGGTTAGGAAGGAATGAATTAGAAGAGGCAAGAGGGGAGTGTTTATTTGTCATGTACACCAGATATGAACTGGAACAATGAAACTCTTACATACTGTAGTTTTATGGGCATATTAAACACAATAAGGCAATAAGTGCTTTGGTAGCAGATGACCTTAGGAGGCAAGCAAAGCTACAGATGTGGGAAAAATCTTGGTGATATGCAATCAGAAACTCATCCCAAGATCATATATACAACATCAGATGGAGAAGAGTCAAGTTTCAGTTCTGGCTGTGCCAGGGCAGGAGATGGAGTTAATGGCTAGAAAACTGAGTAAGTGGCAGAGACAGAAAGCATGCTTTCCAATATTCTTTCACTATCAGGAAAGACATTGTTGTGTTTTATTAATATGACTACTACATCTCGTACTAAACAAATTACCAACACCAGGGAAACTAGGATCAAATGTGGACCAGGCACTAATGGACCTGTTCCACTTGGTGATTTTTTAAGCATCTGCCGGCGACTGTCATAGTCATAGCAGGTCACCACAAAACCGGCGACAATGCACGTCATCCTGGCGACAACCTATGACAGCACCTGTGTCAGAAGTCAAGCTATGCTCATTGGCGTCAATCACACTGTCACTGAAAAATTTTCAACATGTTGAACATGTTGAAAATTTAGCGGGCGACCAGAAAAACTTTTTGCGTGACTCAGTACAGCAACTTTTTGCGTGACTCAGGAGACTGCTCCTGGCAACCACTGGCGAACAAGTGGTCGCAAACGTGTCGCCTGTAGTTGCCGATAAAATCGCCTAAGTGGGACAGGCCCATAACTAGGTGCACCAAGAGGATCGGTGAAAGAGAAAGCAAGTCTTGAGAGATTAAAGTAATATGCTAATTGTGGAACTTTCTCTATTATCATTGATAACAAAAAATGATTTTTAAAAAGTTGTCATGTCGTTAGTGTATAAACATTTATATTTCTATTAAATAATTGTTTATCACCTTCTGACATAGATACCTGGATATTTTTTAAACAATTAACATTCATAGAATCATTAAAATTTACAGACACCAGGGGCAAAAGCAAGCTTCAGGTAATTTTATAAAACAGATTGATTTTTCAGGTTTTATCTTGACTGCTGAGCAAAGGTTTTTGAATAAGCTAAAATGATGTATAATTCATGAGGTGTGAATTATTTATTAAGAAAGAGCAGATTTTATGAATTCCATTAATTAGTATGGTGGTATAAAAAGAATGTTTCATGCAATTGAGTTCTCAGCAACAATGTACAACGGTCAACTCCAGGAATGCAAATTGACCTGAGAAAATTAGGAAATGTGATAAACCAAAAAGAACAATAGACAATCATTGTCAATACCATTTGTCTTTCATTTGAGGTAGAACTTGTCAGCCCCAGAGGACTGCAATTAATCTGCATATCCAGTAGGTGATCGTAGAATTTTGCCATATTCGTACATACCTATTTAAACATTGGAAAACTGCAACAAGGCAAAATGAGATTATGGCACATTTTCTAAACTTAATGATGATAAAATAAATCTGCCAATTCAACATTACATATTTGTGAGTAAAATGTATTTACTTGCGCATCAATATGATGCCTTTTGAAATGTATTTATGAAGTTAGTAAATCAGAAGGTGAAGCTTTGTGAATTGCATTCAGTCAGTTTCCTGTCAATCCAGGATACTCGCACATAGCAACATTTTTGGAGCATCATCAGTACATTTATTGGTTCTCGATAAGCTTTTCAGCATAACAGCAACTGAGGTATAAATGCTGGTCTCTGCCTGTAACAGGCACATCCTAAGATTAGTGAAACAATGTGTTAACTTTGCCACAAAAAAATTGATTATGCTTTTCATGGCAGATACAAATGGCTACTTACATCTAACCAGTTTGTCCAAGGAATTATCCTCAGTAGGGCAAGGAACAATTATTTGTCAATGTCAAAACATTCTACAAGAGTCCTTTATTCATCTTGTATTCGATGTGTGGTTGTAACAAGATGTCTCAAGAAGGTGGTGCACTAACTTTTGATGGACGTGGTCTCTTTGAAATTGGGTTCATAATTACAGGTCATCCACTCCTACCTGCTCTTGTCCATGACAATGATATGTGATATGAAGACTGCACATAAAGAGAGTTTTATTAATGGATTTTGTGCTTGTTCCTGCCCACCACCAGAACTCACAGTTCCCGGTGCTCAGCAATGACACAGGCTTGATTGGAGGAACCGACTGCTGGGAGGAACCGACTGCTGATTCCCTCTACATGAAAGGACTTCCTTGCAACAGAGTGGGCTACGAGCAGCAACAAAACCCAGGGAGTAAATATTCGGGGCCTGCACAGGAAACGTTAAACCACATCAATGAAAATCCCAGTTTAATTTTCCTTGGGACAGTGACAGAGGGCCTGTTCCAGATTGAACACGTGGTATTTGTATATTACAGTGGGAGAGTCTAGGACTAGAAGTCATAGCCTCAGAATTAAAGAACGTTCCTCGAGGAAGGAAATAAGGAATTTCTTTAGACAGAGGGTGGTGAATCTGTGGATTTTTTTACCACAGAAGGCTGTGGTGGCAGTCAGTGGATATTGTGGATATTAATGACACACAAAACAAGCCAAATAGCCACTACATACCGGCCCCTAATTGTTCCAAGTATATAACGAGGCAATTATTAATAAACATCAAAAAGTAGCCATGAAGGCTTAGCATATATCAAAAGCAACAAATCAGTGTATCCCCGCGTGACAGGTGGGGATACTAACCATTATACTAACGAGAAAAAATAGCATGCACTATATATCCGCAATCAGAATTCTTCATCAACTCTTCCATCTTTACTTTCACCTTCTAGAAACAAGCATAACTTGATTATTAATCTTAATAAAACACTGGTTTTAGTTTAAAGTCATACTGTGCGCACCAAACCCTTAAAATCAGGCATGATACCCAGTATATAGTCCAAAACATAACAGTCCAAAGCATTGCTCATGGATGTGTTGTAACAGCAATGCTGAAGTGTGAAAAGAGTAACAGGATTTCAAAAGAGTAACAGGATTTTTAGCAATGCAGTTCACCATTAGGTTTGGTTTAATTTCCGGATCATTAACAGAGAGTTCACAATAGTGTCCGTCAGTTTTTACCGAGTAGTTCATAATATCCATGAACTACAACTCTTCATTGACATCTCTTCAGATTCCTTGCTGGTACTTTCATTGAAGTCATGATGGTATTGCTTCATCACCATTTTTTCTAATTCTTCAGTAGATATTTGATTAACAGCAATGGTAGCATAGATCCTCTGATTCCCGTTTTCATGGTTCCTTTTCAAGGAGCCATAGATAACCCACCCGTCGGGTTTTTGTAGCATACGGCCCATCACCTTGGCTCCGAACGATTTGTATAGGTTCCAATGCCTTCAAAACATTCGTTCCGAAAAGTAGATCAACACTAGAATTTATTTCAGATATCTTGACATCCTTCAGGTAAGGTTATTGTTTCAAGTCTTCATGTCTTGGTATATTTTGATGTCCAATAGGCATGGTTCTGTGTGTAAACACTTCAAATATTGGTATAAAATTATCTTCATCCAAACTGGATATCTCCATACACGTAATGTAATGACTCCTGCTCTCTTTACCTTTAGTCATGGTACATAATTGAATCTTAGTCTCTTCTCCTGTGATGTTCAGCTTTCTCATCAGGTTTTCTGTGCAAAAGGTAGTCGAACTTCCGTGAGCGAGAAAAGCATATGTTTGCAACACTGTATTCGTCTTGCTATTCCTTACCTGTACTGGTAAGATAGAAAAATGACAAGCTTCAACCCCGGCCCCAATATGAGCAGTTACTTGAGGTGAGGCAATAGCATCTCTAGTAGTTGGCTTCTTCTTCTGTTCTGTTTGCTCCGGTTCATCCTCTTCTAATTGCTCTGATAGCTCTCCATCAATGTGAAGTGCTTCAGGATCATATTGCCTGCACATAACAAATTATAGGACTTAGTCTCTCACTATATGGCCTTTTTTCAAACATCCAAACCAGATTCCCTTCTCTTTCAAGAAATCCATCTTTTCTTCATATTCTTTCATCTTGAATCTTCGACACCATTTTATGGTGTGACCATCTTCATCACATGACAAACAAAATACTATTTGCTTGCCAGTAAACACATTTCCTTTCATTCCATCTGTCTTTCCCACAGGTCTGGTTGTGATAGCAAAACTACTTCTCTTAGGTTCTGATCTTCAGTTTGGTAAAGGTAGAACCTTTGTTAGTGCAATCAGTTTATAATCCATAATAGTCCCGTAGTGTGGCTCTAACATGTACCATACTTCCCTGTCCAGGAATATTACTTGGAAGATTCATTTCCTCCATGTGGCTGAGGTTTCTCATCGAGCTGCAACAACCTCTCAGAAATATTGCATAATCACTCAATGCCTCCCCATCTTCCGACTTGATTTCTTTCCAAGTATGGGCCTTCTCCAAGTATGCGTTAGCAATCCTCTGTTCATTACCAAAACGTTCTTTAAGTAATCTTCTCGCCTTTTTATAGCCATGGCTGCCTGGCTCATTTTGACAGCTATCTACAAGTACCTGAACACTTTCACTTGTGTAATTCACCAGAAATCGTAAGCACTCCTTGTCATCCGTAATTTTAGTTTCTAATACTTCTTCTAATGTCCTTACAAAAGCTTTATACAGCAAAGGATCTCCATCATGCATAGGAATTTCTGCTGGTGGCAGAGAGAGAGAGAGAGGTATTTTGTCAAGCTATGATCTGGTTGAATTCAGTTTGCTCTTTCACCAATGCCAATAATCCATGCTGATAACCTTGGCTTGGCTGCGCCTGTTGATAAACAGGCCTCAGAAATGCGTATTGCGATCTTTGTTTGTCCTGGGCCTCTCCAATGCCCCCGGAAGTACCTTGCTTCGATCCAGCAACCATTTGCTGAGATGAAGTTTCACCCATCTTCCTCTGTTCCAATGGGTTTTCAAAGCCATGAAATCCGGTTGATCTAGATCATGGAATTGATCCAACTGCTAATTCACTTTGAGCAATCTTCCTTCCCAAATCGTACTTCATCACCTTCGATGATCTAGAACTGCATCTTGACCACTCACTTTCCTGTAGCTCCTTGTTTGCTTTGGCCACCGTCATCTTTGTGTCTAGTTTCAGTTGTTCCTTTTGTTGCCTCTGCTCTATCTTCTTCTCTGCGGTTCCATTGTCTCATCTCTTCTTCTTCTCGCTCAATCTCATGTTTCATCCTCAAGGCATCCGCTTCTATTGAAAGAGCAGCTAGATCAGCTTTAACTCCCAATCGAGCAGAAGCCCTCGATACCGAACTGGCTGTAGAACCAGATTTATGTCCTGATCCTCAAAGAGATACTTTCAAGATATTATCTTGTCGTGCAATTTCATCTTCCATTCTGGCACCTTGTTGCATCGCAATTCCAGCTACTAAGCTCGTAAGTTGTGGTATAATTTCAGATAACCACTCCTCTGCCTTATCCATGAAACCATTGAATATCTTCACCCTCTCTTCCTCCCATTGGGTGTGTCTTATGCGTTCTTCCCGAGATGGCTGTGAACACAGCAGTACATCTTGTTTCTTTCCAACCTCCTGGCAGGTTGGCTCATATTAGATTTCACCTTGATCACGTTCTGTTCTGATTCCATTAATTTCTTCTATTTCTCAATTAATCTGGTAACCTGTTTCCATAATTTATTTCTCTCCTTCTCGGTTTCTTTCAAATAGTCAGCTTGTGAATTATCTGTTTCTTCGCAATACATGAGTTTTCTGTAGCTATCAATTGACTCGTTAACTTGTTGCCATTATCAAGTTTTCCTCTTTCTTAGTTTCTGTCAGGTAGGCAGCTCGTCCTTGTGTAAGCTTGACTTCTCCACCTTGTGGTTCCTCTGGCGTGATTCTTTCTTCATCTTCTGGCTCCATGATTTTAAAGAGGTCTTGGCAGATTGCCAAGTCTTCTAATTGAACGAACAGAGTCTTCTCTGAATTCTGCTCCAACTTTGTGTAAACATTGAGAGGCTATTTTGAAAACAATATCCTCAGAACAATAACATACTGAGATTGTTGACAACATCTCTCCAACATCCATGGACTTAAAGATGATGATAATTCAAAAGGATTGCGTGTTTGTCCTTTCTCATTTCTCCAGACAGATTGGAAAAAAAAAATCACTTTTTGGCTCTTCTACAGAGGCCTTTAAAAATAAAGCTTTGCAGCCTAAAAATTCAAAGAATAATAGTCGATTTCTACTCACAATATCTGTGATGTGTCTTCAGATCAGTCTCGATGCTGTTGATAGACCACAAGGCCTTCACTGGCTGAGATATATTATCTTCAGTTCCTCGGCTGGAACCAGAATTCTTGCCAAAACCTCTCCGAGATCTTAGCCAAATCTTCTGTCCCACTCTCAGGGACTGGCATTCACCCCCCCGGTCAGAGGTTTCTTTTGACTTAATGTAGTGGCAGATTTTTATATAATTCAAGAGATTATTCCCTCTAGCCCCTAAATGGACAGCATGGTTAAGGGGAATGTCTTTATATGCATGCAAGCTCACCATCAGAGACCTTCAGTGCTTCTTCACAGACATGTCTTCAAAACACAGTCCTTTTGATTAATGCATTCTTTATTGTTGATGAAAAACAATAAGATCCAACCAAACTTCTTCAGATTCGTTACTATAATCTTCATTGAACTCTAGCTTATTGCTTTAAACATTAGAAACCTCCTCATGTCTCTGTTACATTTCGCATGGTCAAAGGGTAAACCTTCTCCATGCTGGTCCGAAACTAAAACTAAAAACTAAGCTTCTGCACCAGAACCTTGGCTCCAAACACACCCTAAAATATGTCATAAATCCCACCCACAATATAACGTGCAGTCTAAAATTTAAAGACACATGCCATCATTAATGACATGCAAAACAAGCCAAAATGCCACTACAGTCAGTAACTGAAGTGCATTTTGTAGAATATGATATCCATACGGCATGCTGTCATAGAGAATATCCTTACAGCAGCCTCAATGCACTAGTATTGGAAGCACTAACAGCTTGTTACACTTGAGACCCTTCAGAAGATTTTAAGTATCTCTGATCATCACATTCTAGAAATTGATTAGAAATATAAAGTACTTTAAGGAAAAAGAAAAAAAAACGCTTATGGCACCCACCTTTGTATTGAGGACTGTGACCCGATTCAAATTGCAAAAGACATGGAAACTGGTAGAGCTGCAGATAGTGAGGAAGGTTGTCTAATGCTAGTCTAAGGATATAGATAAGATGGAATGCTGGGTAGAGCAATGGCAAATGGTTTAAGGTGAGATGTGGAAATATTACAGGGAATCAGAGGGGAATCTTTTTCAAACAGAAGGTGGATGAAGTTTGGAAATGTGCTACCTGAAGAGGTGGTGGTGGCAGAGACTACACCAATATTTGCTAAGTATCTAGGTAAATACTTAAATTACATAGGCAGCTATGGACATAATGCAGGTAAACACAATCAAAGTTAATAGGTACGCCCAGCACATAGACTCGTTGGGTTGAAGATCCTATTTGTGTGCTGCATAACCGTAATAATATGTATTACACTAGTCATCACCACTATGGCTAGCATAAAGCTGAAGGGCTGATGCAGCATGGTCGATGGCTGGACTCACGGCTAAATCCAGTAATGGAATTCAGCCTCAGTCTTACTATCTAACTTCCATATTTCTTTGTGCAGGTGCAGAGGTCATGAGTCAACAGTTTTTAATTGTCATAAACACCAGGAACGGAACAATTACATTCTTACTTGTTGCGCTTTACATGTATATTAATGTAAATTAGCTCTTCAAAGCTTCCCCATAGTTTAGTTCAGTCAATAAAACACTGATTCAAGCACTGGAAGAACTAAACTTTATTTTTGGATTGGACTACAAATTATCCTATACGATACCTAAACCAACCGCGGGTTTGATCCTTGTATTTGCCTGGCCACGCCCTTCAGCCTTGGGCAAGCAGAGACACTCCAAAATGTCACTCAGTCCCAAGCGCTCTGCCAGAAGATCCACAAAGGACCTCGTGGGGGCTGCCTTTTATAGGCCTCCGAACCTTGAGGGGTCGAACTACAGAATGGTTTGCTTACAATCCAATCAAACATAACAAATTACAACAATACACTATTGACAGTTACACAGACCAATGACAAAATCTCCTTTACATTGTTGCAGAAGAAGCTTCTAGAGGAAGCTAACAGGACTTGTATAATGCAACATTTACCCTGGAATCCAAACAAACTGGCCAGAAGCTTAAATCTTTAACCAACCAACAAACGGCTGGGTAACTGTATAGCAACATTATTTACAATATGTACATTTATGTTGCATTTATGCAATTAACCTCATGCATTTTACATTTCCTTGGATGTCCTCTGCAGAAATCCCATCCATCTGTCAATTAAATATGCAACACTGATCTGGGCCCCCAGACTTAGTGGCACCATTCAGAAGCTTGTCCTAGTTCTGCAGAGCAAACCAGACTAGACCAAAATGGCCTAGCAATACATGAGTACTTACTACATATTGGGTACTATGGCTTCTCGGTTTTAGCCAGGAATAACATTAACACAACAAAACAAAAAAATATACAATAATCAATAATACAATGTTCAATGCTACCTGCCCCCCCTTGACGTTGTCCCCTCTGCCCTTCTGAAGGATGTAATTGCAATAGCTGGTCCCAGCATCCTTGCCATCATCAACAGTTCTCTGGCCATTGGCACTGTTCCTACCTGCTTCAAGCACACGGTGGTCCTGCCCCCCCCCTACTGAAAAAAAACTAACCTAGACCCCACCTTGCCTAGCAACTACAGACCTATTTCCAAACTATTTCCTTTCCTTTCAAAAGTCCTTGAAAAGGTAATTTTAAATCAACTTATGCCTTACCTACACCAAAATACCATACTGGAAACTTTCCAATCAGGTTTCAGGTCCCACCACAGCACAGAGTCTACCTTGTTGAAGGTACATAATGACCTACTTCTCACCATTGACTCCGGCAACTGTGCAATCCTGCATTTGATACAGTCGACCACACCATCCTAATTGACCATCTCCAGTATGGGGTTGGTATTGATGGCACTGCCCTGAGCTGGTTCATTTCCTACCTCGAAGGTAGGAGTTTCTCTACAAAAATAGGCAACTCTTTCTCCTCCCCAGCTAGCCTTTGCTGTGGGGTTCCACAAGACTCCATCTTAGGCCCCATTCTCTTCTCCCTGTATATGCTCCTCTTAGGCCAAGTCATTCAAAGGCACGGGATTTCCTTCCAGTGCTACGCAGACGATACACAACTCTATCTCCGCCTGAAACCCAACAACCGATCAAATCTACTCAGCCTTATCCACTGCCTCAAGGATGTAAAGTGCAGGATGGCCCAGAACTTCCTCCAACTAAACAAGAGTAATTCTGAGGTCATCCTACTCGTCCCCTCGGACTCCATCAAAACGATAGCAGGCAGCCTTGGAATTCTTACCACATTACTCAAACCTCACATCAAAAAACTCGGCGCGATATTTGACTCTGCGTTGAAATTTGACAAACAAGTCAATGCCATTGTAAAAGCTAGCTTCTTCCAGCTTCGGACAATAGCTAAAATAAAACAATTCCTCCAGTTTGATGACCTCGAAAAGATCATCCACTCATTTATCTCCTCCCGCCTTGATTACTGCAACTCCCTTTACACTGGCATCAGCCAATCATCAGCAATTGGTCCAAAATGCCGCAGCGAGACTCCTGACGGGCACCGGAAAAAGGGACCACATCACCCTAATTCTGGCCTCTCTCCACTAGCTCCCAGAGTGGTTCCGAATCAATTTTAAGCTCCTTCTTTATGTATACAAAGCCCTTAACGCGCTTTCCCCCACGTACATTAAAAATCTGCTTACCCACCATACCACCTCCAAGTCCCTCAGATCAGCCGACTTGGGGTTACTAACCATCCCGCGGTCTAGGCATAAGCTCAGGGGCAACCGCGTTTTTGCGGTTGCAGAACCTAGACTATGGAACAGCATCCCTCTTCCCATCAGGACCACCCCCTCCATCAACTCGTTTAAGTCTAGATTACACTCAAGCCTTTCTTGAGGTCCTCTGAGGGAGCACTGTATGTATGTATTTATGTATGTATTGTTGAGCTATGTACCACTGTTTGTAGCACCTTAGTACCTGCACTAATATAAAGCACTTTGGTCAACAAGAGTTGTTTTTAAATGTGCTATAGTAATAAAGTTGACTTGACAATAAATTATCAGTAACACTAGGTAACCAAATCATAATACTGCAATCAAAGTATATAGTGCAACCGAAACAAAATCCATAGTCAATTGTTGCTGAGGTAGAGTCGTGGCTTGGTTGTGCAGTGTGGTTAAAGAGCCTGATAGTTAATGAGAAGAAGCGTCTCAACTGGAAACGTCATCCATTGAACAAAAGAAGGGTCTTGACCCAAAACGTCACCCATTCCTTCTCTCCAGAGAAGCTGCCTGTCCTGTTGAGTTGCTCCAGCATTTTGCGTCTATCTTTGTTGATGAGCTGTTCTTGGACCTAGAAACCACTGTTCTCATGCTCCTGTACCTTCTTCAGTGAGATACAAGAATACAACCTAGGGTTAAGGACAGTCCAGCCTTTTATTTTTGAGTAACCATATACTGTACTTACTTATAAATATGACGACTTGCTTGTTCATTCCAGAGTCTGTTTATCCTTGATGTGACATTTGACAATGACAGTCATAAATCATTCTCTACTTCCAGTAGGAACCTGCACTTTATCTTCATTGCTGCCAGAGCAGAAGTTGATGGTTCACAAATATACATTATTGGCAAAAGTAACCACATTTTCCCTGCTTCTTTTTCCAATTCTGGATTCTCCACAACATGTGGCCAAAACCCTCAAGGTTTAGTACTTGAAGCTCAATTTTCAACAAATGAGAACTCAACAGTTCTCATTGGATGTACGAAGGAACTGCAGAAGCTGGTTTACACCGAAGATAGCAAAGATAGACACAAAATGCTGATCTCAGCGGGTCAGGCAGCATCTCTGGAGAAGGGTCTTGACCCGAAACGTCACCTATTTATTTTATCATGAGACGCTGCCCGAGCCACTGAGTAACTCCAGAGTTTTGCATTAGGCATTCATCTACCTTACTACTGAGGTAAAAGGGATGACATTGAAAATTGATCTTAACACCCTACATATTTGCATTTACATGTTTTAATAAATAACCCTTTGAAATGCTCTGTCAATATTCAATATGAGCACTGATCCCTTCTTTCACATGCATACAAGCACACACACACACACATTCATTATGTTTTCATTGATGAATTCATTCAGAAAATATTTGAAACTTCTCAGAGTCTTGTTTTCCATATATCAGTTTGCTTCTCCACCGTTACAAATTTAACCATTTGCTTTGATTATAATTTTATTGCCTCCCTGCTATTGATAGATTTGGAGTATTTACCAAGTTAGATATATCAGAAAAGATCTAAAAAATATATTTTTTGTATAATTTGTTATGGATTATTAAAAAATAAAAAAAACATTTTCTTATGAAGATCAAAAACATTTTCCACAAATTGACTTTCCAGTCCTTCAGCGCCAATCAATACATATCATATATTAATTCTATATCTGAATTTTTCAGTCACATGAGAATCCACATACCTAGACCTGAACATTTACAATTATCACAGCGGTAAGTAACTGTGGTTCCATACTTTCTGAACGAAGAGTTTGATCGAACAATGTGCCATTAGTAGCTATGGCTTTGTAGCTCACATCCTTGTAACTATTGCCTGCAATAGCAACAGGGCCTTCTGGGCAGCAGGTCCACAGAAGTGCCCACTTTAGTGATTCTGTGGGGGATCTTATAGAAACATAAAATTATAAAAGGACTGAACAAGCTAGGTCCAGGAACAATTTTCCCAATGTGGGGCAAGTCCAGAACCAGGAGCCACAGTGTTAGAATAAAGGGGAAGTCATTTAAGATTGAGGTGAGAAAAAGCATTTTCACCCAGAGAGTTGTGAATTTATGGAATACCCTGCCACAGAGGGCAGTGGAGGCCAAGTCACTGGATGGATTTAAGAGAGAGTTAGATAGAGCTCTAGGGGCTAGTGGAGTCAAGGGATATGGGGAGAAGGCAGGCACAGGTTATTGATAGGGGATGATCGGCCATGATCACAATGAATGGCAGTGCTGGCTCAAAGGGCCGAATGGCCTCCCCCTGCACCTATTTTCTATGTTTCTATGAAATCATTGGATAAGTTAAATATTTCCTTGGTCATTTTTCATTTCAGTAAATTCCTACAAATTAAAAAAAAAATTCAAATCTTCCCGCAACCATACCAATTGAACATAAACTAATTGTGTTGCACTAACAATGTTGATAATCTGAGTTTGTGGAGGGACTGGCTTTAAGCTGATGTTCTTAAATTAGTGCAAAGTAATCTGAAAAATCAATTGAGCTGCAATAACTTCCGTCATTTTTAATTTCAGTCACCTTCTACATGGTTGGGCTGCTGTTAGGCAAATTGGACTAAAAAAGTTTAAATTCTTTGCACTTTGTGAACGTATACCAACATCAGTATCTATTCTCCATAAGTTCATGCAGTGGTCACAGATAACATCCTCCAAATCCTGCTCTGCATTCTACAAGCGCAATACACAGGTTAGGAATGACCAAAGCCATAACACTGCAGTTATCCATTATGACGAGATATGTGCAGCACATGAACCTGCTCTGCAATGAAACAACATCAGCTTATCCTAAAATCATCGCTCAAACACATACTTTAATGATGGCAATAAAGAAAAAGTCTACAATAACATTGCCTTAAGCCAATAATTGACACGATTGATAACGAATATTTGTAGTGTATATCTTTCCCTTATATAACAGTCCAGATCATTTTCTTGGTTGAGCCTCTCACTATGTGGCCAATTTTGGCCCATCTAAAGGTTAATCCATTTCAAAGTTATTAAAAAATGATCACAGCAAAAGAGAAAATGCCACTAGAAATATCCAACATTACTTCTAGAAAGAGAAGGTTTTGTTGCACCAATATGCTTCATTTCCCAGGAGAAATTAGTAGGTCTATTGATAAGGTAATGCACTGAACGTTATTCACATGGATTTTCATAAAAGCATTGATAAAATACACTGTGTTCGATTGCTCAAACAGCAGATTAGGAAATGATCTGTGATTAGTTTGATTTTAAAAAAGGGCCTTGCAGATAGTATTTCCTAAGGTGGGCAATGAGGCTGTAGGGTTTCCGAATGCAGAGGTTGAAAGGTTTGCCGTGTGTTTTGGGAGTAAGAGGTCATGGGTAAGTAATGCATTCAGAGTGGTGAAGGATAATACAGGATCGGACAGCTGGAGATTATGAGGAGAGGTTGGATAGGCTGAATTTGTTTTCCTTGAAGTGGACGGGGCTAAAGTAAGAGAAATGCATGAAGAGTGGTGCTACTTCCGCTACGGAAAATCATCCCCGTAGCAGAAGTATCCAAAATGTGAAGGCATAGGCTTTGAGTAAAATGGAAGAGGTTTTAAGCCGATATCAGAAAGCACTTTTTTTTCCGAGAATCTGAAATGCAGTCTGAGTATCATCTAAATGAATCACCAGGCAAGAAGGACTGTAGAGCTAATGCTGGTAAATGGGATAGGTACTTGATGGTTGCTATGAATGTAGTGGGCCAGAGGGCCTATTTCTATGCTGTGTGACTGTAATTTCATGATTCTGTGATTCAAAGGTTGCAGGGATAGTTAGGAGCAAAATCCTGCAGAGATTTGAAAATTTAAACTAGACGCAATTGAAACTGAGGAACTACTGCACCCAGTGAGGTTAATGTGATGATGCTTTGCGTTATGGATGGTGATGATCAAATGGATTTTGTGCAATGCAGGATCAAGGCAGATAGCTCAATTTGGATTCAATCCTGACCTCGTGCACTGCCTGTGTGGTATTTACACATTCTCCCTCTGATCACATTGGTTTCATTCAGGTGCTCTGCTATTGTTCCACATCCCCAGAATGTTCCATAGGGCAGCACAGTGGCACAGCTGTAGATTTGCTGCCTTGCAGCTCCAGAGACCTGAGTTTGATCCCGACTATGGGTGCTGTCTGCATGGAGTTTGTACGTTGTCCCTGTGACCTGCGTGGGTTTTCTGCGTCCGATTTCCTCCCATACTCCAAAGACGTGCAGGTTTGTAGGTTAATTGACGGTAAAATTGTAAATTGTCCCTAGCGTTTGTAGGATACTGTTAATGTGCGAAGATCACTGCTTGGCCCGGACTCAGTCCGCCGAATGGCCTGTTTCCGCACTGTATCATTAAACTAAACTAATTCCCAAGATGTCTAATCGGTCACTGTAAAGTGGTAGAGGTGGGCTCGAGTTATGGGAACGTGGGGTGAATAACATGGAATTAGTTGAAAATGGGTGTTTGATTGTTGGCACAGACTGGATGGGGCTGTATTGTTGTACGGCTCAATTATGTTAGACATTAAAATGTCAGCAGTAAAGTTCTTTACATTGTCCTATTAAGGTTACAATCGTGTGCTTGTTACCTTTGAAATATATAAATATTCTTCACAGTACTACAGCCTTGGAAACATGTTTTAATACCCATTTGGAATGCCATATTTAATAATACTATGCAAATTGATTTGTTGCACTTAGTGAACTAATCAGGAATTATGCACTGCATCAGCTGCTCGAGTTCTTCAGGAGCACAAAATACACAGATTTCAGAAGAGCAAAGGCAACCAATTGGTGTCAGCTACTGTCACACCAGTTAACTTTGGAATTGAATACTCATCCTATGCCCCTGAAATACACAAGCTATGACATTAGGCTTGTTGTCATTTTTTTCTCCGTTACAAGTGCTGCTTTGCTTAGAATTCTGTGCACAAACCATAAGTGCATATTTTTAGCATTATTTATGCAACTCAATTAGAGTACAGAAGAGCAGGAATCACACTTGCTCATCAGAAGCTTGCAGTGTAGGCAGTCAAATTGGCTTACAATGATCCATTGACTATGTGAGAGAAAACCAACTGGTACACGCACTGCATTATTAGATATGACACTTTCATCTACTGCATGAGCAACTACTAAACTTGGATTCCTACACATTGCAGTTACTGTACAAGAAACCCTCTAAACTTGCACCACGACCTAAATATTGGGAATGCTACCCTGGAAGAGAACCCAGACATTGGTTCACTTGTCCTTCCAGTGAATTTGGAAGATTTTGTGAAGTTTTTATCAGTGTATCTATCCAGAGCTTTTGGATCTTGCTGTGGATAAACCAAGTCTCAGAAGCATGGAGAAGGGCAGGCATCACTGTTGCCCAATAGACTATGAGTTTTAGAATCGGGTCTGATGTCTTGAACTTCATGTACTCTGTTTCTCAATTGAACAGGCTGTGTTGGTGCATTGAAGATAGTGGTGAATTTCATCCTTAAAGGTATCTCTTCACGATGAGGTAGTTCTTTAGATATGGTCCAAACTTTCCATGGTCTTGCTGTGGACCTTGTTGATGGAGAGGTGGTGGCAATATTTTTGCCGCATGCTCGGGATGCTAAGGGTCCTTGGTCTTGTTTTGTCTCGTAGACCCGACCCGAAATGTCACCCATCCGTTTTCTCCAGAGATGCTGCCTGACCTGCTGAGTTACTCCAGCACAATGGCAACAGGTGAAAACACAAGCTTAAATTAAACTAAACTAAGCTAAGCAAAACAATCGGCAGCTTGTAAAGGTGGTTCATGGGTTTCCACCTGAATGAAGCAGCAAAAAGTATGTCTATCACCTCCGTAAGATATTATGATAAGTACACCCACACCTGCACTTGTACCTGGTACAGCCACAAGTACATCACTCACACCTGTACCTGCTATGCACACACCCATTACACACACACCTGTGTCTTCCACATCCACTAAACCCACACCTACTCGACCTAGATCAACACTAATACCTACACATACACCCAGACCTACAGCAGGATGAAAAATAGATGGAGTCCTGTGAGAGTGTAGTAATTAAATCCTATAATCAGTGTAATCTCACACAGCTCACAATATATTATTTGCAGTGTTTGTATTTATATTATTTCATTTGTGAAATTTGCTTGATTTTAATGGTGTTCCATACATACTGTATGTTAGGTCGTACAGTTGTGTACTGCAGTTCATTCAATGCAGTAAACATCAGCTCCACAAGAAGCCACAAAGTCCATCTCTCAATGTGCCACAACTTGCCACAAGGATAGCCAGGACAGCAGTTGAATTCATATTTGAGTCAGAGGGAAAATAAATGTTGCTTTGAAGCAGCTCCTCGAAGACCCTGCAAAGGATTGATGATTGGCAGTACTGAAACACAGACGCCGCAAACTGCGGTCGGAAAAGAGAAAGTAGTTGGGACGTTGAAGGTTTGATGTCCGCTGATGTACAATAAATCAGTAAACCCGCATCCAGTGCTCAGGCAGTGCCAATTAAAAAGACAGCAGTAGTCAGTGCTACTGTGAGAGATGGAGAGAATCCAATAACCGGAGGAATCACAGGAGGGTTGAACACAGTGCAGAGATGTCTTCTGTGCAGCAGTGTCATTGTTCAGGCAGGAAACAAGAAAAAACAGTGAGTCAAATGCTGCCTGGAAGTATACAAATGAGCATGAGGATTCTTCACTGCAAATATTAAGAGAATGGGATTGCTTCTTACAATTGGAAATATTCAGGAAATGAATGATCACTTTAAAAATGCATAAAAGAGTGTAAGAGAATTGCTTGATTGACATAGATCAGCTCTGAGACCAACAGTTGCTTCCTTCTTCTATTGAGGCACTCCATCAGAATCAAGATTTCAAGATTTCAAAGGGGTTTAATGATTATATACACCAGGTACAAACGGGAATAATGAATTTCTTACTTGCTGCAGCTTTACAAATACGTTAGAGGCAACACCAACAAAATAAACATTCAATAAATTATGTTATTCTAAATCAAATCATGATAGTTCAAAAACCAAAGTACACAGAAAACATAGTCGTGCAAAGTCTGTAGTGGTTTAATGCTGAAATGGGGTGGTGGTTAGGGTGGTGCAGGGTGGTTGATGGGAAGAAGCTGTTCTTGAACCTGGACGTAGTGATTTGCAGGCCCAGTAAGTTCTTCCTGATGTGACCAGTGAGGAAAAAAAGTATGTGACAAGAAACTGTGGATTATGGATTCTTCAGTAAAGCACAAAGCTCCAAGTAACTGAACGGGTCGGGGAGATTCTGTGAGAAGAATGGACACATTTCATTTTGGGACGGGATCCTCTTCAGACTGAGAATATCGGAAAAAACATAACGAGAGTGGTGTGGAGTGGTTTGATGATATTAGCTGGATTTGTGTCGATGATGAGGAGATCAGTACCATGATGGACTGGGTAATGTCTACCACCTTTTGCAGCCTCTTGAAAGCTCTTCTACCTGGACTGTGGAATCTGAGGTAACTGATGGGACAGGAGTTGGGTGGTGATGTGGGCAGTGGGTAGCTGGTGAGGTGATGAAATCTTTCCATCCTGCACACTGCATCTTAGTGTGCTCTTGAAGCATGGAGTCCTCAATATCAGTTTAAATACTCCTTCTCCACTTTGCGTGGGCATGGGCCTGGGTTTCCTAGGAAACAGTGAGGATGCTGCGTTTCATCAAGAAACTTTGAGCACATCCTTAAATATTTTTCTCTGTCATCCGTATAATGTCTTCTCGTGACAGAGCTTGGAATACACTGTGCATGCTATCAAATATGCAAACGACATGGTCTGCCCAACCAGATGCCCGAGTATTACTCGGGTCTCACTGTTGAAAGAAAAGTTGATAAGAAAGATGTTTATGCTTCAAAAGTATTTGGAAGTTTTATGGAGTCAACATTATAGATTCTTTCCAGTACCATTTGGCTCTGCTGTAGGTAGTTCAGGACTCAGTAGCCTGCAGGAGGGTAGGGATCATTGCTACCCAGGAGACATTGGTTTTTGGACAGTCCTTTACCCATGGCCAAAGGTTTGCTGGCACATTAATGACAAATGTCAGTATCCGCCTGTGCCAAGATGTACTGTAGCTCCCAGGATATGGGAAGTCTCGGGTTTACTTAAATATCTGAAGGCAATGTAGTGTAACAGGCGGTGGGTTTGGTATTGAGTGCATGGCTGATCCTCTCACACACTGCTGATTGAATGAGTCAACAGTTACCCAGAGTTCAGGTTTTGACAATGCATAAACGCAAGCATCATTTGCAAACCACAGGTCTGGACAAATGTTCAAGTGAACTTGGTTCTGGAATGCAAGTCAAACAGCTTTCTGTTATTTGTGAAGAGATTCCATTCCTGTGGAAGAATGATGCAACATTTTGATGTGAAAGATTGAGAAACATGTTATGGCTGTGATGCCTTGTTTGACCGCAGACCTTACAGAGATCAGCTCTTCTGTTGACCCTTTGACTGGGATCAGGGATTGCATGTCTTCATGATGCAAGCATATGTGGGCAGCTGAATTTGAAGAAATTGTTATATGGTCTCAACAGGTTGAGAAATTCAAAGGCTTTAATGTGGTCAAGGAATGATGCATGCTGGATGATGCTGTGTTTTGCATTCCCCTTGGAGTTGTCAAATAGGGAAGATTATATCCATTGTACCTCCAGATGGATTGAATCCATACTGCGATTTGGAGAGCAGCTCCTCAGCCACTGGGGGAAGGGATCAAGAAGTGGATACATAAATGCATACAGTTATACAGCACAGAAACAGGTCCTTCAATAGACCAAGATTCCCTTTAAATCATTCTTATCTATGTAGCTATTGAAGTGTCTTTTAAATGTTATATTTGTTACCTCCTCAACCACCTTGTCTGGCAGCTTGTTCTATGTACCCACCACCCTCTGAATGAAAACCCCGTCTCTCGGATCCCCTTTTGACCTTTTCCTGCTCACCCTAAACCTGTGCACTCTCATTTCAGTCCTCCTCCTTACAGATGTGAACAATGAGGTTATGGGTTTGTGATTTAAGCTCTTCTATGCTCAGTTTTACCATCTGCGTCCAAGGCTCTTTTAATCCGGTGGCCCCACACAAAGCCAAAGATGTTTTAGAAACTGAAGTACTGCAGGAATTGAAGGATTAGCTCAATATCCAGCTAATTGAAAATGTTTGAAAATAGTAGCGAAAGTTCAATTCATAAATCAAGACAAAGATCACATGCAAGGTAGACAAAATTGCTGGAGAAACTCAGTGGGTGAGGCAGCATCTATGGAGCGAAGGAATTAGGCAACGTTTTGGGTCGAAAACCTCCTTCAGACAATATCGCATGCAAGCCATGAAAATTCCTGTTACAGATTCAATGCTTCCATTTGCCACAGATCTGATCTATGAATGCCACGCATTATATATAAGGTCATAAGGGACAGGAATAAAATTAGGCCATTCAGCCCATTAAGTCTATTCCGCCATTCAATCATGGCTTATCTATCTCTCCCTTCTAACCCCATGACAGAAACAGGACCTCCAAATCTAAATCCAAAACAGATGACCTGTACCAGCATTGTCAGCATTTCAATAAGAGAAAATGTATCTAACAGGTAAAGAGAAGTCCTTAGTTTAGTTTAGATATACAGAGCAGAAACAGGCCCTTTTGCACACCGATTCTGGGCCGACCAGCGATCCCCGCACACTGACATTATCTAGCAAAATTGTTCCAAAATTGTTACAAAGTCTGCAATTTATCCCATCAGATAAAGCATAAAAAGTTTAATTTGACACCCATTCACTTTCATATCTCCAATTTAAAAAAAGTTATGGCCATTTTTATGCTCGGAAATTAGCATCTTGTTCCCTATTGCTTTTCCATTGACTTAACGCAAAAGCTGTGATCAAGGATAGTCAGAAGCCCATAACTTTCTTAAAAATTAAGAGAACTGAATGACATTTTCAGTTATTATAGATTGAAGCATTCTGAAACAAATAAGAAACAATCTTACTTGGATGATCTGTAATTAAAGCATATAATTAGTTAGCTACCTAATTGTAGTTAATTACAAAATTCAAATACTAGATCTAAACATCTATCCATTTCTTAAGAAAAGGTTAACATTTTTAAAAAGCCTAAGTGTCCAAATAACATTCACACAAGAATTCACAATATAACACGATTTTTAAATCTCATTGTCATTAATTTATAGGCTAAATGGAAGGAATTTAATGTTTAATTCCCGTAAATTAATGGCCATTTTAATCATCTTGCGAGTGGGATTTTGCGGAACGCGATAGTTTGGAATGTTGCGGTTGCGGTGAATTTAAACCCCATATTGGCAGGAAAAACACTGCCAGTTCGCATGGGTCCCAAGTCACCTTTTTGCAATGTGAAATTTTGATTTCAGGCATCCTAAGCAAGTTTATCTGAAAAAATAAATGGTGTACCTTGCCTTGTCCCCTACGTGAGATCCATCCCGTTGTTGGCATTAGAAGATGATTTTAATTTTACTCCTGCTATTAAATTATTCAGCGCTAATTTTAATAAACTTAATAAAACGGCTGTCGAAGCTATTTTTCTTCAGCAACTAAACAGCCTGTTCAAAATCGATTTGAACAGGCTGAAGAAAAAACGCATTTTAAACCCGCCCCCCTCTCAAAGGCGCCAAAGTCACGCACACGGCCAGTGACAGAACTGCAGCGCCACTGAAGGTAAGTTTAGTAACATACCTACACTTACTATGAACAATTACTATCTCACAAACTATGAACAATTTTCAATTTTGCCAAGCCAATTAACCGACAAACCTGTGCATCTTTGGATAGTGGGAGGAAACATGTGATCCCGGAGAAAACCCACACAGGTCACAGGGTGAATGTACAAATTCTGTGCAGACAAGCACCCTTCGTCGTGATCGAACCCGAGTCTCAGGCGCTGTAAGGCAGCAACTCCACTGCTACGCCACTGTGCCGCCCGTCAATGGAGAGTTCTGAACAACAAACAACTACAATGCATGGACTGGGTTAATGGTTCAAAAGCATGTCTGCAGAACTGAATAATAACTTGCTAGAATTGAAGGAAAAGTTAAAAGTGTTAATGCTGATATTGCTGGAAGAGATGTTGCAGACCCTACTGGAGAAATCTATGAAGGAAAGTTTGATTCAGGACAACCATTGACAAGGAGGTAAAAGTCCACCGTAAATGGAAACAAGATGTCACCCATTCCACAATTCCAAACAGAGTAAAGGAAGACACTAACAAACCAAATAGTAAGATTAATTGAGAACTTACCAGTTTGAAGTTTGATCTTTATTTTATGAGTCGTCAAGTTGTCGAGTCAAGAACCCCATACAGTCAATCTTCAAAGCAATGGTGTGAAACCACAGCTAATAGTGACTGAAGTATAATGGTAAGATAACAAAGACTAGAACTACCAGATGACTATATTAATTTCAGCTGGTGTTAACAATGAACTAGATGGCACTTAATAATTAACCATTTAAAAAAATAACTGTTGCTCTATTTACACAGCTGAATTGCATCTATACAATTAACAATTAGTCTAACGACCAGAACTGTTTTACAACAATAACTGTTACCAAAGTCTATTGACTGCAATCTGTTGCCCAGGCCGGCATCATGGCCAATTGAATACCTAAAAGTAAATCCCAACAAGTCTATTTGATAGGAACTTAATCTAACTGGATAGAGGAGCCCAATTTCTCAAATATAGTTTGAGACTAAACAATGGATTTTAGCACATATATAACCTTTCTAAAACTCTGAATAGTTTTCTTTGAATGCTTTTTTGTCATCATTCTGTTATATTACCTTATCCTAACAATGCCTCCTCATCCCCGATGATCACTGTAAATGGGAATACCCAACTAAACTGCTATTCCCATAAAGCAGCCCTAACAAGGTACCGCTGGCGCCCATGAAGCAGCCCTGAACAAAGGTGCTGCTGGCGCGGCTTTTCCCATATGCCAGTATTTGCCATAGATTTGGCGTTCTCATGAAGCAGCTCTGAGCAAAGATGCTGCTGGCACAACCTCTCCAATAGGCTTGCCTACCATAACTTGGCATTCCCCTGGAGCAGTCCTGAGCAAAGGTACTGCTGGCACCGCCTCTGCAATAGGCTTGCCTGCCATAGTTTGGTATCCCGATGAGCAGCCCTGAGCAAAAGTGCTGCTGGCGCAGCCTCTCCAATAGGCTAGCCTGCCATAGCTTGGCATCCCCATGAGCAGTCCTGAGCAAAGTTACTGTTACAGCCTCTCCAGCAGGCTAGCCTGCCATAGTTTGACATCCCCATGAGCAGTCCTAAACAAAGGTACTGCTGGCACAGCCTTTCCCATAGGCTGGCACTGCCATGACTTGGCATTCCCATGAAGCAGCCCTACCCAAAGGTGCAGCTCTCTAAATTAATTCCCAGAGGTGAAACTTCCCAACTTTCCTAATGGTACTGACTATTTTTTGTCAGTTGTCCCCTTATCCTGGGGATTATTGTAGTTTGGGGACCCCATAGGTGAATTTCCCCTCCCCGGGAATCCATATAAATATTTTATATTTATATTTATATTATAAATACATTTCCTGGGGACTACTGTGGTCTGGGAACCGCATATACTTGGGTTTCCCCTGCACCGGGAACCCAGCCTAACCATTTAGGTTCATTTTAACCCCATGTGCTGGGACCACTACAATGTAAAACCACATATACTTGGGTTTCCACTGCGCCGGGAACCCAGCCTAACCGTTTAGGTTTGTTTTAACCCCATGTCCTGGGGACTACTGTGGTCTGGAACCGCATATACTCGGGTTTCCCCTCCACTGGGAACCCAGGCTGACCATTCAGGTCCGTTAAGCCCCACCCCCTAGGGACTACTGCGGTCTAAAACCACACTATTCTTTTTTTCAATCTCTTACCTTGCCGGAGATGCAATTGCTTTTCGGGTTGTATCTCCGGTCGCTTTGCGGTTTAACATCATGAAGCTGGAGGCCTCGCTCGGGACTGAATTTGAGCCCCACCGCAGGCCGATTCCATGCCTGGGATCGTTCCAACCGTGGCGTTGGAATTTACCATCAAGGGCTCGCAGTCTCTGGAGAGCTGGAAGCCGCACAACATTCAAATTGAAGATCGCCCGGCGCGGGAGAGCTGAGATTCCTCCCGATGCAGGAGCTGAACGTCCCATCGAGGAGGCCTGCTGCCAGCTATGGGAGTAAGATCATCCGATCAACTGGAGGCTTGAGGCCCCTGACTGCTGGAGGACAGAGAAGGGAAGAGATTTAACTTTTTTTTCGCCGTCCATCACAGTGAGGAATGTGGAGGAGTCACTGCGGTGGATGTTTATGTTAAATGTATGTTGTGTGTTCTGTTGCTTTTTATTTGTATAACTGACTTGGCAAAAGAAATTCCTCGTATGCTGCAAAACATGCTTGGCTAACAAAGTATTTTTGTATTGTATTGTATTCAACAATGCTTCATGGACAATCTCTCCACACATTGCAGCCAGTTCATTAACTTAATTTTTGTGTAATTACCATGGTGCCAAGAGCAAGTTGAAGCCTGAATATTTTGTAGTGAATTAATTTCCAATCTATATCGGAATCAGAAGTTTCATAGAATCTTCATAACTTAAGTGGACGAGCACCAGCTAAACTCCAGAACACAAGAATCTGCTTGATCAGCACACTACCACCAAACTAAACACACCCTGCCTCCAATATGAATGCACCATGTGTGTCCTATACACAAACTACATTAAACCAGCTCATCAAGGTTTCTTTAATAGTAGTTGTTAACCGCATTGCCTCTACTACCTAGAAGGAGAAGAACAGTTGTTTGCCATTTCATTAAGCATTGCAATTTCTCAACTCAAGTAATGATAGGTCATCACAGATTCATAAATTGAAGTATTTGCTGTTTATTGAACCACTGGGCCAAGCTTTGGTACAGCTGTAAGTGCTTCAATTCCTGCCCATTATGAATGTAAGGATGTAATGGAGATACTTGTCCTCTTCACCTTAGTGACCCATATAAGGTCTAGTATGATAGATAGGGTAGGTAGTATTCAAGGATTGATATCTCTTTTGATGAGCAGGTGATGGTATACCTTGCCATGGTGTTATCCCTCGGGAGGTTGGGCGGGTGATAGAAGATTAGGGTACAGTTTGTTGTTTTTTTTTGTGTGTAATTTCCTTCATTTTCCCTTTGTAGAGATGGCAGGTGGGATTGTGGAATGCTTCTCCTGCAGGATGTTGGAAGGCAGGGAGACATCCAATGTCCCTGAGGACCAAACCTGCAGGAAATGCATTCAGCTGCAGTTCCTTACGGATCATGTTAAAGAACTGGATCCTTAGCCGGACTACCTCAGGCTCATCCGGGGGTGTGAGAGTGTCATTGAAATGAGATATGGTTTAAATATGCCACCACTGTGGTATTGTCTATGTGTAGACGGACATGCGTATGATGCATATTCGTACAGTAAGCCCGCAGTCCGTGAAATGCTCCCAGCATTTCCAAATAGTTTATACCTCATGATTGGAGCAATGTAGATTCGTGCAAATCCCATCTGCCGCCACCACTAGAAGTGGTGTCGGTAGCTCCCCACCCGTGTGCGCTGGCGTCAGTTTGCAACACGACTGAAGGGTTTGTAACTACGATGGGATTAAAACAATTTCGGATGCTGCTAATCCACCATTGTAGCTCATTTTTTGCTTTGGTTGGTAGCTGCATAGGTCTATCAAAATGCCCAGCATTAGTTTTTAGTACTGAGATTTTTGCTCTTTGCAAGTTTTGATAATGCAATGATCCAAATTGTGCAGCTGGAAATGTAGCTACAAGTTTCCCAATTACCTTTGCAGCATGTCGAATAGTTGGTTTTCTGGCACAAGCAAGGCTATTACATGCCTCAATTAAATCTGCCACTTTGTTATTTGGGAAAGTGATAATCATATGATCAAAGTGTTAATTGTGAATCCCAGATAGTCCATAATGACTGAAGGTGTTAACTTAGATTTGTCTGGATGGATGATGAACCCCAGCTTTTGGAATAGTGACTTGGTGGCCGTCACAGCTAATTTTGCCAATTCCAAAGTTTTCCCCACAATCAGTATGTCATCAAGATAGGCCATAACTATGTGGTTTTGCCACCGTAGAGACGCCAATGCTGGTTTCAATATTTTGGTAAATAACCTGGGGGCTGTTGTTAGTCCATTAGGCAGTGCTCTATACTGCCACAGCTGCCCCACCCAGACAAATTTCAAATATCTGCGATGATCTTTACATATAGGAACTGAATGGTATGCATCTTTTAGATCAAAGCAGGGCATGAAATACTGTCTGGAAATCAGCTTCTTGGCAGTTTCAAATGTTTCCTTCTTGAAATGGGTATATTGCACAAAGGTATTCAGTTGAGTTAAATCCATTATGATACGACATCCACCATCTTTTTTAGTTTTGGTAAAGATGTTAGATACAAACTCAAGAGGTTCATGTACAGTTTTCTCTATTAACTCCTTGGTATATAATCTGAATAGTTCTACATGTCCTTCCACATATTTCCGGCTATGTACATGTTGAACTGGGGGAAGTTATTTGTTTATAAATTCAATTTCATAACCTTGAATACTGTGCAATATAAAGGGGTCAGAAGTTATGGAACTCCATGCATCCCCAAACAGACACAATCTACCTCCCACTTGTGAGGTTATGCATGCAGAATTCCCAAGGGAACCAGACCCACTTACCTCCATGGTTACAGGTGGGGCTTGGTCTTCCGTCCTTGATTCTTGGGATGTTGTGGCACTGTGGTGTGGGGTTTCCAAGCGGGTCACTCTGGGCCTTGGCCTAAAAAAGGCCTCTGTGGATGAGGCGTGACCTTTGGGTTTGCACCCATCACCCTATTGGGGTGAAAGCGGGGCCCGTTGGGTGTTGCATATGGATGCTGCCTGCTAGAGGACGGTGGTTTTATCATTCTGACCACTTTAGCTTCCTCATCTAGGTCTTTGACCTGTTTGGGCAAGACATCTCCAAACGACAGGCTTGGTGACGGCATAGCGCTGGCTTTACACAACCCCGCAAATTTGGGGTTGAGCATGGGACAGATAGAGCTTTTTCTGCAGCAATTTATCTCATATTGCACATTACATAACAGGGCTAGTGCATCCTGCTGCTCTTTCGTCATGTCCACACCATCGACTGACCTGGCAAATGCAGTAATTCCTGAAGTCAGTAGTTTGAGGATTTTCTGAATCTTCAATTCCTGTGCGCTTATCCCAGGGCTTATATTCCCCCATATGGGTGTGTTGATGGTGGGTACATTCAGCGACACGCAATTCTCCGGGGCCAGGTACTTGCCTGTGGTCTCCAAAATTACCTGTTCCTGTAGTTGGTGTGTGGTCAGGTAATTGATGCTTGCCGCTAGCCGTGGTTGATGAGGTTGCCCATGATTGTGCAAATTTAGACACCATCCCCAGAAGTTCCTCTTCCTGCATCCCATGCAACTTTGGGTCTTCGGTTAACCCCACCTCAAAGTCAGCTAATCCCTGACTTCTGGCGCTCCCTTCCGAGGAGGGAGAGATGTTGGATAGTCCTGGAATAGGGCCTGTCGTGGACCTGAGTGATCCATGGGACACATGCTCCTGCTGGAGTAGGTACCTCTGGAGCAGCTGCTCCATCATCTGCTCCATGCGGGCAATGTGATCGCCATCGTTATCTGCGAACGGCAGGTCGTCTTCCCCAGATTCTGCTGAATCAATGGGGCTATTACCACCAGTCCGCACCCCGTCGGAGTGATGTCTATGGGACTAATGTGGTAGAAAGTCGGTGCCAGCCGCTCCAGCGGGGCTACGCGACTCCCGCACGGATCTGCCGCCTATCCGCGGTCTTCCGGACTGAAGCAGTGGAGAGTCGGTGCCTGCCGCTCCTGCGGGGCTACATGACTTCCTGGTAGATCTACCACCAGTCCGCGGTCTTCCGGGACTGAGGCGGAGGGGAATCGGTGCCTGCCGCTCCAGCGGGGCTATACGACATCCACGCGGGCCTGCCGCCAGTCCGAGGTCTTCCGGACTGAAGCGGCGGAAAGTCGGTGCCTGCCACTCCAGCGGGGCTACTTGTCTTCTGTGCGGTTTTACCGCCAGTCTGCAGTATTCCAGACTGATGCGGTGTAGAGTCGGGGCCTACCATATGAACGGGGCTACTCGACTTTTTTGCTGCTAGTCCGCGGTCGTGCGGACTGAAGCGGTGGGGAGTTGGGGTCTTGGCTTCCCCACTCCCGCGCGGTCCTACTGCCAGTTAGCAGTTCCCTGGACTGTTGCAGTGGAGAGTCGGACCCTGCAGACTGAGCGGGGCTCCCCGACTGAGCGGGGCTCCCTGACGTCCGCGCTGTCTTCCCGGCCCGAGGTATGGGTGCTGCCGAAATCTCAATGGTCAGCTCCGGGGGTATTGGCCGCCGACCTTGCTTCAAATTCCCGCAGCAATCAATGGCATGCTTAGAAGTAGCCCTCTTCCGTGTTCTCTCCATGAAGTCTTTGTAAAGGATTTAACAACACACTACAAAGACCAACCAACTCAAGGTTAGTAAAAACTTACCTGATGGTCCTTTTTAAGCTGCCGGCAGAGGAGCTACGCTCCCCCCCCCCCCCCAGCTTGTCGACTGCAATGCGAGCGACGATATGTCGCACATGCGTGCTGGCAGGGTCTTCACGAAGTCACTCACGTGACCCCGAAGTAAAAGAAGATGGGTGACTACCAGGAAAGGGAGTGTGGATGAACAGAGATAGAGAAACAGTTAGGTAGTCAAATTACTGAATGGTGCAAAAGCAACAGGATTGTCATAGTGGGTGAAGTTAACTTCTACAATATTGACTACAACTTACTTAATACAAAAGCCATAAATGGGGTAGAATTTGTTTGGTGTATTTAAGAGGGCTTCCTAGAAAAGTATGTTCAATAGTTCAATTTGATGATGGACCATCCTGGACATTATGGTGGGAAACAAGTCTGGCCGGGTGACCTGTGTTTCAATGGAAGAGCATTTTGGAGATTATGACCACAAATGCATATATTTTGCGAATATTTTGAACAGGGATAAGACTGGACCTTGGGGAAATGTGCTTAATTGGAGGAAAGCAGATCATAATGTTATTAGGCAATAGCTAGGGAGATTAAATTGGGAGCATTTGTTATCAGACAAGTCAGCATCTGATATGTGGGAGTCATTTAAAAGCCAATTGATCAAAGTTCAGGACCTGAATTGTTGGAAGACTGTGCAAGTTAAAAATGTATGTCTGTCGTTCACCATGGATAAAATATAAGATATGAAAGGGCATATAAACATTAGGTATTGCTCAGAATTTTTAGATATTGTCTTTACATAATATGCAGTTTGTAGTCCGATGCGAGAATAACGGTGCAGTTGTTGATGGATGAGAGTTGATCCTTCACCAATGAAGCAACTACCTGTTGAGGTCATCAACATTTATCTGACCCTGCACCAATATCTCAGGAGTTTCACACTTGGAATTGATCATCATGGACTTCCATCAGCAACCATGATGGATCAGGATGGTTTCTTCCTACATTTCTTTCTGTCATCATCTCAGCCCTAAATGGCCTACCCCTTATTCTTAAACAGCGACCCCTGGTTCTGGACTCCCCCAACATTGGGAACATTTTTCCTGCATCTAGCCTGTCCAATCCTTTAAGAATTTTATATGTTTCTATAAGATCTCCTCTCATCATTCTAAATTCCCGTGAATACAAGCCCAGTCGACCCATTCTTTCATCATAGGTCAGTCCCACCATCCCAGGAATTAACCTGCTGAACCTACGCTGCACTCCCTCAATAGCAATAATGTCCTTCCTCAAATTAGGAGACCAAAATTGCACACAATACTCCAGGTGTGGTCTCACCAGGGCCCTGTACAGCTGCAGTAGAATATCCTTGCTCCTAAACTCAAATCCTCTCGCAATGAAGGCCAACATGCCATTAGCTTCCTTCACCGACTGTGGAATCAGCATGCTTACTTTCAGTGACTGATGTATAAGCACACCCAGGTCTCGTTGCACCTCCCCTTTTCCTAATCTGACACCAATTGAGATAATGGGACTGTTTATGACAAAGAGCATATGAGGTGTCTTGGATATAGGTAGGGAGCGATTGGACCAAGGGGGATAGGCCCTTGCTTTCCCTCTCTATCCCCTCCCCTTCTCAGTTCTCCCACCAGTCTTACTGTCTCCGACTACATTCTATCTTTGTTCCATCCACTCCCCTGATATCAGTCCGAAGAACAGTCTTGACCAGTCACACCACCCATTCCTTCTCTCCACAAATGCTGCCTTGCTGCTGAGTTATTCCAGCATTTTGTGTCTACCTACCTTTCAGATAATAATCTGCCTTCATGTTTTTGCCACCAAAGTGGGTAACCTCACACATACGCACATTATACTGCATCTGCCATGCATCTGCCCACTCACCCAACCTATCCATATCACCCTGTAGCCTTAAAGCATCCTCCTCGCAGCTCACACTACCACCCAGCTTTGTGTCATCCGCAAACTCGAAGATGTCACATTTAATTCCCTCTTCTAAACAGTTAATATTTCCTTGACTAAACCTAGGCTTAGAGGATCTCTCTCTCTCTCTCTCTCTCTCTGCCTTCTACCCTTTAACCTATCCACAAAGGTGTTCAGAGTTACTCCTGCTAACAGGATACCTGTTCTCTATGCAGCGATGATCCAGCTTCCTGAAGTTTATAATCCATTGCCAACAGGATTCAGAAGAAATGAGCAATGTTCACTTTGATTGTCCAAGCAAGTATTTCCATCCTTTCTAAGCAACGTCAATTGGGGCCACAATTTGCAACTAATGAAACAAATGCATCATAGTCTCTGGCAAGCTGATTTAATAATGAGGCAGAAACAACAGATTTCATGTGGAATCTGTAATGGATCAAACTCCCTCAGGAAAATTGTGCATCAAAATTCTACCTTGCATTTTTCAAGTGCAATTCTTTCTCAGAATTCAGATGCAACTTGGATTTGATTTCAACGTGTAGTGTATGGATTTCTACCAGAGTATGCAGTGATTATTGTACCTGGCCTTAATATTCTTGTGTCAGGCTGGGAGAAATCAGTCTATGTTCCTTTTGTTGAGCCAATCAAGAGTAAAATTAGGAAGCTTTTTATTGACAAAAGTTAATGGCTAATAGTAATCCAGAAATCTTTTTATAAAGGGATATGGATTCTGGAACAATTGAAATGTTCATATCTGATAGATGTTGTGGCATGGTGGCGCAGAGGTAGATTTACTTCCTTACAGCACGAGTGAGCCGGATTCGATCCTGATTACTGGTGCTGCCTGTACGGAATTTGTACATTCTCCCCATGACAGTGTGGGTTTTCTCTGCCTGCTCTGGCTTCCTCCCACCCAATAAAGATGTATAGGTTAGTAGATTATATGGTTTGGGTAAAAATTGTAAATTGTCTCTCATGTGTTGAATAGTACTAGTGTACGGGGATCGCTGGTCGGCGTGGACTCGTTGGCCCGAGGGGCCTGTTTCTGTGCTGTATCTCTGAACTAAAGTAAACGAATGGGGTTTTGTAGGTAAATGAATTAATGAAAGGATATAAACCAAATGAGTTTAAGTGATGACTGAACATTTAATTGAACAATGCCATTTGCTGAAAATCTGAGTCGACTACTTTTGATTGTTATCCAATGACTGTTGATGAGAAATGCAGTGTGAGTAAAGGCAGGATTAATTGTTGGCTCTTTTGCCTTGATTTAGAAATAGGAAATGACCAATTGCCAAGCCACAGGGGTAAAATGTAACGACGCCTCAGGATAAAAGGAGGAGAAAACTGCACGAAAAGTAACTGTCTAATAGTCCAGACTTTGTGAAATTTAACAGTGACAACATTATGCCTTGCAGTTACATCTGCAGCCTTACTAACATAATAACAGTGCCGGAGTTTCCTTAGGGATTTAGCAATGACCCGTTCTCTCTGCAGAGGTTGATGACCAGTGACAGGTGGTTTGTATTTAAAGCAAAAGGAAGTGCCAAGAAAAATTCAGCTTGTTGCTTCTAAACTCTGTTAACGACATCTGCCTTGGGTGAAGAGGTCAACTGTGGACCTTTGGAGTTGTGATGATGTGCACAAATAAGCCAAGAGTATCGGCTGAGTCAAGTACATTCAATTTCTCTCTGGAATGTGTTATTTTACTGCACACAACCTCCCACACATTGAAATGTAACTGTTCCTTAGCATGGATAACTCACAGCAGGACTGAACAGATCTTCCAGAATAACAGCAGTCATTCGTCTTCCTAGGCAGGCTCTCACAAAAGAGGCTGATTTGCTTCCCCTTCTGCATAGAAGGTTCAGGAGAACGAGGTGCTGTGTTCTTTCTATATTTTTATGCAAGACCTCCATATGCTCATGTTGTGTGACCATCCAGAATGCACCTCCTCAATTCTGAGAAGTCATATGACAGGAATTCCAAGGAATCAGTGGGCGTGATGCATTTTGGCAAGGAAGCTTTGAGAATGTCATTGAATAGTTTTCTCTGTCTGCCTAATATCTCGCTCTGGTTCCGAGCAGTCTTCGACAAATGGAACATAAATCAACCAGTCAGCAGAATAGTAGATATAAAAGTAATCGTTCTAATCAGTTTCAACAGACACATGCACAGAGTCTCTTGCCCAGAGTAGGGGAATCAAGGACTAGAGGATAAAGGTTCAAGGTGAAGTGGAAAAGATTTATTAGAAATCCAAGGGGTAACTTTTTGACACAAAGGGTGGTGGGTGTATGGAACAAGCTGCCGGATGAGGTCGTTGAGGCTGGGACTATCCCAACATTTAAGAAACAGTTAGACAGGTATGTGGATAGGACAGGTTTGGAGGGATATAGACCAAGCGCAGGCAGGTGGGATTAGTGTAGCTGGGACATGTTGGCCGGTTTGGTCAAGTTGGGTCGAAGGGCCTGTTTTCACACAATATCACTCTATGACTCTATCCCTTATTTGACAACCATATTCTGTGCTGGTCCAGTCTAATGAAATGTTACCATCTGGTACGTTAATTCACCTTCCAGAGACTAAAATCAAGACTCATTCACTCTTTTTATATGACTGGTAAAATACCATCTATAACCAGCAGTGCAATTTACTGTATCATGCTTACAAATTATTCATTCATCTACATTGCATAACTTAGCAGACACGTAATCATTCAGAATACATCAAGGGACCAGCAAAACAATGACTTTTTCATTCTTTATACTTCAGTCCCAATTTTCATATCGGTTGAAATACATGTTGAACAGAACTGTTCCAGTATTGTTTGGTAAATGTTTCCCTCTCTCATCCTTCACAACTCAACCCGTGAAGAACACTTCATAACTTTAACTTTTCATGAGAGTTTGAAATCTTGTTGCAACACGTGTGAGATCTCCTCTCTTTCTATGTGTACTACCATTGAACTCTAGTGAATGCGAGCCCAGTGAACACAATCTCTCGTCATATGGCAGAACAGCCATCACTGGAACTTATTCAGTAAATCTTCACTGCACTCAGACTCTCAATATGAAAACTATAATTATTTGCCAGGAAAAAGGGTCTCAACCCAAAACATCGCCCATTCCTTCTCTCCAGAGATGCTGCCTCACCCGCAGAGTTACTCCAGCATTTTGTGTCTGCCTTCAATTTAAACCAGCATCTGCAGTTCTTTCTTACACATTTTATCCATACATTATTTCTATCCTACAAACCAGGGCCAATTTACAGAAGGCAATTAACCTTTGGAATGTGGGGGAAAAACCGGAGCATCCAGAGAAAACCCACACGGTCTTCGGGAGAATGTGCAAATTCTATACAGACAGCACCAATAGTCAGGATCGACATTGGGTCTCAGGCGCTGTAGGGCAGCAACTCTACCACTGTGCCACCCTATTCAATGACACTGTTCCAAGAACACGCCAAGCAGGAGAATTCAAAACAATCACAACCCTCTGAGAGAAATATCTATTAAGGGAGAATGCCCATATCTTGAAACCATGTCTCTTGGTCAAATGCCCCCACTGGGAAAATGTTCTCTCAGTATTCACCCTGACGCTGCCCCTTAAAACATAATTTTATTGAATGTTGTTCCACAAAGTTGTTCTGTGTGATTATGGTTTGAAAATTGGCTACTTTACTTCCTACATCATATAACCATATAACAATTACAGCACGGAAACAGGCCCTCTCGGCCCTTCCAGTCCGTGCTGAACATTTATTTCCCCCTAGTCCTATCTACCTGCACTCAGACCATACCCCTCCATTCCCTTCCCGTCCATATACCTATCCACTTTACTTTTAAATGTTAAAATCGATCCTGCCTCCACCACTTCTGCTGGAAGCTCATTCCACACAGCCACCACTCTGAGTAAAGAGGTCCCCCCTCATGTTACCGCTAAACTTCTGTCCCTTAATTCTCATGTCATGCCCTCTTGTTTGAATCTTCCCTACCCTCAATGGGAAAAGCTTATCCATGTCAACTCTGTCTATCCCTTTCATCATTTTAAAGACCTCAATCAAGTCCCCCCTTAACCTTCTACGCTCCAAAGAATAAAGACCTAACTTGTTCAACCTTTCTCTGTAACTTAGTTGCTGGAACCCAGGCAACATTCTAGTAAATCTCCTCTGTACTCTCTCTATTTTGTTGACATCCTTCCTATAATTAGGTGACCAAAATTGTACACCATACAAGAATTGGTCTCACCAATGCCTTATAAAGGCCAGCACACCAAAAGCTTTCTTTACCACCCTATCTACATGTGATTCCACCTTCAGGGAACTATGCACAGTTATTCCTAGATCCCTCTATTCCACAGGATTCCTCAATTCCCTACCATTTACCATGTACGTCCTATTTTGATTTGTCCTGCCAAGATGTAGCACCTCACACTTATCAGCATTAAACTCCATCTGCCATCTTTCAGCCCACTCTTCCAAATCATGACTGTAATTATGCATCAGAATATTTAATTCTTAACTAAACACTTTGAGAGGTCATGAAATCATAAAGGCTGCATAATTGCTAGCTAGTATACTAATTTTTCACCATTCAGAACTATCAAACCATTGCAAGTTTCCCAAATTGACTGAACATGGAAGAGCGCAGATACTTAAATCCTCAAGGAGTATTTTGGACCTTACTATGCTTGCCTGCTTTTCTGCTGAAGGAAGCAATGTAAAAGCATGAGCTCTGTTGGGAAAAGGGGGTAGGGTGGAACATCTGGAGTTACAATCTAAAACAGTTTTGTTTAATTGCGCCGTGAACTTTCAGTCAGTTTGATAAATAATTGGCATGGAAAGCAGCAATGTGGGAAATGTTTAACAACTATATATTGTAAAAAAAGATTGCTTTGTTAAATAGTTAACTGGCCAACAGTTATTTTATATTTGGAGCTGTAGGAATCATCTTCTACATCGTAACAGACTGAAAATCTAATTGGATTTGATCTATTTCAGTATCAATAAATAGAATCAGGATTACAATTCTGTGTTAAAGTATGAAGTATGTACGTAACTGTATTTGTGTATGTTCATTGGGGAACCTCCTCCATCAGCTGGGATGTTAATAATATAACAGACTGCCATGGCATGAACAATGGAATTATTCCTTATTACAGTCTCAAAATAGTATGTATATTCATGTCATTTAGCTATGATTTTTTTAAAAATAGAACCATTTATTTTAATATATTAATATTCAGCTTTTTAATCTTTATCCCTTTTCAGATCTAGGATATCTATTGTTATCAAAAGGTAGAAGCAGGAGTAGACATTTAACTTCCCATCCCAACTTTCTCCTTCTCGAAGCAGTCCTTCTGGAAACAAGTCCTTTGTTTGTATTCCAAAGTAAAATAAATGGCAATAATCTTACGAATGATAGTGAAGTGAGATTCCACAAACTCCTATAATTTGCTAACTGCTATAAATGTATTTTTGTAAAAGAAAGGAAAGATATCTGAAGCTACATCATGGAGTAGCGGTAGAGTCCATTGTCCAAAAGTTAGTCTTTTCATTCATCCGTGTCAACAAACTATCATGTAATGCTGATAAATGTCTCCAAGCTGGCAATGTTGGTGAAGTTTGCTTATTGTAACATATTTGGTGCTGGCATATCTGCTAGCAATATTCTAGCTGAACATTTAAAAATCCTCATTATATACAATGAATTCACATAAAATGATTCAGTAGCTTCATATGATGTCTTTGAGGAAGCTTGATATACATCTGTGTTTGCTCTGAGGAATATTTATTTATGTACATTTACAAAATGATTTCTATTTCGCTTTTAATTTATTTTGCTTTAACACGTTCTTTTAACTAATTTTCCTGTTGTATTTGTGTTTTTGAAAGTACCACCATTTTCTTCAATGGAACAATTGCATAATATGAACAACTAGTCTGAATTGTTCACATTTTTAAGATTTAGCTCTCTTAATATCTGGTACCATCAACAAAATTTCAGCTGCAGTAACTTAGCTAAACTAATAATTATTGCCCAAGAATCTGTGCACTCCATGGAAGTCTGATATGTCACCAGAGGAGCCAATAAAAACATATCCAACATTAGAATTATCCTAGTTTTTATAATAACATATGATTAAATGCTGGCAAACCTTTCAGCTGTCCTGCCTCAATACTAATTAGATCATCAGTGGACTATTCAGTAATAGGAACATTTCTCAGTTTCTTTTGCAATTTCTGCCCAGAATTATCCTAATGGTGTCTTGACCTGGAGGACTTGATAGGTGCCAAAGTTCTATTTTAAGTTAATAGCTTGACCTACCTGAAAACAAACTGCTTTTTAGCAATCCCTTGTAAACAATGTTCTCTCTAATCTGTAGAATACAGGCGTGTTTCCGTTTTTCTCCACACTACCCTTTTCAAACACATTTAAACTTTGAGTTACACATCTGGCCAATTACTTGCCTATCTAAAATGGACTCCATCTTTGCCTGTTTGGCGGAAATCAATCCAGACATTTAGTTAACATTGACTTGGGCCTCTAGCACCCAAAGATCTGATTTCGTCCTGCAAGGACAAGAGGTTTGTGGACTCCCATAGCTATCTTGACTACACTTCTTCCCACCCTGCTTCCTGTAAAGACTATTCCCTATTCCCAATTCCTTCGTCCATGTCGCATCTGTGCCCAGGATGAGGTGTTCCATACCAGGGCATCGGAGATGTCCTGATTCTTTCGGAAACGGGGGTTCCCTTCTTCCATGATAGATGAGGCTCTCACTGGGGTCTCCTCGATATCCCCCAGCTCCGCTCTTACTTCCCCTCCCCCCATTCGTAACAAGGACAGAGTCCCCCTTGTCCTCACCTTCCACCCAATCAGCTGTCGCATACAACATATAATCCTCCAACATTTTCGCCACCTCCAACGGTATCCCACTACTGACCACATTGTCCCATCTCCACCCCTCTCTGCTTTCTGCAGACCATTCCCTCCATAACTCCCTGGTCAACTCGTCCCTCCCCACCCAGAACACCCCCTCCCCAGGTAGTTTCCCCTGCAACCACAGGAGATGGAACACCTGTCCATTTACCTCCCCTCTCAACTCCATCCAAGAAACCAAACAGTCTTTCCAGGTGAGGCAGAGGTACACTTGCACCTCCTCCAACCTCATTTACTGTATCCGCTGTTCCAGGTATCATCTTCTCTACATCGGCGAGACCAAGGGCAGGCTCGGCGATCGTTTCACTGAACACCTCTGCTCAGCCTAACTGATCACCCGGTGGCTCAGCACTTCAACTCCCCCTCCCATTCCCAATCTGACCTTTCTGTCCTGGGCTTCCTCCATTGTCAGAGTGAGGTCCAGCACAAATTGGAGGAACAGCAGCTCATATTTTGCTTGGGTAATGTACACCCCAGCGGCATGAACAATGACTTCTCGAACTTCAGATTGCCATTCTTTTCTCTCGCCATCCCCTTCCCAGTTCTCCCACTAGTCTTACTATCTCTGCCTATGTTCAATCTTTGTCCCGCCCCCCTCCCCTGACATCAGTCTGAAGAAGGGTCTCAACCCAAAACGTCGCCCATTCCTTTTCTCCATGCATGCTGCCTCACCTGCTGAGTTACTCCAGCATTTTGTGTCCATCTTCAATTTATACCAGCATCTGCAGTTCTTACTTACACTTTCATCCTTAGCATATGGGTGGTACATTCAAGAGTCTGATAATGGCAGGGAAGAATCTGGTGGTAATTGTTTTCAACATTTTGTATCTATTGTCAATGGGGAGGAGAGAAAAGATAATGTCCAGGGTGTGAGTAATCCTGGTCATGTTTTCTGAAGCCTTTGATAAAGTCACACATAAGAAGATTGTGGAATAAATTAAAGCACAATGGATTGGTGGTAACAAACTAGTTGACAGAAAAGAAAGAGTTGGAATAATGGATCTTTTTTGGAATGGCAAGCTGCAACTGGTGGAATACTGTAGCAGTTACTGTAGTGCTTTGGTCCCCAGAATGTTCTATTTCTAAGTTTAACAATGGCATGAAGCCAGGCAGATGTGTGAATTGCATGAAGAAAAACAAATGGTCGAGTGCAGACTTTACCAGGCACACTAACACACAGTTTATGAATGGTTGCCCACTGTAAACAAATTTCAATCATGGCAAACGTTCGCAATAACAGTTATAATTATACCCTTACCCGTGCTAAAAGTGGAATTGAAAACAGTTTAAATACTAAATATTATTATTTGCTACAACATCTGCGGATGAAATGATTTAAAATAAATATCTCTAAAGTGAAGCATTGAACAATACATTTTAAATTGATGCAGCTGTTTGAAGCAACTCCCAGCCACCCACCCGCTTCCTGTAAGTAGCCGCTGATGAAGTTCTTTGTCTTGTATTCCTGCGCCCTTCTCCAAGTACTAATGGATTGTACTACAGGACCAATGAGATTGTATTATAGGCCACCCAATAGTCATCGAGAATTAGAAAAACTGATAAGTAGACAGATTACAGAAAGATGCAAAAGCATCAAGGTTGTCGTAATGGGTCACTTAAACTTCCCTAATATATCCTCTGCAACATGTTCATGACTGCATTGAGACAGAGCAAAATCATATCCAAGGACGTAGAGGTGAATTAAAGATACTAGACCAATTATTTACATGCACAGAATTCTTACTGCAAACGGGATGTTCCAAACTCTCTGTGAAACAGTTACCTAGTTTGAGAAACAGGTACATGATACAATTCTGCTGTTCATCATATTATAGACACACACACCAAAAATAAACATAGCATGTTCCATACTTAAAGAAACATTATAGTCAATTCTACATTTATTTAAGATACTTTGAGCATTTACAGAGGAGCATTTTACGATTATAATGGGAATTATAAATGCCAGTTGAATTTTGTTTTAGCCACTATCTGAGTCGGTATTAAGGTCTGTGACATGGCCTCTTCCCAAACATTAGCAACTTAGAATCAATGTTTCAATTAATATATAAGCAAACCAATAGCTGCCTTGTGCTCTCAGTCAGACTCCATATGAAGCCAACATTTTGTGTGGAAGCCAACATAGTCCAGAGGATCTTCTCCATAGCAACCATTGTATCTTAATGGCTTAAAAACTGGCCATTTATATTATTCTGGTGGGCTGTGATAATGGCCAATGATAACATAATCAGCAATGATTATAAAACAGACAATGCAGTTGCATCAATAGATACATCAATTGGTCATACTGTTGTGCAACAGGCTGCTGCCTCAGAGCTCTAATGATCCAGGTTCGGTTCTGAACTCTGGTGGTGTCTGTGTGGAGATTGCATGTTCTCCTTGAGACTGTGTACTTCCGCCGGTGTTATGGTGCCATCCCACATCCTCAAACCATGCTGATTGATAGATTAATTGACTACAAAATACCGATAACACGGGTGGGTGGCAGGAGAATCAATGGGGAATTGACGATCATGCGAGAGATATTGCAGGGAAATTACTTGGGTAATGGGATGATTGGATTACTCTGAGAGCTGACAAAGACTTGATGGTCTGAATGGCTTCCTGCAGTGTCATGAGAATGATGAGTGCCAGTGGCAAAGGTCAATGGATGAAGAATTCACTTTGTGACTGGCCATGTTACCAACAAACTAGTACAAAAGTTTGTTATTGTACAACAGCAAAGTAACAATCATAAAGTTGACAACTTTAATATACATGGCTATGATGTCATAACTAACACAGTATAGATGGTAAGAGCATTAATATTATGCAATTGTTTGGGACTATAGAACTGGAAATTAGCTGATATCAACATAATTTGCATTACATTTGATAGCAATCTGGCACAATGCAATTTCAGTGATAAATGGAGGACTAAATGCAGCTAACAGGGAAAATATTTACAAATATCTGACAAGAGTTTTCAGTTTTCACAGTCTGCTGAGTTTTTAACTCAATCTAACACTGATAATATGACTCATTCTCCAACTGTAGGAATGGCTTTGTATGTCCATCTGCAATTTGACCTCTCGGTGGTGTGTGGAAAATCATTTTTACTAGATTATTCGCATAGTATTGTTCTAACAACCTAATCTACAGTCAAAAATATCATCACGAAGAAATGATGATTACTAATGTCCCTTAAAAGAAATATAAATCAGAGTTTATTACGTTAAATTGGATTCATGTGTACACTTAACCTTGCACATGGTTCAAATCGCATATTTATTGCTCCAATACATTTTGCCAATTGTTGAAAATAACCAATAGTTAGGTTTCATCTTGGGTCTTTGATTGGTTCTTTAACTGCATTGTGGTAATAAAATCCATATGCCCAAAATAGAATGGTGACATTTAGCCTACTTTCAAGTCATTCTAAAAATCGAAGCCAAATGTTTAATGAAAATGGACCTAGTTAAAAGCAAGTAGTTACCATTTAGAAGTAAACTAATTCATAGTGTTTTAAAATGCTTCCAATACCTCATTTCCATTTTCTCTCAAAATTAATATTTAAAATGTCTTTCTTGGAGCGATAGTACAAGGAAAAAAATATGCATAGGAAGTAACCACACATGAACAAAACATGTCAACAACAGATCTCCATGTAACAATTTCTGCCAAATTCTCAATATTGTTAGACCTCAAGCTGAGTCATTGCTTGGATCATCTTAATTTTCAATGGTCCACAGGAAACAATGTGGTCCAACTTTGATTGCCTCATTGGCCAAAACAACCTTGTTAAAGTTATTTTATATAACAGAAATCTCTCCATTATCAATGTCATGTTGATTCTTTCAAAATAATGCAGCCGGCATAGAGGTATTGTGAAATTCAGCATTTGCAATTTTGCGCTGCTTGATTGATTAGTAGGACTGGATGTTCCAATCCCTAAGGTTTTTCACTACAATTGACATTTGGCATTCTTGGGGATGACCACTAGGTGATTTTGCTACCAATCAGACACATCTTCTATTGTGTACCTCAATGTCACTGGGTGTTTTGGCCTTTTATCACTTCTTCTCCTTGCATATGGCGTGCACAGCCTAAAGTTGTAGGACAACTTGTTCTATTTGATTGTGCACACCAGGTTGATTGCATTCGTCGAAACAGGGCGGACCAAGTGAATGTAGCAATCTCCCTCCCCGGCCTTTAATCACAAGACACCCTCAGTTGAGGCAGGACCACCGCAGGGTGATCAGACCTGGGTGTATGTCTTATGGTTAGCCTCTAGATGTTCACGTGGCAGCCCAGACGGCATCATTTCTCTTCAGCCACAGCCAGTGCCTGCTTCATTCGTCTTTTTTCCTTCCATCTTCCTCTCTACTGCTGACTGTGGCTGGTTGGGTTCTGGACTCATGTCCGTTGGTGGGACAGTACTTGGTTGAGCTTCGCCTGGGGTGCTGATACCCTGTGGACTGTGGTGGTTAACCTGCCACTGGGCTTCACTCGACTGATTTGGCCTACCTCTTAGAAAGTAATGGTCAATGCAAGGCCCCTCACCAAGCTCTCTCAGGCACTTTTTCATGCCCTGGTGGATCTTGAGACCCTTTTCTGATGTTACCTTTTTCTAGCCACAGATGCAGCTTCTTAGCTTATGTCCTGCCGGTGTTGCTGCTTTGTCAATTGCTGTGCTAGTTGTCTTATTCATAGTCGATTCCTTCCGTAGCAATATAAGGGTGGATCCACAATGCATTTTAGCGATGGATCCTGCTGGCATAAGGAGCTAGCCCATGCCAGCCCCGGTGGGGTCTATTCCCTCCGGTCAGCAGTCTCTCCAGGCTGTCACTAGGTCTTTCCCTGGGTGTCAGCTGCGGTCACTGGTTTGAGCCAGATTGATTTGTAGGACTGGATGTTACAGTCCCTAAGGTTTTTCGCTACAAATGACATTTGGTATTCGTGGGGATGACCACTAGGTGATTTTGCTACCAATCAGACACATCTTCAGTTGTGTACCTCAACGTTACTGGGTGTTTCGGCCTTTTATCACAAGACACCTCAGTCGAGGCAGGCCCACCGCAGGGTGATCAGTCCCGGGAGTGTATCTTATAGTTAGTCACTAGATGGTCACGTGGCAGCCCAGACAGCATCTTTTAGTTTATAATATGTTCCATGAGGTTACGATGCTTAATTCCATTTATTAATCTGTATCCCTGAGAATCTTTGGAAAAAATGCACAACAAAGATAAGGTGAAAGGACAGAAGATTTATACCATCATTGAATCGAGAGTTATGGTATAAAAAGTGTGATCTGAATAAAAAACCTGAGAACAACACATTGTTCAATAATCCAGCATAGACTTGATGGGCAAATGCCATTCTTCTGTGCTGTAAAGAATTATAGAAATATGGAATTAAGACTCAGTGGGAGATTCTTACTACATTTGGTGGAACTTTTCATGAATAAATTGTCAGTAAAAACTGTACTAATAATTCTGAAAAGTCCCCATTGTGTGGGGAATGTGTTGGCATAAACCCATTTCCTAGTGCTCTGCTCTATGCAAAGAGAATTCCATGATTCTTAAAAAAGTTTAACGTAAGAACTGAATCAGAACTAAAAGACAGAAGAAGGCTAGTGCAATCATTTGGTGTGGTGGTGCCTATCAGCAGCGGCTCGTCTACAGTCCGTCTGTCTTTTTATTTTTATTTTTGTCTCGTTAAATGTATATCTTGACCCTAGTTTTAATTATTTTTCTTTAGCTGTGTATATGTTGGGGGTGGGGGGGGGGGGGGGTGGGAACCGTTTAATATCTTCCCCCGTTCGGGGACCCGACTTTTTCCCTGTCGGGTCTCCAGTGTCGTTGGGCCTAACATCGTGGAGCCAGCGGTGGCCAACCCGAGGGCTCCAGTCGCGGAGCCTGCGGACCTGCCATCGCGGAGCTGGACGTCTTGGGAACGGGGAGAGCTGTGGTGGCGCTCGGCTGCGACCCGACTTCGGAGCTTCGGAGGCTTCCAGCTGCGGGCCCTGTGGATGGTAACATCGGGAGTTCCAGGTTCCTGCTGGGAGACCGCTTTTCTGAGCTCCTGCAACGGCAACTTTTCCACTGGAATCGCAGGATTTAAAGGACTCGGAGCGGGGCCTAACATCGTCCGGCGTGGCTTAAACGGCCACAGAACTTACCATCGCCCGCTGGGGGCTTTAACATCGGGAGCCCCAGTTCGCCTCGATGCTGCAGTTGGACTGCTGGACCGCGGGAGAAGAACAAAGGGAAGAGATAAGACTTTGCCTTCCATCACAGTGAGGAGGTGTTGGAGATCCACTGGATGGATGTTTATGTAAACATAGAAAATATGTGTGGGAGTAGGCCATTCGGCCCTTTGAGCCTGCACCGTCATTCAATATGATCATGGCTGATCATCCAACTCGGTATCCTGTACCTGCTTTCTCTCCATAACCCCTGATCCCTTTAGCCACAAGGGCCACATCTAACTCCCTCTTAAATATAGCCAATGAACTGGCCTCAACTACCTTCTGTGGCAGAGAATTCCAGAGACTCACCACTCTCTGTGTAAAGAATGTTTTCCTCATCTCGTTCCTAAAGGAATTCCCCCTTATCCTTAGACTGTGACCCCCTTGTTCTGGACTCCCCCAACATCGGGAACAATCTTCCAGCATCTAGCTTGTCCAACCCCTTAAGAATTTTGTAAGTTTCTATAAGATCCCCCCTCAATCTTCTAAATTCCAGCGAGTACAAGCCGAGTCTATCCAATCTTTCCTTGTATGAAACTCCTGACATCCCAGGAATCAGTCTGGTGAATCTTCTCTGTACCCCCTCTATGGCAAGGATGTCTTTCCTCAGATTTGGAGACCAAAACTGTACGCAATACTCCAGGTGTGGCCACACCAAAACCCTGTACAACTGCAGTAGAACCTCCCTGCTCCTATACTCAAATCCTTTCGCTATGAATGCTAACATACCATTTGCTTTCTTCACTGCCTGCTGCACCTGCATGCCTACTTTCAATGACTGGTGTACCATGACACCCAGGTCTCGTTGCATCTCCCCTTTTCCTAATCTGCCACTATTCAAGTAATAGACTACCCTCCTGTTTTTGCCACTAAAGTGGATAACCTCACATTTATCCACATTATACTGCATCTGCCATGCATTTGCCCACTCACCAAGCCTATCCAAGTAACCTTGCAGCCTCCTAGCATCCTCCTCACACCTAACACTACCCCCCAGCTTAGTGTCATCCGCAAACATGGAGATGTTGCATTCAATTCCCTCGTCCAAATCATTAATATATATTGTAAATAGCTGGGGTTCCAGCACTGAGCCTTGCAGTACACCACTAGTCACTGCTTGCCATTCTGAAAAGGACCCGTTTACTCCTACACTTTGCTTCCTGTCTGCCAGCCAGTTCTCTATCCACATCAATACTGAACCGCCAATACCGTGTGCTTTAAGTTTGTATACTAATCTCTTATGTGGGACCTTGTCGAAAGCCTTCTGAAAGTCTAGATACAACACATCCACTGGTTCTCCCTTATCCACTCAATTAGTTACATCCTCGAAAAAATCTATAAGATTCGTCAGACATGATTTACCTTTCATAAATCCATGCTAACTTTGTCCAATGATTTCACCACTTTCCAAATGTGCTGCTATCCCATCTATGATCATTTTACCTGTTTCTGACTGCAAAGGACCTACATTTGTTTTAACTAATCTCTTTTTCTTCACATATCTATAAAACCTTTTGCAGTCAGTTTTTATGTTCCCTGCCAGTTTTCTTTCATAATCCATTTTCCCTTTCCTAATTAAGCCCTTTGTCCTCCTCTACTGGACCCTGAATTTCTCCCAGTCCTCTGGTAGGCTGCTTTTTCTGGCTAATTTGTATGCTTCATCTTTTGTTTTAATACTATCCTGATTTCCCTTGTTATCCATGGATGCACTACCTTCCCTGATTTATTCTTTTGCCAAACTAGGATGAGCAATTGTTGTAGTTCATCCATGCAATACCTTTAAATACCTCCCATTGCACATCCACTGCCAACCCTTTAAGAATCACTTGCCAGTTTATCTTGGCCAATTCACATCTCATACCTTCAAAGTTACCTTTGTTCATGTTCAGAACCCTTATTTCTGACTTAATTTTGTCACTCTCCATCCTAATGAAGAACTCAACCATATTATGGTCATTCTTGACAAGACTGCTAACTAACCCTTCCTCATTACTCAATACCCAGTCTAGAATAGCCTGCTCTCTCATTGGTTCCTCTACATGGTCGTTTAGAAAACTATCCCGCATACATTCGAAGAAATCCTCTTCCTCAGCCGCCCTGCCAATTTGATTCACCCAATCTATATGTATATTGAAGTCGCCCATTATAACTGTTTTGCCCTTGTTGCACGCATTTCTAATTTCCTGTTTGATGCCATCCCCAACTCCACTACTACTGTTAGGTGGCCTGTACACAACTCCCACTAGCGTTTTCTGCCCCTTAGTGTTTCGCAGCTCTACCCATATCGATTCCACATCCTCCAAACTAATGTCCTTCCTTTCTATTGCGTTAATCTCCTTTCTCACCAGCAATGCTACCCCACCTCCTTTTCCTTTCTGTCTATCCCTCCTGAATATTGAATATCCCTGAATGTTCAGCTCCCAGCCTTGGTCCCCCTGGAGCCATGTCTCCATGATCCCAACTATAGCATAGTTATTAATAGCTATCTGCACATTCAACTCGTCCACCTTATTCCGAATGCTCCTCGCATTGAGACACAAAGCCTTCAGACTTGTTTTTACAACACTCTTACTCCTTATACAATTATGTTGACAAGTGGCCCCTTTTGATTTTTGCCCTGGATTTTGTCTGCCTGCCACTATTAATTTTCACCTTGCTACCGACTGATTCTACCCTCATTTAATACCCCTCTCTCTCTCTGCTCACACATTTAAGAAACCCACCACCTCTTATTCTCTGTTTATTATTTTTGTCTCTTTCCCCCAACATGTTGGGTCTGAGTGCTTCCCTTCTCTGCCTCCTGCCTCAGACCCTGTCTACTAACTTTCTCTAATTGAGTCCCTCCCCCTCAGCTGTTCTAGTTTAAAGTCCCCCCAGTTGCCTTTGCAAATTTCCCTGCCAGGATACTGGTCCCCCTCGGGTTCAAGTGCAACCCGTCCTTTTTATACAGGTCACTTCTTCCCCAAAAGAGGTTCCAATGATCCAGAAACTTGAATCCCTGCCCTCTGCACCAGTCCTTCAGCTAGGCATTTATCCTCCACCTTGCTCCATTCCTACTCTTACTGTTGCGTGGCACAGGAAGTAATCCTGAGATTGTTATCTTTGCGGTCCTTTTCCTTAACTCTTCCCAACGCCCTAAATTCTCCTTTCAGGACCTCTTCTTTTTTTTTTAACCCATGTCATTGGTACCAATATGTACCACGACCTTAGGCTCCTCACCCTCCCTTTTCAGGATATCTTGAACATGTTCAGACACATCCCGGACTCTGGCATCAGGGAGGCAAACTACCATCCGGGTCTCCGGACTGCATCCACAGAATCGCCTATCTGACCCCCTAACTATAGAGTCCCCTATTACTAATGCCCTCCTCTTCTTTTCCTTACTCTTCTGAGCAACAGGGCCGTTCTCTGTACCGCAGGCCAGGTCGCTGTTGCTACCCCCAGGTAGGCTGTCCCCTCCAACAGCACTCAAACAGGAGTACTTATTTTCAAGGTGTACAGCCACCAGCGTACTCTCTAGTCCCTGCCTCGGCCCCTTGCCTCTTCTAACCGTGACCCACGTGTCTGCCTCCTGTGGTTTTGGAGTGACTACCTCCCTGTAACTCCTCTCTATGACCTCCTCACTCTCCCTGACCAGACGGAGGTCATCGAGCTGCTGCTCCAGGTTCCTAACACTCCTTTAGGAGCCCCATCTCGACGCACCTGCCGCAGATATGGACGTCTGGAGGGCTACCCGACTCCATGACCTCCCACATCTGACATCCAGAACAGTAAGCTGCCCTGGCACTCATACTTCCCTTACCCTGGATACAATACAAAATACAAAGTACAGTACACTACAAATCAACTACTACTGGAATCTTACTGCCAATCAGCTGCTTACTCTAGTCCACTTCCCACCAGCGGCTTCCTCAAGCCCAGTTAATTGAATGGAACGTTACAGATTTAGAACGTTACGGATTTTGGCTCCTGGGCCTCTCTGTGTTAAGTGTGGGTCTGGAGTTTTTTGTAATGTAAAGGGCCTGTCCCACCAGCATGCAACTATGCGATTAGCGCAACCTAACGTGGTCGCTTGAGCCGTCCGGCGTCGCGGGGCCAGTCCCACTTCGATCGCCGGAGCCGTGCGGAATTGTGCGGAGTTCATCCCAAGTTCGTCCCGACACCGCGCGGGGCTCCGAAAAACTGACTGTCCAAATATTCCGCGCGACAACGGCTTGTCGGCTCGCAGTCGCCTCGACATTTACACACCGCCCCGACATCGTGCCTCAGTGAACCTATTTGTAAGTGCCTACGTGACCCTCTATGTGTGTGGCTCCGTGGCCCTGTGTGTGTGTGTGCCTCGGTGCCCCTCTCTGTGTGCCCCTCTCTGTCCTGGCGAACTTACCTTAGACTTCGCTCCAGGTTCGCCTCACTTTGCGCCGTGTTGCGCCACTCACCCGACCTTCGAGCGGCCCCTACTGCCGGTTTGGTTGCACTTGCCGCATGCAGGCGCATGCTGGTGGGAACGGCCCTGTACAGCGGATCACCCGACCTCCGCACGGCCCCGCTTCTAGTTTGACCGCGTTCATCGCATAGAGTTGCATGCTGGTGGGACAGGCCCTTAAGACTGTAGAAAATGCAATTTTGTTCAAACCAAGCTGTTTGAATGTCAATAAAAAGCTTTCTATTCTATTCTTCTATCATTTCCAGGAAATTAGGAAAATAAAAGAGAGGAGTAAAATGCCCCATCCAGAACCCCCGTGAGGTACAAAATAATAAGTTCTTTATCTTAAGTAGAAATTCAGTGACCTTTTGTAAACTGTTTGTAAGATTTCCATCCACAATTTTGTTATTGTCAGCTTTGCTGCACCTCAATAAAAATCTTGGCACTCCCTTTCCATTTTTTACTCTACCAACTAGACCCTTCAGACACACGCATTCTTTTTCTGTTTCTAAACTCATTATTAATGCTTTTTCCTGCACACTCCTCATCCTTCTGCTCCAAAACAGACCATCTATTATGGATTCATACATATTGAATATTCCTCAGTGTGTTAATAACTAACACTTTCCCTTTCTATCAGTAGGACAAACTGGCACATTTCGAGGAGAGCATTTTAAGAGAAGGGCTCCATGATTTTAAATATTAGGATTTGTAAAAAGGTTGGCAAGGTTTTATTATTGTCAGGTGTACCGAGGAGCAGTGAATAGCTTTTGTTTGTGTGCTGGCCAATCAAATCAGACAATACTGTACACGAATACAGAAAAGTAAAAACAGTAGAACAAAGATAAAAAATAGTATATCACTGGAAATAGTAACAGATTTACAAGTGGAAAAGAGATTTAAAAGAGTGGGGCAAATGTTATAGATGATAACATCTAAGATCTAAGCTAGTCCTCTAAGACTAGCTCGCAGTTATCATCAAGATACATCGGAAGTTGTTAAATAACATAAGGTAAGGCAGAGTTCCTTTGCATTGGTGTTTATCAAGTGCAATACCCTGGATAATACTTGGAGCAAAAAAAACATGCAGATGCTTGAAATCCAAACAAGCTCAGAGAATGCTGGAAACATGCCAGCAGGTCTGGCAGCATTAGAGGGGAGAGAAGCATTTCAGGTCAAGAATCCTACAGCTGATTTGGAAAGTGAGAAAATAAGCAAAGTTGCAAGGAGGGGAAGAGTGAAGAGACAAGGGAAATGTTTGGTTTAGAATGTAGACCAAAGGTGTCAAGGAAACAATTAACTTCAAAGACAGTAGTTAGAGTCAGAAGGAGGAAATACATAGTAACTTTAAACAGATAGTTCAACTGCATCCCTAGAGAGAGAGAGGGAAATGTGTGATTATCTTCAACAGGTGTTGATTTTCAGGAGCTGGCAATGGGCAAAGATAGAGCAATGGAGGAGGCTGTAGACAGAAGAGCCATAGTGAGAGTGGGGTAGAGAATCAGAGTGACAAGTGGCCGGGAAATCAGTGTCTCCCCCCCCCCCCCCCACTCCCTCGTGTGCTCTGATAGGAGGTGTTCTGCAAAATGGTTACCCAATCTGTATTTGTTGCTTCAGGCAGTGGAAGCCACTTAGCTAAGTTTGAAGAATTTGAGGTGACTTGAAATGAATTTCTGTTCCACCTGTAAGGCCAATTGGGTAGCCTGATGGCATGTAGGTTTTGAGGAAAAAGGGTAGATGTTTCATCTCCTGTAATTAAGTGGATAAGTTCTATGTGAAAGGGAGTAGTTAGTGGAGATGTAGGAGAAATTGAAGAAGTTTCAGAAGGAATGGCCTTTTCAGAGGTGATGGGAAGATGTTATTGGTAGTGGGATCCAGTGGAAAATATATAAATTATGCAGGGTGACCATTGAATGTGGATGTTAGTGGAATGGAAGGTGAGGGCAAGGGGAACTATGCTTATTTTGGCTGATCAGAGGGAGGCTTAAAAAAATGCTGTTGAGACCCATGCTGACTATGGCACAGGGGAAGCCATGGTTAAGGATGAAGGGTGAAATCTTAACAACATGGAAAGCCTCATCTGAGAATAGATACAGTGTAGATAAAGAAATTAGAATCCTTCATCAGTCTGAAGGCACCCGACCCGAAACATCACCTATCCATGTTCTACCGAGATGTTGCCTGACTCACTGAGTTATTCCAGAAATCTGTCTTCTAAAGAAACTGAGATTGGAATGGAGTCCCTACATGAAGTAGTGTGGAAAGAAGTATACAATTGTGCAAGTCCATGGGGTTATAATTTATATTGGAAGATAATATGGCTTACAATTTATTTCGTGTTCCATGTCAAGAGCTAAGTTATATCTTATATCAAACTTGAGATATATCTGGAGGAAATTGTTTCAGTCCAGTGTTGTGACATTGAAAGCCACATATTCAAACTTAATTCAGACAGAAAAATAGCTGGCATTTAAAAAGTGTCAAATAAATTAATTACAACAAGACACCAAGAGATTAATTGAATGCACGGAAGTGTGACAAATGGATTCAGTATAAACAAACATAAGGTTGTCCACTTTGGATCTAAAAAAGTAGATGAGAATATTTGTAAATGGCTAAAAGTTAGAATAAGTTTTAGTGCAAAAATACATGCTTTCCAGCACATAACGCAAAGGTGGATTTGATTTGGTGAGAAAAGCAAGCTGAAACATTTTCCTTTATATCTTCAGGAGGAGAATATGATGTAATGGAGATATGCTACAGTTTTGAGCACTGAACTTCAGGAAAGAGAAATTGAATTGGAAGAATTGCAACATACATTTACCACAATTATTCTGTGATTCTTGGGGTTAATTTATGGGACGAGCTTACACATTTTGGAGGGTTATTTTTGATCATATTTTACAAAGTATTGGGCTGGATCTTGTTTGTAGTATTGCGTACAGTTTTGGTCTCCTAATCTGAGGAAAGACATTCTTGCCATAGAGGGAGTACAGAGAAGGTTCACCAGACTGATTCCTGGGATGGCAGGACTTCCATAAGAAGAAAGATTGGATAGACTTGGCTTGTACTCGCTGGAATTTAGGAGATTGAGGGGGATCTTATAGAGACTTACACAATTCTTAAGGGGCTGGACAGGCTAGATGCAGGAAGATTGTTCCCGATGTTGGGGAACTCCAGAACAAGGGGTCACAGTTTAAGGATAAGGGGGAAGTCATTTAGGACCGAAATGAGAAGATCTTTTTCACACAGAGAGTGGTGAGTCTGTGGAATTCTCTGCCACAGAAGGTAGTCATTGGCTATATTTAAGAGGGAGCTAGATGTGGCCCTTGTGGCTAAGGGGATCAGGGGGTATGGAGAGAAGGCAGGTACAGGATACTGAGTTGGATGATCAGCCTTGATCATATTTAATGGCGGTGCTGGCTCGAAGGTCCGAATGGCCTACTCCTGCACCTATTTTCTATGATTCTATAATAGACAATAGGTGCAGGAGTAGGCCATTCGACCCTTAGAGCCAGCACCACCATTCAATGTGATCATGGCTGATCATCCACAATTAGTACCCCATTCCTTCTTTCTCCCCATATCCCCTGACTCCGTTATCTTTAAGAGCCCTATCTAGCTCTCCCTTGAAATATGTTGTAAATTCACAAAATGTTGGTTAGGCCACACTTGGAGATTTCTGTTCAGTTTTCGAGGCATTATTATAGGAAGGATATGATTGTGCTCAAGATATTACTTTTCCAATATTAGTGGAGATGAAAACCCATTTAAAATAAATGCATCCATTAAAAGATCTGACAAGGACATATATTAATGGATATTGTGATATCATTTGCACACAATAAATTTTAGGCCTTTCAAGAAGGTGATTTAACCTTTTAGTAACCATCAATATTTTCAGACAATTTTGCAAATCATTTGTAGGATCCCAGTCATCTGGAAGAAATCTGGAATACAATATCAGTAAAGCATGAATTGTCAAGGCACCAAGATGATCAGTCATAGAGCAGTACAGCACAGAAACAGACCCTCTCCCCCTGTTCCCATACCAACCCTCTGCCCCCTGTGCCCATACCAACCTTCTGCCCCCTGTGCCCATACCAACCTTCTGCCCCCTGTGCCCATACCAACCCTTTGCCCATTACACAAATAGTTCTGTATCCTTCTATGCCTTGCCAAATTAAGTGTCTGTCTAAACATCTCTTAAATACAGAGATTGCATCTAACCTCACCATGGATTAGATGCGGACATGGCGGCACAGCGGTTGTGTTGCTGGCGTGCAGTGCCGGAGACCCGGATTTGATCCCGACTATGGGTGCTGTCTGTACGTTCTCCCCGTGACTGCGTGGGTTTTCTCCGAGATCTTTGGTTTCCTCCCACACTCCAAAGACGTACAGGTAAGTACATTAATTGGCTTGGTGTATGTGTAAAATTGCCTCTAGTATGTGTAGGATAGTGTTAATGTGCGGGGATCGCTGGTTGGAGCGAACTCGCTGGACCGAAGGGCCTGTTTCCACACTTTATCTCTAGACTAAAAATAAACAAAATCTATTCTGACTACAACTTCCAGACATTAATCACTTAAAGTGTTAAAAATAAAATTTGCACTAAACTCCTTTTTAAAGTTCATTCTTTTCACCTTAAACCTGTGTTTTCTTGTTTTTTATACGTCCACCATTAGAAAAAGATTCCACCTTTGTGTCCTATTCATGCCTCTAAAATTTTTAATATCTGTTCACCCCTCTGTGTTATTTGCTCCGGTGAAATCAAAACCAACCTATTCAACCTTTTCTTACAAGTGAACTCTTCCAATCTAGGCAACATCCTGGTGAATGTCCTCTACACTCTCTTGAACATAAATCTGAAAGCAAATTCAGACAATGGCGTAATAGTGAGAGATTTCAAATATCTTAATGCTAAAATGGAATAGAGAGGGCACAGGATTACTAAATTGCATTCAGAACTTTTAAGGAAGAATATGGCTGGCACAAAAATGGAAGGCAGGGGTAAGTAGGATCCCCGCTCTAGCTTTCGGTAACGAAATGGGACTGGAGGTTTATTGTCACATGTGACGGGGCACAGTGTAATTTGTTGCTTGCATTCCCAAGGTTTTCAAATAGATGCCACATAAACAGTGCTGACAAAGCTAGAGTATTCTGCACCGGCTCCTCCTTTCTTCCCCCCTCTCCCCTTCACAGCGGGTCTGCCCACATCGGGTCCTCTTTTGTTCTTCCCCCTCACGGTGGTCCCCCTGCGCTCTCATTGACTGCTGCAGGGGTGTTAGAGTGTTGAAAGGAGTGTCAGAGGGAGAACAATTTTGGAACAGTGATTATAAATCAGTTAGGTTGAACATAAATGAGAAAAAGAACAGTGATAAATGGGGCAAAGGTATTTAAATTGTGAACAAGTCACTCGGAGGTTGAAGCTGGTTGATACTAAAAAAATGTTTACAAGAAAAACAGACATTCTCTTCGAGACCCTCCTGGTGAGACCTATGAACTCAAAGTACATTGCTTTTGTAATTTTTTTAAACACAGATACACCAATAACTATAGTTTCAATGGCAACAACAGTAACAATAAATGAATAACTACAATTTCAATGGCTATAATTATCTACTTAGCTTGAATATTTTGAGCGTCGACAGGTAACTTTGCACAATTACATATTTACAATGGGTGCATGTTGTAGCTGCGAAGACACCTCTGAATGTTCAAACGCCTTTCCTGGGGCAAAATAATTCATACAAATGATCTGGAAGCTTCTAAGCAGAATGCAATCATCCAATATATGTCTCTTTCATTACAGTTTTGAGGGATGACTCCCTGGATACCCAGAAGAATATTAAATGATTAAATAATCTGGGGATTAAAGAACAGGGATATGTCTTTAACAATGTTAATACATGAGATAGCCACAACCTTGCCTGATCCCCTAATGGAAGTTTAAATGAGGGCCAATGAACATGCTCCTTCATCTGTGTTAAAGAAGGAACTACAGATGCTGGAGAATCGAGGGTTACACAAAAAGCTGGTGAAACTCAGCGGGTGCAGCAGCATCTAAGGAGCAAAGGAGATAGGCGACGTTTCAGGTCGAGACCCTTCTTCAGACTGGTCAGGGATCAGGGAAATGAGAGATATAGACAGTGATGTGGAGAGATAAAGAACAATGAATGAAAGATATGCAAAAACGTATCGATGATAAAGGAAACAGGCCATTGTAAGCTGTTTCTAGTGTGAAAATGAGAAGCTAACGCGACTTGGGTGGGGGGGAGATAGAGAGAGAAGGAATGCCAGGGCTCGAGGGCTGAGGGAGAGGTGGGAAGGGGAGGAGGCAGCCAGGGTTAACAGAATTGAGAAAATTCAATGTTTAAGCCCAGAGGATGCAGACTCCCCAAGCAGAATAGGAGGTGCTGTTCCTCCAACTTGCGGTGTTGCTCACTCTGGCCGTGGAGGAGACCCAGGACCGAGAGGTCGGATACGGAATGGGAGGGGGAGTTGAAGTGCTGAGTCACCGGGAGGTCGGGTTGGTTATTGCGGACCGAGCGGAGGTGTTCGGCGAAACGATCGCCCAGCCTCCGCTTGGTCTCACCGATGTAGATCAGCTGGCATCTGGAGCAACGGATGCAGTAGATGAGGTTGGAGGAGGTGCAGGTGAACCTCTGCTGGCATCTGGAGCAACGGATGCAGTAGATGAGGTTGGAGGAGGTGCAGGTGAACCTCTGATTGGTTGGAGGAGGTGCAGGTGAACCTCTGCTCCTTCATCTATTGCCTGCAATGTTGTTGATGGGTATGCCCCACACCCGGTAACTGATTTCAATAGCCTTGTGAAAAATATACATCTTCTAGATGATCTGGGATGCATCCTCATTGATGTGACCTGGGGTCATCGGGTGTTTCGGGTCTCACAACATCAGACGCCCTCGCCCAGGCGACTCAGCCGGGGTCGATCAGGCCCCGACCTGCGTCCCAGCAGCAACCGCCCATGGATCAGCCATCTTAATAACTATTCTGCAGGGGTTGGGAGACTCTAGTGCATGGAGAGACTGGGCTCTGTGGGGTGACTCCCGGCCGGGTAAGTCCATGCAAATTAAACTATCCATGCAAGTTATCTTATGAACAGGTTGTTTTGCTATTTTGAGGATTGGTTTTCCGTTTAGTAAAGTTTCCCTATCCACATAATTCTATAACTTCTGAATACTTTCCACCAATGCCAATTTGCTAGAATGAGGAGTGAGAATGAGAAGTGATTTAGCAAGAAGTGAACTGGGAACAGCTAACTGAAGGCAAAACTGTCTCAAAGCGATGGGACACAAGGAACTGCAGAAGCAGGTTGGCCAAAAAAACACACTAAGTGCTGGAGTAACTCAGCAGGTGAGGCAGCATCTCTGTAAGACATGGATAGGCAATTTTTTTGGTCTGGGCCTTCTTCAAACCACCCCAACCCCTGCAACCACCGGAGAAGTAACACCCGCCCCTACACCTCCTCCCTTGCATCCATCCAGGGACCCTTCCAGGTGAGAGGGAAGTTCACATGCACCTCCTCTAACCTCGTCTAGTATATTGGTGCCCTTGGTGCCCTTGAGATGGCCTCGCTTACATAGGCGACTGTTTTGTCAAACACTGGTGCTCAGGTCTCCCAAGGCCCGCTGGATCTCACAGTTACTAACCACTTCAAATTCACTTCCCATTCTCATACTGACCTTTATGTCCGAGGCCTCTTCCATTGCCAAAGAGAGGCCACACGCAAACTGGAGAAACATCACTTCATATTCCACATGGGTGGCTTACCACCCAATGGTATGAACATTGAGTTCTCTAATTTTAGGTAACTACCCAACAACCATCCCCCATTTCCCAGCCTCCCTTCCCCATGTCCCACCTTGATGCACACCCATTTCTTCCACTATCCCACCCGCTTTTGCCCTTCCCCTATCCCTTTCCAGCGTATGTCCTTTCCTGTCGTCATATTTCTTGCCTCTTCTCTCCTTATCCCACATAATTTTAGCTTATTTTCCTCCTCTGGCTTCGTCCACCAATTTGCCAATCAAACCCCCTCACATGTATCCACCTATCACTTGCCTGGCTTTTTTCTGCCACCACCTCATTTACAGCTTTCTATTACAATCAGCCCGAAGCAATGTCCCAACACAAAACGTCCCCCTATTTGTGTCCTACAGCGATGTAGCCTGATTTGCTGAGTTACTCCAGCACTTTGTATGTATTTTTCTAAGCAATGAGATATTTAAGAAAAGGGTTTAACTGTGTTCCATGTAAACAGCTTCCCACAATGAAAGTTAAGTCTGCCAAGTCTCGACCACCAAGGATTGCAAATTACATAGAATTTCGGATGAAGCAAAAAAGAATGCTTATGTCAGATGATAGATTTATATGCCAGAAATCTTGGAAGAGTATAAGAAAGCGTAGGAGGCAAATTAAAAGGAAAATTAGAAAAGCAGAGAGAGGAAATGAAAAATATTGACATGTAAAAATAAAGTAAATCCAAAAGTATTTTCTAAGCACAAAAAGAGAAAAAGGATAACAACCAAAAGAGCAGGGCTTATTAAGGACAAAAAGTGTGTGTGTGAAGAAGGTGTGTAAGGTTTTGGATTCCCTTAACTAAACGGGAATGGTGCCAATGTTTTGTTAACATGAGCAATCTTGAAGTATTGTATGTGATAAAGTTAAAGGGAAAGCATTAACAGGTTTATCACATTCATAGATGGATATATTGTTAGACCCAGATGAAATATATCACTGTTAAAAGAAGCAAGAATGCAAGAGGATTTGATTGTTTAATCTTTCTGGCTATAGGAATGGAGTCAGCAGATTGGAGGGCTACTAATGTTATGGTGAAAGAAAGGAGGTCTTAGATAGGAGGCTGTTAGGAGGAGATAGGAGGAGTTAAGTATAGGAGCAAAGAGATAATTCTGCAGTTGTACTGGGCCCTTGGTGAGACCACACCTGGAGTATTGTGTGCAGTTTTGGTCTCCAGATTTGAGGAAGATCATTCTTGCTATTAAGGGAATGCTGAACCTGAGCCTACGCTGCATTAGAGATTAATTCCCAGGATGGCGGTACTGTCATATGTTGATAGAGTGGAACGGCTGGGCTTGTATACTGCGGAATTTAGGATCTTATTGAACCATTTAAGATTATTAAGGGATTGGACACGCTAGAGGAAGGAAACTTGTTCCCGATGCTGGGGGAGCCCAGAACCAGGGGCCACAGCTTAAGAATAAGGGGGAAGCCATTTAGAATGGAGATGAGGAAAAACTTTTTCACACAGAGGGTTGTGAATCTGTGGAATTCTCTGCCTCAGAAGGGGGTGGAGGCCAATTTTCTGGATGCTTTCAAGAGAGAGTTAGATAGAGCTCTTAAAGATAGCAGAGTCAGGGGATATGGGGAGAAGGCAGAAACTACTGATTGTGGATGATCAGTCATGATCACAGTGAATGGCGGTGCTGGCCCGAAGGGCAGAATGGCCTACTCCTGCACCTATTGTCTATTGGTCACCAGGGTAAAGGCCATGGGATCCAAGGGAGACTGGCAAATTGAATCCAAAATGGCATTACTGGCAGCAAACAAAAGCAAATAATTGCCTGTTACCATTTAGGTTCCTCAGACCTCTCACTTGGCCCTTGCTTTTTGAAATATATATGAATGAATGACATAGACCCAAATATATAAGGCACGTAAATTCAGTTTGCAGATGTTGCAGAAATTTGTCACAGGATTGAAGATTAGTTTGTTTAGTTTGTTTATTTACTTCATTATAATTGTCACATGAAACGAGTCAAAAGCTCTTTGTTGCGTTCTATCCAGTCAAATAAAAGATGATTATACATTATTACAATCAAGCAGTCCACAGTGTGCAGATAAAGGGTACAACATTTAGTGCAAGATAAAGTTCGATTGAAGATAGCTCAAAGGTCTCTATTGAGGTAGATGAGAAGACAAGACTGCTCTTTTGCTGGTGATAGGAGAGATCAGTTGCCTGATTACAGCTGGGAACAGCTGGGCAGCACAGTGGCACAGCTGTAGAGTTGCTGCCTTACAGTTGCTGCCTCGCAACAACCTGGAGCTCAATGCTCTTAGACAGTGGAATTGTAGACTTTAGGAGAGCTCCCCCTCCCCTCCCCCCATTCACCACCAACAACACCACAGTCACATATGTGGTCATTTAAGTTGCTTGGATCCATCATCTCCAAGGACCTTAAATGAGAGGGCACCACCAACTCCACCGTCAAAAAGGCCCAACAGAGGATGTACTTCCTGCGGCAGCTGAGAAAACACAATCTGCAGCAGGCAATGATGGTCCAGTTTTATACTGCCAACATAGAGTCTGGCCTCGCCTTCACCAGCATGGTCTGGTTTGGCTCAGCCACCAAGCTTGACATCCGGAAGCTGCAGTGCATCGTTCGATCAGCCGAGAAGGTTGTTGGCTGCAACCTTCCGCCCATCGATGAACTGTACACTGCAAAGACCAGGAAGTGAGCGGGTAAGATCATCGCTGACTCCTATCACCTTGGCCACAAACTCTTTGAAACACTTCCGACTGGAAGGCAACTCTGGATTGTCAAAGCTGCCACAGAAAGACACAAAAACAGCTGTTTTTCCACAGGTAGTAGCTCTACTCAACAGCAAAAATTCTGTAGCCTCCTCCTTTTGCTCTGGTATTTTATTTTACACATGCTTAAAATATAATGTTTTCTTTTTAATTGTCTACTGTATATCGTGTTGTATTTGCGAGCAAAGCACAAAGACAAATTAAAAGTATACATACTTGGCTTATAAAATATATTCAATTCAATTACTGCGCCAGAGACCCGGGTTCGATTCTGACTATGGGTGCTGTCTGCACAGAGTTTGTATGTTCTACCTGTGACCTGTGTGGGTTTTCTCTTGGATCTCCGGTTTCCTCCTACACGCCAAAGTCATACAGGTTTGTAGGATCATTGTAAATTGTCCCTAGTGTGTGTAGGATAGTCTAAGTGTGCAGGGATCAATGGTTGATATGGACGAGTTGGCCAAAGGGCCTGCTTTTACGCTGTAACTCTAAGCTAAACTAAAACTAAACTAAGATGTTTTATTAAAGTGTATAGTAGCATAATATTATATAATACTAGACCAAGAGGGACCCGTTGGTCCCAGTCCCTCAAGAGGGGAAGCATGGTCTGGTTTGGTTCAGCCACCAAGCTTGACATCCGGAGGCTGCAGCGCATCGTTCGATCAGCCGAGAAGGATGTTGGCTGCAACGTTCCCCCCCATCGATGAACTGTACACTGCATGGACAGGAAGTGAGCGGGTAAGATCATTTCTGACCCCTCACACCTTGGCCACAAATTCTGTGAGGAACAGAGCCATTGTGATGTCATCAGCTCATTAGCTTCAAATAAGATCTCAGATTTGTGAACAATTTTACTTAAAAACTCAAGAAACAATGAACCAAATTTTCAGATGAGGCGGTTTTCGAGATCATGAGGTAAATCTCTATCGGAATATGTAAAAATGTCACCCATAGCGCGTCAGGTTTTAGAGGAGATGTGAATCACAGAAAAACACACAAATACACTCAGAAATACATCCACATCTAAGATCAGAGTTTATAATTATATTTATTATAATATTAATAGAGTATAAAAGTAATGAGACCACAGCTGAGTGCTTCATATTGCACAAAATAGTTCACCATAATGCACAAAAGACATGATTGCACTGGAGAAAGTGCAGAGAAGCTTGAGAAAAATATGGCCATGACTGAAAAATTGTAGCTTTCAGGAAAGATTGAATGGACTGGGGTTGTTTCCTTTGGAACAGAGCAAGTCTTGTAGAAATGATGAGTGGTCTAGTTAAAGGAGGGACCCATTTTCCTTCAGCAGAATCATCAAAAAACAGGGGAAACAGATTTAAAGTAATTTGCAAAGAGATTGGTGGGAAGATAAAGAAAATCATTTTCCCTTAGAGGGTGTAGGTGGCTGGAACTTTAAAGGAAGGTAAAGAATGAACATTTCTTGGAATGTAACTTCAAGAGCTATGATTTTCTGGAGCAGGGATATAGTTGTTAGGCTGCAGAGCTGTTATTCGAGTCACATAGAACAGAAAAATGATTATTGTCAGTCATAGATTTTCTAATTTTGTGCAAACATGCTATCAATAGATCCAAACCACTGAAACATATTTTATTTTTCCTCCATTAGAAAACTGTGCAACATGCCTGCTCTGCAAATGCTCTTTACTGTTAAATTATGTTGCATGTAGTTCATAAAGACACTCTAATGGTCAAATGTACTTAAAGCAATAACATTTAATTCAAGTAATGAAAAACAGTTGGATAGGGTTATTCTGAATGGTCTCAATTAAGGCTCATTAATACATCAGATGTATCCTAATCGTATTGCTATATATTGGTTTAAATCATGATCTAAACTGAAATCAAAATTACATCTAACCACATGTAGCTATTACCTTCATAGGATTATCTTCACAATACAGAACATAGAAAATAGGTGCAGGAGTAGGCCATTCGGCCCTTCGAGTCCGCACCACCATTCAATGTGATCATGGCTGATCATTCAACTCAGTATCCCGTACCTGCCTTCTCTCCATACCCCCTGATCCCTTTAGCCACAAGTGCCACATCTAACGCCCTCTTAAATATAGCCAATGAACCGGCCTCAACTACCTTCTGTGGCAGAGAATTCCACAGACTCACCACTCTCTGTGTAAAGAATGTTTTCCTAATTTCGGTCCTAAAGGAATTCCCCCTTATCCTTAGACTGTGACCCCTTGTTCTGGACTCCCCCAACATCGGGAACAATCTTCCAGCATCTAGCTTGTCCAAACCCTTAAGAATTTTGTAAGTTTCTATAAGATCCCCCTCAATCTTCTAAATTCCAGCGAGTACAAGCCGAGTCTATCCAATCTTTCCTCATATGAAAGTCCTGACATCCCAGGAATCAGTCTGGTGAATCTTCTCTGTACCCCCTCTATGGCAAGGATGTCTTTCCTCAGATTTGGAGACCAAAACTGTACGCAATACTCCAGGTGTGGCCTCACCAAAACCCTGTACAACTGCAGTAGAACCTCCCTGCTCCTATACTCAAATCCTTTCGCTATGAATGCTAACATACCATTTTCTTTCTTCACTGCCTGCTGCACCTGCATGCCTACTTTCAATGACTGGTGTACCATGACACCCAGGTCTCGTTGCATCTCCCCCTTTCGTAATCTGCCACCATTCAGATAATAGTCTACCCTCATGTTTTTGCCACCAAAGTGGATAACCTCACATTTATCCACATTATACTGCATCTGCCATGCATCTGCCCATTCACTCAGCCTATCCAAATCACCCTGCAGCCTCCAAGCATCCTCCTCACACCTAACTATACCCCCCAGCTTGGTATCATCTGCAAATTTGGAGATGTTGCATTGAATTCCCTCGTCCAAATCATGAATATATATTGTAAATAGCTGGGGTCCCAGCACTGAGCCTTGCGGCACCCCACTAGTCACTGCCTGCCATTCTGAAAAGGACCCGTTTACTCCTACCCTTTGCCTCCTGTCTGCTAGCCAGTTCTCTATCCACATCAATACTGAACCCCCAATACCGTGTGCTTTAAGTTTGTATGCTAATCTCTTATGCGGGACCTTGTCGAAAGCCTTTGAAAGTCTAGATATAACACATCCACTGGTTCTCCCTTATCCACTCTACTAGTTATATCCTCGAAAAATTATATCAGATTTGTCAGACATGATTTACCTTTCGTAAATCCATGCTGACTTTGTCCAATGATTTCACCACTTTCCAAATGCGCTGCTATCCCATCTTTAATAATTGACTCTAGCAGTTTCCCCACTACCGATGTTAGACTAACTGGTCTGTAATTCCCCGCTTTCTCTCTCCCTCCTTTTTTAAAAAGTGGGGTTACATTAGCTACCCTCCAATCCTCAGGAACTACTCCAGAATCTAAGGAATTTTGAAAAATTATCACTAATGCATCCACTATTTCTGTGGCTACCTCCTTGAGTACTCTGGGATGCAGACTATCTGGCCCTGGGGATTTATCGGCCTTCATTCCGTTCAATTTACCCAACACCACCTCCCGGCTAACCTGGATTTCACTCAGTTCCTCCATCTTATTTGACCCCCGTTCCACTGCTATTTCCGGCAGATTATTTATGTCTTCCTTAGTGAAGACAGAACCAAAGTAGTTATTCAATTGGTCTGCCATGTCCTTGTTCCCCATGATCAATTCACCCGTTTCTGACTGCAAGGGACCAACATTTGTTTTAATTAGTCTCTTTCTCTTCACATATCTATAAAAACTTTTGCAGTCAGTTTTTATGTTCCCTGCCAGTTTCCTTTCATAATCTATTTTCCCTTTCCTAATTAAGCCCTTTGTCCTCCTCTGCTGGATTCTGAATTTCTCCCAGTCCTCTGGTAGGCTGCTTTTTCTGGCAAATTTGTATGCCTCATCTTTTGTTTTTATACTATCCTTGATTTCCCTTGTTATCCATGGATGCACCACCTTCCCCGATTTATTCTTTTGCCAAACTGGTATGAACAACTTTTGTACTTCATCCATGCAGTCTTTAAATACCTTCCATTGCACATCCACCGTCAACCCTTTAAGAATCACCTGCCAGTCTATCTTGGCCAATTCACATCTCATACCTTCAAAGTTACCTTTGTTCAAGTTCAGAACCCTTGTTTCTGACTTAATTTTGTCACTCTCCATCCTAATGAAGAACTCAACCATATTATGGTCACTCTTGCCCAAGGGGCCACGCACAACAAGACTGCTAACTAACCCTTCCTCATTACTCAATACCCAGTCTAGAATAGCCTGCTCTCTCGTTGGTTCCTCCACATGTTGGTTGAGAAAACTATCCCGCATACATTCCAGGAAATCCTCTTCCTCAGCACCCCTGCCAATTTGATTCACCCAATCTACATGCAGATTGAAGTCACCCATTATAACCGTGTTACCCTTGTTGCACGCATTTCTAATTTCCTGTTTGATGCCATCCCCAACTCCAATACTACTGTTAGGTGGCCTGTACACAGCTCCCACTAGCGTTTTCTGCCCCTTAGAGTTTCGCAGCTCTACCCATATCGATTCCACATCCTCCACACTAATGTCCTTCCTTTCTATTGCATTAATCTCCTCTCTCACCAGCAACGCTACCCCACCTCCTTTTCCTTTTCGTCTATCCCTCCTGAATATTTAATATCCCTGGATGTTCAGCTCCCAGCCATGGTCATCCTGGAGCCATGTCTCCGTGATCCCAACTATAGCATAGTCATTAATCGCTATCTGCACCTTCAACTCATCCACCTTATTACGAATGCTCCTCGCATTGAGACACAAAGCCTTCAGGCTTGTTTTTACAACACTCTTACTCCTTATACAATTATGTTGACAAGTGGCCCCTTTCACATCGATCCCTATTACACTTGGCCATACTCTCCTATCCCTTTGTGAGCTTTCTTTCCCGTTAATTCTGGGGTCATTAACCATCCCTTTACTCTCTTTCCCTTTAACTCCGTTCTCGATTATCCCATTTGACACCCCACCCCCCTTATTCAGTTTAAAACCATCCGTGTAGCAGTGGCAAACCTGCTGGCCAGAATGCTGGTCCCCCACCTGTTAAGATGCAATCCGTCCCTTTTGTACAGTTCCCCCTTACTCCAAAACAGATCCCAGTGATCTAAGAATCTAAATCCCTGCCCCCTGCACCAGTTCCTCAGCCACACATTCAGGTCCCCTATCTCCCTGTTCCTGCTCTCGCCAGCACGAGGAACTGGAAGCAAACCGGAGATAACGACCCTGGAAGTCCTGCTTTTCAGCATTTTTCCGAGCTCTCTGAAGTCCCGCTGCAAAATATTCATCCCCTTTTTTCCAACATCATTTGTGCCAACATGCACGACCACTTCCGGCTGTTCACCTTCGCCCTTGAGGATTGTCTGCACTCTGTCCGTAACATCCTGGATCCTGGCACCAGGAAGGCAGCACACCATCCTGGAATCCCGTCTGTTGCCGCAAAATCCCCTGTCCGTACCTCTCACAATGGAGTCTCCAACTACAATGGCGTTGCCCGACTTTGGCCTCTTTGGTTTTGGCTCATCAGCCCTTTTTGTTTTGCAAGCCAGTCCGCCGCTCAGTGAGATACCGTCTTCTGTCCCAGCAGCTTCCACGTGGGTGAACCTGTTCACAAGAGGTACAACACCCGGGGACCTTTGCATTCCATGTTTTCCTCCCTTTCTCACCGTCACCCACCTTCTCTCTTCTAGTGCCTTGGGTGTAACAATCTTACTGAAGGACTTGTCGAGGTATGACTCAGTTTCTCGGATGAACCCGAGGTCATCCACTTGTTTCTCCAGTTCCCCAACACGGTCCTTCAGGAGCTCTACCTGGATGCACTTCTCACATTTGTAGCATCCAGAGGCACCAGCAGTGTCCTTGACCTCCCACATACTGCAAGCATCACACTGCATCAGCTTGCTTGACATCTCCTTCTTTTGCCTCGGTCTCTCCCTATCCAGTGTTTTGCGCAGCCTCCTCTCCGAAGACTCTCGAGCCAAAGACTCACATTTTACTCACAGGGCACTTCCCTCACTTGGGCTAGAGCCAACTCTCCTCCCACTTGGGCTAGAGCCAATCAGTGCTTTCTCCTGCTTCTCTTTGTTGCTGTTGCTTCAAAATCCACGGGAAGACTGAGTAAAGTCTGCCTGTGCTTTGTCTCTCCTTTTCAACTGCTTTCCCCCTCTGACTCACTGAGAACTCTCCTCCCACTTGGGCTAGAGCCAATCAGTGCTTTCTCCTGCTTCTCTTTGTTGCTGTTGCTTCAAAATCCACGGGAAGACTGAAGTAGCTAGTTGACTTTATCATGCCTGTATTGACACTGGAAGTATTCAATCAAATGCAGTTCACTTTCCTTTCTCTGTAACTTTCTGTACATTCATTTTCCCCCAATCATTTACACCATATGATTGTAAAACATTGGAACAAGAGCAGACCACTTGGCCCTTCAAGTTGTTCCATTATTCATAAAAGATTCTCCTAATTATAGATTTTCTACCTGAATGAAAATTTCCCACACTATTTCCACATCCCTTTATTCCTTAAAATCTAGGAAGCTATCAGTCTTCAATGTGTCAACCTATCAATGTACTTTATGACTAAGCTTCCACAGCCCTGCAGGACAGGGAAATACAAAGATTCACCACACTATGGGTAATGAGATTTCTCCTCATCTCAGTCCTACATGGCTTACCCCTTATTCTGAGACATCAACCTCTGATCCTAAACACCTTTGGTCCTATGCACTGTGGCACAACAGTAGAGTTGTTGCCAAGCAGCACCATTGACCAAAGTTCGATTCTGACTACGGGTGCTCTCTGAACGGAGTTTGCATGTTCTCCCTGTAATCCCGTCATTTTTTTCTGGGTGCTCCGGTTTCCTCCCATATTCTACACACATGCAGGTTTGTGGGTTAATTGGCTTATGTAAATTGGATTCAAAACTGGAACATAGAACGAGTGCTAGAACTGGTGATCGTTGATTGTTGTGAACTCGGTAGGTTGAAGGGCCTGTTTCCACGCTGTATCTCCAAATTAAACTAAACAAAACTAAACCTCAGTCAGCAGAAGCGTCTTTCTGCATTCATTCTGTTGAATTGTATAACAATGTTAGATGTCCCCTCATTCTCCTAATCTATAAAATGGGTAAGGAGATCAAGACTATGCACAATATTCCAGATGTGTTTATAATTGTAGCAAAAGTCACAAGTCACAATATCATAACATCATAATTTCAGATCATGCTCCATTACCGTTGATGATTTAACTAAATGGAATGGACAAGAAACAGACACAATGGAGACTTAATCCTCAAATCTTAAATGAACAGGTATGTTGTGAATATCTTGTAAAACAGATTAATGTGTTTTTCGAGGTCTATGACCAGCCTGAAATCCCTGCTTCCCTTCTCTGGGAAACATTTAAAGCATTTATATGAGCAGCATTAATCTCCTCTCAGGCATTTCTTAATAAAAAGAATAGAGCTAAACAACAGACATTGGAAATGGAAATAAGGCAATTAGACATAGAAAATGCAGGAGCACCTTCATTGGCAAAACATAACAAAATTGCAGCACTGAAATACAAGTTAAATAAAATATACTCAGACCAAGTAATAAAACTTTATCAACACACAAAACAATTAAATTTGGAATTTGGTGAAAAACCACAAAACCTATTAGCACGCCAGCTTCGTACATTGGATGGGGAAAAAAGATTCATAAGATTAGATCAGATAAGGGAGAAATACTAACGGTCCCCAAAGATATTAATGACAGATTTTCACAATACTATCAAAATATTTATTCAACTAAAGTGACAGACCAATCAACAGGAATGGAAGCATTTTTACAGAAATGTAACCTTAAAGGCTTAGATTTGCAAGAGCAAGAATTATTAGGAGCTGAAATAACGACAAAAGATATCGAAGAGTCAATTAGATCTTTAAAAAATGGAAAGGCCGCAGGCCCTGATGGCCTAAGCTCTGAATTTTATTAAAAAAATTATGATCTGATTTCTCCACGCTTACAAACACTGCATAAACACGTTTATACTCAACAGCAACTCCCAGAAACTTTAAACAAATCTACAATAATACTTATACCTAAAGACCCAGCCTCATATAGAGCAATAGCTCTATTAAATACTGATCAGAAAATATTAACTAAAATCCAATATAGATTGAGCTTAGTGATTAACAAATTAATACACCCTGACCAAACAGGTTTTATCCCAAAACGTCACTCATTTTACAATCTGAGACGATTATTTAATATTATTGTAAATAAGCAATTTACAAACTCTAAAAGTGTTCAACACATTTTAATGATAGCACAAGGTATTACATACATCCTCAAATACTGGCTACATTCTTCTAGTGAACCGTATCCAGGAAGGGGAAGGCGTTATGATTGATGTTAACTAGGCGGGGTTAATGGTACTGAGGTAACTATGTTATTGGTTGCATGCAAAACCATCTACATCCTTCCCCTTAGAAAATTTAAAAGAAACAGACCGTTGTCACTACAACAGAATTAAACAGAATTAAACAGAATCACCATAACGAACAGGTGGCTTGCTGATCCGGCCCGAGCGCGTACGGATGCCTCCCCCTTCCCCCGGAGGAGCAGAAAAAACAGGGGGACCCAAGACAGCAGGGGAACCAGGGAAGGGCGGTGGGGTTGGAGGAACAGGAGAGGGAGAACCACGACCGCCAACAGGTGACCCGCGCAGAGGGGAACCGGGCACTCGATATGGGGACCGAGGCATGCAGGGAACGCTGGCTGGGACAGGAGCCGGCTGCTGGTATGAGAGCGGCGGGGCATAGGGGCCCGGGGCCTGCGGCTTCGGCTCATTAACCGCAAGCAGATGTTGTCGGCTTCTACGGTAGATGGTTCCCTCATAGTCGACCAGATACGAACGAGGTGAGTCGGCCACCCCAACCACAGTAGCCAGACGGGAGTGACCACTGGCGGTTTGCAATCGAACAACCTGTCCAGGCAACAGAGGATCGAGCGGTCTGCACGACCGATCGTGGGAACGCCGCTGGCTGTCATGTTTCTCTTGAATGCGCCTCTGCAGAGGCAGGCTCCAGCACCCGAGGTTTCAGCTGGCGCTGGGCAATCGGGATGGTAGATCTGGTTGTTCTGGACATCAGACGATGAGCAGGGGACCCCATGGCCGGATCTCTGGAAACATTCCTGAGGTTCAGGAGATCCAAATACAAATCAGAGTTAGACAGTCTCGCCTGTTCCATCAGAAGCTTGGCGCTGCGGACGGCCCGTTCAGCAAGGCCGTTGCTCTGTGGGTACTCCGGGCTGCTGGTGAAATGCACAAAATTCCATTTGTCAGCAAAACCTTTGAACTCACGGCTGGTAAACTGCCTGCCATTGTCAGTCTGCAGCCTGACAGGGGACCCAAACGTGGAGAAGTGTTTCCGCAGCTTCCGGATCACCATCTCCGACGTGAGGGATGTCAGCAAATCCACCTCGAACCAGTTTGAGTACGAGTCGACCAGGACAAGGTAGTGGTTACCACGCCACTCGAAGATGTTGGCAGCCAGCGAGGACCAGGCCAAGGCAGGAGCGGGCTGTTGCAGCAGGGGCTGTCGCTGCTGATGTGGAGCAAGACTGTTGCACGTGGAGCAGGCAGAAACACGGTCTCGAATATATTTGGCCATTCCAGGCCAGTAGAATTGGCACTGAGCGTGGGCGAGTGTTGCATCGACCCCGGGGTGTCCGCTGTGGGCTGCGCAGTAGTAAGAATCGAACAGGGAGGACGGGACCACCACTTTATGTCCCTTAACGATAACGCCATTCTGGAGCACCAGTTCGTCACGGACCAGGAAGAAGGGCTGTGTTTCAGGCGGTGCAGCGGAGCACTTTGTTGGCCACCCTGATTTAATCACAGACGCAAGCCATTGCAAAACTGGATCGGCAGCGGTGTGCTCGGCCAAAAGCTGCAGCTGCTTGGTGGGAATAAAATTGACGCCCAGTACAAGCAAGTCCTCTGTTTCGTAGGGGTGGCGAGCACAGGAGGCCCGCGGGGCGCGCGATAACGTGTCCGCGATGTGCATCTCGGTGCCTTTCTTGTAGACGATGTCGAAATCAAAGCGCTGGAGCTGCAGCATCATACGCTGCAGCCTGGCAGGGGCAGCATGAATCGGCTTGTTCAGGATTGTCACCAGTGGCTGGTGGTCGGTTTCGACTGTAAATCTGCTGCCAAACAGGAAGTCTCTGAACTTGGAGCAGGCAAACACCACCGCAAGCAGCTCCTTCTCGATCTGAGCGTACCGCTGCTCGGTGTCCGTCATGGTGCGGGAGGCATAGGAGACAGGATGTAACGATCCATCGACAGATTGGAGGCATGCCGCGCCCAGGCCGAACATGTGACGGTGATGGGGCGACTCGCATCAAAAAATCGCAACGTCGGAGTGTTAATCAGTTTCGACTTGAGACAGTCAAACGCCTGCTGGTGCTGTGGGAGCCAGACCCAGGCGATATCCTTTTTTGTCAGCTGCCGCAGGGGAGCACTCAGCTCACTGAGATGTGGTACAAACTTCCCAAGGTAGTTCACCATGCCCAAGAAACGTTGTAGACCTGGCACGTCGGTGGGGGCTGCCATCTCAGAGATGGCCGCTGCCTTCAAAGGGTCGGGTTTTAGTCCGTTAGAGGTGAAAACGTGTCCAACATACGTGACTTCTGAGACACGAAACCAGCACTTCTTTGGGTTCAGCTTCAGGTTGGCCTTTCGCGCCCGATCCAGGACGCGGCGAAGGTTCCGGTCATGTTCGGCAATGTCCTTTCCATAGACTAAGATGTCATCCACGATGATGGCACATGGCAGGCCCGAGAATATCTGCTCCATCGTTCGCTGGAACACCTCACTAGCGGAATTGATGCCGAATGGCATTCGCAGGAATTTGAATCTGCCGAATGGTGTGGCGAAGGTTGTCAGGTCGGAAGATGCTTTGTCCAACGGGATCTGCCAGAACGAGTTCTTAGCGTCTAGGACCGAAAAGACGGTGGCTTGCCCGACCTGAGCCGCCACGTCCTCAACAGACCGCATGGGGTAGTGTGGTCGCCTGATGGCAAGGTTTAAGTCCTTGGGGTTGATACACACACGTATTTCATTCTTGTCTTTCTTTATCGTGGCAACCATGGTGGAGACCCAATCGGTGGGCTCGCTGACCGCTTCTAGCACCCCCTTGTCGACCATGTTGTTAAGCATCGCCTCGACCCTGTCTTTCATGGCGTGGGACACCCTGTGAGGTGCGCGGACCACAGGTTGTACATTTGGGTCAATGGAAATATGGTATGTCAGTGGTAACTTTCCCAGGTCATCGTTGAACAGGTCCTGGTATTCTGCAATCGGGTTAAATGACAGTTGCACTTTGTGGACTGTGTGGTCGAAGGACACCAGGCCAAGATCTTGGCACGCACGGTTTCCCAGCAGGGTAACACAGTCAGAGTTCAAAACATAAAAAATCAAGTTTCTCGTGGCCTTCTGTAGCCTGCAAGTTAAAGTGGCCCTCCCCACAGGCCTGAGAATTTCTCCACCATAGGCGTGTAGAGTAGCATTGTCAGCGACCAAGGCCTCATTAGTCCTTATCTTGTTGAAAAGATTTATTGACAAAACATTGACCTTTGCCCCAGTATCTAACTTCGCAAGGAAGGTTACATTGTTGACAGTCACAGACACGGAGGGATCAAGACGTTGGCCAGGTGCCTGGAGGAGGGTAAACACATTCGAATCCTCGGGAGAATTAATTGGATCTGCATCATAGGATTCAGCAACTTCGGGCTGTGGGTTGGAACAGCTATCAGATTGTTTAAGCATGTTTAGACTGGGTCTGGAAATCTGTACCTGTCTCCCACGAGAACGGAATAAGCGGCAGGCAGAAACGAAATGATTCAGTTTGTTACAAAAATTACAAGCCTTGCCATAGGCAGGGCACGTCGACCGTCTGTGGTGCATGTAGTTACAGTTAGGGCACCTTTTTGGGGGCACATCAGCAGGACCAGGGTTGGCACGCGGCAGAAAAGCATTGTTTCCCCTCTGAGGCAGGGCTCTACTAAATCCAGCCTGGTGAACAGACTTATCTCCCAAGTCCCGGTGATCATCTGGCAATACAACGACCTCAGACAATCTGCAGGCATGCATGGCTATTTCTAACGTTAGATCCGGATCCCTAAGAAGCTCACATCGCAGCTTCTGGTCACGCATGCCAGTTACTAAAATGTCTCTAGTGAGCTGGTCTGTCATGTCACCGAAACGGCACCGCTGGGCGAGATAACGAAAAATAAGCAATAAAACATTCAACAGGTTCCTCCGGCAGCTGTCTCCTTGTAAAGAACCGTGCCCTCTCTAGAATGCGGTTCGAGGGCAGGTCACAAATCTCCCTGAACTTACGTAGCAGGCAAGCAGGGTCACTGGCAGATTCTGCAGGGGTAACCACCACGTTGTTGTCGTCCAGGACCGCTGGAGCATAGACGAAAGTTCTGGCTCTCTTCATTGCATCAGGTCCGACAAGGTTAAGTAGGAGGGAGGCTTTGAGGGAGTCAGGATCATTGCGGTGAGCGACGTTGACAAAGTGGGTGAAATCAATTTCAAACGTAGCCCAGCGCTCAGAAATATCAGCATCAAAGACAAGCTGCGCGGGCTTTCTGCACGAGGATGCCATGGTCAGAGAGATAAAGCACAAAAGGCACAAATCAAATAAAAGAAATAAAACCCGATGGACAGGTAGGCGCAAGTATCTTCCAGCTCCGACACCATGTAAATAAGCAATTTACAAACTCTAAAAGTGTTCAACACATTTTAATGATAGCACAAGGTATTACATACATCCTCAAATACTGGCTACATTCTTCTAGTGAACCGTATCCAGGAAGGGGAAGGCGTTATGATTGATGTTAACTAGGCGGGGTTAATGGTACTGAGGTAACTATGTTATTGGTTGCATGCAAAACCATCTACAATTATATACTCAAATAGAATTGCTAATGCAGATCTAGCAATTATTTCACTAGATGCTAGATTTGGGCCATTTGGAAGAGTGAGCTGAAAGATGGCAGATGGAGTTTAATGCTGATAAGTGTGAGGTGCTATATCTTGGCAGGACAAATCAAAATAGGACGTACATGGTAAATGGTAGAGAATTGAGCAATGCTGTGGAACAGAGGGATCTAGGAATAACTGTGCATAGTTCCCTGAAGGTGGAATCGCATGTAGATAGGGTGGTAAAGAAAGCTTTTGGTGTGCTGGCCTTTATAAATCAGAGCATTTAATATAGGAGTAGGGAAGTAATGTTAAAATTGCACAAGGCATTGGTGAGACAAATTCTGGAGTAGGGTGTACAATTTTGGTCGCCTAATTATAGGAAGGATGTCAACAAAATAGAGAGAGTACAGAGGAGGTTTACTAGAATGTTGCCTGGGTTCCAGCAACTAAGTTACAGAGAAAGATTGAACAAGTTGGTTCTTTATTCTTTGGAGCGCCGAAGGTTAGGGGGGGAACTTGATTGGAGTCTTTAAAATGATGAAAGGGATAGACAGAGTTGATGTGGATAAGCTTTTCCCATTGAGGGTACGGAAGATTCAAACAAGAGGGCATGACATGAGAATTAAGGGACAGAAGTTTAGGGGTAACATGAGGGGGAACTTCTTTACTCAGAGAGTGGTGGCTGTGTGGAATGATCTTCCAGCAGAAGTGGTGGAGGCAGGATCGATTTTAACATTTAAAAGTAAAGTGGATGGGTATATGGACGGGAAGGGAACTGTACATGGGTTAAACTTTTATACTCTAACCCAACAGCTAGAATACTAACAAACCAAATGTTATCAACTAAATTTAATCTTTCTAGAGGTTGTAGACAAGGATGCTCGTTATCTCCATTATTGTTCACTTTAGCAATTGAACCACTCGCAGAAAATGTCAGATCTAATCCTGAAATACATGGGTATAATACTAAATATACAATGAATAAAATTTCTCTTTATGCAGATGATGCATTAATATATATTTCAAAGCCAGAAATTAGTATTCCAAATTTATTAAATCTAATAACTCAATTTGGTCAGTTCTCAGGATATAGAATGAATTGGAATAAAAGCAAAATCATGCCAATAACGGAACTCAATTTACACCTTTTATAATAGTTGAGGAAAAATTTAAATATCTAGGTATTTATGTAACTAAGGCGTATACTTCTTTATTTAAATCAAATTTCCCACCTTTACTGAATAAACTAAATAAGAATATTCAATACTGACAAACACTTCCTATTTCAATGTTCGGTAGAATTAATGCTATAAAAATGATCTTTCTGCCGCAATTATTGTACTTATTTCAATCAATCCCGATATATATTCCAAAATCTTTTTAAAAAAAAGTAGACTCTACTGTTACAAGTTTCATCTGGGATTACAAGAATCATAGAATAAATAAAAAACATTTATGTAAATCAAAGATTAATGGAGGTTTAGCTCTACCAAATTTTCTGTTTTATTTTTGGGCAGTCCATATTAAAAACATGATTTTTTGGCTGGAAGAAATGGATCAACAATCAGACTGGTTATGGTACCGTTTACCTTTTGAAATCGGTTCGATTATATTTGCACCGACAAAATTGCACAAAAAAACCTATAGGGAAAACCCTATAATATATAGTGGTACACAAATCTGGAAACAACTTAAAAAGGCTTTAAAATTGGATAATATACCACTCTGTCTCCCTATTGTAAGCAATCCCTCATTCAAACCTTCCATGCTGGATAAAGGTTTTACATAATGGAAAAACTATGGAATCAAAAAGATGGAACACCTTTATAAGAAAGGCACTTTTCTTTTATTTCAAGAATTACAACAGAGTTATGGATTACACTCAAATAATTTTTTTCAATATCTACAACTGAGAGATTATGTGAAATCACATACACAAGATTATAGGAATAAGGACCCAGAAATCCTTGATGAATGTTTGAATAAGCATCCTAATACAGAAAAACTAACAACTTATATTTATAATACCCTTTTAGATAGCGAGATACCATCGACTGAATCACATAGACATACATGGGAAAATGAAATAAACCAACCCATAATGAAATATATATGGGACAAAAGTTTACAATATATACACCAATGCTCGTTAAATGCCAGACATGCTTTAATACAATTTAAAGTATTACATAGATTACATTACTCAGAAGTTAAATTGAACGGAATCTTCCCACAGGTCTCCTCTATCTGCAATAAATATCAGCATCCAGATACTTAACACATACTTTTGCAAATTGTATGAAAATTAAGAATTTCTGGACTGAGATTTTTAGAATAACTTCTGAAGTTATTAATACTAAATTGGATCCGGACTCAAAATTAATTATACTTGGAATATCAGAACGAAGTTTAACACTTACAACAAGTCAAAGAAATTTCCTAGATCACAGTATAATAATTGGGAAGAAATTAATATTAAAATTTTGGAAAGGCCCTATATCCCCCACAATTAAAATGTGGTTTACGGAAATGTCGGAGACGCTACACCTGGAAAGAATCAGATTTGCCCTAATGGACAAACAAGAAGTTTTCGTTAGAATATGGTCTTCTTTCATTGATTACTTAAAAGGATAGATCGTTTCGGCAGGGAACTCTAACTGAAACTTAACCCTAACTGACTCAGGATTAGATGAAAAGTTATATTCTACATTCCTTGATCTTATCTCCAATGTTGTATTAATGGTAAATTATTCCATTCTTTATGATTTCTTTTTGATTTTTATTTTATTTTGCTCTCTGTATTTCTCTCTTTTTATTAAAAAAAGAGACAAAATGATTCATTTGATAATATTAATAATGTATGATTGTTGTATACAAAATATTGTTATCATAATATGTGTTTGCTAATTCACTGCTTACCTACTCTAATAAAAATATATATGAAAAAGATAATAATAATAATAATTGTAACATAAGGTTTCTACACCTATACTCAAAATCTCTCATAATACTTTTAAATAGTCAGAGTCATACAGTGTGGAAACAGGCCCTCCGGCCCAACTTGCCCACACTGGCCAACATGTCCCAGCTACACCTGTCACACCTGTCAGCTTTGGGTCCATATCCCTTCAAACCCGTCCAATCCATGTACATGGCTAACAGTTTCTTAAATGTTGGGATAGTCCCTGCCTCAAACTACTTCCTCTGGCAGCTTGTTCCATACATCCACCACCCTGTGTGAGAAAAAGCTATCCTCTCAGATTCCTATTAAATCATTTCCCCTTCACCTTAAACCTATGTCCTCTGGTCCTCGATTCACCTACTCTGGGCAAGAGACTCTGTGCATCTACCCAATCTATTCCACTCATAATCTTATGCACCTCGAGAAGATCACCCCTCATCCTCCTACATTCCAAGGAATAGTCACAGCGTCTCAACCTCTGCCTGCAGCTCAGACCCTCTAGGCCTGGCAACATCCTCCTAAATCTTCTCTGTGCCCTTTCCAGCTTGACAACATATTTCCTATAACATGGTACCCAGAACTGAACACAAAACTCTAAATGTTGCCTCTCCAACATCTTATCCAACTGTAACATGACTTCCAAACTTCTATACTCAACTCTCTAGCTGATGAAGGACAATGCGACAAACGTTTTTTGACCACACAATCTACCTGCGACTCCACCTTCAAGGAACTATGCACCTGCACTGCTAGTTCCCTCTGCTCTACATCACTACCTGGAGTCCTACCATTCACTGTGTAGGCCCTGCCCATGTTGGACTTCTCAAAATGCAACACCTCACATTTTTGTACATTAAATTCAATCAACCATTCCTCAACCCACTTGGCCAATTGATCAAGATCCTGCAGCAATTTTTCACAAACATCTTCACTTTCTGCAAAACCACCCACTTTTGAATCATATGCAAACTTGCTAATCTTGAAACAGACACTCCATTCCAAGCTCTATCAAGGGAAGAGATTACCAGAAAAAGTTCAAGGATATGCTCAAAGCTTCCTTAAAGAAATGTGACATCAAAACAAACCTTTGTGAACTTCTGGCTCAAGACTCCTCTGAGTGGAGAAGGAACATTAGGGATGGTATTAAGAACCTCATATATAAGCAACATACTGATTCCCTGCATTAATCCCATCTCACTATCGGCACCACCCACCTGCGCCACCAACCATGATGTGACCCATCTGTGTAAGAATCTGTGGTCCCCACACTTGACATTTCAGATCCCACCAACCTGGAACCCAGGGGACTACCTATAGATGGGTACCAAGGACACCTAGGTCCTTTTGAATATCAGCATTAGCCAATCTCCAACTATTTCTAAACTAATCTGCGTTTCATTTTGTACATCAAGTGAATTACATGACATTTTCCCCCAATATTGTTCATCTTCTATGTAAAGGAATGGTGTGTGTGGGCTAAAATAAGGCTCTCTCTTGAACATCCACTGGTACTTTGTTTGGTGACAAAACTGGGGCCAGGGGTGTCAAGGTTTTGCAGTATTTTCAAAATTCTCTTCCGTGTATAGTTCATATTTTTAGATGACTTTAACATGAACAATCAATTGAAAATACTTCTAAAAACAACCAAAATATTACACAAAAAAAATGTTAAAAAATAGTAAGATTAAACGAGAACTTACCAGTTTGAAGTTTGATCTTTATTTTATGAGTCGTCGAGTTGAGGGACTACGTGAAGAACCCCGTACAGCCGTTCGTGCGTCAATCTTCAAAGCAATGGTGTGAAATCACAGCAAATAATAACTGAAGTATAATATAAGATAAAGACTAGAACTACCAGATGAAATCTATGAGGGCTGGGAGCGGAGGGCACGTAGTCCCTCAACTCGACTCCTCATAAAATAAAGATCAAACTTCAAACTGGTAAGTTCTCGTTTAATCTTACTATTTTACTTCGGAGTCACGTGAGTGACTACGTGAAGACTTCAAAGCTCTGTGATTTCATGCCGTGTGAAACGAGTATACACAACCACAGCTGCTTCATTGACAAATGAAGGGAAAACATTCATAATGCATACAGTCATAACATAGATGTAAAACATGCTGATGCTGTTTAAATGAAATAATAATATTTCCATCTCTCACCCAGATGGAACATAACCAGAACATAAATAGAGTTAACAATACTCCTGGTGCACCAATGGGTCATTACAGATGTTTGGAGATTCATTCGATGGACCATACTCCAGCCGCAACAATGCGACCCAGCGGAACATAAATACCCTTGCTGCTGATGTTGTAGCAGCCCTGGTGGAATGAGATCTGGAAACAGAATCCATTAGTAGATAACATAACTCCATTTTCCTCATCTGGAATGCCATGAACAATAAGTTCTCCCAAATTCTTTGTGACTAACAACATTGCTAGTCCAGAACTCCAAGGTTCTTGATGACCTTGACATATTGTTGTATACATGTGTGCTTACCTTATCAAAGGTCCCCTGGTATGCCTGTGACTATTTTGAGACCTGACTCCCTTCTGGTCTGCTCAAGTATTTATAACATATTATATATTATAATTTACAGACATTATCATCCTGTACCATCACAATTATTTAGCGACTGAACCTGCTGCACTAAACCAGTGCCAGAAGGATAACTACCTAATCCAGCCAAATTTAAGGATATAGTTGCTGCCTCCTGGTGAAATAGTGTTCACAAATATCAACATCGCATATGGCATTATACTGGTCCTGGGACCCATGTTGAAGATATCCTATCCCTTGATAACCGGTGTGGACCCGACAGAGTGAGTCTTGTTTGCTACAGCCAATTCAATGAGGAAGCTCATCGAGCCAATTAATGGCCGTATAACTCCATAAGTAACAGACAATCATTAAGCCTGAACTTGAAACATTAGCAATCAATACCATTTTCCATGGAACATAAGCATAACAAACTCTTTCATCTCCTGGAAAAGAAATTCAGCCGTTTGGTGCTATGCAAACACTTTGAACACATAGAAGGATAGATGTAACAACCCAAACTTTAGGGCAGTTTGTTAGACCTGCAGAACAGAACTTTGAGTTTATCATGCAACATCTGATTTCCGAAGCCTCAGGCTGAACAAGCAAATTCAAGTTTAAAATAACCAATAAGGTTATATAATTATTCGCAACAAATCGGGAATCAATTTGCATAATCACACAATAGGAACTTAAAGCCTCTTAATGACTTTATTTGAAACCTCGATTGATGAGACAAAATGGAGGTAGCCATAAAAGACCCACCTGCTCCTTTTGGCGAGAATGTATCTTTCGCCACTGCTATGCCAACTATTTTGCAACCAGTGAAATAAACATGAAACCAACATACATATGTATACACATATATTCATATTAGGTGTTCCATTGAACCAGAATTTCATAATACAGTGCAATTCAACACCAACTCTGTGTTGCCATTACCCACACTTGATGATTCTCCTGTGGCAACAAAATTATGTAACCATTCCAGTGATTCTTTAACCGATTGCACCCTCGTGACTAACATATGCCATCATCACAATGCATCAACCTGAACACGAGCATGACAATATGCTTATTTGTCCAATCACTCTATAGCCCATACAATGCCCGTAGAGTCTATAAATAGTTGATACTAATAACAGAACTTTTTGGGCAAGTCATGCAAATCTGTTCCATCTCCAAACTCGAGATGATCTTTCAGCTACTTGGTAACTACCTTAAATAGCAACTGTGGCCCGATTTTCGAGCCAGTCTAGCAAGACAATCTTGGTCCTTATACTGAACCTGTCCAATTCTAATCTGCTTGAAAACCAATATTGTACATTTTACATTAACCGTTCAAAGTAGCTGATAATGTCTCAATCATTTGTACTGTATAACTAAGTATACACCTTACCAAACTGCAAGTGGTCCCTTAATTGTAGAGTAGCACAAGTCCAGTGCATGGAACCTCTGGCCAGCTTTCATGCTGCCAGCAACTTCAGTGAACCGCTACTGCCAAAAAAGACATGGGATGCATTGTTGCCAAAACTATGAAACCTTGCTTGTTCCAATAGCTTGTGCTTCGCCCTCCAGGTTACACCTATGGGAAAGTCTTACCTGAATAGAAGATTCGGCAGGCAACTGTAATGTCCCTCTGAGAGCGGTGTTCACTGCATACGTGTTTGGGATGGTAACTTTCTTGCCAGGCATAGACCTCTGGCATATGCCCTGATCTCTTGGGCATGCTCTATGGCTATACCCTCAGACTCAGCGTTAAACTATACCAATCCCACATGCTCACCTCTTACATGAGGGAGCCATAAAGTAGGCCTGCTACAAAGCCCTGCTGACACCATTTCCCATTTAGGCCATTAGCACCAATTTGCAATAGAATAAAAGGTTTACCTAACAACTACTAGAGCAGTAATGAACACTGTTTGTCCATCATCGTGACATTATTAATTTCAGCTGGTGTTAACAATGACCTAGATGGCACTTACTAATTAACCATTTAACAAAATAACTGTTGCACTACTTACACACCTGAATTGCATCTATGCACTTAACAATTAATCCAACGACTAGAACTGTTTAAACCAACAACTATTACCAAAGTCTTATTGACTGCAATCTGTTGCCCAGGCTGGCATCATGGCCAATTGAATACCTAAAAGTGAATCCCAACATCCTACAAATCTATTTGATAGGACTTAATCTAACTGGATAGAGGAGCCCAATTTCTGAAATATAGTTTGAGACTAGACAGCGGATTTTAGCACAAGCGCTTTTAAAACTGTGTATAGTTTACTTTGAATACTTTTGTCATCATTCTGTTATATTGCCTAATCCTAACAATGCCTCCTCATCCCCCATAATCACTGTGAATGGGAATACCCTACTAAACTGCTATTCCCATAAAGCAGCCCTAACAAGGTACCCCTGGTGCCCATGAAGCAGCCCTGAACAAAGTAGCTGCTGGCCCGGACTTTCCCATAGCCCAGTATTTGCCATGGATTTGACATTCTCATCAAGCAGCCCTGAGCAAAAGTGCTGCTGGCATAACCTCTCCAATAGGCTAGCCTACCATAACTTGGCATTCCCCTGGAGCAGTCCTGAGCAAAGGTACTGCTGGCACCGCCTCTGCAATAGGCTAGCCTGCCATAGTTTGGTATCCCCATGAGCAGCCCTGAGCAATGGTGCTGCTGGCACAGCCTCTCCAATAGGCTTGCCTGCCATAGCTTGGCATCCCCATGAGCAGTCCTGAGCAAAGGTACTGCTGGCACAGCCTCTCCATCAGGCTAGCCTACCATAGCTTGGCATCCCCATTAGCAGTCCTAAACAAAGGTACTGCTGACACAGCCTTTCCCATAGGCTGGCACTGCCATAACTTGACATTCCCATGAAGCAGCCCTACCCAAAAGTGCTGCTCTCTAAATTAATTCCCAGAGGTGAAATCTCCCAACTTTCCCAATTGTACTGACTATTTTGTCAGTTGTCCCCATATCCTGGGGATTATTGTAGTTTGGAAACCCCATAGGTGAATTTCCCCTCACCAGGAATCCATATAAATATAATATATATATATATAAATATATACCCACGGTACCCTCCTGGCACGCAGGCTAATGATTTATGTGAATTAACCCCATTACCTGGGGACTACTGTGGTCTGGGAACCACACATATACCTGGGTTTCCCCTGCACCGGGAACCCAGCCTAACCATTTAGGTTTGTTTTAACCCCATGCCCTGGGGACTACTGTGGTCTTGGAACCACACATATACCTGGATTTCCCCTGCACCGGGAACCCAGTTTAACCATTTAGGTTAGTTTTAACCCCATGTCCTGGGGACTACTGCGGTCTAGAACCGCATATACTTGAGTTTCCCCTCCACCGGGAACCCAGGCTGACCGTTTAGGTCCGTTAAGCCCCATCCCCTGGGGACTACTGCGGTCTAAAACCGCACTATTCTTGGGTTTCTCCTCCACCGGGAACCCAGGCTGACCGTTCAGGTCCGTTAAGCCCCATCCCCTGGGGACTACTGCGGTCTAAAACCGCACTATTCTCGGGTTTCCCCTACCCGGGAACCCAACCTGTGGAGTCACTGACCGCGTTATCAGTGACTCCGATCGCGAACCCGACTTTCCCAGCTCTCCGCTTCCGCGGTCGGACCAGGGTTTTCCCCCAAAGCCCTAGGCTGGTTCCCTCGTCGGCTATCGCGAACATCCCGCAAAAACCCCGGAGGTTCCTGCAGAGACTTAGAACAGGTAAGAAAAATAACACTTACCTGCAACTTTTTTAGACTTACCATGGAGGAGCTGGGCTGCTCCACAGTCGTCTGCACGAAAAACGTCTGACGCAATGACGCACGAACGGCTGTACGGGGTTCTTCACGTAGTCACTCACGTGACTCCGAAGTAAAATGTATATTCGGTTAGTTTACCTCTCTTCCCTGTAATACTATATCTCTTTTCAAGTTCATGGACGCAGTTTCAACACTCGGTTTAATCTGGTGAAGAATCTAAGACCTGACTTCTTAGGGTGGTTGCTGGGGCATCTCTGCAAGTTTCCAGTGTTCCTAAGACTCTGCTCCAGTACCAGAACTTAGCTTGCAAATGGCAGGCAAAGCTAACCCAGTCAGTTCAGGTCTTCCATGTTCTGTAGCTCACGGGCATGTAACATTGCAGAACTCTAGCAGCTTGTGTCAATAACATGCACGTCAACTACAACTTGAATTTGAATTAATTTTTCTTAAGCTTTGAAAGTGACCATAACTTTGAAACGAATGATGATTTTCAAAATAAGGAGCGAATTGATAAACAAATCATGCAATATTCTATCTTGTCCTCCGTGTGGTTTAACTAAACACATTATAGCACAGTGGTGTGAGTATTCTCTTTTACCAATGTGTACATTCATGAATTCTGTGCAAGTAATGGAATGGCTGTGGTTTGGAATTGGTTCTTGTGGGATATTGCTCGCTGTTATTTAAATCTTTCAGCTGTTATTAGAACAAGATCTGTCAGTGTTGCATTTTAATTCATAGAATATATGAAGAGTATTCTCCACAGCTTTATTGTTGTCCTTCTTGTTACACTGAAGAAAATGTTATTAGCATTAACTATGCACCTAGGAACACGCAATTATCAGAAGGCTGAGCAATAATAAGGAATTGTGCACTGCTGTTGAATACATTTCCAGCACACATTTGGCGAGCCAATGTGCAATTATCCAAGTAGATATCTCTCCCTTTTGTTTCCATGGGAACTCTTTGGTTACAATTCTTCCTTTTCATCTTAGAATAGACAAATTGTGGTGTTACAACAATTTTCATTTACCTAGAACCTATTGAACAATATAATCCATTCCTTCATCAGCTCGGCACAAGGTGCTTAATAAGAACAATATCAGAAAGATAAGGATATCGCTAAGGATTGCAAGGCAAAGGAGGATGTATTAGCATAGGTAATTAAAAGAATGCTCAAGGAGGTGGATGCAGCACAGGAACAGGCTCTTTGGCTCACAATGTCTGTGCTGAACATGATACCAAGACCAACCCTTATCTGCCTGCACATAACCAATTCCCTGCAAATCCATGTGCTTCTCCAAAAAACTTCCATATAAACCAGCATGCACATTTCCTTTCTATATACTACAGCATATTCCTTATTTATTACTACTACTTGTAACTACTATTCTAACTACTTGTGTTGCCACTCTCAGGGAGTTAGGGATTTATGGACTTAGGCCCCACGATCCCTCTGTACATCAAAGATATCTGTGCATCAAAGAAAAATGTCAGGAAATTTTAGGATAACCCAAAACTTTGGATTTGGGGTTCCTGAAGAAATATATTCTGGGGTGACAAAATTCAGCACACTACCTGGCAATGAAAATGCAATGGAATACAAGTGATAATTTCATTTCAATTACTAGAGTCAAAGGGAAATATGGTATGGAAACTGGATATCAACCCACCAAGTCCACACTGACTGCTTACAACACCCATTTATAGTAATTCAATTTCATAGTTTTCCACATTCCCATTATCTCCCCTAGATTCAACCACTCACGTACCCACTAGATTCAATTAACCGACAGACCTGCCTGCTTTAGATCTGTGGGAAGAATGCAGAGTACCGTAGGAAGCCCATGTGGTCCAAGCATAACATACAAACTCATCATATATACAAGGATTGAACCTCGGTCACTGGAACATTGAAGCAGCATCTCTACTACTGTACGGCATGTACAATATTGCAGAAGGATAATCCTAAAGTGTACAATAAACATTTTGATGCAATCGGAAATATAGGAATTAGTAGAGGAGGATATGCATTGCTGTGTGGTTTATCAAGCGTGCCATACCCACAGTAGGATCTGATTTCCCAATTTAATTATGTATATTTAATACCATTTTAGAACCTGTTATAAATCCATTACATTTAATTTTAAAAACGAAGGTTCAGAAAGATTTTAATTGTGGAAATGTATTCACATAAACTGTATTCAACACATTAAGCAAATTGAAATAAATAAGCTAACATTTTTCAATTAAACTAATGGATGGGTCAGCATCAAATGAACATGTTAAACATTTGTCCACTATAATTGTTAACACTTCTTAATGGCATACCTTGGTACAGATAACCTGTTAATAGGCTAAATATTTCAGCTGATTTTTAAACAAATCATATTTCTGAACTTCAATGGTTGGAAAGCATATTAGACCATCTTATTGTTGTGAACGTTGTCCAAACCTTTCTCTCTTATGGGTAAGTAAAGACAAGTGAAATAAACTGAAGTGTGTTTACCCTGGCAGCTCTAATAAGCTATTTTCATGCTTTGAGGTGAACCTGGCTGCGCACCTCCAACTGGCAAAATAGTAATCTAATATGATTTTATTGATTACTAGACTAAGTGCAGACTCCCCCAATGCACCCGTTCCCTACCCTTAGCCCCCACGGGAGGCGTTGTCTTCCAACTCAAGCCGTTCCCAAATGTAAGATTCCTGCACTCCCCTTGCCTTCCTCAGCAGTAATCTTAAAAAAAAATTCCAATTGTACTTACCCTGCATGTTGCAATAACAATTCGCCCTCCCCCTGCTAGTCGAGCCATTGTGACGTCGTCATTTGAAGCTGGTCAGTTTGAAATTAAAAGTATTTTGATTTTTTTTTAAGTAATCTCTGCCTCGAGGGGAAAAATGTCAATCAGAATATGTAAAAATGTGAACGTTGGCATTTTTAAAGCTTTAATCGCGAATAATGTGTCAAATATAGGATGAAATCTTCAATGAGGCTTGTCTCTGCTAGCTGAGCCATTGTGACGTCATCATTTGAAGCTGGTGGTTTAATTTCAAAGTCTTTTGACTTTTTTAGACTTTTAATCAGTAATGCGTCAAGAATAAGTTGAGAAATAAAGCATGAAATGTTCAGATAAGGTAATCCCGGCCTCGACGGGAAAAATGTCAACCGGAATATGTAAAAATGTAAGTGTTACCGAGTAGTGTTTTTGCGAAGATCTAAAGACAACCACATACAATTTTGGTCGCCAAATTATAGGAAAGATGTCAACAAAATAGAGTGAGTTCAGAGGAGATTTACTAGAATGTTGCCTGGTTTTCAGAACCTAAGTTACAGAGAAAGGTTGAACAAGGTAGGTCTTTATTCTTAGGAGAGCAGAAGGTCAAGGGGGGACTTGATAGAGGTCTTTAACATTATGAGAGGGATAGACAGAGTTGACGTGGATAAGCTTTTTCCATTGAGAGTAGGAAAGATTCAAACAAGAGGACATGATTTGAGAATTGAGGGACAAACGTTTAGGGGTAACATGAGGGGGAACTTCTTTACTCAGAGAGTGGTAGCTGTTTGGAATGAGCTTCCAGTGGAAGTGGTGGTGGCAGGTTCATTTTTATAATTTAAAAATAATTTGGATAGGTATATGGACGGGAAAGGAATGGAGGGTTATGGTCTGAGTGCAGGTAGATGGGACTAGGTGAGAGTAAGTGTTCGGCACGGACTAGAAGGGCCGAGATGGCCTGTTTCCGTGCTGTAATTATTATATGGTTATATGGTGATATACACACACATGTACACACTAACAAGATCAGACTTTTAATAAGTATATGATATTGATGTCACATTTCCATGATAGTGATAGCTATCAGAAGAGTGGTTTTCTTCCCAGTTCCAAAAATGGATCATATGTATACAATCACGTTAAAAACAGTTAAACAGATATTGGAATTCACAAATCTATCCAGTACATAATTCACTCATGCATTACACCAGTGCACAGTATTAGAAACTTAAAAGTAGGATTCTCACTCATTTGCTTAAATTCAATAAAGCTCAACATCATTCATTCGTACTCTTTATTTAAAAGCCTTGGCAGTTCTATTACTGCAATGACAGGAAAGCTCAATAAAGCCAATTAATACAATCACACGAAAGAATGTTCTCATTCTAGGAAATAAGTTTTGAGGATATTGAATTTTGGACAACTGCTGAGCGAATAGCTTTAAGGAATTGAATTTTTAAGTTGCTATTTAGCAGCTTATCGGTTAACAGAAATATCTTACAAAATGAATGATTAAATAACAGAATGCCTATCAAAATCATTCGTTCACCTTGCCAAGAGAATGTAATTATCATATGTACCAGCAACAGAATGATGAAATTTGTACTTGATGCAGCTTTACAAGCCCATTAGCGCAATAACACACTAATAAATACGCAATAATCACTTATACATTAAACTTAATAATCAGTAACACTAGGTAATCAGACCTTAATGGTACAAATCTGAAGTATGCAGTGCAACCAAAGTGAAATCCATTGTTAGTCATAGTTGTGAGATCGATAATGATATGCTGTGTTAAAGAGTCTGATGGTTGGTGGGAAGGATCTGTTCTCGAACCTGGAGGTCAAGGTCCACAGACCCCTCTATCGTAGAGCTAAACTGAGATTACGAACAGGGTGGTGGGTTTTTGTTGAAATTAGTTGTCTTCTTGAGGCAGCGCCTCCTGTTGATCCGTTCAATGATGTGGAGGTCAGTAAAACTTTTCCACTGTTACGTTTCTTCATAATCTGAAGTTGGAGAAATGAATAATTCTGAGAAAATTCAATGTTAATCCAATAAATTTGGCTCATACAGCTTGCGACTAATGTGATTTTTTTTATTGGCAGCATCCAAACCTTTTGGAAACAAGAAGTGCTAATATGTTAATGAACAAGGTATAAAGTTAACCCTCATTTCTATATTTCTGGGTGTTCAGTATTAACATTATTCATGTATTCTTAATTCTTCTTCTTATACAGTATTTTGTGAACGAAGATCACTTGCTTCCACTCCTGTCTTTTAGGTTCTTAATGGCAAGATCAATGTGCGATTTGCAGACCCTATCAAAAAGGGGTCAAGAGAGATTTGTAGGTTGACTGGACCATTTACACCTGGCTTACGTGAGCATCTGATGAATGGATAAAGCTTTCCCAGCCCTCTTAATAGCCCATTCTTTATTTAGACCCCCGGGATTCCCATGAGTTGGTGACAATGTTGCATTTTCTCATGAAGACTTTCAGAGCATCCTTGAATCTTTTCCTCCATTCACCTGGCAATCTCTTTCTGTCTTCGCGCTTGAACTAGTGTTGATGTCTGTGCGAGGCATACAAACAATAGTTGGACTGCCCATCAGATCCAACCAAGTGTGGTGCAGTTGGCGGTGCAGGGACTAGTATCCCGGTGAAGATATTGACATTAGTGTGCTTGTCCTGCTTACACATCTGGATTATATTGCAGAGATAGAATAGGTGGTATTTTTTGTACTAATTTGCAGTGTCTGCTGAAGGGAATCCATATCTCAGGGGCATACATGTGTTTTAAAAAAATCACTGCTACCAAAAGGGCCTGTCCCATATAGGCAATTTTTACGGCGACTACAGATGACTAGGCTATCGCCAGATGGTCGCGGGGTGATGCCTATATGGCCGTGAGTTGTCTCCTCAAGTCGTAACTTTTTTCTTGTCGCCGCTGGATTTTGAAATGTTCAAACATTTCGGCAACTGTGGGCTTGACGTGGCTTGTCTTCTCCTGTCGTAGGTGCTGTCATAGTTTGTCACCAGGATGACGCAGATTGTCGGCAGGTGACGTAGGTTGATGACTTCAGTGAATTCCATTGGCGACTACCTACGTCAACCTACGTCAACCGGCAATGGGTACCGGCGACTGTATTGTCTTCAGTTGTCTTCAGTTGTCTCCGACAGTTTCGTAGCTTGTCGTAGGTTGTTGTGGGTGGACGTCAGTTGATTTGGTTGTTGCCTATGTGGTTGTAGATTGTCGTAGGTGTGGTCATAGGTGGACATCCTAATGGGTCGCCAGTTGTCAGTAGCTTGCCGTAGCTTGACTTCGACTAGGTGGTAGGTTGTCGTAGCTTGTCATAGGCATTGTTATAGGGGGAGGGGGGGGGTCAGGGGGTCAGTCACCGCTTTTTCAGTGATCTGCTATGACAATGACAGTCGCCAGCAGTCACCAAAAAAGTTGCCTAAGTGGGACAGGCCCTTAAGGAATATGAACTTTGTGCCACTTTGTAGTCTTGATTTTTATTCATTCTTTCCCTCAATGGTCAAAGGCAAGCACACTGAAGGCAATGGTGAATTTTATAATTGATGTTTCCCTTTGTTGATTGGTGGTTACATTCTTTTCAGGGTATTGTAATCTACCTTTATTGCTAAAGTGTGGCGATGTGGACCATGTTTTGTGGATAATAAAAGTAAGGCCCATTGTCTTATTGCGAATACCCATTGTGAAGTTTGGTCTCCAGATAAATGTATACAGAAACATTAGAATATTAGAAATCCCAGAAGATTATAAAGGACATTTCCCACCCCGGACACTCCCTGTTTGAACTGTTGCTGTCAGGCAGACGGTACAGATCTACAAGGACAAGGACAAGGACAAACAGACTTAAAAACAGTTTTTACCCCACTGCTATAAAGGCACTAAATGCAGCTGCCAAGGAACGCGGGGACTAAGGGACTGTGGTTGGTACACTGTGAAATCGACAGAAGGATGTAGGGTTGGGTGTTTATGCGTGCTATTTTCATATTTCATATTTATTTTAGTTGTTTATCTTTTTTAATATTTTACCTTGTATGTATCGTTAGCTTTTATGGTTTGAATGGTGCACTGACTGGTTGACATTTTTAAATTTTGTTGTACATGGTTCATGTTACAATGACAATAAAGAAACTATTACTATTACTATTATGTGCACAGCAGATTGGTGCCTGAACCTGAGAGGTCTTGTTTCTGGAATGGAGATACATACCTTGTACAGTATCATATTCATCTTATACATTATCTTCACCCAAGAGGGAGGTTTAATGGATCTGAGGTGCAGCATTAAGGCAAAAAAGACTGAGTGGTATTCAGATGAAGACAGCCCCACTTCACACCAAGCTCCACTGAAATGTAAGAAGAATGTTTCACATTGCTGCTGTAATTAAATAATCCAAAGTCTTATGTGACATCAAAAAGCCTCACATGAATTAGTTGATCAGTTCATTGCATTTCTCCTGGAGATGACTTGTATAGATAATGTCTGTAGTGGCCATTTGGCTTGTTTTGTGTGCCATTAATGATGGCATGTGTCTTTAAATTTTAGACTGCCCATTATATCGTGGCTGGGATTTATGACGTATTTTAGGGTGTGTTTGGATCTAAGTTTCTTGCGCAGAAGCTTAGTTTTTAGTTTAGTGTCAGACCGGAGAAGGTTTACCCTTTGACAATGCGAAGTGTAACGAGCCCATGAGGAATTTTCTAACGTTTAAACCGATAAGCTGGAGTTCGATGAAGATTATAGTAACGAGTGGGAGGAAGTTTGGATGTACCTTATTGTTTTTCATTAACAATAAAGAATTTATTAATCAAAAGACTGTGTTTTAGAAGACCCATCTGTGAAGAAGCTCTGAAGATCTCTGACGGTGAGCTCGCATGTGTGTAACGACATTCCTTTTAACCATGCTGTCCATTTAGCGGATAGAGGGAGTAATCTCTTGAACGATATAAAAATCTGCCGCTACAATGTCTATTAAACCCCTACATAGGCAGAATTGAGCTGCAAATAAAGCAGCTCTTCGATCATTGGGAAGAAACAGCAAGTTCAAGTGAGTTTATTGCCATGTGTCCCTGATAGGACAATAAAATTATTGCTTTGCTTCAGCACAACAGAACATAGTAGGCATTGACTACAAAACAGATCAGTGTGTCCATATACCATTACATCCGTAAATACACTCATGAATAAATAAACTGATAAAGTGCAAATAACAGACAATAGATTATTAATGTTCACAGTTTTTTCCGAGCTAGGTATAATATCCTTATGGCTGTGGGGAAGTAGCTATTCCTGAACCTGGTTGTTGCAGTCTTTGGGCTCCTGTACCTTTTACCTGAAGGCAGCAGAGAGATGAGTGAGTGACCAGGATGGTGTGGGTCCTTGATGATGCTGCCAGCCTTTTTGAGGCAGCGACTGCGATAAATCCCCTTGATGGAAGGAAGGTCAGAGAAGATTTTGGTGATGACAATGCTTGTACAGAAAAATTCTGCTAAACATCATCAACCTTCTGTATGTTTACCGCATTTTGCAATTTTATTTTAGTTCATGATGTTTGCAACATTCCCTTATACCTATTCTTCTCCCATTTTTCCTAATCTATTCCTCTTTCAATCACTAAACAAATATTTTGGCACATGTTCTGTTTCTGCAATTCTGAGGTTTCACATTGATTCCACAGAAATTCTGCAAACAAGATATTGGATCCACTAAGTTTCTCCAACAGTTTTATTTTGTGCTCCAGACAACTACAGGAACAACACCTCATGTTCCATCTGGATAGTCCACAAACCAATGGTATGGATATTACGCCTTGTGCTCCCCCTTCTTTTTCCTTCCATTAAATCAACTTCTGGTCCTTCCTGTTTTGTCCCATTTCTCACACCTCTCCTCCACCACCCTTCCAACCATTTATGTTCCCTTTCCACCCACTACCCACACATTTCACATCTAGGATCCCCTCCCCCATTGGGTTCCATCTGCACTTCATCTTTTCCATAACAGTTCCCATTATCTCCTTCTAACTTATCAGAACCTGGCACTGGTAGCATTACTGATCCTGCTTAACATTCTCTAGCTTATATTTCTACTTTCACCCTCCCCTCCCCTCACCTGACTCCAACTGTCAGAAGAAGGGTCTGATCCGAAATGTCATATATCCATGTTCTCCAGAGAAGCTGCCTCACCTGCTGAGTCACTCCAGCACTTTGCACCTTTTTGTAGTTTTTTTTTGTTGGTGTTAGAAGTAAGTACAGTAGTGTGGTACTTGAGTACCTAACGCATACATACACATTACCATTCTTGTACAACTTCGTATTTTTAATTTAATAATAAAAGAACAGTGAAAGAAGAAAGAAATAAAAAGAGTGTCGAAATAGATAGACAAGTAAGTGGAAACAGATAGCGAAAGAAATAAAGAGCAGAAATGAAAAGCTAAAGATTGAGAGAAAAAGAAAAAGTAAAGAAAAGAGAAATTAGGAGAGATATACCTATTTTGTATTTTTGCCCATCCATCACCCGGTTCTGAACTATTTAATTTCCAAGGTTGTGTTATGTTGCACCATATGCTTATAAAAAGTTGATAAAAGGAGACCAAGTCTTTAAGAATTGGTCTGCTTTGCCTAGTAGGAGGAATCTCATTTCTTCAAGATGTAGCGTTTCCGACATATTTGAAATCCACATTTTAAAGTGATCACTGTCCCAGCCGTTCCAGTGTCTGCAGCTGCTACTCCGTACCACTCCCGCGTTGGTCTGCACCCCCTCCCCCCTTTGTAACCAGTACCCGCATGACGGCCTTCCCCTACCTTCCCCTACGTGTCTTCTCAGAGCCCCCTAGGCTCACCCAAACACCAACCACGTTGGCGAGGTTGCGTTTTTCCATAATTTGAGTATTTTTTGCTGTTATTAAACTGGAAGTAAGAAGAGCTTCTTGGAGTATAGTTAATTTACCTCCCTCTTCCATTGATCCAAAGATAATCAGTTCTGTATTGGGGTTCAATTTTGTGTTAAATCGTTTTGTAAAAGTTCAAAAAATGTTGTTCCAAAATTTATGCAGTTTTGTACAAGAGATAAAGGAATCTGCTCTCGTGGCATTTTGAGTTAGACATTTATCACAAATGGGGGAAACATTTGGAAATATTTTATTCAGTCTAGTTTTCGAGTAATATAATCTATGTAAAATTTTAAATTGAATTAGGTTATGTCTTACATTAATCAAAAATTTCTGTACATATAATAGATTTTCTTTCCCATCTGTCGTTCGGAATTTTTATCAATAACTCTTCCCAGTCCCTTCTAATTGCCTCTGTGGTTGGCGTTCCTATATTTAGAATTATATTATATAAATATGATATTAAATTGCTTGATTCTGCCTTTCTACTCATTCCTTCCTCTAATAAATCTGGGGTTACAGTTTGATATCCTTGTATATATTTTTTCAAATAATCTTGAATTTGAAGATATTTAAAATATTGATTACTTTTCAAATTATATTTTAGTTGTAACTGTTGGAATGATAATTTTTTTTCCATTTCATACATATCTCCCATCATTTTAATTCCTATTCTTTACTAATGGATAAATGTTTTTATCAATAATAGATGGTTTGAATGAGGGATTGTTAGCTATTGGAGAAAGAAGCGATAAATTTCTTGATTTTAAAGTTAATTTTATTTATTTCCAAATTCATATTATACTGTAAATAATTGGATTCTTCTTATATATTATATTATTCTGTTTCATCGTGGAAAGAAGGGTCGCTCCTATATTGTAAGGGGAACAATCCTCTTTCTCCATTCTTATCCAATCTACCTGTTGGGCAGAACTGTCCAACCAGTAGATTATATTTTTAATATTCACTGCCCAATAGTAATACAATGTTAGGGAGTGTCAGTCCCCCTAACTCCTTAGATTTACACAAGTGTTTTCTTTGAGTTCTGTGTGATTTATAATCCCATTTGAAGTTTGTAATATCAGAAAAGTATCTCTAGTTCTTTGTGTCCCTTTTCTGAATCTTTTTTATTCCTTGTCCCCTTCCACCTAACATCCACCAACCTCTGCTTTCCAACTCCTACTCTACCCCTCCACCAATATGGCTCCATATATCCATCACACTACACTCCTCTTCCGTCCAACTATTACCTGCAAGCCCCTGCTTCACCCCACCTCTCCTCCCCTCACTCATCTTGCCTCTCCACCTACAATGCAGTGTTCCGACCCAAAACATTGACAATATCTTTCCTCTCACATAAGCTGCTCACCTCACTGAGTTCCTCCAATGGTTTGTGTAAAGAGTCCAAACTCACACAGGTTGAAACACAAGCATCTTTATTGTTCAGGTCGTTAACTACTAAGCAGATCATCACACGTTCACACTGCAATCTAACTGGTAGACATCTAACTGGTAGGATCTTACACTATGAATGTTATAATTAGGCGGGACTATAATTACTGAGCATTCTAATTGGCTAGCATGCTATAGCCAATCTACATCTCTTCTTCTATAAATGAAAAATAGATAAAGCATTATCACTACAATGAGTAAGTAAATTGTTACATACAAAATGCCACATCAAATAATAATGGGGTTACATATAATCACCGTACCTAACAGGTGGCTTACTAACCCACCCGGTCCTCGTATGGTAAGGAGCTGCCTCATCAACCTTTTCTTCTGAAAAGTTAAGGGCACGTTTGGGTGAGCCTAGGGGGCTCTGAGAAGACACCTAGGGGAATGTAGGGGAAGACCGTCACGGGGGTACTGGTTACAAATGGGGAAGGGGGTGCAGACCGACGCGGGGAGTGGTACGGAGTAGCAGCTGCAGACACTGGAACGGCTGGAACAACGATCACTTTAAAGTTCAGTGGGGGTGCATCAGGACCCTGGAGCACTGGACGTCGTTCCTTCACTGGAAGGAGGTGTTGACGGTTGCGTCTGTACATGGTACCGTCGACATCAACAAGGTAGGAACATGGTTCCTTTGTGGGGTCATGGATAACCCCAGTTTGGTATGTCCTTTGTCTGTCTGCAAACAAACTACTTGGCCTTGGATCAGTGGCTGAAGTGGTTTGCTGGTTTTGTCGTAGGCACGTTTCTGCGCATCTTGATTGGATTGCACGCGCTTTTGAACTACAGTAGGGCAGAAAACTTTGGGCTTTAAAAGATCCTGTGCACTGGCAGTGGAGGTCATCAGGTGCTGGGCTGGTGAGCCTAAAGCATTGTCTCTGGCAATATTCCTCAAGTTCAACAGGTCCAGGTAGACATCAGATTTTGCCAGGTAGGAGCATTGCATAAGTTGTTTAGAGCTGCAAACAGCGCGTTCGGCAAGTCCATTGGACAGTGGGTATTCTGGGCTGCTGGTGACGTGTTTAAAGTTCCAGAGCTTGACAAAGTCATTGAACTTTTGACTGGTGAATTGTGTCCCATTGTCAGTCTGAAGGCAGGTTGGAATGCCATGTATGGAGAAGTGCTGTCGGAGTTTCTGGATGACTATTTCAGAGGAGATGGTTGGTAGAAAGTCGATTTTGAACCAACTCGAGTACAAGTCCACTAACATAAGATAGTGCTTCCCGTACCAGTCGCAGATATCAGCAGCCATGGACGACCATGGTGGAGACGGTGCAGGTTAGGACAGCAGCAGTTGTTTTTGCTGGTGTGGTGCCTGTCTGTTGCAGACCGTGCATGATTCTGTTTTTTCCCCAAATGTACTTGGTCATTCCGGGCCAATTGATTATTTCTTTAGCGCATTGTAGGGTGGCCCTGACGCCTGGGTGGCCACCGTGGATCTCCTCATAATACTCATTTCGCAGAAGGGGGGAGGATGACCGTCTTATGACCCTTTACTATCACTCCGTCCTGTAGCACAAGTTCGTCACGTACGAGGAGGTAGGGTCACAGTTCAGAGGGGATGTTAGATTGTTTGTTTGGCCAGCAGCCTTTAATGATTGAATTTAGCAGCTGGGAGGTTTTGTCTGCGGCAGTGTGTTCAGCGAGGCGGCGCAGGTGGTCAGTTGGAATGAAGGAAACTTTCAGAATGGAGAATTCTTCGTGTTTGAATGAATGTTGTTCACTGGTGGCGCATGGTGCTCAAGCATGTCTTTACCTTTTTTGTAGACAATGCAAAATGCGAACCGTTGTAGCTGCATCATCATGCATTGAAGCCTTGCAGGGGCTGCATGAATAGGCTTGCTCAGGATGGTAACCAATGGTTGGTGATCAGTCTCTACCATAAAGGTTTTGCCGAAAACAAAGTCTTTGAATTTTGAACAGGCAAAAACTACGGCGAGCAGTTCTTTCTCTATCTGTGCATCGTGCTGTTCGGTATCCGTCAGTGCTCTTGATGGATACCGGCATGACATTACCATTGAAAGAGGTCTGCAGGCAAGCAGCGCATAGTCCATTCTGGGATGCATCGCAGGTAATCGTGACCGGCAGGTTGAGATTAAAGTAGGACAGAGTGGGTGCACTGGCGAGCTGTAGCTTTAAAGTCTCGAAAGCTCGCTGGTGGTTTGGGTACCAGGACCACATGTTGTCCTTGTGGGTTAATTGACGCAGGGGGGCTGACAATTTGCTGAGATTTGGGATAAATTTTCCCAGGTGGTTGACCATGCCTGGACATTATTGTAGGCTGGTGACGTCAGTTGGAACCGGCAGCTCGTTGATTGCTGCAGTCTTCAGCAGATCTGGTTTTAGCCCATTGCTGGTGAACACGTGACCTACGTAAGTGACTTCTGGAACCCTGAACTTGCACTTCAGAGGGTTCAGCTTTAAATTAATGTCTCTTGCACGATCCAGTACTTTACATAGGTTGGCATCATGCTTGGTGGCATCGTGGCCATAAACTAGAATGTCGTCAACTATGATGGCACAGGGGAATTCTGCAAACAGCTGTTCCATTGCACGCTGGAACACTATGCTGGCAGAGTTGATGCCAAATGCCATTATTAGGAATCTGTAACAACCGAACAGGGTGGCAAATGTTAACGCCGATGAAGCACGGTCTAATGGGATTTGCCAGAATGAGTTTTTGGAATCCAAGACTGAGAACACCGTTGCATTACCAATTTGTGCCGTTACGTCTTCGGTGGTTCTCACTGGGTAGTGTTGGCGTTTGATTGCTGTGTTCAAATCTTTAGGATTGATGCAACTCCATTTTGTCATTCTTTGTGATGACAACCGTGGTGTATACCCAATCAGAGGGTTCACTGACTTCGGCAAGAACTCCAATGGAGACCATACGTTTCAGTTCATCGTGTGTTTGCTCACGCATAGCAAGTGGGACGCGGTGAGGGGCACGTACGATTAGAGTGACTGTGTAGTCAACAATGATCTTATATATTGTAGGTAGTTTGCTGAGTTTGTTGTCAAACAAATCTTTGTAGTTGCATAGCATCTGTCTGGTTGGTTCCTCTGTCAAACAGAGTTTGTGGACAGCATGCCCGAATAGACAAAACCCAAGTCGTGGCATGCATCGATGCCTAGCAGGGTTTAAGAACATGGCTGAACGATGTAAAATAGCAAGTCCTTGGTCTGTTCATTGATGGTACATTTGAAGTTGGCTTTGCCCAGTGGGTGAATAATTTCCCCTCCGCACAGATGTAGAGTGGAGAAGTGTTTTTTCATGAGCTCAGTGGTTCTTATCTTATTGAACACGTGAAAGTACGGTAGACTCAGTGTCTGTGTTATCAGAGTTGTTCCTGTGGGAAGATTCGTCTTGTTCATGGGAATCAGAATTAGACTGGTCTTGTTGAATCAGGTGCAGCTTTGTTCTTGGAGCTGTATTCCCATTGGATCAACAACAATTAGCAAAGTGGTTGAGTTTTTTGCAATTAAGACATACTTTCCCATGGGCTACGCAAAATTGGTGCCCCCTGGGGTTGAAATAGTTACAGTTTGTGCACCTCGTGTTTGGCATGTTCTGAGTTTTGCTGGACGCATTGAGAAATCTTTGCGGAGAGTAACTAGCCAAATTCACATTTAACTGTTGATTAGCATTTGCGCTATCAAAATCAGCCAGTGGTGCCGCAGTCTCAGCCATCCGACAAGCATGAATAGCTTGCTCTAAAGTCAGTTCTGCATTCCGCAGCAGTTCAGTGGTCGCTCATTTCTCTCACAATTTTATCGCAAACTAGCTAATTTGTCAACTCATCAAATCTGCATCGAGAGCTGATGTGTCTCAGGTCACTGATGAATCGTTCCACAGGCTCGTCAGCCTGTTGCACATGAGCAAAGAATCGTGTTCTCTCAAGGATTCTGTTAGACGGCAGGTCACACAGTTCTCTAAACTTCCTCAGCAACACCATAGAGTTGTCAATAGATTCAGCTGGCACCAATACCTGTCCATTCCCATTCAGTTGAGCAGGTGCAAATTCGAACGAGTCAGCGTGGATCATAGCCTCCGGACCCACTAAATACAACAATAGTGAAGCCTTCAAATCATCGGGATCGTTTCGGTGAACGATGCGGATATAATAAGAGTAGTCCTTAAACATTCGCCATCACTCGGCAATATCAGAATCAAACGCGAGTGGGCTAGGCTTTCGACAAGAGTTAGTCATGTCCTCAACTCACAAAAAACACACAAATAAAAACTGATAAACGAAATAAATCACGGTAAACAGACGCGGGGTAGACCCGATTATCTGACACCATGTAAAGAGTCCAAATTCACACAGCTTGAAACACAAGCATCTTTACTGTTCAGGTCGTTAACTACTAAGCAGATCATCACACTGCTACTCTAACTGGTGGACAGTTTGTAGGATCTTACACTATGAATGTTATAATTAGGTGGGACTATACTTAGCATTCTAATTGGCTAGCATGCTATAGCGAATCTACAGTTTGCATTTAAGAAATTTTAATTTGTTTCACCCCACAACAAGCTACGAGAACCATTGTCATGGCGCTTGCTATCAACCATGATTTAAAACATGGGACATTGCTGACTGTACATAGATAAACATACAGATAAGCACCAATAGCCTTTGCTTTAACTGAAAGAAACACACAACCTCCACACATTCAGGATAAATATGCCAGTGGGCATGTGACCCATTAAATAATTATAGGCTTTCCTAGAGCATTATCAAACAGCCCCATGCTCCTGTTCTTATCCCATAGCTCTGTAATTTTTTTAAGTAGTATTCTAAGCTTTTTATTGAACTTGTTTATGCCAACCTCTCAGTCAATGCAGCATAACAACAGCTTGTAGCATAAAATCATTATTTCCTTCTTCTTTCTCATGGCTTTTTTTTAACAATCTGTGTCCTCTGCTACAAAAACAGAATTGCGGAACACAGCGGGTGAAGTAGCATCTGTGAAGACAAAATTTGTCAGTAGACATAAGACAGTATTTTTTTATCAAGATTCCAGCATCTACCCTCTTTTGTCTTCATACTGTGTTATCTGATTACAGACCCTACTGCATGCAGCATCAGTCATTCTAGTGAGGAAGCCTTTACACTTTATAAACTCTGTCTTCAATCAGAAACTAGATTACAGAGCATAGATACAATTACTTTTACCCAAACATGCTCCACCCCCATCCTTCCTCATGCACCTCAACTATCCTGGCCTCGCCTCCTTTCCCAGTATACCTAACTGTTTTATATTTATGATTTTACATCACCACACCCTTTTGCAGTTCTGTGATTTTATAACACTCGAGGTAAGGGTTTTCCATCTAAGTTCCCGATTTTGATTTCTCGGTGTCCACCTTTCCTGAATGATGACCAGTTTTGTTCTTCCCCCAAAATAAAAATCAATAGACCCTGCTAAACACATGTGTTGCTGTTCTTCTTTGGGGGTGCCCATCAATTTTATTGTCTATTTTATTTCCACAGGTTCTAAGCCCCTAAAATCAGCTTTTTAAAAACATATTGGTTCATGATGTTAAATTTCTCAGTTCATGGATCAGAGTAATCAGAAGCAATTCAGAAGCTGTGCTTACTGCCATTCTACTAAAATATGTTGGACATGGTTTACATGGTCCTCCCAGCAGAAATTGAAGAACAAAAACATGTTTAATCAATGAAAGACCCTGCACTGTGATCGCGGTCAGTAAGAACATGCAGGAACTGCAGATGCTGGTTTAGACCAAAGATAGACACAAAATGCTGGAGTAACACAGCGGGACATGCAGCATCTCTGGAGGACATTTCCTTCAGACAGTTTAGACCCGAAACGTCAGTATTCAGCATCTCGACCCGAGACGTCACCCATTCCTTCTCTTCAGAGATGCTGCCTGTCCTGCTGAGTTACTCCAGCGTTTTGTGTCTATCTAAAGAAATGGGTGTGATGGATGTATGCGACGTGGGTAGGGATTTGAGAAACATGGCACTATAAACTTGGCACATAAACATAACTATGTATTCACAATGTATCAAAAAATACCTGATCGTGACCTTACCCCTTACTTTGATGTCTGACAAAGCTACTAAAAAATAAGTATACTTTAAATGCTTGTGTCTTTCAGAAACACTTCTTTTTAATATCAAAACTATTCAAACTAGGGTTGCCAACCATCCTGTATTAGCCGGAATATCCCATTTTTTTAGGCTAAATTGGTTTGTCCCGCACGGGACCGCCCTTGTCCCGTATTTGACGGCTACTACTCAGGTCAAGGGGACTGTCGGGTCGGAGCGCCGCGTCCGGCCTCGCCTCACCCGTCCCATGTAGCCTGTAGTCCCATTGGTCGTTGGCCTGGCCAGCTGTCCAACCTTCGGACCTTTGCTTACCTCCGACACCACCACTCCTCCTTCTCATGGCTGATCACTGGTTCATGAGTTGAATGAGGTGCTGGACTTTGCACGCGGTGTCACATGGGCCAAAACCCAGCTGCCCACCGGCTGGGCTTTGTGTGCAGTTCACCACCCAGGTCAACTCATCATTCACCCAGGCACGGCCGAGCGGTCAACAAATTGCAGTAATGAAATTGTCCCATACTTTGACCCTTTGTCCCTTATTTGGGTGGGAGAAAGATGGCAAACCCTAATTCAAATCCAATAATATGCCATAGTAAATAGCCAATTTTTTTTTTAATATGACATTTAAAATACTCAAAAAACACTTGTAATAAGTTCGAACAATTTAAAATAAGATCTATATTAACCACTACAGCTCGGTTGCTTCAGCTTTTTTCCTCTGTTGAAATGAATGAAAATACTGTCCAATCTGGTGAAGATTTTTCGAACAGATCCCAGCTGGAGGCAATGGAGACTTGCCAGAACACCATGTTTCCAGACTAGACATGTCCATGTCCAGTTGGAAAAACTACCGTTAACAACTGATGGCTGCTCTGGGACCCGTGTTCTTCCACGCATTTCCAAAACTTTATGTCGAAGTCTGTTGCCAGTCTTATCCTGCAAAATCTTGTCCATGATTATAGCCTTCATCCCCTAGATTTTCCCAAGTTTCCCTATTGTGCTCCATTATGCTGCTGGGTATTGAGGGCTTGGTTTGTGTGGAGAGACTGGATAGGCTGTGATTATTTCCCCTGGAGCAAAGGTGAAGAAGGGTGGCCTGATAAAAGATTAATGGGTAAAAGTCTTGAGGGGCATAGACTAAAGTCATGAGAGAAATTGATTAAATAGATTGTCAGACTTTTCCCAGTATTGGAGTCTAAAATTAGAGCATAGGATGAAGGGTGAGGGAAAAGATTTAAAGGGTTCTGAGAAGCAGATCACGTAGTTGGTGGAGGGTATATGTAACAAGCATGTGACAAGAAAGTGGTAAAGACGGGTACAATTACAAACTTTAAAGGATAATTGGGCAGGTACATGGGTAGGAATAATTTAGAGGGATATGGGCCAAATGCAGAGAAAAGGAACACTTGAAGACATCATGGTCGGTATAGACCAGTTGAACTAAAGGGCCTGTTTCTGTGCTATGACTCTATGATTCCAACTGATTCAGAAATGCATTGTTTTTTGTGAAGCTGCTAATGCACCAGTTTAGATAAATGCCCAATACACTCGAGGAAATCATTTACCTATCGTTTTTGGCATATAAAGTAGTAGTTGAACACATGTATGATTATTTTATGCTTTTAGTCTTTTCCCTGTTTACATGTTAATTCCCATCTCACTTTTACCATCAAGAGATCTGGACCATTTGAGTGGTAAATTGGAATGAGAATTGTTAAAAATGCTGACAATGCTGCGCTAACCCATCTTCCACAAAAGTGCTACCAAGTTGATATTCTCATGAAGGCTTCAAAGTTTTGAACTTGCTGCCATTTTCTTTCCTGACTGCACTCGAATATTGCATTCCCAGGGAGACAGTGTGTGAGCTTGCTATAATTCCACGGCGGTAACAGGGGAATCTGCCCTTTGATTCCATACCAGTGGCAATGAGTCATTCATTTGAACGGAGAGAAGGATAAGTATTAGCTAAATTACATATTCTTGAATTAATTATGTTTAATTAAACATTTTAATTGTTTTCAAGTTTCTTTAAGTTTTTAATTTTTAATCTTTGAAATAATTTTAAATGTTTTAATTAACTCATTAATTTTTAATAGTCCTTGACTGCTTCTGAATGTCAGGGAGGTGCAGAAGCATTGATGAGTCCTTGATGAGATTAATAGCTGGCAAAGCACGGGGATATTCTTAAGCCATCTGATAAAGTTATTCCATGGATACTCTCAACCACATAATGACATGATATCATGCAAGGTGCAGTCACTGTCCTTTGTCTCACCATTTAATGCCAGGACAGCTCTGGGCAGCGATGATGCTGCTGGATGTCGAAGAGAAATGTTGTACTTACCTCATAGGTCAGCATGGGCAGCTCCCTATTGGCTGTTGCGAGCTGATTATGTGTTACACATCCTGTAGATTCTATTTTGGGCTTACTGGTGACTGTGTCACTTATCTCTGCTGTCTTTATGTTGCAGTTATTAAGTACAGGTACTCCACTTCACCATCATTTCTACATATTTTATATCCTATAAAGTTTCCTTCTCTGACCTGACTTTTGTGTAAATTTGGCTCCGTAATCTTCCTGAATCTGACCTCATCATGTATTATTATCTCCAATCCTTCAGTTTTATTACAATCAAAACTATGTGTGTTTTGTATTTGTTCACAGGGTGTGAAAATAACTGACGTTTATGTTCGCCCCTGCATGTCAGTGAACTGTGGAGGAAATTAAGAGTCAACAACGTTGGTGACTCTGGGATCATAGGTAGGTTGGACCAACTGATTGAGAGTGACAGATTTGCTTCACTGAACGGCATCTGTAGACCAAATAATTTCTTACAACAATCTGGCAGCACCATAGTTAAGGCCCTATCCTGGGGTGGGACATTGCAACCTTCATGTGGTCCGCCCTGTTTCGACGAATGCAATCAACCTGACATGCACAATCAAATAGGATCAAATAGAACAAGTTGCCTACAACTTTAGGCTGTGCATGCCATACACAAGAAAAAGAAGAAGGCCCTGTCCCACTTACGTGACCTTGGCACGCAAACGACGCGACCTCGTCGTCGTGTTCAGGCGCACGGGCATCGTATGGCCACGCAGGTCCGGTCCCACTGAGAAGCATGTAGGGGTATGGAGTTGTGCGCGGTATCGCGCGGCGCTCCAAAATTTTGTAGTGAACAAAATCTTTGCGCGTCACCGGCCTGTCACGTAACTGACAGCCAAAGTGGGACAGGCCCAAGACCCTGCCGCGACGTCTCACCTCCAACAGCAGCAGAAGCAGGCAAACAATCGCCGAGCTCAGCCTGGGGCTCACGGCCGTTGCGGTCCGGATCCGCCACCACTTCTACTCCCAGAGCGGGGCCAAGAAAATTGAAGATAGACACAAAATGCTAGAGTAACTCAGCGGGACTGGCAGCATCTCTGGAGAGAAGGAATGGATGATGTTTCTTTCAGACTGAAGAAGGGTCTAGACCCAAAACGTCACCCATTGCTTCTCTCCAGAGATGCAGCTGGTCCCGCTGAGTTATTCCTGCATTTTGTGTCCATCTTCAAATAACGTCATGCGCTCCAGACCCCTGCCAATGGTTAAGCATCTCACTATCCATTGTTTTACATACTTCTGGAAAATCATCCCTCATTCTGTTATTCTCCAACAGAACTAGTCCCAGCCTCCCTAGCCTATGAAGTCACGCACGACCTTTGCGGGGCCGTCGCGCCTCAACGCGACCACAAAGTCATGTAATTAGCGTGCCAAGGACACGTGTGGGGCTTAACTGTTACTAAGACTAGATTTTTTTTAATGAATTGCAGGTTTATTTAATTAAAATGTAATTCCCTACCTGCCATTGTGGGATGTAAACCTATGTCAATGGATCAATAGTCCAGAACTCAGCAACTAGATTAACCTCTAAATTATTGTACATTTATCTTATTTTTTATGGCAGTAATTCCCATTTTATTCTTTACCATTATCAGACATCTTTTCTGAAATATTTGTACCTTGGCATATGCTTAGAATGTTGTGAGTTTTTTTTAAATAGTTAGACTTGTTTCACTTTTTGTAGATTCCTCCCTACATCTTACCAATCTTTTCCTGTGTAGGATACCGACCTTATAAACATTTCAGTAGAGTATTTGCAATTGCTTGGATCCTTCCTGGATTAATTCTGATGGCTTCCACATAAATCATAGACTAGTTAAAGTACAGAAGGGGGGCTGTTCAGTCCATTGTGTTCAAGCCAGCTCTGCAGCAAACCAGCTCACCAATTCTATCCCCCTGAGTTTCTTCTCTGTAGCCTTGCAATTCCTTTCCCATAATATAGTTACCCCTCTTGAAGCCCACAGTGGAAACTACCTCCACTACATCTGTAGACATTGTATCCCAGATTCCAAACACATGCTGGTTAAAACATTTGTTTTTTAATGTCAATTAGTTCTCCATTCCCTTTATTTTATACTTGTTTCCTTTGGTATTCACGACCCCTGCCAATGGAGGAAGCATCTCACTATCCATTGTTTTACATACTTCTAGAAAATCGTCCCTCATTCTGTTATTCTCCAACAGAAGTAGTCCCAGCCTCCCTAGCCTATCCTTGTACCAGTAGTTTCCCATCTTACAAAATATTTTCATAAATCATGAACCTTCCTGGTGCATTCATATTCTCCCAATTATGAAACAATCAGAATCAGCCACAGTACTTCAGTTGAGGTCAGAACAGTGTGTTATAGGTTCAGCATGACTTCCCAGCTTTTACACTCTATTGCTCTATTGTTAAAGCTCAGAATTGTGTTTGCCTTAACACTGCAGACATGGCTACAAGAGCAGAACTGATATTGATGATCCTGCATCCAGTGACTCACACTTATATTAACGCCCATATAAACAAGGCACCAGTCAGGCGATATAAGACCACTCTACATTTTCCTTGATAAGTACAGCTCTGCAAAATAACCTTGACATCATCCAGTACCAAGCAGCCCACATGATTAGCAACAAAAACAAAACATGCTGGTAATACTCAGCAGCAGTCATATATGTGGGAAGAGAAAGAAAATAGGAGTGGTAAAATGCAGAGCAAGTTATTTGTCTAGGTTATTTTGTCTGTGTTTTCACCATCAACTCCTCCCATTCACTCATTGATCAGATAGTCGCGTTTACAATTTATCTCCATGGTTACTCTGTGTTTATTCAGTCAGAAATATCCCCGTTCCTCACCCTCTCTGCAGCTTTACATTTATTTTGAATCCTTTTCATTTCTCAAGGAGGGTCTTCAACCTTAAACATTGACTCTGTCTCTCTCCCCACAGATGCAGTCTGACTTACTGAGTATTTCCAGTGTTTTCTGTTTATGTTTTAGATTTCCAGCATCCGCAGCTTTTTTGTGATTTCCGCATGATTCACACCCCATCCATCACCTTAAATATTCGTTGCCTTCCTCAACTGTGTTCACTGACTGCACTGTGTACAATTCACAAAATTAATTGCAGATATCTCACATCTACAGCACCTGAAAACATGTGACCCTTGGCACAAACCTGCACAGTAGTAATACCAGAGTCTCTTCCTCGCCTCTTGAGGATATGGGAAAAAAACAGTAACGGGTTACTGATTTTGGATGATCAGCCATGATCATATTGAATGGCGGTGCTGGCTTGAAAGGCCGAATGGCCTACTCCTGCACCTATTTTCTATGTTTATATGTTTCTTCCTGTCAGGTTGGTTAAGACTTTAGAAGTGCTCTTCCTTCTCCTCTCTGTCTTCCCTGTCATGCCTTAAACACAATTACAAAAGCTACAATTACACAATTCCAAATGTAAAACATTGTTTAGAGACGGGGCACTGAACTGACGGTTTATTTCTTCTCTCTGTTGATACTGCCTGAGACATTCAGCATTGCCAGCATTCGCTGCTTTTGTTTTTAGAAGCAGAAGAATGATTTGTTCCCTGATAAGGGAACTAAAAGGGTACAAATATTGTTAACTGTGTACACATATCAGTTGAACAAATGTAACCCCAACTTAATTAGTTGACGGGCAAATAAGTCAATGAGAATCCCCATCAGTATCATTAGTGGGGGGTCTTGCTTGTGCAAAATACCAGGTTTCCTCTACATGGTTAACACATGGCATTATGAGTATTGCCACCTGAATTAATATCAAATCAGTGCTGCAGAGAGATTGGCATAGCTATTTGACCATTTTGTATGCTTCTGGCTGTGAGCATAATGCAAATGTTTATTTGGCGAGTATTGTGAGAATACAAAATAAAATTACTCACAGCCCCATTCAGAATTGGAAGCATACTGCTGAAATAAACTGCACTGTACAGTTCAATTTTTAATCTGTTCTTAAGTAGAGCATCTTTCTTCAAACCTCTTTGCAGATCCTCCATTGTACATCCTTTCATTAATGGCCATTGTGTAACATTTGGCACCTCACTTTCATGGTCTGATTAGATATTCTGATCAATTAATGGACATGCAGAAAAGATCAACTCACCTGGCACTCCTGTCCACAAGTACATGCTCAAGCATTTTCATGTAAAACAAACTTTTCAACATCTATACAAGTTTATTCTTTTGACAGCTGCTATTAAACCATAATGGACCATTATTGCATATTTGCAGAGATTGGCTGCTAGCTTTCCATCATAATGAGTAAAATGATATTCCCAGTAATTACCTGTTTCAAAGCAGGCATCCTGCAATTGTAAATTACAAAGAAAATGGATGTTAGTTGATGTGCTGCATTGGGTGCATTACAAGCTACACCGTGGAAACAGTGCTTTCTTTTTGGTAACACAAGCCCCACGACAGCAGACATTAATGACAAACAGGTCAGTGTTGCCAGTGCACCAACACGGCCTTTAGCTGATCAAAGTAAAATAGCAGTCAAGGAGCACAACCTTAAACCGACCACAACCTTTGCTGATCCCTTGGCAGAATCCATGGGTCCCACATTGCTTCCTTCAATTTCCTGAAAGCACCCCAGAACGAGACTGGATGCAAATCATCCTAATCCCCAAGGAACTGCCTGAGAGAACAAGATACAGCTTTAGGGGGAGGCACATTGCTTGCAATAATGATACTGTAAATCCAGAATAGGCACAGAAAATCCTGGAAACACTGAGCAGGTTTAATACATTTTAATGCCCGTTTTTGCACATTCATTGTGATTGTACATATCCACTGTATTTCCTACTTACTTAAAAAAAAAACGATGGTTCAATCAGTTCAGTGGTAACTTCCTTAGATAATCACAGATCACTTTTTCTTGTCATGTTTATTTCTGTCAGATATATATTTCTTGAGAATTTTCAAATATTTGTTTTAATGTTCAGCACTGATTATCTTCTGGCAAACATTTTAATATCACTTTGCAATCCATCTTGTCCAATCCATCCCTCACAGCAACAATGTCTTCTTAGTTCAAGATAGACACAAAATGCTGGAGCGACTCAGCGGGGCAGACAGCATCTCTGGAGAGAAGGAATGGGTGATGTTTCGGGTCGAAACCCTGCTTAGTTCAAGACTTTGGTTTACTGTATTTGGACTGTGCAGTTCCAGTCGCCCTATTAACAGGTAAGACATGGTGGCTTTGTCGAGGGTGCAGAGAAAGTTTTCCAAAATACTGCCTGGATTAGAGGATTTCAGCTACAAGAGGTTGGATAAACAGATTGTTTTCCCTGGAACGTTGGAGGGGATACCATATAGAAGTAAAAGAATTATGGGAAGCATAGATACGATAGACAGTCAAAACCTTTATCTCAGGGTTGAAATGCCCAACACCAGAGGGCGTAACTATAAATTGAGAAGGGGAAAGTTTAGTGGAGATTTGCAGGGCAAGTTTTTTTTATACAGAGAGGTGGGGGCCTGGAATGCATTGCTAGGGATGGTAGTGGAGACAGATACAATAGTGGTGTTTAAGAGGCTTTTAGATAAGCACCTGGAAGTGCAAGGAATAGAGGGATATGGTTTTCTTACTGGCAAATAAGATCTGTTTAACTTGGCATCATGCTTGGTACAAACATTGGGCCGAAGGGCCAATTCTGTGTTGTACTGTTCTATGTTCTCTGTTCTTAAATTTTCAATTTCCAGTTGATATATGTTCTTCTTGGACTGCATATAGTGTTTTATCACAAACAGGGGTGAAAGTGGGCCACTTGTTTGCCTGATAGAGAACTGGAGAGCTTGGATGGCAAGTTGAAGAAGGGATGAAGAGTACTCTAGCCTTCTCTAGAAGAGTAGGGAGATCCTTCAGACACTCACTGAACCACCATAGTGTGATGTCTACAGAGGAGGTAAATGTTAAGATTTACACAAAGAAAGATACATTCTCTGTTGATATTGCCACCTCAAATTACATCCATCTTTGGGCATATTAACCACCGTGCAGTTTCACCACAGTCCTTGGCTTAGTATCATGTGCTTTTTTTTCTCATCTCCTGCATATATAATGTTAACATGCTTTGTCCAAACTGCTACTTTACGTCCCAACAAGCTCTCATGGTTTCCTGCTGAACTTTCTTTTCAGCTCTATGTTTGTCAACATTGCGATCATGGTTTCCAGCTGAACTCTCTTTTGGGATTGCCATTGTCTCCATCTGCAATAATATTCTGATCACCAACTTCTCAGCCCATACCTCGATCACTGTATGTTCTCTCAAGGAGTTAGTTACCTATATTCACTCAACCTATTACATCCCAAGTTTTGGGTGACTTTTCAGGTCGAGACCCTTCTTCAGTCAAAGGAAGGGTCTCGATCTGAAACATCACCTATTCCTTTTCTCCAGAGATGCTGAGTTACTCCAGCTTTTTGTCTCTATCTTCAGTTTAAACCAGCATCTGCAGTTCCTTCCTACACATCCTAAATTTTCTATGTCCTCCTGTTCCAGTTATTGCCATTCAGTCTCTCATGAGCTCTACACTTTTTGGATCCTCTGAAGCCTGCTGGGCCAGTTGTTAATTTTGGCAGGGTCAAAGCACTCCTAAGTGACTCCCGAATTTCTTCACTCTCCAGTGCTGTGAGCTTTTCAATTCACTATCCCTTAATCCAATCCATGCCCATATCAATTGAGACACCCTCTTGGCGCATAATTAAAATAGGTCTCCGGGCTAAGCTCTGAGAGTTTGATTCATCTTTTTCCTGAGACACTCATTATCACAGGACCTAGTCTTCAGCTAGTTTGACTCAGCATATCAACAAATGGCAGAGAGCCTATTATGCAGCAAAGGCCATGGGGATAGCCAGCATCTGGTTATAGTGATGAAGAGCTGTGTTCCATAATCCTGGCCAAGTTATTCCAGTGCAGTTACAATGCTGATATCTACCCAATGATGTGGAAAATCACCTCAATATATCCTGTCCTGTTCATTAAAACAACCTGGATAATTACTGCCCAATCGGTCTATTCTACATTGCTGTGAACAGGGCTATCAGGAGACACAATCACCTTTCCGTTGATGCCTAGTTTAGGTTTCATCAGGAAGCATGGTTCCAGGAAGCTTCAATCCACACAGGAAGATGAGGTGAGGTGGCAGAGCTGATCAATCATTCAACGGGAAACACTACAATGTTGGAGACATATCTCAAACAAATAAAATTGTTTTTAATTTTTGTAAGTCAATAATGTTAATTTCAGGATATCACTGCAGGTGTTCAATCCAGTGTCCGAAGCCTAGCCATCTCTGGCAACTTTATTAATCACCTTCCTTCCATCAAGAACTCAAATGAGATGAGAATTGTTAAATGTTGAGTATTATTCTTGAAATTCTGCAGAAAAGTCAAGTCCACCAGAAAGACCACAGCAGGTCAGGAAGACAGCTCTTGTGTCAAGGGCAATTGGGGTGGTCAATAAACATAGACTTGACAGAGATGCCTACACAATGAAAAACTAATATTCAGGTTGATGAAGGTAATGTTTATACCACATTAGTGTAAGGAACTGACTATCTCCAGAAAGTGATCATCTAACTACCTACCCTTGACATTCAAAGACACAAAACAGTATTTACCTCCCGCTGACATTCAGTGGCATTACATCACCAAGACCATCAACATCCTGTGATCACTTTTGACCAGAAACTGAACTGGCCAGCCATATAAATGCCATGGCTGTAGGAGCTCAGATTTGCCTCCTGATACCTGATATCAACGTCAGGAATGGAATGCTTTCTATTTACCTGGGTGAGAGCAGTTCCAACAGCATTCAAGAAGGAACTGTCCTGAACAAAGCAGGCTGCTTGATTGTCACACGATTCACCATTCAATACACTAAATGCCCTACTCTCCTCGGCGCACAATATCATCAAAAAAATGCGGACTATTCCACTGAATCATTTCAACAGCATTCCCCAAGCCTATGGTCTCCAGTACAAGGAGCACATAGACAGCAGGCACACAACACCACCTTCTGCAGGTTCCCCTCCAAGTGGCACACTATTCACACAGAAATCTTCTGCAAATCTTTCATCATCGCTGAGCCTAAATCCTGGAACTCCCCCCCCCCCCCCCCCCCCCAGCAGTGTTAGAGTATCTTTGCCAGAAAGACCACAGCAGTTCAGGAAGGCAGCTCTTGTGTCAAGGGCATTTGGGGTGGTCAATAAACATAGACTTGATTGAGATGCCTACACACTGAAAAACAAACTAAACAAAGAATTAATCTGCCGCCACTGACAACCTAATTTTTCACCTCTTCCATAACTCAGGCTCAGTGCCCAACACCATTCTGCTATCCAAGACAGATCCTGGCTTATACTAAACCGATTTGAGTGATATTATTATGTTTGTTGCTTTCTCCATCTGTAGTGTATTTTTAAATAAAAACTGAAAATGTTGGATATACTCAACAGGCCAAGCTGCATTTGTGAAACAAAAAATGAGCTGGTGCCTCAGATTGTTGAAAGATCTTCAAACGCAAATGTTAGCTCCGTTTTCTTTCCTAGATCTCCAGCAACTGCAGGTTTTTCTTGATTTTCTTAGATATGCTACTCTTATTCCCTTCCTTGGGTGGCCACAGATCCGTTCAGCATTCTCCTTTCCATTATTACTCCTGTTATCCAATTCTATTTGGTGTATGTTACACCAGCAGGACGACTTCATACCCTTGATCCCCAGTGTTCTAGACACATGTGGACAATCATCTTTGTTGACGGTGGTTGTCTTCAAGGTGCTGTACTCACATGTAATATACCCTACCGTCTGGCACATGCAGCATCAGGTTAAATTACAAAGGCATTCTCACCCAACATTGATGGTGAAACCTCCCACCTTTGCACCCATTGAACCAGTGCAATTGTTTGCTGGCAAGCCCACTTGGATTTGCCATGTGCTCAGCTGCAAAGGAAGAAGGCCATCAACACCATGCCATACTTGACCCCAGATGTTACCCTGGACAAACTGCCTTGTGTATTTAAGAGACTCCCACTGCTGGTGGATACTCTGCACACTCCCTCAAACATTAAGTCTGGTGCATTTGTTAGCTTCACCTGAATTCACAAATTTTCCGTCCCACACACTAAACAGTCCCACTGTGCTAGATCTAAAAAATATATATTTCCAGGGTCTCCCAGGTACCCACTAGCCTGCATCCATAGTCTTAAAAATGTTCTTCAAAAAAATATTGTAACTCCTCATAAAATACAGATTAAACTTCGAACTGGTAAGTTCTCATTTAATCTTACTATTTTATTTCGGAGTCACGTGAGTGACTACGTGAAGACTTCAAAGCTCTGTGATTCCAAACCGTGTACCAGCTCATGCTTCACTCACTGACTGAAGACCTTTGAGGGAGGAAGTATGTTATTACAATCAACAATAACCTGTTTGTGAACAAAAAAGGTTTATTAATTACAACAAAAAACAGAGAGCTCCCCCGGGCTTAATTAAATATTATCTGCAGACTCTAAAATTCTGTCTGCAAATGGAGCATGTTCCGCCAACGGCTTATTATAAAACCTTTGGAAGTTCTTTCCAAGGACCATCCTGCTCTGGCCAGAATATGGTCCATAGGCATGTCCATTCTCCTAGCCACCGACGTGGAAGCACCCTGGTGGAGTGAGATTTGTAAACATTAGTGTTGATTCCCGCGGACTTAAGCACCTGCTTGAGCTATCTTGAAATGGTTTGGCTCGTCACCTGACCATGGGGCTTCTTGTGGCTTATCCATAAGGCTTTTTCTTTCCCTCTTAAGTTGTATGTTGTGTCTATGTAAATGGAAAAATGTGTCTTGGCACACAGCCGTGGGTCAGATGAATATGCCTGGAACTCCATAACTGGAGGCGTGGTTCCTGGTCTAGTTTGTTTGACCAGACCCTGAATATGGAATGTGATACAGTCCAATGACTCTGTCATGCTGTCCAGCCTCAGAAGGTGGAGGGACTCTACCCTTAGTGCTGACACTAGTGCCTTGAGCATGACTGATTTCAGGGTAAGTTCTTCCAGCAACTGGAACCAAATAAGCTGACAACGCACTCCTGGCTGTATTAAGGGCGCTGTAGCTGAGTCCATCCCGTTGTGCTCTGGAGCGCAGAAGGTTAAGGGGGGACTTGATAGAGGTCTTTAAAATGATGAGAGGGATAGACAGAGTTGATGTGGACAAGCTTTTCCCTTTGAGAATAGGGAAGATTCAAACAAGAGGACATGACTTTAGAATTAAGGGACAGAGGTTTAGGGGTAACATGAGGGGGAACTTCTTTACTCAGAGAGTGGTAGCAGTGTGGAATGAGCTTCCAGTGGAAGTGGTGGCGGCAGGTTCGTTGGTATCATTTAAAAATAAATTGGATAGGCATATGGATGAGAAGGGTATGGAGGGTTATGGTATGAGTGCAGGCAGGTGGGACTAAGGGAAAAAAGTTGTTCGGCACGGACTTGAAGGGCCGAGATGGCCTGTTTCCGTGCTGTAATTGTTATATGGTTATATGGTAATCCAACCAGGAACTCCACAACACCGATAGCTGTTGCTGTTGAGTAGGTAGTTCCTGTTTTGGAGAAAATCCCGGTGGGATGCGGTCATCATGTTGATGGCGTCCTCAGGCAGTCCCAGGCCCAGTAGAGGTCTTTTTAGAATCTGCAAGCCAGGAGATTGACTCTGTCATGGCACGGGTGACTAATGCCTAACACTGGGTGGATTAATAATTCTTGTCTGCTGGGGAATTCCAATGGTGTTTCGACAGTCATGTTGAGGGCCACTGGGAACCATTGGCTGTGTAGGCCAGTCAGGTATTATCAAGACTCCTGAAGTGGAATCCAATTGAATCTTGCGTAATACCCGACTGATGAGGCAGAAGGGAGGAAAAGCATAGAAGAACATTTTCCCCCAATGCAGCGTGAATGCTCAACTGCTGCTGCCTCAGGGTCTGGTTCCCAAGCGACATACATTGGTACCTGGTGATTCAGCCTAGATGCATATAGATCGATATCTGGTGTGCCCATATTGCTTTGTAATTTTAGCAAATACTTTGGGATTTAACATCCATTCGATGTTATCATTAAATTTGCATGACCTGGTGTCTGTCACTGTATTTTGCTTACCTGGTAGGTAAATTGCTGATAACCAAATATGTCTTTCGACACACCATTGCCAGATTGGGTTGACCAAATTGTCACATGATATCGACTTTACACCACCCATGTGGTTGATATAAGCCACCACCGTGGTATTATCTAATTGCAACCGGACATGTGCCTGATGCGTATTAGATGAATATGCTTTTAAACCATAAAATGCACCCAACATTTCTAAATAGTTAATACCCCGTGTCTGTAGGCAAGATGATTCCAAATTAATCCATCTGCCCCCTGTCCTGGATTGCATGTTAGTTGCTCCCCAGCCCAAAGCACTGGCATCCGTTTGAATGGTTAATACTGGGTTGGTGATTATTATGGGACTGGAGCTAAGCCTAATGTTCCTTGTCCACCATTGTAACTCTGGAATCGATTCAGCAGTTTAATTCATAACTCGGTCAAAGTGACCTGAGTTTTTCTTTAGCGCGTGCACTTTTGCTCTTTGTAAATTTTGATAGTGCAAAGGCCCAAATTGTACAGCTGGAAAGGCTGCTACCATTTTCCCAATTACACTAGCTACCTGCCGTTTGGTTGGGTGATGATTAACCATTAGTTTGTTGCATGATTGTGCCAACTCTGATGCTTTGCCCTTCGGCAGAGTTACAGTCATGCGAATAGTAAATCCAAGATAGTCCATGGTTGTGGATGGTGTCAAATTGGATTTATCTGGATGTATGACAAACCCCAAAGTTTCAAACAAATGTTTGGTGGCTGCTACTGCCGAAATGGCTGTCTCCAAGGTTTTCCCTACTATTAAAATGTCGTCTAAGTACGCCATGACTATATGCTTTTGTTTCCTCAATAATGCCAAGGCAGGTTTTAAGATTTTTGTAATTTGTAGACCTTGGAGCTGAGGTTAGCCCTTTTGGTTAGGCTTTAAATTGCCATAGCTGTTTCATCGAGATAAACTTTAGGTATTACGATGCTTCTTGTGTATGGGTACCGAGTAGTAGGCATCTTTTAAATCAATGCTTGACAGAAAGAACCCTCTAGAAATCAATTGTCTGGCTGTTTCAAAAGTTTCCATCTTGAAATGTATATAGATTCAGATTCAGATTCAGATTACCTTTATTATCATTCAGACCTTTTGGTCTGAACGAAATTTCGTGCCTGCAGTCAAACATATATTAAAAGTAACAAAAACACATAATAAACACAAATTTAACATCCACCACAGTGAGTTCACCAAACACCTCCTTACTGTGATGGAAGGCAAAACAGATTTGTTTAAAGAAGTTAATGATGATGCGACATCCACCATCTTTTTTAGATTTAGTGAAAATATTAGACACAAATTCCAAAGGTTCATGTTTTGTTCTTTCATTGACACCTATTGCTAGTATCCTCGTCAGTTCAGCTTGACCCTCTTGTTTCTCTTTGACTGAGAGGGTGATATACCCCTTTGGGGTATATGCTGAACTGGCGGCATCTTTTCATGAACTAAGTCAATTTTATAGCCATGAATGCTGCTGAGTGTATTTTTGTCATTAGTGATAGACTCATGCACTTGCATCCAAAAACAAGTGCAATCTCCCCCCTGTTAGTATAGAGCCCCTACTACTCATATGCTGAGAGGAACCAGACCCACCTACCTCTATGGTTACTGGTGCTTCTTCTGCCTCTTCGCTGGACGATGAGGTGTCTGCTGGGCTGTAGAGGGCTGCTGTTGATGTTGCTGTTGCTGTTGATGTTGGGGGTGGCGCATTTTCCATGGGGTCTGCTCTGGGCCCTGGCCTAAAAAAGGCTTACGGGGAATGGTTGCGGACCCTGAGCTTTCACCAGTCCCAGATGGTAGTCGGCGACTGGTGGACGCCGTGGGGTACTGCCGCCTGGGTTTGTTAGGTCTGCTCGGTCCCAAACCTGCCCTCATGAGACCAAAGGTCTTGGACTCTTCCTCCAGGCCTTTCACCTTTTTTGGACGGTCCTTTCCAAAGAGCAGAATTGGAGGTTCTGAACCCGGTGTTTTGCAAAGTCCTGCAAACTTAGGGTTGAGGGCAGGCTTGATGATTTCCTTCCTTAAATTGTTAATCTCGAATTAAGTGGCGCACAGCAGAGCTAATGTATCTTGCTGATTTGTGGTGATGTCCACATCATCTATGGACCGAGCATATGAAGTTATTCCTGCTGTCAGGAGTTTTAGGGCTTTCTGGAGCTTCAACTCTAGGTTCCTGATATTCTGCCCCAAATGTCCCCAAATTTGGCTGTTTACAGCTGGTACATTCAGTGATGTACAATTTTCTGGGGCTGAATATAGTCCAAGAGCCTCATTGACCACCCATTCTTGTAGGGGTTTTGAGGACAGGTGGTCAATGCTGGCTGCAAGGTTCGGCTCTAAAGGCCGATCCGCTCGTGGAGTGGCCACATAGCGTAGACCACCCCCAGCAGCTCTTCCTGATCCTGTACACCCTGCGTACTCTGGACATCTTCAGCCAGCAACCCCTCTTCTTGACCAGCCCAGACCTGGTCGCCAATGCTGCCTTCCATAGAAGGTGAAGCAATGGCCAGTGCCGTAAAGGACACTGCAGGAGTGCCTGAGCTCCCTTGGCGAGTCTGCTGCTTCTCTCTCAGCAGATCTCACTGGATCAATTGCTCCATAAGCCATTCCATTTGGCTTAGGCGGCTGCCTTCGCCGCTCTCGAGCGGTGAGGCATCTTCATCCGAATCGTCGGATACTACCGCCCAGTTCTGGCTGCAGGTTCCTCCAGCCCGCTGCTCAGGGTGCAGTAGCGGTGCTGGACTCGGCTTGGTAGTTAATCCTGCCGCCTCTCGCCCCCCCCTCCAAAGAACTCTCCTCAACGGGAGACGAACGAGGGTGAGCTACAGATTTCTTTCCTCTGGTCTTGCTCATTCTTCTGGAACACAAAGCAGAACACAGAGAAAATACACATGGCCACGGTAAAAACACTTACCTGTCGGCCCGACTTTCAAATTGTAGCGTGAGCGCCTTGAACTCCCGTTCGTCGCGGGTGCACTGCATGAACGCTAATGTGACTCACGTGACTCCGAAATAAAATTCCCCTGGTTCTTAACCTACACAATATTCCCCCGGTCCTCACCTTTCACCCCACCTGTTGCCTGAGTGAGGCCACAAGCAAGCTGGAGGAATAGCATTCCACTTCCGCAGCTTACAACCCACTGATATGAAAAATAAATTCTCCATTTTTTGGTAACTCTAAACCCCTCACCCACAAAAACCCCCTCTACCCTTTAATTTCCCCCACACCATGCCCCCCTCTCTCCCACGTGTCCCACTTGGACTCATACCTATTTCCCCCCTCCCCCACCTATATTCCTTCCTCTAGCTTCACAATTCCCAACTCTTCATTCCTTTTGTCTCATACCTTCAGTCTTTTAATTTCAAACCTTTGACCAGTCATCTGCCAATATTGCCTGACCTACTATTTCCAGCATTTTTGGTTATTGACCAATATACTTCCTGCTGACTCTTTTTTGTTAAGAAACATTCCAAAGTTCCACAAAGTGAAATGCGGACTTTGGGAAAGGCATTGGCCATTCCACTCCTGATCCTTTGTGGTTGGTGAGAACACCTGAAACACTAATGAAGCTTTATATTATCTGGTTCATTTTAATTGGCGTTCCTGGTATTTAACTCACAATGTATCTTTTCCACCACCATGAGCTGCAGTGAGCAAGCTTGACTGAATGGTCAGTTACAATGAATCTAGTTATCTCTTAAGCACGCCTCAATGCTACAACCCCTATCACTGAGCTAAGACAATAAGATCAAAAAGTGGTTATGTGTTCCACTCTAAATCACACACCAGCCTGAACATAAAATGCTGCTCTCCTGCTGCTAATGAGGGGAAAGCCTAGAATCTACCCAATCATTGCTGAAGGGCTTTCACCACCTGGGCAGTACCTTGTTGAGAAAAACTCACTAAAACCCTCTCATAGCAAACAGGGTATGACACTGACACACAAACACATTATTTCAAGTGAAATGAACGTATTTATTTTATTATGTCAGATGTAAATGCCGAGTTGCAGCACCTTGCTGTTTGTGATATTAATCAGAGTTCGTCATAGGCCCCCCTCGATCATGACTGACCATGGGTGATGCATCCTAGTTGTTGGCTGCTTGCTTCAAACCTTGGCTAGAGCAGCGTTGCTTGTGGCTGAAGAGACCAATGCGGGAGTGAGTCTCTGTCGCAAAGGTCACGTTTGTGTGTGGTCTCTGGTTTGTTGAAGTTGCTGTGCTCCTTTCTGCGTGCCCGCTTGTCTGCCGCTGCGTTCATCAGTTGCTCTTCCCACGTTTTGAAATATTGGTTCAGGGTACCTCTCCACCTCGTGTGGTCAGCTGCAAAGCTCTCCTAGGACTCCAGATCGATGTTGAGCGCCTTCATGTCTCTCTTGCAGACATCCTTGTAACGTAGCTGAGGGCGGCCGATGGTTCTCCTCACAGATGTCAGCTCTCCATAGAGGATGTCTTTTGGAATATGGCCATCCTCCATGCGGTGGACGTGGTCCAGCCACCGCAGTCTGCGCTGCCTGAGTAGAGTGTACATAGTGGGAAGGCCAGCGCGAGACGGGATCTCGGCGTTAGACACTCTGTCTTGCCAGGACATGCCCAGGATACGGCTGATGCTTCAAAGGTGTTGAGTCTTCTATCCTGCCTGGCATATGTAGTCCATGTCTCACTGCCGTACAGCAGCGTGCTGTTGACACAGGCTTTTTGTAGACTGCTATCTATGTCTTCACTGACAGCTTTGGGTTGGTCCACACTGGAGTTGTGAGGCAAGCGAGAGTTGGGCTGCCTTCCCAATCCTCTTATCAATCTCTGTTTCCAAGGAGAGGTTGTCGATGATGGTGGAGCCGAGGTATATGAACTGATGGACAGCATCGAGTTCGTAGTCGTCGATGGTGATGACAGACGGCGCCTCTGTATTCTCCCCCACGATGTTCGTCTTCTTCAGGCTAATGGTCAGCCCGAAGTCCTTGCAAGCCCGACAGAAGCGGTCCATCAGTGACTGAAGTTCCTGCTGGGTGTGGGACACAACTGCAGCGTCATCGGCAACAACATGTCTCTGATGGGAGCTTCATGTACTTTTGCCTTCGCTCTGAGGTGGGTGAGATTGAAGAGCCTGCCATCTGATCTAGTACGCAGGTAGATCCCCTCTGTTGTAGTGCCGAAGGCATGTTTCAGGAGCAGAGCGAAGAAAATACCAAAGAGTGTTGGAGCGAGGACACAGCGTTGTTTGACGCCACTGCGAATATTGAAGGACACCAAGAAGCTGCCATTGAACCGCACTGTCCCCTTTGTGTTGATATGGAAGGATTCTAATCATGCTCTGCAGTTTTGCTGGGCAGCCGATCTTTGGCAGAGCCTTAAATAGGCCATCTCTGTTGTCGAGGTCGAACTCCTTGGTGAGGTCAATGAAAGCAACATACAGGAGCATCCGCTGTTCTCTGCACTTCTCCTAGAGATGGCGAATGGAGAAGACCATGTCCACTGTTGACCTTTCAGCTCGGAAACCGCACTTTGACTCTGGGTAGACACGTTCTGCCAGCTTCTGCAGGTGGATCAAGATGACCCGAGCAAAGACCTTGCCAACGATGTTGAGGAGGGAGATGCCTCTCTAGTTGTTGTAGTCGCATCTCCCACCCTTGTTCTTGTAGAGGGTAATGATCATGACATCCCTCATGTCCTGCGGTACAGTTCCTCCTTGCCAGCACTGGCAGAGGACTTCATACAAAGGAAGCAGTAAGGTAGACTTGCACTGCTTGATCAGGTCAGGGGTAATCCCATCACTGCCTGGGGCCTTGCCTGAGGCTGGGCTGTCAATGGCCTTGCTGAGCTCTTCTACCGTCAGCTCTGCGTCAAACTCATCCATGGTCAGCAGGCACTCGATGGCATCAAGGGCTGAGGGGGACACAGTGTTCTCTCTCGAGTATAGGTCGGAGTAATGTTCCACCCATCTCTACATCTGCTGGCATTCGTCTGTGATTATTTCCCCAGTGGAGGATTTGAGGGGGGCTGTCTTGGACTGGACCTAGTGCCTTCTTAATGCCATCGTACATTCTCCTGATGTTCCCTGTTATGGCCGTCTGGATGTCCTCACTAAGCAGTGTCCAGTAGTCATTGGCGCAATGCCTGACAGTCTGCTGAACCTTGCTCCTGCTAGCCCTGAGGATCTGCAGGTTCTTCTCGTTAGCTGACCGCTTGTAATTGGTTAGGGCGGCGCGCTTGGCTTCGATTATGGGAGTCATCATGGTCGACTTGTCCTCAAACCAGTCATGCGTCTTCGAGGTCTTCTTCCTAAAGCTAGCCAAGACTGTGCGGTGCATGGTGTTCCGCATGATTTCCCACTTCTCTGTTGCAGAGTCTCCAGGACACAAGGTGCTGAGTTCTCCCTCAAAAGCCTCTGCAAACTGTTGCACGAGGTCTGGACGGGGCATATTGCTGACATTGATGCGGGAGTTCCCCTGCTTCTTGGTACGGTTAAACCTCTTTGGTTGCAGCCTGATCTTGCAACACACCAAGGAGTGGTCTGTGTCACAGTCCGCACTGTGATAGGAACGTGCGTGGAGAACGTTCTTGATGGTTGCACGTCCGTCTAGGATCCGACCCTGTTGATGCCAAATGCTTTGAGTGGGTGTCTCCGGGAAACACAGGCTTTGTCTGGAAGTACGAGTTGGTGGTGCACAGGTCATGGTAATTGCACAGCTCATGTAGTCGCTGTCAGTTCTCATTCATTTTGCCCACACCAAACGGCCCAAGGCAGGAAGACCACGATTCGTGGTCTGCGCTCACTCTGGCGTTGAAGTTGCCCAGGAGAACAAGTTCTTCCTTGCTGGAGATACTGCTGCTGATGGATGCGAGGTTCTCATAGAACTGGTCCTTTGTGTCTAATGTGGAGGACAGTGTCGGGACATACACGCTGACAAGTGTGACTGGGCCTACGGTGGTGTTGAGGCAGAGAGTCAGGAGTCGCTCTGAGCCATTACTGCCTGGTTCCACCATTTTCAGCAGGCTGTTCCTTACTGTGAAGCCTACTCCGTGCTCTCGGAGCTTGTCAGAGTCCTTCCCCTGCCAATAAAATGTGTACTCCTTCTCCTTTACTGTGCCCAAGTCTGCCAGCCTTGTTTTCTGAAGGGTGGCTATGTCTACATTGAGTCTCTTGCGCTCGTCGTTTATGACAGCCACTTTCTTGGAATCGCTGATGTCCAGTAGGTTTTCAAAGAGGCTGGTCATCATTGTCTGGACATTCCAAGTCCCCAGTTTTAGAGCTGGTCTTTTTTGATGTGTTCTTTTGTTGGTAGGTGCGAAGGTTGCGATCTGCTGTTCGGATGGGTCCTAATCCCTGTGCACCCAGTGAGGATAGCAGACCATGGCGGGACAGCACCTTATTGACTGGGAGCTGCCCAGCTTGAGGCGGGCGGTAGCTGTCCAGTGATATCCGAAAATCCCTCCCACCGCCAGGACTTATGACCAGCTAATCTACTTCACCATCTAACGTGATTTCAGAGAAAAATAAGTGTTGGTAGCAGGGTTTCCAGATAGCTTGCAGTGCTAATAATGGTCAATACACATTAGACAATAGACAATAGGTGCAGGAGTAGGCCCTTCAAGCCAGCACCGCCATTCAATGTGATCATGGCTGATCATCCACAATCAGTACCCCATTCCTGAATTCATCCCATATCCCCTGGCTCAGTATCTGGGTCAGTTATATCCAGATGCATTATCAGTGATAATCTGCCAGTTTTTAAGGCAATTGATGACCATTCCTGCAATTTCCAATTAGCTCATATAGGCTGTTTGCAAAATCTCATACAAACAATGATTGCTATGACATGAGAGCTGAATTTAAAAAAAGAACATCGCAGAAATCTAAAACTTGTTTTCTCTCTACAGCTGGAAGTGCAGCGAAAACAATATCAGACACAGCATGAGAGATACAAGTGAGCCCTTGAGGTTACACCATAAATATCTTACTAAATAAAACAGTGAACTACTGACATTCCACAATTCAATCTGCCCCACTCCTGCTTTATCTGGTTCTGAAGTTGGTTCCTGGAATGTTTTCTTTCATCCAGAACTTACAGCCTTAAAGGCATGTCCCACTGTACGAGCTAATTCAAGAGTTCTCCCGAGTTTCCCCTGATTCGAACTCGGGGAATTACGGTAATAGCCGCTCGTAGGTCCTCGGGGCTCTCGTGGACATTTTTCAACATATTGAAAAATCGTCACGATTCTTCATGAGTTTACCTCGTTTCCCGAGTACCTGCCGTTAGCGTTACGAGCCACTAAGAGAATTCCCGAGCTCCGACGTACCCACTACGTACATTCTACGTGCTTCCCTCAAGTTTGATTTTTGAAGTCGAGAGAGCTCTTGAATTATCTCGTACAGTGGGACAGGCCCTTTAACATTAGTTTGTATGTGCTGCCTCTCCACTCACTGACCTACATTAACTACCTGTTCGGTATCACATTATTTAAAAATGTTTTGCCTTGCTTACAAAGTCTTTAATGGACTCTTCCAACCGAATAATACTGTACGGACATTGTGTTCCTCTAATTTAAGCATCTTGACCATCCCTTTTATCATGACAATAGGGCCATCAAATCATACAGCAGTGAATTAAGCCCCTCCAACCAATCTCGTTCATGCCAACCGTGATGTCTATCTATGCTAATCCCATTTGCCAACAATGAGACTTGATCCCCCGATTCCCTTCCCATCCATGCTCCTGTTCAAATGTTTTAAATGTTGTCATTGCATTTGCCTGTATCACTGAGTGAAGAACTTACTCCTCAGAACTCACTAAAATTTAGCTTAGTTCAGTAGTTTAGTTTAGAGATACAGCGTGGAGAAAGAACCTTCGACCCACCAAGTCCGCCCCGACCAGTGATCCCCGCACACTAACACTATCCTACAAACACACTAGGGACAATTTACATTTATACCAAGCCAATTAACCTACAAACCTGCACGTCTTTGGACTGTGGGAGGAAACCAAAGATCTCTGAGAAACCCCACATGGTTATGGGAAGAACGTATACACTCCGTACAGACAACACCCGTAGTTGGGATCAAACCCAGTTCTGAGGCGGTGTAAGGCAGCAACTCTACTGCTGTGCCACTGTGCCGCCCCAAACCCTGCCCTTCCCTCTCATCCTAAATCTGTACTCCCCTATCCTGAGAGTAGGTATGTTGCAAAACTTACCTTGAGCAGCGCTGCAGTTCTGCCGCTCCCCGTGTGCGCGACTTTGGCGCCTTTCAGAGGGGGGCGGGCTTAAAGTGCCGTTTTTCAACAGACCTGGAAAATCGATGAATGTCGGGCGATTTCGTTGCGGAAGAAAAATCGCTCCGACATTTCATGAATGAAGGTATTTTTAAATTACTCTAAATTATTTGTTAACTAGAGTAATTTAAAAATCACCTTCAAAAGCCGTGAGAACCAACAACCGGAAGGATTTTGCGTAGGGGAGAAGAAAAGGTAAATAGTTTATTTTTATATTAAAAGTTATTTTTTCGGGAGGCTTTAATAATATTTTTATGGTGCGAAATGGGGTCCCAAAAAATTTATGAACAAACAATATTTTTCCTCCCGACTTCACCACTAACCGCAACGTTCCAATCCACCGCATTCCACAAAAACCCACTCGCTAGTTGATTTAAATGGCCATTAATTTACAGGCATAAAACACTAAATTCCTTCCATTTGGCCCAGAAATTCATGAAAATGAGATTTAAAAATTAGGTTATATTGTGGATTATTGTGTGGATGTTATTTGGACACTTAGGCAATTTTAAAAAAGTTTATCTTTTCTTAAGAAATGGATAGATGTTTAGATCTACTCATTGAATTTTGTAATTAGCTACAATTAGATAACTAACTAATTATATGCTTTAATTTCAGGTCATCCAAGTAAGATTGTTTCATATTTGTTTCAGAATGCTTCAATCTATAATAACTGAAAATTTCATTGAGCTCTCTTAATTTTTAAGAAAGTTATGGGCTTTTAACTTTTCCAGATCACAGCTTTTGAGTTAAGTCAATTGAAAGGCAATGGGGAACAAGCTGCTAATTTCCGAGTATGAAAATGGCCATAACTTTCTTAATACTGAAGATATGAAAGTAAATTAGGTGTCAAATTAAACTTCTTTTTATGCTTTATCTGATGGGATAAATTGCAGACTTGATTTTTTAAATCTCAAAATTTTGTAACATTGCTACTGAGAGGTAAGGATTCTGACTAGCCTATCCCAAATTTCTCATGATTATATAAATCACTATGAGGTCACACCTATGTTTTAGTAAGAATAAACACAACCTATCCAATCTCTTATTACTGCACTCCAAAATTCCAGGCAGCATCTCGGTGAATCTCTTTCACTTTCTCATTGCTATTACATCCTTCCCGAATGTGATGAACAGAACTGTACACAACATTCCAAGTGCAGTCTAACTAATATTTTGTACAGCTGAGACATGATGTCCCAACTCATATACTCAATGCCTCAGCTTATGAAGGCAAGCATACCAAATGCCCCCTTCATTACCCCAATGACTGTGTTGCCACTTTCTGTAAACATGGCATTGCACTCAGAAATCCCACTGTAGGTCAATGCCCTTATTGTCCCTCCCATTTACTCTATATGTCCTACGAGAATTTAACTTCCCAAATTGCACTACCTCATTCATGTTTGGATTAAATTGCATCTGCCACAAGTCTGCCCAACTCTCCAACTAATGTATTTCCCACTGTAATCTCAGATAACCTTCTTTGCTATTTATGACTCTCCCAATTTTCATGTAGTTTGCAAACTTACTTATGAGATCACCTACATTCTCATCTAAGTTATTTATATGTATTACAAATGGCAATGATCATAGCACTAATTCTTGTGGCAGACTAGTTACAAACTTTGTGTCCGGAAAATACCAATCCACCATCACCCTCTGCCTCCAATCACCAAGCTTGTTTGCCAACACACCCAGAACTTTTGCTTCTTAATTTCCTGGACCAGCTTTCCATTTAGGACTTTGTCAAAAACCTAACCAATGTCCATGTAAATCATGCCTTCTGTGATGCCTTCATCAATTTTCTTTGTTACATCATCAAAAATACCTTACCAGATTTGTGAGACAAATTTTATCCTGCCCCAAACCATGCTGACTCCTCCTAATCAGTCTTCACCTTTCCAAATAAGCATAAATCCTGTCCCTCATAATCTTCTCCAACAAATTTCCTACCAATCTAGAAGTTCCAGGCTTATCCCAACTGCCCTTTTTGATTAAGGGGAAATCGTTAGCTATGTTCTAGTATCTCACCTGCAGCCAATGAAAATGCAAATACAATCTGTTAGCATCCAATCATCCTTCTCCCTTGCTTCCTATAACATTCTGGATAGATTCTGTCTAACCCTAGGGATTTGTTGATCTTAAAGGGTGTCAATATTTTTAATACTTCTTGCTTCCTGATGCAGTCATGGTACAGAGTATCACCATTCCCCTCCTTTAGCACTCCAGCCTCCATATCCTTCTCCCAGTTAAACATTATTGAGCTATATTTATTCATTATGCCATTGCTATCCTCTGGTCCACCCACAGATTACTCCTTTTGTCCCTGAAGGGAACTTACTCCTTCCTTCTAATAAACAGACAATGTTTCAGCATTCTTCTTGCCAGAGTCATTTTGTGACTCCCTTTTCTTAGTTTCTTTCTTCCTCTTGCTTGAGGCATCCTTGATAAGCCTAAAAAAATTAATCAATACTAGTTCCATACATCTGACATATGCTTCCTTCTTTACTCAGTCATGAAGCCAATAGACTAAACATTGAATTCCCTTCTTGAATATCTCTGTCACATTGCTTCATTCACTTCCTTCAACGTGCACAATAAAACCAACTTTTTGACAGATATCCTCAATGTGATAATGTTACATTTTGTTCAATTATATTCATATGCAGTGTCTTAAGAAAGACCAATATAAATGTAAATAATTCTTGCTGTTCTGGAATCAAATCAGTCCTAATGCACTATCTAACTCTGTTCCACATACAAAACTTTAAGCCACTTACCTTGTACTGTTTGTGATTTTTTTCTCCCTTTAAAGAAAATTACTTTTCCCCTTTGAGCGAGTGTGGAGATTTGTCCAGATCTTGGAGTGATTCTTGCAATGTTAAAAGCTACAATTTTGATGTTTAAGATGGCAGTATGTTGGAAACATTAACAATTCCCTGGGCAGTACCACAGTAATACCAAAATAAACATGAATAATCCTGTAATATACAAACAAAATGTGTCAGGAGCATTTTAATGTGATTGTAAGAACTAAATATGGCTAAGATAAGAATTAATGTACACATTTATATGTAAACAAAAATATTTGATCTTGAAATGATGCTGTTAACCTAATAATAGTTGAATATAAGTTTATTTATCTAACTTTCTATTTTCTACTCATTAAAATATGCTAAATTAATCCAGGAAAAATTAAACAGTACAGCATTGCAACAGACCCTTTGTCCTGTGATTTCTGTGCTAGTAATGATACCAATTTACATTAAGCCCATCTGCCTGTTCATGGTTCAAATCCCTCCATACATTGCCTGTCTAAATGCTTCTTAAAAGTTGCTATGGCTGATGAAAATGAAAAAGTTTCCGTTAGAATCCAATCAGCCGTCTTCCTTGCAAGTTTGTAAAAGTTGGCAGCACAGAGGTGCAGTGGTGACAGCACGGTGATGCAATGGTAAAGTTGCTGCCTTACAGCTCCAGAGACCCGGGTTTGTTCTGGAGTATGGGCGCTGTCTGTACTATCTTCCCATGATCTGCGTGGGTTTTTTCTCTGGGATTTCCGGTTTCACCCCACATGCCAAAGATGTACAGGTATGTAGGTTAATTGGCTTGGTATAATTGTAAAATTGTCCCAACTGTGTGTGGGATAGCATTGCTGTGTGGGGATCACTGGTCGGTGCAGGCTTGGTGGGCCGAAGAGCCTGTTTCTGCCTTGTATCACTAAACTAAACTAAACTCCTAATAGCACTTTCCAGATATCTACCATGAAAATAGAATTCCAGTGAAATATCCTATGTGGTAATGTTAAATATTATTTGATCATAATCGTTTACTAGTGCATTATTTGGTGACAGGTGTTGTATAATGTGAGGGTAAATCAGAAACTGAGTCAATTTAGAAAAAAAAAACCATGGAAAAGGTTTATAATAGACTTGGGCGATTAATTGATTAAATATCAGAGACAGGTCCCAGTGAGGCGATCGGACACATGCAGGAGACTGATACTCAAGGGCTCTAAAAAGTAGTATTGTTAGTTTGGAGGACATAACAGTGCTGAGGGGGTGGCCATCGAACAATGTGATTAAATAGCAAGACACGTAAATTCTGGTGAACAGAGGGATCTTGGTGTTCCAACTTATGAGATGCAGGAAGTAGACATCAAAATGCAGCAAGTAATTACAAAGACAAATGAAATGTTGCATTTCATTGGGGGAGTGTTATAGTAATGTAGTAGGATGAAGTGTTCCAAACCAGGGCATCGGAGTTGTCCTCATTCTTTAGGGAACAGGGGTTCCCCTCTTTGACCAGGGTCTCCTCTATACTCCGTAGCTCCACTCTCACTCCCCATCCCCCCCACTCATAAGTCCCCCTTGTCCTCACCTTCCAGCCTACCAGCCGTCGCATGCAACACATAATCATCTGACATTTTGCCACCTCCAATGAGATCCCACCACTGGCCACATATTCCCATCTCCTCCCCTTTCTGCTTTCCTCAGAGACCGTTCCCTCCGTACATCCCTGGTCAATTCGTACCACCCCACCCAAACCACACCCTCCCCTGGTACTTTCCCTTGCAATCGCAGGAAATGCTACACTTGTCGCTTTACATCCCCCCTCGACTCCATCCAAGGACCCAAGCAGTCTTTCCAGGTGAGGCCTTTCACCTGCACCTCCTCCAACCTCATCTATTGCATCCACTGTTCCAGGTGTCAACTGCTTTACATTGGTGAGACCAAGCGCAGGCTTGGCGATCGCTTCGCCCAACACCTCCGCTCAGTTCGCAATAACCAACCTGATCTCCTGGTGGCTCAGCACTTCAACTCCCCCTCCCATTCCAAATCTTACCTTTCTGTCCAGGGCCTCCTCCATAGACAGAGTGAGTCCCACCGCAAATTGGAGGAGCAGCGCCTCATATTTCGCTTGGGTAGTTTACACCCCGGCGGTATGAACATTGACCTCCAATTTCAGGTAGTCCTTGCTTTCTCCCTCCTTCCCCTCCCCTTCCCAGCTCTCCCACAGCCTCCTGTCTCTGCCTCTTCCTTTCTTTTTGCTGCCCCCACCCCCCAACATCAGTTTGAAGAAGGGTCTCAACCCGAAACGTCGCCTACTCCTTTGCTCCACAGATGCTGCCGCACCCGCTGAGTTTCTCCAGCATTTTTGTCTCCCTCCGTAATGGAGTAGGAAGTGGTTTTGTAATTATACCAAGTTTTAGTGAGATTGCTCTTGGGTTGATGCGGTGAGAGATACTAGTTACTTGTCTGAAGCTTCACAAGGATAGATTGATGTCTGGGATGGGAGAGTTGTGCCTGAGAAATTCACCTGAGAAATTTGGCCTAAATTTACTGATGAGATATGTGGTTTGATTGAGAGTTGCTGAAAATCTGATTCTCCAGGCTTGACTGTTTTGGAATTAGCATTGGAATTATACTGTAGCCCCTGATATAAGGTCTACAGTATAAGGAGAATTTTCATTTTTGGAAGTTTTGTAACTCTTTGAAACATTCTTTGCCACCTAGCTTTAAGTACTCAATCATCATGCACCCTCAGGGTGGAGTCAATGGATTTTTGAATCAAGGTGAATAGGTATCAGCAGGGAAATGGACAGTATATTGGATTGGCAATTATGTTGAATAGTCGAGGGGTTACATGGCCTATTCCTCCTGCTGTTATGCCTTTAAGGTCATCCCTGGCTGTCATTCTCCATAATGGATATTCCCGCACTCACCCAGATCCGCCAGGATACCCAACCTTAAAAATACAACACATAGAAAATTAAAAAGTGCAAATCTCCTTCGACCAAGATCGGACAATATTTGAAGAGAGTTGAGATTTAATGGATGCAAGAAGATACCATTGTTGTGACTCATTTGTGTTGTCCAAGACGTGGATCTGCTATCATCCATTACAATCATTCTATTTTTTTGCATGTGTTTGGTTTGATTATTGTATGGAATGATTATGTAAGCACATAAAACAAAGTTCTTCATTGTGACTCAGTACATGAGATCATAATCACAAATCAAACCAATAAACCAATCTTTTTAAATTAAGTAGTTGAAAAACATAAAATGGCAGAGATTGAGGTTTCAGATGAACAAATTGGAATTTAAATTCTAATATTTCACTTCTGCCAGCTAGAAGTGTGCCTTTTCCCCTTGTTTATTTTCTGCATTTGGTTGCTTACATTTTTTATATTTTAGTTTACTTTTATATAAATTGTATTATTACAATCATCTTTAGCAATGATGGGTTTTACTCACCTGAAGAAAATACTTAATATATGTGTGGCACTGTGCATGACACACCACGAGCTAATGTAATCAACATATAATTAGGTTCAAGTATCTGATGTTTCAGAAGACAGTAGATCACTCCTATTAGTTGAAACCACATTTATAATGCTGTATTTCTTGTGCAAGTCTATCACTGATAATCAAAAGTAAACTATAAAATCAATTATATCATGCTTACACAATTAACTGCAAGGATTTGGCAGAAAAAGATGCTGATTAGCTCCTCAGGTTATGGCACAGGGTTTCACTAGTTTTGTTTTAATGTATTCTTATATCCATTTTATCAATTGAAGTAGATTTACAGATTTCGAGATTCAGAGTATGCTCTGCTAAAGAAAATGACTATTGTGTAAGAACAGAACATAATTCATCACAATAGTGATGGAAAGATAATTATTGAGTGGAAATATTGAAGCTGGACTAATTAGTGCTTTTGCATTCAGAAACTTGGTGAAATGCGGGCAGATGTTATGGTTCTTGGAAAGTTTCAAGAGAGAGTCCAATACTCTAAAAGGAGCAACATTAGAACCTCTTTGTTGGATGACCTTAGGAGAGCTGAATGGCCCTTCCCATAAATAACCATGTAATCTTGTCAAGACAATTGACTAATGGTGTTATTAGAGGAAAGTGAACAGAATAAGTCACCAAAACAATGAAAAGAGTTACAGAAACATTTATTTTTCAATACAATGAAAAAATTTTTTTGACTTATTCAGTCACTAAAAAATATAATGTGTTGTTATAAAGGGGCATGAATTTAAAATATGATTTGTAAAACATGAATGGAAATCCCAATATAAGCATATTTTTATTTATTCACTTACTTTTTTAGATTGGAAGTGATCGATCTAATCAAATGGCTGTAAGCCAGACCTCTCCAAGTATGAATTGTTATGTGAAATATGAACATTAAAATCAAAATTGAGTCAAAAATGGGGTGCAATCTGTTGCACCAAGAGTGATTGCATAGATCAACACCGAATATTACACCCATGGCAGTCCAGTCAAGCAAGTCATAAGCACTAATAATGTAATCAAGAATCAAATCAATATTCCATCAGTTTGACTCTTTTAAGGCTTAGTAATGGGAAAATACAAAACAATAAATAGTGATATGTGTATCCCTGTTCATCAATCAAAATTAGCTTGTTTCATCCCAGCAGTTGATGAAGTAGAAATTGCACAAATATGTTCACAGCAGGGTTATTTTCAGAGGTGTTATGAATATGTAATGATGATGATAAAATGCATTTTTACATTCTACATTATAAGATTTAACTCAGAAAAAAATATTTTTCTCTGATATTGTTTTTGGAGTGAGTGATTAAATTATTACTCATCTCATTTGAACATGTATAAAGAATTTTACACATAAAGGAAAAATAAATGAGACATTGAATGACAAGCTGTCAGAGTATGACACCTTAATAAAAATGAAACAGTAATTATTGAGAATTTCAGAATGCATTGTCTGCTGAAATCTGAATAATGAAGTAACTGATGTGAGAGTGTTGTCTGTCCAAGTTGCAGAGTGTAGATTATAAAATGGCCATGTTACTCTAATAAAAATATTTGTTCCATAATATTCAGTCTACCAAATAATTAAAAAAATAATCAGATAAAGACCTCCTTTGCATTACGATTACATATATCTATACATTTTTCAATTAAGCACCCAGTAACAACAAAAGACTTGTAATGATTCACAACTATTTATCAAGGCATTTAGTGATCCAAGAACAGTCGTTTTTTTTAAGATAAGGCTCATCTGCCCATCAATATATTTTCTTTCATGTGCCAGTTTTAGATAACCCAGCAGCAAAACGTTTTTGTAATCTTGTTGAAATTCACTTTGAGACTATAATGCTTTAAAGGAGAGTGAAGTGTCGTGCATTCTTTGTTCTTAGTTTTAAGTGAATTCCTGTTGATGAATTGTCCATTTGGTTAAAAGCCCACTGGTGTTCATCATTAAATCAGATGTGGCACTTCTGTCAACTCCCCAGTGATTTAATAGCCAAGTATCTGTCATGCAGTTTACCCATTTCATGTAATACTCCTGTCACATGTCCCATTTATAATACTATAGACAAGAGGAAGTAATAAAAGATGCTTCTAGTTCATGTTAAGCATGATATACTTAGTGACATATCACTCAAGCCTTCAGGATGGACACTCTCTCATTTATTTACCACCTGGTCACATGAAATCATCAGCAAATGCTAGGATATTACAACAGATTTTCTAGTCTGCCGCATTTATATTATTGGCAAGACGTGAAACAGAAAGGAACTGTAGATTTCCATAAGTTGCTCCTGTCCTCTTGCACATTTCATTCCCATTGTTCCATTAGCCATGCTAATTCTCATTCCAGCTTCTTCCTCCTTGCCAAGTTTTTCCCTCAACTATCTCAACTGGGTATTTTCTACATTCAAATAGAGGATTGTGCCTCGTGTTCCCCCTTTCCCATGTTTGCAGCTATGTTCTCTCTCTCTCTCTCTTGCTTTTTAAAAATTTTCCAAGGACTTTGTTCAGCAAAAATGCATAGTACAGCACATCAAAAACACATTCAGAGGTTACAATACATCAAGCAATCATTATAATACAATGATACAGTCATTATTTACAATGCCCTCAACCCCACACGTTGACCAGCATTCATGGAAGGCTTCCAGAGTCCCCGTGGACACAGCATGTCCCCTCTCCGGAACACGCGAGCACGGACATAGTGCTCGGAAGAGGGGCAGGCAGCCGACTCTGGTGTGACCATCGACCGCCTGCTGTCTGGACCAGCGAACGGCCATCATAGCCAGGCCCAGGAGTAAACCAACAGGGAGGTCCCACCCCCCTGATCGGCTCTCCCCTGCCTTGTGTCCAAACACCAGGATCGTAGCACTAAAATGCAACCAAAACTTGAGGAACAACCCCTTCAGATATTGGTACATTGGCAGCAACCTCACACACTCCATATGCGCATGGAACACAGTCTGTTCCTCGCCGCAGAAAATACAGGCGGTCGGCGAGCCCGTGAACCGACTCAAAAGTTTATTGCATACCACCGCTCTGTGCAACACTCTCCACCCCAGGTCCCCAATGTAAAGGAGGATGACTCCCTTGTAGAGATACCTCCACTTTTTTTTTCATACAACATGCTTTTATTCAGAACAAACAAAAATAGAAAGTAGTAACACGATCAAAGAATGCCTATATTGGCATTTTACAAAGTTATCAAATTAAAATATTAACATTTTTATCAACAATACATTCGACCTCCTGTTACATTCCACCGCTCTGTGCAACACTCTCCACCCCAGGTCCGCAATGTAAAGGGGGATGACTCCCTTATAGAGAGAACTCCACTGGGGACCGCCCCCACCTTCAGGTTGTAACACAGACTGCCAAGGTGTGTCTGGACGGAACATAAAAGCAAAGAGGTGCAGAATGTGCAGGAGCATCCTGTACAGTATGCGTCTCTTCGCATCACGAAACAGCACTCTCGGCATCTCGGAAAGGCGGCTCAGGTTGTGTGGATTCGGAGCCCGAGAAATATCCCGGAGCCTGGGCCCGATGAGCAACTCCAACGGAGCGGGGGTAAACTCAGTCACCACTCTAAGCACGCCTCTCCTCGACACCCACCATGACCGGGTGAGGACCGGCCACTCCCACAAACACATCATCCCCCTCCCCCTGTGGAGCAACACACTGGCTGAAAACAACCACATTTCGCACACTTAGCCCATCAGGATGGAAAACAGGCAAATCCCGTAAGGCGGGTCGACTGATGCTCACCACCGGGAGCCGCAAACCCCCCTTAGGCAACAACCGCAGCAGAAAAAATACGTTGCCAGAGCGTGCCATCTGGGAGGGTTTGCCGCATACATATACCTCCGCAGAGTCATAAGACGGAGAGCCAGCACCTGGGTACGCACGCATACCAAGGACTGGCCGCCCTCCTCTAATGGGAGACTCAGGACTGCTGCGGAAACGTAGTGCTTCCTATCTCCCCAAAAGAAATCAACCAGCTTCCTCTGTCTCCAGCTCCACCCAGTTCATGGGCCAAGCATCGTCAGTGGGACTCAGACAAACCCCCAGATAGAGGAGGTGTGTGGTGCTCCACGAATACAATGTCATCTCCTCCGGCAGGGAGTTTACCTGCCACTGAGCCACTAAAAGTCCAGAACACTTATTCCAGTTAATCCTGGCAGATGATGCAGCCAAGAAAACTTGCTGGCAATCACGCATCCTTCGCAGATCATGAGGGTCAGTGAGCGTAAGGAGTAAATCATCCGCATAAGCCGAAAGAACCACCTCAACCCCCGGTCCTGGTAGAGCCAGGCCTGTCAGCCGCCTCTGAAGAAGACACAGGAACGGCTCCACACAGACCGAGTTCAACTGACCAGACATGGGACACACCTGACAAACCCCCCTCCCAAAGTGAATGGGAGCCAACAACACACCATTAACCTTCAGGAGACACTCTGCTGCAGCATACAAAAGACGGGCCCGGGCCAAAAAATGCGGTCCAAATCCGAACGCTTGCAGCATCCCGAAGAGGTAGTCATGATCTAGCATGTCAAAAGCCTTCTCCTGATCAAGAGACAGAAAATCAGCTGACTGACCAGTACCCTGAGATAGATGAATCAGGTCCCTAACCAAGTGGATGTTATCCTGAATGGACCGGCCATGGACTGTATAGGATTGGTCCGGGTCGATCAGTTGGGACAGCACGGATCCCAGGTGATTTGTAATTGCCCGTGCAAAGACTTTATACTCTGTACAGAGGAGAGAGACCGGGCACCAGTTCTTCAACAGGCAGAGTACGTACTTCTTAAGCAGCAGGACAACGACTGCCCTATGCCAGGACAGGGTCATCTACCCAGTCACCAGGCTCTCCCCTAGGACCTTCATGTAATCACCCCCCATGATATCCCAGAAGGCTCTAACAAATTCTACAGTCAACCCATCCAGCCGAGGGCACTTGCCCCTCCTGAGATGGTACAGGGCACGAGTCAACTCTTCCAATGATATGGGGTCATCATGAAGATCGGACATCTCCTTATCTGCAGTCGGTAGGCCCTCCCACAGGTCTTGCTGAGCCTCCCCACTGAATCCATCTGTGGAAATCAGGGATCCATAAAAGGACCGGACTAAAGCACTGATCCTCTCTGCATATGTGACAGAGGCGCCATCATCCACGAGCAGCTCAATGAGCAGTTTGTGGGCTCCCCACCCTTTCTCAAGAGAAAAAATGAAAGAAGGTCCAAATCATGGATTTTGTTGTCAGGTGGCTGCAGCCAAATTCTTTGCCTTGCCTTTTTGAAGAGTTTGTTTTCTCCAAATGGATTTTGGTTGACAGGCGGCTGCTTGATGCACAATTGTTTGCCTCGCCTTTTTCGAGAGTTTGTGTTCACAAAATTGATTTTGGTTGTCAGGTGGCTGCTTGCTGCCCAATTGTTTCCCTCGCTTTTTTCAAGAATTTGTGTTCACAAAATGGATTTTGTTTGTCAGGTGGCTGTGGCCCAATTGTTTGCCTCGCCTTTTTAAAGAGTTTGTGTTCACAAAATGGATTTAGGTGGTCAGGTGGCTGCGGCCCGATTGTTTGCCACGCCTTTTTAAGAAGTTTGTGTTCACAAAATGGATTTTGGTTGTCAGGTGGCTGCAGCCCAATTGTTTGCCTCGCCTTTTTCAAGAGCTTGTGTTCACAAAATGGATTTTGGTTGTCAGGTGGCTGTGGCCCAATTGTTTGCCATGCCTTTTCAAAGAGTTTGTGTTCACAGAATGGATTTAGGTTGTCAGGTGGCTGCGGTCCAATTGTTTGCCTCGCCTTTTTTTTATGTTATGTTCACAAAATGAATTTTGGTTGTCAGGTGGCTTCTTGCTGCCCAATTGTTTGCCTCACCTTTTTTAAAAGTTTGTGTTCACAAAATTGATTTTGGTTGTCAGGTGGCTGCTTGCTGCCCAATTGGTTGCCTCGCCTTTTTCAAGAATTGTGTTCACAAATGGATTTTGGTTGTCAAATGGCTGTGGCCCAATTGTTTGCCTCACCTTTAAGAAAAAAGTTTGTGTTCACAAAATGAAATTTGGCTGTCAGGTGGCTGCTTTCTGCACAATTGTTTCCCTCGCCTTTTAAAAAAAAAAAAGTTGGTGTTCACAAAAGTGATTTTGGTTGTCAGGTGGCTGCTTGCTGCCCAATGGTTTGTCTTTCCATATTTAAAGAGTTTGTGTTCACAAAATGGATTTTGGTTGTCAATTGTTTGCGGCCCAATTGTTTGCCTCGCCTTTTTTAAAAGTTTGTGTTCACAAAATGGATTTTGGTTGCCAGGTGGCTGCTTGATGCACAATTGTTTGCCTAGCCTTTTTCAAAAGTTTGTGTTCACAAAAGTGATTTTGGTTGTCTGGTGGCTGTTTGCTTCCCAATTGTTTGCCTCGCCTTTTTTTAAAGTTTGTGTTCACAAAAGTGATTTTGGTTGTCAGGTGGCTGCTTGCTGCCCAATTGTTTGTCTTTCCATGTTAAAAGAGTTAGTGTTCACAAAATTGATTTTGGTTGTCAGGTGGCTGAGGCCCAATTGTTTGCCTCACCTTTTTAAAGAGTTTGTGTTCACAAAATGGATTTTGGTTGTCAGGTGGCTGTGGCCCAATTGTTTGCCTCACCTTTTTAAAGAGTTTGTGTTCACAAAATTGATTTTGGTTGTCAGGTGGCTGCGGCCCAATTGTTTGCCTCGACATTTTAAAGAGTTTGTGTTCACAAAATGGATTTAGGTTGTCAGGTGGCTGCGGTCCAATTGTTTGCCTCGCCTTTTTTTTATGTTATGTTCACAAAATGAATTTTGGTTGTCAGGTGGCTTCTTGCTGCCCAATTGTTTGCCTCACCTTTTTTAAAAGTTTGTGTTCACAAAATTGATTTTGGTTGTCAGGTGGCTGCTTGCTGCCCAATTGGTTGCCTCGCCTTTTTCAAGAATTGTGTTCACAAATGGATTTTGGTTGTCAAATGGCTGTGGCCCAATTGTTTGCCTCACCTTTAAGAAAAAAGTTTGTGTTCACAAAATGAAATTTGGCTGTCAGGTGGCTGCTTTCTGCACAATTGTTTCCCTCGCCTTTTAAAAAAAAAAAAGTTGGTGTTCACAAAAGTGATTTTGGTTGTCAGGTGGCTGCTTGCTGCCCAATGGTTTGTCTTTCCATATTTAAAGAGTTTGTGTTCACAAAATGGATTTTGGTTGTCAATTGTTTGCGGCCCAATTGTTTGCCTCGCCTTTTTTAAAAGTTTGTGTTCACAAAATGGATTTTGGTTGCCAGGTGGCTGCTTGATGCACAATTGTTTGCCTAGCCTTTTTCAAAAGTTTGTGTTCACAAAAGTGATTTTGGTTGTCAGGTGGCTACTTGCTGCCCAATTGTTTGTCTTTCCATGTTAAAAGAGTTTGTGTTCACAAAATGGATTTTGGTTGTCAGGTGGCTGCTTGCTGCCCAATTGTTTGTCTTTCCATATTTAAAGAGTTTGTGTTCACAAAATGGATTTTGGTTGTCAATTGTTTGCCTCACCTTTTTAAAGAGTTTGCGTTGACAAAATGGATTTTGGATGTCAGATGGCTGTGGCCCAATTGTTTGCCTCGCCTTTTTAAGAAGTTTGTGTTCACAAAATGGATTTTGGTTGTCAGGTGGCTGCGGCCAAATTCTTTGCTTCTCCTTTTTGAAAAGTTTGTGTTCACAAAATGGATTTTGGATGTCAGGTGGCTGTGGCTCAATTGTTTGCTTCACCTTTTTTAAAAAGTTTGTGTTCACAAAATGGATTTTGGTTGTCAGGTGGCTGTGGCCCAATTGTTTGCTTCGCCTTTTTAAAAAAGTTTCTGTTCACAAAATGGATTTTGGTTGTCAGGTGGCTGCGGCCAAATTCTTTGCCTCACCATTTTGAAGAGTTTGTGTTCACAAAATGGATTTTGGTTGTCAGGTGGCTGCTTGATGCACATTTCTTTGCCTCGCCTTTTTCAAGAGTTTGTGTTCACAAAATTGATTTTGGTTGTCAGGTGGCAGCAGCCCAATTGTTTGCCTCGCCTTTTTAAAGAGTTTGTGTTCACAAAATGGATTTAGGTGGTCAGGTGGCTGTGTCCCAATTGTTTGCCTTCCTTTTTAAGGAGTTTGTGTTCACAAAACGGATTCTGGTGGTCAGGTGGCTGCAACCCAATTATTTGCCTCGCCTTTTTCAAGTTTGTGTTCACAAAATGGATTTTTATTGTCAGAAGGCTGCTGCCTAATTGTTTGCCACAACTTTTCAAAGAGTTTGTGTTCACAAAATGAATTTTGGTTGTCAGGTGGCTGCAGCCCAATTATTTGTCTCGCCATATTTAAAGAGTTTGTGTTCACAAAATGGATTTTGGTTGTCAGGTGGCTGCCTGATGCACAATTGTTTGCCTCGCCTTTTTCAAGAGTTTGTGTTCACAAAATGGATTTTGGTTGTCACATCTGTGGCCCAATTGTTTGCCTCACCTTTTTAAAGAGTTTATGTTCACAAAATGGATTTTGGTTGTCAGGTGGCTGTGGCCCAGTTGTTTGCCTCGCCTTTTTAAAAATGTTTGTGTTCACAAAATGGATTTTGGTTGTCAGGTGGCTGCTTGCTGCCCAATTGTTTGCCTCGCCTTTTTAAAGAGTTTGTGTTCACAAAATGGATTTAGGTGGTCAGGTGGCTGCTTGCTGCCCAATTGTTTCCCTCGCCTTTTTAAATAGTTTGTTTTTTCCAAATGGATTTTGGTTGCCTGGTGGCTGCGGCCCAATTGTTTGCCTCTCCTTTAAAAAAAAAGTTTGTGCTCACAAAATGGATTTTGGTTGTCAGGTGGCTGCGGCCAAATTCTTTGCCTCGCCGTTTTGAAGAGTTTGTGTTCACAAATGTATTTTGGTTGTCAGGCGGCTGCAGCCCAATTGTTTGCCTTGCTAATTTAAAGAGTTCGTGTTCACAAAATGGATATTGGTAGGCCCGGGGAGCCGTTGGAGAGAGAGGCTGGAGCTACCTGCGCTGTGAGTATAAATCTAGCGCGGGGCTTGCTTTTCACAGAGGCCCGGGGAGCCGTTGGACAGAGAGGGTGGAGTTACCTGCACTGTGAGTATAAATCTAGCACAGGGCTTGCTTTTCACAGAGGCCCGGGGAGCCGTTGGAGAGAGAGGGTGGAGTTACTTGCACTGTGAGTATAAATCTAGTGCGGGGCTTGCTTTTCACAGAGCCCCTGGGAGCCGTTGGAGAGAGAGGGTGGAGCTACCTGCACTGAAGGGGAGTTTCCATACTGAATAGGGAGGTTTCTGGTGGAAGCCGCTGATTGGTGGAAGCAGACTAGCGGAAGCAGCTGATTGGGTGGAACCTCTGGTTAGTATTTCTGCTTTCTGGTTAAAGGTACAGTGCTTTAGTAAAGGTACAGTGGGTTAGTAAAGGTGCAGTGCTTTTGGTTTGTATAATTAAGGTGTAGTTTAAAGGTCAAGAGGGAGCAGCTGTTTGAGTCAAATACTTGCTGATTTCTCACAGCTGTTTCCATTATATTATACTGGTATCGGATCCAGGGTAAGGCGAGAGAATGTCAGCCAGAGCAGTGTACTGTACTGCATGTCAGATGTGGGAGGTCATGGTGTCGGATGGCCCTCTTGACGTCCACATCTGCACCAGGTGCAGAGAGATGGGGCGCCTAAGGGACCGTATTAGGATCCTGGAGCAGCAGCTCGATGACCTCTGCCTGGTCAGGGAGAGTGAAGAGGTGATAGAGGAGAGTTATAGGGAGGTGGTCACTCCAAAACCACAGGAGAGAGACATGTGGGTCACACTAAGGGAGGGTAAGGGGCAGAGGCATCAATGAGTGAGTACTCCAATGTCAGTACACCTGGCAAATAAGTACTCCTGTTTGAGTACGGATGGGGGTGACAGCCTACCCGGGGGTAGCGACAGCGGACGGGCCTTCAGCACAGAGACCAGCCCTGTTGCTCCGAATGTTAGGGAAAAAAAGAGGAGGGCAATAGTAATTGGGGACTCTATTGTTAGGGGGTCAGATAGGCGATTCTGTGGACGCAGTCGGGAGACCAGGATGGTGGTCTGCCTCCCTGGTGCCAAGGTCTCGAACGTGACTCAACGTGTCCAAGATATCCTCAAATCAGAGGGAGAGGAGCCTGAGGTCGTGGTACATATAGGTACCAATGTCATAGGTAAAAAAAGGGAAGAGGTCCTGAAGGGAGGATTTAAGGACTTGGGAGGAGAGTTGAGGAAAAGGACCAAAAAGGTAACAATCTCAGGATTACTGCCTGTGCCATCCGACAGTGAGAGTAGAAATGGAGCAAGGTGGAGGATAAATGCTTGGCTGAAAGACTGGTGCAGAGGGCAGGGATTCAAGTTTCTGGATCATTGGGACTTCTTTTGGGGTAGGTGGGACCTGTACAGAAAGGATGTGTTGCACTTGAACCCGAGGGGGACCAATATCCTGGCGGGGATGATTGCAAGGCCACTGGGGAGACTTTAAACTAGTATGGTTGGGGCGAGGGATGCAAATAGCAACAGTTAGTAGACAGAATGGGAGGCAGGAAGCAGAAAAGGGAAGCACTCGGACACAAGAGGAGAATGAAAAAAAAGGAAATAAACAGAGAATAAGAGATGGGGGGTTTCTTAAATGTGCATATTTTAATGCTAGGAGTATTGTAAGACAGGTGGATGAGCTTAGAGACTGGATAGACACCTGGAAGTATGATGTTGTGGCGATCAGTGAAACATGGTTGCAGGAGGGCTGTGATTGGAAACTAAATATTCCAGGATTTCGTTGCTTCAGGTGTGATAGAATTGGAGGGGCAAGAGGTGGAGGTGTTGCATTGCTAGTCAGGGAAGATATTACACCTGTGTGCTTTGTCAGGATAGATTGGAGAGCTCATCTAGGGAGGCTATTTGGGTGGAACTGAGAAGTGGGAAAGGTGTAGCAACACTTATAGGGGTATATTATAGACCGCCAAATGGGGAACAAGAATTGGTAGAGCAAATATGTAAAGAGATAGCAGATATTAGTAGTAAGCACAAGGTAGTGATTGTGGGAGATTTCAACTTTCCACACATAGACTGGGAAACACATTCTGTAAATGGGCTGGATGGTTTGGAGTTTGTAAAATGTGTGCAGGATAGTTTTTTGCAGCAATACATAGAGGTGCCTACTAGAGGAGGGGCAGTGCTGGACCTCCTGTTAGGAAATGAGATGGGACAGGTGGTGGAGGTATGTGTTGGGGAGCAGTTCGGGTCCAGTGATCACAATACCATTAGTTTCAATATAATTATGGAGAAGGACAGAGCTGGGCCTAGGGTTGAGATTTTTGATTGGAGAAAGGCAAACTTTAACGAGATGCGAGATGATTTAAAAGGAGTGAACTGGGACATTTTGTTTTATGGGAAAGATGTAGAAGAGAAATGGAGGACATTTAAAGGGGAAATTTTAAGAGTACAGAATCTTTATGTTCCTGTTCGGTTGAAAGGAACCAGTAAAAATTGGAAAGAGCCCTAGTTTTCAAGGGAAATTGGACATCTTGTTCGGAAAAAGAGGGAGATCTACAATAATTATAGGCAGCATGAAGTAAATGAGGTACTTGAGGAGTATAAGGAATGTAAAAAGAATCTTAAGAAAGAAATTAGAAAAGCTAAAAGAAGATATGAGGTTACTTTGGCAAGTAAGGTGAAAGTAAATCCAAAGGGTTTCTACAGCTATATTAATAGCAAAAGGAAAACAAGGGATAAAATTGGTCTATTGGAGAAACCGAGTGGACAGCTATCTGCAGAGCCAAAAGAGATGGGGGAGATATTGAACAATTTCTTTTCTTCGGTATTCACCAAGGAGAAGGATATTGAATTATGTGAGGTAAGGGAAACTAGTAGAGTAGCTATGGATACTAGGAATTTCAAAGTAAAAGAAGTACTGACACTTTTGAAAAATATAAAAGTGGATAAGTCTCCAGGTCCTGACAGGATATTCCCTAGGACATTGAGGGAAGTTAGTGTAGAAATAGCCGGGGCTATGACAGAAATATTTCAAATGTCATTAGAAATGGGAATAGTCCCCTAGGATTGACGTACTGCGCATGTTGTTCCATTGTTCAAAAAGGGTTCTAAGAGTAAACCTGGCAATTATAGACCGGTTAGTTTGACTTCAGTGGTGGGCAAATTAATGGAAAAGATACTTAGAGATAATATATATAAGCATCTGGATAAACAGGGTCTAATTAGGAACAGTCAACATGGATTTATGCCTGGAAGGTCATGTTTGACTAATCTTCTTGAATTTTTTGAAGAGGTTACTAGGGAAATTGATGAGGGTAAAACAGTGGATGTTGTCTATATGGACTTTAGTAAGGCCTTTGACAAGGTTCCTCATGGAAAGTTGGTTAAGAAGGTTCAACTGTTGGGTATAAATGCTGAAATAGCAAGATGGATTCACAGTGGCTGAATGGGAGAAGCCAGAGGGTAATGGTGGATGGCTGCTTGTCGGGTTGGAGGTAGGTGGCTCGTGGGGTGCCTCAGGGATCTGTGTTGTGTCCTTTGTTGTTTGTCATGTACATCAATGATCTGGATGAAGGGGTGGTAAATTGGATTAGTAAGTATGCAGATGATATCAAGAGAGGAGGCGTTGTGGATAATGAAGAGGATTTCCAAAGTCTACAGAGTGATTTAGGCCAGTTGGAAAAATGGGCTGAAAGATGGCAGATGGAGTTTAATGCTGATAAATGTGAGGTGCTACACCTTGGCAGGACAAATCAAAATAGGATGTACATGGTAAATCATAGGAAATTGAAGAATACAGTTGAACAGAGGGATCTGGGAATATCCATGCATAGTTCCTTGAAGGTGGAATCTCATATAGATAGGGTGGTAGAGAAAGCTTTTGGTATGCTAGCCTTTATAAATCAGAGCATTGAGTATAGAGCTGGGATGTAATGTTAAAATTGAACAAGGCATTGGTGGGACCAAATCTGGAGTATGGTGTACTATTTTGGTCGCCCAATTATAGGAAGGATGTCAACAAAATAGAAAGGGTACAGAGGAGATTTATTAGAATGTTGCCTGTTTCAACAGCTAAGTTACAGAGATAGGTTGAATAAGTTAGGTCTTTATTCTCTGGAGTGCAGAAGGTTAAGGGGGGACTTGATAGAGGTCTTTAAAATGATGAGAGGGATAGACAGAGTTGATGTGGACAAGCTTTTCCCTTTGAGAATAGGGAAGATTCAAACAAGAGGACATGACTTTAGAATTTAGAATAGGACAGAAGTTTAGGGGTAACATGAGGGGGAACTTCTTTACTCAGAGAGTGGTAGCATTGTGGAATGAGCTTCCGGTGGAAGTGGTGGTGGCAGGTTCATTGGTATCATTTAAAAATAAATTGGATAGGCATATGGATGAGAAGGGTATGGAGGGTTATGGTATGAGTGCAGACAGGTGGGACTAAGGGAAAATAGTTGTTCGGCACGGACTTGAAGGGCCGAGATGGCCTGTTTCCGTGCTGTAATTGTTATATGGTTAGTCAGGTGGCTGCGGCCCAATTGTGTGCCCCGCTTTTTTAAAGAGTTTGTGTTCACAAACTAGATTTTGGTTGTCAGGTGGCTGCAGCTCAATTGTTTTCCTCACCTTTTTTATAAAAAATGATTGTGTTCACAAAGTGAATTTTGGTTGTCAGGTGGCTGCTTGCTGCCCAATTGTTTGCCTCGCCATTTTAAAGAGTTGGTGTTCACGAAATGGATTTAGTGTGTCAAGTGGCTGTGGCCCAATTTGTTTGACTCGCCTTTTCAAAGAGTTTGTGTTCACAAATTGGATTTTGTTTGGCAGGTGGCTACGGCCAAATTCTTTGCCTCGCCTTTTTAAAGAGTTTGTGTTCACAAAATGGATTTTGGTTGTCAGGTGGCTGCTTGCTGCCCAATGGTTTGCCTCACCTTTTTAAAGATTTTGTGTTCACAAAATTTATTTTGGTTGGCAGGTGGCTGCTTGTTGCCCAATTATTTGCATCGCCTTTTTGAAGAGTTTGTGTTCACAAAATGGATTTTGGTTGTCAGGTGGCTGCGGCCCAATTGTTTGCCTCAACTTTTTAAACGGTTTGTGTTCACAAAATAGATTTAGGTTGTCAGGTGGCTGCTTTCTACCCAATTGTTTGCCTCGCCTTTTTAAAAAGTTTGTGTTCACAAAATGGATTTACGTAGTCAGGTGGCTGTGGCCCAATTGTTTACTTCACCTTTTCAAAGAGTTTGTGTTCACAAAATGAATTTTGGTTGTCAGGTGGCTGCTTGCTGCCCAATTGTTTGCCTCGCCTTTTTAAAAAGTTTGTTTTCACAAAATGGATTTTGGTTGTCAGGTAGCTGTGGCCCAATTGTTTGCCTGGCCTTTTTCAAGAGTTTATGTTCACAAAATGGATTTCGGTTCTCACATGGCTGCGGCTCAATTTTTTGCCTCGCCATTTTAAATAGTTTGTGTTCTCAAAATGGATTTAGTCTGTCAGGTGGCTGTGGCCCAATTGTTTGCCTCGCCTTTTTAAAGAGTTTGTGTTCACAAAATGGATTTTCGTTGTCAGGTGGCTGTGACCCAATTGTTTGCCTCACTTTTTTAAAGAGTTTGTGTTCACAAAATGGATTTTGATTGTCAGGTGGCTGCGGCCAAATTGTTTGCCTTTCCTTTTTGAAGAGTTTGTGTTCACAAAATGAACTTTGGTTGTCAGGTGGCTGTGGCCCAATTGTTTTGCCTCGCGTTTTTTAAAAGCTTGTGTTCACAAAATTGATTTTGTTAGTCAGGTGGCTGTGACGCAATTGTTTGATTCGTCTTTTTAAAAAGTTTGTGTCCACAAAATTGAGTTTGGTTTCAGGTGGCTGCAGCCAAATTGTTTGCCTCGACTTTTTAAACGGTTTGTGTTCACAAAATGGATTTAGGTTGTCAGGTGGCTGCTTTCTACCCAATTGTTTGCCTCGCCTTTTTAAAAAGTTTGTGTTCACAAAATGGATTTACGTAGTCAGGTGGCTGTGGCCCAATTGTTTGCTTCACCTTTTGAAAGAGTTTGTGTTCACAAAATGGATTTTAGTTGGCAGGTGGCTGCAGCCCAATTGTGTGCCTCACTTTTGTATAGAGTTTGTGTTGACAAAATGGATTTTGGTTGTCAGGTGGCTGCGGCCAAATTCTTAGCCTCGCCTTTTTGAAGAGTTTGTGTTCACAAAATGTATTTTGGTTGTCAGGTGGCAGCGGCCCAATTGTTTGCCTTGCCATTTTAAAGAGTTTGTGTTCACAAAATCAATTTTGGTAGTCAGGTGGCTGCGGCCCCATTGTGTGCCTCGCCTTTTTAAAGAGTTTGTGTTCACAAAATAGATTTTGCTGGCAGGTGGCTGCAGCTCAATTGTTTTCCTCACCTTCTTTATAAAAAAAGTTTGTGTTCACAAAATGAATTTTGGTTGTCAGGTGGCTGCTTGCTGCTCAATTCTTTGCCTCACCTTTTTTTCAAAAGGTTTGTGTTCACAAAATGAATTTTGGTTGTCAGGTGGCTGCTTGCTGCCCAATTGTTCGCCATGCCTTATTTTTTTAAAGTTTGTGTTCACAAAATGAATTTTGGTTGTCAGGTGGCTGCTTGCTGCCCAATTGTTTGCCTCGCCATTTTAAAGAGTTGGTGTTCACGAAATGGATTTAGTGTGTCAAGTGGCTGCGGCCCAATTTGTTTGACTCGCCTTTTCAAAGAGTTTGTGTTCACAAATTGAATTTTGGTTGGCAGGTGGCTGCGGCCAAATTCTTTGCCTCGCCTTTTTAAAGAGTTTGTGTTCACAAAATGGATTTTGGTTGTCAGGTGGCTGCTTGCTGCCCAATGGTTTGCCTCACCTTTTTAAAGATTTTGTGTTCACAAAATTTATTTTGGTTGGCAGGTGGCTGCTTGTTGCCCAATTATTTGCATCGCCTTTTTAAAGAGTTTGTGTTCACAAAATGGATTTTGGTTGTCAGGTGGCTGCGGCACAATTGTTTGCCTCGACTTTTTAAACGGCTTGTGTTCACAAAATGGATTTAGGTTGTCAGGTGGCTGCTTTCTACCCAATTGTTTGCCTCGCCTTTTTAAAAAGTTTGTGTTCACAAAATGGATTTACGTAGTCAGGTGGCTGTGGCCCAATTGTTTGCTTCACCTTTTCAAAGAGTTTGTGTTCACAAAATGGATTTTGGTTGGCAGGTGGCTGCGGCCCAATTGTTTGCCTCGACTTTTTAAACTGTTTGTGTTCACAAAATGGATTTTGGTTGTCAGGTGGCTGCTTGCTGCTCAATTCTTTGCCTCACCTTTTTTTCAAAAGGTTTGTGTTCACAAAATGAATTTTGGTTGTCAGGTGGCTGTTTGCTGCCCCATTGTTCGCCATGCCTTATTTTTTAAAAGTTTGTGTTCACAAAATGAATTTTGGTTGTCAGGTGGCTGCTTGCTGCCCAATTGTTTGCCTCGCCATTTTAAAGAGTTGGTGTTCACGAAATGGATTTAGTGTGTCAAGTGGCTGTGGCCCAATTTGTTTGACTCGCCTTTTCAAAGAGTTTGTGTTCACAAATTGGATTTTGGTTGGCAGGTGGCTGCGGCCAAATTCTTTGCCTCGCCTTTTTAAAGAGTTTGTGTTCACAAAATGGATTTTGGTTGTCAGGTGGCTGTGGCCCAATTGTTTTGCCTCGCGTTTTTTAAAAGCTTGTGTTCACAAAATTGATTTTGTTAGTCAGGTGGCTGTGACGCAATTGTTTGATTCGCCTTTTTAAAAAGTTTGTGTCCACAAAATTGAGCTTGGTTTCAGGTGGCTGCAGCCAAATTGTTTGCCTCGACTTTTTAAACGGTTTGTGTTCACAAAATGGATTTAGGTTGTCAGGTGGCTGCTTTCTACCCAATTGTTTGCCTCGCCTTTTTAAAAAGTTTGTGTTCACAAAATGGATTTACGTAGTCAGGTGGCTGTGGCCCAATTGTTTGCTTCACCTTTTCAAAGAGTTTGTGTTCACAAAATGGATTTTAGTTGGCAGGTGGCTGCAGCCCAATTGTGTGCCTCGCTTTTGTATAGAGTTTGTGTTGACAAAATGGATTTTGGTTGTCAGGTGGCTGCGGCCAAATTCTTAGCCTCGCCTTTTTGAAGGGTTTGTGTTCACAAAATGTATTTTGGTTGTCAGGTGGCAGCGGCCCAATTGTTTGCCTTGCCATTTTAAAGAGTTTGTGTTCGCAAAATCAATTTTGGTAGTCAGGTGGCTGCGGCCCCATTCTGTGCCTCGCCTTTTTTAAGAGTTTGTGTTCACAAAATAGATTTTGCTGGCAGGTGGCTGCAGCTCAATTGTTTTCCTCGCCTTCTTTATAAAAAAAGTTTGTGTTCACAAAATGAATTTTGGTTGTCAGGTGGCTGCTTGCTGCTCAATTCTTTGCCTCACCTTTTTTTCAAAAGGTTTGTGTTCACAAAATGAATTTTGGTTGTCAGGTGGCTGCTTGCTGCCCAATTGTTCGCCATGCCTTATTTTTTAAAAGTTTGTGTTCACAAAATGAATTTTGGTTGTCAGGTGGCTGCTTGCTGCCCAATTGTTTGCCTCGCCATTTTAAAGAGTTGGTGTTCACGAAATGGATTTAGTGTGTCAAGTGGCTGCGGCCCAATTTGTTTGACTCGCCTTTTCAAAGAGTTTGTGTTCACAAAATGGATTTTGGTTGTCAGGTGGCTGCTTGCTGCCCAATGGTTTGCCTCACCTTTTTAAAGATTTTGTGTTCACAAAATTTATTTTGGTTGGCAGGTGGCTGCTTGTTGCCCAATTATTTGCATCGCCTTTTTAAAGAGTTTGTGTTCACAAAATGGATTTTGGTTGGCAGGTGGCTGCAGCCCAATTGTGTGCCTCGCTTTTGTATAGAGGTTGTGTTGACAAAATGGATTTTGGTTGTCAGGTGGCTGCATGCAGCCCCATAGTTTCTCTCGCCTTTTTTTTTAAATAGTTTGTGTTCACAAAATGAATTTTGGTTGTCAGGTGGCTGTGGCCCAATTGTTTGCCTCGCCTTTTTAAAGAGTTTGTGTTCACAAAATGGATTTTCATTGTCAGGTGGCTGTGACCCAATTGTTTGCCTCACTTTTTTAAAGAGTTTGTGTTCACAAAATGGATTTTGATTGTCAGGTGGCTGCGGCCAAATTGTTTGCCTTTCCTTTTTGAAGAGTTTGTGTTCACAAAATGAATTTTGGTTGTCAGGTGGCTGTGGCCCAATTGTTTTGCCTCGCGTTTTTTAAAAGCTTGTGTTCACAAAATTGATTTTGTTAGTCAAGTGGCTGTGACGCAATTGTTTGCTTCGCTTTTTTAAAAAGTTTGTGTTCACAAAATGAATTTTGGTTGTCAGGTGGCTGCTTGCTGCTCAATTCTTTGCCTCACCTTTTTTTCAAAAGGTTTGTGTTCACAAAATGAATTTTGGTTGTCAGGTGGCTGCTTGCTGCCCAATTGTTCGCCATGCCTTATTTTTTAAAAGTTTGTGTTCACAAAATGAATTTTGGTTGTCAGGTGGCTGCTTGCTGCCCAATTGTTTGCCTCGCCATTTTAAAGAGTTGGTGTTCACGAAATGGATTTAGTGTGTCAAGTGGCTGCGGCCCAATTTGTTTGACTCGCCTTTTCAAAGAGTTTGTGTTCACAAATTGGATTTTGGTTGGCAGGTGGCTGCGGCCAAATTCTTTGCCTCGCCTTTTTAAAGAGTTTGTGTTCACAAAATGGATTTTGGTTGTCAGGTGGCTGCTTGCTGCCCAATGGTTTGCCTCACCTTTTTAAAGATTTTGTGTTCACAAAATTTATTTTGGTTGGCAGGTGGCTGCTTGTTGCCCAATTATTTGCATCGCCTTTTTAAAGAGTTTGTGTTCACAAAATGGATTTTGGTTGTCAGGTGGCTGCGGCCCAATTGTTTGCCTCGAGTTTTTAAACGGTTTGTGTTCACAAAATGGATTTAGGTTGTCAGGTGGCTGCTTTCTACCCAATTGTTTGCCTCGCCTTTTTAAAAAGTTTGTGTTCACAAAATGGATTTACGTAGTCAGGTGGCTGTGGCCCAATTGTTTGCTTCACCTTTTCAAAGAGTTTGTGTTCACAAAATGGATTTTGGTTGGCAGGTGGCTGCAGCCCAATTGTGTGCCTCGCTTTTGTATAGAGGTTGTGTTGACAAAATGGATTTTGGTTGTCAGGTGGCTGCATGCAGCCCCATAGTTTCTCTCGCCTTTTTTTTTAAATAGTTTGTGTTCACAAAATGAATTTTGGTTGTCAGGTGGCTGTGGCCCAATTGTTTGCCTCGCCTTTTTAAAGAGTTTGTGTTCACAAAATGGATTTTCATTGTCAGGTGGCTGTGACCCAATTGTTTGCCTCACTTTTTTAAAGAGTTTGTGTTCACAAAATGGATTTTGATTGTCAGGTGGCTGCGGCCAAATTGTTTGCCTTTCCTTTTTGAAGAGTTTGTGTTCACAAAATGAATTTTGGTTGTCAGGTGGCTGTGGCCCAATTGTTTTGCCTCGCGTTTTTTAAAAGCTTGTGTTCACAAAATTGATTTTGTTAGTCAAGTGGCTGTGACGCAATTGTTTGCTTCGCTTTTTTAAAAAGTTTGTGTTCACAAAATGAATTTTGGTTGTCAGGTGGCTGCTTGCTGCTCAATTCTTTGCCTCACCTTTTTTTCAAAAGGTTTGTGTTCACAAAATGAATTTTGGTTGTCAGGTGGCTGCTTGCTGCCCAATTGTTCGCCATGCCTTATTTTTTAAAAGTTTGTGTTCACAAAATGAATTTTGGTTGTCAGGTGGCTGCTTGCTGCCCAATTGTTTGCCTCGCCATTTTAAAGAGTTGGTGTTCACGAAATGGATTTAGTGTGTCAAGTGGCTGCGGCCCAATTTGTTTGACTCGCCTTTTCAAAGAGTTTGTGTTCACAAATTGGATTTTGGTTGGCAGGTGGCTGCGGCCAAATTCTTTGCCTCGCCTTTTTAAAGAGTTTGTGTTCACAAAATGGATTTTGGTTGTCAGGTGGCTGCTTGCTGCCCAATGGTTTGCCTCACCTTTTTAAAGATTTTGTGTTCACAAAATTTATTTTGGTTGGCAGGTGGCTGCTTGTTGCCCAATTATTTGCATCGCCTTTTTAAAGAGTTTGTGTTCACAAAATGGATTTTGGTTGTCAGGTGGCTGCGGCCCAATTGTTTGCCTCGAGTTTTTAAACGGTTTGTGTTCACAAAATGGATTTAGGTTGTCAGGTGGCTGCTTTCTACCCAATTGTTTGCCTCGCCTTTTTAAAAAGTTTGTGTTCACAAAATGGATTTACGTAGTCAGGTGGCTGTGGCCCAATTGTTTGCTTCACCTTTTCAAAGAGTTTGTGTTCACAAAATGGATTTTGGTTGGCAGGTGGCTGCAGCCCAATTGTGTGCCTCGCTTTTGTATAGAGTTTGTGTTGACAAAATGGATTTTGGTTGTCAGGTGGCTGCATGCAGCCCCATAGTTTCTCTCGCCTTTTTTTTAAATAGTTTGTGTTCACAAAATGAATTTTGGTTGTCAGGTGGCTGTGGCCCAATTGTTTGCCTCGCCTTTTTAAAGAGTTTGTGTTCACAAAATGGATTTTCATTGTCAGGTGGCTGTGACCCAATTGTTTGCCTCACTTTTTTAAAGAGTTTGTGTTCACAAAATGGATTTTGATTGTCAGGTGGCTGCGGCCAAATTGTTTGCCTTTCCTTTTTGAAGAGTTTGTGTTCACAAAATGAATTTTGGTTGTCAGGTGGCTGTGGCCCAATTGTTTTGCCTCGCGTTTTTTAAAAGCTTGTGTTCACAAAATTGATTTTGTTAGTCAAGTGGCTGTGACGCAATTGTTTGCTTCGCTTTTTTAAAAAGTTTGTGTTCACAAAATGAATTTTGGTTGTCAGGTGGCTGCTTGCTGCTCAATTCTTTGCCTCACCTTTTTTTCAAAAGGTTTGTGTTCACAAAATGAATTTTGGTTGTCAGGTGGCTGCTTGCTGCCCAATTGTTCGCCATGCCTTATTTTTTAAAAGTTTGTGTTCACAAAATGAATTTTGGTTGTCAGGTGGCTGCTTGCTGCCCAATTGTTTGCCTCGCCATTTTAAAGAGTTGGTGTTCACGAAATGGATTTAGTGTGTCAAGTGGCTGCGGCCCAATTTGTTTGACTCGCCTTTTCAAAGAGTTTGTGTTCACAAATTGGATTTTGGTTGGCAGGTGGCTGCGGCCAAATTCTTTGCCTCGCCTTTTTAAAGAGTTTGTGTTCACAAAATGGATTTTGGTTGTCAGGTGGCTGCTTGCTGCCCAATGGTTTGCCTCACCTTTTTAAAGATTTTGTGTTCACAAAATTTATTTTGGTTGGCAGGTGGCTGCTTGTTGCCCAATTATTTGCATCGCCTTTTTAAAGAGTTTGTGTTCACAAAATGGATTTTGGTTGTCAGGTGGCTGCGGCCCAATTGTTTGCCTCGAGTTTTTAAACGGTTTGTGTTCACAAAATGGATTTAGGTTGTCAGGTGGCTGCTTTCTACCCAATTGTTTGCCTCGCCTTTTTAAAAAGTTTGTGTTCACAAAATGGATTTACGTAGTCAGGTGGCTGTGGCCCAATTGTTTGCTTCACCTTTTCAAAGAGTTTGTGTTCACAAAATGGATTTTGGTTGGCAGGTGGCTGCAGCCCAATTGTGTGCCTCGCTTTTGTATAGAGGTTGTGTTGACAAAATGGATTTTGGTTGTCAGGTGGCTGCATGCAGCCCCATAGTTTCTCTCGCCTTTTTTTTTAAATAGTTTGTGTTCACAAAATGAATTTTGGTTGTCAGGTGGCTGTGGCCCAATTGTTTGCCTCGCCTTTTTAAAGAGTTTGTGTTCACAAAATGGATTTTCATTGTCAGGTGGCTGTGACCCAATTGTTTGCCTCACTTTTTTAAAGAGTTTGTGTTCACAAAATGGATTTTGATTGTCAGGTGGCTGCGGCCAAATTGTTTGCCTTTCCTTTTTGAAGAGTTTGTGTTCACAAAATGAATTTTGGTTGTCAGGTGGCTGTGGCCCAATTGTTTTGCCTCGCGTTTTTTAAAAGCTTGTGTTCACAAAATTGATTTTGTTAGTCAAGTGGCTGTGACGCAATTGTTTGCTTCGCTTTTTTAAAAAGTTTGTGTTCACAAAATGAATTTTGGTTGTCAGGTGGCTGCTTGCTGCTCAATTCTTTGCCTCACCTTTTTTTCAAAAGGTTTGTGTTCACAAAATGAATTTTGGTTGTCAGGTGGCTGCTTGCTGCCCAATTGTTCGCCATGCCTTATTTTTTAAAAGTTTGTGTTCACAAAATGAATTTTGGTTGTCAGGTGGCTGCTTGCTGCCCAATTGTTTGCCTCGCCATTTTAAAGAGTTGGTGTTCACGAAATGGATTTAGTGTGTCAAGTGGCTGCGGCCCAATTTGTTTGACTCGCCTTTTCAAAGAGTTTGTGTTCACAAATTGGATTTTGGTTGGCAGGTGGCTGCGGCCAAATTCTTTGCCTCGCCTTTTTAAAGAGTTTGTGTTCACAAAATGGATTTTGGTTGTCAGGTGGCTGCTTGCTGCCCAATGGTTTGCCTCACCTTTTTAAAGATTTTGTGTTCACAAAATTTATTTTGGTTGGCAGGTGGCTGCTTGTTGCCCAATTATTTGCATCGCCTTTTTAAAGAGTTTGTGTTCACAAAATGGATTTTGGTTGTCAGGTGGCTGCGGCCCAATTGTTTGCCTCGAGTTTTTAAACGGTTTGTGTTCACAAAATGGATTTAGGTTGTCAGGTGGCTGCTTTCTACCCAATTGTTTGCCTCGCCTTTTTAAAAAGTTTGTGTTCACAAAATGGATTTACGTAGTCAGGTGGCTGTGGCCCAATTGTTTGCTTCACCTTTTCAAAGAGTTTGTGTTCACAAAATGGATTTTGGTTGGCAGGTGGCTGCAGCCCAATTGTGTGCCTCGCTTTTGTATAGAGTTTGTGTTGACAAAATGGATTTTGGTTGTCAGGTGGCTGCATGCAGCCCCATAGTTTCTCTCGCCTTTTTTTTAAATAGTTTGTGTTCACAAAATGAATTTTGGTTGTCAGGTGGCTGTGGCCCAATTGTTTGCCTCGCCTTTTTAAAGAGTTTGTGTTCACAAAATGGATTTTCATTGTCAGGTGGCTGTGACCCAATTGTTTGCCTCACTTTTTTAAAGAGTTTGTGTTCACAAAATGGATTTTGATTGTCAGGTGGCTGCGGCCAAATTGTTTGCCTTTCCTTTTTGAAGAGTTTGTGTTCACAAAATGAATTTTGGTTGTCAGGTGGCTGTGGCCCAATTGTTTTGCCTCGCGTTTTTTAAAAGCTTGTGTTCACAAAATTGATTTTGTTAGTCAAGTGGCTGTGACGCAATTGTTTGCTTCGCTTTTTTAAAAAGTTTGAGTCCACAAAATTGATTTTGGTTTCAGGTGGCTGCAGCCAAATTGTTTGTCTTGGCTTGGCTTTTTAAATCGTTGCAACAGTTGGCTTCCAGCCCAAGAATCCATTCGGTCCACAATGTCTCTACTAGCCCTCTGGAAACCAGTACCTTCAGCCCGCAACACCCATACTAGCACAACAGAAAGCCCCCCCCCCCCCCCCCACTGGTGAGCAATATTGGAATTGGTGGAGAGGTGGAACATTGCGTTGGTGACCAGCCCTCCCCTGTGATGCTGGGACCGAAGGGGTCCATCTTAGTCTAGTAATTTATGTAATACTTATTAGATTATTTTCTAATGTTCTTTTCATGTTGTACTATAATATACTATACAGTTGTACCAGAAGGCATCAGTCACATGAAGAAATTAACCAAACTGATTCTCCTTCAAGCACAGGAGATAAAAGCATAATTTGATGCTGTTGTTGTATATTGCAAAGACCTTGGATAAAGAGTAAATCTTTCCACAGATGGAGCCATCATTAAACAGAGAAGCAAATTTAATGGAACAGACAAAAATTATGAGATGATGAATTTGCCTAAAGGTGATATTTCACCCTCTGTTAATGTGCTAAACATGTGCGGTTCCAAGGCCTGTTCGTGTCTCATCAAGATTTATTAAATTGGGAAAAAACATGTTGTGATTTACACAATTATTTTGCGCTGATTACTAAAAGGATGGTCAGACCTAAGTGATCTCTCTGCATGGCTGCGGTAAATGCAGGAAAGTGAATGAGGGCTTGAATTGCGAGGGTTACCCTTCACAATTTCCTAATAGGAACGGATTGACTTGGAAATGATGGCCAGCACATAACCCAAGGAAAACCTGAAAAAGTAGTGAAATCAAATTCAACAGAGAACTGGATGTTTACTTAAAGGGGAAATATTTATAGGGACTTAGCACCAGCACTTTAAACAGAATGATGTCCTGTTACATCATGTAGTGTTATGATTTACATTAAATACAGTAGCTTGCAAAGGTTTTTATACCCCTTGACCTTTTCCACATTTTGTCACGTTATAACCACAAATGTAAATGTATTTTATTGGGATTTTATGTGATAGACCAACACAAAGTGGTGCATAATTGTGAAGTGGAAAGAAAATGATACATGGTTTTACAATTTTTTTACAATAAAAAACTGAAAAGTGTGGCGTGCAAAAGTATTCAGCCCCCTTTACTCTGATACCCCTAAATAAAATCCAGTGCAACCAATTGCCTTCAGACATCACCTAATTAGTAAATAGAGTCCACTTGTGTGTAATCTAATGCCAGTATAAATACAGCTGTTCTGTGAAGGCCTCAGAGGCTTGTTAGAGAACATTAGTGAACAAACAGCATCATGAAGCCCAAGGAACACACCAGACAGGTCAGGGATAACGTTGTGGAGAAGTTTAAAGCAGGGTTAGGTTATAAAAAAATATCCCAAGCTTTGAACATCTCACGGAGCACTGTTCAATCCATCATCCAAAAATGGCACAACTGCAAACCTACCAAGACACGGCCGTCCACCTAAACTGACAGGCCGGGCAAGGAGAGCATTGATCAGAGAAGCAGCCAAGAGGCCCATAGTAACTCTGGAGGAGCTGCAGAGATCCACAGCTCAGGTGGGAGAATCTGTCCACAGGATAACTATTAGTCGTGCACTCCACAAATCAGGCCTTTATGGAAGAGTGGCAAGAAGAAAGCCATTGTTGAAACAAAGCCATAAGAAGTCCCGTTTGCAGTTTGCCACAAGCCATGTAGGGGACACAGCAAACATGTGGAGGAAGGTGGTGCTCTGGTCTGATGAGACCAAAATTGAAGTTTTTGGACTAAATGCAAAACGCTATGTGTGGCGGAAAACTAACACTGCACATCACCCTGAACACACCATCCCCACTGTGCAACATGGTGGTGGCAGCATCATGCTGTGGGGATGCTTTTCTTCAGCAGGGACTGGGAAGCTGGTCAGAGTTGATGGGAAGATGGATGGAGCCAAATACAGGGCAATCTTGGAAGAAAACCTGTTGGAATCTGCAAAAGACTTGAGACCGGGGCGGATGTTCACCTTCCAGCAAGACAATGACTCTAAACATACGGCCAGAGCTACAATGGAATGGTATATCAAAGCATATTCATGTGTTAGAATGGCCCAGTCAAAGTCCAGACCTAAATCCAATTGAGAATCTCTGGCAAGACTTGAAAATTGATGTTCACAGATGCTCACCATCCAATCTGACTGAGCTTGAGCTATTTTGCAAAGAAGAATGGGCAAAAATTTCAGTCTCTAGATGTGCAAAGCTGGTAGAGACATATCCCAAAAGACTTGCAGCTGTAATTGCAGCGAAAGGTGGTTCCACAAAGTATTGACGCGGGGGGCTGAATACTTTTGCACGCCACACTTTTCAATTTTTTATTTGTAATAAAATTTGGAAACCATGTATCATTTTCCTTCCACTTCACAATTATGCACCACTTTGTATTGGTCTATCACATAAAATCCCAATAAAATACATTTATGTTTGTGGTTGTAACGTGACAAAATGTGGAAAAGTTCAAGGGATATGAATACTTTTGCAAGCCACTGTAGGTGGTCTTAACCCTATCAAAAGGTGTCTACTTGACTGCTTCAATCATCTCCAGTTGTAGACTTAGCATGCACTTTCACAAACAGAAAACTTTAAATTCCATGTGTATATCTATTGTGTTTTCTGTCTAGTATTCTGAGCATCTGAGCTTTAGATGCAGATATTTATTCCTGTTGCAATTCCATTCCGGAAGAATCAAATGTGTGATGCAAAGATGGTTCTATCTTGAAGTATAATGTATTTGTGCTTATTCCAAACTTCAGAAATAAGATGCCTGTTTTTTATCACAAAGGAGATCATTTTGAAATCCAGTCGCTCTTGAACTAAACTAGTAACTAAACTAGGAAGAGAAATGAACTAATGTTTGTGTTGTCTTTTCTTGTCTCTTGGGTTAATGTCCAAAGTAATGACTGAGAATACAAATTCCTCTGTCATATTACCACCAATAAATTAAACTGAAAACCCTTCGAGCATGATAGCACACAACGCTGCATTTTAAAAGCCAAGGCTGTCACTGCGAAAACATTCTTCAAATAGCCAGCAATACTAGAAGTCTGCTAAGCATTTCAAAATGTTTTCACGTATCTCGAAGGTGCATTGACAAAAGCTGGCACATGTGATGCCACAACACAAGAAGATGAAACATGAGATAAAAGTTTTTCATTCCTAGCTATTGTTAAAATACGTTTTGCACATGAAAGTATTTTAGGAATTTGTTATTTGTATGCATTGAACGGTCACACTTTCAATTGATATCACATTTACACCATGCATTCTAATGACTAAGGCAAGGGATCCCAATGTCAATGACTAAGCACATAGAATATTATTGGTTGTAGTTGTTCGGAGATTCCAGCAAATTATTAATAAAACTTCTAACCTGGTATAAGATCTGAGACCCCCACTTAGTACCGGAATTACACCCTCTTTCAGTGTGCCAAAAATGTGCTGCATACATAACATAAATCAAGAGTCAAGAGTGTTTTATTGTCATATGTCCCAGACGGATCAATGAAATTCTTACTTGCAACAGCACAATAGAATATGTAAGCGTAGCTTTGATCTCCCAAATAAATTAAAAACATTGGGCTCAAAGGGAGTGCTATCGTATTGTATGCACAGATTCTTGTCTTAAGATAGGATCAACAGATTACTGTTGGGACCTATGTGCAAAGTTGACAGTTACCAAATCATTAGCAAGTTGAGCACTGGTCGAGCACAGAGTTTAAAGAACTCTCCCCATGGCAGTCACAGTACAGTCAAATAAAATGCTGGTGTGAAGATGAAGAAAATGTGTACTGGGGAAATAAGGTACAATCTAATTTATCTGGTCACTCCATAAGATAAACTGGACCCTCTGACTTGCATGCTATAATTGAACCCAAGCCATCACCAATCACACCATACAGCTTACATTTAGGTTTCGTAAAGGCTGTGACCAGTGAAAGGACAACACTGATTGAAGTTACATAATGTGGACTATATGATGCTGAGGTTGTTAGGTGCAATATGTTCAATATGAGAAAGAAGACCAAAGACTCTATTAACAGAGAGCACTGCAGTCAGAGAAAGGTGACTTGGACAGCTATTAGAATAGTGTTTCTTCAGAGTGATATGGGCTTTGGGACATTGGAAATAAGCAAAGCAAAAAATTGCAGCATATGCAAGTATGAAAGGAAGAGTATCATGCTGTCAGTGGGTTGCAATGTAATCAATCAGCCTCAAGTAAAGTTATATCATCATCACTATGGAATTTTGGGCTCTCGCCCTTTCTTTTGATGGCGTGATCAATAAAATATTTATTGATCTAAAAATACTCTTTAGGCATCTGACCATGTTCAACATATCAAGGAAGATTCCCTCATAACTCTGTAGATGTCCTCTAGACAGCATTTTGACAGGATGCATGACAGCTAGATATGGCATCTGCTCTGCCCTTAACTGCCTGAACCTGGCAGAGTGTGGCGTCCAACTCCCCAACAGAGTGTGGTGCACACAGCCCAGTCTATCACACTTCGTTTCATCTACTCCACCTTCATGGTGCTTTACATCAAGAAGGCTAAGTGTCAAGGATGCCTGCCAACTAGGCCAGTTCGTTTTCTCTCCTTTACCTTCCAGGAGAAGATACAGGAGCTTGAAAGCCCTGGGCTCCAGATGTAAGAACAGCTTCTTCCCCACATGCTGACTTTAATCCTGAACTAATCACATATTTCACACCACTTCAGAAATATGCTGCCACTTTTAACTCTACCTCTTCTGGTTCTCTGTGAAGGGACTGTCCCACTTGGCAATTTTTTCGACGACTGCCCGTGTCATTAACTGATGTGTCAGTGGTGCCAAAAGATTTTGAACATTTCAAAATCCAGCGCCAACAAATAAAAATGTTGTGACACTTGAGGAAACACTGCACATCAATACGTCATCATGCCACGTCACACAGTTACTTTTTTGGTGATCTGATACGTCAGTCAATGATGCCGGCAGTCGCCAAAAAAATCGTCAAGTTTTCAAGGACATGCCCTTTATTGTACTTTAATATTTTCTTACACTACTTCAGATTGTACTACAATCTAGCATCATTCTGCTGTTTACAATCGCCATTGTACTTACTTTTGTATATATCATTCCTGTATATCTAACGTTCATTCTGTGAGCTTCAGATGAACAAGGAATTTCATTGAACCCTGGTGTGTATAACAATAAACTGAATCTGAATCTGTCTGAATGTTATATATGCCGCAAGTATTGGGGAGACAGAACAAGATTATCACTCCCCTCTGCCATGTTCCCACACAGACCAATTCCTAACTTTAACATCTTGTTAAAATTGCATTTACCGTATGACACTTCTACCTTTTTCAACAGGCTTTTGATCATCTGTCCTACTTCTCTTTACTTGCCAAATTTAGTTTGCTAACATTCCTTCCAATGTGGCTTGAAATGGTTTGCTGTTCAAAAGGTGATAAATAAGTTGATGAAATATTTTGAAACCATTAATAACGTTGCAGCCAAATGGGACAAAGCAATTTTCAACAAACAGCTAATTATACCTTAATGGAGATACACGGCACAAAAACAGGCCTTTCAGCCCATTACATCCGTGTCAACCTTTTTGGCCATTCGCACATGACCCCTTTGCAGGGGTCATCTCAATTTATGTTAAACTAGGCTAAGTGGGACCTGTTGAGTCCCATGTTCACATGCAATATTCCACCTCTCCACCAATTCCAATATTGGTGGCCAGTGGAGGGGGTGCTTTCTGGGGTGCTAGTATGGGTGTTGTGAGCCAAAAGGACTGGTTTCCAGAAGGCTAGTATGGACATTGTGGGCCGAATTAGTTCTTGGGCTGGTGGGCTGGCAGCTCAGGCATTCAGTGCAGGTGGGCTGGCAGCTCAGTCACTCAGTGCTGGTGGGCTGCCAGTTCAGTCACTCAGGGGTGGTGGGCTGGCAGCTCATTCACTCAGGGCTGGGAGCACCACAGTTATTCAGGGCTGGTGGGCTGGCAGATCAGTCACTCAGGGCTGGTGGGCTGGCAGTTCACTCACGGCTATTCCTTGAAATTCCATTTCAAGCAGAGTGCAGGCCACCAAATTCAATTTGATAGCATTTCAAGCACAGTGCAGGCCAGCAAATTCAATTTGATAGAATATCAAGCAGAGTGCTGACCACCAAATTCAATTTGATAGCGTTTCAAGCAGAGTGCAGGCCAGCAAATTCAATTTGATAGCATTTCAAGCAGAGTGCAGGCAAGTAAATTCAATTCCACAGCATTTCAACTTCCTAACAAATCATTTATTGCAAGTACATTGCAGACTCACAGTTCAGTTGCTTCACAGCTTAGAATCACAGTAGTGGACTCTCCCTCGCCATCTTCCAGATTGACTGACTCATGCCCAGGCATCCAGGGTTTTATAGCATTGCTCCCCCCCCCCCCTCCACCCCCCCCCCCCCCCCCCCACTGGATGGAGGGTTACCTTCATCGTGGTGATTGACTGGTAAGAGGACCAATCAGCTGATCTCAAGATTCTTTAAACACTCATAACCTTTTTATTTTTCATCAATCGGAAACATTCTTGTGGCTGCCTCAGCGGAGGAGGACTGTGAGTAAGATGACCAAAAATCATGGCAATATAGGGCAGTGTTTTTTTCTAAAATCAATATACAGTGCAGACAGGAAGTGGTCAATATGAGACTTTTAGTTATAGTGAATGAATATGATTCTACCACCTCCTCTACCCACAGTTCCAGATATCACTCTCTGTGTATAACCCCCCCTTTAAATGCCCTTTAAATCTACTTTCTCTCAGCTTAAACCTTAAAGCTTCTTGTAGATCAGCTATTGCATGCTAGCAATCATAGTGTGTGTTCATAGTAGCCCCGCCTAGGACATGCTTTATAATATTAAGAACTCGCCTATGTCAGGCAGTAGATGCAGCAGCACGGAGATGTAACGTATTGTAGATCAAATGCTTCAAGTGTTTAATAAAGTTGTGTTGTATCTTTACTTGTGTTTGAGTCTCGTAGTTACATAGTGTCGGAAGTGGGATATGAACCCACGCCTCCAATCGGAGACCAGACGAGGGTTGGACGGGTTCGTAAGCCACCTGTTAGATATGGAAATTTTGCATAATCTTGCTAGCATATTCTTAGCATCCTCTCGTCATATTGTTTAAGCACCGTAGTTTCTTTATTTTCTACAAGAAGAGATGTAGATCAGCTAGTGCATGCGAGCCAATTATAGCGTTTGTTAGTAGTAGCCCTGCCTAGTACATGCTTTATAATCTTAAGAGAGTGCTTGACCATCCTAAAGGAATTAATCTCAAATTGAATCCTCTAAAGTGCAGGTTTTGAGTTCCCAAGGTCGCTTACATCGGACATGTTTTCACCAGCAGTGGCCTCAGCCCTGATCCACTGAAAACTGCAGCCATCAACGAACTGCCAGTTCCCACTGATGTCATGAGTTTGCAACGATTCCTCAGCATGCTCAACTACATGGGTAAATTTATTCCTAACCTTAGCGAGTTATCGGCTCTCCTGCGTAAGCTGACACACAAAGACACTGTATGGTCCTGGTACCCACAGCACCAAGGGGCTTTTGACACCCTCAAGCTACAGCTGGCTAGCGCACCAACACCTTCATATTTTGACCTAAAGTTACCGGTTACGATCACCTGCGATGCGTCCCAGTACGGGCTAGGCGCGGTGTGCCTACAGACCACTACCGATGGCGGCGTCAAGCCCATCTCATATGCATCCCGTACTCTTTCTTTCTCTTAAAATCTTTTTATTCATTTTTTTCCAAAAAACAAAAACAAAACATAAAAAACAGAGTAAAGAGAATATTGATAAACAAAACAATGATATTGATACATAGGGATCAGGATTATATTAATAACAGGTAAAACCTAACATGAGTCCAGTGTCAAAATACACTTTCAATGTAGACCTCTACGTAAATATAGTTAAATCTTTAAAAGAAAACTTATATATGTAGAAAAAAAACACAATGATAAAAAGATTTTTAAAAAAGAGGAATAAAGGAAGAAACAAAACCCCGCTAAACTTAAGAAAAAAAGGAAAAAAAAAATTAAATTAAATAAACAAAAATAAAATAAATAAAAACAAAGCAAAGCAAAACAGAACCTGAACTGAGAATTTGAACAATTTAAGTCTGTTTGTCGTCAAGTCCATTCCACCATATAAAGGTAAAATAGTTTTTATAACGGTTAGAGAGGGAGCAATTTATGTTGTATGAAAGTGTTGAATACATTTTCCCCAAGTCTTATCAAATTTAACCAAGGGTTCAACAATGTCACTCCTGATTTTTTCCTAAATTTATACATCATATTGTTTCAGAGTATTACTGGAGTGTGGTCGGAGGGTAGGAGTCTTTCCATTTAAAAAACATAGATCTTCTGGCGATTAATGTAGTAAAAGCAATCAACCGATGGGCGGAGCGGGACAAATGAATAGAATCTAACATTGGTAGCCCAAAATTTGCAGTAATAGGATGAGGTTGTAAATCAATACCTAAGACAACAGAAATCGTATCAAAAATGTCTTTCCAATATTTTTCCAAACGTAGGCAGGACCAAAACTTATGGGTCAGTGAGGCCACTTCAGAGTTACGTCTCTCACAGGTACGACTTATATGGCCATTGAAATGAGCCAACTTATCATTTGACATATGAACTCTGTGAACCACCTTGAATTGTATCAGAGCGTGTCTTGCACACATCGAAGAGGTATTGACTAATTGAAGAATCCTCTCCCATTTCTCTATAGGATAGAAAAGATAATTTGCGATAAAATATTTTCCAATCTCATAGCTAATATTTTGGAAATAATTTTGAAATCTACATTTAACATTGATATAGGTCTATATGGTGTCATTTCAGAGACAATAAATCTGAAAAATACTTTAAAAATTCTACTGTAAACCCATCTAAACCGGGAGCTTTACCAAAATTCATTGAAATAATTGCTTTCTGTATTTCTTCTTCTGTGATGGGTTCATCTAACAACAGAGACTCATTATATGGTAAATTTGGTAAGTTCAGTTTCTTTAAAAACTCATGCATTATATTGGAATCAGTAGGAAAATCTGATTGTTATAGGGAGGTATAAAATTCCTGAAATGATTTATTAATTTCGTCATGGTCTACAATTAGTGTACCATCCCGTTTACTCACTTTGGTAATCTGATGCTTGGCCGACACCGCTTTCAACTGATTAACGAGTAATTTACCCGCTTTTTCACCATGTATATAAAATTGACTTTTGGTTTTAAGTAGCTGGTTCTCAACCGGTGATACTAATAACAAATCATGTCCCAATTGAAGTTCAACTCTATTCTTATAGTGCTCTAAAGTAGGAGCTTCTGAATATCTTTTATAAATTTCTTTAATCTCGTCAGCCAATGTACATATTTATTTTTGAGTTTCTTTTTAATCCCGCAGAGTATGAAATAATTTGTCCATGAATATATGCCTTAAAAGCATCCCAAACTACACCATTGGATATTTCTTCAGTAGAGTTTGTCCAGAAGTAAAAAGCAATCTGATCTTTCATAAAATTAATAAAGTTTAGGTCTTGAAGCAAAGTAGCATTAAATCACCATTGTTTAGCACTAAACTTGGAATCAGGTAGTTTGATTGATAGTTTCAATGGTGCGTGATCGGAAATAGCAATTGCATCATGCTCACATGCCGTGACCGATGAAACTAGCCGAGAATCTATTATAAAGTAGTCGATCCTAGAATAACTATGATATACATGAGAGAAAAAAGAAAATTATTTGTCATTTGGGTGTAAGAATCTCCAAACGTCTAACAGTCCAGAGTCAAGTAAAAAAGAATTAATAAAACTAGCTGATTTATTTGAAAGCACATGATCAGATGTAGATCTGTCAATCAAGGGGTTCAGACAGCAGTTGAAATCTCCACCTATTATTAAAAAGTGGTCATTTAAATTAGGAAAGGATGCAATTAACTGTTTAAAAAACTCAGGGTGATCAATATTTGGTGCATAAACATTCACCATAGAAACATTTTTCTTATAAAGAACACCGGTAATCATCAAAAAATCTGTCATATGGATCAGAAATTGTTTCATAATGAACAAACGGAGTTGAGGAGTCAATAAAAATAAAGACTCTCCTAGTGGCGGCATGCAAATTTGTTCGCTCCCTTAACTTTTAACTTTCACTACCACTCTTTCAATGTTACTTGTGACTATTTGACTTCAAGACACGGTCTAACTTTTCATAAAGTGTTGATAAAACTTTTACACGCCTTAATCGTGAAAAGGGTGGCGACAAGAAGGAAATGAGGCTCCCCAAGGAAGGAACAGGGGAAAGCCACAACCACAGCCACAGCTTCTGACTCTAGTATCATAGAAGCAATATTGAAAGTGAACGATGAATTGAAAAATGAACTGAAAAATGAAATGAAAACAAGATTTGGAAGTTTGGATGAAATGGTGAAGGGAGTATCGACCAAATTGAAGAAAGTCCAAGGAAAACTGTCTATGTTACAAGATGAACTTCGTCAACAAAAGGAACAAATTGATAACTTGCAAACCCTGGGCCAGGAGAGAGATTTGAAGATTGAAAAACTGGAACGGAGAATGAATGAAAATACTCGAGCACTTCAGCAATACAAAACTAAAAATATGGACCCGTAAAACAGAAGCCGTCGTTTGAATTTACAAATTGTTGGTTTGCCGGAAGGTCAGGAAGTAGATAATGTTATAAAATATGCTTCTAAAATGATAAAGGAAACTTTCAACATTGAGCACAATGAAAATCTTCCATTTTTGGATAACGCTCTCAGGATTGGGAAGATATCTCGTAATAAACCGAGACACTTGATTATTCGGTTTCACTTTTTGTAAATGAATGAGAATATTTTCCAGGCTGCAAAAAAGTTGGGCATGGAAAGGGAGTAATTGATAACTGATTAAGTTAAAATTGGCAATTTACTGTTCCTATTTTGACAACATATAGTTTGGGAATAATTACTAATTTAACTGGACGAGTTATGTTTCCTTTATATATACTAATTTTTAAGAATTTCTTTGTTAATTCGTGTTCCCCTGTCATTAGACAAACTAAGGGAACGCAGTTCTTGTTTTTCATATTTTGACCTTGGATAATAATATGTAGCACTCGCTCTTCAGTTCCACTGCCAGCCTGTTTTTTTTTTCTCTCTTTCAAATGATAACAATGAAAGTGTAATGGCTAAGGAGTGGCTAAATATGGTCTTCTCTATGTCGGGTACAGTTGCTAGGAGAAATCGGAGTAGGGAAGGGATTAGGTAGCTTACTGACTCTCCATTGGTCAGTTTTGGGCTTTACAGGGGTGGGGGGGGGGGGGGGTCTTTTGTTCCTTATTTAGTGTTCTTCATTTGTGCAAAATCTGAACTACAAAAATGCCTGAAATGTTGTCACTTCTGGCTCCGCGCTAGATTTTTCTTCCTCCAGTAACATGATCTATTAGACGTTAAGAAATTAACCCTTTACATCCCACATGATTTTTACAAGCAATATGGATAAAGTTATTAACTTCCTTTCATGAAATGTGAATGGCTTGAACCATCCCATTAAGAGGATTTTTTTTTTTTTTTTTTCGCAGAATAAATACTCAGATTATCTTTTGTTCGGGAAACTCATGTAAGGCAAGATGACAAACTTTGATTCTTCAAGTTTTGGAGAGGACAGCAGTTTCATTCAAATTCACAGGCTAAGGTGAAAGGAGCATCCCATACTCTGACTGATGCCGAATAGCGATATGCCCAGATTGAAAAGGAACTGCTCATGGTGGTTTTCGCATGTTCTAAATTCAAGGACTTCATTTTTAGTAAGACCATTACCATTGAGACTGACCACCAGCCTTGCTCACTATTTTGAACAAGCCGATTCATGCGGCCCCAGCACGACTGCAACGGATGATAATGCAGCAGCATTGCTTTGACTTCCACATCGTCTACAAGAAAGGTAACGACATGCACATAGCAGACACGCTATCCAAAGCCCTGAGCAGAACCAGTGAGCCCCTCCAAGACAGATTGTAGTGAAATTTCACGACATAGCTGCTCTTGAAAACATTATGAAAAAATTTCCACTTGCAACAAATCTGATGTTGGAAGCTGAAACTGTGCGATTCTTCAGAGACTACCCAGCAGAAGTGGCTAAGAAATGGGCCCTCTTTACAAAGACAAGACTGATCCTGAAAGGAATTCTGAAACTAAGATATGGGATAACTTACCCTGCAAAAATGAGGATCACATATAAGGATATCTTTACTGATCCAGAAGAAGCATTTAAATACACACAAGAGTTAACAAAGGACATTAAGGATAAGTAGATTATCACGGCTATCAGGAGGTGTAATCAATATATATATTGGGAGAGGGGAAGCTGAGAAAATATGACTTTTTAAATAAATATGACTATAAATGTTCATGATAAGATGGCCGAAAACTACATGTGGTGAAGTCTAGACACCTTATTGACATTGGAATGCAAACTCTTTTAAAGTCTTTTGTTCGAAAAAGAATGTCCTTATTCTTTTTCGAACAAAAGACTTTAAAAAAAAATGCAATTATGCAGCACAGAAAAATTAAATTAAATGGGGTTGAATGTAATAACTTACTAATAAAAAGATATTTATAATTATATACTAACATATAAATAACCAAACTAACTTATGTATATTAATTTAATATGTACAATTATAACTGAATAATGATTCAATTTTTTTGGAGGGCTCTTTTTTTTAAAAGTCGATAATGAACATGTAGATTTTTGCTTGCAAGTCAAATATATCGGAATATGATACTAATTTACTAATAAACTAAAATATGTGTAATCGATTCGGGATGACAAATTCCCAGTGATGTTCAAGATAAATTAACAAGGAACTAAGCTGCAAGGGAAGGGAATTAAACAGCTGGCAAGTAGCCAAGAGTGTAATTTTGGATAACCCCTTGCAACCAGCAGTTTCTTACGTAAATATACAGGGATCTGCCTGTGAAGTTAAATATAGTCATTGTTAGTAAATAGTAAATACTTGTCCAGTGGAAAATTTAAGCAGATTTACATGTTTGATGATTTTCTCTATATTACCCAGTTTTGAATTGTTCCTTCTTTTATACAATATATGTTTAAGGGAATGGAGCTCAATGTAACTTAACATCTACGGAAGGTTTCAATAATTTTTTTCCCACCATTTGGTGATTTCTCTCTTGCAGTATTCTTCTTTTTAAATACTGTAACATCACTATTCCTATGTTATTCACCACTTTTTCTTTAAGGGCTTTTAATCCTTTTCCAAGAGATATACCAACAGAGTCTGGTAGCTGTGAGTACCCACCTAACACCCAGAAGTTTGAGATATTGTGTTACACCATCTGATATAAAGGTACCAATGTAATTTACAATGCAAGATGACATGCAAAAGAAAATTGGAGGAATTACATTTTGTAGCAAGAATATAAGAGGCGCTAATGAACCAATTAAAAAGGGCAAGATTCATGCCCAATTAAAATCACTCAACGCCGATATAATTTTTTTACAGGAAACACACTTGAAACTTCAAGCTCAGACCAGGCTGAAAGCAAATTGAATTGGCCAAACATATCACTCCTCCTATCTCTCTAAATCTAGAGGTACAGCAAATATAATTAGCAAAGGCATACCATTTAAACTAAAGAATACCATAGCAGATAAAGAGGGGGAGGTATGTTACAATTACTGGAGAGATAAACTCTACTCCACTCACTATGGTAAATATTTATGCTCCTAATTTTGATAATCCACAATTTTTTTAATAAAATCCTGAATATAATCTCTGAGTTCAACTACCAAAATGTGATAATTGGGTGAGATTTTAATTGCGTTCTGGATCAATATCTGGATAAATCTGCACAACAAAAGAGACTTAATATAAAATCAAAATCCAGTGAACTTTTAAATACATACATAAAAAACACAAATATAACAGATGGAAGATCGCAAATCCAGCTGGAAGGGAGTATTCTTTTTATTCAATGGTACAAAAAATCTATACACGCATTGATCATTTTCTAGTGGACACAAAATTAATTCCCTTTACAACTAATCCTGAATATCATAATAGTGTCATCTCTGATCACTCTCCGTTAAACTTTTTTCTAAAACTAGGAATGTTGAATAATAAATCACTTTGGAGGCTCAATCCCCAAATTTTAAACAATCCGGACAGTTGTATATACTTAAAACAACAGATGGAACTTTTCTTTGAGACTAACAATACCCCAGACATCTCACCCTCCTTATTATGGCAATCTTTTAAGGCGTTTATCAGAGGTTCTATTATTTCATATCAAGCTTTTCAAAATAAAAAGAATAGGATCGAACAATCGCAACTAGAAGAACAAATTAGACAACTGGTCCTAGAAAATGCAAAATAGCCAACTATAGATAAACACAACAAGATAACATTACTGAAATTTAAATTAAACCGAATTCTATCTGCAAGAGTCATCAGATTATTTCAAATGACAAAACAGGAAACTTTTGAATTTGGTGATAAGCCACGTAAAATTCTGGCACGTCAGCTGAAAACACTGGAAAAAGAACATACTATTCTAAAAATCAAATCAGATAAAGGTGAATTGTTAACGCTGCCTAAAGACATTAATACAAGAATTGCTCAATTCTATCAAAATTTATATACATCCAAAACAACAACAGATAGCACTAAAATTAAAAAAATTCTGGACAACTGCAATCTCCCAAAACTCAGAGGAACAAGAGGAACTAGGAGCACAGGTTTCGATTAAAGAAATAGAAGAGACAATAAATTCACTGAAGAATGGTAAAACACCGGGACCAGATGGATTCAGTAATTAATGTTATAAAAGATTTTACGAGATAATCTCACCACGGTTACACAAACTGTACACATATACATTTAAAGAACAAACATTACCAGAAACACAAGAGGGATCTACTATTACACTCATACCCAAAAAAGATAAAGACCTAGAAGATCTGCGTTCATACAGAGTTATTGGATTATTAAATACAGACCAGAAAATACTAGCGAAAACTCTGGCAAGAAGATTAAGCAAATATGTTAGTAAATTAATACAAGCGGATCAAACGGGGCTTATACCCAAGAGACATTCATTTAATAATCTGAGACATCTTTTTAATATAATGTACTCACACAAAATTGAAGAAGAAGACTTATCAATTATTTAATTGGATGCAGAAAAAGCATTTGACCAAGTAGAATGGGAATGCCTTTTTAAAGTACTCCAAAAATTTCAAGTGGGAGAGAATTTTATTTCATGGATACAATTACTATATGACATGCCATCTGCTAGAATATTGACCAACCACATACTTTCTCCAAAATTTCACCTATACAGGGGCAAAAGACAGGGTTGTGCACTATCACCCCTGCTATTTGCTCTTGCAATATAGCCCTTAGCAGAAAGTATAAGAAGGCACCCGAATATTTACGGATATAATACTAAATATTCCAATAATAAAATATCATTATATGCAGAAAACGTATTACTATATATTACAAAATCGCAAGTTAGTATACCAAATACATTAAATCTAATAGAGGAATTCAGCTCTTTCTCAGGATAGAGAATAAGCTGGAACAAAAGTGAAATCATGGCAATAAAACCACAAGAGTCGACACACCTTTTAAAATTCCCTTTTAGAATTGCTACAGAAAAATTTAAATACTTGGATGTCCAAGTAACCAGAAAATATAATTTCATTTCGGAGTCACGTGAGTGACTTCGTGAAGAGCCCGCCGGCACGCATGCGCGACATATCGTCGCATCGCATTGCTGCCGACGGCTGGTGGGGAGCGCGGCTCCCGACCAGCCCTTCAGAGGGCCGACTCAGGTAAGGCTAAGCCCCCTAGAGTTGGTGTTTCCTGTTGGGGGGGGGGGGGGGGGAGCAGTGTGTTCTCTCCCTACAGGAACGTGGATTTGGAGTCGCCGCCACTTATCCCGGAGCCTTTCTCAGCGGCTCACGTGCGAGTCGGGCCGGGAAACAGGCGTGGTAGTCGGGGAGCCCTGTTGGTACAGGGCCCGACCCGCCGATACACCGGAGCTCCAGTGTGAGTTGGTGTCTTGTTGTGGCGGGTGTATATTATGTTCTCTCCCTGCAGGTACGTGGGGAAATAGACGTGGATGTCGGGGAGCCCTGTTGTTACCGGGCCCGACCCGCCGCTATGCAGGAGCTCCAGTGCCGATTCAAGGAGCAGGTGCTCCAGTGTTGATTTGAGGAGCAGGAGCTCCAGTGCTGGTTCAGGAGCAGGAGCTCCAGTGCTGGATTAAGGAGCAGGAGCTCCAGTGCTGATTCGAGGAGCAGGAGCTCCAGTGCTGATTCAAGGAGCAGGAGCTCCAGTGCTGATTTAAGGAGCAGGAGCTCCAGTGCTGATTCGAGGAGCAGGAGCTCCAGTGCTGATTCAAGGAGCAGGAGCTCCAGTGCTGGTTCCAGGAGCAGGAGCTCCAGTGCTGATTCAAGGAGCAGGAGCCCCTGTGCTGATTCGAGGAGCAGCAGCTCCAATGCTGATTCCAGGAGCCGAGAACGGGGTGCCTCTCGAAAGGGGGGACCCTGCCACAAGTTCGCCATTGGCGACCACGGGGAAGGGGTCGTGCTGCGGCCCGACCCCCCTCCGCTAGCCCTTCGTTGAAGGGCAGGGGAGGAGCCCGTAAGCCTAAACCCGGTTCGGGCCAAGTCTCCACCAGCCGCCATGGTGCGGTCTGGTGCAACGGCGGGACCTGGGTCTGTGAGATCTGCTATCCAACTCCCAAACCCCGCCGCTGGGACGGGGGGCTTGGGTACGGTCCCGCCTCGGTCGCCGAGTCCCCTGTCGATGGGGGGGACGAGACCGTGCGTCGGCAAGGTCCACGATGTGGACAGCCGGCAAGCCCGCGCGGGCGTCGCTCCATGCTTCTGCTGGAGTCGACCCCAAGCCGTCAGGGCCCTTTGTGGCAACGGCTTCCGCTCCCGTTAAACGGAGACGGTTGAACACCTTTCCCGCGCGGGAATCGCGCGGTTCGCTGCGGCGGCCGATAGCGACAACTTCCGGCACCGAGATCACTTCTCAGAGGTGCGGGCCGATGAAAGGAGCCCCGGCAATCTTTCTGAGCCGGAGGTCTCCGACCACCCCAGTGTTCAGGGTGAAGGGCGTATGGCCGCATGACGCGGCTACTGGAGAGGAGCCATCCAGCTCCAGTAGGCACAGGGAGGTTAACCGCCGTCAGCAGAAGCTGAGAACCGTCAGCAGACACTAAGCCCAGCGAACTGCTCCTCCCTTCAACGAGCCCATACGCCACGGTCGCCGAGTCCCCCATGGATGGGAGGACGAGACTATGCGTCGGCTAGGTCCATGATATGGGCAGCCGGCAAGCCCGCGCGGGCGTCGGATCTCCATGCTAAGTCAGGTGCCGACTTCCCATCGCATTTGCCCTCCGAGGCAGCGAGACCAAGCTCCGCCGAGGAGGCGTTTGAGAGTACCTCCCGCGCGGGAATCACTCAGCTTCACTGCAGCGGCTACCGGTGACAACTTTCCGGCACCAGGTTCACCTCGATGAGGTGTGGGCCGATGGATGAAGCCCCAGCAGTTCAGCAGAACATGAGGACTTCGGCCGCCCGAGTTTTAGCTCAAGGGGCGTATTGGCCAGGATGGAGCGGATATTGGAGCCCCTCCTGCAGCAGAATCAAAAACTTTCGGGGAAGACTTCTCCAAGAGGGAAGGATATTCGGGGTCCTCCATCCCAGCATATGCCTCAACGGAAGTTTACGCTGTCTGCCGTTGAGCAGGCAGCAGGCACGGCTGAAATTTTTCGTCGGAACAAAAGGCGTGATAGAGAAAACTATTCACGAGCCCATTGAATTCGTCTCCCATATTTTTACTAGGCCAAAAAAGGATGGAGGTTGTCGGGTGATTATTGACTTGACCAGTTGAATACCTTTGTAACATATACACATTTTAAAATGGACACCTTTTGAGACAGCCAAATCACTGCTTTCGCATGGTTGCTTTATGGCATGTATTGATTTGAAAGATGCATGCTATTCAGTGTCCATCCGGAAACATCACCGGAAATTTTTGAAATTTGTCTGGATGGATCAGCTCTGGCAATATCGGGCCTTACCAAATGGGCTTACTACCGCCCTAGGCTTTACTAAATTACTCAAACCTATTATGGCCAAATTACGTATACAACATCATATTGTAATGGCTTATTTAGATGATATTCTGATTATTGGCAACACTCTGGAAGCAGCTGAAAGCGCTGTTTCAGCAACTGTTACTATATTTCAGCAGCTGGGGTTTATAGTCCATCCAGAAAAATCGAAGTTTCACCCATCCCAGGTTATGGATTATTTGGGTTTCACGGTGGACTCTATTCTAATGAGGGCCAACATTCCATTTCACAAGGTGGAGGATGTTTCCCTTGCATGTCAGGATCTCGCATCCGCCAGTATACCATCTATTCGGCATACAGCTAAGATGATTGGGAAAATCGTCGCTTTATTTCCGGCAGCCCGGTTTAGACCTTTGCATTATCAAAATCTGCAAAGGGCCAAGATTGCTGCGTTAAAAAAGAACGCTGGTCATTTTGACAGACCTATGGGGCTGCCTTCCGATGCTAAGGTTGAGCTACAATGGTGGGTGTCCAATATTGGCAAGGCATTCAAACCCATTGTTGTGCCCAATCCGGTGGTATATTTGCAAACTGACGCAAGCTCTCTAGGCTGGGGAGCTGCGGACAGCTCTTCTAGTTGTGGAGGCAGGTGGGATCCCCTTGAAGCTAGCATGTTGCTAATACAAGGGATTAACTATTTGAAGCTGCTTGCAGCATTTCACGGACTGCGGGCATATTGTGCTAATCTTAGTGGTACTCATGTCCGTCTCCAAATAGACAACACTACAGCGGTGGCATATTTAAACCATATGGGCGGTACCAGGTCAGTCTCTTGTGACAAATTGGCTAATACTATTTGGTGCTGGTGTATTGATCGAGATATTTGGATTTCAGCTACCTATTTGCCAGGTAGGCTTAATACTGTGGCAGACACCAGGTCACGCAAATTCAATGATAGTTTGAGTGGATGCTGCATCCTCAAATATTTGCCCAAATTACAGCCAAATTTGGCCAACCGGATATCGACCTTTTTGCGTCCCGGTTGAACCATCAGGTACCGACATATGTTTCATGGGAACCAGACCCTGGGGCATTAGCGATTGATGCATTCTCGCTAGACTGGGGGAAGTGGTTTTTCTATGCATTCCCCCCGTTTTGCCTCATCAGTCGGGTATTACAAAAAATCAGGATGGATTCTGCCAGAGGCATTCTTGTCATACCCGACTGGCCTACACAGCCTTAGTATCCGGTGGTCTCTGACATGATTAGTCAACCTTGGGTCCCTCTAGAGGGTTGCCCACATTTGGTTTCTCACCCTGTCTCAGAGGAGTTACACCCCTGCCATGCCTATCTAAAATTACTGGCTTGCAGGTTCTGACCAGGCCATGGATGCAGTATGGCCTTACCACCCGGACCATGAACACCATTGGAGCATCATGTCGAGAGTCAACCAGGCGGAGATATCTCTCCCACATCACCAAGTGGGAAGCCTACTGCAGTCGCTCTCACATCACCTGTGATGATGTCTCCATAGCCGACGTCCTGGAATTCCTCGCGGGGTTGCACCATGATGAGCACTTGAGTTATAGTGCCATCAACAGCGCCAGGAGTGCGCTATCATTCTACCTCAACATCGAGGTAGGATCGAACAGGCTAGTGTCCAGGCTTATGCGGGGAATATTCAATCTGAATCCGCCTACACCACGCTACAACATCACCTGGGATGTCAGGGATGTACTTACCCTGCTCAGGTCGTGGTCACCCATGGAAGGGTTACAGCTGGACCAACTCACTATGAAATTGGTGATGTTACTAGCGCTGACTTCAGCACAGCGGGTTCAGACGCTCCACAAACTACGTATTGACAGGATGACGTCGACCCCTGGAGAAGTAGTCTTTTTCATCGATGAGCTGCTTAAGCAGCATAGACCTGGGTGCACAGGGCTGCAGCTGAAGTTCCCGGCATACCCTGCAGATGCTCGGCTATGTTTAGCCACTCACATCCGTTACTACATCAAGGTGACGAGGAGCATCAGAGGAATGGAGTTGTACCTGCTTGTCACTCACAAAAGACCTCACCATCGAGTGACAGTCCAGACGATATCCAGGTGGCTCCGGATCGTCCTGAATAAGGCAGGTATTGACACTAATGTGTTTACATCCCACTCCACCAGGGCTGCATCTACGTCGGCGGCGAGAGTCATGGAGGTACCCATGGACCATATCCTCGCCACAGCAGGATGGGCGAATGAAGCTGTGTTCCAGCGATTCTATAATAAGCCTGTTGCTGCTCCCCTTCAGTTCGCAGAGGCCGTGCTGAACGCCGGGTGTGAACGTGGGGATGTCCCTGATTAAAAGGGTGTTATTTGTTGTGTTATTAACAAATCTTCTTTTTGTTTCAGTATAACCTCGTTTCGTCAACTTGTTTACTCCAATCCATCCTTGCTAGTGGTGTGTCCGCATGGACGTTGTCCAGGGCATGTAATCACAGAAGCTTTGAAGTCTTCACGAAGTCACTCACGTGACTCCGAAATGAAATAGTAAGATTGAACGAGAACTTACCAAGTTTGAAGGTTGATCTTTATTTCATGAGGAGTTGCGGTGAGGGATTTCGTGCCCTCCGCTCCCAACCCTCGATCATCTTCAGCTGGTAATCAGAGTCTCTTTAAATCTTACTATGCCAAGTCATTTCTGTTGTTGTTTCTGTGATTCCACACCGCTGCTTTGAAGAATGTCGCGCATGCGTGCCGGCGGGCTCTTCACAAAATCCCTCACCGCAACTCCTCATGAAATAAAGATCAACCTTCAAACTTGGTAAGTTCTCGTTCAATCTTACTATTCTTTATTCAATGTAAACGTCCTGCCGTTAATTACTAAATTAAATGCTTTGATTCAATTCTGGGAAACACTTCCGATGTCTCTAATAGGCAGAATAAATGCCATAAAAATGATTTTTCTCCCACAAATTCTCTACTTATTTCAAGCTATACTGATATATCTGCCTAAAATGTGTCTTTTTAAACTTGACTCCAACATTACAAATTTTATTTGGGATTATAAATCACACAGGATTCATAGACGACACCTATGTAAACCCAAAGAATTTGGTGGACTGACACTCCCCAATTTCTTGTACTATTACTGGGCAGTGAATATCAAAAATGTAATTTACTGGTTGGACAATTCAGCCCAATGGGTAGAGTGGTTAACAATGGAGAGAGAGAATTGTTTCCCTTTTAACATAGACGCGATCCTTCTCTCCCCAACAAAGTTGAAGAATACAGTATACAAGAAAAATCCAATTATTCACAGCACCTTATGAATTTGGAGACAAGCAAAACTTACTCTTAAATTAAGAAATGTATCTTTTCTCTCTCCTATAGCTAAAAACCCGTCGTTCAAACCATCTACTATAGATAAAACTTTTACTCACTGGGAAAAGCTTGGAATCAAAAAGATTGGAGATTTGTACGAAATGGGAAACCTTTTATCATTTCAGAAATTACAGTCCAAATACAATCTGAGAGATAATCATTATTTTATATATCTTCAAATTCGAGATTATCTGAAAAAATATGCACACGAATATCAAACTCTGATACCAGATATATTAGATGAGGGCATGAATAGAAATGCAGAGTCAAATAATTTAATATCATACTTGTATAATATAATTCTAAAAATAGAAATTCCATCCTCAGATGCATTTAGAAGAGACTGGGAACAGGAATTAAGTTTTAAAATTTCCAAAGATAGATGGGATAAATATCTTCTATATGTACACAATTGCTCGATTAATGTAAGACATATTTTAATCCATTTTAAAATATTACATAGTCTATATTACTCGAAAACTGAACTGAACAAAATGTTTCCAAATGTATCCACCATCTGTGATCATAAAATCATAGAATCATAGAAAATAGGTGCAGGAGTAGGCCATTCAGCCCTTCGAGCCTGCACCGCCATTCAATATGGTCATGGCTGATCATCCAACTCAGTATCCTGTACCTGCCTTCTCTCCATACCCCCTGATCCCTTTAGCCACAAGGGCCACATCTAGTTCCCTCTTAAATATAGCCAATGAACTGGCCTCAACTACCTTCTGTGGCAGAGAATTCCACAGACTCACCACTCTCTGTGTGAAAAAAGATCTTCTCATCTTGGTCCTAAAAGACTTCCCCCTTATCCTTAAACTGTGACCCCTTGTTCTGGAGTTCCCCAACATCAGGAACAATCTTCCTGCATCTAGCCTGTCCAACCCCTTAAGAATTTTGTAAGCCTCTATAAGATCCCCCCTCAATCTCCTAAATCCGGCTAGTACAAGCCGAGTCTATCCAGTCTTTCTTCATATGGAAGTCCTGCCATCCCAGGAATCAGTCTGGTGAACCTTCTCTGTACGCCCTCTATGGCAAGAATGTCGTTCCTCAGATTAGGAGACCAAAACTGTATGCAATACTCCAGGTGTGCCCTCACCAAGACCCTGTACAACTGCAGTAGAACCTCCCTGCTCTTGTACTCAAATCCTTTTGCTATGAATGCCAACATACCATTCGCTTTCTTCATAGCCTGCTGCACCTGCATACCAACCTTCAATAACTGGTGTACCATGACACCCAGGTCTCGTTGCATCTCCCCTTTTCCTAATCGGCCACCATTCAGATAATAATCTACCCTCCTGTTTTTGCCGCCAAAGTGGTAAATGTTTATCTCACGAAGCAACTATAACACACACTTTCGCCTCCTGCATAAAACCATAAATGTTGGAAATAATTATTTGAAATCTTCACAAAATTATTAAAAATGAAACTGGACCCACATACAGATTTGATTATTTTTGGAACAACAGCTGCCTGCTCTGAGTTATCAATATTTCAAAGATGTTTCCTTAACTACAGCCTGATAATGGCAAAAAAACGTATACTTAAATTTTGGAAAAAAGCATCCGCCCCAACGCTTAAAATGTGGATTACAAACATGTCTGAGACGCTACATCTTGAAGATATGAGACTCGTCTTAGCAGGAAAATCAGAACAATCAGAAAAATTGTCTCCTTTTATTGATTCATTACAAGTATAACATGGTGCAATACAACTCTGGAAATAAATGGATTCACGAACTGGGTGATAGGTGTGGTGAGATACGAAGCAGGTATATCCGCACATAAGGGTCCCTTTATTTAAATGTCTTTCTCTTTTCTCTTTTCTTGTATTTCTTTTTTTTTATTATTTATGGGTTTTTGTCTTTATTCTTCTATAGGCTATTACTTGTTTACCCCTGGACCGCACATCTGGTAGTCTAGGGGTTTACACATCACTGCTTCCTTCACTCTTTCTCTTTCTCGTTCTTTCTTTCTTGCTCTACCAATTTCCTGTTCAATTTAAAATAGAAGCGGTACACAAAATGTATCTTGTCATATGCCGCGGTTTATATTACTGTACATTGCTTCTAATAAAAATATAAATAAATAAATAACTACATTTAAAAAAAGAACCAGTGAATAGCACCTCTCCAAACAGGACAAATTCTCAATAATGAAGACTTGTTTGTGCCGACTGATTGTTTACGCCGCCTTGCCGAACACATGGCTGCGGATGAGATTTTACAATTGCTGTCAACAGTCATGCGGGATGGTTGGCCCCACAAACAGTCAAATACCCTGCTCAAGATACGCCTCTACATCCTAGTTCATGACGAATTAGTGCTACAGGTCAAGATCATAGTCAAGGGCCACTAGGCGGTGGTCCCAACCGCACTACGGGACTTAAAATACAACAACATCCACAGGGGCCACCCCGGTGTGGAGGCCACCATCCTACGGGTGCAAAGTTTGTTTTACTGGCCCGGAATGACAAAATACTGTCAAGAACTGAAACGTGCACTGTCTGCAACAGTTTAGCAGCACATCAGCAGAAGCAGCCTCTTCTGCCCCAATCAGTTCCTCCTCTTCCTTGGTCCTCGCTGGCCACTGACATCTCCGAATGGCATGGGAAACACTATCTAGTTCTTGGTGACTCTTACTCGGAATGGTTCGAAATAGACCTACTGCAAACCATTTCCTCTGAGGCAGTGATCGAGAAACGGCAAAGGCACCTTTCTGTGCATGGCTCCCCTACACGTATTCAGACTGACAATGACAGGCAATTCACCAGCCAAGTATTTAAGAACTTTGCTGAAAGATGGGACTTCTGACACATTACCAGCAGCCCCGAGTTCCCGCAGTCCAATGAACTGGCCGATCGAGCTGTTCGGAGTGCGAAACAACTTATGGAACGTTCTTACATTGCCAAATCCGACGTATACCTGGACTTGCTCAATCTACAAAACATTGCATGGTACCGCATCCTTGGCTCTCCAGCCCAGCGACTGATGTCTCGGCAAACACATGCACCCATGCCTGTCTCTCAGCAGCTGAACATTCGCTCCCTGCACACGGTACAGAAGCAGCTGCAATTCAAATGGGACACACAGAAGTATTTCCTCAACAAGTCCAGCAAGCTGCTTAAACCACTTTCACATGGACAAGTGGTTTGCCTGCTAACCGACAAGGGCCATACATGACTGGGGCACATTTACGGCCCGTCCAAAGAGCCACGTTCATACCTGGTCAAACTGGACGGTCATCTACAGATGCAACCATCAACATATCCTTTCAGTGAAAGAACAGCATCCTGCAACTCCAGGTCCTGATGCCCTGCCTCTCGTGTTCGCTCCCACAGCCATTCCAGCGACTCCACCACAAGCCGTTACTTCTGCCGCAGTTTCCCCGTGTCGTTTGATGACTGGCTCGCCTTGGCGTCTCCCACCAGGCCTGCCGGGTCACCAGTCGTGTCCCCACTTCCTTCCCCTGTCTGTTCTCCCGTGAAAGGAGGTGGGGCAGTCTCCTACCACATGAGGGTTGGACGGATTTGCAGGCCACCTGTTAGATATGGCAATTTTGCATAATCTTGCTAGCATGTTCTTAGCATCCTCTCGTCATATTGTTTAAGGCACCGTAGTTTCTTTATTTTCTACAAGAAGAGATGTAGATCAACTATTGCATGCTAGCCAATCATAGTGTTTGCTAGTAGTAGCCCCACCTAGTACATGCTTTATAATATTAATAACTCACTTACGTCAGGCAGTAGATGCAGCTGCTCGGAAATGTAACGTACTGTAGATCCAATGCTGTAAGTGTTTAATAAAGTTGTGTTGTATCTTTATGTGTGTTTGGGTCTCGTAGTCTACTTCTGAACATCTACCATATGTAATCCTCTTATAATTTAATAAATTTCTATCAGATCATACTTCAGCCTCCTTCACTACAGGGAAAATAAGCAGAGCCGATCCAGTCGCTCCCTAACCAACGTCTTCGCAATCCAGACAACATCCTGTCAAACCTCCTCTCCAATTTTTCAAGTGCAACCTTCCTAGCATGTGAAGACCAGAACTGCAGACCAATGCAATCTAACCATTGTAATGTTGTAGCATGATGTCTCAACTTTTATACTCTGTGCCTAAGCTATAAAGAAACTACCCAATCAAGGTGTTGTCACTTTCAGGGAATTATGGACTAGAATCCCATGGTCACTCTGTTTATCAACATTAATTAGTGCCCTACTCTTTACTATATATGTCCTACCCACTTCCACTTCCCAAAATGCTTTATCTCTAGTGATTGGGATTAAATTCCATCTGCCAATGCTTTGCCCATTCTTTCAACTGATCTATTTTTTCAAGTGCAACCTTCCTAGCATGTGAAGACCAGAACTTGCTATTGTCACAGACAACCTTTCTCCCTATCCACAACGATGTTAATTTTTATGTCACCCACAAACTTACTGAAGCAGATACTGATAAGATGAAGATGGACACAAAAAGTTGGAGTAACTCAGCGGGACAGGCAGCATCTCTGGAGAGAAGGAATGGGTGACGTTTCGGGTCCAGTCTGAAGAAGGGCCTAGACCCTTCTTCAGACTGGACCCGAAATGTCACCCATTCCTTCTCTCCAGAGATAATGCCTGTCCCGCTGAGTTACTCCAGCTTTTTGTGGCTTCGGTTTAAAGCAGCATCTGCAGTTCCTTCCTACTGATAAGATTATCTGCGTTTGCTGATGGTGGCTGAAGAGTCAATATTTTCCAGTGCACTGAGAACACTACTCAGCCATGATAGAATCAGCCATAATTTGATGTGTTGAATGGTCTTATTCTGCTGCTAGAACCTCTGAACTTCTGAACTACTACTCCACTTACGGTGATTTATATCATGCTGAGAATGCAGTCGGTTTAACATCAAACCTCACCTTTGACAGAATGGTGCGCCATCAGCTCGGCACAGGATCCTCATCTGAGCTTTTATGTTGTAATCACTGGAGTGTGATCGCTACCGGTTTAGTAGCCGTATTGAAGTAAAACTAGCCCCATGCAAGTTTTTAGGTCTACTCACCTTCTGCTTAGTGTTTCATTCTGCTTCATGAGATACATCAAATAATGGTCAAAATAATACAGGTTGCAACTGATTTTTCCACATAATCAAATAGTGAACATTAACTTAGTACAATTATGATGTCAATTATGTTTTTTCCCTTCAAGGTTCAATCAATAATCAATCAATCAAAATTCCCTTGGTGTTGATACATCACTGAGAGAAAAAAAATATATTAGAATAAACCATAGCTAATCAGGATTATGCAGACTAATACTTTCTGCCTTAACAGTGAAGTAGTTCTCACTCATTGATATTTGCTGTGCATTGAAAATAAAACTTGATATTTGGAATTTACATCTTTCCATTAAGTACTGCATGTGTGAAATTATCACTTTCTTATAGGTCTTTTGCATGGCATTTTTTCTATCAATTTAGAGTTGTTCTTCTCATTTGATTCTTTCTGACAGTAGTATGGACAGGAGGTTAATATTTATTCCTTTTGCACTCGGATCTGACGCAATAGGTTATATAGACTGACAAGGCATAACCCACCCTAAGCCTGGAAGATTAACGCACTAGCAAACAACAGGCACAATTATTATTTTTCATAATATAAATTGATAATCAGTCGTTGTCTTCAATTTGTCAGATGATAGTTTACAGATGAAGGTTAAGGACTGAAGTAACCCTCACCTACAGGTGTACAGGTGTGCACAAACAAATGTGTTCGGCTGGTGACAAGGAGCACAGGAAATTGAGTCTAGTCAGTCAGTTGTCACTGGGGAATACCAGACCATAGGGCTGGATGTACAGTATTATCAGCATCCATTGACACTTGGCCAAAGGACATTTTTGCATACCCAGTGGTACATCACTGAAAATGCGCATTCATTTCAGAAATAGAAATAGAATGTACTGGGAACACTCGGTAAGTCAGGCAGCATTTGTGGAAAAAAAAATCAATTAATATTTCAGATCTTTGACCCCTGGTCTGAACTATGAAAGAGAAAGAAACAAATTATTTTTTAATCAGAAAGAAGGTTAAGGAGGGATTGGTAAGACAAAAGGAATATCTCTGATCAGGTGAGAAAAAATGAGTTAATGGGGCAATTAGAGCAGCAGCTAGTAGCAAATCATGCTTCACTGCCTGTGTCATGTGTTATTAAGATAGAGGCTGTGGCATATGCCTGGCAAACCAGACAATCTCAATGGAAAAATAACTGAGCCCAAAGCACAGAATTAGCCTGTTCTGTTACAGATAGAATTACCCAAAGGCGAATAATTCAATAGAAAGTGTGGAAGGCTGCATCTTGTCTGTGTGGAAGACAAGGTGTTGTTCCTCAAGCTTGCATTGAGCCTTGTTAAAACATTGCAGGAGATGGCAGTTGAAAAGGTCAGATTAGGATATATAACAAAAGTAGCAGGCAACTGGATTACATAGCAAAGTGATAAGTTTATTCTCTGTTGTGGAGAAGGTCACATTGTGAATATTGAACATATAATACTAGATTGTGTCCCTCAATGCACATGCATTGGTCAGCAGAAGCAGGAATCCAGTCCAGGTATTCACAGGATGGAGTGTGAGCTGTCAGATAAAGGATAGTAATAAATCAGTGTTTATGGAAGATTGTGGAAGGGAGTTGATCTGAGCTGCTGTGTTAGTGACAGAGATTCATCCGTAGGTACAAAATGGATGTGTTTACAATAGATTTGTGGTCCACCAATATTAATGACTAGCTGCCACTGAATGGAGTGGACCATTCATTAATTTAAAGCATGTTTAGGTAAACCTTTACCAAATATTCTATCATTAGGAGGGAAATATTTGTCATTGTTGCGTGTTCTTTGGATTCTGATAAACATCAGTCAATTGGCACTTGGTTTGAGTACACCATCCCATCACAATTTCTCTTCACATTTGAAAAGCTTCTCTGGCTAAAGATGAAATGTTGTTTGACAAAATCAATAAAGGGGAGACAATTTATGTAGTTTAAGAGATTTCTCCTTGCTTCCCTTCCTCCTGTAGACTTTTGTTTACACAGTTTACAATGATGTGATGGAAATTGAAATGGCATTTTGCAAAACAACTTTAATAACTAAATGCACCAAATAATAAGATGTTCCAGAAGAATAAAATGATAATGGTCAAGAAATATTTTTGGAGTCAGCAAATTGCTCTTCAGCCATCGACTGTCCCAAAACTGTTAGATTTTAAGCTGCCTCTTTTTTATTGGAAAATGTGAACAGACCTCTGGGACCGAATGTGCTTTCACTCTCTGATAAATGACAACATCCACAGCAATGAGGACTGCTTCCAGTTGTCGCTCAGCCACCATATAATTCCTCAGGCAGTCAATCAGCCAGTAACATTCCACCCACTGAGTCCAAACGCTTTCAATCAAAACCTCACACTGAAATCCTGAGTTCATGCGATCTCCATCTTGTGATTAAGCTACACTTTTGGAGGTAGTGGCCAAGGAATACTTTGGTGCTGGAAAGGCACATTAAACGTGCAACATGTACCAGTGTACATCCTTTGTGAGGGTTACCTTTACAGTTATACTCCACATGAAACTGAAGGCATGTTGTATAATAAAACAATTTTACTTCGTAGTCACGTGAGTGACTATGTGAAGAAGGCCATCAGCCCGCATGCGCGTCATTTATGTCTACCGCATTGCGCAACGACTGACTGGCGGCCACGTTGCTCCTTCCAGCGGTAAGTTTAAACCTGAAGATAAGTTTTTCAACTTATTCCCAGGTTCTGTTTTTTTCTCTTTCCTGCAGGAATATCTGTTACAGAGGTTTTCCTGCCGGATCTAATCTCGGGCGACGTCCGGACGGACTGGGTGGAATCCCGGTCTCGGACCACAGGAAACCAGGACCACGGGGAACCGGCTACATGGACCACAGAAGTGCAGGAAGCTGTCGGCCGTCGGGGTTCACTACCCCAGTCACTGACAGTACAGTCAGTGGCTTCCAGACCGACTGTGGTTCCCCAGAAAGGGGGTAAAACCAACAGCAAGCCGGTTAGGCCTGTGGAAGTCAGGCCAGGAGCGACCCCTCTGACACACAGCGGTCAGCTGATTCCAGACCGTTGTGGTTCCCCAGAAAGGGGGTAAAACCAACAGTAAGTCGGTTAGGCCTGTGGACCGGGGTAGTTAGGCCAGGAGGGTTCCCCCCCGACATACCTGGGTACGTCCTCGGACGTTTAAACCCAGATGGAGCATGGATAGCGCCCTCGGGCGTTTATCCCAGAAATGTGATGCTCAATTCTGATATAGGTCCGTAGGAGGGGCCACATCAGTGCAGGTATCCTCAGGGGCCTGCGGCAGCACCTGTTACAGGGCTGCCTACGAATCTCTCTCTCTGTGGAGGGGAGTGCGAGTGGTCAGTGTGTAACTGACTTCAAATTCAAAAGTATGTCCGTGGAACATACTGGAGCACATGCATATGGCTTCAAGGGAATACCTGCAAACGAAGGTGTTGTTGCCGAAAGAGTTGGTTTCCAGCCGTTGGCAGAAAACTCGGAAGGGGCCAGAGTTCCCCTCACGCTACAAGTGCCGGCAGTGAACAGCGCTATCAGAGTGACATTGGAGGGGGCATGAAATCCAGAAAATGAAACCAGCCACAGAATCTTCTCTTCAGGTAAGACTTATCCAACAGGTTAGACCTGGGTGAGGAAGCAAAAGGTGACCGATTAGGAAAAGGGGAGATGCAACGAAACCTGGGTGTCATGGTACACCAGTCATTGAAAGTAGGCATGCAGGTGCAGCAGGCTGTGAAGAAAGCGAATGGTATGTTGGCATTCATAGCAAAATGATTTGAGTACAAGAGCAGGGAGGTTCTATTGCAGTTGTACAGGGTCTTCGTGAGGCCACACCTGGAGTATTGCGTACAGTTTTGGTCTCCTAATTTGAGGAAAGACATTCTTGTCATAGAGGGAGTACAGAAAAGGTTCACCAGACTGATTCCTTGGATCGCAGGACTTCCATATGAAGAAAGACTGGATAGACTCGGCTTGTACTCGTTGGAATTTAGAAGATTGAGGGGGGATCTCATAGAGACTTACAAAATTCCTAAGTGATTGGACAGGCTAGATGCAGGAAGATTGTTCCCGATGTTGGGGAAGTCCAGGACAAGGGGTCACTGTTTAAGGATAAGGGGAAAGTCTTTTAGGACCGAGATGAGAAAATCATTTTTCACACAGAGAGTGGTGAATCTGTGGAATTCTCTGCCACAGAAGGTAGTTGAGGCCAGTTCGTTGGCTATATTTAAGATGGAGTTAGATGAGGCCCTTGTGGCTAATGGGATCAGGGGGCATGGAGAGAAGGCAGGTACAGGATACTGAGTTGGATGATCAGCCATGATCATATTGAATGGCGGTGCAGGCTCGAAGGGCCGAATGGCCTACTCCTGCACCTATTTTCTATGTTTCTAAAAAGCTGTCGGACTAAACAAGGTACCAACGACGAGCAAAGCTTCATCGTTTAGGCAACGACACACCCCACACCTCCATCGGTGGTAAGCTGTTCACTGAAGCCGGTGGCAGCTTGAAAGCTGGGCAGAGGTCTTTCAGGCCAAGGCCCAAGCCGGTCTCAAGAAAAATATGGAATCCACGCATCCTACCAGTCCTACTCTCCAATCAAGGAAGGAAGAAACCCGCATCAGGGGTCTTTGGGCTTATCATAAGACCACCGGTAGCCATGGAGGTAGGTGGGTCTGGTTCTTCCGAAACATGGTGTTGTGGACCATTTACAAGTTGGTAATATTTACACTTGTTTTTTGTACAAATGACAATGATAACATGATATTCAGATCTGTTTATAAACTAATGATAACATGTGATTAATTTATACTGCACAGTATACAAGGGTTCCAAGCAGGCTCTGAATTGGGGCCAGAGTTGTCTTTCGAGGCAGGCCCAGTATTATGGCCAGGATTGCCTTTCAAGGCAGGCTCGGAAATATGGCCAGAGTTGTCTTTCGAGGCAGGCTCAGTATGATGGCCAGTATTGCCTATTAAGACAGGCTCGGGAAACTGGCCAGCGTTGTCGTTTGAGGCAGGCACGGAATTATGGCAGGCATGGCCAGTTCATTGTGAAAAATGGAGGATGTCACTTCATCCTTGATTAACTCATATGTGCAGTATAGACTTTCAGAATAGGAAACTTTGTTACTGTCTAACAACTGATTTCCATAGGATCTTTATGGCATGCATCGATCTCAAAGATGCATGCTACTCAGTTCCCATTCACAGGGATCACCGGGGATATTTGAAATTCATCTGGATGTGGCAATGACAACTGTTAAAGCGTTGCAAGATGGGTTAACTTCAGCTCCCAGGTTATTTACCAAATTATTAAAACCGGTGCTTGGGCTGCTAAGAGCTCAAGAACATTTGTTATGGATCTGGATAATGTTTTAACCACTGTATTTTACCAAAGTTAACTGTTGCAACCACAAGCTATATTTGAGAAACTGGGGTTTCTCAGCCATCCAGTTAATTTAAATTGATACCAACCAGAGTTATTGATTATTGGGATTTACCTTTATCTATTAATTTAATGGTGAATTCGCTCTGGGGAAGAGATTAGAATTAATAGAAGCCTGTACCAACCTCGTTGTTGTGAAGCAGTTTTCTATTCTTCAAGTGTAATTGACAATATAGTAGCTGTGTTTCAGCTGTGCAATTTGGGCCTTTGCATTATTAGAACTTACAACATGCAAATAATTAACCTCTCAAGTACCATATAGGTCATTATTAACAGACCTATGCTATTACCAGCTGAAGCTACCAAATGCACGAACAATATTCAGCATTGCTCCAGTAATTTTTGGTCAGTAATTTTCAGTAACTACAAACTGATGCTACTGCTCAAAGATTGGAAATTACGAATGCCATCTCTAGTTACGGAGGCGGATGCGTTTTGCATGAGTTACCAATTTTTCAGTTATTGGTATCAACTACCTATAAATACTAGATGCATTCTATAGGTTAAAAGTTATTTTGCGAATATGCATAATCTGCATGCTCAACTCCAAGTTGATACACTATGGTGGTGGCATATGTTAGTCACATGGGTGTAACCAATTCAAAGTATCCTGTGATAATTTACCTAACCTCATTTGGCGCTGTTGTATCATCATGTGAAATCAATGACAACGCAGAATGGATGTTGGATCACAAAGTATTTAATGGCATTATGGCTCAATGGAACACCGAATATTGATATGTTTGCATCCAGGCTCATTCACCAGTTGCAAAATATGTGGCATAACAGTGGCAAGAGATACATTCTCGCTACACCGGGGAGGAATGTTATTTTATGTCTTTCCTCCATTAGGAACATAGAAACATAGAAAATAGGTGCAGGAGGAGGCCATTCGGCCTTTAGAGCTAGCACCGCCATTCATTGTGATCATGGCTGATTGTACGCTATCAATAACCCATGCCTGCCTTCTCCCCATATACCTTGACTACACTAGCCCCTAGAGCTCTATCCAACTCAACCCAAGTCTATCCAATGCATTCTTCATCATCAGTCGGGTCTTGCAATGAATCCAGCAAGATCCCGCTTCAGGATTTTCATACTGCCTGACTGGCCTACACAGCCATGGTTCCCGCTTAATGATGGGAATAATAATAGAACCTTATATGGTTATTCTAAACATCAAACTTTGCTGGTTCAGCCTGTGACTTGGGAAACCAGCCTCTGCATGACAAAATCAATTAATTACTTGCAGACTCTGCGCCGACTGTTCCTGCGGCTCGGGTTGGCAGACCAATCCATGTATATGCTCACTGCAGAGTGCAGGGATAACACCAAAAAAGCAGTACATTTCATCTTCAGGAGGTGAGAAGTGTTTTTGTTTACATACACATAACAGCATGGATAACTGACGTTTTGGAGTTCATTTTCAAATGGGTCTTTGACAATAAATTAAGTTAGAGTGCCATTAACTGTGCCAAACGTGCCTTCTCATCATATTTGCTGCAGCGAGTGGGACCCACTCTGTCGGGTCTCACCCTCTGATATCCAGAATTATATAGGATATCTTTAACACAAGCTCTCCCAGGCCCAGGTACTGGAAGTATGGGATATTGACATTGTGTCAACACTACTTCACCAGGGGGCTCCAGCTACATCCTTATCTTTAGCCGGCTCTCATAAGGTAGTTATCCTCATGGCGCTGGTCTCAGCGCAACGGTCCAGTCACTACATAAATTGCGACTGGGCAGGATGGTTACATCTGCAAATAACATAATATTTTATGTTTATGATTTAGTTAAGCAGAGCAAACCAGGGGCATCAGGTCTCAAACTAGTTTTCATGGCATACCCCATGGACCTTCGGTTGTGTGTGGTCAAACATTTACAACAATACGTCAAGGTCACCAAGAGCCTTAAAGGCTCTAAAAACTAGCAATGTATGTTAGTTACAAAAAACCTCATAGAAGGTATTAGTTCAGACCATCTCCAGGTGGTAAACGGTGTTTTGGCTTATGCAGGAGTAGTTACTAATATTTTCAACTCTCACTCCACCAGGGCTGCTACTACATCAGCACCAGGGTTATGTACGTTCCGCTGGACTACAAACAAACTATGGTCAAACGAACATGCTTTCCAAATATTTTATTATAACCCATTGCCAGACCAGGGGTATTTGCCAACTCTATTTCAGGTTCAGTTTTTATAGTTTCCCCCTGGATGAGAGGGGTCACTATTATTTTCATTTGCTCATTAAAGCATCAGCATGTTTAAAATGATGGCATGTCTGAATGCATTATTTATATTTCACTCATCATGGTCAACTGATGCAGTGTTTATTCTTACTATCCGTGTGTAATTAGAGGGTTAACAGGTATTTAAAGGTATTTACTCTCACTTGCTGGGAGAAATGGACGCTGCAACCAGGAATAGACACTGCAACCAGGAATATGGGTCAAGGCTTTAGCTAGGATGGATGGTGATCCTGAATGATCGCTTTACCATCAGAGGCATGCGATCATGATCATCTGCTGCTGGATGGATTGCAGTTTGATTGTATGGTTTGGTGCAGAGGGAAAGCAGTCAAGTTTGATGTGTTTTTTCTCAAAATGCACCTACACCAAGCAGCGGACAGCACATTTCTGCTGTGACAAGTAATTTCAAATGATATGAAGCAAGTGAAGGCAAGTGAGGGTGGCACAGTGACGCAGCAATGGAATCGTGATGCCTTGGTTAGGGATTGTTTTTGGGGGCTCCAGGCCGCAGGAGCTTCGACCGCCCTGATCGTGGGAACTTTGACCGCCAGCTGCGGGAGCTTTGATCGCCCCGACTGCAGATGGTTTGACTGCTCCGAGAACAAAGTGGAAAGAAGATTAGACTTCCATCACAGTGAGGAATGTGGGGCATCCGCTGTAGCGGATGTTTATGTTAAACTTTATATAGTTGTGTATCATGTTGATTTATTTAGTATGACTATACGGTAAATTGAATTTCACTGTACCTTAATTGGTACACGTGACAATAAAATACCTATGAACCTTTGAACAATGCCAAAGACCCGGGTTCGATCCTGACTACGGGTGCTGTCTGTACGGAGTTTGTACATTCTCCTCGTGACCTGAGTGGGTTTTCTCTGGGTGCTCTGGTTTCTTCCCACATTCCAAAGTTTGTAGACTATTTGTCTTGGTAAAATTGTAAATTGTCCCTAGTGTGTGTAAGATAGCGTTAGTTTGCAGGGATTGCTTGTTGGCACAGACTCAGTGGCCTGTTTCCGTGCTGTCTCCCTAAACTAAAGCTAAAGCCTGCTTCCGTGGGAGAGGCATAGGTCAGGAAAGTTACAGAAATCAGCCACTGAAATGCACTGGTCCTTTCATGTATGATCACATCACAGACGAACTGACATTAAAACATGCTAAGTTCCCAATTATGCTTGCAATAAAACTTCTAAAACAGAGATGAACCAACTACCTTAAGGGCTCGCGGCACACGCTGAAAAACTGGGAAGTGGAACAGCGAGTGTCAAGAGAGGAACACACACACACACAAAACACATCGCAAAGGCGGGGACCAGGGAAAGCGGGGGAGTGCTGTCTGAAATCCACACGGTGTGAAGCCAAGGTGATACAGACACACACCGCGATGAACAAGAAGGTTAAGACGGCTAGCATAGCACGTCCTTCAAAAGAGCAGGGAGGGGGAGGGGGGGAGGGGGGGAGGGGATGGGGGGAGGGGGGGGAGGGGGAGGGGGGAGAAGGGGGGAGAAGGAGTGGAGACACTTTTAAGAAGCCAGAGATACACAGCTGTGATGTTTAGACGGCATTTAACATTACCCGTTGGTTTACCTTGGTTCTGAAAACTCGTGCTTACGTTTTTTTCCCCCAATGAGCCAATGAAAATGCCCGGTCAGCAAAGGAGATTAACTAAGACAACCTACGGCTACCTCGACTACCTACACCTACATGGAGACCCCATTACCACTGCAGCTACGACTACAAAAGTATCGATTTTCTTCTTGGTCGCAGAAAATGTTTCAACATGTTGAGGAATTTGCTGCGACCATGCGGAGGCTGCAACCAGTTCCCAGAATGCGGGAACTCCTCGCGACCATGAAGGAGATTCACGAGAGACCACCAGCGAACATGTGCCGACCATGTGGCGATCATGAGGCGAGTGCAAAGTCTCCTGCACTCGCCTAAAAAGTCGCTTAAGTGGGACAGGCCCTTTAATCTCCAAAAAGCAGCATAAAACCCGAGGCAACCCTCAATTTCAGAACAATTTCAGAATAATACCAGATCTAAAACAAAAAATCTGCTGGCTGCTCCACAGAAGCTGCTTAACCCACTGTAGATTTGCAGCATTCTCTGTCTTTAATTCAGATTTCCAATAACTGCAAAATGTTATGTTTTGAACTCTGAATATTTTGTTGCTCCTTTATTATCAAGGTAACTGAAAGCTCCTTTCAAAACCCCAATATGATTGGGGCAGGTGCTGGAGGATCGTTCTGAAGCCCAGATTTACACTCTATCTCAATGGCAAATGTAACAGCTGACTGCTGAGCACTATAAGAATGCCAGCAATAAAGTGTTTGCCTTAGAAAGCAATTTTACAGGTTATTGAAGGGCTGATGTGCTGCTTCTGCACTGCAATGGAAGGGACCAAGCACTTTACTTTTAGTTCGTGTGGAGTCTTGTCCACTTTGGCTTTGTCTCCAGTCAAGTCCAAATGCAAGGAACCTCCTCGAAGTCATCTCCATTCTGGTTAACAAGAGTGCTACCTCTCATACAGAAACAACAAGATTTTATGGAATACGTGTCCCTGAAAAACAAATGCACGTGTGAGATTAGTGGGCAAAAATTATGGCACATGGTATTGGGGGTAGAGTGCTGACATGGATGGAAAATTGGTTGGCAGACAGGAAACAAAGAGTAGGGATTGACGGGTCCCTTTCAGAATGTCAGTCAGTGACTAGTGGGATACCGCAAGGCTCGGTGCTAGGAGCGCAGCTATTTACAATATGCATCAATGATTTAGATGAAGGGGTTACAAGTAACATTAGCAAATTTGCAGATGACACAAAGCTGGGTGGCAGTGTGAACTGTGAGGAGGATGCTATGAGAATGCAGGGTGACTTGAACAGGTTGGGTGAGTGGGCAGATGCATGGAAGATGCAGTTTAATGTGGATAAATGTGAGGTTATCCACTTTGGTAGCAAAAACAGGAAGGCAGATTACCATCAAAATGGTGTCATGTTGGGAAAAGGGGAAGTACAATGGGATCTGGGGGTCCTTGTTCATCAGTCAATGAAAGTAAGCATGCAGGTACAGCGGGCAATGAAGAAAGCGAATCGCATGTAGTTCTTTATAACAAGAGGAGTTGAGTATAGGAGCAAAGAGGTCCTTCGGCAGTTGTATTGGGCCCCAGTGAGACCACACCTGGAATATTGTGTGCAGTTTTGGTCCCTAATTTGAGGAAGGACATTCTTGCTATTGAGGGAGTGCAGCGTAGGTTTACAAGGTTAATTCCCGGGATGGCGGGACTGTCATATGCTGGGAGAATGGAGCGGCTGGGCTTGTATACTCTGGAATTTAGGATGAGAGGGGATCTTATTGAAACATATAAGATTATTAAGGGTTTGGACATGCTAGAGGCAGGAAACATGTTGGCAACGTTGAGAGAGTCCAGACCCTGGGGCCACAGTATAAGAATAAGGGGTGAGCCATTCTGAACGGAGATGAGGAAACACTTTTTCTCACAGAGAGTTGTGAGTCTGTGGAATCCTCTGCCTCAGATGGCGGTGGAGGCCGGTTTTTTGGATACTTTCAAGAGAGAGCTAGATAGGGCTCTTAAAGATAGCGGAGTCAGGGGATATGTGGAGGAGGCAGGAGCGGGGTACTGATTGGGGATGATCAGCCCTGATCACATTGATCATACCCATTTTACTTTGGAGTCACATGAGTGAGTACGTGAAGAAGGCCGTCCCCACGCATGCGCATCATTACGTCTGACGCGTTGCGCACGGACTGACTGGTGGCGCATGGCTCCTGCCAGCAGTAAGTTTTTGAACCTAGAAGGTAAGTTTTAACTTATTTCTGGGGCTGTTTTTTGTATTGCAGGATTGCCTGCTGAATTTGGGGCGAAGTTGGACGGGCCGCGGGAAACCGGTTATGGACCGTGGGTAAATCCCGGTCCGGACCGCGGTATCGCGGGTATCCGGCGACTGTCGGGTTCGCTCCCTAGTCGCTGACAAGGAGGTCAGCGACACCTAGGAGGGGAATGCGAGTGTTCTCCCAGTATGTGATGGGTAATTATTACACAGTATACAAGGGTACCAAGCATGGCTTGGAATTGGGGCCGGAGTCGGTAATATGGCCAGAGTTCTCTCTCGAGGCAGACAGACTGCCGGAGTAGCTTTAAGGCAGGCCAGCAGTATGGCCAGAGCTGCATTCAAAGCAGGCACGGAATTATGGCATGGCTTGTTCCTTGTGAAAGATGGAGAGATGCCGGTTCATATTTCATTTACTCCCATGTGCAATATAGCTTTTCAGTATATGGAATTCCTCTACTGTCTAATTACTTATTTTCTTAGGATCTTTATGGCATGCATCGGTTTCATAGATGCATACTGTTTAGGACCCATTCACAGGAGGTCACCAGAGACATTTCAATTTGATCTGGAGGATATTTCTTACGCTGTGTTTTGCTTAAATCAACTGTTTCAGCCATCTAATCTAATTTAAGTTGATACCAACTGTAAGTTGTTTATCAGATTTACCTTTAACTATTAATTACCTGTGATTTCGCCCTGGGGTGACAGATTGGAATCAGTGGAAGCCTGTAACAACCTTGTTATCAAGCAGTCTTCTATTTATCAAGTGTAATTGGCTATAGCAGCTGTGCAATTGGGTCTTGCATTATTAGAACTTTCAACGTGCAAGTATTAACCTCTCAAGTGCCATATAGGTCATTGTTAACAGACCTATGCTATTATCAGCTGAAGCTACCATAGTCACAAAGGTGGTTGAACTACATTCCATATTGCTCCAGTAGTTTGCTCATATTATCTTCAGTTATATTACTTACACGTGCTAGAACTAAGATGGACAATCACAAATGCCATCTCTAGTAACGAAGGCGTATGGAATTTGCATGAATCACCAATTCTTCAGTTATTGGTATTAACTACCTATAGACACTAGGTGTATACTATGGGTTAAATGGTTATTGTGCGAATATGCAAAACCTGCATGCTTAGTTCCAAGTTGATACACTGTGGTGGTGGCATATGTTAGTCACATGAATGCAATAAAGTCAAAGTATCCTGTCATAATTTACCCAACCATTTTTGGCGCTGGTGTATCATCCTGCAAAGTCAATGACTGCGCAGTATGCATGTTGGATCACAAAGCATTTTGGGATCTAAGGCTTGGTAGCACCCACTATCACTATGTTTGAATGCAGGCTCATTCTCGCTACACAGGGGAGGTTTGTTCTTTTAAGTGGTTCTCCATTTTGCCTCACTAGTCGGGGCTTGCAGTATTCAGCAAGATCCCGCATTCAGGTTTCTCGTACTGTCTGACTGGCCAACGCAGCCATGGTTTCCCGCAAATATTGGGAATAATATAGAACCTTATATGGGGTTCTAAACATAAAACTTTGCTGGTTCAGCCTAGGATTCGGGGAACCAGGCTCTACATGATTAATCAATTAATTGCTTTACAGAATCTGAGAAGACCGCTCCTGCGGCGCGGGCTGTCAGACTGATCCATGTACGTCTCACTGCAATATGCAGGGATAGCAACCAAATAAGCAGTACTTTGCCTCTTCAGGAGATGGGAAGTGTTTTTTCTGTTAAATGTTATGTTACATATAGTACGGCACGGACACTGACATCTGAGAGCTCATTTCTATGGGTCTTTGACAATAAATTAAGTTATAGTCCCATTAACTGTACCCAACGTGCTTCTCCTCATAGTTCTGCAGCAAGTGGGACCCGCTCTCTCGGGTTTCACCATCTGGTGTCCAGTATTTAGGACATCATTAACACAAGTTCTTCCAGACCCAAGTACACATTAACATTGTGTTAACATTTATTCACCATGGGGCTCCAACTGTATCTCTATGTTTGGTTCGGCTCTCATAGGTAGGTTATTCCCTGGCGCTGCCCTCAGCGCACGGGTCCAGTCATTACATAAATTGTGAATGGACAGGATCATTACGCCTGCAATATCATAATTCATGTTTACATACCCCATGCACCTTTGATTACATGTGGTCACATGTTTACATCATTACGTCAAGATCATATTGAGCCTTAGAGGCTCTGATACTAGTCAGACCATCTCCAGGTGGTTATGTGAGGTTTAGCTTATACAGTAGATACTGATTTCTAATCTCACTCCACCAGGGCTGCTACAACACCAGCAGCAAGGGTTATGTGCGGTCCTCTGGACCACATCCTGTCAACTGCAGTATAGTCTAATAAACGAGGTATCCAACATTTATTTTAACCTATTGCCAGACCAGGGGTATTTGCCAACTCTATTTAGGGTCAATTTATGGTTCCCCTCGGTTGAGAGGGGTTACTGTTATTATTGTTTGTTCTTTTTTCAGCATCAGCATGTTCTTAAACCTATGTCATGTATGTATGCATTATCATGTTTCCCTCATCTATGGTCAACTGATGCATTCGTGATTGTGTGGACTTGTTTTTCCATGGCATGAAATCACAGACCTTCAAAGTCTTCACATAGTCACGTGACTCCGAAGTAAAATAGTAAGTTTAAATAAGAACTTAACAGTTTGAAGTTTGATCGTTATTTTATGAGGAGTTACAATGAGGGATTACGTGCCCTCCGCTCCCTACCCTCGTAACTTAACGATCATCTGGTAGTTCTAGTCATCTATAATCTTACTATGTTAGCTCAACACCGCTGCTTTGAAGATTGACACGCATGTGTGGGGACGGCCTTGTTCACGTAATCCCTCATAGTAAATTTGGACGGACACATTGATAGCATAAGTATTGACAAATATGGGCCAAATGCAAGCAGGTGGGACTAGTGCAGGTGGGGCACCTAGATTGGCATGGACAGGTTGGGCCGAAAGATCTGTTCCCGTACTGTATGACTCTACGACATACAAATTTGCAAAGTTGTGGATGGTGAGGAAGGTTGTCAAAGATATAGAGCAGCTACCGAAATGAGTGGAAAATGGCAAGTGGAGTTGTGAGTGAGATGTTGAACTTTGAGAAGTTGACCAGAAACCCTCGATGACCCGGACCCGGAACCCGGGCCAACCAGAAACCCTGGATGACCACAGAGGTACGTGGAATGCTGAGAGCACGTAATGCCGCGTTTAAATCCGGCGACGTGGTGGCACTCAGATCCGCAAGAGCCAACCTGAACCGAGTCGTCAGGCTGGCCAAGCGTGCCCATGGTCAGAAAATCCAGAGCTTCTTCCATGACCCCAAGAACACCAAGCGCATGTGGCAGGGAATCAAATCAATCACGGACTATAAGACTGCTTCACCACCCTGTGATGACAACATTGAGTTCCTCAATGAACTCAACAACTATTTTGGTCGGTTTGAGGCGCTAAATAACACACCTGCAAGCAAACGTATTCCTCATTGTGAGGAAAAGGCACTCAGTCTTGACATAGTGGATGTTCGGAGGTCCCTAAAAGGAGTGAACGCGCGAAAGGCGGCAGGCCCTGATAACATACCAGGGCGGGTGCTCAGGGAATGTGCTGATCAGCTGGCACATGTCCTTACGGACATATTTAACACCTCGCTGAACCAGGCGGTGGTCCCATTATGTTTCAAGACTGCCACCATCATACCTGTGCCAAAAACATCCAACATACAATGTCTCAATGACTACCGCCCTGTAGCACTCACCCCCATAATGATGAAGTGCTTCGAGAGGCTGGTCAGGGACCACATCACCTCCAGACTCCCTTCCACACTCGACCCATACCAGTTTGCTTACAGGCCAAACCGCTCCACAGAGGACGCTATATCCTCCGTGCTCCATCTGAGCCTGGAACATTTAGAGGAGAAAAACACCTATGTGCGAATGCTGTTCGTGGATTTCAGTTCAGCATTCAACACCATTATCCCACAGCACCTGATAAGCAAACTGGTTCCATTGGGCCTCGGCACCCCCATGTGTAACTGGCTACTGGACTTCCTCACTGACAGACCTCTGTCTGTGAGGGTTGGAAATAACACCTCCAATACCATCTCTCTAAGCACCGGCTCCCCTCAGGGCTGTGTCCTGAGTCCACTGCTGTTCACCCTGATGACTCACGACTGTTGTGCCAGGTTTAGTACAAACCACATCATGAAGTACGCAGATGACACAACAGTGGTGGGCCTCATCAGGGACGACAATGAGCTGGCTTACAGGGAGGATGTGAAACAACTGGTGGACTGGTGCAATACGAACAACCTGATCCTGAATGTCGAGAAAACAAAGGAGATTATCGTCGACTTCAGGAAAACCCGGCACAGTCCCACACCACTTCACATCAATGACAGCGATGTGGAGGTGGTCAGTAGCACAAAGTTCCCGGGGGTGCAGATCACTAACAGTCTGACCTGGTCGACTAACATCTCATCAACTGTTAAGAGAGCGCAGCAGCGGTTGCACTTTCTGCGCCGGATGAGAAGAGCTCATCTCCCCCATCCCATCCTCACTACTTTCTACAGGGGCACCATAGAGAGTATTCTGACCAGCTGTATTTCTGTCTGGTTTGGGGACTGTAGAGCCTCCGACTGGAAGTCTGTGCAGAGAGTGGTGAGGACAGCGGGAAAAATCATCGGGACCTATCTCCCCTCAATCGGGGATATTGCGACCAAACGCTGTGTGTCTAAGGCCAGCAGTATCATAAAGGACCCCACACATCTCCATCACGGACTGTTCACTCTGCTGCCCTCGGGAAAAAGATACCGCAGCATAAGGAGCAGAACATCAAGGTTCCGCAACAGCTTCTTCCCACGAGCCATCAGACTCCTGAATGCCATGTAAATGGGCTGCCACTATTGTCTATTTATCCTTTTCATACATACCTATCCTTCGGTTAATTTATTGTGTTGCACAGGGAGCCAAATGCAACGTAATTTCGTTTGGAACTGCATATATCAATATATTTCTAAATGACAATAAAGTTTGTTTGACTTTGACTTTGACTGAATGTAAGGAGAGATTGTACAGTTAATGCCAAGGCACTTGACAGCATTGAGTTACTGCAGGATCTTAGGATCCAAGTTCATAGCTTCCTGAAAGTGGCAATGCAAGTAGATAGAGCAGTAAAAAAGGATATGGTATGCTTACCTTCATAAATTGGTGCTTTGAGTGTAAGACATTAGTTATAAGGACTTTAGTTACACCACATTTGGTGTATTGTATGATATACTGGTTGCCCCATCACAGAAAGAATGTGAAAGCTTTGGAGAGGAAGTGGAAGAAATTTACCAGAATGATGCCTGGATTAGAGAGTTTTAAGTATAGGAAGAATGCAAAGGCTTTGGAGGGGAAGCAAAAGATAGTTACTAGAACAGTGCCTGGATTTGAGAGTTTTTGTATGAGGAGTGGTTGGACAAACATGGATTGTTTTGTCTGGAGCATTGGAGGCTGAGGAGAATCCCTCTTCTTTTTGCACTTGAGGCAGCAGAAGTCTGCAGCAGGGTGATGCCATCAGGGTCAACATCCGTAGGTGCCCGCCCTGAAAAGGCGCATGCCCTGTGTTGGTACCAAGCTACGGTGCTGCTGCTGTCTCTGTTTGTTGTCGTTCGCCTGATTGAGGTCCGTTGACAGGGTTCTCCACAGGGAGGTCGACAACATGAGCCCCAAGGAGAGACCTGATAGAAGTACATAGGCTTAGATAAGGTAGACAGTCAGAACCTTTCTTCCAGGTTGCAATTGTCAAGGACTAGCGGGCACAGCTTTAAAGTGAAAGAGGAAACGTTTAAAGGAGATGCATGGGGAATATTTTTCACATAGTGGCCGTCAGGGATGGTGATGGACCCAAATACAATATTGGCATTTCAGAGGCATTTGCATGGGCACATGAATGTGGAGGAAATGGATTATATGTAGGCAGAGATTGGTTTAACTTGCAACATGTTCGGCATGGCCAGTGTGGGCTGTAGGGCCTGTTACTGTACTGTATTGTTCTATTTTCTATGTTCAGAGCTGAATGCTAGGGCTAGAGCTAAGCCTAATGAATGATCCCAGGGTAAATCACGGATCAGGAATTGTTAAAAATAATAGATACAATAATCCCGTCCATTTTTGAATGCAACAACCAATTATATAATTGAAAGAGCAAAATTTGAGGAAATGGTCAAGTTAAATGTGAAAACCTAAAGGAATAATTTGCAGAATAAGTTAATTGTACAAATGACAGTACTTGACAAATGGATTTGAGAATTATGGCTAAGAACCAACGCAGGAACATTTCAGATTCTCAACTATGTTCATGTCGCAATAAATGATGCATTGATTTAACTTCACAGCAGGTTAATTATTGTTAAGAATAATATGTGAACATGAAGTTGCAATAACACTGACATGGATTGTACTAAACTGTATAGGATATTCAATAAATCTGAAGAAACTATGGACATACTGTAACAACTAATTACCAAAATCTAATAATATTTAATGGATCTCATATCACTCATTGAGGTGGTTTTAATCTTTATGACTAGAAATTTAATCATAAAAAATATGCAACCTACTCGGCCCCTTTTGCTGTTGGCTGGAAAAGAATCGTGCAAACTCATCTTCCAGTTGTCAAGCTTCTTCTTTTTCTTATCGAGTCCACGTCACAAGATCAGAAGTTCTTCAGCCAGAGTTGAACACACTTCTCAGCATCTGCAAACAATGGTGTCTTGTGCTTCTTGTGCATGGTGGTGGAAAGATTGGTGGAAACAGGGGCGCAACGTGAACGCTCTTTCCTTGACCCCAGTGTGAAGCTACAACTCTGTGAGTCACAGCTCTTCCTGTATACATCCAAGCACCTTTTACATGTCCTGGCTGTTTCTGCAACTACCATTCTTTGGACAGTGAGTTGCAGACTCTTAACACTTCTGGGTGCAAATTGAAATAGTCATCTCTCCTCTAATCTATAAATTACTTGAATTCTATGCCTTCTAATTCTTAACCTTTTAAGTTTTGCCTGGGGAAATTGCACTGTGCTGACTACTTTAACTAGTTTCCTTAAAAATTTACATACATTATTTGGGTCTCCACTCAGCTTCCACTATCTAAAGGAAAACAGACCCATTTATCCAGAAACCAGAAACAAAAAAGTGCAGAAGCTGGAATATAAACCGAATATGCTGGAAGATCGGTGCCGGCTCTAATTTGTCCTGTACCTTTTCACACCTCTAGTTTCCCTCTCCCCTGACTCTGTCTGAAGAAGGGTCCCAACCCAAAACGTCACCTAATCCTTTTCTCCAGAGATTCTACCTGACTCGCTGAGTCACTCCAACATTTTCTGTCTATCCTTAGTGTAAACCAGCACCTGCAATTCCTTCCTACACATGCTGGAAATACTAGCAGCACCTGTGGATGAAGAAATGGTGCTAACGTTTGCATTCATCCAATCTTTTCTCTTACTTAAAGTTTTTCACATCTGATCAAATCTTCATAGATCTGCTCTGCACCATCCCCACAGCAATTATATATTTCCTACAGCGGTGATCAGAACAGTACACAGCTCACAAGCTGTAATCCATTTAATGTTGCATGCAATTCCTCCTTGCTAACTAGTGTTATCAACAATTTCAACATAATCTGCCTGCTTCAACACTCCATGGTCCATTTGCCTTTTTAATCATAATTGATTGGTTTAAAAATAAGAACTTTGTATGTTTAAAGGACAATATGTATTGCAAATCTTTAAAATAAAGATAAAAGCTCACATTGAATGATTTAAAATCACAGTAGTGTTTGGCACTTATAATTAAAACACCAAAACACCATATATTACACAAATATTGAACAGTGTCTGAAACCTTCAGGGTCACATCGACAAGTGCCAGTGACCATTAGTGTCACTCTTTCCCCCCACTAGTTAAATCAAAGGAAAGGCTGTGCTATTTTTAAAGGAAAACAAAACTGTATTTATACTCATCCCTTTCATCACCTCGTAGTCCCAAATGCTTTCTGGCCACTATCGGTATTGATATTGGTTTATTGTTGTCACCAGTATTGAGATGCAGTGAAAATGTTTCTTTAACATGCTACCAGGCAAATCATTCCATGCATAAGTAAAATTAAATCAACACAAGTAAAATTGCTGTCACTCACAATACTGCAAGGAGAAGAATACTAGAGAGTAGAATACAGTGTTGTAGTCACAGAGAAATTGCAAATAAATATAGAACAAGGGCCACAACAAGGGAGAATGGGACTAAACAAGGTCAATTGCCATGAAAGTGCTTCTTTACGTATAATCAATGGCTGTAAGGTCGAAAATGTGACAGCCATTGTGCTGACTGTAGGGTCTCAATAACAGGAATACCATGACTGGATAATCTACTTTTTTTGTGATGTTGATAAAGTAATTATTATTGGTTGGCTCTAGTCTATTTAATCTCTGAAAATGCATCAAATATATGGAATCTCTGAAAATGCATCAAATACAAATTACTTTCTGAATTAAAATGTTTACGGACTTAGTCAATGTATTTAAACTGCAGTCAATGGTGTAAAGTGCCACTATTGAATTACTCGCCAATTAGACATCTTGCCCAATTTTTATTAAAAGTGGCAAGCCAAATTGAATGTTCTGTCAAATGGGTAGTTAACTTGATATTCAGCTGCATTATATCACTGAACATGTATGGGTATTAAACTAGGTTGACTGTCTTGGACGTATACTCAGGAGATGATCAAAGATGAGATCTTTCTTATTGAGCAAGGTGTATAAATTACCACCCCAAGTCACTGTCATTTCATTTTTCATATATTTAGGTTGAAAGAAGTATGTCAGTGTGAGTAGAGACCAAGGAGCAGGGTGACATCAGTAGCCATGACCAGAGGGTTTGCAATGGATTACTCTGAAAGGTAAAAGTAGAAAGAAGAAATACATTATAAAAAGAGACACAAATTAAATGTCAAGCCTCTGATATTCTTTGATTCAGTCTAGATCTTGAGGAGAAATTTCAAATGGAGAGGGAAATATTAAAACTCATTGATTATGGTTAGCATTACAGAGACAAAAGTTATTTTTCTACACTGAGGAAAAAAGCTCAATTAAATATCAGGACCGGTGTTATAAGTGGAGTTCTGAAAAGAAAAGTAATCCCCACAGCATCACATCTTCTACTCCGTCTGCTGTTCTCAAAACCCCTTTATCCAACCTCACTGCAATCATTTCTCAGACTCAGATACTAGCCCCTCAACAGTGCTTATGCTTTTATCAGAAAACAAACAATGACAACAAACCACCACCCCCTCCCCCCCACCACGCCCCACCACCCCCAAACCAAGGTGATGAAAAACCACAACACAAATACATGAGGCAATGCTGTTGTATGAAATATAATGAGTCTAGTCTCAAGCAGAAGGGGTTTTGATGCTAAAGCAAGATGAGGAGGTTTAATTTTACACGGTGGAGGTTTATGAACTGTGATGCACTACCCAGATTTCTGTGAAATCAGATTCAGTAATAACCTTGAAAAGCAATTTGACTATATACGTGAAGAAGAAATATTTAAAGGGCTGTAAGAAAGGGATCAGCGAGTAGGACTAATTGGGAGAGTTTTACAGAATCAAATACATACAGCATGACTACAGCATGACTTCTTACAATGCTGTGTTGTTCTATGTTGCTGTTATACCTGTGCTTTGCAAGTCACCCAATTAGGATCCCCGGAGCAGCACAAAAACAGATTTCAGCATGTAATCTGACATTTTTGTAATATTTTCTAATCTATAGAAGAAACCATTAGAGCCTACATGATACCATTAGTGTCTTGAGTGCTGTTGGCTTGATAAACTGTGGGCAGTTCATACACATTACAGTATCTGCTCACTAAGCACCAGTTAAAGCAGAGTGGAATCTTGCCATAATGCACAGCAGGCTTGCATGTAATCTTAGTTAAATTGTTACAGCAGCCTGTAGCACATTTGTGGCTTAGAAAAGTAAAACTGGGAAACGATGACAGCTTGAATACTGAGAAAATCTTCTACAGCCAGAGAGCGACTAAAACGTGGATAGACACAAAAAGCTGGAGAAACTCTGTGGGACAGGCAGCATCTCTGGAGAGAAGGAACGGGTGACGTTTCAGGTTGAGACCCTTCTTCAGGAACTCAGGATGACAACAGGTAAGTAGCACAGATGCCACAAAGGAGAACTTGAGTAACTATACAGAGACAAAAAGATCGAGGTGTGTTAATAGTTTTATGGTTAGATGCAGCAGGATGCATATGAGGATTCTGTTCGATGATATGCAATAACGTCATGCAGATCTGGAAACCCATGATTTTCCATGATAGGTGCATTTAAGACTCACACTCAGGCAAGCCATTCATGAAGAAGCAGTTGCACAGAGTGAAATAAATACCCATGAGTAGATCCCACTCCATGGGGTCTAGTATTGGAATTCAGCTGGACATGCAAAGTAATATACCTCTCCGTTGCAACAGCATGAATACTGGACACACACCTCTCATTGATCACCACCAACACCATCCTCAAACCCCCTCCTCAACCATCTCCCCCAACACAATCATGACCCATATCCAATAATCCATTCACAAACCTGATCCCCTTTCCTGACTGATCATTCCCCCACACCCACCATGCCTTAACCTAACTTCCAAGAGCTCAGTCCACTCCAGTGCCCTTTGACTATCCAACCAGCTTCACTTCCCTCAAGCTTCTTTCCTTTTAGTCCACTGCTACCTTTAAAATACCATCTCACCACCCCTACCCCATCACAGTGGATCATATGTCAGCACAATGACTGCACTGTTTTACTTTACTCACCAACAGCCAAGGCAAAGTCCTATTCTTACGTGACATTCCTGTGCACAATTTCTTGAACGTACAGACAACTTAAATCTGTTATGGCCAGATATTGTAACAGCCATTAGCTGGAGTGCCATTCATGTCTTTATATGCTTTTCTGGCCCTGAAGTATCTTTCGCCTTGCACGTGTTTACTACTGCAATATTTGGAGTGGTGACAAATATTTTTTCATGTATAATGTATTCTTGGATTGAAAACCAAATTCCAGCTTGGGTTTTCGTTTAGTTTTGCTTCTCTGACGTAATTTACAAGTGACATCAGTCTGAAGAAGGGTTTCGACCCAAAACGTTGCCTATTTCCTTCGCTCCATAGATGCTGCCTCACCCGCTGAGTTTCTCCAACATTGTTGTCTACCATTGTGAAAACAAGTTGTTTTTATTCATTAATACCAATTCAATGAAAACAGTTACAAAGAATTGTCAGTCATCTTCTTATAGATGCTTCCAATTGGTTCCATCACATGTAAATGCTGAGGCTTCATTGCCCAAGCTAGGAAAATTCTAGTTTAGATGACTTTGTGAGATTTCCCAAATGGCCCAGAGATATTTTAAGTGCAACCTGTATAGAGGAGTATAGATGGCATCCTTTTATTGCAACAGTTGATGTGCAAGTATCAATCGTATATCTATGACACATAATGGTTTGATTTTGTTGCCCTGGATGGAGCAATTACGTTGTCATTAACTGCAGCACACAACGTTTGAGAGCCGTGGGGAAAGGAGATAGATAAAGAAAGCATTTTATGGGCAGTTTCATTGACTGGCAGTTTGATTGATATTGGAAGGCCTGAAGTACAGCTTCAGATGAAACCAGATTGGTTGCCCTCTTCCCTTTTTTTGCATTTTCTTGTCTTCTTAACCTCGGTCTATCTTCTGGGTCAACTGTACTATTGTATTTGTCCACAGTGCCATGCCTTAGTAAACTGTTTTCATCCTCCTTATTTATAACTGTAGAATGAGTATTGCTTTATGTACTGTGCTCAAGTTGCACATTGCAGATTCCCGCATGTGGCAATGCAATAATGACCAGATAATCTATTTCCTTCACTGATATCAACTGAGGGAAAATATTTTTCATTAGATTTCAAATTGAAGCTGGCCTTATTAACATATAAAAGTTGAAATATTAGCCTTTCTTAAAGAGTGCTCCTGGAAGCATTACATTTCATCTATGCCCAACAATAAAACTAGCATGTTTGAATAATCAGAAAGATAGTTTTAAAACAAACATATTTAAAGTGATACCCATATTAATAAAGGTGAGGATTATGATTGTCATTTCAAATATAATGTCAATTTTGAGACCATTTTGTAGTGTTTTGTTGGCTACATTGTCAGTGTTGGACAACCATCTTAAGGATGCAGGGATCAGAAACATGCCAAATTTTAGGTCACATCACAGCAGCAGCAGACCATCATAGGGTCAAAAACAAAGGAGACTCAGCACTTGGCTATTCAGAGTATAGTGCGAAATAGCCCGGAATCAGGTCCTTCAGCCCAATTAAGTAAGGAGACTCAGCATTTGGCTATTCACAGTCTAGAGCTATACTGCATGGAAACAGGTCCTTCAGCCCAACACAATAAATATCAGTGCCTTCAGACACTTGCATCTTGGCCACATACCAATCACTCCTCTGTTATAACCCTCTTTTTAAATGGCGTTGTGCTTTTATTTCTGACTATCTAAACCAACCTTTGGAATGCCATCACATATCGCAATCTTCGCTGATTGGTCTCTTGTGCCGATTAGAACAAAGACATAGAAAATAGGTGCAGGAATAGGCCATTCGGCCCTTCGATCCAGCACCGCCATTCAATATGATCATGGCTGATCATCCAAAATCAGTACCCCATTCCTGTTTTTCCCCATATCCTTGATTCCGTTAGCCGTACGTAAGTAAGTAAGTAAAGGGCCTGTCCCACCAGCATGCAACTCTATGCGATTAGCGCGACCTAACGTGGTCGCTTGAGCCGTCCGGCGTCGCGGGGCTGGTCCCACTTCGATCACCGGAGCCGTGCGGAGTTCATCCCGAGTTCGTCCCGACACCGCGCGGGGCTCCGAAAAACTGACAATGTCCGAAAATTCCGCGCGGCAACGGCTTGTCGGCTCGCAGTCGCCTCGACATTTACACACCGCCCCGATATCGTGCCTCCGTGAACCTATTTGTAAGTGCCTCTGTGAACCTATTTGTAAGTGCCTCCGTGACCCTCTATGTGTGTGGCTCCGTGGCCCTGTGTATGTGTGTGCCTCGGTGTCCCTCTCTGTGTGCCCCTCTCTGTCCTGGCGAACTTACCTTAGACTTCGCTCCAAGTTCGCCTCACTTTGCGCAGCGTTGCGCCACTCACCCGACCTCCGCGCGGCCCCGACTGCCGGTTTGGTTGCGCTTGCCGCATGCAGGCGCATGCTGGTGGGAACGGCCCTGTACAGGGAATCACCCGACCTCCGCGTGGCCCCCGCTTCTAGTTTGATCGCGTTCATCGCATAGAGTTGCATGCTGGTGGGACAGGCCCTTAAGTAAGTAAGTAAGTAAGTTAGTTTATTGGCCAAGTATTCACATACAAGGAATTTGCCTTGGTGCTCCACCCACAAGTAACAACATGACATACAGTAACAGTTACGAATGACTCAGAAAACACTAAACATTAATAATAATAAGACATTAATGATAAAAAACACCATAGATCAAGCATGTGAACCAACAAAATACCATATCAAAGGGAGGCTACAGATTTTTGGCTGTTGAGTAGAGCAACTACTCGTGGATAAAAACTGTTGGCTGAATATAAGAGCTATATAAGAGCTAAATCTAACTCTATCTTGACATGTCCCATCACCACCGTTGGTGACATGCCTTCTGTTGTCAGTGTTGGAGAATTCTAAACATAAGGACTGCCCTCTACCTTCCTTTCCCCCTTTAAGAAACCTTCTTAACACCCACATTTTTAGTCAGCCTTCTAGCCTTTCCTTCCATGCCTAATTATGGAGCAGATCCATGTTTCTCTAATGGGAACTGCTTTTTCCTATGTACAAGTCACATCTTCTTGCCATTTAATGGATGCCAAGACCTCAATTTCTTCAAGCAGCACATTCAAGACTTTAACCACCCTCTGCGTGAAAAAACCCTTCAGATTACGGAACGATGGAGCAGTGGTAGAGTTGCTGCCTTTCAGTGCCAGCGACTCGGATTCGATCCTGACTACGAACACTGTTTGTATGGAGTTTGGACATTGCATTCAGAAAGTATTCAGACCCCTTCACTTTTTCCACATTTTGTTATGTTACAGCCTTATTCCAAAATGGATTAAAAACATTTTTTATCATCAATCTACACACAATACCCCATAATAAAAAAGCGAAAACGGGTTTTAGAAATGTTTGCAAAGTAATTAAAAAGAAATCTGAAATATCACATTTACATAAGTATTCAGACCCTTTACTCAATACTTTGATGAGGCATCTTTGACAGCGATTTCAGCCTCAGGTCTTCTTGGTTATGACGCTACAAGCTTGGCACATCTGTATTTAGGTCATTTCTCCCATTCTTCTCTGCAGATCCTCTTAAGCTCTGTCAGGTTGGAAAGGGAGCATCGATGCACAGCTATTTTCAGGTCCCTCCAGAGATGTTCGATCGGGTTCAAGCCCGGGCACTGACTGGGCCACTCAATGACATTCACAGACTTGTCACAAAGCCACTCCTGCCTGTCTTGGCTGTGTGCTTAGGGTCGTTGTCCTGTTGGAAGGTGAACCTCCACCCCAGTCTGAGGTCCAGAATTGTCTGGAGCAGATTTTTATCAAGGATCTCTCTGTACTTTGCTCCGTTCATCTTTCCCTCGATGCTGACTAGTCTCCCAGTTCCTGCTGCTGAAAAATATCTCCACCGCATGAAGCTGCCACCACCATGCTTCACCGTAGGTATGGTATTGGCCAGGTGATGAGCGGTGCCTGGTTTCCTCCAGACATGACACTTGGCATTCAGGCCAAAGAGTTCAATCTTGGTTTCATCAGACCAGAGAATCTTGTTTCTCATGGTCTGAAAGTCCTTTAGGTGCCTTTTGCAAACTCCAAGTGGGCTGTCATGTGCCTTTTATTGAGGAATGGCTTCTGTCTGGCCACTCTACCATAAAAGCCTGATTGGTGGAGCACTGTAGTTATAGTTGTCCTTCTGGAAGGTTCTCCTATCTTCACAAAGGAATTCTGGAGCTCTGTCAGAGTGACCATCGTGTTCTTGGTCACCTCCCTGACCAAGGCCCTTCTCCTCCGTTTACTCAGTTTGGACCGGGCGGCCAGTTCTATGAAGAGTCTTGGTGGTTTGAAAGTTTTTCCATTTAAGAATGATGGAGGCCACTGTGCTCTTTGGGACCTGCAATGCTGCAGAAATTGTTTTATGCCCTTTCTGCAGATCTGAATCTTGACACAATCCTGTCTCGGTCTACAGAAATTACTTCGTCTTCATGGTTTGTTTTTTGTTCTGACATACACTGTCAACTGTGGGACCTTATATAGACAGGTGTGTGCCTTTCCAAATAATGTACAATCATTTTATTTTACCACTGGAGGCTTCAATCACTTCAAGGATGATCAATGGAAACAAGATGCACCTAAGCTCAATTTTGATTGTCATAGCAAATAGTCTGAATACTTATGTAAATGTGATATTTCAGTTATTTATTTTTATTTACGGAGCAAAAATTAAACACTTGCTTTTGCTTCTTAATTCTGGGATATTGTGTGTAGATTGATGTTAAAAAAAATGAATATAATGCATTTTAAAATAAGGCTGTAACGTAACAAAATGGGGAAAAAGTGGAGGGTTCTGAATACTTTCTGAATGCACTGTATGATCTCCCCGTGACCACATGGGTTTTCTCCGAGAGCCCTGGTTTCCTCCACACTCCAAAGACATATAGGTTTGTAGGTTAATTGGATTGGTATAATTGTAAAATTGCCTCTAGTGTGTCTAGGATAGTGTTAGTGTACGGGGATCAGTCCACCGCGTACTCGGTGGACTGAAGGGCCTGCTTCTGCACTGTATCTCTAACCTAAACTAAACAAAACTAAACTAAAATCACCTCTAAATCTTCTAACTCTCACAAGCATTCTTGTCTTAGATTTCACCATTATAGGAAAAAGATTTTTACTATCTACCCTCCAAACGTCCCCTTTATGATTTAGTATTCCTCGGGCAGGTCAACCCTCACCATCCTCCACTCCTTGGAAAGAAAACCCACTTATTCAGTCTTTCCTTGTAACTGTTATCTTCCAATCTAGGCAATATCCTGGTTAATTTATTTGCTTGTGAAGCTTTATGGACACCCTGAGGTCATGAAAGTGATGAAGTGAATGGAAGTGATTTTTCAGTGAGCAGAAAGATAATTGCGGTGGTACCCTCCAAATAGGTATTTTGAGCTAATAAAATAACTGAAACATAAAATGGGTGGCACAGTGGCATGACAGATAGTGCTGCTGCATCACAGCCCCAATGTCTGGGGATTGACCATGACCTCTGCTGCTGTCTGTGTGGGGTTTACACATTTTCACTGTGACCTTGTGAGTTTTTTTCCTGAATGCTTAAGTGGTCTCCCATATCTCAAAGTTGTGTTAGTGGCCTAATAGCCTGCTATAAATTACCCCGGATGTGTGTGAATGAGAAAAGGATCAGAGAGGAATTAATGAGCATTTGGGAGAGAATAAGCTGAGAGAAATAAGGAGAAATTGGCTGATGGAATTGCTCTGCTTTGAACCAACAATGTCCTGAATGGCCGCCTATGCTGTAATAAGTGAGTAACAGGTCAAAGGAAAAGGAAGGTGGTAAAATAAATCATATTACCCTTGTCAGTGATAACCAATCATTTTATATCCATAGTGTATATCCCAAGCTCCTTCGAGTGGACAACTTGGCATGGAAAGGAAATGCTTGCAGAAGCTGATAGACATTCTTGCCGCCACGTCTTCAGGTTTAAAAGCCCATTTGCAGTAAGGTAATGTCATAAGTGATTGAAGCAGAATTAAGCATTCAGCCCTTCAATTCTACTCTGCCATTCAATCATGGCTGATCTATCTCTCCCTCCTAACTACATTTTCCTACCTTCTCCCCATAACGCCTGACATCCATACTAATCAAGAATCTATCTATCTCTGCTTTAAACATATCCATTGACTTGGCCTTGAAGTTTTGAAAACAGGAAATAATTTCCTCAACATTGTACTGAGTCACGCGTAGACTCACTGAGCAAAATGTGTAGGTTTCCTTCCCTAATGGACATGAGCTAATGGCCAGTTCGATTTTTACAGCTTCAGGGGTCATGGTTAATGAGACTGGTATTTTACCTACAGATTAAAAAAAATGAAATTATATCCTCAAACTGCCATGCTGCAATTTACACTCACTTTCTCAGGATTATTGGTCCTGACACCACCGTATCCTAAATCAACCTTAGCAAATGCAATAGTTCTATTAAGTGAGAGCTTATAAATTCAAATACCATTTGAGTGACTTAATTTGAACAGATAACCCTCAGTTAAAGTTCAGCGCTACCCGCAGTGATGCCACCATTGTTAAATGATTTATTGATTCTGGTTTTTGCAGTTCAAAAAATTCAAATAAACTTGTTGAATATTCGAACACAGATGGCTAAGAATTTTTGCTTTAAAACTGAAAATTATTAGCCATCTGTGTTCAAATGTACCAGCTGGAAATAACAACACCAAAGACACTGTTCATGCTGATGAAACTCCCAGATTGCCAGACTCTTAATGGACAGACCCAACATGCTATTCATGGGGTCTCAGTACAGAGCCTGTCTCCGCCTATCTCTCCCCACTTCCTCCTCTGTTCACTGAATTAAAGCACAGTTTTGTATTTTCTCCTACCCCCACTAGCCCTCACACATTTCCTCACCGAGACAGAGGCCTCCTGCCATCCCTGGAGTCCAGGAATGCCAATCCAAGTCAGAACTGCCTAAATCACTGGTTGGAGAGGCATGCACCAATCCAAAGGCAGGGAGATTCTGTTAATGTGGGGATTAACACTGCTGATCTGAACATAGGCAAATGGTATAAAAGATCTTTTGATACATTCGGAAATGCCTGCAGATGTGGAAGTAAATGCAGCAAGTCACCGGATATAAAAAGCCTGTTGACTTTGTCATCTGCCTTAAGCTAGGGTAGTGCTACGCTGATTCTGTGTAAATAATTTGTTGTTGTTGCTGCACTGGATGTTGTTGATTGCCATTGCAAACTGTCTTCAGTCACAAATGATGCCTCAAGATATCAGTCTGACAGAATTTCATTTGTGTGACATTGAGGTACATAAAAACAAATAGATTATTTTCCCTGGCATACACATCTAATTGGATCAACCACATTAAAGTTTTCAAAAAGGATCATTGCTAATTTCTATCATGCTTAAATTAAGCTATTACACAAATAATTTACTTGTCAACAGATAAAAAACAAAACTGCTTTAGTTTCTAATCAACAATAAAGCGACATTAGTTGCTTGATGAATATGCAAGTAATTGAAAGACACAGCACTAAATGATTATGGGCACTTTGTTTGGAAACTTCAATTCACTTTCAATTAAAATGCTCACTTTGATAGTTTTTGACAATTCTTATTATTCTTTTCATGAAGGTACCTTTCATTGCATTGCTCTAAATAAATAAATATATAAGCCCCTTCAGACTGATAGCCTGAATTATTATTTGAGATACATGGCCCGCGACAGCTAATGGAACTCAGTATATTACTACATATTAACTCAGCACGCAATCCATTGTTTCTTTCCATAAATACATCACCTGCTCCATAAGTCATTGCACTGCAGCACTGATGTAACAAGAAGATGACTGTAAATTTCAGAATGAAGCATAAGTACTGAACATTTGTACAATAATTTTTGTTTTAATAAGCTAAATTCTTTTGAATTCCATTGATAATTATGAAAGTTGATTTGCCTTGAAAGCATTTCCACTGCTTCTATTGTTCTATTATGCAAGGAATGATTTTTGAAGGAGATATAGAACAAAGATTTAAATGTGACAGATTTCTATATTATAGCAGACGCTGTATGAGGCATCAAATCCTAAATGCCATTGCTCTGAAATTACAATTCCTAATAAAACACGGTTGCCTGAAGTTACTTTTTTATTCTTTTAGTGGCACATTAACCTATTCAAAATGTGTACGTTAACACTCTGCTAAAATAGCAGAGAGAGAAATTTGAAATGAATGTTATAATCTATCAAGGTCACGCCTTTGCTCATACTAAGATATCCAGCTATTTATCATTATTATTTGCACAAAGCATTGCCTATGGGGTGTAACTAATTTATGTAGACAGTCATACGATTGTGAAATGTACTACAAGGGTTAGTGATTGAAGCAAAGACCTTGTCAATAGAAAGTTATACAGGTGTAAGGAAAAAGAGCAGATGAAAATCGAAATGTCGACGCAAGGATGGAAGCTCCCGCTTACAGACAAGACCTGTTTATGTGTTACAAATTGTGGATAATTCTCGACAGCACTCCTGCATAATCTATCTTTCTTTGACTTGCCCTTTAGTTTGTATTAATCAAACTCCTTTAGCAGAGGCAGTGAACTATGCTTTGATTCAATTATTTGAAGACAAAGTTACACATTGAGATTGACTGAGAAGTTTAGTATTGAGTTCTTCCAGACTTCAATAAGGACCAATAAATTAAGCAATATGGGAAAGACTTATGTGATTATAAAGTGTCACTGCAGAGCTAATACAATGCAAGATACCTCTTCCCTCGAGTTTGTCCAGGGACCCTGACAGTCCTTTTAGGTTAAGCAGTTCACTTGCAGCTCCTCCAACCTCATCTATTGTATCCATTGTTCAAGATGTGGACTCTTATACATTGACGAGACCAAACACAGACTGGGCGAACATTTCGTGGAACACCTTCGCTCAGCCCGCCTGAACCAACCTGATCTCTGGTTGCTGGAGACTTTAATTCTTCTTCCCATTCCTACACAGAACTTTCTATCCTTGGTCTCCTCCATTGTCAGAGCGAGATTACATGCAAATTGGAGCAACAGTATCTTATATTTTGCTTGGGCAGCTTACAGCCAAGTGGTATGAATGTTGATTTCTCTCACTTCAGGTAGCCCTGGCATTCCATCTCTCTCTATCCCTCCGCCACCCAAACGCACTAGCTTCTCATTTTCACCCTACAAACAGCTTACAATGGCTTGTTTCCTTTAACATTTTTACATTTTTGCGTATCTTTTATTCATTGTTCTTTATCTCTCCACATCACTGTCTATATCTCTCGATTCCCTTATCCCTAACCAGTCTGAAGAAGGATCTCGACCCGAACCGCCACCCATTCCTTCTCTCCAGAGATGCTGCCTGTCCCGCTAAGTAACTCCAGCTTTTGTGTCTTTCTTCAAGATGTCACTTATCTGTGCTAAATATTTTCAAAGCACTAATCATAGCTAATGGCTACTCAATTGGAAAATTCAAATCTATTGATTAACTTGACTGGACTATTTTGTTTTGAAAGAACTGTACCTCTTTGCCATGTTTTACAAGTAGATATACTAGATTCTACAGTTGCTGGAGTCCTGATGCAGGGTTTCAACCTAAAGCATCAACTTTTCCTTTCCACTCACAGATGTTGCTCGAACTGTTCAATTCTTTCAGCAGATTGTTTGTTGCTCCATTTCCTAAAAGTGTTGTTCAACTATAAACATGTTACATATGAAAGCAATACATGTGGTTGATTATCAATTAAATCAGATATACTTTTATGATGAGATCATTTTGACAGTATCCAATTTGGCACTGACAGCATTCTGTTCTTTATTATTTTTTTCTGAAGAGATTATTCTCAGTCTTACACCTTCAATTTGTGCTAATCTCTAAAAAATCAATTGGCTGCAGTGAAAAGTTGTCCCTGAACCTTCAGCGTTGCTTGAAGCAATGCAAAAGTGTTTCAGGATATGAAGATAAACCATTGTTCTATTCGTGCAATCCACTCATGTTGAGGTCATCCTCAATAGCCTAGGTGCCTTTCAGATGGCCTCTCATCGGAGTCAATTTATGTTTTTTTTTTCATCTTTATTGATGCATGAGAAGGGATGACAAGAGAAGATGGTGTGCATCTTCAGAATCTGCAAATCACAACTGCAGCATGTCACCACCAACCTACATCTGCACCACACGGTATCATGGCCACAGTCCATCCATTTGGCCAAGCATCAAAAATAATTTCACACTCTTTTCACACATTTACCTAACTTTCACACGTTTACCTACTCATTAAACTAGCGATAGGCATAGAACATAATCTTTTGCACTGATTCCAACATCACATTACACAGGTTTTATGGTTCATATATTTAATTGGTGATATATTTAAAATCAGTCTGCAAAAGTGAATAAAAAGGATTACTCAAGCTTTGTGGAAAATGATCAGCAGGAGAGAGATTTTGAATACAAGGGTATAGAGACTTACGAAAAACGGAGATATCCCTCAACATGGGGTACTCCAATTCCTGTCAATTCCAGCTAAATCGAAGCTAATTATTCTTTCAAATCACCCGCACATTGTTCTTCAACTCAGAAAATATGTTAATATTTAGCTCTGTGCTGTGTGAGAACTTACATGCTGTGAATCTTATATTTCAGCTCCTTCTGTCTGTAAAGAAGGAAATCATAGAGCAAATTTCCCAGCAGTGACAAATTTTAATGGATAATCAGGAGCTGAGGAATCAGGCTGAGGGCAATGTCCACTAAATCTCTGCACATTATGCATTAACCTTCTAAGAACATCTGAAAGACTAAGGTTAAATTTTCAAGAAAGAACTGCAGATGCTGAAAAATTCAAGGTAGATAAAAATTTTGGAGAAACTCAGTGGGTGAGGCAGCATCTATTGAGAGAAGGAATAGGCAATGTTTCGGCTCGAGCCTCTTCTGCAGACTGATGTTGAGGGGGGGGGGGTGGGGCAGGAAGAAGAAAGGAAGAGGCGAGACAGTAGGCTTGTGGGAGAGCTGGGAAGGGGAGGGGAAGAAGGGAGAAAGCAAGGACTACCTGAAATTGGAGAAGTAAATGTTCATACCGCTGGGGTGTAAAATACCCAAGCGAAATATGAGGTGCTGTTCCTCCAATTTGCGCTGGGCCTCACTCTGGCAATGGCGGAGGGGGAGTTGAAGTGCTAAGCCACCAGGAGATCAGGCTGGTTATTCGTTTACGTTTTCTGTGCCTTGCTTATTAATAATCTCTGAGATATTCCCTTTCTTGATTTCCAAATGAGAAATACATGATGTGCACACTTTGCCAGCAGCTAATCAGGATCAGGGGTACATTTTTCTATGAGCAAGATCACCATTTAAGAAGAGAAGAGGTTTGCAGTTACTTTGAGAGCATAGAGATGGTCATTATTTGGACCATGTATTTTATTCAAAATGGAGCACATTTTGGTGATTTTGGGGAGGGTGGTGCAAATGGAGGCGTTACAATACAGAAATGTTTGGAAAGGTGGATGGGTTTTTTTTTAATGTGAGAGATAACTTAATCAGGGGACAACACACATCAAGAAACAAGCAGGAGGTGGACTGATTGGGCCTAGGTTTTACTTGAGATTACATTTCTGTCAAATCTCTTCAAAAGCAATAAATAAAAACAGTGTATAAAATTACAACTAGTAAACAGAGGAAAGCTACTCTCACCGTGTTGAAGAATGCCAGGGGGCACAAAGAATTGAGAAGACTACAAGGAAAACTCTTTCTTATTGACACTTGAGAGAAAATACTTTGTAGAAGAATGGAGAAACAGTTGGGTAATGGGATTGACAAGATTAGTCAATTGGGAGCATTGACTCTATGGGCCAATTGGGCTCTTTCTGTGTTCAGTGATTGAATTCACCGATTCTGGACACTGGTTGTTAATTGGAAGAGCTGGACATGACAGTGAATGCAAGAGTTTGGGGATAGTTCAGAAGAAGCACTTTTCAGCAAGTTGCTTTCACAGATCTGCACAGTCACATGTTGGACCATGACCATTTCGTCATCCTGCGGTTCTTCAGTGTCATCTTCAATATGTTGAAGTTCCTCTCCTTACCCCATTGGGCCTTCATGTGTCGCTGCCATTGAAGATTGTACAGCAAAAACAATCACATTGTTTAGTTGCGTTTTTAAGCACTTGACTATTAACTTTTTCTATTTCCTCATTAAACAGTTTAATATGTTTTAATTATTTACTTCAGTTTTAAAAGGTATAACATTTTCAGCAGGGACATTTGAAAACGATTAAAAGTTATTTGTGACTTTTCATTCTGGCAGAGCCAGAGTTGAGGCTTTGTCAACAGTTAAAGACAGAGTAGCTCCATGGCAGGGCCTGCTCACTTAGCCGTCGGAGATACTGTCGCTTCTCAACCCATTTCTCTGGATTTGTGAATGCTTTAGGTCTTTAAGTTTGGCCCAGCACATCCTACCTGGGTAATATACAGACATTTAAAAGACAAATTTGGACAGGAACATGGATAGAAAAGGAAAGGTTTAGAGGGATATCAGCCTAATGCAGGCAGGTGGTGTAGATGTGGCATCCTGGCGAGCATGGTCAAGTTGGGCCAAAGATACAGACTTGCTGAAGCCCTGTCAATGACTCTGGACAGGCCAGCAAGAAGGGGGGAGAAGGAGTGGAGACACTTTTAAGAAGCCAGACAACTTTTAATAAGCCAGAGATACACAGCTGTGATGTTTGGCGGGCATTTAATATTACCGGTCGGTTATCCTTGGTTCAGAAAACTCAGGCTTACGTTTTTTTATTTTCCCCAATGAGTCAAAGGCGATTAACTAAAACTACCTATGACTACCTTGACTACCCATAACTACATAGCAACCCCACTACAACTGCGCCTACGACTACAGGGTTATGAGTTTGTCCATGGCGACCAATTTTTGGTCGCAGAAAAATTTTCAACATGTTGAAAAATTTGTGGCAACCATACTGAGTCCGCGACTAGTTCCCAGAATGCGGAAACTCCTCACCACCATGAAGGAGACTCACCAGAGACCACCAGTGAACATGTGGCGACCTTGTGGCGATTGTGTGGCAAGCGCAGAGTCTCCTTCACTCGCCTAAAAAGTCGCCTGTGGGACAGGCCCTTAACACTCCAGTCCAGGCAAGAATCTGGCAAACCTCCACATCCTTCTTGTATTGTGGCAATCAGAACTGCACTGCACATAGGACTAGACAAAGTTTTATAAATCCTCAAATAGACTTCCCAACTTTCATACTCAATACTCAGACCAATAAATGCAACCTTGTCGTAGGCCCTTTTTACCACCATATCCACTTGTGTTGTTCAGGGAGCTATGAATATGCACCCCAATATCCTTCTGCACATCAATACTCTGAAAGGTCCGGCCATTTACTGCATAGTTTGATCTTGCAATTGACCTCTAATCTCTCTGGATCTTCTTTCCCTTAATGTACTTATAAAAATCTCTTTGGATTCACGACTCCCAACAATCACTAATGGGCCTGTCCCACTTAGGCGATTTTTTAGGCGACTGCAGGAGACTATGCAGTCGCCACATGGTCGCCACATGTTCATGGGTGGGTGGTGGGTAATCGCCTTCATGGTCGTGAGGAGTTCACGCATTCTGGGAACTAGTCTTGGCCTCATTATGGTCGCCGCAAATTTTTCAACATGTTGAAAAATTACCGGCGAGCAGAATGAAGCTGTAACGGAGAGTAGCGAGAATTCTCGTGCCGTAGGTGGGTTGCCAGGAGGTCCTAGTGGGTTGTCAGGCGGTTGAAGGTTCTATTAGGTTCTCATAGGTTGTAGCCGGTGCTGACCGGTGAATTTCATTGGTTCATTAGGGAAAAAAAAGTAATGAGTAGTTTGCATAACCAAGGAAAACCGATCGGTAATGCTAATGTCGGCCGAACTTCACAGCTGTGTATCTCTGGCTTAAAAGTTGTCTCCACTCCTTCTCCCTCCTTCTTCCCCCTCTCCCCCCTCTTTTAAAGGGCTTACCGTACACTGCCGTCTTACTTAAAGCGGCAAACATCCTGTTCATCGCGGCATGTGTCTGTATCACTTTGGCTTAGCACCATGTGAATTTCACACAGACAACCCTACCCCCTCTTGCCCAGACCCAGCCTGCATATGTGTGTGTGTTCCACTCTGACAGTCGCTGTTCCAGTTGCCAGTTTTTCAAGCGACTGCCAGCAACTTGACAGTCGCCGGCAGTCGCCTGAAAAATCGCCTAAGTGGTACAGGCCCATAACCTATTACATGTGATGTTGTTTGAAACTCTGCCCTTCCTTGTGTTCACATCCCTCACTATCTTCCTCCACTTTTCTTTCCAGGAATGCAATTCATAAAACTAAGAAATGAACATTTTTCAGAAACATGTTTACAGACCTGAAATGCTGCTGCAAGTAAGAATTTCCTTGTTCTGTTTCAGTACATATGACACTCTTGACTCTTGAGAATTCAAACATGAAATATTTTGTATTAATTGAACTAACAAAACTCTTCAAAAGCTTTGCCCAAAACCTGCTGCAGTTGTTTTTATAACGGCTAAGAAAGCTAATGGTTTCTTAGCTGTTCTCATAACAGCTAAGAAACCATTTAAATAATTTGGCATCTTTTATCACCAGTCACTTCATGCATTGATCAATGTACATGGTTTGTAATATGATGATTATCAAGTATATAAAATAATAAATTTCAGCAATTATACGATCAGTGTAGAGAATACAGAGTGATCACTATAACACCACTAACATAGTCAGTACACTGATTTAATGATATGGTAAATATGGAAACATAGAAATATAGAAAATAGGTGCGGTACTTAACCATTCGGCCCTTCGAACCAGCGCCGCCATTCAATATGATCATGGCTGATCATCCAAAATCAGTACCCCGTTCCTACTTTCTCCCCAAATCCCTTGATTCCATTAGCCCTAAGAGCCATATCTAACTCACTTTTGAAAACATCCAGTGAATTGGCCTCCACTGCTTTCTGCGGCAGAGAATTCCACAGATTCCCAATTCACTGGGTGAATACGTTTTTCCTAATCTCAGTCCTAAATGGTCTACCCCTTATTCTTAAACTGTGACCCCTGGTTCTGGACTCCCCTAACATCGGGAAAATGTTTCCTGCGTCTAGCCTGTCCAATCCTTTAAGAATTATATATGTTTCTATAAGATCCCCTCTCATCCTTTTAAATTCCAATGAATGTAAGCCCAGTCGATCCATTCTTTCATCATATGCCAGTCCCACCATCCCGGGAATTAACCTGTTGAACCTACATTGCACTCCCTCAATAGCACGAAAGGAGACTCAGTAACATGGTTAATGTAAAGAGATAATATGGTCACTGCAGAGAATGATCTGTTAGGAGCTGTTACGTGGTTAGTCTTGGGATTTTCTCTTATGATCAATTGTGATTAATCAGTGACCTTAATATGGTCATTATACATTCTGAAGTACATCCCCAATGGAGATTGGAACATGCCCAATACTGAGCTGTGATTCTTACCTGGAATTTATTTCTGTCTGGCAGGCCCATATGCTCACTGCACCCAAATCCATGCCTACCTGCAGTACCCAGGGTACTTACGGTCCCGGCATTGTTGCCATTAGCTAGCGATGACCTTTCATTGACTGCAACAGACCAGCCAAATCCCTGAAGCTGAGTCTCAAGCAGTGAGGTTCTGTTGAGTTTTCACAGATGGCTAAGCCACATCCGAAGGCAGAACTGGTTTCAGAACTATTTGAGCATCTGCAAATGTTGCTGACATTAGGTAAACGTATTTTAAAAGCACCAACATTAATCAAATTATTAAAATCATACACATTAATAGAACAATTTAAATAAGAATAAAAAATAAAAAATAATGAAATTAAAATATACAATGTAAAATTGTTAAATACATTTGTATTTGTAATTTACTATTTTTTTTTAAGTAAATAGCTTGAATCTTGTTTATCTCAGCACTACTACTATTTACGAGTAGAGTTGATGAACCTAAGTGATAAATCGGAAACACGTTTAGATTTATAAATGTATAGATTTATAAATGTGATTATGGGAAACTATAGGAAGCTGGCACTTTGCCTCAGGATTACAGGAAGAATCCATGATTGGGGTCAGTGACAGTAGCAAGCTCTCAGGGTCATCATATGAGTGGCCCTCACTAACATGAGATTGCCACGATACCCACCCATCAAAATGGCATCTGGTATGGTATGTCACTGGTATGTCACTAGCATGGCCAGTCTTGGTCAGTTTGGAGCTTGACATATGCCTAGTGCAGAAACAATGTGCACTAGATTGTGTTGATTTTTGCCAGTGCTCCAAATGGCAGTTAACATTTTCAGTCATTGAAACCAAAATAGCCTTCAGATTTCCAAAACCAGCTGATAGATTTGGAAGGGTGAATCTGTCCATTCTCTCTTCTACTGAACTTCACAAGACTGCAAACAAAGCTGCTTGAATTCACCAGTGTCACTAAGATCCACACCTGAGTCAAAGGGGTAATCAAAATTTTAAAATGGTCAAAAAGGAAATGATGCAGGTCTTTGAAATAATTTTATTTTTAGTTTATTATTTCTACTTATGTATCCTCTCTTGTGTTCCTTTCAGGAACTTTAATAAATATGATATTATTTTTAAATTATATGCATCATTGTTAACAGCCTGTTAAATGTCTCTGAATGTCAGAGGTATAAAATCTTTCGGAATTAATGATGTCTGCTACAGCTGTTACACTCTGCTCAGCTTTGCCACCAGTCAAAGATTAACGGGAGTTTTTTGGAAACCCAGGCATTATCTACAGCATGCTACTTTACTCAAGGGGTGAAGAGACAGCAAAGTAGGCATTCGGTATGAGGCACAAGTGAGTGTGGACAAGGGCAGATCACAGGTAATAATGTTGGGTGAGCCAACACCATTCAATCCAAAATCAATGATTTTAGTGACCATAATATGGTCAAGGTTAAAAGTAAACTGTGATCAGTATTAAAATTATTTCCATAAAAACAATTATGTCTGCACAGAATCTATAATGACAGACATTTAGATTAAAACAATACTAATAATGAATGATTTATTAAAAATGGCTTAAAAAAAAGTGATCTTATCACCTCCCCAAAATATTTAGCAAAACCAGCAAACCTGAGGAGATGTTAATTCAAGTTATCTTTGAAGTCATTCATAAGAATTGCAAGCTCAGTCAAACAATCTCCCACTATGGTAGGAGCTCTTGAACTTTTCCAAAATGGGCTCTATGTAATGAAGAAGGTATTTTCTCTCTTTCAAATACTGCTGAAGATTGTTCAATCTGAAATGTTAATTCTTTCTTCAGATGATACCTGACCTGCAATATTTCCAGCATTTTCTGTTTTCATTGACCTCTTCATTGAGTGTCTTCAGTAATGGACTTGCTGACGATAACTCAGGTAAGGAGAGGCCTTATGGCATTACTTAACAGGCCTTCTACCTCCCATTATGCTTTATTCTTATAATTGAAGCCCATATGGTTCCTGAAGTTCTGATGCACACTTAACTACGTGATCACAATGTTAAATATGCGTATATGTCAATTGACATCATTGATTTAGCATCGTGTGTAAACATGATACATTTCCGTAGGACCATGGGAACATTTTCCATTTGCACAATGAAGACATAATCACATTTAACAATCTCATTTAGTTTCAAACCTACAAAATAGAGGATAGAAACCACACACAATATATTAGAATTTCTTTCTTCTCCACCTGGTCACATATCTGATCCATCCATTTTGGGTTACTAATAGGATGAATGACATACAACACATGTAAACTTTCACACACATGTGAGTTTTAAATACAATTCTTGTGTTGTATTGCAGGTGAAACCGTACATTCTGCAATTTGCTCTTACACATTAACAGAAATCCTTAACACAATTCAGCAACTCTTAGAGAAATGCTTTTAATAAATGAAATTTGGCAACATTGTGTTGCACCTTTGGATTTAACATTTTAAAAGCATTCGATGAGGTCACAGCTGAATAAGAATTTATTTGTAATGGGCCTGTCCCACTTAGTTGATTTTTTAGGCGACTAGACTGTCGCCACATGGTCGCCGGGGAGACGCCTGTACGGTCGTGAGTAGTCTCCTCAGTCGCCCAAAGAGTCGTAGCATTTTTCTGGTCGCCTCTGGATTTTGAAATGTTAAAAACATTTCGGCGACAGTTGGCGACAGTGGGTTTGACGCCAATGAGTGTGGCTTGACTTCTCCTGACGTAGGTGCTGTCAGAGGTTGATGCCTGGATGACGTAGGTTGTCGCCAGGTGACATAGGTTGGCACCGGTGCTGACTTTGGTGAATTCCATTGGCAACTACCTACGTCAACCGGCAACAGGTACCAGCGACTGAATTGTCTTCAGTTGTCGCCGACAGGGTTGTAGCTTGTCGCACGTGGCCTTAGGTGTTGTAGGTGTGGTCGTAGGTGGACGTCCTAATGGGTCACCGGTTGTCGGTAGCTTGCCGTAGATAGTGTTAGTGTGCGGGGGTTTGCTGATCAGCACGAATTCGGTGGGCCGAAGGGCCTGTTTCCACACTGTATCTCTAAACAAAACTAAATAATGAACTTTACTGATCATTATCATAAAATGCCATTCTACCTAATGAGTGGAGTTTCAACTGCAAAATAATCATTCACCCTTTATGACCAGGTTTATAATGTTATCAAAACCTAGGGGCAATCTTTTCTCTTGAAGGTTTGAAATGTTTTAAATCTGTGTGTCTCTCAATTGTTTATTTTCCACTGTCACCTAAAGGTGTTAATTAGGCAAGAACATGACTCAGAGGAAGCTATCAGCTTTTGACTCATTCATCCAAGAGACCGTTCCTTCTTTGAGCATATTGGCTGATTCATGGTGGGGACATCTTAATTGTTTTGTCTTTAACCCATGCTCAAGCTTATGCATTTCTGGCTGAAATCGGTGGACCATTGGAACTTGAAAGGTCAAACCAGGTGAGAGGAACAACATTTAGAGTAAATGTGTGAGCTAAGTTTTTTTAAATAGAGAGTAGTGGGTGCTTGGAGCAAGTTGCCAGGGGTAGGGATGGAAGCAGATACGATAGTGGCATTTAAGAGGCTTTTGAATAGGTGCATGGGTATGCAGGGAATAGAGGAACATGGAACCCAAGCAGGCAGAGGATATTAGTTTAACTTGGCATCGTATTCAGAGTGGACATTGTGGGTTGAAGTACAGGGTTCCTGTACTGTACCATTCTATGTTGTATGAATGGGCCTTTCAGCCAATCTTATATTATTTAAAATTTGGCAAGGTGATGGATAACCTCAACGCCACTACCTTGTAAGAACCCCATATCCATTAGTTTTTTTCCTATCCAGATATCTATCAATCTCTGCCATAACTAACCCTTTGCAGACGTCTTCGATAGAAAATTCCAAAGATTCAGTGCCCTCTTGATGAAAACAATCCTCTTCATCTGGATGGCAAATCCCTGATTTTGAGACAGTGATCCTTATCTTTAGACCATCGGACCAGGGAAACGATAACTCCATATCTACACTAACAAGCCCCTGAACAATTGTGTTTGAGTCAATGAGATTACCTCATTCTTATAAACTCTTGGGAGAGCCCAGTCTGTTTGATTTCTCTTTGTACCCAGGAATCAATCCAGGGAACATTTGCTGCACTCCCTCCGTTGTAAGTACACTCATTTTATTGTAACTGTTTGGATAGGGAAGAAGAGGTAGCTGAATATGGTGAGTGAGTGGAAATTTAAGCTGCAGTTTTCTTCTCCCTCGCACTGCAACACAGAGGCAAAACTGCGACTGCAACTTAGACTGCAACAGATTTCACAATGTTTAGGGCCAAACTAGCTGTGCAGTCCTTTGACTTAATATTTAGAGCCAAACTAGCTGTGCAATCCTTTGCATCAAACTGGGGAGAAAATCTAACAGCTCGGCGAAGAGAACTTGTTAATATTCAAAATAATTTTGTTATGTTGTCTGTGGCTATAAATATTTTACAAAGACTGATCCAATAAGATTTGATGCATATGAATAACCAAAACGGACAAAAATGTTGAAGCTTTTATATTTCTGTAGATCAGTGTCACTCATGTTATGAGTCATACTTTGTAGCTACGCCCACTAGTTTAACAGAAAGCTTCTCTGCCCTTTCTCCCTCACTCTTGAGTTTTGTGTTAAGTTGAATATACCCATGCTGTAACGCTAATGAAGTCTTTGGATCTTAATCACTGTGCGTGACTTAAATTATTCTAACAGCAGAAGCTCGACATGGTGTCAGATTGTACGGACTCACACCTTGCTTAATTATATTGCTTTTAATTTAGTTTGTTGTTTTCTCTGGTATATATTACTATGGCTTCTGCTTTCAGAAAACCAGAGATCCTGGTGTTTGATGAAGACCTCGCAGAACGGTGGCGCATATTTGAAGAAGACCTCTCAATTTACATTGAAGCGGCTCACCCTGCTGTTGCTCCCGGTGTTCAAACGTCAATTCTTCTTAATCTGGCAGGCACAGAAGCTGCTCGACGTGCCAGAGGATTTTATTATGAACTGGTTAGGTTTGACCCAGCTGGTGTCCAGATCGCTCCTGCTGAGTCTATCCAGGACCCTGATTGCATGCTACGCAAATTCTGACAGTTATGTGAGTTACGCACTAATTTGGTCATGGAGAAGCATTTGTTCTTTTCCCAAAGCCAGAGACAGGGTGAACCAGTGGAGATGTATGTCAGTGCTTTGAAGCACATTTTCAATGGGTGCGACTTCCGGGATATATGTGATAGCCTAGTCCGTGTCCGTTTGGTCTATGGTGTCTGCAATGATAAATTACGCGATAAGTTACTGCGGGGTGCTGAGCATATTCTAGAGACTGCTGAAAACCCCTGTCGCATTGCTGAAATGGCTGACACTAATGCAAAATTTTTAGGGCACTCTGCTGGTCGTGAGATTAATGTTGCCAACATCTCTCGCCATACTCCTCAAGTGCCCGACAACTCTATCGTGAGACTAATAGACAATTGTTTTGACTGTGGGGGTTTGCATGCTGCTGCTCATAACCGTTTCCCTGCGTATGGAAAATTATATTGATTTTGTAACAAAAAGAACCATTTCTTCAGATGCTGCCATTCGCGTAGAAACAGAGTTCAAACAAGGCAATCTGTTAATTCACTTGGCCATGAGAACAGGTTCTCGGAATGCTCTCAATCAGTGCCCATGGATTTGCAGACTGCTAGTGAAGGTTTTGACTTGGATGTGCATTCCCTGTCTGATTTAATGCACAAACAACTAGACCCCAAGGTTGCTTTGCTCATTAATGTCAAGAACTTTTATCAGAAAGTTGACACAAGGGGCCAGGTGTAATGTGATCTGTCTAGCTGTGTTCGAAAAATTATGAAAAACAGAGACTGTCACTTCTATGGCTTAATTCCTTCTCCCATTTGCAGGAGGTCCAGTGCACCCTATCGGTCAAGTCGAGTTACACTGCTGTCTTAACTCACGTGTCCACAACCTGACTTTCTATATTGTTCATGAGGATGTGCTGTCCCTGCTGGGTGCCAACACTTGTCGCAACCTGGGACTTGTCTCTTTCAGCCCCTCTGTTTGAAGTATTTCAACAAGCTATGGAGCAGTTGTTTGCAGGTTACCCATGCTCCATTGTAGTGGATGACATCCTCATTGCAGGATGAACTGTCGAAGAACAAAATGCTAATCTGACACAGGTCCTGGATTGTGCCAAGGCCATTAACCTCAAGCTAAACCCTCAAAAATGCAAATTCAGGGTGAAATACATGTGTTCACTAAGGACGGCCTAAAAATTGATCCAGCGAAAACCAGTGCCATCAACGAGCTCCCAGCACCACATACATGCTCGGTCTACAATGATTACTTGGCATGGTTAACTACTTCAGCAAATTTATTCCAGACTTCAGTGAAATACCAGCCCGTGCTGAAGATGCCCGTGCTGTAATGCTAATAAAGTCTTTTGATCTTAATCACTGTGCGTAACTTAAGTTATTCCAACAGCAGAAGCTCGACAATTTCCTAAACTCCTTTGTTTTAAAATACATTAGTTGACATCTGGCTTAAGGAATTCAAGGTACCTCTTCGAAAAAAGAGCTAATTTGTCAGTAGTGCTAGCTTTGAAATCATTTGATATGTGGAGCAGCAATCATTTCTGTAACAGTTTCCCTAAGGTTTATATGCAGTGCTAAAAGCAAAAGTAAAAAAGTAGGTCTTTACTCTGGAGCCTGAGTAGGTATTGGGTAGACAGAGCAAACATGCCATTGCCTCTCGGAATATGACGAGCGCCTATTGGTCTGATGGAGCGAGAAGCTTCTGGCAAATAAACAGGTTTCTAATAGAACAAGGATATTTGTATCACTCGAAGCTGAGGTTGGACATCAGCGACACCTCATAGAAAGTAATCACAAATTCCCTGACAAACCTTTGGATGATTTAGTAGAGATACCCAAAGATTTCTAGTTTCTCCCATGAAAACCCTAAGTAGACACTGTGCCATGTGCAATTCCAGATCCCTGAACTTCAGGAAATGAAAAGCACTAATCTAAAACTCTCAACTCCACACAGTCTTCCACCACAATGTCCCAAGATATCAAACTGTCCGACACAGTTACAAGCAATGTAGTAAACATTATAGCACAGGAACAGGCCCTTTGGCCACAATGTCCATGCCAGACATGATGCCAAGTTAAACTACTCTCCTCTGCCTGCACAAGATCCATATCCCTCCATTCCATCTTTGTGCCTATCTAAACACCTCTTAAACACCACTCGTATCTGTTTCCACCACCACTCCTGCAGCGTGATCGAAGCATGCACCACTCTCTGTGCAAAAAACCTCCCCTACATATTTGCAGTCAAGGTGAGAATTGTTTATTTTTATGACATCCTGCTTGCCATCTTTCTGCATCAATCCATCCTTTCAATGGCCCAGCCACCCCTTGGTCCCTCCGTTCCTACAAATGCTTCTTATACCAACTGCAACAGAACAATCTTCAACTGCTAATGACAATAATGGGTTGTGCATTGCTGTGACATATTTACAACAGGAAATCTATCTTTTCCTTTGACTATACCATTTCACAATATTCTTTTGGTGCTTTTCTGCTCTGTAACATTTCCCCTTTCTGCCCACTGCTTACTCAATGTCAGACAACAACATGATTTGTTGTAAAGATCAATCCTTTGAGATAGCCACACACTAATAAGCACCTATTTGTTTTAATTATATAACACACTGGTACACATTGACAAGGAGTGGATAGGAACTGGCAGACAGCCCAAGCACATCTAGCATGATGAAGCATGAAGGCCTTAACTTTTCTGACATGTCTCCCTTGGAGCACTAGGGATGGAGAGATGACATTAATAGGAAAAAACAGCATGTGTGATTTGTTCTAATTATTTAATGTGTATCGTTTTTCTTCAGAAACTGTGCAAATTGCTGATGCTTTGGCAGTGCCCTCATCAGGCCACTAACCTGCTTATTGCTTATTCAACATATCTTTCTTTGCGATTTCCTCTGTACAATCAGAACTTTTGTCAGAAGGTGCAGAATGAAGCCAGACTGAATCCTACCTCCTCGGACTCCCACACATAGCATCCTCTGCTGGGAGTGACTGTGAGTTAGAGGAATTTAACCCACACCCTCAGGGTTTGATGGCACTGGGCCTGTACTTGCTGGAGTTTAGAAGAACGAGGGGGGACCTCATTGAAATATACCGAATAGTGAAAGGCTTGGATAGAATTAATGTGGAGAGGATATTTCCACGAGTGGGAGAGTCTAGGACCAAAGGTCATACAATCAGAATTAAAGGATGTTCCTTTAGGAAAGAGATGAGGAGGAATTTCTTTAATCAAGAGGGTGGTGAATCTGTGGAATTCTTTGCCACAAAAAGCTGTGGAGGCCAAGTTAATGGATATCTCTAAATCAGAGATAGATAAATTCTTGATTAGTAGGGGTGTCAGTGGTTATAGGGAGAAGGCAGGATAATGGGGTTAGGAGGGAGAGATAGATCAGCCATGATTTAATAGCAGAGTAGACGATGGGCCGAATGGCCTAATTTTCTCCTATCACTTATGACCTTATGACATGCTGTAAGTCTCTGTTGAAGATTGGATACAAACCAATAATATACACGATTGGCTAAATAATATACATCCCCATGGAATAGCACTCAAAATGGTCGTGGAGGTAAAATAGTAGAACCACTGCACAACTATTCTCCACTTCTTAAAACACCAGGTGAGTTAACACCAGGTGAAAATCAGACACACTTTCTCAGAGTGTGTTAACCTGTGTACTGGAGCATTGGCATTCATCTGAATCAGACAAACTATTATAACCTTCCCTGAGAGTTATTTCAGGACTTCTACTGACCATAAAGGCAGGCAACATTAATGCATCAAAAATTTCCTTTTCTGCTTTCTCAAATCGTTATTTATTACTCTTCTGTGATGAAATAAATGCGTAGTCTTTTGTTTCCTGCATTAACCGTTCATTTCATACAGCATCAATATTGTATTGCTTTTGCTCTCTGCCTATCTCTCTATTCTCTTCATTGTACACTCATAAAATTGCTATAATAATGTTTGTGTCTATCAAGGTTTGGGTAAGGATCTGCTCATCCAACACAAACAAAGCAGCAAACAGATTCTTCAATGCGCCATATAGTTCACAATTAAGGACACAAGGGTGTAATTTCAGAAATAATAGGATCGACACAGCAGTGGGTGATTAAGTACATTTTCATGTGCTCCATTCAGATATTGCTCAATAGATTCAGTTCCAAACCATATTCTTGGTTAGGCTTCATTAAAGTAATCCTTATGAGCTTCCACCAATCAATGATGGAATTTAATGAATAAATAAAAGAAAGAGAAAGAAATTCAACAGTGGGAATAAGACAAATCAGAATATACGGGTTTGAAGAGATCTGACAACAGAGGGCAAAGTTTTTACTATGTTGAACATTAATCTTGACGTCATAATTAATGTAAATTCTTTCACCCACTAATTCTAAGATTCAATGACAGCTATCTTAAGGACTGCGGGCTCGTTGCCAGTGTTCAATGCCTGATTTTTGAAAAATAACGTAACAGAGATCTCCATTGCATGGGTTAATGTCAACTGGTTCTGGGGATTAGTTGGAACACTCATAGTAAGACAGTGAAGACTCAAGTATCATAAGTTACAGGGCATCAAATGCTGCCACTTTTGTTTCACATTGTCTCTTGTCATCTGGCCATGGTGGGCCAGTGGATGAAAGTGAACTTTGTTCAATAAGCAACATATGATGTAAACGTTATTACAGAAATGTGGTTGCGGGGTGATCAGGACTGGCTGCTCACTACACCAGGCTACATAGTTCCAAAATAGGTCAAAATGGACAGGCCAAAGAGGAAAGGAAGTTGGGTGACATTTGATAAAAAATACATCTATTCATGCTCCTGAACACATCATCAATAATGTAACCTGGGGTCATTGGGTGTTTCGGGTCTTTCAACATCAGACACCCTTACCCAGGTGACCCAGGCGACCCAGCCATCGTTCATCAGATCACAACATGTTCAGGTGGCATTTGCTCTTCCCCATGAACCTCCTCTCCTGATCCAGAGCCATCTTGTGGCCTTCTCCGCTACCTCTGTGGTGTTCTTGATGGCTCTTCTCCTCTCCATTCCGTTGATGCCCAGTGCACTCAAGGCTTTGTAGAGCGATTGCTCTGCAAAACCTCTGCAGCCAACCTCAATGGCCATACACCTTGCCTTCCAGCCCTGCTTACGAAGGTCTATGACCACCTCTTCGTACTTGGTCGACGTCCTCATCGAACTGATGCCAGACTGCCGTCTTGCAGGCCTGTGACCATTTGACTCGAACCTTCTCCGGAGGTATGTTCTGAGGGACTAGTTGCGCCACTTGGAGGCTTCAGGCTCTATGGGGTGCTTCCGAGCCCAGCTCCTCCTGCGTCTCACCAGGTAAAATACCTGTGTGATGTGACACTCCCTCTCTCTCCAAACACTTCATTCGGGTCTGGTGAACCTTCAGGCCTCGTCTGTTCTTGCAGACCTTTCCACATCTGCATTTCATACTCATAATGGGTTGTCCATTGCCATTAGTCGTTAGCCTTTGATCCGTCAAATTGGGGTGCTCAACCTCCCCCCCCCCCCCCCCCCCCCCTTCTCGGGCACCCCTGGGGGTATTTTTCCCTGTGTGTTTCTTTGATAATCAGGGAAGGAATCTGAGCAGTGCTAAGTCCTAATATGAAGTCAGTGGATCATGATATGGGTTGAAATCTTGAGTACTAGAGGAAGGAAGATACAGGTAGCAATAGTCTATAAGCCCCAGGATGCGACTCACAATAAATCAGAGCATTTTGAGGAAATATCAAGAGTGTGGTCGAAGGAATTTGTAAATCTCGTGGCAAGCTTCTAATCAAATTGGCAAAGGTATTGGAGAAGAAGAATTTGTGGAATGCAGCAAGGATTACAATGCAGAGGAACAAATCATGGACCCTACACAGGAACAGACAATTTTAGATTTGACCTTATATAATGAGGAAGAATTAATACATTATCCTGTGGTTTAAGATCCTCCACGAGGTAGTGGCCACAATATGATAGAATTCCAAATGTAGTTTCGGATGAGCATCATAGGTCCTTAGCCAGTGTCCTCAATTTAAATAAGGGCAATTATAATGGCTTGAGCATAGGAATATCTAAGGTGGTAAAGAAGGAACTGCAGATGCTGAAGAATAGAGGGTACACAAAAAGCTAGAGAAACTCAGCGGGTGCAGCAGCATCTAAGGAGCGAAGGAGATAGGCGACGTTTTAGGTCGAGACCCTTCTTCAGACATCTAAGGTGTACTGGGTAAGCCCGCTTCTTTACTATTTGGACACCCACAACTGTGCAGCAGCATAATAAAGGCCGAGTTGCATCCTAGCCACTCACTCTTCTTCTCTCTTAGGCAAAAGGTGTAGAAGAGTGAAAATGTACACCTCCAGATTCAGAGACAGTTTCTTCCCAGCTGTTATCAGGCAACTGAATCATCCTATCACAAGAGAGCACAGAGAGCAGTTCTGAACTACTATCTGCCTCATTGGTGACCCTCGGACTTTACTGGCTTTTCCTCGCACAAAACATTATTCCCTTATCATGTACGTATCTATACACTGTAAATGGCTCAATTGTAATCATTTATTGTCTTTCCGCTGACTGGATGGCACAAAGCCAAAAGCTTTTCACTGTACCTCAGTACATGTGACAATAAACTAAACTGAAACTGGTCTGACCTGGTCGAATAACATCTCATCAACAGTTAAGAGAGTGCAGCAGCGGTTGCACTTTCTGCGCCGGATGAGAAGAGCTCACCTCCCCCATCCCATCCTCACCACTTTCTACAGGGGCACCATAGAGAGTATTTTGACCAGCTGTATCTCTGTCTGGTTTGGGGACTGTAAAGCCTCTGACTGGAAGTCCGTGCAGAGAGTGGTGAGGACAGCGGAAAAAATCATCGGGACCTCTCTCCCCTCAATTGGGGATATTGCGACCAAACGTTGTGTGTCTAAGGCGAGCAGTATTATAAAAGACCCCACACATCTCCATCATGGGCTGGCTGTTCACTCTGCTGCCCTCGGGCAAAAGATATCGTAGCATAAGGAGCAGAACATCAAGGTTCTGCAACAGCTTCTTCCCATGAGCCATCAGACTCCTGAATGCCATGTAATGGGCTGCCACCATTGTCTATTTACCCTTTTATCCTTTTTATCCATTTTATCCATGTTTATCCTTCTGTTAATTATCGTGTTGCACAGGGAGCCAAATGCAACGGAATTTCGTTTGGAACTGCATATATCGATGTATTTCTAAATGACAATAAAGTTTGTTTGACTGGACTTTTGACTTGAACTGAACTAAACAAACTTAAGGGCCTGTCCCACGTGGTGACTTTTTTCAGCGACTGCCGGCGTCATGTCAGTGTCACCAAAAGATTTTGAACATTTCAAAATCCCGCGGGGACAAAAAAATGTTGCAACACTTGAAAAACCACCACGCGTCAATACGTCATCACGCCGCGTCACGCTGCGTCACCGCCCTGTCACGCCGTGTCATTGCCCCGTCACGCCGCATCATGCCATGAATTTTTTGGTGACCTGATACGTCAGTCAGTGATGCGGGTAGTCGCCGAAAAAATCACCAAGTGGCACAGGCCCTTAAGAGACAGGTTAGTGGATGAACATGATAGCATTTTAAACAGCTAGTCTAGAATGTTCAGAGACATTATCCCAATCAAAAGGAGTAATTCCACGAAAATGGAGCGCTAACCGTGTTTAACAAAGGAAGTAAAATAAGTTAAATTGAAAAGTAAGATGTACAAAGAGGGAAGCGCTAGTGTTAGACCAGAGGACTGGGAAGCATTTAGGATCTGGCAGCTAACGGGCCTGTCCCACTTGGCTGTCATCTGCGCGTAAATTACACAACATCATTTACATGTCACAACGCACAATGCGCGCGACGTGACACGCATGATGCGCATTACGCACGCATGGTGCGCGATGACATAGGCAGTGACGCTCGGCGTCGCCGGATTTTGTGATGTACAAAATCTTCGCGTGCCATCTGCGTGACATACAAATGATGGCCAAGTGGGACAGGCCCCTGAGAAACTAATAACTTCTTAGAAAGGGAAAATTAATCATTTTGAGAGAAAACTTGCATGTGGCATCAGTACAAACAGTAAAAGTTTCCATTATATATAGTAAGAGGGTGGCTGAGACAAACATGGTTTCCAGAGAATTAGCTGGTGAATTAATAACAACAAACAAAGAATTGGCAGTTATGTTGAATACATTTATTGAATAGATCAGTCTTTACCATGGTAGACATTGACAATAACCCTTAGGCATCAGACAGGCTACTTTCAAATAACATAGGTTTATGCAAGAGTGTGGGCAATTGAGGACCAGAGGACATAGGTTTATGGTGAAGGGGAAAAGATTTAATAGGAATCTGAAGGGTGACTTTTTCACACAAAGGGTGATAGGTGTATGGAACAAGCTTTCAGAGGAGGTAGATGAGGCAGGGACTATCGCTATGTTTAAGAAACAAATAGACAGGTACATTGACAGGACAGGTTTAGAGGGATATGGGCCAAATGCAGGCAGTTGGGACTAGTGTAGATGGGACATATTGGCCAGTGTGGGCAAGTTGGGCTGAAGGCCTGTTTCCACGCTGTATGTTTCTTTGATTATTGTAGAATGTACAAAAAGCCTTATTTCAAGGGATAAGGTATGGAGAAACTCAGCGAAATAAAGGTACACAACTTCCCAGGAGCTAGTGGACTGCTTTCTAGGATTTTAAAGGAAGTGGTTGCAGGGGTAGTGGGCCCATTAGTTAAAAACTTTCATAAATCACCAAACACCAGGAGGGTTCCAGAAGATTGCAAAACAGCCAATGCGGCTTTGTTAAAAAAATGAAAGGCAGCAGGTCAGAAACTACATACCAGTTAGTGTAACAGCTATTATTGGCAAGTAGCAAGATTTAATAATGAAATAGGAAATAGCAATTTCCACATAGTTTTATGAAAGGGAAATTAATTTTGATAAATTTGATCTAATTCAGAGAGAACGAGAGAGCGAGAGGGGATCTTTAGTTGCAGTGTATTTAGATTTGCAAAAGGCACTTAAAAAGATGCTTCATAAGATGCACAAATTTAAAGTCAATAGTATCTGAGGAAAAGTGTTCAATTGGATCAAAGATGGGATGTCATGGAAAACGGAGTTGGAATAAACAGGTCTTTATTAGACTGGACATAAGTAACTAGTGGAACACCACAAGGGTCAGTTTTGGGCCCACAATTGTCAACTATTTACATGAATGACCTGGAGGAAGGAACAGTATGTAAGGTTTTCAACTTTGTTGAATATACAAAATAAGGTGGAAGAGATATTGTGATTCTGCAACAGGATCTGTGGGCAAAAGATTGGCAAATGGAGTTTAATGTGGGGAAGTGTGAATTCATTCACTTTGGAAAGCGAAATCAAAAGGCAGATTATTATCTAAATGGAAAGAGACTACAAGCTATTTAAAATAACTTGGATGGGTACATGAAGAGGAAAGGTTCAGAGGGATATGGGCCAGACACAGGCTAGTGGGACTAGCTTGACGAAGCATCTTGGTTGGCATGGATGACTTGGGCTAAAGGGCCTGTTTGCATGCTATATGACTCCATCTGTTACTCTAGTGAACCAAATTAGTCCTTACATCAATCAGGTAGTTTCATGCCCAGCGTTACAGACACTAGCTCTGTTAATTACAGATTTCATTAGATAATTAAATGTATAATTTCCAGCCATTGTGGAAGAATTCAAACTCAAGTCTTTGGCTCATGACCTGATGAGTACAGGGACTTTATTCATTGTGGAATTCATTGCCACAAACAGCAGTGGAGACCAAGACATTGGGTATTTTTAGTGGCAGATTGATACTGTAGGTTCTTGATTAGGAAGTGCATGTAAGGTTATGGGGAGAAGCCAGGAGAATGGAGTTAGAAACATAGAAACATAGAAATTAGGTGCAGGAATAGGCCATTCGGCCCTTCGAGCCTGCACCGCCATTCAATATGATCATGGCTGATCATCCAACTCTGTATCCCGTACCTGCCTTCTCTCCATACCCTCTGATCCCCTTAGCCACAAGGGCCACATCTAACTCCCTCTTAAATATAGCCAATGAACTGGCCTCAACTACCCTCTGTGGCAGAGAGTTCCAGAGACCCACCACTCACTGTGTGAAAAAAGTCCTTCTCATCTCGGTCCTAAAGGATTTCCCCCTTATCCTTAAGTTGTGACCCCTTGCCCTGGACCTCCCCAACATCGGGAACAATCTTCCTGCATCTAGCCTGTCCAACCCCTTAAGAACTTTGTAAGTTTCAATAAGATCCCCTCTCAATCTCCTAAATTCTAGAGAGTATAAACCAAGTCTATGCAGTCTTTGTTCATAAGACAGTCCTGACATCCCAGGAATCAGTCTGGTGAACCTTCTCTGCACTCTATGGCAATAATGTCATTCCTCAAATTTGGAGACCAGAACTGTACGCAATACTCCAGGTGTGGTCTCACCAAGACCCTATACAACTGAAGTAGAACCTCCCTGCTCCTATACTCAAATCCTTTTGCTATGAAAGCTAACATAACATTCGCTTTCTTCACTGCCTGCTGCACCTGCATGCCTACTTTCAATGACGGGTGTACCATATCACCCAGGTCGCGCTGCATCTCCCCTTTTCCTAATCGGCCTCCATTTAGATAATAGTCTGTTTTCCTATTTTTGACACCAAAGTGGATAACCTCACATTTATCCACATTATACTGCATCTGCCAAACATTTGCCCACTCACCCAGCCTATCCAAGTCACCTTGCAGTCTCCTAGCATCCTCCTCACAGCTAACACTGCCCCCCAGCTTAATGTCATCCGCAAACCTGGAGATATTGCCTTCAATTCCCTCATCCAGATCATTAATGTATATTGTAAATAGCTGGGGTCCCAGCACTGAGTCTTGCGGTACCCCACTAGTCACTGCCTGCCATTGTGAAAACGACCCGTATACTCGTACTCTATGCTTCCTGTTTGCCAACCAGTTCTCTATCCACATCAATACTGAACCCCCGATGCTGTATGCTTTAAGTTTATATACTAATCTCTTATGTGGGACCTTGTCGAAAGCCTTCTGGAAGTCCAGATACACTACATCCACTGGTTCTCCCCTATCCACGCTACTAGTAACATCCTCGAAAAATTCCACAAGATTCGTCAGACATGATTTACCTTTCATAAATCTATGCTGACTTTGTCCAATGATTTCACCACTTTCCAAATGTGCTGCTATCCCATCTTTAATAACTCACTGCAGCAATTTCCCCACTACCGATGTTAGACTAACTGGTCTGTAATTCCCCGTTTTCTCTCTCCCCCTCTTCTTCAAAAGAGGGGTTACGTTTGCTACCCGCCAATCCTCAGGAACTACTCCAGAATCTAAAGAGTTTTGTAAGATTATCACTAATGCATCCACTATTTCCGGAGCTACTTCCTTAAGTACTCTGGGATGCAGCCTATCTGGCCCTGGGGATTTATCGGCCTTTAATCCATTCAATTTACCCAACACCACTTCCCGACTAACCTGGATTTCACTCAAGTCCTCCTTTGACCGGCGGTGCCTTAGTGAAGACGGAACCAAAGTAGTTATTCAATTGGTCCGCCATATCCTTGTTCCCCATAATCAACTCACCCGTTTCTGACTGCAGAGATTTGAGAGAGAAAAGTATATCAGCCATGGTTGAATGGCGTAGTAGTCTCGATTGGCGGAATGGCCTAATTCTCCTTCTCTGTCTTACGGTCTTAATCACTTGACTGTAATATACAGGGATATTTTTACACTTGGCAACATCCTGTTTGGTAAGATTTTCCCTGAAGATTGAGTGTTTTCCTTCTTTCCCATATTAGATCTGCAATTATATCTTGTGCCTTAACACGAGATTAAGTACAAATTTCTATTTTAATGAATTTGAGAATTCTCCAAGTTCATGAAAACACAGTCATATTATTAATCCTTTATTACTAGCCATTTAATCATAATCATAAAAATAATCATACTTTATTAGCCAAGTATGTTTTGCAACATACGAGGAATTTAATTTGCCATACAGTCATATAGTCATACCAATAAAAGCAACAAAACACACAAAATACATTTTAACATCCACCATAGTGACTCCTCCAGATTTGTCACTGTGATAGAAGGCAAAAAAGTTAAATCTCTTCACTTCTTTGTTCTCCTGCGATCAAGGTTCTGTATTGGGGGGCAATCTCAGCTCTCCACGCCAGGCGGTCTATCCCGTGTCAGGGCTGGTCGATACCTTCTGCGACTGGAGCTTCCTGACATTGGTCTCTACCCAAGACCATGAGTGGAAATCATGGGGAGGGGCCTGTTGCCCCCATGTGTTGAGAGGAGGGGGACAATCCCCCCCATGTTTTGTGACCTGGGCGATACAGCCAGTCCCAGGTCAGCTTGCTTGCCCCAGGTCTGGCCCTAGCGCCCAGGTCACCTGCATGCCCCGGGACTGGCAGTAGTGCTCAGGTCGGCTCGCCTGCCCCACACTACAAAGACATGCAGATTTGGAGGTTAATTGGTTCGGTAAATTGTAAACTGTCCCTAGTGTGTTGGATGGTGCTAGTGTACGGTGTGATTGCTGGTTGGTGTGAACACGGTAGGCCAAAGGACCTGCAGTTCCCAGGTCACCTTTGTGCCCAGATTGGCTCGCCTGCCCCGGGAGTGGCTCTAGCACCCAGGTCGGCTGGCAGGTCTGGCTGTAGCGCCCAGGTCACGAAAATTAATTGATAAAAAAATATACCTGCGGGCGGATGATTTCGGGTTATGGGCCAAATTCGGCCCGTGGGCAGTAGTTTGCCATCCCCCCCCCCGGTCCTAGATGTTAGGCCACATTATGCCCCCCCCCCCCCCCCCCATGTTTGAAAGCGATGTCCACCCATGCCCATGACTGCGAGCTCCTCGATGCTGGAATCCGCAGGCCGCAGTTGGAGCGTCGACCCCAGGCAAGGGATTGCAGGCTCCAATGGTAAGTCCATGTCCCCGGGGTGGGGCTCCAAGTCAATCCCAAGCAAGGCCTCCAGCTTCATGACGTTAAGCCGCAGAGCGACCGGAGATACGATCGCATCTCCGGCAAGGTAAGAGATTGAAAAAAAGTTCCCCCGACGCCCCCCCCCCCCCCCACATAAAACAAATCAGAGAACATTAACACATATTTTTAAAACACACTAAAAATAACAAAAAATACGAAAAAAACAGACAGCCCATAGGCGAAGCTGCCATCATTGACGGCGCCACCCGGTGTTTACAGGATGATCCGCAATATTTCTGAGGCATTGTTAAATGTAAGGTAGGTGCCCAGTTCATGTCAAGCTCAAACTCTTCATCACAGAGGAGAGTCATTAAACTTCAGGGAAACTATGTAATGCTGTCAGACATCCTCAGATGGAGCATGATCTGTCAAGAACATCTGTCTTATCTGCTCCAAGCAGATGGACTGGAAGAGCGTGTTGACTTATAAGTATCATTTATGATCTGCAGAGAAATTGTTGAAGTCAGTCCTGTCTGACATCGGTCACATCATGTATTTCAATGCAGTTAAAAAATTACTGTTAGTGTCTAGTAAATGTGGAAAGAACTTCAACCCTCCACCACTTCTGCACAACTAGACTGCTAATTATCAATAGATCTTCTTTCTTGCTTTGTATGCTCATCAAGAAAGTCTGAGTCCAAATTTTAAACAGACACTACAAAGCAAAACCTTCACTATGCCAAGCCAACATCCAAACATCATCCAACATCAGCAGGAAAGTAATATCAGCCCTGCAAAATAATGACCATCATATAAGACTGTGACTTTCAAATTTCACATTCAATGACAAAGCAATCATTTACTCAATGAGCATTATTTTGGGTAAAAGTTACAGTATGCTCAGGGAAGTAATGACTCCATCATATTTATTAAAATATTATTGTGCAGCTCTTCATCAAAATTGTTTATCAAACTGTTAAATGAAGCCAGGACAGTAAAGAGCAAACATTTCCCGAGTGAGATCCTCACATGTGGTCCAGTCATGTTCAAAGCTTTCACCTAGACAGCAGGAAAATTTACTCCAGAGAGGATGCCATTAAATATATCATAAATCATTTCAGTTGCGGAACTCTGTAGCTGCCCTAATGCCTCACATGCACACTTATATATATATATACACAAATATGAAGGAAATCACTTAAGGAATTTTTCAGTCAGTTTGAAACCAGGATGTCTCAAATGCCACATGTGCATTAACATCTTAAGGAACAAATTTAAAAATGGTTGAAGAGGGTTGCAGCACAAAAATTACTTTTATGAATTTTTTTTTTTTTTAACGTTTAAAACGTAGAGTCCAGTGCATGCAGAAAAGGATGTGAAATGAATAGAGTATAGCATGGAACATATGTCATCTATTTATCTGTAGTGTCTGTAATTCGTCCATTTCCTTTTTGTTCTTTCCTAATGGAGAATCCGCCTTGTATGCCATGTTAATTCTGGTGAATCCCCACATTAAATATCAATCAACCTTTTATCTTTCAGATCTCCGCTGCATGTTTCTACCACACTGTTTTATTTCATGAGCTTCTTTTTCACTTGCAAGAATAAAATGCAGTGATGTAATGCAATGTATCATCAGGCTTAAGTTGTGTGTAGCATTATTCATCTCAGACAAATTAAAATCACAGGGGCATATATTCCATTAACATGTCCCCTTTAAAGGATATAACAAAAATAAAATTAATAGCAACAATAAATTACCACGTCTAAATGAAGTACAAGTGCACACAGATGTGCATTAAATTCTGTTAGAGTCCAAAAATCATGAACATTCAGAAAAACAGATTTTTCCCTGGACTATAGTATTTTCTAGGTCTACCCAAATAAAATCTACCATAATAACAAATACCAACAATTTCAAGGACAGCACCAATATTCTGAAAGATAACAATTCCAGGACTTGAAGTGCACCCTTGACAATGGATAAGTATTTATTGTGAAATATACCAGCTGCAGAAAATAACAATGCTTCAGGCTCCTTTCCTATTTTTTCTCCACTGGTTTCTAAAGGGTAATGATGTGTAACAAACCGTCCCCAAAATGTCTTTATTTACAAAATAAAATTGCGCCCAAAATTGTTGGCAGGATTTGGAATTGTTAGACTGTGATGAATGAGGATGAAGGGAGCTGAAGGGATGGTCAAAAGATCACACACTGTAAAGCAACCCCAACATTCAGTGTTATGGCATCACTTAATAATGACAAGGAGATCGAAAGAGAGAAAATTAGAGCAAATTACATGCTCCTAAAGATAGTACAATCAATAATATGAACCTAATATCATGACAAGTATTTCACACTGGAGAAATTACCCACTGAACCTCAAAAGGGTAGCTGAGCTTCTTAATGTGGAAGATCATCACCAGTTTCAATATTAATCATTGGAGTGTATGTTTCTGAATTTCTGGACTTCCTCTCGTCCTGACATAACCTCAATAAAATCAACTGGCGTGTTTCAAAAATAAGCCAATGAATTTAATATTAGGTCCAACACCCTCTCAAACCCTCTCCACCAGTCACAATTGCTATTCATGGCAGGTCATTTATGAAATAACAATAATATCTTCCCTTTGGTACAATTCAGAAAGTGCTATATGCAACTGTCATGTACTATGGAAGATTATATAATGCAATTTTTGAACTGTAATATTTAGTAAAGATCTGTATATATTGTTCAGCATGTTATACATAATACATAACCATGCATACGTTTTAATGTAATGCCTTATTTTTCATTACGAATTGCCTGTAGAGACATTTTATATAGCACTGCACAGAATGATTATTAGTATGATTAACAGAGCAATGAAATAGGAAGGCTGAATCACTGTGAAAGCTCCTGTAACATTAAAATACTGAGGTCCATGTACTCTTTAATCTATTGTTTATTTTTTCAGATAATATATCCAGTAGCTTGCTAATGAAACCTTGGTGGATAGTTTTCTTCTGCACCTACAATTGCTGCTCCTAATGTATCCACTTTACATAAGTTGCTGCTTCACATTTTCAGGAACATATTATTAGAAGGTTAATTGCAGGGACACTGATTGTGGTAAGTTCATAGCGTTAGGAACAAAAGGACAACAATTTTACGAAATTGAGCAGTTCTAATGGAATTGTAAGCAGGCAAATAAATTACAAGGTAATAATTGTTCTCAGTTTCATGCTGATGGTTACCATTGCTGATGCTGTGTGCCTTAATTTGATGAAATGCATGTCTGTGTTAAATGTAGACATAATGAAGAAAGCACACAACAGTTGTGCATTAAGAAGCATTATGCAATGCACACCATGTTACTTTGCAGCTATTGGACAATAATATTTAGCAAATTGCTAAATTTAGGTCAGGTCAGGGTGAGTTCACCCTGCCACGGGTACCATGTAATCCCGTGCTACCTGCTCCATGGTCGGATAGTAAACCATCTCCCCCACCTGGTTTGCCAGGTGAGGAGGGGGTTGTAGTCCCCCAGCAGGACCAAAAACAAGACCTGTCAAATGCGGATGAGCTCCTAGTGAGCCAACGGCCATCCACACTTCAGTAGAAGTTGCTATCACTATCGTACATAGTAGCATTGTAAGGCACCGTGCCCGTTGATGTTTTCAACGATGATGATGAAATTGCTGTGTATATATGTTTTAGTGTATCTTAAATTTAAAACACTTACCTATTAGTATTAAATACAAAACCTTATTTTTCATTGTGTGGTAGTTCATGCAGAATGTTATTGCAGTATATGTTTGCATCTGAACAAAGTATTAATATAATATTAATTAATTCTGTATAGCATTTTGAGTACAATTTCTTCTTCAACTCAGCAAATCTACATAGAAAAGCCAAGGATCCATGAATATGTTATAATCGAAAGGAATACCATGGCTCCAAGTCCATGGGCATGCATATCTCTCTAGATTTGTATGCATACCTCTCAAGATTTGTGCTGAACCCAGCATATTGATGCAATCACAAAGAAACCTCATCAGCACCTCAACTTCCTTAAAGTGTGGGGAGATTTGGTATGTTGCTTAATAATCTATCAATCTTCCGTAGATGTATTGTAGGAAGCACACTGACTGGTGGCCTCATGACCCACTTCAATAACGTGATCACACAGGGATGAAGGAGACTGCAGAAAATGGTAGACACTACACAGTTCATCCCGAGTATTTTTCTCCCACCAGTCCATATGAGACATTGCCTCAAAAAGGCAACTGATATCAGTAAAGACCCACACTACTCTGGCCATGCTCTCAATGTGCTGCTACCATCAGGAAGAAGATGTAGGAGCCTGAAAACCATGATCTCAGGTTCAACAACAGTTTCTTTCCAGCAGTCATCAGGCTCTTGAATCACACAACATAACCCTAATCACAACCCTACCTCAGCAACAATCTATTATGAACTTTGTTTTCAATTTAGTTTACAGATACAGCATGGAAACAAGCCCTTCAACCCACAATGTCTACATTGACCAATGATCACCCATACACTAGATCTATCCTACACAATTTACAGAAGCCAATTAATCTACAAACCTGCACATCCTTGAAATGTGGGAGGAAACCGGAGCATCCAGGGAAAACCTACAAACTCCGTACAGACAGCGACGAAAGTTGGGATTGAACCTAGGTCTCTGACGCTGCAAGGCTGCAACTCTACCACCTTGCCACTTGGCCACCCTACATGATATGCTTCTGTTTCATGCTATTATTGTCTGGTTACCTGGTATTACTGATTTATTGTGTTATTGATTATTATGTATTTACTTGTTTTTGTTGTGTTAATAAGCATGCAAACATGCCGCATTAAGAATTTCATTGAACTGTTGCCAGTACATATCACAAGTACATCCTCTTGACTCATGACACGACCCGACTCTTGACTTTGAGCTGTATGTGTAGATCGACAATCAGGACTCCTGCATGTTGTTGACAGGCACACTCCAGCCGAATATATACAACCTGTGGTGTCCAGCACTGCAGTGCAAACTTCTGCAAATCTTCTAAGCATGTGCATCAATATAACTTTGTGCAAATCCATGAATTTGAATTGGAAAATTTAGTTGAAGACGGAAATGAAAGGCAAATGCAATTTAATTTTTATATTCAATTCACCAGCTTCAATTTACTTAAATTGCTTTTTTTCCCTGGTATTTCAGCATTTTAATCTTTTAAAATTAATTTCCGTAATTGTTGGTCTTTTTAATTTGTAACAGATTTTAAGTGCTTTTGAATGTCACAGAGGGATTTACTAACAATAATCCTGGTGGCAGAGCCTGCTCATATCTCACTGCATTTCACAAAGCAGAGTTGCTGTGTTGGAGAAGCTCTCTGCTGTAGTGGGCCACACTGATCAGCTGGCGACCTGCTTCCTTATGGAAGATCGCACCTGGGGACCTACTCACGCAAAGAACAAGATTCAAGGATTAGGACTGACATCATCAATCAGTTTCACTACAGATCCATTTCATATTCCAGTTGTTTTCTGTAGACACAACCTAAAGGTCTTTGAGAAAATTGGAAAGAGGCAGGTAATTGAATAAGTCACATCATAATGTTGTCTTCCATTCGTGAAGTAAAATATCCCTGTGACATTGATGCATCAGTACAAGTTACCAAATGAGGCTGTGCCAGTGTGAATATACTGAACATATATCACGCATTTAATGGATTGACTGTGGTCACTTATTTTCAAGATCTTTGCAGATTGTAATCAATCCAGCATAAGCCACTTATATGTGCTAATGATAAAAGCAATACCCAACTTCATTTAATGATGATAGGTAGACCAAAGTTGTGTGTGCTTTGAAAACATCAATTATATAGTTCACAAAATTTACAACCATTCATCAAGTGTTTTTCAAATAAAACATGACAGTTCTTCCTCCACTTTGTTAAAAATTCCATTGTCCTTTACATAATTTGCAGATAACGAACATTTGTTTTGACTTCCCTTTCTTTAATCTGACATATGAAGCATTTTACTTCGGAGTCACATGTGTGATTCGATGAAGAAGCCCACCACTTCGCATGCGCATCATTACGTCTGATGTATGCGCAACGACTGACTGGACAGGCACGTCGCTCCTTCCAGCGGTAAGTTTAAAACGCTCAGGTAAGTGCTTATACTTTATCTGAGGTCGTTGCTCCCGGTTCGGTTACTTTCTTTGCAGAATAATCGAACTTTGCGGAGACTATGTCTAACGTGAAGAGGCGGGCCACAGCGAAACCAGCTACTGAAGACCGCGGGCCTGCGGGTAACGGGCGGCCGCTGATTTCGCCTTCAGGGTCGCTGGCAGTGGAGCCAGCAGCTACAGACTTGGTGCTGACAGAAAGCACCTTGGCTACCCCGCAGGGGACAAAAGCCACCAGAAAGTCTGTCAGGACCCTAGACTCGGATGAGTCGGGCCAGGAGGATTCTCCTCCTTCAATGGGCAGTGTTTTTGGGAGACTGACCCACATGGAGCACCTAATGGAGAGGTTGCCCCAAAGAGATATGCTCCAAAGAAGGGAGCTATTTGAGCCCAGGTATTATGGAGAAACCGTGGCAGCGGCACCTGTCTCAGGGCTGCACAATGTCTCCCTCTCTGAGGGGGGAGCGTACAAGGCCAGCTTTACACTGACTCAGATTAAGGAGGCACAGCTGGGGAGCATGCATCAAGGCATGAGGGGCAAGCCTCGGGAGTACCCCCCATGGCATCCAAATTTGCCATAATTTCCCAATCAGGGGAACCACAGGGAGAGGAGTTGGCCATGAGCATTAATTATATGGCCTCTCACCAACTCCAAGATCAGGTCATGGAAGAAACCATGTCCAAATACCATACCCCAGAAAACTGTGCCTCATTAGATGTCCCGGCAGTGAATCGCTCCATCTGGGGACACATTGGAGGGGGCATCGGAGCCCAGGAGGTAAAATTACAAAAAATCTTAAGATTACTTGCCTTCGGCATCACGGCCTTTGCCAGGTCGATGGATGGGGGGCCCCTCTCAGGTCGTACAGCAGGACGGTATGGCATTAATGGGCAATGCACATTTTGAGATTAATTCCCTCCGTAAGAATGCCATCCGTCCTGCTCTGAGCCCAAAATTTGCAGATCTGTGCAAGGCCGGAAACGTCTAGCCACCTAACCTCCTGTTCTGGGAAGACCTGCATAAACAGCTCAGTGAGCTGGATGATGAGGCTAAAATGGCTGGCCTTATAAAGGCCCCAACGCCTTCCAAGACTTCCGGCGGCAGTACCCTTGCCCTTCTCTCTACACCAGATGGTTCACGGATATGGTGGGCATCATGAACATCATGAACATCAGGCACAGAGGCCTTTTTTAGGGCAGGGCCCAAGCTGGGCCATGTTCAAGATGCGCGGATGGTGTCCTCCAACAGCCCTACCCCCCAGACCTCGGGGGCAGAAGCAAACACCTTACCGCCGATAACCACTGAGGTAAGTGAGTCTGGTTGTTTGCGTAACTCATTTTCGATGGATTAGTTACAAGTTGGGGGGAGATTAATTTTTCTTACATGAATGGCATTGGATAACATCTGACCCATTTATACTGCGCAAGATACAAGGTTTCCAAATTGAGTTTCTTTTCAATTCGCTTCCACCCATACAGCGTACACCGAGCCGCATTTTTATTCCTTCACAACAGAAGTGTGCGAATGCACAAGCTGAAATTGTATCTTTACTCAAGAAAGGGGTAATTGAGAAGTCGAGTCATAAGTCTCGCCAATTTGTGTCCAATGCATTTACTAGGCAAAAGAAGGATGGAGGATGCCGAATCATCCTTTATTTGACTGAGCTTAACACCTTTGTGCAGTATAAACACTTCAAAATGGAATACTTTGTTACTGCCAACCAACTGGTTTCCAAGGAAAGTTACATGGCATGCATCGACCTCAAAGATGCTTACTATTCGGTGGCCATTCATGAAGACCACAGGAGATATTTGAAGTTTAGCAGGATGGGGCAATTGTGGCAGTTTAAAGCATTGGCTAATGGGTTAACCTCTGCCTCCAGACTATTCACAAAATTGCTAAAACCAGTCCTGGGGCTACTCAGGGAACAAAATCATATAGTCATGGTATACTTGGATGACATCTTAATCATTGAGAAAACTATGGAATTAGCTGAATTATCTGTGTCAGCTACCAAACGCATGTTTTAAAGACTGGGGTTCCTAATCCATCCAGTTAAGTCAAAATTGGTACCATCTAGAGTAATTGATTATTTGGGATTCACCATTAACTCAATTCACATGTCAGTGACTCTGCCTGAGGGCAAGCAATTAGATTTAATTGAAGCCTGCAGCAACCTCATTGTTAAGAACAAACCTTCTATTAGACATGTGGCTAGTATAATTGGCAAATTTGTGGCTGTTTTCCCAGCTGCTGAGTTTGGGCCTTTGTACTACCAAAACTTACAACGTGCAAAGGAGCAGGCACTCAGATTTCATAGATTTCACTTCGATAGACCCATGCAGTTGCCAGCTGAAGCCATTGCTGAGTTACAATGGTGGGTGACCAATGTTCGGTTTTGCTCTAGTACTATTTTAGTTGATACGCCATCAGTTATCCTGCAAACTGATGCCAGTGCTTTAGGTTGGGGTGCTACCAACATCATCTCAAGCTGCGGTGGCAGATGGAATCTGCAGGAATCATTGATGCTTCAGTCACATGGTATTAACTACCTAGAGTTGTTGGGAGCATTCTATGGGTTAAAGGCTTATTGTAACAATATGCATCATGTACATGTTCGGGTGGACAACACTACAGCAGTGGCATACATTCATCACATGGGTGGAAGTAAGTCTGTATCCTGTGATAAATTGTCTATCCTCATTCGGCACTGGTGTATTACGAGAAACATCTGGGTTTCAGCTATCTACTTGCCAGGTAGATATAACATGGTGGCAGACACTAGGTCACGGAAATTCAATGACAACAAAGAATGGATGTTGAATCATGAAGTCTTTAATGACATTGTCGTTCAGTATGGTGTACCGGACATTGATCTGTTTGCATCCAGACTAAATCTTCAGTTACCAAATTACATTTCATGGGAACCAGACCCAGGGGCCGTAGCAGTAGATGCATTCTCGCTACACTGGGGTGGCAAGTTCTTGTATGTGTTTCCCTCTTTTTGCCTCATCAGTCAATGCTTGGCCAAGATCAAGCAGGAGTTCGCCTCTGGCATATTGGTAGTACCAAACTGGCCTAATCAGCATTGGTTCCCACTCGTCCTTGCCATGATTACACAGCCTTTTATGGCTGTCCCCAAAAGCAGAAATCTGCTGGTACATCCTGTGACAGGGGAAAGCCATCCTCTTCATGACCGAATAAATTTATTGGTTTGCAGATTCTGAGGAGACCATTCCTGGGGCTCGGACTCTCAGATCGCATGGTAGATGTGAACACTGCGGCCTGGAGGAAGAGCACCCAGAAACAGTACATCACTCATATAAGGAAATGGGAGATGTACTGCTCTTTCTCTAATATTTCGTATGACACGGCTTCCATTATGGATGTTTTGGAGTTTCTTTCTACACTGTTCTACGAGCAGAAACTCAGTTATGGTGCCATTAATAGTGCTAGGAGCGCTTTATCATCTTACTTATGGCCAGGTCAGGGAACCACACTGTCGGATCTCATCCCTTAATAACCAGATTTATGAAGGGCATTTTTAACTCTACTCCCCCTAGGCCAAGATATTCACAGTTAGGGGATGTGAGCATGGTCCTCACGGTGCTCCATCAGTGGGCAACAGCTTCATCTCTGTCTCTGCCTAATCTCACACTTAAGGTAGTCATGCTCATCATGCTGGTCTCAGCGCAACGGGTCCAGACGTTAAATAAACTTAGACTGGTAACATATTTTGACAACATCACCTTTTTTGTTGATGATCTTATAAAGCAGAGCCAACCAGGTATGTTGGGGCTCAAATTAAGTTTTATGGCTTACCCTTTAGTCCAACGCTGTGTGTAGTAGCTCACATACTTCAATACATAATGGTCACTGAGGGCCTCAGAAGCTTGGAATTATCCTTATTCATCAGCCACACCAAACCTCATAGGAAGGTTACAGTGCAGACCATTTCTAGATGGATAAAATAGGTTCTGGCACGTGCAGGGGTGGACACTAACACTTTTAAACCTCATTCCACCAGGGCTGCGTCTACGTCAGCAGCAAGGGATATGGACGTACCCCTCGACCACATTCTAGCAGCTGCGGGATGGCCTAATGAACTGACGTACCAAAGGTTTTATAACAAACCTATCGCCAGACCAGGGATTTTTGCGAATTCTGTTTTAGGTTCTGTTTTATAGTTTCCCCCTGGGTGAGAGGGGGTCACTATTATTTTTCTTTGATTATTAAAGCATCAGTATTTTTATCCATGTCATGTTTGAATGCATTAATTATTCTCACTCATCCTGGTCAACTGATGCAGTGAGTGACGCATGGACTCATTTCCATGGCATGAAATCACAGAGCTTCAAAATCTTCATGTAATCACACACGTGACTCCGAGGTAAAATAGTAAGATTAAACGAGAACTTACCAGTTTGAAGTTTGATCTTTATTTTATGAGGAGTTACGATGAGGGATTACGTGCCCTCCGCTCCCAACCCTCGTATCATAAAGGTCATCTGGTAGTTCTAGTTTCTCTAATATTACTATGTTACTTCAACTACTGTTATATGTGATTTCACACCGCTGTTTTGAAGATTGACGCGCATGCGGACTGGCGGGCTTCTTCACGTAATCCCTCATCGTAACTCCTCATAAAATAAAGATCAAACTTCAAACTGGTAAGTTTTCATTTAATCTTACTATTTCTTCTTAATTAAAGAGTATATGTTAAATTAGACCAACCTCAGGCTGGAGGTAAGAACCAAATTATCTGTTGTAAATCAAATTCTGATGACTTCTATTGCCTTCTAAATAGAGATTTGTTTGGCCACAGAATATGTCAGTAAATATTTTCCACCTGGAACCCATTTATTGCTATATAATAAAGGAAAATTAGCTTGAAGGAAAATGAACACAAATCCATCTGTTGGAAAGATGGAATGTGCCAAATGATCTTGGATGAGAAAAAAAGTGAATATAATATTTAAAAGCAAGTTAATCATGAAAATAATAAAGATTTGTTTCAGATAGGGATACATTGAACAATTTGCATGAATGCGACATGGTTTTTGGATGTTAATTAATGAAAGGCGAGGTTGCCCGAGATTACTGCTTCAGGATGGAGGTTGTTTCGTTTTAAGTGAACCTACACTAACCACGACTGGGCAGCAGTTCAGTCTGCACAATATCAGTAACTTAACTCAACTTGAGCAAATCCAAGCAATTGCTGGTTCATAATTGGATTCTGCTTTCATTGATACCAATGACACAACATTTATTGATCTACAGACGAGAAATCAAAGGCAAAGTCAACAAGGGAGCTTAAGAGAGCTACCATTAGTCAGAAAACTGATAAGATGTTGTAATCAGATAGAAGTAATCAATGGTGGCCTGCACAGCTGATCAATTTCGTCTACATTGGAGATCTCAGGCAAGTGAGATGAATACAAGAATCATTTCTCAGAAAAAAAATGCAAACTGCTGAACATGGAGAGCCTCCACAATAACATCACTCATCGGCAAAAAGTTTAAAATGGGTGATTAATTTCATTGGTTGTTTAGAGAAAACTACTGCACTCTTGCTCAAATTAACTGGCGGTGAGCAGTTAAAGATATGGATTAGATTTACTGCCCAGAATGGATCCACAGAGGACAGACTCTCAGATACCGAGACCAGGCGCAAGAGATTGCAGATGCCTGAATCTGTGTAAAAAAAATTAAGAAGTGGGCAATTGATGTTTTGGGTCAAGATCCAAGACCATCCAGTCTGGTTCATCCAGACTGTCTGATCAGCTGAGATGCTCCAACTGTTCTCCTTTTGATACACATACCTGTTCATAATTTAGTTTAGTTTAGTTTAGTTTAGTTACAGATACTGCGCGGAAACAGACCCTTCCGCCTACCGATTCCGCACGGACCAGCAATTCCCACATATTAACACCAAGCTTACACACACTAGGGACAATTTCACTTATACCAAGTATACAAATTGAAGCCAATTAACCAACAAACCTGTACATCTTTGGAATGTGGGAGGAAACCGAAGATCTCGGAGAAAACCTACACAGGTCACGGGGAGAACGTACAAACACCATACAGACAAGCACCTGTATTCGGGATCGAACCCGGGTTTCTGGCCTTGTAAGGCAGCAAAGCTACCTATGTGCCATCGTGCCACCTTTGGATAAAAGGAATATGCCAAAATTGGATTGGGTAAATTATGTCACATGCACGAGAAATAAATTAATCCATTTCACTCATATGTTCATGAATGAAGTTCTAGTTGTATGCTGCTGAAGTGAAATTGCTTTACCATATGTATCATCCAAAAGGTTTTCCACAGTAATTTTAATGGCCAGCAAGTCTAGGAACTAAGCATGAGCTAGTGGCAGGAGTCTGGATAATCATTACCAGTATTCAGCAAAAGAGAAAATCTCAATTAAAATCTCAGAATTGGAACTTAAATACTATTATACTTTATTCAAAATTAATGCAAATTAAAGACTTTTATTTATATCTATGAACAGTTCTAACTATATTATGATATTTCAATATCTTCTCTGTCCCAAACATAGAAATGCAGTTTATTGAATTCACCAACTTGCAATCAATGAAACTTGTATGGTGTTACCACAAAGTCATCACTGCACTCAATACTTGGACCAATGAAAGGTTTCAAGTGCAGTGCAAGTAGTTATATTGTAGTCATACATTAAGACTCAGATGCAGAGGCAGATGAAAATGTGTCTGCTTGTATGCTGCAAATGGATCTGCCTGTCTTGGGTTTAGGTATAACCTCTTCACTAGGAAATTAGTATAACTAGTAGAATCAGCAGAGGATTGGAGATGGAAAAAGAATGTGGCATGTGGAGCAGTGGTAGGGTTGCTGCCTTACAACGCAAGAGACCAGGGTACGAACATGACATTTGGTGCTGTCTGTACGGAGTATGTGACCACTTGTGATTTCTCCGGGTGCTCCGGTTTCCACCCATATTCCAAACACATGTGAGTTTGCTGGTTAATTAACCTCTGTAGATTGTCGCTGTTGTGTCGGACAGAACTAATGTATGGGTAATTGTGGCCAGTGAGCACTTGGTGGGACAAAGGGCCTGTTTCCATGCTGTAGCTCTAAATTGGGGTGGGAGATTGCAACCTTCACGTGGTCCGCCCTGTTTCAACGAATGCAATCAACCTGGCGTGCACAATCAAATAAGATCAAATAGAACAAGTTGTCCTACAACTTAAGGCTGTGAACGCCGTACGCAAGAAGAAGAAGCTCTAAATTAAACTAAAGTAACTAGGTTCATGCTCTGACACAAACTCAATTAGGATACTACAAAAACATGGTTTTCCATCATCAAAACGCCAAAAAAAATTTTGCTTTTAAATTCATGTTTTTTGCAATATAACAAAACTTTATTTGTCTTTAAATGGTAGAAACATATCCCAGGCTCCCTCACTTGTACTTGCTCTGAATCTCCCTTCATTTTATTTGTCATTCAGAACACAAGCACCCTTAAATAGGTGTAATCAAAACCAGGAAACATTCAAGCTATTGTCATCCCGTTTCAGTGCCTGCTGAATGCAGGCTCTCATTGTGCCGTGACTAATCTTCAACGTCATTATGAATGCCTCAAAGAATCACGCAAGGCCTGGAATTACTAGTTCAAAAACACATAATGTTTCAGACATTGCGTCTGTTGAATATTTGATCTTTATTGCCTCACACCAGATTGGTGCAAATTCTCTGTGCATTGTGTTGTACAATTTTTAAGCCATTACTGTGTCATTTTCATGTTTGTGGAAATTAAATGTTCTCAAATTCCATGTCTCATTCCCTAAATTTCAAGTGACTGTACGTTAATAAATTGTAAAATGTATTGGAATGCCTTAAGGTAATTGAAAATCACTATTTAAGTGGATTCTATTTAAAGTCTTCTTTCTTCATTCTAATGCTTCATGTGCAAGCACCTTTTTAATCTTGCATCTCTCTAATTAGATTCCCCTTGCACATCAATCTACAACCATTTTCTAACTGGCAGAGGTGTTGATATCATTCTGATTGTGTTATTTGAAAGTTTGCCAAGCATAACACCTCCACCCCAGGTTAAAGAGATTGATGTTTACATCAGGGTGGTGTATGAGGAGAAGGGGTGTTAATTTATGATGCACATGCACTAACAGATTAAGAGACTGACGTGAGCATTTCCAGCATCCAATTGAAACCCAGTTAGAAGGTCCATGGTGAGAACTTGCACAGTAAAGCCAAAATCCATATCCTCCATCTCTTCCAAAAGCATTTTATCTCCTTCCAAATCTCCACTTCCTCCACCTCCCATCTTCTTTATTCTCCCACTTTCTTATCGCAGCCCCTCCTGCACAGTGACTGCCTTTTGTCATTTTGCCAGATCTGCTGATAAAAATCGGCTGAAGTGGGTGCCTCAAACATGGCTGAAATGCTTAATGGGGAAGTGGGTGTGTGAGTATTGGGCTCTTACAAAACACTGCAAACAAGCCAATGGTGCAAACTCAACTGATTGTGAGCTCTATCAAGCAGCCCACACTCACCTCTACTATAAGCACAAGCAGCTTTGCTGCATTAATCCCTGAAAATAACACCGATCAGGTATTTGGGACCATGCCCCCTCCCCAGTCATTTTGACTCTTCTAGGTGTGATGGCCCATATTCACCAGCAACAAAAGGGCAAAGACACTGGGCTTCCAAACATAACTGTTGGGAACAAAAAAAGTGCCACTGTTGGTATTGTTTACTGTTATAATAGTGAAATTTCAGATACTTTTCAGTGGCCAAGAGAAAATGGAATGCCCCAATGAGGGATTTATCATGTTTTGCTCTGTAAAGGTCATTGAATTCACAACAACACCTCCTCTACTTTGAGTACTGTGTACATGGCACTCAGTGTCTCCACCAGGTATCTACCTCTCTGCCTTCTGACCACTTATGCTAGCTGGGATTTAGGGCAGCTTTGGAGTCACTCTCACCTTCTCTTCAACTTATCTAGTTGGGCTTGAATTCCAAATCTTCACCTGTTCTCCAGAAAATTAAAGAAAACTTCTTGACAAATTATTCTTGTGAATCAGTTGTGTGTGGGAAGGGAAAGAATAGAGGAAGTGGAGACCCATTACAGAATTACCAAAAATCCAGTCAATTTGTTCTTTGCAGTTTTTCTCTCCCCATTCCTGCAGTCTTACTCGATATCCCCTTCTGTTGCTCATCATGCATTTATGCTGAAACCATTCTGCCAATAAATACTAAATTACATCCTCTTCATATTTAGACACACACTATTGAAACTGGAGGGAAATGTATGCATTTAACCAACGCACACAGAGACAGAATGGGTGCAGATCGGGGTAAATTGCAGGTTGCGATTCCAGAAGTTCCAGGCTGCAACATTTGCCCATTGTGGCCAAACAATAGACCTGAAGTCATAAGTTTCTTAAGTCTTTGAGTCTGCTGAGCATACAATGATATTTTTATATTCGCATCATTCAATATGTATTAAGTAGGTCTCTGCATAATGCTTATGCAGTTAAATATATGGCAATTTCATAAATATATGCCACATAATATATATAATGTAACACATATGACATATGTAATATATGTGTAAGATAATATAATTGTATTTTTTTCATACTTGATTTTTTTTATTATGATGAACCCCGAGTATTATTTTCCTTTTATCTCTCTGCTGCATGATGCTGGCCTTGCCCTGAATATTATTCTGACAAACCATAAACAATGCACAGAAATAATAAGCCTAAGATTTTCATGGCCATATGTGGATGTCAGAACTTGAGTCCACAGTGCCTGTAAATCACATTCAAATAATAAGCCAATATTTCAACTCATGCAAATTGCTTTCTATAAAAAATAAACTTTCAGCCCTGCGGATACAATTTGACTTGCTGCTCTTCATCCACACGCTGCATAAATAGGTAATGCTGCTGAAGACTTACCTGATTGTTGTTCTGCCTCCATTCTTAGTTGAGCATTACCTTAGCACCCCTCCACAGCCATTATCTTTTATGAACTTCATAATTTCACATCTCAGAAAGATTATTGTGTGCACAGCGAATCCTATGATGCAGAGTCAGAAAAAAATGAGGATGTTTGGTGGCACAGCTTGTGAAATTTTGTGAGAAATTCTATCCCTCATGGTCAAATATGTTGGGAGCAAGTAAAGGCTTATTACTATTGCTTTAAGATTGGGAGTGCAGCCCAGCTCCAAAGCACAAGCTTCAAGGTTTTATATATCAGTGAGAAACCTACCCACCGTAGGCAGTTTCTTTTTGTTGCAATTAATGGTGTAATTAAATTATTTTTAATTTGGCTTTTTTACTCAGGGAGGAAGCTATCCTAGATCCCCAAAACCTGCAAACTCTGTACACGGTAGTTTGAATAGGTGTCTTAATTTCTCACTGTCCCTTCTTGTGAATGCTCTCTTAATGCAATTGCTCACCCTCTATGTGAGGAACAGGATTTGAGACTCAGAGCAACTTTTTAACGAGGGAAGATTTTAGGATACATTTGAAAGCAATTAGAGGAGGTACAGTACCACCATCTTTGGCTGTGATGACATGACATGTGACATCAGGGCCTACATAGCAGGTAGGTTTGTAAAATGAAAGATGTGTCTTGAAATGAGAGTGGAAGAGAGAAGGAAGAGGACAAAGATGGAAAAAAACCTCTACTCACCATTTACACTGTAATTAAGGCTATCCTAATATATCAATTAATATCGCCTATTCACAAACAAGCCACTTTCAAATCATTTGCACATTTGTGTTTGCTTCCTTTCTTTGTGAACATTTTCCATCCCCTGTTCAGTGTATATTTGTTTTAAGTAAAAATTGCTGGTTCATAGTATATTCTTACGGTATTGAAGGAACCCATTCGCCCCCTCGAGTTTATGCTAGCTGGCAATGTAATCCCATCAAACATTCTCCTGGATATCTCACTGTAACCTCATTGTGATGGGGGTTTAAAGGAGCGAAGGAGATGTTCCTCAGGATCGTCATGCAGTTCTGCCAGTTAGATCATGGCCGATCTGTACCTCAGTTCCATATTCTTCCCTAGAGTTCTTTTACAAAATCTATTTATTTCAGAAACAAACATTTCAGTTGACCCAACACCCACAACCATTGGAGGAGTGATTTCCAAGTATCTACTGGTGACTCCAGAATTTTTTTCTAAATGTCCAGGCTCTGTTTTTAAAATTGAGTCCTTTTGTTCTTGATTCCGCTGCCAGAGGAAGTAGTTGCTCTGTTTCAAAGGCACCAAGCCTTTTAATCATTTTAAATATCTTGATTAGATCATTGTACAACCTCAAACAGGAAGAAATGCAAGCCAATTAGTACAACCTGTACTTGTAATGTGACCTTTCAAATGTTGGTAACATTCTGTTGAATCTGCACTTCATATTTATGTTATTTTCACCTCACCATTAAAATCCACACTGCAGCTTTCTCCTCCTTGGCACGTATTATTTAATCAGAAATCCTGTACATCTGTGTTCAGTATATGGTGTAACGTACTGTATCTGCCTCCCCTGAGCTGCCATATTTCTCACACCTTCTTAATGCACATACTCTTGTTTAAGGGCTCCTATTTGCCACGTTGTCCTGCTCCTTGTAACATATTTAATTACTTGAGAGAGAATAATTTTATAGAGGTGAACGTTGCCCATAAAAAATGAAGCTTGCTGTGTAATAATGTATCCATAATTCTTAGTACAATAAATACCTAATAGCAACCCTTGAAGCATAAATCAGCAACATCAGAGTGCTTTGACCTCTGAAATAAGATATGTTAAGGACAATCAGTGCAATTAAGTGGGAAAGGTATTAACGGTGTAATGGACAGAATAATATCATTGCTGAGATTTAGTTTTCCTTTAAACATAGCGAAGCACGCAATACCCTTTTGCAGTTCTGGAGACTGTCATCTTACACTGGGCAGATATTCTTGCTTCATTTTTCCCAATGTGCTGAACAGCAGTGGCTAACAAGCCTTTCATGTCATGTATGGCTTGACGTATTTCATCTAGCTTGCCATTTAAAGTTTACAGCATACTACAACATTTCATTTCCACTGCTTTCAGTTTTCTATGTCCTTTTCCATTAGGTGAAGAGTGCGACCAGTTCTGTTGGAATTTCCGTATGGTGTGTCTATTTTCTTTTGCTCCTGATTTACAGCTCTTCACGTTTTCTGATGTCTTTCCCTATGTACTTGAGCATCTTGCCTCCATCCCCACCACCCTCAGAACCCGCCCAAGTTACTATTCCAAAGAGCAGCAAATTCAGTCATTTTGGTAGTAGGTTTGGAGAGACAGACAGACAGAGAGGGGGGGGGGGGGAGGTGGGGAGAGAGAGAACCCTGACTGAAGCAAATTTGAATGTTGGTCAAATCTAACCATCTCTCACTCGCCAGGTACTTTTTTTTTCAAATTCCAGCTGGAGCCAAATATAGATATCAAGCATAAGATGTTTCATTGATTATTGCCCTTGGGATGGAAGTCTTTCAGTGATTGAAAAGTTAGAATGGATCTGTTCTCCCTGGCTGACCTCCACGTGCTGCTTTTCCCTTAGTTGAAGCTGAATGGAAACACGTGCTTTCATGGAAGTGGAGAAAGGGGATTGATAAAAGAGAGCCGCAGTATAAAATCAGAGCAATAATGACTGATAGACCTTTGCCAGGTCTAACCTATCAGGTGCAATATTGTACCAGGCAGTGGACACTTGCACTTTGAAGGGCCGAGAAATAATTCACACGATGCAAAAAGAAAAGGTTGCACAGACGAAATTTAGGGAATCTGCAATAGAACAAATTGTGCCCAATTCTGAACCTCTTTACACACATTGTGAAATTCGAATTGCAACTCCTTATCTGAAATTCGGCGGTTTTCATTTGGTGCACAAGAAACATAACCACCCCTCTCATAAAAACAGCCAATACTTTTAGCCAATTGAATCCTTTGTCCTCATTGAGATTTACAGCCTTAAGCAACTGCAACAGCAATCTCACTTATGTGCAGCTACTGTTTTCCATATGGAATTTAAAGATATGATCACTCCCAGCTTCCTGGCCCCAGGATCATCCCAGGCTGCTTTTTCTGATCTCTATCCACATCTCACCATCTGTGGCTCACTGGTGCAATCTTCATTTCGAAAGATAGGAGAATGAATTTATTTTTCCCTCATCCCTAGTGGGGAAGTACATTTACCTGCACTGGAGGCTTTTCCAGATTGTAGGAATTCATTGGCTGCACTAATGTCATAGTTCCTGGCAACTTCCTGTCAGGTGTACAGAGCTGTGGCCCAAAAGTGTGTCTCTGTGACACCTCATGCACAGACTAAATGCCTTTTGCAACCTTGTCTGTTTGGGTAGTCTGTGGTCACTCATGGACCAGAAACTGGAATGACCATGGTTGCACAAATAGTTCAGACGCTGGGTATCCTGCAGCAAGTGACTCAACTCCCAAGGTCCTTCCACCATCTACAAATGCACATTAGGAGCATGATGAAATATTGGTGAGTACTGTGCGGAGAACTCTCAGGAACTCATAGCCCTCCAGGAGAAAGCAGCCTGTTTGATTGATGTCCTGCCAACTGGCTTAAACATTCATTAGCTCCACCACTGCATACAGTGGCTGCAGTGGGCACCTCCACAAAATTATGCAAACATTCAAAAGCACTACAGATGCTGGAAATTTAAAACAGGAACACAAAGTGCTGGAATTATTCAGCAGGTCGGCCCATGAAGGAGTACAAGGGAAACAGGAGAATAGGACACCACATTTACCAGGTTGCCTTCCAAATGGCACACCACCCAAATTAACCTTTTCACCAGTACTTCATCATGCTGGATCCAAACCCTAGAACTTCCTACCCGACAGCACAGTAGAAAATCAGTCTGCTGTGCCTTAACAGCCCATGAACATAACTCTAGAGCAACTTCACAAAGCCAATTGGGTAAGTGGGGTATTAAATGATGGCCATGCCAGTGATACTTAAATCCCACACATGTATAAAACAAAAGAGGTCTAAAACCCAAGTCAAATATGGCACAAAAGTTATAAACAGTCTGATTCAGTTTCATGCAGTTGTCAGGGAAAGGCATGAAGTGATGACTAGGGAAAAGACTGAGTGATAAGCATTAAATGTCAATGGCTTTGATCTTTTCCCTCTATATATCTGGAGAAAATGTCTTCTTATTCAATAATGGATTTTGGTTAACAGCCATCTTGCATCTTCAGTGTAGAGAGATTGAATTATCAGAGATGGCACAGTAGAGTAGAATCTAGTGAGATATAAGGTACCAGTGACAGGCACAGGAAAAGAAGCCCTTCTAATAATTTCCGACCATGACTGAATAGATCAGAATATAATCATGCATCTGCAGGCCATCACGATACCTGACGGTGAAGAGTATTGGTGGTGGATAGGATGATGGCCAAGGCAGTTGGCCTGATCAAGAAGGACAAGGCAAGATAGATTTTTCGCAGAAAACAAAGAATACAGTCAGTGATGCTGATTCAGTTGTTTTCCTAAAAACATAATAGCTTAAGAAACACAAGCGGCAGTAGGCCATTCTGCTCACTCAAAGTGTTGGGGTGGAAGATTACAACCTTCACGTGGTCTGCCCTGTTTCGACTCGATGTGCACAAACGGAAGATCAAACAGAACAAGTTGTCCAACAAAGCCAGCTGATCTACATCGGTGAGACCAAGCGGAGGCTGGGCGATTGTTTCGCCGAACACCTCCGCTCGGTCCGCAATAACCAACCCGACCTCCCGGTGGCTCAGCACTTCAACTCCCCCTCCCACTCCGTATCCGACCTCTCGGTCCTGGGCCTCCTCCACGGCCAGAGTGATCAACACCGCAAGTTGGAGGAACAGCACCTCATATTCCGCTTGGGGAGTCTGCATCCTCTGGGCTTAAACATTGAATTTTCTCAATTCTGTTAACCCAGACTGCCTCCCCCCCACCTCTCCCTCAGCCCTCTGGCCCTGACATTCCTTCTCCATCCATCCCCCCCCCCCCCAGTCGCACTAGCTTCTCATTTTCACACCACAAACAGCTTACAATGGCCTGCTTCCTTTATCATCCATACTTTTTTGCATATCTTTCACTCATTGTTCCTTATCTCTCCACATCACTGTTTATATCTCGTTTCCCTGAACCCTGACCAGTCTGAAGAAGGGTCTTGACCCAAAACGTCGCCCATCTCCTTTGCTCCTTAGATGCTGCTGCACCCGCTGAGTTTCTCCAGCTTTTTGTGTAACCCAAGTTGTCCAACAACTTTAGGCTGTGCACACCACACAAAATAAGAAGACGACAAAGTGTTCAATTCTAATAATTTACCTCCATGCTACTTTCCTGCATTAACCCTTTATCCCTTAATTCCCTTTATAGCTAACACTCTATTGATATCTGCCTTAAATAATCTCAGCAATTCCAAAGCTTCACTACCCCTTGGTATAGATCTTTTCCCACTCAAACCCCATTTTATGTTTCAATTAGATCAGGTAGGCTGAAGAGGAACTCAGGTAATCAGAAAAATGATCGCCCAGTCTATGTTTGGTCTCACTGATGTATAATAGTCCACATCTTGAACGACGGATACAGTAGATGAGGTTGGAGGAGGTCTGCCTAACCTGACAGTCCTGTCGGGGTCTCTGGACAGAGTCGACGGAGGAGGTATAGGATCGTTTCACTGAACATCTTCTCTCAGTCTGCCTGAACTTACCTGATCTTCCAGTTGCTAAACACTTTAATTATCCTTCCCATTCCCACACAGATCTTTCTGTCCTAGGTCTCCTAAATTGTCAGAGTGACGGTAAATGCAAATTGGAGGAACAGCATCTCATATTTTGCCTGTGCAGCTTACAGGTAGCCCAGTGGTGTGAATATTGATTTCTCTAACTTCAAGTAACTCCAGCATTCCCTCTCGCTCCATCCCTCCCCCACCCAAGTCGTACCAACTTCTCGTTTTCACCCAACAAACAGCTAACAATGGCCTTTATCATTGTTACTTTTTTGCATATCTTTCATACATTATTCTTTATCTCTCTACATCATCGTCTATATCTCTTGTTTCCCTTATCCCTAACTAGTCTAAGAAGGGTCCCGACACAAAATGTTACCCATTCCTTCACCCCAAAGGTGCAGCCTGTCCCGCTGTTACTCCAGCCTTTTGTGTTTATCTTCTATTGTAGGTCATAGTTGCTGAGGTAAGTTTGTGGTTTGTGTTGTGCATTGTTCAAGAGCATGATGATTGTTGGGAAGAAGATGATCCTGAACCTGGAGGTCACAGTTTTCAGGGCGAGTGTATCCAGGGTAATGGGGGTCTGTGCCGATATTAGCTGTTATTGTTGGTGATGCAACATATCATCTGCCTCACCATGCCAGCTTTAATTTAAATTATTGGGTTTTTTTAAGCACTGTTTTCCTTACCTGTCAAGGTTTACAATCTATGGACATGGTACTCAGTATTCCCCACAGTCTATATAGACCTCTATTACAAGATATTACAAACAATGGTACTATGGAAGTACTGAACCTTGAATGAAGGGATTCAGTCAAGGACTCAGTGGTGAAAAGTATTTTATTCTTGACAATATTTTCTCCAGGTAAAATGTCTCGTGTTCAAGAAGGAACTGCAGATGCTGGAAAATCGAAGGTAGACAAAAGTGCTGGAGAAACACAGCGGGTGAGGCAGCATCTATGGAGCAAAGGAAATAAGCAACGTTTCGGGCGAAAACCTTCTTCAGACTGATGTAGGGTGGTGGGGAGGGAAGACGAAAGGAAGAGGAGCTAGAGGGCTGAGGGAGAGCTGGGAAGGGGAGGATACAGCAAGGGCTAGCAGAAATTGGAGAAGTCAATGTTCATGCCACTGGGGTGCAGACTACCCAAGCTGAATATTATTGTGCTGCTCCTCCAATTTCCGGTGGAGCTCAATCTGGCCATGGAGGAGGCCCAGGACAGAAAGGTCCGATTCGGAATGGGAGTTGAAGTGCTGAGCCACAGGGAGATCAAGTCGGTTAATGCGAACCAAGCTGAAGTATTCGGCGAAATGATCGCCAAGCCTACGCTTGATCTCACCGATGTAGATCAGCTGACATCTAGAGCAGCGGATGCAATAGATGAGGTTGGAGGAGGTGCAGGTGAACCTCTGCCGCACCTGGAACGACTGCTTGGGTCCTTGAATGGAATCGATGGGGGAGGTAAAGCGACCAGTGTAGCATCTTCTGCGGTTGCAAGGGAAAGTGCCCCGGGAGTTATGGAGGGAGCAGTCTTCGCAGAAAGTAGTCGGGGAGGGGAAGATGGAAAGATGTGGCGAGTGGTGGGGTCACGTTGGAGGTGGTGAAAATGATGGAGGACTATTTGTTGTATGTGATGGCTAATGGGGTGGAAGGTGAGGACTAGGGGGTCTCTGCCCTTGTTCCGAGTGGGGGGGGATGGGGAAAGAGAGCAGTGTTGTGGGGAATTGAAGAGACCCTGGTGAGAGCCTCATCTATAGTAGGGGTGGGGAACCCCCGTTCCCTGAATGAATGAGAACATTTCTGATGCCCTGGTGTGGTACACCTCATCCTGGGAGCAGATGCGGTGTAGAAGGAGGAATTGGGACTAGGGGATGGAGTCCTTACAGGAAGCGGGGGGGGGGAAGAAGTGCAGACTCGATAGCCATGGGAGTCAGTGGGTTTAGAGTGGATGTCGGTCAGAAGTCTATCACCTGCGATGGAGATAGTGAGGTCAAGAAATGGTAGGGAAGTGTCAGAAATGGTCCTGGTGTATTTGAGTGCCGGATGGAAGTTAGTGGTGAAGTTGATGAAGTCAGTAAGTTGTGTGTGGGTGCAGGAGGTAGCACCGATGTAATCGTCGATGTAGTGGAGGTAGAGGTCGGGGATGGGGCCATGGTACATCTCGAACAAGGATTGGTCGACGTACCCTACAAAGAGGAAGGCATAGCTGGGGCCCATGCGTATTTGGAGGAAATGGGAGGAGTCAAACGAAAAGTTATTAAGGGCAAGGACCAGCTCCTCTAGGCGGAGGAAAGTATCTGTAGACGGGGATTGGTTGGTTCTCCAGTCGAGGAAGAACCGGAGGGCTTTGAGACCCTCCTGGTTGGGGATGGAGGTGTAGAGTGACTGGACGTCCATGGTGAAGTTGAGGGGATGGGTGCCTAGAGAATGGAATGCCCCGAGACGACGGAGAGTGTCTGAGGTGTCTTGAACATAGGTAGGGAGGGATTTAACCAGGGGGGGATCGGATGGAGTAAAGGTATGTGGAAGTCTTTGCGGAAAGCAGACAGGGGGAGAGATGGGAAGATGTGGCGAGTGGTGGGGTGTCTCAAGTCCGTTGTCTTCCTGATATAGTAGTGGCCAGAAGATCTGGGATGACGGAGGAACTTTAGGCAGGAAATGGTGTTGGATAGACTAATGGGATTGAAGGCTGACAAATCCCCAGTACCTGATGATCTGCATCCCAGGGTACTTAAGAAAGTGGCTCTAGAAATCGTGAATGCATTGGTGATAATTTTCCAATGTTCTATAGACTCGGGATCAGTTCCTGTGGATTGGAGGGTAGCTAATGTTATCCCACTTTTTAAGAAAGGCAGGAGAAGGAAAACAAGGAATTATAGACCAGTTAGCCTGACATTGGTGGTGGGGAAGATGCTGGAGTCAATTATAAATGATGAAATAGCCACACATTTGGTTAGCAGTATCAGAGATTTACAAAGGGGAAATCATGCTTGACTAATCTTCTGGAATTTTTTGAAGATGTAAGTAGGAAAATGGACAAGATAGAGCCTGTGGATGTAGTGTATCTGGACTTTCAGAAAGCATTTGATAATGTCCCTCATAGGAGATTAGTGGGCAAAATTAGGGCACATGGTATTGGGGGTAGAGTGCTGACATGGATAGAAAATTGGTTGGCAGACAGGAAACAAAGAGGGATTAACGGGTCCCTTTCAGAATGGCAGGCAGTGACTAGTGGGGTACCACAAGGTTCGGTGCTGGGACCGCAGCTATTTACAATATACATCAATGATTTGGATGAAGGGATTCAAAGTAACATTAACAAATTTGCAGATGACACAAAGCTGGGTGGCAGTGTGAACTGTGAGGAGGATGCTATGAGAATGCAGGGCGACTTGGACAGGTTGGGTGAGTGGGCAGATGCATGGTAGATTAAGTTTAATGTGGATAAATGTGAGGTTATCCACTTTGGTATCAGAAACAGGAAGGCAGATTACTATCTAAATGGCGTCAAGTAGGGAAAATGGGAAGTACAACGGGATCTGGGGGGTGCTTGATCATCAGTCAATGAAAGTAAGCATGCAGATACAGCAGACAGTGAAGAAAGTGAATGGCATGTTGACCTTTATAACAAGAGGAGTCGAGTATAGGAGCAAATAAGTCCTTCTGCAGTTGTACAGAGCCGTAGTGAGACCACATCTGGAGTATTGTGTGCACTTTTGGTCCCCTAATTTGAGGAAGGACATTCTTGCTATTGAGGGAGTGCAGCATAGGTTAATACAGCAACAAGGTTAATTCCCAGGATGGCGGGACTGTCATATGCTGAGAGAATGGAGTGGCTGGGCTTGTACACTAGAGTTTAGAAGGATGAGAGGGGATCTTATTGAAACATACAAGATTGTTAAGGGTTTGGGCACGCTAGAGGCAGGAAACATGTTCCATATGTTGGGGAGTCCAGAACCAGGGGCCACAGTTTAAGAATAAGGGGTAAGCCATTTATAACTGAGATGAGGAAACACTTTTTCTCACAGGGAGTTGTGAGTCTGTGTAATTCTCTGCCTCAGAGGGCGGTGGAGGCAGGTTATCTGGATGCTTTCCAGAGCTAGATAGGGCTCTCAAAAATAGCAGTCAGGGGATATGGGGAGAAGGCAGGAACGGGGTACTGATTGAGGATGATCAGCCATGATCACATTGAATGGCGGTGCGGGCTCGAAGGGCCGAATGGCCTACTCCTGCACCTATTGTCTATTGTTTATTGTCCTCCTCGATTCCGACAATGAATTTATATTTACCTTCCAGTGCACAACAGCTATGGGTCTGATGCCAACAGTAGCTGCACTAGAAACACCAGGTAGTATTGTTTCTCTGCCTGTGATCTTAATGAACCCAGTGAACAGCCTTGCTTGGAATGTCTGCCCGGTTGCCTTCTTTTCTTTAGCATAATTTGCATGAAACTGGCAATTAAAAAAAACAAAAAACAAATGCAAAATATATCCAGAGCAAATCAAGTTTCTGCAACATCTTGTTCCAGGTTTAAAAAATATTGTGCAAAAAGACAGCTGCACTTGCAAAACTGCCCACATTCCCACTTTGAATCAATCGCCATTGCCAACTCTATTAATTCTGCGATTTTAAGGAGGTTCTTAAAATGAAGCCTCTTTTAGTCACGAGAATGTCATATTTCTTAATCTTTTATTTTCGTTCATTGTAATTTCACAGAGATAGACTAATGTAATCAAATTGTTTACATGGTTTACAAAATCATTACTTTTTATTCAAATTCACCTTACTAACAGCGATTTCTCATTCACCTTTTTATTAGTAAGTCAGCTCTTTTAAAAAATATCAAGGAATATTCCTTGATTTTTGTTTTTTATTTCTGTCCTAAGCCATATCCTGGATTGATAAAGATTTTACAGAAAACAGCATGCAAGTGGAATTGAGTGGAATGAACACAAACATAAAAATCTTGAAATGTGTCAATTTGAGTGTGATTTGCTTTTATATTGCTTACCACACACAAGGCTGAAACATATGGTCCCTGTTCCAATGATGACTTAATTTTCTTTTCATTTTTATGGTGTCCTGACTGTCAGTACACTGTTGTTCACAACCAACTACTCAGTTTTACTCCCTCTCTCCATCTTATGTCAGCATTGTGACATGATTGATAAAAAAAATATCACACAAACATGAACGTCTGTTTAGACATGTATGGAAGTAGGCTTCCAAATACAAGCTGGTTAAATGCCCTGCCCCACGGGCATTATTTGCACATCATTTACACAACATCATTTACGTGTCACGACACACGACGCAGCATCATTTACGTGTCATGCGCATGTCGTGACGCGCACATGGCACGTGGTGACACGTGGTGGCACGCTGCGCCCCAGGATTTTGGGATTCATAAAATCTTTGCGTGCCATCTGCGTAACGCGCAAATGATGCCCAAGTGGGACAGGCCCTTAAGAGAGTAACCTACTTCATATTAGGCGGCCAATGTAGTTGAGCAATGCTGATATCCCACTCTTTCAAGACCAAGCATGCCATATAAATATAATCAGGGAACGAAGGAGGTTTTAGAAGATGGACATTACCTGGTCCATCGCCAGTACTGACCTCCCCACCTTCGAAGAGATCCACAGCAGGTGCTTCCTCAAAAAGGCAGCTAATATCATCAAAGACCCGCACTACCCTGGACATACTCTCATCTCGCTACTAAGAAGGTACAGGGGCCTGAAAACGATAATAATCTCCAGTTTCAAGAGCAGCATCAACCCAGCAAACACAAGACTCTTAAACATCACATAACACTAACCATAACCCTACGTCAGTAACTATGACCTATGATCGACTTTCATTTAGTTGCCCCATGGACATCGGTTTTGCATTATTATGGGCTGGTTACCAAGTATTTATGAATAATAATTATTGATTATCGTATATTTATTTGTTTATTATTGCATTAATTGCCCTGTAAAGTTGCAGCAAGGAAGAATGTTATTGCTCCATTGCTGATATAATTAAATACTCTTTTTTATTTCCTTTTCTTTTAAAATCTTTTTATTCGTTTTTTTCAAATGCAAACACAAAACAACAAAAAAGTAATGATAAACATAAAAGTGATATTGATACATAGGGATTAAATACTCTTGATCCTTGAAATAATGTATTGGATGTTGTGCATGTTTAATTAATGTGTATTGTTGATCATTGTTCTCCAAGATAACTAGTGTTCAGGCATTTTAGGGTGCTCATCTTGCATCAATATTTTAATCTTTAGCAGAACTATTTAGGTTGATCTCTGTAAGAGCTTTGCAGGCAGACTTGGAGATAAACTTCTTCATATCAGTACAGCTCATTGTAGTTCAACCAGTGCATGGCAGCCATGTGTCATTTTCTCCACTTACAGACATTATTCACTCAATACCATCATTGTAAGGAGATGGCCAATATTAAAGGTGTGATGCAGACAATCAAAGGGTTTATTTACAAATATTCCACACTTTAGTATGTGATGGCTGAGGGCTATCCCAAAAGAGTCTTTGGGAGATTCCTCAACTCATAATGTTGAGGTGTGTCAGAAAGACCAAATGGCATCTTATACGTATATTTTAACAGCTGCATCATACAATATCCATTAGGACAGAAATATGCAGAGGTAAAAGACCCTCTCCAAGCCCAAAGCTTCCCGACCCATTGTTAGACTTCCACCAACCTATTATAGCCACTGAAGTATTCAACATGGTGCAACGATATACAAACTTACTGTGCCTGCTGAGTAACTCCAGGTTTTTGTTTCTATCTTCAGTTTTAACCGGCAACTGTAGTTCCTTTCTACACAAACTTTCATGGAAAACAGACACTGAGATGCTAAATGGTTATGGACATTTCCATTCAATTATATCAATTTGATTCTGTTGGCATTCATATTTAGATACTGTAATGTTCAACTAAAGGCACAAGTTGAGACGTGGTAGCGTTGAAGTATTTGGAAATGTAGTTTAGTTTAGTTTTGTTTTAGGGATACATCACAGAAACAGGCCCTTTGGCCCACCAAGTCTGCGCCAACCAATGATCACCCAGCACATGAACACTATCCTACACACTAGGGACAATTTACAATTTGTTTTACCAGAGCCTATTAACCAACAAATCTATACGTCTTTGGAGTGTGGGAGGAAACTGGAGCACCTGAAGAAAGCCCATGCGTCACAAGGCGAATGTACAAACTCCATACAGACATCACCAATAGTCGGGATTGAATCCAATTCTCTACCACTGCATCAATGTGCCTCCCAATTTTTTACTTTAGGCTTTAGAGATACCGCGCCCTTCAGCCCACCGTTCACGTCGACCAATGATCATTCCGTTCACAAGAATCATCCTGCACACTATGGACAATTTTCAAATTTAAACACCAATTAACGTATAAACCTGTGCATTTTTGGAGCGTGGGATGAAACCGGAGCACCCAGAGAAAATCTACGCAGTCACAGGAAGAACGTACAAAACTGCAAAAAAATTGCCAAAAAAATAATTTCACTGGACCAAGATACATGTGACAATAAAGTCCATTGAACCATTGAAACAATGATCCATTCAATGCAACGACTGATGGGATGAAAGGTAAGAACTGAGAGAACTTTGTTCTTGTTCCGACCAGGGGAATAGGAGGTGAAATCACAAGAGTAGGAACTAAATGAGATGTGATGAAGGGCTCTGTCCATTCTGGTAGAATCCACATTTTGGCAAGTAGTCAGTTGACTGATGTTTCTATTGGCTAGAGAAGACATGGGAACCCTAGACTTTAAAAGTGTGATTTTTTAAATTTAGAATTTGACATACACGTAGACTACTTTAATCTATGCTTGTAATATATTGAGAGAGTAATTTGGATTTTATCAGACTTTCACAGTTGTCAATACAGCTAAGGATTAGAATAACAGAAATGGCCAATGAAATTGACTGATGCTTGACTTCAACTCAATCTCACTTCCATTTTGCTACTTTCTGAATTCAAGGAAAGATTGTGGAAAATGCAGAGCAATATTAAAATTAATATGAAAAGCCCTCATTGCCATCTCCTAACTCTACCAATAACTGCCTGCCACTCTCTAATAACTAAATCCTGGACTTTGTAGATTTGTATGGTTCTCAGCATCCAAATCCACTTCCAGCGTGCACACCCAATCAAGAATCCATTAATTTTAAGTTCTGTCACCCACTCCCTCACCTCCGCCCCATCCCCTGATTCTTGACTTTCTAAACACTCCAACATCACCATAAATAGGCAATCTTAAATGGCATCCCATTTAATCCAGCTGTCAAAAATGTCCGATCCAAACAGGGCAAATGTTTTTTGTAAGTTGTGAAAAAATGTGATTGTCCTGTTGAAATGACATAGAAACACTGGCACATTTTATAAATACAGTCTTCAACTATAGTTTGCAACTATGTATATGTATATGTATATGTATATATATATATATATATATATACACACACACACACACTGTAAAACTCATTTTGTGTTTATCAGTATTTCACTGTTATCAATGTGACTAGGGATTAGTGCATGAGGAAAATGCAGCCAACAAAATTTGACTTTGGTTAGATCATACAGTTGCCCCCTACCCATTTTAAAGGTTTCTGGAAGTATTTTGAGGCAGAGGTTAACGTCAAGTGAAGGAATAAACAACAGGAGAAATTGCTTTGGTCACCTGGTTGTTAACCAGTGTCTCACAAGGTTACAAGAAGAAAATCACATCAAAAAGCATGCTGGCTGTTTAATTCCAGTGTCATGGAATACTTCCCCTGAGAAAGGTCAAGTAACAGCTTAGCTGAGTATTCTTCGGCTTGGTAAAATAGAACAGGACAGTCGATTAAATAGTTGGTTGTAAAATTTCACAATTTACTTTTTTATATCAAAGAATCACAGAAATGTACAGCACAGACCAAGGGCACTCGGATCATGGTGTGCATGTTGGAAAGAGAATTGAGACACAATTAGGCTATTAGCATAAGTGAGCTCTTGACCTGTAGTCTTGGAGGTCAGAGACCTCCATATGCTCATACAGGTGCATTGTTAATTCCACTGAAGTTTTCTGCCTCTAGCATTTTTTCAGGTAATGAGGCCCACTACATTTTGGGTGAGGAAACCTCCTACTGATATCTTAATTTTATGTCCACTAGGTATTTGAGCCTTCCAAAATTCTGTAAAACTGCAATCCATGTCAAATTCAATAATTTAAAAATATCTCAGAGCCAAAATATCCTCCCTTCAAACTATGTAGTCCTTTAATCAGTCTTCCACCCATGGAATGTCTAAATAACGGGTTCCCTCATTGACCAGCATTCATCATGTAATAAAGCAATGGATGAGGTGACACGTACACAATAATGGGAAACAATAATATGTGTCAACAATAATATTTATTTGTAATTATGTTAAAAAGGGAAACAATAACATAGCATTTTACAAAATAGCACATGCATACCTCTTTTGAAATACAAGCTCTTCACCTCATGCTTCCTACAGTGGAGAAACACCAAGTCAGCATCAACCAGCAATCGCCTGCATACACTAACACAATCATACACACTAGGGAAAATTTTTACTGAAGCCAATTAACTTTCAAATCTGTACGTCTTTGGAATGTGGGAGGAAACCAGAGCACCCGGAGAAAACCCATGCGGTCGCAGGGAGAACGTACAAACTCCATATAGACAGCACTTGTGGTCAGGATCGAACCTGTAGTCAGGTCGTTAAGGCAGCAACTCTACCACTGTGTTACAGTGCCGAGTATTATTGCTCAGTGGACTGTCAAACGCTATGGGGAGTGGATGTTGGGGGTGGTGTGGTAACCACATCTTTCTCCCTCCCTCTGTCACTCCATTCTTACATCTTGTCCATACCAGACAGCCTTGTTTCTCTCAAGACACACTAGGATTTAAAAATGTTTAAGACGGAACTGCAAATGCTGGTTTACACTGAAGATAGATACAAAATGCTGGAGTCAGGTCAGGCAGTATCTCTGGAGAATACAAATAGGTGACATTTTGGGTCAAGACCCTTCTTCAGACTGAGAGTCAATGGGGGGGTTATGAAAAGGTACAGAACAAATGACAGCCAGCACTGACGACTCAAGAAAGGTCGAGCCCACAATGGTCCATTGTTAAAATGTTGCTTGTGAGAGCAACTGGATTTGTGAGTACGAACTGTCACCTGTAAAGTTGTCCACACAGCTACCCAGCCCAGTAATGAAGGTGGCTATTCTTGCCACAGAGGATCTGGATCACCAGTTGGAAAACCTAATCGACTATACACATGTATCCAATTCATGGTGTTAACTGTGCTGCTTCTCAGCTGCAGTTTCTGGAAGAGATCCCTTTTGCAAAAGATCAGGCCCCTGAGAAATCATCTGTGGCACTTGGCAAATGTGAAGGTCCTGGAAGACAATAAGAATAAAAATGAGCTGCGGTGCATTTATAACTGTGATAATCATCCGACTCATTCTTTTTTTTAGTCAATGTTGCAATAAAGCCAGCATGTGTTTCATAAATATATTCAACTCATCCAGCATCGGTCTGCGTGTTCTTCGAGTCCTCATTTCTGACTACAATTGGTACTGAAGTGCCACATCCCTCCAGGGCCCTCCACTGTGTCTATAAACTCAACAGTTTACGATAGTCCACTTCAAAATGCATTTTATGTTCTTTCCTATTCTGGAAAACAGATGGATCAGTGAATGAATATCAGATATGAATGGGTAAGAATGGTTACACTATTATCTAAGATGCAACCGGTCAGCATGTTCTCTACTGTGCACCTGCAGAAGGTCAAGAGAGTCTTCCATGACATACCGACTCACTGTAATCTTCTCAGGAAGTAGAGGCGCTGATGTGCTTTCTTTATAATTGCATCAGTGTTCTCGAACCAGGAGAGACCTTCAGAGATATGCACGCCCAGGAATTTGAAGCTCTTGACCCTCTCCACCATTGACCCGTTGATGTAAACAGGACTATGGGTCCCCAAACTCATCATCACCGACGTTAGTGCCACTGGTCGATAGTCATTGAGGCACGTCACCTTGCTCTTCTTGGGCACCGGTATAATTGATGGCCTTTTAAAACAGGTGGGAACCTCAGACCTCAGAAGTGAAAGGTTGAAAATGTCCGTAAAAACTCCATCCAGTTGGGCCGCACAGGTATTTTAGAACACTGGGTATACCATCAGGTCCAGGTGCTTTCTGAGAGTTTACCCCTCTGAAGGATTTTCTGACATTGTCCTCTGTGACTGTGACCAAAATGCCATCACAATCTTCAGACATTATCGGAAGCATCATTAAGTACATAATATTGCTTAAACCGTAAATATAGCCACTTTCTCTGGCATACCTAGGTCACCAAACTGCTTCCTAGAACTTGCATGCATGAACATCTATATAATTAAAAGTCTCATCTTGACCTCTTCCTGTCTGTGCTGTATATTGATTTTAGAAAAACACTACGATATATCGCTATGATTTTTGGCCATCTTACTCAGTCCTCCTCCGCTGAGCAGGCCCCGAGGATTTTTCCCATCTATGAAAAAAAAAGTTATGAATGTTTGAAAAACCTTGAGATCCTCTCGCCTGTCCATTACCGTGACAAAGGTAACGCCCCTTCCAGGGGGCAAGAGGGGTGCAGGACTATAAAACTCCAGATGCCTGGACGTGATTCAGTCACTCTGCAAGATTGCGAGGGAGAGGCCACGACTCATTCTAAGCTGTGAATCAACTGAAATGTGAATCTGCAATGTACTTGCAATAAATGATTTGTTAGCACTTAATGACAATGCCATGAGTTGTTTGGCCTGCTGCCCTGCCTGTGCTTGAAACTGCTTTATTGGGTCCGACTGTGTTTGGAAGGAATAGATAGTTTATTATGTCCGACTGTGTTTGGTTAAAAAGTCCCGCTCATTTTGTGACTTCCGCTTAGTGTACAGGTCACGCTGATTGCGTAATTTCCGGTGAGTGCAGAGGTCGCGCTGATTACGTAATTTCCGGTAAGTGCAGAGGTCACGCTCATTGCGGAGCTGTCGCTGACTGCAGAAGCCCCAAAGTGGAGAGGCCGCGCTCAGCCGTGTGAGTATTCAAGAAAGTTTACTGCCATATATATGGTGTGTGAGTCAGTGAGTGTGTGTGTGTGTTTGGGAGTGCAAGTGTGTGTGTGGGTGTGTGTTTGGGAGTGCAAGTGTGTGTGTGTGTGTGTTTGGGAGTGCAAGTGTGTGTGTGTGTGTGTGTGTTTGGGAGAGTGTGTGTGTGTTTGGGAGTGCCTGCGTGTGCGTGTGCGTGTGTGTATAAATGTTTGGGAGTGTATGTGTGTGAGAGTGTGCGCGAGGTCTCAGTGACTGAACTTCCAGCCCAATAATCCATTCGGCCCACAATGTCCATCATAGCCCTCTGGAAACCAGTCCCTTCAGCCCACAACACCATGCTTGCATTCCAGAAAGCCCCCCCCCCCCCCTCCTCCACTGGCCAGTAATATTGGAATTGGTGGAGAGGTGGAATATTGCGTTGGGGGACCCGCCCTCCCGTGTGAAGCTGGGACCCAACTGGTCCTACTTAGTCTAGTGATTTAATAACCCTGCTTCTTGCTTCCCAACCTATCCCTATGCACTTCTTCCCATTCAGAGCAGCAAACTTCTTCCTCCATCTCCTGGGTGCAGCTTGCTGTAATTCCTGCAAATGGCTTGAATCTGGCCATAACCCTTACGCAGTGATCGCCATTCAGTTCAAATGCCTGTTTTCCATTTGTGCACTGTCAATTTAAGCCTGTGGGATCACGCTATTTTCAATGCACAGACTGGAAACATAGTTGTCAACGTTAATTGGGACAACTGATAAGAAATCACTAATTCAAATCTAGTCAATTTACTTCTATCTGATTCTGCACCCTGTTCAGGAACTGCCTTCGTATTAGTACCAGGGCCAACTAGTTACGATGGTGATCAATCAAACCCCTCTTTATTTAACAGTCTGGTTGAGGTATAGTTTTGTTTTGAATTTTAATATTGTTTCAAGACATATTACTTGGTGTAAGGATTGCCACTAAAATGTCATACTTGGGTAACATATTACCAGTGATTGACCCACATATTATTTGTCAAATTTGTTACCGAGGCACTGTCACAAAGCAGAATTTTAACGCGTCTTATTCCTTATGCAAGCTCTTGAGATCCCTTGGGCCTTTTGGATGTACTCTGCAGCAGCCTGCAGATCTTCCAGCTTCCTCCTTCTCAGGCGTACCTGTCTGTGCAGTGCTTCAGGAAGAAGTATGCATGACTGATGGTCCCTATGGTTCTGTCCCACATGGCTTCCTCCAGCTGTGCAATTACCTATGTCTTGACTGCATGAAAATCATCAGTATGGCTCTCGTAAATATCTTTATTGAAAGCGACAGACTATTTTCTGTAGGCTATAATAAAGACCCATCCTTTTGTAAAGCCCTGCTGGCAGAAATCGAAAATCACATTAACGGTCAATTAATTTCTGCCCAACAACCAAAGGTCCACGCATTCACCTACAGCAATGCACCTTTTTGGAATACTGTTCCAAAATTAACTTTTGCCTCCTGTATTACTTTGTCACTAAACAAGTCAGAGTGCGTACATCAGGAAATCTACCACGCTGGTTTCGGAAAAAGGCCAGGCAAAGAACTGCAACAATTACTGCCTGGATTTTAAACTAAAAACTCAACATCTGCACACAAAGGTCTTTTGGCTTAGCATAAACCCTTCACACCCAAGAGATCACAATCTAGGCATTACACTCCAAGTGTCAGAATATATATATATTTATAAATATATAAATATAAATATATATAAAACTTTTGGGATTATATATCATAATTTATAATTATATAATTATAATTTATATATATATATAGTTGCCTCAAGCTTAGCTCTATGGAAACTCAAAATTGACATAGCTCTCTGTCATCTCTCTGTAGGAAGGAACTGCAGATGCTGCTTTGCACCAAAGATAGACACAAAATGCTGGAGTAACTCAGTGGGACCGGAAACGTCGCCCATTCCTTCTATCCAGAGATGCTGCCTGGTCCACAGAGTTACTCCAGTATTTTGTTTCTATCTTCACTGTCATCTCTTTCTAACTTAAAGTGCTTCAACATTTAGATTCAACAATGTATTTTTTAAACTACAAGTAACATCCCCACTACCCTCTTCCCATGCCCCAGATTCCCACCCTAGTGTACTCCCATTTGTCTCACCACCACCTACTGGTGGTTGTGCTTCCAGCTACCAAGGCAGATGTGTACAGCAATTTGTTCTTCCCCCACACAATTAAAGCATGGAATAATCTCCACCCTACTATAGTTACCAAACCAGATGCAACTAAATTTAAGGTAGCTCTTTCTTTCCAAAAACCCTTTAAGTCCTCCCTCCACCACCTCTAGTTTAAATTCCATTTGGAATATTTTAGAGGACCAAGAAACCAAGAAGAACCAAGAACCACGACCACCAGTTACTCTGCCCCTTTCCCCTCCTTCATACACTCCTCTCTAAAATTCAGGTCCCAAATTTCCCTTGTAACCCACCCAAATTTCCAACCCCGAGTCTGGTTACACCCAAATCCCTTCCTCCAGCTTTACATTTTGTTCCTCATCTTCTCCCCTTATCTGACACAATTGGATCTCCTTTTCACGTCTAGCCTTTGTCATCTGACAATCAAACCGATATCCATCCCACGATCAAACCTATCTACCTATGACTTGCCAGGTTTTGTCCCACCCAACTTCTTTTCCCGTTTTCTCTCCCTGCTCCAATCAGTCTGAAGAAGAGCCCCAACCGGATACTAGTGATGTTACAATACTTCCCTTCAGCAGCGCCACTGTCCGTGTGCGTGACTTTGGTGTCTTTGAGGGAGGGGTCGGAATTAAAATGACATTTTCTCCAGCCTGTCTGAGGCCTTCCTCTGGCTGCCAGCTGCTGCAGAACAATCGACTGGACTTCCGTTCTCGGAAGTTTAAAAAAAAACGAGGGATAATTTAATTGCTGGAGTAAAATAAAAAGCTACTTCTAATGCTGTCAAAGCCTACAATGTTTATTTTTCAAATAAACTTGCTTCTTAGGATGACTTTAATCCAAATTTAATTGACGAAAATGTGATTTTGGCCCCATACGAACCGGCATTGTTTTTCCTTCCGATATGGGGTTCAAATTTACCGCAACTGCAACGTTCCAATTGATCGCCATCCACAAAAACCCACTCGCAAAATGATTTAAATGCCCATTAATATATGGAAATTAAACTCCTTCCATTTGGCCAATACATTCATGATATTGAGATTTAAAAATGATGTTATATTGTGAATTCTTCGGTGAATGTTATTTAGACACTTAGGCTATTTAAAAATGTTAATCTTTTCTTAAGAAATGGATAGATTTAGCAATTGAATTTTGTAATTAGCCACAATTAGGTAACTAACTAATTATATGCTTTAATTTCAGGTCATCCAAATAAGATTGTTTCAGAATGCTTCAATCTATAATAACTGAATATTTCATTCAGTTCTCTTAATTTTTAAGAAAGTTATGGGCTTTTGACTGTCCTCGATCACAGCTTTTGAATTAAGTCAATGGAAAAGCAATAGGGAACAAGATGCTAATTTCAGAGTATGAAAATGGCCATAACTCTTTTAATGCTGAAGATATGAAAGTGAATTAGGTGTCAAATTAAACTTCCTTATATGCTTTATCTGTTGGGATAAATTGCAAACGTGATTTTTAAAAACTCAAAATGTTGTAACATTGCTACAGACACATCGCTTTCCCATTCCATGACCCACCAAGTTCCAACACCACTTTGTGTACTGCTCAAGATTCCGGCTTCTTCAGCTTCTTGTGCCTTCATTAGTGAAATGTATTTATTTGATTAATTTCTCTAAAATTAAGGAAAACCATTGCATTTCTGTAATAGTACCTTTCATAATGTCCCAATACATTTTATAACCAGTGAAGCAATTTTGAAGTGTATTTCTTGTTTAGGAAATCTGGCAACCGATGTGCACACTGGAAGCTTTCTAAAGTGGAATAAATAACCAAGCAATCTCTTAGCAATATTGGATGAATAATAAATATTTACTGCACATGAGGAAATCTCCGCATTTTCATTTAAATACTGCAGGAGAATAGTTAATGGTCATTTGATCAGATGAGTAGCATCTTTATAGAAATAAACCAAGATTAACACACCTCCATCTTAACGGTTAACTTTGCTCTGAACAAAAGATTTGTAAGCAATATCAGAGCAGCTCTACCGCATTATGTTATAAAGCTGGTAGAGTTCCTGTGGTTTTGCTCATGCAGAGAGAAGTGGTATTGCAATCGGATTGTTATGGCATAGAGCTCATTGTATTAACTGGACCACTGAATTATGATGACTGAATAAGTCATTCTCTTTTTAATACACCAACATTTTTACATTGTGCTTTGGTAAATGAATACTACAACTACTTATTTTTCTGTAGAAACCATGAATCATTATCCTTGATCAGTTCTTAAATCAGAAAATGGCATGGCAGTTTCTTCACAATCTGACACCGATAAAGTAGCATATCTATATTACTAAAAGTCTGATCTTGACCACTTCCTGTTGCTCTGTATATTGATTTTAGAAAAAACGCTGCTACTTATGGCTGTGATTTTTGGTCATCTTACTCAGAGTCCCCCTCTGCTGCGCAGGGCAAGAGGATTTTTCCCATCAATGAAAAATAAAACAGTTATTAGTGTTTCAAAAATGTTGGGATTCTCTCTCCTGAAGGCCATGCCCCTTCCCGAGTGGCTCAGTCAGTCTCTGCAAGATGGTGGAGCGAAAGGGTCATGTCTTTCAGTCTGAGCTGCGAATAACACTGAACACATATTGTGAGTGGTTTTACTGACCTGTCAGCACCCTTAATGTGGTTTGAAAATATAGCTTGGAAATGCTAAAGCTGTGTTGCCTTTGGTTTGGAAATGCTAAAGCTGTGTTGCCTTTGGTTTGGAAATGCTAAAGCTGTGTTGTCTATGGTTTGGAAATGCTAAAGTTGTGTTGTCTAATTAAATGTGCCTTGCCTAATTGAAGTTGCCTTGCCTTCTATATAATTAAAAGTCTAATGTTGACCGGTTCCTGTTTGTGCTTTATATTCATTTATATTGATCACGCCATGAAGGCCATGCCCCTTCTGGTGGGAGGGGGGAGGTTCTATAAAACCCAGAAGTGTGGACAAGGCTCAGTCTCTACAAGATGGAGGAGGGAGAAGTCACGACTCGCTGGTCTTGCACCCTGCTTGAAATGGTACGAAACTGCACTTGAATTTGGTGGCCTTGCACCCTGCTTGAAATCTAATTTCAAGGAATAGCCGTGAGTCAACTGCCAGCCCACCAGCCGTGAGTGACTGAGCTGCCATCACAACAGGCTTGAGTAACTGAGCCGCCAGAATCCATTCGGCTCACAATGTCGATATTAGCCTTCTGGAAACCAGTCCCTTCAGCCCACAACACCCATACACGTGCTCCAGAAAGCCAACCCCCCCCCCCCCCTTCTGGCCACAAATATTGGAATTTGTTGGAGAGGTGGAATATTGCGTTGGGGGACCAGCCGTCCCATGTGATTCTGGGCCCAATGGGTCCCACTTAGTCTAGTAACTTATAAAACTCTGATCTTGGAGGAGAGGGGGGGGGGGATGTGGTGTGGGCGCCCCCCCCCCCCCTCTGCGCGCGCGCCCCCCCTCTCTGCGCGCGCGCGCCCCCCCCCCCCTCTCTGCGCGCGCGCCCCCCCCCCTCTCTGCGCGCGCGCCCCCCCCCCCTCTCTGCGCGCGCGCCCCCCCCCCCCCCTCTCTGCGCGCGCGCCCCCCTCTCTCTGTGCGTGCGCCTCTGTGTGTGCCTGCGTGTGTGTGTGTCTTTCAATATGCAATTCAGATCTCCTCGAAAATCCGACGTGGTAACGGCGAATTTTTACAAATTCCGGTAAAAATTTACCTCATGATTTCAAAATCCCCCTCATCAGAAAATTTGATTAATTATTTCCCAATTTAACTAAAATTGTTCACCAACCTGACATTTAAAAAAAATCTAACTACTAAAACAAGTGGATGATGTCACAATGCCTTTGTTTGTGGACCAGCAGTCCCACCCCCCCCCCCCCCCCACCCACTGGATCAAAGCCAATAACCTCACATTTATCCACATTAAACTGCATCTCCCATGCATCTGCCCACTCACCCAACCTGTCCAAGTCACCCTGCATCCTCATAGCATCCTCCTCACAGTTCACACTGCCACCCAGCTTTGTGTCATCTGCAAATTTGCAATGTTACTTTTAATCTTACTAAATCGGGTCATCCACAACTACTGCCTTAGTGCTAACTTCTGATGTGCACACACATCAGACGCTTGCTGCCAACTATCAGCTTCTCATTAAGCAACACCTTGTTTTTAAAATTCTTTGGGAAGTTTTCTTTAACACCTGGTTACAGGAAAAATCGGTATTGATGCCTCAGAAGTAAGGGCACATTCCTTATGTTTTCCTTTACAGGAAATATAGTTCCTCCTTGGAAACAATTGTTATGGAAATGCCAGAGATAAAGCATGATTTTTTTCAGTACGATTGCAGTGTGAAAAGGATCAAAGAGGAACAATCTTACAATGCAAGAAAGGGCAGTAAACAGGAGCAGACATTATGTAGCACTGGTTGTGCAGGTAGAGATATTCAGAAGCCAGTAGGAATTAGAATAGTCAAACTCACCTCAGATCAAATTCCCAAAAGACCTGCACAAAAAAACCCTCCACAATACCATTCAGTGCAGGCTGTGCTAATTGGACAACTAAAAAACCGTGATTCTGGCATGGGACCAATTAAATAAAAATGGATGAAATATAGGAATCTAATAAGATCCTCAATTCAGTCTCAATTTTAAAATGTTCATCCATGTGTTTCTGAATCCTTTCATGGCCTTGACTCTGAAACCTTTACTCAAACAAATCTTTCCGATTTCTACCCTTAATCATTTTTGACCTTTTGTGCTATTCAATTTTTGTTGCTCATACTTTATTCTCTAATTTTGCATTGCTACTATCTTTGGTATTCTTAGTGGAATTGCAATCCCAGTGGTAACCTTGCATTGTGTAGCTCCACTTCTTTATTAACTGAGTTCCAATGGTGATTGTGCCTTTGGCTGCTTAGGTTGTGGGTTGTGAACCTCCCTGCTAATGTGACTCTTCACCACTATTCTTTTCTGAAGACTCGCCTTAAAAACAGCTTTTTCACCATCTACCGAGTATGTTCTTGTGCAAATAACTCAGTAACAAGTTCCTTGTCTCAGTGATATCAAACTTTGCTTGATAAAGCCTTCATGAATTTCCTTGAAAGGTTTTGCAATCTTAATTGAGATACGCAACTGTGGAATAATTTTGTTGTTCGTTGTGAGGTTTCAAAAGAATTGCCTGCAGATTTTGTCAGTGAATTCAAAGTGTCATGAACTGTATGCTTAGGCTTGCTGACTAGATCATACAAAGCATGTGCCCATAATGTGAGAGTGGTGAAATCCTCTTACAGAATGCAAATGAAAAAAAAGTTGATATTCATAGACTGTCAAGGCATTAAAGAATTTTGTGCATGGCTGTATGGAACGAGCTGCTGGAGGAGGCAGTTGAGGCAGGTGCTATCATAACATTTACATTTGGACAAGTACATGGATAGGATGGGCTGAAGGATATGGGTTAAATGTAGGCAGGTGAGACTAGTAAAGATGGGGCATGTTGATTGGCATGGGCAAGAAGGGCCAAAGGGCCTGTTTCCACACTGCATGACCATGATTCTATGGTGATAAGATGGATGACACTAGCCATTTTATGTCATACAGAGAACTCCGAAAATGACGTGCACAGAGGGCATGGCCAGCCTTAACATTTAGACTTTTACTGGTATTGGTATTAATTATTGTTGTCATCGGTGCCGAGATACAACGGACTCTTTGTTTTACCGGCTATCCACGCAAATCATACCATACGCGAGTAGATTCAAACCATACATGAGTGTTACAAATGCAATGTTACAATGAGGTGCAAAGAGAAGGGAAATAGAATGTAGAATATAGTGTTACAGCTAAAGTGCAGATAAAAAAAATGCAAGGGCCACAACAATGCTTCTGCAAGGCCACCAGCATAACCAAGGATGAGTCTCACACTGGACACTCCCTCTTCTCTCGTTTGCCATCAGGCAAGAGGTACAGAAGTGTGAAAATGCATTCTTTCAGATTTACGGATAGTTTCACCAGCGCCTTATAGAGCTTCAGCATTACATCCCTGTTTTTGTATACAAGCCCTCTCGAAATAAATGCTAGTATTGTGTTTGCTTTCTTTATTAACGATTTGACAATTTGGGAATCCTGCACCAGCACGCCCAAGTCCCTTTGCACCTCCGATTTCAGAATTTTAGAAAATCATTTAGAAAATAATCTATGCCATTATTCCTACTACCAAAATGCATGACTCCACACTTGACTGCACTATACATCTGCCACTTCTCTGCCCACTCTCCCAACCTGTCCAAGTCCTTCTGCAGAGTCCCTGCTTTCTCTACACTACCTGTCCCTCCACCTATTTTCGTATAATCCACTAACTTGGCCACAAAGTCTTCAATCCCCTCATCCAAATCATCAATATACAACACGAAGAGCAGCAGCCCCAGCACTGAGCCCTGCAGAACTCCGCTAGTCACTGGCAGCCAACCAGAAAAAGACCCCTTTCTTGCCTTCTGCCAACCTGATATCCATGCTAGTATCTACCCTTTGATACCATGGGTTCTCATCTTCCTAAGGCTATGAGTTATTCTGAAAATGTTGGCTGCTTTCCTGAGGTAGCATGAAGTGTAGTTTTTGTTAATGGGTGGGAGGCTGATTTGCATGATGGACTCGGCTACGTCCAAAGTTGTTTGCAATTCCTTGCAGTGTTGAGCAGATCAGTTGCCATACTAAGTTGTGAGGCATTCAGATGATTTCTATGATGCATCTCCAGAAATTTGTGAGAGTATTTGGAAATATGCCAAATTTTCATAACCTTCTGAAGAGGTAGAGGCTTTGATGTGATTTCTTGCCATCGTGTCAATGTGATTAACCAAATAAAATCAATTCATGAAATGCACTTAAAGATTTGCTGTATGAAATAATTTCTGGCCCCTGACCTCACTATACATTTATGATTCATACCTCCACACTGATATTTAATCAAAATGTATATATTTAAAGTAAATAAATAAGATTTTGGATGAAAGGATGCTACTCACACTTCTTGGCTGAGGTATTGAGCTGAATTGTTCCACTTTTTGTTGGTCCAGATGTTAATTTGTTCAGTTTCACAATCTCGTTGCATGGGTCAATAAGTCAACAGTTTTAATTTGACTAATGTTATTGGCAATGTGCTGCACTGCAACTGTAAGCAGATGTATGCAGAGCAGCCAGTTGTTAACATCAATCCTCTTGCAATGCTGATTTTGAAGCCAGCCCTCCAAAATTTGTCAGTGTCCATCTAGCTGACGCACCTTGTTAACTATGCATGAGAAACGTGAACTACACAGCAAGAAACTGCCCCTTCATCTTGTGCTCTTTAAGGGGAACCTCAATGATTTGTCATTTGGTTGGGACTGCAAGCTTGATTGGCTCAGAGGCATTGCAAGGCAAGGCCAACATGTATTGCAGGGAGTGGCTGACATCATGCAAGAGTTACTGAAGGTTCTACACAGACTCCCATAGCAAGACAAAGGTTTCCACACTCTCAATGTTTTCTTAATCTCTGACCACAGGATGTCACAGAAAGTGTCAGAAACACTCAGCAAGCCAGGCAACATTTGTGGAAAGAGAAAAAGTGTAGCATTTCAGGTCCAGGATCCTTTGACGGAACAGAAAATACTAATGGCCATTGTCGTGCATCTGATGAGCTTACACGATTTATTTGTATCTTTTGCGATGCCTGCCATTTGCATGCCCCACATTAATTCAAAGGAAATCTCTTCAGGGACGGAAGGAATCTCTCAAATTCTTGGCAAATTATTCTATTTAGTGCTTCAAATAACAGAGAAATCCAGTCATCCAATGACAGCCACTTGTCCCTGCATCAGAATAGCATCCATCTCTAGTTGTCTAATGCAAACATCTTGAACTGTGGACCAGTCATGGTGGTACCATTTGACGTCCACTGCACCTTGGACAATCTCATCATTGCACAGGCTCACCCCTTACTCGTCACTGCAGAGTAGTAGGATAAGAAGAAAGAGCAGGAGGAAGGTGGAAGAAAAGGAGGATTCCAGCACTGGCAAAAATGAGACTGTCTCTCTGGATGGATTTTAACACTTTTGTTAATGCCATTGGAATTCCAGTAAGAAGACAGTGTATGTTCAACATAGCTCAAAAAATGCAATTGTTTTTTTGGAATTCTTTTTAATGATGTTACAAGAAAAATAGATGAAATAGTCCAAACAGGTGTGGTGTATATGTATTGATAAATGACATTCAATAATATGGCATGAAAAGACTCACCAGACCAGATAAGAGCTTTTGATATAGAACCAAGGAACTGCAGAAGATGACACAGAGTGCTGGAGTACCTCAGCGGGTCAGGCAGCATTTCAAGAGACTTCCATCTGAAGAGCCCAACTCAAAAGTCACCTATCCATGTTCTCCTGAGAGACTGCCTGACCCGCTGAGTTAACCAGCACCCTGTGTCTTCCAAGAGCTTATGATGCTGGGCTTCATAGACATTCCTGTATTCCTGCTAGTATAACTCACAGAAAGCAAACATCAGGATAACCTGGTTATTTTCACACTGACAAGCTAATTGGTGCCAAAGGAATCAGTGCTGAAGTCTCCACTCATCTCAACCTATCTTCAAATGAAGTCAGGCTGGCTTTGTCATCATATGCAAAGTAGGCTTAGTTGCAGGTACAATGAAAATCTTGCATGCAGCAGCATCACAGGCAGATAGACACAAACACACAAAACAACCTTAAATTATAGAAGATGACAAAAAAGAAAAAGACTACGCAAAACCAAAAGCAAATTAGATTAAGGAACTGTGTAGTGTAGTCAGATTTGATAATGAAACAAAAACAGGTAGAAAAATAAAGTGTTCATCTACAAGTGAAGTGTGGTCGAGTGTATAAACCTTTATTACTAGTCATGACTGACAATTGCTAAAGAGTGGTGGGGACGTGTGGCATGTCACAGCACCTCGGGCTAGTGATGTTGATGTTAGATGTTGGGACCAGTTGATGTTGATGTGTTCACTGATAGAAAGATTAAGTGAAAACTTACCGTTTGAAGTTTGATCTTTATTTTATGAGAAGTTGAAGTGAAGGATTACGTGAAGAAGCCAGCCAGACCGCATGCGTGTCAATCTTCAAAGTTGCTGTATGAAACCACAGAATAGTTGCTGACCTAAGCTATAGGAAGATTAAAGACTAGAACTACTCAATGATCTTTATGAGAATAGGGTTGGGAGTGGAGGGCACATAATCGCTCACTTCAACTTCTCATAAAATAAAGATCAAACTTCAAACGTTAAGTTCTCGTTTAATCTTTCTATTTTATTTCAAAGTCACATGAGAGACTATGAAGATTTCAAAGCTCTGTGGTTTCATGCAGTTTCATGCAGTGAGACAATCTGTGTGTGAAACACTTAAACAGATAAACAATTAATGGTAGGAAAAAACATGAGTTATTAATATCTTGATGCTCACTTGCATACATGGCCATTGCTCTAAACTGGTCTGTAGTCCCAATAGACTATTGAGTTAGACAATAACTTATGCAACAACGTGCATAATTCTATCTGCAAATATCCAGACATATTCCACCAAATTTTATAATTTATTAACCCGCACTATGTAAACCTCATGCTGTATGATGAAAGGGAAATCCATTGTATTGGCTGCTAATGAGCCATCAGCAATATCTTGAGACTATTGAAGCAAAATAACTATCTTCCATTTCATAGGCACTAGCAACTGAGTACACTAGTATGCCTAATGATATCCCTGATCTCTGCTCTTATGGGTATGCCATCAACCTCAAATGTATGCATTCCTGCTCATTTGCTCATGAGATTATTTCTATAACAAACTACTCTTATGTCAGTATGACGTGGAAACCAAGCCAGAGATTGAGTAAAGGCTGTTCTCTTTATGCTGAGTTCACCTGCTGAAAGCACAATCATCTTAAGATACTGGTCCCATTAGGAACATTTTGAGAAATATTTCCATTTACTGATATTTGTATTTACTGATATACATCGCACAATACAATGAGTGTAGGCTGTCAGAGTGGTCAAATAAAAGACACCCTGCATAACGTTAGAGAATAGTGGGTGAAGAACCAATCATTTATGTCCCACTTATGGTATTATAGAAATGATAAAGCAGCACAAGCAATGTCAATTGTGCTATCCCATAAAGTTTCTCTTGGCTCAAACTGGAAGCCACACAAATGTCTGTTACTTCCGTATAAAATTGACTCACATACTGTATGTTGTTCAGAAGCTTCTCAATCATCCAGAGCTAGCTGCCTAGAAGACAGGCTGTCCCAGCCGTCACGCGTGACTGAGTAAATAAGAGTTACTTCAACTGCCTACCATGGTGTGATTGAATAGGAAAATTGGTACTATTAAATTTCATGTTGCCTCATTTGTAATATCGCAAAGATATCTACCGACAACCCATAAGTTTTATCAGTTGCAATTTTTCATATTACCTAAAACTCAATGATATAATGCCCTTTAATCTGAGAAGGGCAGCATAGGCTTTCACCACTAGCTTTGTAATTAAACAGCAGAATCTGTGCCTTATGTGTGTAGATATGACAGAGTATGCAACTACAAGATCGATTCCCGAGTCAGTTAAATTGCAGACACCTAATCATCCATCTTAAACTGGGTAAGTAAAATGACAATTTGATAAGCCTAATGCTAACTCGATTTGGCCTGCACCATATTTCTATAATCTTAAGAAATATACCCCTCTAGTTTTGGCCAGACCACTCATCCTCGGATGTGTTGTCACTGATTGCACTTGGAACCGTTGTTCCTCTGTTGATCCTACGGATGGAAATTTTCAGGCTTTCACACCCGCATAAGAAGCATTATCTAGTTATTCATACATGCCATTGACGATACATAATCAGCAGCTAATGACAAGAGCTGAAACTACAGTCTCCCCTAGATATGGGAATACGAGTTCTCTGTCAACTCTTGACTAAGAGTCACCATGAATACGTAGCGTTTTCCTTCAGAGTGAAGATTAGTATAATGCAAGGCTGAATCAAGAATGACCTTGCAGTCCTTTGACTGAAACCACATGTCTAAGTTGCCAGAGTGCATAACACAATCGACAATGGTGATTCCAATGAACCAGTAACTCTACGAACTGAGGAGAAAATAAAGCTTATGTTTCAGAAACACTTCAACTACTTTATTCTATTGACCAGTCTGATAACCTCTCAACGATGATGAAGCAGTGCTTCTCTGGTCTCTATGATGTGTAGCCAGCCAGTTCCATGATGGTCTACCCCGATCCAGGGTAACCAAACTGTTCCTACTTGGAACTTACAGAGGTTACAGTGCAAGGCACCTTGCCAATGTCTCTACAACAACCTGATCTTATCCTAGAGACAGTGAAAAAAGGCTAGATAGCCCATGCTGGCAGTAAACCCAACCTGGGCTGACAGACTACCCCATTTTGGAGTTTACGGAGGGTAATAACGAGACCTTACTTACCAGCGTCTCTAACCCCAGGTCGATTTCCTTTGTTGGAGCTTCAGCGAAGTTCCATTTGCAGACCCCGTCTATCATGCTTGTCATTTCTGTTAGATAGGTGATGCCGCTGGCCAACTTCTCTTTTAGTGGCTTGTCCGTCCCCGAGGGAATAGCAATTTTTGAGGCAAGAGCACACAGCTTTTCACATTTGATTGTCGTACCTCATGCATTAAAGCATGGGATCACAGCACAATGTTCGGGCTCATGTTTATAGTCAGTCCATAATGATCTCTGACACTCTTAGAGTGGGAGTAAATTTGCACCCTGAACCAGGCGTTGCCATAACTGTATGCCTCGGACTGTCTGTGCATGCTTCCACAATACTGAGCATATTTTGTGAAACCATCTCCAATAGTCTTTAGGGTGGGAGGAAAATATGAACCCTGAAACGAGGGTAGCTACAGACATATGACTTGAACTGCCTGTGCATGCTTCTGTAATACGGAGCATAATATATATGGCTCCACCTCCATCCCTTCAGACATCTGAGTGGGAGGATTTATGCAACCCTGAACCAGGAGCTGCCTCAGGCATGAGTGGATATACTTTGGCACCATCTCCATCACTACGTTCAACCGAGTGGGAGGAAAAGTGCAACCCTGAACCAGGAGTTGCTTCAGGCATATGTGCATATACTTTGGCACCATCTCCACCACTCCTTTATCTGAGTGGGAGGAAAATTTGCAACCCTGAACCAGGAGCTGCTGCCTTACATGCCTTCGTAAGACAGAGCATTCCTTGTGTTATAATTTGGTTCATCAGATGTTCTAATTGGGACAAAGCCCCAAGATGTCCCAAGACTTGGCTATGACTTTGCCCCAACTTGGGGTTGTCAGGCTGCTTCCTTTAGCAGCTGAACTGAGACTAGCCGCAGATTGGTGCTCTGTAGTAATTATGATTTATCAAACAAATTGCACCTGCTAGTGACTCCGAGTCCTTGCTCCCTTCTGGAGCCAACGGAATATTACAGGGAAGGACTGGCACATCTCTGGCCCCCATATGCCAGACAGAGTGGGAGAAACACTGCAACCCTGCCAGGTGTTGTCATAAGCAATGACGTTTATATGATTAAAAGAAACCTATCCCAATAAAATCAGAGATTCGACTACTTTATTGATATGCATATAGTTGGAGTCTTTTGTAAAATAATCTTCCACAGTCCCCTCTAATAAGCGGAAATTACCATGACGCCACTTGGTGTAGCTCCCACAGGTGACTGACAGGCACAGCTCCAACAAGGCTTCCCAAGCCAGGAGCTCTGGACGGCAATGGCAAGTCCAATTCCACTACACCATAGGTGTAAGTGAAAATAAATGTCCTTTGTAATTATCTCTTTTAAAACATAAACTTTATAGGCATGATAAGATATATTTGTGATATTGCCAAGAAATAAACATGACGTTAGAATGCTATCGGCTTTGATAGTCACAAATGTGACCCAGAGGCAACTGTTATTAATGTCAATTCTATTATAGCCATCCCAAAATAAAGTATACACTATATGATGCTGCTGCATAGCTGTAGAAGTACCTGTTAAAATTGTTCGGTGCTACGGCAGGCTGAGCTACCCAAGCGGTAGCTCTAGGCCATGGCTATTTTAAAAACTCACCTGCTGCTGGAAATCTCCTGCAGTGAAATAGACCTGGCTGCCAACAGCCGCAATCCCAGCTCCTAAGGAGCCTACGCCAGTCTCCCATTTGGGCCGTCTGCTGCCATGCAAACTATAACGGCAACAGCCGCAATGAAGCCCTACAATTTCAGCCGCCTGCCCCTGTTGGAGAGCTCAAACTGTGGCACAAAATACTATTTACTCTAGCCCCAATGGAGATCCTATGGTGGCACAAACCCCCAGCCGCCTCCATAGCTGCTTTGGGCACGCTATAGAGCGGCCTGGAGAAAATTGACTAATCTTGCAGAGCAGTGCAAAAACTGCTCCGACTCGCGCCATGCGCTAGACATATTGACACGCATGCGGGCTGCTTCATGTAGTCACTCAGGTAACTTTGAAATAAAATCCTTATCATCATGTAAAGTGATTGAATTTTTCTGGCTGTTGACCCTGTTAGGGACCACCTTCCACTTATCCTTCATGGTTGCTTCCTGGGATCATGAAAACAGAAGGGCCCCCGAGTCCAAAACTGATTTTAATAGCAACTATGCCTCCACCTTGTCAGGCTTTACTATGTCTTCCGGTAACCTTACCAAAAATTGAAATGACCTTCAGCATCTGCTGGGGGCAGAATTTCAATCATCATGAGCAATTGTTGGGATGCTGAGCGCTCACAAAGTTATGACTTATGGATAGGCCTAAATGTGATAAAACAGCATACCTTTCATTGCCCAATAGTAAGAGAGTGAAGTGGGAGATGGAATTTTATGTGCAACCAGCACCATATCTAACTGACTTGGGATACTCCCACATTTCAATTCCAGCACATAAATTTTCAACAGTGGATAATTCTATTCCTGGAATATTCCTTTACCTGATATCACTCACTGTCATTTCCCCGTCACTGAGCAAGTAATTGAAGATTAGGTTGAGGAGTAGAAATTTACCCTCAGTTGCGTCCATTAAATACACAGCTACACATCAACTTCAATGGCACCAAGTTCCAGACCGAGCACATCACATGCATTCACTATTGTAAACATGCTTTCAGCATAACAAACCAAGGAAAAAAATCTCTATCCCCTTATCTTTCAAACTGTATATAATGTACATATTCTGTTAAAAGCTCTGACATATTTTCTACATTGGAGACTTTAGAGTAAATGGGGTCATAGAGGCTTCTGGTTTTTGAGTATATCTTCAGGGCAACCTGTTAATATAACTGTAAAATCTATTTTTATTTGAATGCACCTCTGCAATAAATCCATGTGAATGGTCAGAGAAATGTGTTATATTCAGTCTATTTTCTTTCTTAGAAGTTCCCCAAGCCACTTAGCTTCCACAAGGTCAAAATCACATATGCAAAGTCATCCAACCTCCCACTCCAAGACCAGATTTGCACAGGATACTAACTGTTCTAATTATAACGTTACTCTCTCCAGGATTATAAAATGGAAAAGAGTTGCACGGTTATGATCTCACATCAGCACTCTGCATCTTTTGCTTCCAGGGTGTTCATGTTTTCCCAACATGGTTTGACCTTTTTGAAATTATATTAGGATTTTATAAAACTTTAAAACTTAATTGCAGCCTGATATAATAACTGATTGGTTGCATGCTCATTACTGGGAACAAGTAAATGAAGCTCGGACTCATCTGTACTGAAGTTAACAGACATGGACTTAACATCTTTATATGGAATACTTATGCCTCTTGGCAGAAAGTCCAGTAAAAAAAAAAATACTTGCATTAAAATATCAGAAAGAAAAATAAAATTGTGTTTACTTGTTATAGAAAATATCACTCAAAAGGAATGCCTCAGTAATTTATTCTTGCTCTTAAAAATAGAAAGCAATGTATTCCAGCCAGGTACCCTGGATAATGTGAAAGAAAATGGAAGAAGCACTGAATACATCAGTGATATCTGCGAGGGAAATGATGATGTTTTGAGTGAATTATCACAGGGGAATAGAATTTTTAAAGCACAATGTGGAAAAATATGAGTATCTGTGCACTCACATGGCACAATCCCTACTCCCTCTCCTCAGGCAAACACGTTCACACGCAAGAATGCAAACATGGAAAAGGGAAAAGCAATTAAAATAAAGATAGGCACAAAATGAACAGTAAACTGTTGAATTAGAAAATAGGAGATAGTAGCATAAGACAGGCGGCATATGAAAGAAATACTGTAACTGGCATTGGAACAAATAAGGGCCAATAACAATTTAACGAGTTCGGAAGTGACGGCGCTGCCATACAGCTGCAGCTCGCCTGCAGTCAGTTTGTCTTTTCTTTTGTCCCATTGTTACAGTTTATTTTGGTTGTGTATGTGTGGGGGGGTGGGAGAAACATGTTTTTTGACTCTTCCTTTGGGGGGGGGATGCGACCTTTCTTGCCATATCCCCCATCTCCATCTCCGTCTGCATTGAGGCCTATCGCGGAGCTGGCGGCCTCCAACTGGGACCCACCTCGAGGCTCCGGAGGCAAAGCCAGGACTTACCAACACGAGGCTGGCCGACTTCAGGGCTATGGTGGCGTTACGACCTGACTTCGGAGCCTTGGAGGCTCAGCCGCGGGCCCAGTGCACTCAGGCGTGGGCCAGTGGATGACATCGTCGGGAGCTCACAGGTCCCAGGTTGGTGACCTGTTTTTCCGGAGCTCCTGCAACAACAGCTTCGTCCGCTGGACTGGAGGGTGGCAGCTGCGACAGCTTTGACCGCTCCGGGCCGCGGAGTTTGAACCGGCCCGTTCGCGGAGCTCGGATTCAGCCGCGGGACTTGCTTACCATCACCCGGCAGGATCACAACATCGGAGGCCTGGATCGCCTCAGCACAGAGGGAGAGCAAGGAGGGAAGAAACATGGACTTTGGGACTTTGCCTTCCATCACAGTGAGGAGGTGCCTGGAGGACTCACTATGGTGGATGTTGAACTGTGTTGAGTGTGTGTATTGTTATTTATTCTATGTTATGACTGTAAGGTTAAACCATTTTGTTGTACTGAAAAGTGCAATGACAATAACATTGAATCTGAATGCTCATGGAAGAGGTTGCATTGTCGTTCCACTTGGGTAGCTGATGGTAGGAATGTTGAATCCTCCAATTTTAGGCAACGTCTAACAACCCCCGTCCTCCATCTTCTCCCCACACCCCCACCCTCCCCCTAACCACTGTGCCCCAACTCGACTCATTTCTCCCCTCCCCATCCTCCAACGTTCCTCTTCTGGCTTCTAAACTCTTCAAACCTTCTGTCCCTCACCTGTTTTAGTCTCTAGTCTTTAGCGTGGCAGGTCTCTATGACCTGGCACACTTTATCCTGCCATGCTTTGTCCCCTCCCCCCGGCCCAAATTGTTACCTATCCGTATTCTCTAGAGATGCTTTCTGACCCGCTGAGTTGCTCCAGCACTTTGTTTTCTTTTATGTAAACCATCTTGTGCTGTTCCTTGTTTCTACATTTTGCATTGTGCAGTAGTTTGTTTGCTAAAGCTTTGTGTTGCTATCTCCTAATAGTGACCCACTATTTGGTGGTAGCAAAAACATTTCAAGCTCCTCTAAAGGTGCGACATTCCACTCTCATCATATGGAACTATAAATTAAGATATTAAGAGATCTTTGGGATTCTTACTCAAGAGGCAACAAACATTGCAACAACATTTAAGAAGCCAGAGATACGCAGCTGAGAAGTTCGGTGGACATTTAACATTACCGGTCGGTTATATCTTGGTTCTGAAAACTCTTGCTTGTGTTTTTTTCCCCAATTAGCCAATGAAAATGACCGGTCAGCAAAGGCAATCAATTAAAACTACCTACGAATTACTCGACTACCTACAACTACATGGCGACCCCACTACAACTGCACCTACAACTACAGGATTATTGTTTATCTCCATGGCGACCAATTTTTGGTCGCAGAAATATTTTCAACATGTTGAAAAATTTGCGGTGACCATACTGAGGCTGCGACTTGTTCTCTGAATACAGGAACGCCTCGCGACCATGAAGGAGACTCACCAGAGACCACCAGCGAACATGTGGCGAGCGCAGAGTCTCCTGCACTCGACTAAAATGTCGCCTAAGTGTGACAGGCCCATAAATCTGGGAATTCTCTGGGTGCTATTTACATGATTAATGGTTGTAGCAATAATACAAAATTTTGAGATTTTAAAAACCAAGTCTGCAATTTATCCCATCAGATAAAGCATAAAATGTTTAATTTGACACCTAACTTTCATATCTTCAGTATTAAGAAAGTTATGACCATTTTCATACTCGGAAATTAGCATCTTGTTTCCCCATTGCCTTTCAATTGACTCAACTCAAAATCTGTGATCTAGAATCGTTAAAAGCCAATAACTTTGTTAAAAATTAAGAGAACTCAATGAAATTTCCAATTATAGATTGAAGCATTCTGAAGCAAATATGGAACAATCTTACCTGGATTACCTGAAATTAAAGCATATAATGAGTTAGTTATCTAATTGTAGCTAATTACAAAATTCAATTACTAGATCTAAACATCTATCCATTTCTTAAGAAAAGATAACCTTTTTTTAAATTGCCTGTGTCCAAATAACATTCACACAATAATCCACAATATAACATAATTTTTAAATCTAATTTTCATGAATTTCTGGGCCAAATGGAAGGAATTTAGTGTTTAATGTCTGTAAATTAATGGCCATTTAAATCAACTAGCGAGTGGGTTTTAGTGGAATGCAGTGGATTGGAACGTTGTGGTTTGCAGTGAAGTCGGTATGAAAAACACAGCCGGTTCATACATTTTTTTGGACCCCATTTCGCAACATGAAAATATTATTAAAGCCTCCATAAAAACCAACTTTTAATATAAAAATAAACTATTTACCTTTTTTATCTCCCCTACGCAAAATCCTTCCCGTTATCGGCGCTCACGGCTTTTGAAGGTGATTTTTAAATTACACTAGATAATAAATAATCTAGCGTAATTTAAAAATACCTTCATTTTTCTTCCACAACAAAATCGCCCGACATGGATCGACTTGCCCAGTCTGAAGAAAGAGGGAATGTTTTGGGTCAAGACCATTCTACATGAAGCATTGAGGTTGAAGAGATGCCCTTCATTCCAGCAAAGGACAGAATATTCCTTTTCTAACAGGGGCTTCATTAACATGTCTTATATCCAATCCTTGATCTCTCAATCACTGCGACATAAGGCTATGTACTACCTGCTCTCTCCACAGCTGCAGTCACACACAGATACTGCTCCATGTATTCTACGAGCAATACATGCACATTACATCCTCAGATGTCTGGTTTCGCACCCTCAGGCAATTTGAAAATCTGCTGTTAGTCTCCAAATTGCTGCTAATTTCATACTTTCGAACAGAAGGCTGTGCCAGTAAAGTTTATATTGTTGGTTTTCTCAGCACAATGGATGCCAGTTTGGTTGCAAGTCACATATGCTGTCTGGGAATTGGGTCAGCGCAGTGGTACATGTACTACTCACTCCAGAGTGTGCAGAGTATGCTATCAGTCCCTGTGCAAAGTGAACTTGACACCAGTGCCAACAAGCATGCTGTCCATCACACACTTGGGTGTTGGTATTTAGCAGCAGGTTAGGTCAAGGGAAAGGATGTTTGTATCACAACAGTTTTCGTGTACAGCCAATGCCACCTGCCAGACTGGAGTGTTCAGACCTATCTGAAGAAATCACAGTGGCAGTTTGTAGGTATGTTGCAAAACTTACCTTGAGCAGCGCTGCAGTTCTGCCGCTCCCCGTGTGCGCGACTTTGGTGCCTTTCAGAGGGGGGGGGGGGGGGCGGGCTTAAAGTGCCGTTTTTCAACAGGCAGGACAAATCGATGAATGTCGGGTGATTTGGTTGCGGAAGAAAAATCGCTCCGACATTTCATGAATTAAGGTATTTTTAATTTACTCTAGATTATTTATTATCTAGAGTAATTTAAAAATCACCTTCAAAAGCAGTGAGCACTGACAACCAGAAGGAGTTTGCGTAGGGGAGAAGAAAAGGTAAATAGTTTATTTTTATATTAAAAGTTGGTTTTTCGGGAGGCTTTAATAATATTTTTATGTTGCGAAATTGTGTCCCAAAAAATCTATGAACAAACAGAATTTTGGTAAAAGTTGTCGGAGACATGCCAAACCTCCTTAATCTTCTGAAGAAGTTTTCAGCCACAGATCTGGCAAACATTCAAAGTCCACTCATAATTGCGGCCTAATGCACCTACATCTGCAGGAACTCCGCGCGCCTCTTCAATCTGCTCCAATCAGCTTCAGCCAGTGCAGCCATTCCTGTAATTGGGCCTCGTGGATGTGTAGCTACAGGCAAGTTATCATTAGCTGTGAGCTGAAAACATAATATGGAGGTTACAGTCTGAATATTCATGCATCCTGCAGTGGGCACATGCTATTTGGGTGTGTAAGAAGAAACTGCAGATGTTGGTTCAAACCAAAGATAGACACAAAAAACTGGAGTTACTAAGGACAGGCAGCATCATACTCTGAACCAAATCTGCAATGGATTATCCATATGTCGTAATTGTTCAGCTTCAATTTTGTAACCCATTTCATGCACTGGCCAAAATAAAGACATACAGGCTGAGATGAGTCTAGAGTCGGTGCTCCGGGCGTTTCAAGAATAAACATTGTTCCGGTTCCATAAACTCATACAGCACGGAGCGAGGCCCTACAGTCCAAACGAGCTGCCCCATCTAAGCTAGTTCTAATTGCTACATTTGACCCATATCCCTATAAACCTTTCCTATCCATTTAGCTTTGAAATGTGTTCGAGAAACCCAAAGGCAGTGAAAAAACTGGAAGTGTGAGTACAGGACCTTCATTATGCAGGGAGCTTGTGTCCAATTGAACCGGTGGAAGCTGCAAGTGGTACACTTCTTTCAGATCAATTGTCATGAATAGATCAACCGACCCAGAATAGCCACACTGCTGCTGACCAAACATAATTAACCCACCTTTGGCTATTACTTATTGGAGCTAACAAAAAATCATGTGATTAAATAAATTTGGAACTTGAAAGCTAATCATCACAATGATAACCATAGAACTAGCAAATTGTTATAAACGTCCATTTGGTTCACAAATATCCTTGCTTACCCAATTGGACCTATACATCTGGGATCTATGTCTAAAATGTCCATGGCCTCAAGTGGCCTGCAGTTAGCCAAGGGTAAAGGATAGCCCAGGTGCCAGCTTTGCGGAGAAAGAGAGCATGCAAAAATGCTACTTTAGATAGGGTCTGGAGCGAGAGACAGTGTTTCAAGAATTTATGATGTGCTTGTCTAATGAAATGCTTAGTGCTTAATGTGGCTCGGCCAGAAAGGCCAAGTGCAATATTAAGGAAAATAAGGAGAATCCAGCTCCAGACAGGTCCTGGCATCTCCATTTGGACATGAATGGTGGTGGAAGCAAATACAATTGCAGCATTTACAGGATTTTAGATAGGCACGTAAATATGCAGGAACTGAAGGGATATGGATCACATGAACTAAATCAAATACAAAGTTACCTCCATAAGTTCCACTGATGCTGAAATTGTGTGTTTGCAATTGCACATAAAGTTGGCAACAATGGAAGGGAATCATAATTTCACTATGCATGGTTGCTAGCCCATGGAATAGAACTTGGATGCATTTATACAAACATTGGTCATTCTAAATGATTCCCACATGGATAGGTGACATTCCGGTTCTGGATTGATTGTTGGGGGAAAAGGAAGCAAGAAGAGAGGGTGGGAGGGAGAAGGGAGGAAGGACAAAGCCTGCAGCTGATAGATTGATAGAGGTGAGGGGGGGGGGGGGGGGGGGTTGATGGTTGACAAATGCCAGAGATGAAAAAACAGAAGGTGTGAGATAAAAGGATTAAGGGGGAGTGAATTGTGAAGCTATAAGAAGGGATATAAGTGGAAGGTGAAGGGAGGAGAGAAATGGGCATGTCCAAGTGGGGTTCAGTGGATGGGCGGTTACTTGGGGGTTGATTAGGGTGGAAGGAGGAAGAGGGAGATTTCTTTGTAGTGAACTAAAATTGGAAAATTCAACGACCATACCTTTGGGTTGTAAGCTTTCCATGTGAACTGGAGGAATAACACCTGATATTCTGCTTGGGTTGCTTACAACCCATGAACATTGAATTACAAACCCTCCTCCTCTCCCTTCTTCCACCCTAACCCCTCTCCCTTGTGCCCCAAATAGACTTGCACCTATTTCTCTGCTCTCCCTCCTGTTCCACCCACATCATTTACACTCCTTTCACAATTCATAAAATTTCAATTTTTTGTCTCTCACCTTTTGTTTTTTTCCCCCATCTCTGTCCTTTGTCCACAATATCCCTATGGCTGAAAGGGTGCACAGTCAAAACAGGGACAGAGTCACCCTAGTACTTATCTTTCACCCCATCAGTTATTGCATGCATCACATTATCCTCCAACATTTTGCCACTTCCAAATGGGATCCCACCACTAGTCACATCTTCATCACTTTCGAACTTCCGCAGACACCATTCTCCCGGCAACTCCCTGGTTGACTCATCACTTCCCACCCAAACCACCTCTTCCCCAGGTACCTTTCCCTGCAACCGCAGGAGATGCAACACCTGTCCCTTGACTCTGTTCAGGGACCACAGCAGTCCTTTCAGGTTAGACAGATGTTAACTTGCACCTTCTTCAGCCTCATCTACTGTATACATTATTCCAGGTGCGGATGCTTATACATCGGCGAGACCAAACACTGACTGGGCGATTGTTTCACTGAACACCTTCATTTCTCTGTCCGGGGGCCTCCTCCATTGTCAGGGTGAAGCCAAATGCAAATTGGAGAAAAAGCACTTCATATTTTGCTTGGGCAGCTTATAACCCAGCAGTATGAATATCGATTTCTCTAACTTCCAGCAACCGATGCATCCCCTCCATCTCTGTCCGTCCCTCACGCTAGTCATTATACAGGTTTCACTGTCGTTCTCGTGAATTTAATTGTAACTCATTTCACCTCGCCCACAATTAACAATTGCCAGTTTCCATTTATCATCATTACTTTTTTGCATATCTTTCATTTATTTGTTCTATATCTTTCTATACCACTGTCTATATCTCTCATTTCCTTTCCCCTGATCCTCATTCTGAAGAAGGATCTCGACCCGAAACGTCACCTATTCCTTTTCTCCAGGGATGCCGTCGGGCCCGCTGAGTTACTCCAGCTTTTTGTGTCTAGCTGCTGTTTTATGTTCAATGCACTTTGCTTCATCCTTCACCATTGGTTATTCATCTTGAATCGAATTAAAGATTAGGCTTGCATTTCACATTATCTATCCAACTAATACCAGTATCCAGTGGACACAGCTTGTACAATAATACCAAAACAATATAACTCATTTCATATTTAGGAGCCAAAATATCTGGCTATACTCCTTATAAGTACACTCACAACCGTGTGGCCAAATCTTGCTCTAACTCTATTTACGTGTTTGCAGATTACAACACCATAGTGTGCTTGATTTTAAACAGTGACAAGTAGTACAGAAAGGAGATAGAGAGATTAATAACATGGTGTTACTCAACAATCCCTCCCTCACTGTTATTAAAACAAAGGAGCTGGTCAACAACGTCCGGAGGTGGGGTAGAATGCATGCCCCAGGCAGCACCAATGTTGCTGAAATGGAGATGGTTAAGAGCTTCAAGTTTCTAGGTGTAAAGATCACAAACAATTTGTCCTGATCGATCTAACCACATCAACTCTATTGCTATGAAAGCAACTACTTCTGCAGAAGACTAAGGAAGTTCATCATGTCTCCAATGACTCTTAATCATTTGTACCATTGATGTACCATAGAAAGCATCCTATCATGTTGCATCACAGCTTGGTATGGCAGCTGCTCTGCCCTCGATCGCAAGAAATTGCAGGGAGTTGGGAATGCAACCCAGTCCATCACGCAAACAAACATTGACTCTATCTATATTTAATGCTGTCTCAGAAAAGCGGCTCACATAATCAAGGACCACTCACATCCCAGTCATTCTCTCTTCTCCCCACTCAAATCATAACATAAATACAAGCATACATACAAAAGCTTCAAAGCATGTAAACAGAAATATAGAAACATAGAAAATAGGTGCAGGTGCAGGCCATTCGGCCCTTTGAGCTAGCACCGTCATTCAATATGATCATGGCTGATCATCCAAAATAGTAAGATTAAATGAGAACTTACCAGTTTGAAGTTTGATCTTTATTTTATGAGGAGTCCAGTTGAGGGACTACGTGAAGAACCCCGTACAGCCGTTCGTGCGTCAATCTTCAAAGCAACGGTGTGAAATCACAGCAAATAGTAACTGAAGTATAATGGTAAGATAAAGACTAGAACTACCAGATGAAATGTATGAGGGCTGGGAGCGGAGGGCACGTAGTCCCTCAACTCGACTCCTCATAAAATAAGATCAAACTGCAAACTGGTAAATTCTCATTTAATCTTACTATTTTACTTCAGAGTTCACGTGAAGACTTCAAAGCTCTGTGATTTCATGCCATGTGAAATGAGTATACACAACCACAGCTGCTTCATTGACAAATGAAGGGAAAACATTCATAATGCATACAGTCATATCATAGATGTAAAACATGCTGATGCTGTTTAAATGAAACAATAATATTTCCATCTCTCACCCAGATGGAAAATATAACCAGAACATAAATAGTTAACAAATACTCCTGGTTCACCAATGGGTCATTACAGATGTTTGGAGATTCATTCGATGGACCATGCTCCAGCCGCAACAATGCGACCCAGCGGAACATAAATACCCTTGCTGCTGATGTTGTAGCAGCCCTGGTGGAATGAGATATGGAAACAGAATCCATTAGTATATAACACAACTCCGTTTTCCGCATCTGGAATGGCCTGAACAATAAGTTCGCCCAAATTCTTTGTGACTAACAACATTGCTAGCCCAGAACTCCAAGGCTCTTGATGACCTTGACATATTGTTGTACACATGTGTGCTTACCATATCAAAGGTCCCCTGGCATGCCTGTGACTATTTTGAGACCAGACCCCCTTCTGGTCTGCTCAAGTATTTATAACATAATATTATAATTTACAGACGTTATCATCCTGTACCATCAATTATTTAGCAACTGAACCTGCTGCACTAAACCAGTGCCAGAAGGATAACTACCTAATAAACTCCAGTCAAATTTAAGGATATAGTTGCTGCCTCCTGGTGAAATAGTGTTCACAAATATCAACATCGCATATGGCATTATACTGGTCCTGGGACCTATGTTGAAGATATCCTACCCAATGTGGACCCGACAGAGCGAGTCTTGTTTGCTACAGCCAATTCAATGAGGAAGCTCTTCGAGTCAATTAATGGCCGTATAACTCCATAATTAACAGACAATCATTTAGCATGAACTCGAAACATTAGCAATCCATACCATTTTCCATGGAAATAAGCATAACAAACTCTTTCATCTCCTGGAAAAGAAAATTCAGCCGTTTGGTGCTATTCAAACACTTTGAACACATAGAAGGATAGATGTAACAACCCAAAACTTAGGGCAGTTTGTTAAACCTGCAGAACATAAATTTGAGTTTATCATGCAACATCTGATTTCCGAAGCCTCAGGCTGAACACGCAAATTTACGTTTAAAATAACCTATGAGGTTATATAATTATTCACAACAAATCGGGAATCAATTTGCATAATCACACAATAGGAACTTAAGACCTCTTAATGACTTTATTTGAAGCCTCGTTTGATGAGACAAAATGGAGGTAGCCATAAAAGACCCTCCTTCTCCTTTTGGCGAGAATGTATCTTTTGGCACTGCTATGCCAAATATTTTGCAACCAGTGAAATAAACATGAAACCAACATACATACACACATATATTTATATTAGGTGTTCCATTTAACCAGAATTTCATAATACAGTGCGATTCAACACCAACTCTGTGTTGCCATTACCCACACTTGATGATTCTCCTGTGGGAACAAAATTATGTAACCATTCCAGTGGTTCTTTAACCGATTGCACCCTCGTGTCTAACATATGCCATCATCACAATGCATCAACCTGAACATGAGCATGACAATATGCTTATTTGTCCAATCACTCTATAACCCATACAGTGCCCATAGAGTCTATAGATAGTTGATACTAATAACAGAAATTTTTTGGCAAGTCATGCAAATCTGTTCCATCTCCAAACTCGAGATGATATTTGAGCTACTTGGTAACTACCTTAAACAGCAACTGTGGCCCAATTTCCGAGCCAGTCTAGCAAGACAATCTTCGTCCTTATACTGAACCTGGCAATTCTAACCTGCTTGAAAAGCTAATATTGTACATTTTACATTTACCGTTCAAAGTAGCTGATAATGTCACAATCATTTGTAATGTATAACTAAGTATACACCTTACCAAACTGCAAGTGGTCCCTTAATTGTAGAGTAGCAGGTACAGTGCGTGGAACCTCTGGCCAGCTTTCATGCTGCCAGCAACTTCAGTGAACCGCTACTGCCAATAAAGACATGGGATGCATTGTCACCGAAACTATGAAACCTTGCTCGTTCCAATAGCTTGTGCTTCGTCCTCCAGGTTACACCTATGGAAAAGTCTTACCTGAATAGAAGATTCGGCAGGCAACTGTAATGTCCCTCTGAGAGCGGTGTTCACTGCATATGTGTTTGGGATGGTAACTTTCTTGCCAGGCATAGACCTCTGGCACATGCCCTGATCTCTTGGGCATGCTCTATGGCTATACCCTCAGACTCGGCGTTAAACTATACCAATCCCACATGCTCTCCTCTTACATGAGGGAGCCATAAAGCAGGCCTGCTACAAAGCCCTGCTGACACAATTTCCCATTTAGGGCCATTAGCACCAATTTGCAATATAATGAAAGATTTACTTAACAACTACTGGAGCAGAAATGAAAACTGTTTGTCCATCATCGTGACTTTATTAATTTCAGCTGGTGTTAACAATGAGCTAGATGGCACTTAATAATTAACCATTTAACAAAATAACTGTTGCTCTACTTACACAGCTGAATTGCATCTATACAATTAACAATCAGTTCAACGACTAGAACAGTTTTATAACAACAACTGTTACCAAAGTCTATTGACTGCAATCTGTTGCCCAGGCCGGCATCATGGCCAATTGAATACCTAAAAGTAAATCCCAACATCCTACAAATCTATTTGATAGGAACTTAATCTAACTGGATAGAGGAGCCCAATTTCTCAAATATAGTTTGAGACTTAACAGTGGATTTTAGCACATATATAACCAGCGTTTTTTAAAACTGTGAATAGTTTTCTTTGAATGCTTTTTTTGTCATCATTCTGTTATATTGCCTTATCCTAATAATGCCCCCTCATCCCCCATGATCATTGTAAATGGGAATACCCTACTAAACTGCTATTCCCATAAAGCAGCCTTAACAAGGTACCGCTGGCGCCCATGAAGCAGCCCTGAACAAAGGTGCTGCTGGCGTGGACTTTCCCATAGGCCAGTAGTTGCCATAGATTTGGCGTTCTCATCAAGCAGCCCTGAGCAAAGGTGCTGCTGTCATAACCTCTCCAATAGGCTAGCCTACCATAACTTGGCATTCCCTTGGAGCAATCCTGAGCAAAGGTACTGCTGGCACCGCCTCTGCAATAGGCTTGCCTGCCATAGCTTGGCATTCCCATGAGCAGTCCTGATCAAAGGTGCTGCTGGCACTGCCATAACTTGGCATTCCCATGAAGCAGCCCTACCCAAAGGTGCTGCTCTCTAAATTAATTCTCAGAGGTGAACCTCCCAACTTTTATAATTGTACTGACTATTTTTGTCAGTTGTCCCCATATCCTGGGGATTATTGTAGTTTGGGAACCCCGTAGCTGAATTTCCCCTCCCCGGGAATCCATATAAATATAAATATAAATATATATATATATATATATAAAGCAGTACCCTCCTGGCACCCAGGCTGATCACTTATGTGAGTTAACCCCATTTCCTGGGGACTACTGTGGTCTGGGAACCGCATATATTTGGGTTACCCCTGCACCGGGAACCCAGCCTAACCATTTAGGTTCATTTTAAGCCCATGTGCTGGGGACTACTGCGATGTAAACATGCATATACTTGGGTTTCCCCTCCACCAGGAACCCAGGCTGACCATTCAGGTCCATTAAGCCCCATCCCCTAGGGACTACTGCAGTCTAAAACTGCACTATTCTCGGGTATCCCCTCCCCGGGAACCCAATGTGTGGAGTCACTGACCGTGTTATCAGCGACTCCGATCGCGAACCCGACTTTCCCAGCTCTCCGCTTCCGCGGTCGGACCAAGGTTTTCCCTCAAAGCCCTAGGCTGGTTCCCTCGTTGGCTATCGCGAACATCCTGCAAAACCCCCGGAGGTTCCTGCAGGAGACCTAGAACAGGTAAGAAAATAGCACTTACCTGAAACGTTTTTAGACTTACCGTTGGAGGAGCTGCGCTGCTCCACAGTCGTCTGCACGACAGCGTCTGACACAATGACGCACGAACGGCTGTACGGGGTTCTTCACGTAGTCACTCACGTGACTCCGAAGTAAAATCAGTACCCTGTTCCGGCTTTTTTCCCCATATCCCTAGATTCCCTTAGCCCTAAGAGCTAAATCTACTTGAAAACATCCAGTAAATTGGCCTGCACTGCCTTCTGTGGCACAGAATTGCACAGATTCACAACTCTCTGGGTGAAAACGTTTTCCTCATCTCAGTCCTAAATGGCCTACCCCTTATTCTTAAACTGTGACCCCTGGTTCCGGCTCCCGCAATATCAGGAAATGTTTTCCGCATCTACCCTGTCCAATCCTGTAAGAATTTTATATGTTTCTTTAAGATCCCCTCTTGCCCTTCTAAATTCCAGCTAATACAAGCCCAGTCGACCCGTTCTTTCATCATACGTCAGTCCCGGGAACCTGATGAACCTACGCTGCACTCCCTCAATAGCAATGATGTCCTTCCTCAATTAGGAGACCAAAATTGCGCACAATACTCCAGGTGTGGTATCACCAGGGCCGTGTACAAATGCAGTAGGGCATCCTTGCTCCTAAACTCAAATCCTCTCACAATGAAGGACAACAGGCTTTCTTCACCGCCTGCTGTACCTGCATGTTTACTTTCAGTGACTGATGTACAAGCACACCCAGGTCTTGTCGCACCTCCCCTTCTCCTAATCTTATCTCCCATTCAGATAATAATCTGCCTTCCTGTTCTTACCACCAAATTGGATAACCTCACATTTATCCACATTATACTGCATCTGCCATGCTTCTGCCCACTCACCCATCCAAGTCACCCTGCAGCCTCATAGCATCATCCTTACTGCTCACACTGCCACCCAGCTTCGTGTCATCCGTAAACTTAGAGATGTTACATTTAATTCTCTTGTCTAAATCATTAATATATAACCATATAACCGTACACCAATTACAGCATATTGTAAACAACTGGGGCACACCACTAGTCACTGCCTGTCATTCTGAAAAGGACCCGTTAATTCCTACTCTTTGCTTCCTGTCTGCCAATCAGTTCTCTATCCATGTCAATACCCTACCCCGAATACCATGTGCTCTAATTTTGCACACTAATCTCTTGTGTGGAATCCAACAAATTCAAGAACAGGTTGTTCCATGCTGTTATCAGGCACTTAATTGGACTCCTCGCTCATATGCTGGAATGAATTTTCCAATCTGCCATCTAGTATAATAAAAAGTACAGAATAACATGCAATGTCATTGTCAGATGTACATTCCAAGTCAGTACCATTTTTATTTTAGAACACCATTATTTTCAATGGGCACAGTTAGATACTGTGTGGATATTTAATGTACTTATGTTATGCTTGTACACAATTAGTGAATAAGTCGTTAATTCCTCTGTAATAATAACTGAAAAAAAGATTGCATTAAGTAGCATATGCTAACAATTTCATATATTAATTTCAAGAACAATGTTGAAATTCAAATTTCAGCCAAGAAATACTTTAAGCCAAATCCTGATTATTCCAAGCAATTCCACATTAAATTAGACTCGTACGAAGAGTATTGTTTTCATCAACTAAATCTCTCTGGTTCAAAAAATTAAATTACTAGAATTCTTGTTCTTGGAGAATGAATCAGAGATGAAGAACGAGGAAACAATCTGCCAAAATCCAAAGATCCCCAGATATTGAATGAGTTGGGAAATGTTGGGGAAAGTAATTCAACAGCAAATCTTCCATACGGGGCCGCCACATTGCTTGCTGGAGAAATGGAAATATAGGTCACTAATAAGCTTGTTTAAAGGTCAATTGGTAAGGATGGGATGTTCTTTGCATAACTACAAGCAGAAAGATGAATGTGTTTTGAAAAACATTTTTTCTGCATTTTGAATTTATTTCAACAAAATTTAACCTCACATCGATTTGCCTTTAAGGAATGAAGAAGTATCTGGGTGTCTTGACTCAAACAGTGAGTATAATGAAGTGAATAATACTGAAATGCAATATAATTAAAAATTGAAGCTCCATTTACAATGCAATTCCACCTCCCCGCGCAGATACATGTATGTAGTGGCAGAGAAGTCAAATGTTCTCACAGTATGTACGTAAGAAAATCTGCGAGGCATTGGCGAGACCAAGTCTACGTTGGGTCTCGCCGATGTAAAAGAGTCCACATTTGAACAATGGATACAGTAGGTCGGAGGAGGTGCAAGTGAACCTCTGCCTAACCTGAAAGGACGGTCGGGGTCCCTGGTCAGAGTCGAGGGAGGAGGTATAGTGATAGGTGTTGCATCTCCTGCATTTCCCTTTCCCATGACTGAAGAAGGGTCTCGACCCGAAACTTCACCCACTCCTTCTCTCCAGAGATGCTGCCTGTCCTGCTGAGTTACTCCAGCTTTTTGTCTATCTTTGGTTTAAACCAGCATCTGTAGTTCCTTCCTACACAATATATATTTGAATGCCAGTGATAGTATGATGAAAAATAATTTTACTCTGAAAAACAAAATGCTCATTCACATGATGATCTGTAATCATTGCAGGTGTTTTCAAGAAGTATCACTTTGTATTCATTTTGTTTTGTTTTAAACCTCCAGGAAGCCATAAAGCATGTCACCAACAATGAGAAAACACAGGTGTAATCACAGGTGCAATTGAAAAAAGACAGGGCAATTTAATACAGCAAAGTCTCAGAAAGTACAATGAAGTTGCCAAATGATCAAGTTTATTCCACATTAATTGTGGGATAAATTTCAGCCATGACACAAGGAGAAATCCACTGTTCCAAAGTATGGTTTGCGCTTAATGGAGGTCAGGGGGGCATTAGTTTAATCTCTCATTGAAAGACAGCAGTTCTGGGAAGGCAGCATTACCTCAGTACTGTCATGGATTGACAGTCTAAATGATATACTCAAGTTTCTAAAATCAAATCGAATCTATAACTGAGGCATGGCAGTATCTACGGATAGAGAAATCATTAACATTTTGGAACACTGAAAGATTTTCTTCCTGGAATATTAACTGCTTCTTTCTCTACAGCTATTGCCCGAGTGTTAAATATTCCCAACCTTTTCTCATTTTGTTGTACATCCAGCTAAATTGAAGTCATTTAATCATAGCATCAATCAGAGAGATGTTTGTGATTTTAACGATTAGTGGTGTCTCATGTATGCCATTGCAACATTGTATAAAAGTACATTTATTAATGCTGAGCTTTTCATTGGAATTTAAAACGGAAATCAGGAGTACAAAAAAAATTTTGTATCTTAATCTCTGCCTCGGCTTACATATTTTCCACGGGAAATGCAAAATTGACCCTTATATTACAATGTGTAGCTTTAGGCACCCGAGGGATAAGTAAGTTGGGGATATTTCCCACCTCTGAGTTTTAATGGATTTTAAAACAATCATATCTTATGCAAGAAAATATAAATGTATTCAAAGTTAAAGGAACAAGTCCCTTAACGCAAGCTCTTTTCTACCATTAACATTTAAGTTTGTACTTAAAAAGTGAAGGTTGGTTGAAATGTTTTTGTCACTGTGCTGCCAAAATGTGGTTTTATCAATACTGTTGCCCACGACCATGTAAAGTTAGCTTCCCTTTGTTTATAAAGAACTCTCAGATTATTATCCATGAAACTGTCGCTTCAATTCCCATCAATTTACCTGATTACAGCATCATCCCTTTCATCAAGGCATGTTAAATTAATTCCATGATAACCATGTTATCACAATGAGATTAATTGGATATGGTATCATTTTCTTGAAAGAGGAACTATGCTGACAAATCACAGAAACATAAGAATTTTTAATTATATTTTTGTATTCATTTTCTCACATCATTCCAATATTCTCTAGATCTAATTAATTATGTTGTGAGTGTAGGCACTGTTACTTTGTATGCAAACATTGCAGCCAATTTACACGTAGCAACGTCCAACAAACAGGAGTGAGCCAAAATATATAATTGACTAACTGTTCAGTAAAATACAACCACGTATCAATCAAAGTTTAAACATTGCCTGGCGAGGGAACTGTAGAGATTGAAAAATGGCTGTAGATTCTAGCCTTTGAAATCATAAGCAATGAGCAATAACAATGTTTTTTTGGGGGGAAGACTACGGTAGCATTGTAATTAAGTTACTGGACTAACAGCCAGAGTTCTGGACCATTGATCCAGAAACACAAGTTTCAATCCCACCATGGCAACTGAGGAATTTCAATTAAAGTAATTAATTAAATCCAGAAATTTTAAAAAGCAATTCTTGGTAACAGTAACCATGACGCCATCAGATTGATATGGAAACCCAGCTGGTTCATTAAAATACGTCAGGGGAGATATCTGCCATCTTGACCCATTCTGCCATGTTTGTGACTCCAGACCCATCGATGTAGTTGTTTCCAAAATTGTCTCTGCATCTAAGGGGTTATTAGGAAATGATAACAAGTGCTGAAATTCCATCAACAAATAAAAATATACATTGAAATTAATTGTTACTTCTCAGACGGCAAGAGTCAAGAGCAGTTAATTGTCAAATGCACTGGTAACGGAACAATGACATTCGTATTAGCTGCAGCTTTATAGGCACTTTGACACAACAAATAAATATGCAGAGCAGTAATAGCACCAACATTTAGTAAGGATATTTTGTTCGGCCATCTTGGTCAACTCTGATGTGCTCTGCAGAAATAAGACAAACTTCTGAATGGTGCCAGTAAGTCTAGGGCCCAGATCAGTGTTGACAGAATGAATATGATTTCTGCAGAGGACCTCCAAGGAAGTGTAAAATGCATGAAGTTGATTGGATTACTGCGAACAGCATTATAAATATTGTAAATAATGTTGCTGGACAGTTACACCACTGTTTGTTGATTTTCCAAAGTGTTGGGCATTGGCAGGTTTGTTTGAATTCCAGGGTAAATGTTGCATTATTCAAAGTTAAGTTAGCTTCTTCCAGAAGCTTCTTCTGAAACAATGTATGGGGGGGATTCTGTTATTGGCCTGGGTAACTGTCAATAATGTATTGTTGTAATTAATATGTTTGATTGGATTGTAAAGAGACCACCCCTATGTAGTTCGGCCCCTCAAGTTTCGGGGACCTATAAAAGGCAGCCCCAATGAGGTCCTTTGTCGATGTTCTGGAAGAGCGCTTGGGACTGCGTGACCTTTTTTTGAGTGTTTCTGCTTGCACGAGGCTGAAGTGCTTGGCCAGGCAGATACAAGGATCCAACCCGCGGTGGTTTAGGTATCGTATAGGGGAATTTGCTGTTCAATCTAAAAAATAAAGATTAGTAGTTCCAGTGCTTGACTCAGTGCTTTTTTGACTGAACTCGACTGGGGGGAAGCCGAGAAGAGCTTATTTACAGATTATGCAGGCTGATGGTTGATGGGAAGCAGTGGTTCTTGAACCTGGATGCAGTGGTTCTCCAGCTCTAAGATCTTCTTTTCGATGGTAATAATGAGATGAGAATGTGGCCAGGGTAGTGGGTGTCTTTAATTATATTGGCTGCCTCCTTGACACAGCACTTCCTTTAGATTCCTTCAATGATGGGAAGGTCAATACCTGTGATGGACTGGGAAATGTTCACTAATTTCTGCAGCCTCCTTTGTTTTTGCCGTTCGAGTTACAGAACCAGGCCAGGATGCAATCAGTCAGTATATTCTCTACCATATACCTGGAGAGATTCGATAGAGTATTGGCAACTTACCAAATTGCCTCTATCCTTTGAGGAAGTAAAGGTGTTGATTAAATTTCTTTGCGATTTCTTTCTGCTGAATGTTAGACAAAACAAACATGTCTCATGCAGAATAATTGAGCAGATTAGCCTGTGTTAGAGTGTAGAAGAGGAGAACCTTATTGAGACATATAAGATTCGAAGGAGACTATATTAAAGTCAGAGGCTGTGAAATCCCGGGCCATCATCTCAGAAGAAGGGATTAAGTTAAAGATAAGGAAGGATTTCTTCACTCAGAGGATCCTCAAACATTGGAACTAAGAACACCTGTGAGCTGGGGAAATTGTGTCATTGAATATATTTGAGGCTGAGATGGATTTTTGGATTTTGGGGGAATAAACAGGAATGAGGAATTGAGTCCAAGATGAGAGTAGCTATGATCATATCAAATCCTTTGAGTTCATATAGCCTACTCCTGCTCCTGTGCCTTATGTTCCTGTTTTCCAAACACGTCTAGAAATTCCCCTCTGTCACTCAGATGTCAGTGACAGTAAGATGTTAATATTGTGGCGTCACCTGATGGTCAGACCACTTAAGGGCCTGTCCCACCAGCATGCAACTCTATGCGATTAGCGCGACCTAACGTGGTCGCTTGAGCCGTCCGGCATCGCGGGGCCGGTCCCACTTCGATCGCCGGAGCCGTGCGGAATTGTGCGGAGTTCGTCCCGAGTGCGTCCCGACACCGCGCGGGGCTCCGAAAAACTGACTATGTCCAAAAATTCCGCGCGGCAACGGCTTGTCAGCTCGCAGACGCCTTGACATTTACACACCGCCCCGACATTGTGCCTCTGTGAACCTATTTGTAAGTGCCTCCGTGACCCTCTATGTGTGTGACTCCGTGACCCTGTGTGTGTGTGTGTGCCTCGGTGCCCCTCTCTGTGTGCCCCTCTCTGTCCTGGCGAACTTACCTTAGACTTCGCTCCAAGTTCGCCTCACTTTGCGCCCCGCTGCGCCACTCACCCGACCTCCGCGCGGCCCCGACTGCCGGTTTGGTTGCGCTTGCCGCATGCAGGCGCATGCTGGTGGGAACGGCCCTGTACAGGGGATCACCCGACCTCCGCGCGGCCCCCGCTTCTAATTTGATTGCGTTCATCGCATAGAGTTGTATGCTGGTGGGACAGGTCCTTTACTGTCAACAGGTAGCTGAGCTCGAGTCAATACCCTCACTCAGCAGCAGCAGCAAATACTCATATGTTAGAGAGACCTCAAACGCACATGTATGTCAAACATCTCACCGAATAAAGAAACTGTTTAATCACAAAGTTTGGACTCGCTACAATGACATCACATCAGCACATTGCCACACTCTTCCCCCAAAGTTCATTCCACTGAAGGTAATGCATTTTGGAAACAGTGCAATACATTGGCACTACTAGATAGCACCGAGGATTAGGACAAATTTCACAATAACATACATTCCAAGAGGCAGCAGAAATGCACAGGCTAAAAACACAGTTGAGAAATCATTGCGAATACTATTTTAGTCAGATTCAGTTGGCAAAAGCAAAAATGATGGCTACAAGATGGGAAGCACATACGATAATATGATTAGTTTTAATCTGCAATTTGAAAAGTAGAAGGTTAAATCGGAAGTGGCAGTATTGCAGTTGAACAAAGGGGACTATGAAGGCATGAGAGAGGAGCTGGCCAAGGTAGACTGGAAAGGGATCCTAGCAAGCATGACGGTGGAACAGCAATCACAGGAATTTCTGGGCATAATCCAGAAGACACAGGATCATTTCATTCCAAAAAGGAAGAAAGATTTTAAGGGGGGTAGGAGGCAACCGTGGCTGACAAGAGAAGTTAGGGATAGAATAAAACTAAAAGAAAAGATGTATAACACAGCAAAGAGTAGCCGGAAGCCAGAGGATTGGGAAACTTTCGTTGGACAACAGAAGGAAACAAAACGGGCAATGCGGGCTGAAAAGATGAAGTACGAGCGGAAGCTGGCCAGGAATATAAAAAAGGACAGTAAAAGCTTCTATAGATACGTTAAGGGAAAAAGAGTAGCAAAGTCAAATGTGGGTCCCTTGAAGGCAGACACAGGTGAAATTATTATGGGTAACAAGGAAATCGCAGAAGAGTTGAACAGGTACTTCGGATCTGTCTTCACTAAGGATGACACAAACAATCTTCCAGATGTACTGGAGGACAGAGGATCTAAGGGGGTAGAGGAACTGAAATAAATTTTCATTAGGTGAGAAATAGTATTGGGTAGGCTAATGGGACCGAAGGATGATAAATCCCCTGGGCTGGATGGTCTGCATCCTAGGGTCCTCAGGGAGATGGTTCTAGAAATAGTGGACGCATTGGTGATCATTTTCCAATGTTCAATAGATTCAGGATCAGTTCCTGTGGATTGGAGGATAGCTAATGTTATCCCACTTTTCAAGAAAGGAGCGAGAGAGAAAACGGGGAATTACAGACCAGTTAGCCTGACTTTGGTGGTGGGAAAGATGCTGAAATCAATTATTAAAGAGGTAATAATGGGCCATTTGGATAGCAGTAAAAGGATTAGTCCAAGTCAACATGGTTTTATGAAAGGGAAATCATGCTTGACTAAAGGGCCTGTCCTACCAGCATCCGACTCCATGCGATGAGCGCGACCAAACCAGCAGCGGGGGCCGCGCGGAGGTCGGGTGATCCCCTGTACAGGGCCATTCCCACCAGCATGCGCCTGCATGCGGCAAGCGCGACCAAACCGGCAGTAGGGTCCGCACGGAGGTCGGGTGAGTGGCGCAACGCGGCGCAAAGTGAGGCGAACTTGGAGCGAAGTCTAAAGGTAAGTTCGCCAGGACAGAGAGGGACACACAGAGGGGGGCACAGAGGCACACACAGAGAGGGCCACGGAGCCACACACACAGAGGGTCACGGAGGCACCTACAGAGAGGGTCACGGAGGCACGACGTCGAGGCGGTGTGTAATGCGTCGAGGCGACTGCGAGCCGACAAGCTGTTGCCGCGCGGAATTTTTGAACATAGTCAGTTTTTCGGAGCCCCGTGCGATGTCGGGACGAACTCCGCACAATTCCGCACGGCTCCGGCGATCGAAGTGGGACCAGCCCCGCAACGCCGGACGGCTCAAGCGACCACGTTAGGTCGCGCTCATTGCATAGATTTGCATGCTGGTGGGACAGGCCCTTAATCCTCTGGAATTTTTTGAGGATGTGACCAGTAAAATGGATGAAGGGGAGCCAGTGGATGTAGTGTAACTAGACTTTCAGAAAGCCTTTGATAAGGTCCTGCACAGGAGACTGGTGACTAAAATTAGAGCATATGCTATTGGGGGTAGGGTGTTGACATGGATAGAAAATTGGTTGCAGACAGGAAGCAAAGAGTAGGAGCGAACGGGTCCTTTTCAGAATGGCAGGCAGTAGCGAGTGGAGTGCCACAAGGCTCGGTGTTGGGGCCGCAACTGTTTACCATATATATTAATGATTTGCAAGAGGGAATTAGGAGCAAAACTAACAAGTTTGCAGATGACACAAAGCTGGTTGGCAGTGTGAACTGTGAAGAGGATGTTAGGAGGTTGCAGGGTGACCTGGACAGGTTGAGGGAGTGGGATGATGCGTGGCAGATGCAGTATAATATAGATAAATGTGAGGTTATCCACTTTGGCGGAAAAAATAAGGGGGCAGATTATTATCTCAATGGGGTTAGGTTAGGTAAGGGGGAGGCGCAGCAGGACCTGGGTGTCCTTGTACACCTGTCACTAAAAGTTGGCGTGCAGGTACAGCAGGCAGTGAAGAAAGCTAATGGAATGTTGGCCTTCATTACACGAGTATTTCAGTATAGGAGTAAAGAGATTCTTCTGCAGTTGTGTAGGGCTCTGGTAAGACCACATCTGGAGTATTGTGTACAGTTTTGGTCTCCTAATTTGAGGAAGGGCATTGTTGTGATTGAGGCAGCGCAGCGTAGGTTCACGAGATTGATCCGTGGGATGGCGGAACCGTCATATGAGGAAGGATTGAAAAGGCTTGTATTCACTGGAGTTTAGAAGGGTGAGGAGGGATCTTATAAAAACATATACAATTATAAAAGAACTGGACAAGCTAGATGCAGGAAAAATGTTCCCAATGTTGGGCGAGTCCAGAACCAGGGGCCACAATCTTAGAATAAAGGGGAGGCCATTTAAGACTGAGGTGAGAAAAAACTTTTTCACCCAGAGAGTTGTGAATTTGTGGAATTCCCTGCCACAGAGGGAAGTGGAGGCCAAATCACTGGATGGATTTAAGAGAGAGTTAGATAGAGCTCTCGAGGCTAGTGGAATCAAGGGATATGGGGAGAAGGCAGGCACGGGTTATTGATTGGGGACGATCAGCCATGATCACAATGAATGGCGGTGCTGGCTCGAAGGGCCGAATGGCCTCCTCCTGCACCTATTTTCTATGTTACTATGATATTGCCATAAGAGATAGAAATCACATAACTAGGTTCCACAGATCGTATTTATTGTGTGTCATTTCAGCTGCTATCTGACATGTGGACATATATTTGCAGTGCAGATCACAACGAAAATCTGACTGTGAAGATTTAATGCATGCACAGCTAACATTCACCAAAATATGCATAAGAATGTTGTTTTACTGTTGGTATTGGTATTGACTACTGTCAGATGTACCTAGATACAGTGAATAACTTTGTTTGCATGCAATACAGTCAATACATACCATACATGCATGCAAACAAACTAAACACAACTAGAACAAGTAGTGCAAAGAGAAAAAACCTGAGTGCAGAATATAGTGTTAGTGTTGTAGCATTACGGATGCAAAGAAAGTACTTTTTAAAAAAAGTACAAGAGCTACAATGAGGTCAGTTGTTAGGTTGGGATTACACTTTTTGTTTATAAGGGGACTGTTCAGCAGTCGGATAACAGCTGGAAAGAAATTGTTCTTGAATCTGTTTGTATGTGCTTTCAAGCTTTTGTATCTTCTTGCCCAAAGGAAGTTGGGGGGATAGGGAATGACTGGGATGTAAATGGTCCTTCATTATGTTCGCTATCTCCTTAAGGCAGAGTGAAGTGTAGATGGAGTTGTTAGAGGGAGGGGGTTGGAAAGGAGGAATGGGTGGGAGGCTGGTTTATATGATAGATTGGGCTATCTCAACAACTATCTGCATTTCCTGTGGCCTTGGACAGAGGCTTTGCCAAGCCAAGAGGTGATCATCCAGATAGGATGTCGCCTATTGTGCATCTGTAGAGTTGGTAAGAGTTGTTGGAGACATGCCAAACTTCCTTAGTCAATATGGTTAGTCCCGGATACATTGGTGGTGATATTTATGTCTGGGAACATAAAGCTCTTGACCATCTCCACTTCGGCACCATTGATGTTGTTTGGGGCGTGTACTTCACCTCATTACCTGAAATGAATAACTAGTTCATGCCATTGAAGATGAGGTTATTATCTTGGCACCATGTTACTAAACTTTCTACCTTGTCATTCACAAACTGAGTTGTATGAAGTATTGTATGGGGCTGAGAATGCATTCTTGTGGGACATGTTGTTGTGAAATATCATGGAGGATGTTTTGGCACCTCTCCGCACTAATTGTGGACACTGTGCCAGGAAATCGAGGATCCAGTGTCAGAAAATTGTGCTGACACCTAGGTCCCAGAGCTTAGTAATGATTCTACACATCTCATTCAATGCAATCACAAATTTCATGTGATTGATGTCCAGAAATGTACATAGCTTAAGCTGTTCTCTATCTCCTGTTGAATATATTTCTAACAGAAGCTATCTGTTCTTGTAAAGCATTCTTTGGTAAATTAAGGAAAGTATGTTCCCCTTTGTGTTTAACCACCTTATTGATATCTTGTGCCACATTTAACAATCCATGGACACTCACTTCAAGACTCACATGTTCCCCAACATCATTCAATATCTTTCCATTGGTGGTTTGTTGCATCTCCTTATGCACCATACTTTTCTGGTTTAAATTCCACACCACTTTGCTGACCACAGACTTGGTGATCTGTATTTGCCTGCAGTCTAAGGCCATTTACATCATAGTCAAGATGGCTAATTTTTGCATCATCTCCTAACGCACTCACAAATCCTTGCTACATATCTACATTATTAACATGCACAGATGCAAGATGTACAGTTCTAAATCTTGAAAAGCCACAGTTACAATGACACTAATCAACATTTGCCCTTTCTACTCAAAAGACAAGATGTATTCCAGGTTGCCATTCTATTTTAGCTTTTATTCCCTGGATTAGCATTCCACATGGGACCTTGTCCAAGCCTTGTTAAACTCCATGCAGTTCACTGCCCTCATTGATCCTTCTTGTTACCTCCTCAAAAGATTCCATTAACTTAGTCAGGTCTTACCTTCCTTTGAGAAATCCAGCGCACTGTTCATTATTAATCTTTTTTTTTTAAATTAAGTTTTACACAATGATTCCAAGATTTTTCTCATCACTGAAGATAAATTAATTGACCAATTTTCCTCTTTTTTACAATAGAAACTTTGGTACAATAGACAATAGGTGCAGGAGTAGGCCCTTTGAGCCAGCACCGCCATTCATAACTGATCATCCACAATCAGTACCCCTTTCCTGCCTTCTCCCCATATCCATTGACTGTGCTATCTTTAAGAGCTCTATCTAACTTTCTCTTGAAAGCATCCAGAGAATTGGTCTCCACTGCCTTCTGAGGCAGAGAATTCCACAGATTCACAACTCTCTGAGTGAATTTTTTGTTCTCATCTCCATTCTAAATGGCCTACCCCTTATTCTTAATCTGTGGCGCTTGGTTCTGGACTCCCCCATTATTGGGAACATGTTTTCTGCCTCTAGCATGTCCAATCCCTTAATAATCTTACATGTTCAACAAGATCTGCTCTTCTCCTGCTAAATTCCATTGTATACAAGCCCAATCGCTCCATTCTCCCAACATATGACAGTCCCGCCATACCGGGAATGAACCTCATGAGCTACGCTGCACTCCCTCAATAACAAGAATGTCCTTCCTCAAATTTGGAGACCAGAACTACATACAATACTCCAGGTGTGGTCTCACCAGGGCCCTGTACAGAAGGACCTCTTTGCTCCTATACTAATCTCCGCTTGTTATGAAGGCCAATATGTCATTAGCTTTCTTCACTGCCTGCTGTACCTGCATGCTTACTTTCAGTGAGTGATGAACAAGTACCCCCAGATCTTGTTGTACTTCTCCTTTTCCCAACTTGACACCATTCAGATAATAATCTGCCTTCCTGACTTTGCCACCAAAGTAGACTTTGCCACCAAGTAACCTCACATTTATCCACATTAAACTGCGTCTGCCATGCATCTGCCCACTCACCTAATCTGTCCAAATCACCCTGCATCCTCATAGCATCCTCCTCACAGTTCACACTGCCACCCAGCTTTGTGTCTCCTTCAAATTTGCTAATGTTACTTTTAATCCCTTCATCTAAACCATTAATGTATATTGTAAATAGCTGTGGTCTCGGCACCGAGCCTTGCGGTACACCACTAGTCACTGCCTGCCATTCTGAAAGGGACCCGTTAATCCCTACTCTATGTTTTCTGTCTTTGTTTTCTATCCATGTCAGTACTCTACCCACAATACCACGTGCTCTAATGTTCCCCTATGATCTCCAATGTGGGACCTTATCAAAGGCTTTCTGAGTCCAGGTGCACTACATCCACTGGCTCTCCATTGTCCATTTTCCTAGTTCCATCCTCAAAAAAATCCAGAAGATTAGTCAAGCATGATTTCCCCTTCTTAAATCCATGCTGACTCGGACCGATCCTGTTACTACCATCCAAATGTGCCGCTATCTCATCTTTTATAATTGACTCCAGTATCTTCCCCCCCATCGATGTCAGGCTAGCTGGTCTATAATTCCCTGTGTTCTTTCTCCCACCTTTCTAAAAAGTTGGGATAACATTAGCTACCCTCCAATCCACAGGAACTGATCCTGAGTCAATAGAACATTGGAAAATGATCACCAATGCGTCCACGATTTCTAGAGCCACTTCCTTAAGTACCCTGGGGATTTATCAGTTTTCAGTTCCATCAGTCTACTCAGCACCATTTCCTGCCTAATGTGAATTTTCTTCAGTTCCTCTATCACCCGAGGTCCTCTGGCCATCAGTATATATGGGAGATTGTTTGTGTCTTCCTTAATGAAGACAGATCCAAAGTACCTGTTCAACTCATCTGCCATTTCCTTGTTACCCATAATAAATTCACCTTTTTCAGTCTTCAAGGGTCCAACTTTGGTCTTAACTATATTTTTCCTCTTCACATACCTAAAGAAGCTTTTACTATCATATAACCATATAACCATATAACAATTACAGCATGTTATCCTCCTTTATATTCTTGGCTAGCTTACCTCCGTACCTCATCTTTTCTCCCCAATTGCCTTTTTAGTTATCTTCCCTTGCTCTTTAAACATTACCCAATCCTCTTGTTTCCCGCTCATCTTTCCTATGGTGTACTTCTTCTCTTTTATTTTTATACAGTCCCTGACATCCCTTGTCAGCCACGGTCACCCCTTACTCCCCTTGGAATCTTTCTTCCTCGTTGGAATGAACTGATCCTGTATCTTCTGTATTATTTATCCAGAAATACCTGCCATTGTTGTTCCACTGTCAGATCCTTGTTGATCCCTGCTAGGGTATCTTTCCAGTCAACTATGGCCAACTCCTCCCTCATGGCTCCATAGTCCCCTTTATTCAACTGTAACACTGACACCTCTGATTTACCCTTCTCCCTCTCCAATTGTAGATTACATGACAATATTATGTTCACTACCTCCTAATGGCACCTTAACCTCAAATTCCTTTATCAAATCCTGTTCATTACATAACACCAAATCCAGAATTGCCTTCTTCCTGGTAGGCTCCAATACAAACTGCTCTAAGAATCCATCACAGAGGCACTCCACAAACTCCCTTTCTTGGGGTCCAGTACCAACCTGATTTACCCAGTCTACCTGCATGTTGATACCTTACCCTTTTACTCCATATATGCATATAAACTAAATACATATAAATAAAATAATACTCTTTGATTTTATTTTGATAGTTTTTGGTCTTTGCTTTTGCAATGACTCTTTGTTTTCTTTAGTTGCCTTTCAATTTACTTCCGACTCTTTGTACACTATTCTTGGCTTTCAACTCTTGGTATTGCACATTTGCTTCTTTTTTTTTTTGTCTTACGTTATCCTTTATGCACCATGCCATCCAGATATACAATTCCATCCACTTCCTTTGTGGGAACATGTATATCCTGAATTCCTTAAATGCTCTGATTCCTTAAATGCCATTGCTCTGAAATGGATTTACTTTCCAGTACACTTTTACTAAATCACTTTTCAGACTTCAAAATTTATTCCACTAAAGTCAATGCAATGTATTTGGAGTCACAGTAGCAAGCACTGTTAAAACTATCTACAAATGACTGACTGGGGAGAAATTTCCACTGTTCTTTACTTTGTGCATCGATCACGATCTGCAACTAAAATGATCCACACGTGACATAGTGTTAGAGAGAGAGAGAAAGCGACATTTACATAAGTATATAAAGAACAGGAACAAGAAAGATAAACTAGATTTCTCTAAAAAGGGCTCCACTTGCATCAGTCATGATGATGATATAGATATGTCTAAGACAAAAACAATTCTCTTCAAATGGTTTTTGCAATAGTTTCGACAAGAAAGCAAAGAAGTCAGTCATTTAGCTCATAGAATTGTTGCAAAAAATTGATTGTTCAATGCGAACGGGACCTTTTAGCCGCACAGCACATAGTTCGGCTTTCAATCGTAGTTTCATGAGTATAACAAAGCACTCAGAACGCACAGGGGTCAGATCAGTCCTTGAGCAATGCACTATTGATGCCTCACCAGTGAAACTGGTTCATACATCAGCAAATAGTATGCAGTGTGGAGTATGCGCAGAATGTCCAGCTGAACAGTGGGGCCAGTCCCAACATCAATCTTATCCAAAAGCATCATCAATTACTTACAGGTTTGTTAGAGCACAGCCGCTTGGAAACATTGTGCAATTCTGAGCATTGCAGAAGTGAGGCACGTGTTTGTTGCCCAAAGGAAAATCTGTACTTTAGTCACGATCCGCCAAACATCTATCCCCCATCATAGTCATGGAGTCATAGAGTGAAAGTGTGGAAACAGGGCCTTAGGCCCAACTTATCCACACCAGCCAACATATCCCAGCTACACTAGTTCCACCTGCCAGCATTTGGTCCATATCCCTCCAAACCCATCTTATCCATGTACCTGTCTAACTGCTTCTCAAATGTTGGCATAGTCCCTGCCTCAACTATCTCCTCTGGGAACCTCACTCATGGAACAACCAGGCTCAAAGTCAATGCCTCCCTTGCAGAGAGTGTCGAAGAAAAAGGAGGAATTGAGATTATGGCTGTTCTTTATCTAGGGAGAGGGGGAGCTCAGCCTCTGCTTGAGATGTGGACCGCACCTAGCACAGGCTTGTGGATCTGTCCAGGTTGTAGGCTACTTGAACACTTATGGAGTTTTCAACTTCATAGATGCAAACCTAAAGAATTCAGAATCACACTGGTTACAGATAATTACAGGTAAGTGGGAATGTACTCTATTTCAAGAGCTGAAGACATAATGGACTAAATGGTCTCCTTTTAACATAACCACTCTACAAATCAACGTTATGTTTTGTGTTCTGCATATCAATTTTGAGCTTTTTGTCAAAATAAGAGCAGGAAATAAGAGCAGGAAGAGGTCATATGGCTTCAGAGTCTATTGCAACATTCAATGCCACTCCAGCTGATCCGTTGCCTCGAGTTCACAATCCCACCAGATTAACTCTTAAACCCTCTATATCCAAAATTGTACCAGTTTCTGCCTTGAATTCATTTATTCAATGAGCTTCCACAGACTTTGGGTTGAGAATGTCAAAGGTTTTATAACCTTTTGCAGAAACAAAATGCCCCTCACCTCAATCATGGCCACAGTTGATTCTTTCTCTTGAGATGATGTCTCCTGGTTTTGAACTTTCCACCGTCATCAAGCAACTTCTCACTTTGTCGACTTTTGGCAAGTAGGTCACGACAGATCATTTGGAATGCTTCTAAACACAACAGAATATGTCTTATTTGCTCCAGATAAGACAAACTCCTCATCCCAATAATCAGACTAGTGAAGTTGCATTGCACTGAAACCAGGTTGAGTGAAGCCTTTGGTATGAGACCAAATTTGCAACACAACTCCAAACAGGCCCTTTCACATCCCCATACAATCTCAGCAAAGCATCCTTACTGCATCCTTATTCCTTGTGCATCGCAAGATAAACCAACATTATACTTATCTTCTTAAGAGTTTGCTATAACTGCCTGTTGTTTTCTGCATCTCATATCCAGTGAACTCACTCCCCTCTTTGCACAAATTAACATTGGTTTCCATGTAAAACACATTATTTTATGTTCTTCACAATCTCACGTTTCACACTGTTCTCTATCTGTCACTTTTTTGTCCATTTGCTTAAGTTGTTTAAGGGCTTTTACAAATCCCATGTGTTCCCCCCCGATCTCTTTCCCTTCTAGCTTCATATCATCAGCAAATGTGGATACATTACCTTCTGTCATTACCATAAATGAGTCCTCCACACTGATTCCTTTAGCATCCCACTGATAATATTCTAATCCAACAATCGTTGGAGCACAGAAGCAGCATGGCAAAGGGAAAGGAAGAGGAGGATGAAGAGTAGGTGGGAGAGGGAGAAGATGGTGGTTGGGGGTGATGATGAGGGACTCTACAGATCTGACAATACAAATTTGAGCATAAGATACACATTTGAGCATAACATTCAAAGATCTCAATGTGTACACTCCTCAACTGTGGAGCAGACACATGAGCTTTTACTATGAGCACATAAAGACGGTGCTGATGAGAGGAGTGGTCAGAGAGTCAAGGCCTGTAGTGATGCACACAAATGGCCTTTTCTCTCTGGCTTGACTATGATGCATTCATACCTGGTAACTCACCAGATCCAAAAGCTTATTCTCAGCTAACCTGTGTTGTGTGCAAAGGGCCAAGATCTGAGCTGATGAGTGTGACTCAAATGCTGTCACATGGTACTTTTTAGGATGTGATCTTTAGTGCTGAGTCCTGTTTATATTTCTTGAGTATTTGAAATAAAAATGGCCAAAAGATGTGGGAAAGTAGCAGTTGTTAGAACAGTTCAAGCCAAACAAATCTTTTTAGCAGTGTTGTTAGAATGGTCAAAGGAAGATTAGACATTTGCATACAGTCATCCTCAATGATCTCCAATCCACCATAGTTTCCTGCAATGTCCATAATATCAGCATTCTCCTTTCCTCCAGACCTTGTGATTCACAGCATGCCTTCCTCTAATCTGTGGTTGGGTTCCCAATTTCCTTCGGAGAAGGTTGTTCATAGTTGTGATCCAATGTGTGTGAACATGTCTGATGTGGTTGAATAGATAGATGCATACTTCACGTGTGTGCATGCGCAAGTGCATGTGTGAGTGAGATTGTTTTATAATTGGTAAGTGTGTGAGTGTTGTAGAGAATTCTTGTTGGAAGCAACTTGTGCTTATTTCTATTGATATTAATAATTCTGGATCTGTGTCCAATTTATTGAGGCTTCTCATTCCCTGACTACTGCCTCCCACTATCCCAGTTTAGTTTAGTGATACAGCGCAGAAACAGCCTCTTCGGCCCACCGAGTCCACGCTGACCAACAATCCCCGCACATTAACATTACCCCGCACACACTAGCATATGAGCCCCCTGAGCATGCAGAACCTTTCTCCACCTCTTCGAGTGGGATCTCAAGCATGTGTTATTCTTCTTACATCTCATGCTGCACATGAATTCCAGCAGTGGTTGAATTCTGTGTTCATCTCTTTACAGGCAACAAAATGCCTTGTTTACATGAAGCTCACAGAGTAAACAGTATACATACATAATGACAGGGACAACAATAAATACAATGATGAATGCAATGCAGCAGAACGTTGCAAGATTCCAATGTAAAATCTGAGTAGTGCAAACCAATATTTATGTACAATAACTGAATAAATGGCAAGACATTTAATGTTATTGATGTACTGAGGTGTCTTGGGGTCCACGTTTGCACTTCCATGAGAGTAGCAAGATAATTAGATAGAGTGGTAATGAAGGCAAAGGTATAGTTACCTTCATCAGTCAGGGCATTGAGTATAAGTGTTAGGAAAGTCATGTTGCAGCTTTATTAAAATTTGGTCAGGCTACTTCTGAAATATTTTGAATGCAGTTTGGTTAGCCCCATTACAGGAAGAATGTGGAAGCTTTGGAGAGAATGCAGAAGAGGTTTACCAAAATGATGTATGGATTCAAGGGTATTAGCTACAAGTAGTGGATGGACAAACTTGGAATGTTTTCACTGAAGCATACAAAGCTGAGGGAAGACCTGATCGAAGTATACAGTCAATAGTTAATCGTGCTTTATTTCTCACATATGCAACTGCACTGTGAAATAATTTTTGCATATATTACACATGCGGGCGTCGCCATTATTCATAGGTCAACATATGTGAGAGGCATAGATAGGGTAAATAATTAGAATTGTGTTTGTTAATTAAAACTCTTCTTTAACCAAACTTTTCATCATCTGTCCTAAAATCACTTTTAATTGCATAGAATATTGTGTGAAGTTGTTCCAACAGGGAAAAATACAAATTGTAAAATGTGGTCTTCAAATATGTTGTCCTTCTGTGCAGCAGCCCTTCCCATTTGAACCTGAATTCATATCCTTGGAGAAGAAAAAGGTGGGAAGGAAGGGTACCACCTACTCAGTAATTTATCCCTCTAGCAGCAGGCAGAGGTCAACACTGTGAGACGAAAGCTCACTAGCAAGCTGTGCAAAGTCATATTGATACAGGAAGAAGGCCGAGGCAAGAGGATGAATGTTCAAAGTTTGAGGGTTTATCAAAAGGCAAATAAGATCAAAAACAATGTAAGCACTTTTTCATATTAAACTTTAATTGCAGAAAAAATACACAGTACTAAAATGCATCTTCAAGTGAGTTGTGAGAAATGCTTCATTAGAGACCTATTAATCTGGTATGATCATATCAGCAGATCACTGAAGGTAAAATACAGAAATCATTTTAATATTATGATTGAAGGGATACCACAGGTATCTATGGCACTATGTGTTTATTCGGACAAATGTCATTCTTTGAATGTGATTATTTTCATTATCTTTGTGAGGTAGCCAAAAGAAAAAAACAAGAACAGATTATTCTGCCTATTCTGCTTCACATCTACATGTCCTGTACGATCAAGGAAAAGTTTTGACTTAATTAACGTGAAGCAAGTAATGCTCCTGTCCCACTTAAGAAACCTGAACGGAAATCTCTGGAGACTTTATGCCCCACCCAAGATTTCAGTGCGGTTCCCGGAGGTTCCCAGAGGTTTTTGCCAGTTTCGACCATTAGGGAGACTGCCAAAAACCTCCGGGAACCACACGGAAACCTTGGGTGGGGCACAAACTCTCCAGAGGTGAGTACCACTCTACCCTAACCCTAAGTGGGACAGGGGCATTAAGAATCAAACATCACACTAATGAGATAGATCAGGTCAACTCGTGAAATTTCTTCTTAACTGCATCAGTAATCAAACAAAAGTACAAAATTAATTTAATAATACAAGCCACATTCACCAATTCATTTCAGCTCAAATTAGAAAAAAAAAGGTCTTTCTTATATTGTGAAATGACTGGAGATTGGGTAGGCTATTTTTGAGTTGTGTTAGTCATGCCAACCTTTCTAGAAGCAATTGTGCAAAGTGATGGTTGTTGTTGCACCAAAACAATCTGTGATACATCCTGCCTGTGATGGGTTTTTTTTCCAATAATTTCAGTGTGAAACTCCCTCCCAATAGTATTATAAAATAACATTTCACGTTTCAACATAGTTCTGGTACGGAAACAGGCCATTCAGTATAACAGACCCATGGCAGTATTTATGCAGTGCATGAAACCATCCTGACCATCTTTGTCTAATCCCATCAACATCTCTTTCTTTCCTTCGGGTGCTTTTCTGGTTTCTCTTTAAATGCCTCTGTGTTATTTGTCTAAATTACTCTCTGCAATAGTGTGCTTCACATTCTCACTCAGCTAGATATTCCCTGTTAGATTTATTGGCAGCTTTCCTACTCATATGGTCATTAAGTCTGATTTCCTCCATGTGAAAACAAATGTTCTTCCTCTTCCTTATTAATAGCTTCCATGATATTAATACCTCTTGTAACCTATCCCTAAATTACTATTTTTCAGACCAAAGAGTTGAAACCCAGTTCAGTCTTTCTTGAGAAGAAAACCTCCATACTGCTTTGTGGTGTAGAACAAGCAATTCCCCCCTTTGCAACTATTGCCTTGCACTGCAATCCTATCAGTAATGTAGGAATGATAATTGCTGTAGAGACTCAAATTGTTCACACAATAATGGTGTGCACTGTCTCCAGCTCAATTGATGGGATGTGAAAAGTACATGGGAACCCTGTTTTCAAGCTGGGAATTGAATCTCCATACAATCAGTTTGTAGTCAGCTGTCATATTCAAGAAACACACGTGAGATGAAGAGCTAATATGTTGGTCTTGGAAACATTCACGCACGATGTCCTCGATTTGCAAACTAGAATGCACATCAAGTGAATGGAAGCTTTTTTAGTTCCTGATAGATGACCATAGCGTTAATAATATTCAGTTTTGTTTAAAATTTAAATATTTTCAAGGTACATTCCAGTACTGTTGACATTGTCACAAAATGTGCAAGTATTTGTTTTGACATTGGCCATTCATGACTTGGCAATATACTGTTTACCTATGCTTTGTCAATGTGCAGCACCATGTAATTTCCAACATTATTGCAGATGGCAACTCTTTTGTTTTTATTTATTTTGTTTATGCAATGTCTCTAAGTTTCACCAATTGTTCAAGAACTAAATTATTGACCAAATATGCAAGAATTTTACCGGTGCCTACAGGATTTGTTTTCATGGAAATCTGCTGCGTACATTTCATATGGCTTCTGAAAGCACTACAATGGGCACAGCAAATTATGTGGTCTTTGTCTGCAGCAGGAAATGTCAGATAAACTCAAGATCCATAGTATCAGGCACATTAAGGTTTTGAAATGTTGTATCCAAGTTCCTTTCTTGAGTATGAGTCACCAGCACAGACCTTGGTGCAGGGCAGTGGAGTTCGGCCTTTGATGGATGGGATTTAGAAATGAGGAAGTTTACCATTTCAAGCTCAGGAATTGATCAGGAGAGGACCAACCTTCCAAGGAATTAGCAGAGGTTCATACCTTCCATTTCTGTGTACTTGATTTGTTGCCTACAATGTAATTGTCTATACCCTTGGAGAAGCCAAAAGCAGGTTGTGCAAACCCTTTACAATCCCAGTCAGTTCACAAAGATGATGCTGAGGTTCTTGTATCTAACTCTTTAATTCGCTGTCCCACTCTCGTCTGGCATCTCAACCTCCTACATTGCTCTAATGATGCCCAATGTAAGCTCAAACAACCACAACTCATCTCATATTCCACTTGGGTAGCCTTCAGCCCACCGAGTCTGTGCTGACCAGTGATTCCCGCACATTGACACAGTCCTACACACACTAGGAACAATTTACAAACTTACCAAGCCAATTAACCTACAAACCTGTACATCTTTGGAGTGTGGGAGGAAACTGGAGCTCCCAGGGGAAACCCACGCAGGTCACAGGGAGAATGTACAAACTCCGTATAGACAGCACCCATAGTCAAGATCAAACCTGGGTCTCTGGCGCTGTAAGGTAGGAACTCTACCTCTGTGCCACCATGCTGCCCTGCCATCTAACTCTGCTCATTCTCTGTAACTTTGCAACAGAAAAATGCTTGACTTATCTATTTTTCAAATCCAATGCAAAGTTCCAACTTGAAATGTTAACTCCGTTTCTTTCCTCACTGAAGCTATTTGACCTTCTGAGCGTTTCCACTCCTTGTTCTATTTTTATTTCATGCTCAGAGATGTTTAGAGATTGATGGTATTTTGTGGGAATGGAACCGAATACATATATGTATCATGTAAGCACATGACATATCTTAAAAAAACAAAATGCTAGATGAATTCAGCAGGTCAGGCAGCATTTGTGGAGGGAATGGATAGACAAAGTTTCGGGACAGGATCCATCTTCAGATGTCTGAAGTCTGGAATCTCGAGATGCCTGGCATCTGAAGCAGAGTCCCAACATAAAACATCATCTGTCCATTTCCTCCTCAGATGCTACCTGACATGTTAGATTCCTCCAGCACTTTATTTATCTCACGATCCAGTAGCTTCTATCCAGTATCTGTAGTTTCTTGTGTCCTCACACATCTTTCCTGAAATGCTGTCATCCTTTTAAAGATTGAATGATGTGTGTAACTGCTCCTTAGAGTTGTAAAGTTACGATTAAAAAGCTCCAGAGATGGTCTATTTGGAAGAAAGCCACAGTAAGAATATTGGCTGTCACTATGAACTCTTTCATTAATCATTTATCTCTGTTAATGGTTCCAGAATTTGTAAGAGTGAATTAGGGAGATACAGAGACACAATGTCAGAAGCGCCTGTTGATGAAATTATGAAATTTAAACCCTGCGGCAACATTGGAATACCAAACATTGGACGTGATTCCTCTCAATTGAATGTGCCAAGAGATAGCAAGCTGTGTCATGATGGAACTACATGATGGAACAAAGAGAGCACACTGAGTTGCAAGTTTCACAGGCAAGTAAAATGCTGGAAAATAACAAAAGGCTTGTTGGTGAGTGTAGAGGGAACCAAAGGCTTACAATTACAAAGAGATCTGCGGTGCGAAGTCTTGACTTTTATAATTATGATCAGTGCTGGAAATGGCAGCACATCATAGAGGCAGTGGGGACACATGGAACTACAGAGGGTAAAATATTAACAAAAATCAAAGTGCTGGAAGAACAGCAGTCAATGCAGCATCTGTGAAGGGAATAGGCAGACAATGTTTTGGGTCAGAACTTTCCATCAGACTAATAGAGTATGGGGGGTGGGGGAGAAAGCTGGAAAAGAGGGGTGGGGTGGGGCAGTGCTTGGCACAAGTTAGGTGGATACAGGTGAGGGGGGCGTGATTGGCAGATAGATGGAGTAAGTGACTTATGGCCCTTTCCCACGGTATGAGTTCATTCCAAGAGCTCTCCCGAGTTTAAAAAAAATCAAACTCGTGGTAAGCACAGAGAATGAACGCAGCGGGTATATCGGAGCTCGGGGACGTCTATTAGCGGCTCGTAACTCTAACGGCAGGTACTCGGGAAGACTCGCTAAAGGCAGGTAAGCTCAGAAAGACTCGTGAAGATTTTTCAACAAGTTGAAAAATGTCCACGAGAGCCCCGAGTCCGGACGAGCAGCCATTACTGTAAATCTCCGAGTTCGAATCAGGGCAAACTCGGGAGAGCTCTTGGAATGAACTCGTACCGGGGGACAGGGCCATTAAGCTAGAGGTTAAAAGGAGACAAAGGGGTGTCAGATGGGAGATGTGGAGAAATGGCAGGTAGTGTTTAATCCGAGCAAGTGTGAGGTGTTGCAATTTGGGAGGTTGAATGTAAAAGGAGAGTACACAGTTAAAGGTAAGACTCTTAAATGCCTTGATGTGCAGAGGGATCTTGAAATCCAGGTTCATCGCTCAAGGAAGGTGGCAGCACAAGTAGATAAGGTGATACAGAAAGTGTATGGTGTGCTTGCCATCATTGCTAGGGGCATTGAGCATAAGCATCAAGTCTTCATGCAGGTCTATGAAACTTTGTTTTGGCTGCATTTAGAGCATAGCATTCAGTTCTGGTTGTCCTATTACAGGAAGGATGTGAAGGCTTTGGAGAGGGTGCATAGGAGGTTTACCAAAATGCTACCTGGATTAGAAAGTTTCAGCTACAAGGTGAGGCTAGATAAATTTGGATTGATTTCCCTGGAACATCGGAGCAACTCACAAACAGCAGGGTGGGGGGGGGGGGGGGGGGCACACTTACTGAAGAAGGAGGATATCTCAAATTTTCTAGAGTGAAAGGTCTCATCTTGAAGCAGATGCTGCAGAGAAGAAGAAATTGAGGGTAAGTGATGGCGTTCTTGCAAGAGGCATGATTGGAGGATGTGCAGTCAAGGTAGCTGAGGGAGTCAGTGGGTTTGTAGTAGGTCAATAGATAGTCTGTCCCCTGAGATAGAGATGGAGAGATCGAGAAAGGGAAAAGAGTTGTCAGAGATAGTCCAAGTTAATTTAAGGGCAGGGTGGAAGTTAGAAGTGAAATGGAACAAATTAACATGTTCTGCACAGATGTAGAAGGCAGCCCCAATACAATGGGTAATGTAACAAACAAAGAATTGGAGAATGGTGTTTACCAGAGTAGATGGCAGTATTGGGAAAGGGGAGGTGGGTTGTGGGTGGAAGTCAGAGTGGATTTTGTGGGTCTGCAAATCAGAGTAGTGAAAAATGTTGGACCGTAGGGAGTTCAATGTAGGGAGGATTCCCCAAAATATAGGTGAATCTTTTCCTTACCTTGTAAGGTATTCACCGTTCATGCTAAAGTCTTTAGGCCATGTTGTTCTGAAAGTGCCCAATCATGGGTGCTCACAGAACAGCAGTATCCATGACCAAAAGGTGATTTGCGTGGTGAATGACTTTACCACATGCACTCCTGATGAGGAAATAACGACGGGTTACAAGGCTGATGAATGAGAATAAGTGCCGGGTGAAGTTGCACTGTCGTACTCCACTTCAAAATGATCAATTTTCAACTTTTGATTTTCTATTTTAAAGAAAACTGTCATGCAATTGAACTTTGAGGTCATTGTAAACACTGGTTTGAAGATAGTTATGGAATTAATTAGCAAGTGCAGAAATTTACAATTTGAGGGTTGTTTTTGGTTAAGAAATATTAGGGCTTGCAATGAGAATTAATTGTGTGCTGCAAAAATGCTTTGTGTGGTGTAGGCTAATGGGTTTATTCTGCTCAACATGTCACTCAGGGCTAACCAGGAACAATAGGAAAACTGAAGACAGGGCGGAAAAAAACCTTAATGTCTCGAGGTTTAACCATGGTTAGTAACACTAAATGTACTAAATATCAGTGGCAGTACTGGATATTTAGTACATTTAGTGGCAATATCTGGAACCAAATCTCAGAACTCAAGCGCGTTATACTGCTGCTTTATTTAGCCTATTTACCATCTGGGGGATAAGATTCTAGACATAAATACCCCTTCTTGAGTTCCATTCAGAACATGTGCTTAGACTAGATGTATGCTGTATGAATTTCTGAACCTGATGAGATTCATATTTTTACAGTCAAATTTGGAATTGTTTGAATCTGGGAATAATAGGAAGGGAACTTAGTAATAAACTGAGTGTGCATCAGCGAGGGTGAATGCAGAGTGTATGGAAGAGTTCTCTTTGGACAATAGATTAACAATGGTCACATCCCTTGGTCCATTCTTCAAATTCATTCTTGTAACATTGGCGATGCTACCTGGATCAATAGGTCCAGTGAAGGCAGTAGTGAGGTGCCTTCTAAACGACTGCAGGACATATGTTGGAGGTGCTCCCGCAGTGGGAGGGATTGTATAAGCAATACATGTTTAAATCTTAACGTAATGCAGTTTGGAGGAAATAAATATTATGTTTTAGATGGTATGGAGTTTGTGAGTGGTCGATGAAGAACTCTTTGAGAATTTCTGCACTGCAATTTGTAGAATTTATGCATTGTAGGAACATTGTGGTAGTGGATGAAATAAATGTTTACAATTATGGATGTACTGTACCCTGGATGGTATCAAGAATTTTGCATGCTACTGGAGTTATACCCATCCAGCAAATGGATGATATTTCATCCAACATTTGACTCGTGCTCTGTTGGTGTTGGAAATGTTTTGGGAAATTCAGAGGTGGCCAATGACCTAATGCCTGATTTGCTCTTGTAGTCACAATATGACTGACTTGGGCAAAACTAAAATGCAAACTAGGCTGCGTTGTGGAGGGTTTTGAAGATCTATATCTGTGAAAGGCAATGGAGCTTGGCAAATATTATAGGTAGACAAAAATGCTGGAGAAACTCAGCGGGTGAGGCAGCATCTATGGAGCGAAAGAAATGGGCAACGTTTCGGGTCGAAACCTTTCTTCAGACTGATGGGTGAGGGTGGGGGGCAGGAAGAAGAAAGGAAGAGGAGGAGCCAGTGGGCTGAGGGAGAGTTAAGAAGGGGAGGAGAAAGTAGAGACTATCTGAGATTACAGAAGTCAATGTTCATACCGATGTGGTGCAAACTTAAGATTTAAACGTGTATTGCTTATTCATCCTCACTCAAAGTCTTTACAATCCAAGCAAAATAAGAGGTGCTGCTCCTCCAATTTATGGTGGTCCCACTCAGGCCATGGAGGAGGCCCAGGACAGATAGGTTGGATTCGGAATGGGAGGGTGAGTTGAAGTGCTGAGCCACCGGGAGATCAGGTTGGTTATTGCGAACCGAGCGGAGGTGTTCGGCGAAGCGATCGCCAAGCCTATGTTTGGTCTCATTGATGTAGAGCAGCTGACATCTGGAGCAGCGGATGCAATAGATGAGGTTGGAGGAGGTGCAGATGAACCTCTGCCGCACCTAGAAAGACTGCTTGGGTCCTTGAATGGAGTCAAGGGGGCAGGTAAAGCGGCAAGTGTAGGATTTCTTGCAGTTGCAAGGTAAAGTGCCCAGAGAGGGGGTGGTTCGGGTAGGAAGGGACAAATTGACCAGGGAGTTACGGAGGGAGCGGTCTCTGTTGGAATCAGACAGGGGAGGAGATGGGATGACGTGGCAAGTGGTGGGATCACGTTGGATGTGGCGAAAATGTCGGAGGAATATTTGTTGTATGTGACAGCTGGTAGGGTGGAAGGTGAGGACAAGGGGGGCTCTGCCCTTTTTACAAGTGGGGGGATGAGGAGTGAGAGCAGAGTCAGGGGGTATAGAAGAGACCCTGGTGAGAGCCTCACCTATAGTAGAAGAGGGGAACCCCCATTCCCTGAAGTATGAGGACATCTCCGATGCTCTGGTGTGGAACACCTCATCCTGGGTGCAGATGCGGCGTAGATGGAGGAATTGGGAGTAATGGATGGAGTCCTTACAGGAAGCAGGGTGGGAAGAAGTGTAGTCCAGATAGCCATGGGAGTCAATGGGTTTATAGTGAATGTCGGTTAGTAGTCTATCACCTGCGATGGAGATAGTGAGGTGAAGAAATTATAGGGAAATGTCGGAAATGGTCCAGGCGTATTTGAGTGCCGGATGGAAGTTAGTGGTGAAATGGATGAAGTCAGTGAATTGTGTGAGGGTGCAGGAGGTAGCACCAATGCAGTCATCGATGTAGCGGAGGTAGAGTTCGGGGATAGGGCCCATGTACGTCTCGAACAAGGATTGAATGATGTACCCTACAAAGAGGCAGGCATAGCTCGGGCCCATGCTCATGCCCATAGCTACGCCTTGTATTTGGAGGAAATGGGAGGAGTCAAACGAAAAGTTATTAAGGGTAAGGACCAGCTCTGCTAGGCGGAGGAGAGTATTAGTAGACGGGGATTGGTTGGTTCTATGGTTGTAAACATTACGTCAGCAGTAGAATTTAGGACTCTGTGTGACATATGGTGGGCAGAAATGTTTTGGTGAAAACTAATGTAGTTGAGCTTCAAGGAGGAATAATCATGAACTAATGTTGTAGAAGGATTTTGAAATGAAAACAAGCATAGTTGCAGATAAATGATAAGTGTTTTAATGGAAGAGCATGTGAGAGGTAAGAAGCTTAGTTTGGCTACATGGATCAATTTGTAGCAAGGCTATTTGACAGACAGTTTCTTTGGTCAAAACGCTAGAAAAAGTAGCTGCCTATTTCTTTCTTCCATGCAACAAATCATAGAGGATATACAGTAGAAGAGAACTTCATTGCGTACTCAACACCTGTAACTGCTCATTAAGAGAAAATTACAATCTTATTTTATCATCTATTTTAAAACATTTAACGTCACTCTGAAAATTGAGGTTATTTTAGTCATCACCTACTAACTTCATATCCTTACAAAATTCCTACAGGTTTTTTTTTAGTATGGCCTACTGAGCTTGGAAATGTTCTTTAAAATTTCTAGAGTTCCAATAATTGATATTATATGTCATTCTTAACTCAAGGAAAGCCAACCACTCATTCATTTTCATGGTTTATTTGTTTGTGGTTCTCTGTAAACATTCAATGCTTTACATTCCATGCAGTCTTGTCTCACTATTCTCAATCTATATTACTAAAAGTCTGATCTTGACCACTTCCAGTTTTTCTGTTTCATGATTTTAGAAAAAACGCTGCCACTTACGGCTGTGATTTTTGGCAATCTTACTCAGAGTCCCCCTCCGCTGCGCAGGACAAGAGGAGTTTTCCCAGCGATGAAAAATAAAAGAATTATTAGTGTTTAAAAAACTGTTGAGATTCTCTCTGCTGCCTCTGCTGGTGGGAGGCGGGACGGACTATATCAACCTGGAAGTGTTGTGCCTCAGTCTCTGCAAGATGGGGGAAGTGAGAGGGCCACGTCTCTCAGTCTGAGCTGTGAATAACCCTGAACACATAAACTGTGAGTGTAGTTTTACTGCAGGGAATCCATCGCAGGGGATACACTCCTGACCGACATCCACTATAAACCCACTGACTCCCATAGCTACCTGGACTACTCTTCCTCCCACCCTCCTTCCTGTAAGGACTCCATCCCCTATTCCAAATTCCTCCGTCTACGCCGCATCTGCTCCCAGGATGAGGTGTTCCACACCAGGGCATCACAAATGTTCTCATTCTTCAGAGAACGGGGATTCCCCTCCCTCACTATAGATGAGGCTTGCACCAGGGTCTCCTCCGTACCCCGTAACACTGCCCTCTCTCCCCATCCCCCCCACTCGCAACAAGGGCAGAGCCCCCTGGTCATAGAAACATAGAAATTAGGTGCAGGAGTAGGCCATTCGGCCCTTCGAGCCTGCACCACCATTCAATATGATCATGGCTGATCATCCAACTCAGTATCCCGTACCTGCCCTCTCTCCATACCCCCTGATCACCTTAGCCACAAGGGCCACATCTAACTCCCTCTTAAATATAGCCAATGAACTGGCCTCAACTACCCTGTGTGGCAGAGAGTTCCAGAGACCCACCACTCTCTGTGTGAAAAAAGACCTTCTCATCTCGGTCCTAAAGGATTTCCCCCTTATCCTTAAGCTGTGACCCCTTGTCCTGGACCTCCCCAACATCGGGAACAATCTTCCTGCATCTAGCCTGTCCAACCCCTTAAGAATTTTGTAGGTTTCTATAAGATCCCCTCTCAATTCCTAAATTCTAGAGAGTATAAACTGAGTCTATCCAGTCTTTCTTCATAAGACAGTCCTGATATCCCAGGAATCAGTCTGGTGAACCTTCTCTGCACTCCCTCTATGGCAATAATGTCCTTCCTCAGATTTGGAGACCAGAACTGTACGCAATACTCCAGGTGTGGCCTCACCAAGACCCGATACAACTGAAGTAGAAAAGGTGGTCCTCACCTTTCACCCCACCAGCCGGCACATACAACACATAGTCCTCCGCCACTTTTGCCACCTGCAACGTGACCCTACCACTCGCCACATCTTCCCATCTCCCTCCTGTCTGCCTTCCGCAAAGACCGCTCCCTCCGCAACTCCCTTATCAATTCTTCTCTTCCCTCCCGCTCCACCCCTTTCCCGGGCACTTTCCCTTGCAACCACAAGAGATGCTGCACTTGTCGCTTTACCTCCACCCTCCACTCCATTCAAGGACCCAAGCAGTCATTCCAGGTCTGACAGAGGTTTAACTGCACCTCCTCCAACCTCATCTGTTGCATCCACAGATGTCAACTGATCTATATTGGTGAGACCAAGCGGAGGCTTGGCGATCATTTCGCCGAACACCTCCGCTCAGTCTGCAATAACCAACCCGACCTCCCGGTGGCTCAGCACTTCAACTCCCCCTCCCATTCCGTATCCGACCTCTCTGTCCTGGGCCTCCTCCACGGCCAGTGTGAGCAACACTGCAATTGGAGGAACAACACCTCATATTCCGGGAGGGATATTGGGGAGTCTGCATCCTCGTGGCATGAACATTGAATTCTCTCAATTCTGTTAACCCTTGCTGTCTCCTCCCCTTCCTACCTCTCCCTCAGCCCTCGGGCTCCTCCTCCTTTTTCTTTTCTTCCCCCTGCCTCCCCCCACCCCCATCAGTCTGAAGAAGGGTTTCGGCCTGAAACGTTGCCTATTTCCTTTGCTCCATAGATGCTGCTGCACCCACTGAGTTTCTCCAGCATTTCGTGTACCCATGCCTTTACTGACCTTAAGTGCCCGTAATGTGGTTTGATAAATGAAAATGTGGTTGGTTTGAAGCAAAAGCACTTCAAATGGTTGGTAGGGGTTGGGTTGGAGTAAATGCACTGCAAATGGTTGGTGGGGATTTGCGTTAGAGTAAAAGCACTGCAAACGGTTGGTGGGGTTTTGGTTGGAGTAAAAGCACTGCAAATGGTTGGTGGGGGTTTGGGTTGGAGTAAAAGCACTGCAAATGGTTGGTGGGGACTTGGGTTGGAGTAAAAGCACTGCAAATGGTTGGTGGGGGTTTGGGTTGAAGTAAAAGCACTGCAAATGGTTGGTGGGGGTTTGGGTTGAAGTAAAAGCACTGCAAATGGTTGGTGGGGATTTGGGTTGAAGTAAAAGCACTGCAAATGAATGGTGTGGAATTGAGTTGAAGTAAAAGCACTGCAAATGGTTGGTGGGGGGTTGGTTTGTAATAAAAACATTTTAAATGGTTGGTGGGGGGTTGGGTTGGAGTAAAAGCACTGCAAATGGTCAGTGGGGTTTGGGTTGAAGGAAAAGCACTGCAAATGGTTGGTGGAGTTTGGGTTGAAGGAAAAGCACTGCAAATGGTTGGTGGGGGTTTGGGTTGAAGTAATAGCACTGCAAATGGTTGGTGGGGGTTTGGGTTGGAGTAAAAGCACTGGAAATGGTTGGTGGGGACTTGGGTTGGAGTAAAAGCACTGCAAATGGTTGGTGGGGATTTGGGTTGGAGTAAAAGCACTGCAAATGGTTGGTGGGGGGTTGGTTTGTAGTAAAAACATTTTAAATGGTTGGTGGGGGTTTGGGTTGGAGTAAAAGCACTGCAAATGGTTGGTGGGGATTTGGGTTGAAGTAAAAGCACTGCAAATGGTTGGTGGGGATTTGGGTTGAAGTAAAAGCACTGCAAATGGTCAGTGGGGTTTGGGTTGAAGGAAAAGCACTGCAAATGGTTGGTGGAGTTTGGGTTGAAGGAAAAGCACTGCAAATGGTTGGTGGGGGTTTGGGAAGTAAAAGCACTGCAAATGGTTGGTGGGGGTTTGGGTTGGAGTAAAAGCACTGGAAATGGTTGGTGGGGACTTGGGTTGGAATAAAAGCACTGCAAATGGTTGGTGGGGGTTTGGGTTGAAGTAAAAGCACTGCAAATGGTTGGTGGGGATTTGGGTTGAAGTAAAAGCACTGCAAATGAATGGTGTGGAATTGAGTTGAAGTAAAAGCACTGCAAATGGTTGGTGGGGGTTTGGGTTGGAGTAAAAGCACTGCAAATGGTTGGTGGGGGGTTGGTTTGGAGTAAAAACATTTTAAATGGTTGGTGGGGGTTTGGGTTGGAGTAAAAGCACTGCAAATGGTTGGTGGGAGTTTGGGTTGAAATAAAAGCACTGCAAATGGTTGGTGGGGATTTGGGTTGAAGTAAAAACACTGCAAATGGTCAGTGGGGTTTGGGTTTAAGTAAAAGCACTGCAAATGGTTGGTGGGGATTTGGGTTGAAGTAAAAGCACTGCAAATGGATGGTGGGCGTTTGGGTTGAAGTAAAAGCACTGCAAATGGTTGGTGGGGGTTTGGGTTGAAGTAAAAGCACTGCAAGTGGTTGGTGGGATTTTGGGTTGAAGTAAAAGCACTGCAAATGGTTGGTGGGGGTTTGGGTTAAAGTAAAAACACTGCAAATGGCCAGTGGGGTTTGGGTTTAAGTAAAAGCAGTGCAAATGGTTGGTGGGGATTTGGGTTGAAGTAAAAGCACTGCAAATGGATGGTGGGCATTTGGGTTGAAGTAAAAGCACTGCAAATGGTTGGTGGGGGTTTGGGTTGAAGTAAAAGCACTGCAAGTGGTTTGTGGGGGTTGGTTTGAAGTAAAAGCATTGCAAATGGTTGGAGGTCTAAACTTGACAACTTCCTGTTTGCACTGTATATTGATTTTAGATAAAATGCTACCACTTACGGCTGTGATATTTGGCCATCTTACTCAGTCCCCCTCCCCTCATCAGGTGCAGAGGATTCTTCCCATGAATGAAAAATAAAAGTGTTATTAGTGTTTAAAAAATGTTGAGAATCTCTCTCCTGTCTATCACGCCATGAAGGCCACACCTTTTCCGGTGGGTGCTTTTCTGGGGGAAGGGATTATAAAACCCGGAAGTGTGGGTGTGGCTCAGTCTCTGCATGATGGGGGAGGGAGAGGTCATGACTCTGTCTGAGCTGTGAATCAACTGAAGACACTGGATGTCTACTGAACTGTGAGTATGGTGTTTTGTGTGGTTTTATGGTGGTTTCACCCTGCTTGAAATGGTATGAAACTACATTTAAATGTGGTGGTCTTGCACCCTGCTTGAAGTGGTATGAAACTGCACTTGCATTTGGTGGCCTTGCATCCTGCTTGAAATGGTAGGGAAATGGATTTGAATTTGGTGGCCCTGCACTCTGCTTGAAATGGAGAGTGAATAATGTTGAAATTGAATAACATTTGGAAGCACCACTGAATGTAGCAAGGCCCAAAGCTGCATAAGGACTTTAGTGTTCATCAAGTATGGCTTGATAGTACCACCAATGAGCGAGTTGGCCAAGTTCCAAAGGACCAACCGACTAGATTGTGTTGATCAGGTTGTGAGGAAATCACCTTTGCCTTAAAGATTTCTTACGACCAAAACACAAATACCTAGTAACATAGGTGGATATGACCATAGCACAGTCCTTGTGAGGATAAAAGTCCAAGATAATTGCACTAGAAGGAATAGATTTGATATCACAGCTTAAAAGTGGATATCCACGAGACATTGTGAGCCATCCGCAGCAGCGGAAATGTACACCATTGTAATTTCATTGTCCTACATAATCCCTCCCTCTACTGTTAAGACCAAGCCAGGGGTCAACCCGGGTTCAATACGGAGTGTAGATGGCCATGCCAGAAGCAGTACCGGACAGGTTGAAAAATAAGGTGCCATTTTGATGAAAGTATAACCATGGGCTACATTAAGATGTAAGAACAGCACACAACTCGTGGAACCGCAAATTCCACGAGCAATGAATCAGATGAGAGCTCTACAGGCATAGATTGCTTTTGGATCAGCAAGACTGCAAGAAATTACGGAGAGTTGTGGATGTAGCCCAGTCCATCACACAGACCAGATTCCCCACCATTGACTCCATTTAAACTTCATTCTGCCTCAGAAGAGCAGCTAACCTTATCAAAGATCTTTCCCACCCCGTTCATTCCTTCTTCTCCCTGCTCCCATCTGGCAGAAGATAATGAAGCTTGACAGCATCACTGGACTCAGGAACAGCTCCTTCCTATTTGTGACCAGGCTTCGGAACAGTCCTTCCCCTAACTAGGGCACAGTCTCATTCTCCTTTACCTCACTGCAGGATTTGTTTCAGGATATTTTACACTATAATGCTGAGAACTATAGTCAACATTCCATAACTTCCCTTGGATCTACTTGTTGTACTTTGGCTTGGCTTGATGGTGTATATGTATCGTTTTTTTCTGATTTAATTGGATATCGGTACATGTGACAATAATACACCTAATCCTTAACCAACAGAGTTATACAGCGCAGACACAGGCCCTTGGGCCCAACTTATCCATGCCAATCAATTTGCCTACATGAATGAGTTAGTCCTATTTGTCTGTGTGTAACCCATTTCCCAGTAAACCTTTCCTGTCCATGTACCTGTCTAACTATCTTTGAAATTATGCAATTGTACCTGCCTCTACTATTTGATTTGGCAGCTAGTTACACATACCCACCACACACTGTGTAAAAACATTGGCCCTCAAGTCCCCTTTAAATCTTCGCCCTCTCACCTTAAATATATGGGTTCTAGTTTTAGATGCCTCTACTATGGGAAAATAATGTGGAAAGCCACCTTATCTAATCCCCTCATGATATACTTCGGTAACCTCACCCCTCAGCCTCCTACATTCCAGGGGAAAAAAACTCAGTCTATCCTGTCTCTCTCATAACCCAAGCTCTCCAGTCCTGCTACATCTTGTCAAGAATGTGGTGGAAAAGAACATAGTTAATGGGAGGGGAAGGTTCTAACAACAACATAATCCTCAGATCCAGAAGAACAGGCTTGTAGGTGCTATAGGCAAGATTGATTATTAACAGCTCTCTTGTGCCAGAATTGCCAAGTGCATGGATTGCCTTGGATTCCTCCTGAGACTCTCACCATCAGAGAAGACAAGCTGAGACATGCAGCATGGAAATGGGCTCTTCAAACTACTGTGACCCCGCCTAGCATTTATACTAATCCCACATTACTCCCATTTGTTACTCCCCCACATTTTCATCAACTTCCCTGAATTCTCACACCCACCCTCACACCAGGGGCAATTTACGGCAACCAATTAACATACCAACCTTCAAACTTTTGAGTTGTGGGAGGAAAATAGTGCAGTCAGAGGAAACCGATGTGGTTACAGGAAGAATGTGCAAAGTCCACATGGACAGCACCCGATGTCCTATTGAACTGGTGTCTCTGGTCTGATTGAACTGGTGTCTCTGACACTGTAAGGCAGGACTCTGCTAACTGCGCCATAGTCCCAGCCTTCAGCCAAATCACTTCACTCCTTGTAATATAAGACATGGCTGAGAGCACTTCATACAACAAAGCTACAGGACAAGCCAACCTCCTGGCTGCAATACTAAAGACTAGTGATTCCAATCTTGTTATACCTCTGTTTAACTGTTCCAGCAGTTTTGACACTCACATGTCCCTGATACTGTAGAAAATTGCTGAAGTGTGTCCAGTTGAGAAATAAAACAGGTCAAATGTAATATGGTTAGATGGTTCTTGTTCAAGGAAGTCAATCATTCTAGTCCAAGGACATCACTGCAGTAGTTCCTCAGGTTAGGATAGCCATGGGAGTCAGTGGGTTTGACTCCCATGGCTATCTGGACTAAAGTTCTTCCCACTGCTTCCTGTAAGGACTCTCACCCCTACTCCCAATTCCTCCGTCAACACCGCATCTGCACACAGGATGAGGTGTTCCAAACCAGGGCATCGGAGATGTCCTCATTCTTTAGGGAACAGGAGTTCCCCTCTTTGACTATAGATGAGGCCCTCATCAGAGTCTCCTCTATATCCCGTAGCTCCGTTCTCACTCCCCATCCCCCCCACTCGTAACAAGGACAGTCCCCCTTGTCCTCAACTTCCACCCTACCAGCCATCACATACAACAGATAATCCTCTGACATTTTTGCCACCTCCAACGAGATCCCACCACTGGCCACATCTTCCCATCTCAATAGACAATAGGTGCAGGTGTAGGCCATTCAGCCCTTCGAGCCAGCACCTTCATCCAATGTGATGATGGCTGATCATCCCCAATCAGTACCCCGTTCCTGCCTTCTCCCTATATCCACTGACTTGCATCTTTAAGAGCCTTATCTACCTCTCTTGAAAGTATCCAGAGAACCGGCCTCCACCGCCCTCTGAGGCAGAGAATTCCACAGACTCACAACTCTCTTCCCCTTTCTGCTTGCAGCAGAAACCGCTCCCTCCGTAACTCCTTGGTCAATTTGTCCCTTTCCACCCATACCATCCCCTCCCTTGGTACTTTCCCTTGCAACCGCAGGAAATGCTACACTTATCGCTTTACCTCTCCTCTCAACTCCATCCAAGGACCAAAACAGTCTTTGCAGGTGAGGCAGATTCTCACAGGCAGATGGTCTATTCGTCCCTTCCCTTCTCATCACCTGCACCTCCTCCAACCTCATCTATTGCATCCACTGTTCTAGGTGTCAACTGCTCTACATCGGTGAGACAAGTGCAGGCTTGGCGATCGCTTCGCCCAACACCTCCGCTCAGTTTGCAATAACCAACCTGATCTCCTGGTGGCTCTTCAACTCCTCCTCCCATTCCAAATCCAACCATTTCTGTCCTGGGCCTCCTCCATGGCTGGCCAGAGGGAGACCCACTGCAAATTGGGCGAACGCGGAGAGCAGCGCAGGCGCATATCCCAAGAAAGCCGGTGGGAGGGGAGGGGCTGCGGGAATTAAATCGGAAGAATATGCTTCTGGGGCCCCTCCAGGATTAGGCTTCAATAATTTCACAGTAGATCCGCCCATGAATATCAGCACACTGATTGCAATTTGTGAATCTGTAAAATGCACTAGTTATCCTTGTGGACTTCCAAAACCTATCACCATTATCACGAACAGTGACTACATGGGAAAATATAATTAGCGTATTCCTCTCACTGAATCTAAATCTTTCGACTCGCTCTCCAACAATTTTGTAGGAACACCTTCATCTGTAAGACCGCAGCAGTTCTTGAATGTAAATCACTTTTTAAAGGACAATTTAGGACAATAAATGTAGGCTTCACTAGCAAAACACATACCCTCCCAAAATAAATAAATAAAATAATCTGTGATAAATAATGAGAGTCTAAAGAAGAAAATTGGTGCATTGCCTTATTATTTGGCATCGGATAATGCTAAATTTCCTAAATTGTTAACAAAAAGCAAAAGAAAGGTTTTGATAATAAAGTTTGATATAAAACTGAACTGCTCACACCACCTCAGAAAATACAAATTTCCCAAGTGGGTAGGAAAGCTAGACAAAATCAAGGCTTGCTTTCAATCCTTCTTGTTTCCCTGGAGGAAATCCATAATGTGGAAACCTTGTTACATTTCTTGATTCTGTAATGTTTTATGATGTTTTCATGAAAATCTAAATTGCCTCCATATCATTTTTTTTTAATGCACAAAAAAACGAATCTTTGCTCTTTGTGCTGCTGAATTTGTTTTGAAGTTGGTGATATACTACTTCAAAATATATAACTAAACACTGCAATTGGCTTGAAATATATTTGTTGAAAGACTATTACAACTCTGGGGTAGTGATGCTATATTGTTCAAGACCAAATCTTACACAATTGATATAAGTCACAAGACCATGACTTTGTATTGCTGGCTATATCTCACTCAGCACAACTGTTATTTGATGCAGTATATTCTTCTGTCAGTTACAACTGGTGACGATTACCACACTGTAATGTCCGTTGGAGATTTAGGAGACAGTTGTAGTCACGTACAGGATAAGAAACTAAATAAACAATTACGATTCGAGTTATGAGGTATATAACAAAATATACCAGTGAAAAGAGAATATTCTTGCATTTTTGTGCATGAAAGATATTGTAGACTTGATCAGCTGCAGAATAACCAATTAGAGTGAAAGGGACCAAAGAGTTTCAGAAGTTGAAGTTTTGAAGTTTCAGCTCTGTCTTTTCACCTCTAATTCCCGTATCTAAATCTGCCCCACCTGATGGAATTTAAATGATTTTTAACACCATGATCGCTTGGTGTTAAGGTCATAGGGGTTTGGACAGTTCCAAACCAGGTATTGGTAGCTTTGAGTCTACCAACTAAAACTTCAAAATTTCCACTGAAACAACATTATTACCAAAGTGCACCCTGAACATGCCTTGAATATGAAGCAGAAACATCATTCACAAACTTCGTAGAGTTCAGCTCAGCTGGGTTAGAATTAACTACATTTCAACAGTCGATGATTATGAATTTGGCCAACTGCACACCATCATCTTTGGTACTGCACATGCGTATGTATACCTGCAATTGCCAATACAGCCTACCATCTGACAAATTAGATTGCATTGAAGTCTGGGTGTTGCATGCACATGAGGGAAGCATGCAGAGATGCATTGCTGACCTTAATCCCCATCCAATGCTGATTTGATTTCAGTCGTACCATACAAAGTTTTTATAATACAGTTCATGCCTTGTGTTAAACATGTCTGAGATACTTGTTGTTCAGATGGAGAAAAGCACCTTGCCTCCTTCCATCTTCCCCAAGCAAACCTGCCACATTTAAATGATTCATCAATTACATGAGGTTTGTTGAGCAGAGATGCATAGACAAAGTTATTAACCTTGAGAAGTCTTGACAGGAGCCTCCAGCTATACTCTTCAAGTGACAGGAATCCTTGTTTGGCTGCTGTGTCACTGAGAGTTGATTATGATAGGGAGCATGAGGAATGGCCCCAGAAGATGCCAAATGCCTCAGAGAACAAACATAACATTTCATGCAGTGTCTGTTGGCTGATGCCCCCGTTTCCTGGGAAGGAAGACACATCAAGGAGTCCAATCCAACATTTGTTTGATGACCAGTTCTCCCGTATACCTAAGTGAGTGACAAAGGTCAGAAGATGCTGCTTCATGAAGAGGATGGTGACAGAGCTCTGCTATCTGCTGCAGGTACTTCAGCAATCACAGAGCCGGGATATAACCACATGCTGACCCATCAAGACCAAGTAGTTCTGCATTTCTTTGCCTCAGCACTCTTCCATGCTGCCCAACCTCTCCCAACCTGCAAAGCATTGCTTCATTTGAAAGGACACCAAGGCTCCTTGGCACAAGATAATTTGCCTCAACAGTTTCTCCTTCAAAGAGTGCAATAGGCAGATTATTCAGCATTGTAGGCTTGCTAGATGTGCAGGGGACTTCTGATGCCATCTACATTATGTTCAAGGCACTTTTGTTTTTACACATGAATTGAGGTTATTAATTTTTTTTTGTTTTTTTTTAATACATATTATCTACTTGTATTGTGTTTACAGGCCTGCTATGCTGCTGCAAGTAAAATGTTATTGATCTGTTGTTGGTATAGAGACAATTAAATTTTCTTGACATTTGGAGACACTGCATTGAAATTCAAAGGTCCACATTATTGAACGTGGGACTCAGTCATTGTATGGCTGGCCAGAGACACAGCAAAAGATGTCTCCTGGCAAAGCTGCAATACTGTGTGAATATACATAGCACTTTAATGCTGAGGGAATCAAGCAGTCCTAGAGACACCAAATCTGTATGGCAATTTTATCGTCCCACTGTAGCTCATCACCTGAATCTTTCTACACGAAACCAAAGCACACATCATCTGTATTCCAACCCAATTTTGGTTGGATAGTGCTGAGGTTGGTCATCCCTTCGATGTTGTAACGGATGGATTACAAACTCCATGCCAAGCATGTACAAAATTGGAGCTAAACTTGCCCACGATCTTTGATATTCTTTGCAAGGGCATTTAGACAGGCCAGCTAATGTATCGAGTATTTCAATGGATATCACACCAGCTTTGCTCAGCAGTTAGCCTCACCATAGTCTCGTCTATTAGTATTAGTATTTGGTTTAATATTGTCATCCATATCAAAAATACATTGAAAAACATTTAGGGAGTTGGCACCTGTCACATTCGCCAGCGCTGAGGTGAGCGTCGTGACAAAGATGAGATTCTCAAAGGCAGAGTACATGCCAGATGGAAGAAACCAAGGTCTGATTTGGGGAAAAAAAGACATACCCCCACCAGTAAAGCAGAGTAACTGGGGCAGGAGGTGGAATGTATTCCCAAGTAAAAATAGTTTGGGAAGGGGCATGATTGTTCCCCGATGTAAGCTAAGGTTCAAGTCTTCAGCAGTAAAATGATGGAAGGCAAGCGCCTCCATGGTGATGTTACGTGAACAGCTATTGATGACCTTTGGGATGGCCCAGGAAAGAAATCACTGAGACTAGTCCCCAAGAGATACACTAGGATGAGAGGTATCAATAGGCAATGATGGAACATATGTTAAACTCAGATCCAGTAATTAGGAAAGCTGATTATGAGCAGGGTGCAGTGTATTTGGAGAGGAATCCCATTCAATTTCCCTTGTGGACAGCAAAAATAATCAGGTCATATTGGAGGTATGTGAGATTATCGTGGGTCCCTTGATGACACATTTGTATTGTGTTTTCTAGAAAATGAGGAAAATGTAACCGTGATTTGGGAATACTCGTGTAAGCCCTGGAATCCCATTTAATGAAATATCTCAATTAATTTATTCCTTTTAAAGCACTGATGCGGGACAAAGCCCTGTTGGTCTGGTTAAAGGGCAATACATGCCTTTGAAATACTGGTTGTTATGTGATTTAGCAGCTTTTTCAAGGTTGTGTCAGCTTTTCTGAACTTCTCTGTGCTTGGCATTTACACAACACATTCAATTAAATGTAGTATTTCAGTCTCAATGCTCTCCATCTCCTTTATCGTTGATATTATCCTGCCTGCTTTGTTCATTGTCCCCACTCTGTGCTGCTTGGTTTTCTATTTTCCCTTTTACACAATTCCTGTTGTCAACAATTGTCTCATTCATAAACACAGTCCAGCTCTAACCACACATTCCCAATGCAAGCTCACTTCTGTGAAATTTAACATGTTTGAAACAAAACAGAGCATCTCAATCAGGTTGGGGGGCATGGGGTTGAAGCAAATTTCATGCCTGGCAAACTAATTCCTCAAAATGCTTTGCATCAATGGAAATTTCATCTGGTTCATGAAAATTTGAATAAAAGACTGTTCTACACCAATGACGGTCGGGAATTGTGTAGCTCCTATCATTAGATATTTATTTTTCATCCTTGAATAACAAACAAAGCACTGCAGATGTTGTCAGTCTAAAATAAAACCAGCAAATGCTGAAAGTACTCAGCACTTCAGGCTGCATCTGGGGGAGGAGAAATAGAGGGAGAATAATCTGCTTAATATTTTCAGCATTTTCTTCTTTTTTTTTTCTTTACCCATCCAATTTCTGCTTCAGAATATAAGAATCATAACTTTTTCAGCTACATCAGTATTAAGCCACCCATCTTGCAACAAAACAATATAATTTTATTTTGACAATATAGGACATTGAATTGTACAGCACAGGAACAGGCTTTTCAACTTGTCTCCTTTGCCTGCTCATGATCCATATCCTTCCATTCCTTGCATATCCATGTGCCTATCTAAAAACCTCTTAACTGTAATCTTAAATTCCTCCACCACCACCCTGGATGCAAGTTTGCAGGCACCCACGATCATCTGTTTAATAAACCTACCCCGTACATCTCCTTTAAACTTTCCCCCTCTCACCTTAAAGTTACCCCTATATTTTTAAAACGTTTACTGAGAACATGGGAAACATGGGTCCCCTGAGACCACCCTAGCATTAAACGTAATGGCTCATCTACTAGCAATTTTCCCAAAGAGCCATCAACACCCAAAAATTAATTGTCTGACCTGAATATACTCACTGACTAAGCATTCTGATCCCTCTGAGGTAGAACCTTTGAAAAATTTAGAATATGAATGAAATATTTTAAATGCTTTGGTTTCAGATCCTTGATACAGGCACCATTTTGATTATATAATCCCAGTATTGTATACAATATTTTGGTTTACCGTTTTGAATGTATAGAATCTTAAAATGTGGATGCTAAATATACTGACATTTGGACCACAAATTACTGAATAGGCCTTCAGTCATCCGACTTCCTGATTATTTTGATTACAATTTTATTTTTGCTTGTCGCTTATAATGTGCATTTCCCAACTGACAACAGCCTAGTGTACACAATCTTAATGCCAATGTGACCCTGAAATATTATTTGCAACTATGGAGATGGGCACATATTATACCACTGATTTTACATGAAAAACTTTGGGCAGTTTCTGTTAAACAAGACAAATTGTCATAGCAATTCAGAGAAGGAATTAAATGAAGGCTCTTCCAGCATCTAAACTGATAATGAATGGAATGAAAGGGGGAACAAGGGAGGAATAGAAGATGGTGGCATTCCATTGAAGTTGGCAAAAACTTGTTCTTAGAAAGGGAGGAAATCCGAGCAAAAGTAGGAAAGAAAAGCAACGGAAGATGTGCCAACTATTATGAAGATTAAAGAAAAATATTGCGAAAGTATTGGTCTTCATCATTTCTACCAGTATGCATTACCCTTCTCATGCTAACTTCCCTTGTTGCAACATCCCTGTGCACCATGTTTTCATCTTTAAATTCTTCAATGATACCACTTTGGTCAGCCAGATCAATCATAAAGATGAGACAATGTACAGTAAAAAAATTGAGAACCTTGTGTCATGGTGTTAGGACAACAAACTACTCCGAATGTCAGCAAGACAGAATAAATAACTTGTTTCTCATTCCAAAAATGCTGTTTGTCTGACTGAGTACTTCCAGCATTTCTGTGTTCAGTTTTGATGTTCCGCATGGATTTGTTTTTCAGTATAAATGGCTGGGTGTAGAGGGTATAATTTTCAATGTGTAAGAAGGAACAAAATTCAGAAAAGATGTAAACATGATTATGGTATCTTTCAGAAGCGCATAAACAAAATGAAATGATGCATTTTAGTGTGATGATTCAGGAGGGGCAATTTAACTAAGCACCATCATTTTAAAAGTAGTTCTAAAACATAGTAGACATTTACAATGCTTCAAAATATAAAATCTGGACTATTTTGCCAGGGTCAGAAATCTCAGCACAAACACAAACAAAATTTGACATATTTCTGGTTTGCATGGTTTATTCTACGAGGAACGGTTACGGTTTAACAAGTGAAGCACCAGGTAATTGATTTGTTGCGATCAAACCCAGAGTTCTGAGCATTGTTTTGATTCCCATGCAGCCTGCCTTTGGCATTACAATGATCTTTCATCAGAAAGCCCAGATGATTTTAAACACAGTAAAGTGATCTTCCAGCACAATTATCTTTAATTATCTTTAAGTCGCAACTATATGAAATATGTAACATTTTGTGCACACAGCTAAACCAATACAATAAACAAAGATATATTATATGACCCTGTCCCATTGAAGCATTTTCACCTTCCTCACCAGTTGAACGAGCACTTGAAATGCATCCAGAAAATAATCATTGCTGCTATGGGAGAGGCATGTGTTAGAGGCTTTGGAACCTATAACTGGACATCACAATCAAATTGACCCATTTTTCTTCCAAATTCTATTTAAATTAAACTAAGCTCTGTAGATTAATGCCTGAATTTCAGTCATCATTCAATGTGAATGAAGCATATAGTTCCCACAGGACAATACCTGCAGTGCTGGCTGGTTAGATGTTAAAGCTGAAAAAAGACAGTAATAAAGGCCTAAATTAGGAACATTGCAGTGAGACTTGATAATGTGTGAACCTTTTAAAGGAAAAAGAAAACCTGCATCTAATTCAAGCAATAGGCCAATTGAGTTTATATTATTAAATGTGCAGAGGTTATTGACTACAGCTCAGATTCTGATCCTGTAACAGTGTTTCCAACAATAACTTTATTGAACTTTTAGAAAAACATATTGCCCTTTTTAAGCCCTGTGCTTTTGGGATTATCTTCCAGTTGCACAAAAAATCATTATCAAATCTCTCTCCTTGTTTCTGCCTTCTTTGGATTTAAGTTCTTTAGCGGATGAGTTATGAAGGGACCACTGTGATTATTGTCTAAAATCATTTACATACAAAAGAATGTGCATTTTTAAGATGTGAGATTCTTTTATAGAAATTGGAAATCACTTTTTTTTTCTAACGGCATGAATAGAATTAAATATGCACAGGATATGGTCTTCATAGTGGGGCAGCAGTCAAGCAGTTGCCTCACAACTCCAAGGGCACAGGTTCAATCCTGACCTCCAATGCTGTCTGTGGGGAGTTTGCACATTCTCCCTGTGATCACATGGGTTCTCTTCCACATCCCGAAGATATTTGGGTTGATGGACTAAGTAACCACTGTAAATTGCTCAGGTATTTTGGTGGGTGGTAAAATCTGGAAGGAAAATGAAGAAAATTGGTGAAATAAAATGAGATTTGTGCAGGATTATTGCAAATGGGTGCTTGATACTTTACTGGGACAGAGAAGGATAGTTTGGGGCATCTACTGCTTAAATGGTAGGCGCTGAAAATGGATGGTAGATCATGCAAATCACAAGGTATATTCAATGGTCCATGGATATTGAGACTTGGAAAGATGAAGTGAACTGATTAATAATCTCCATACAGTCCATAGATGGTAAGTCACTTGAGGCAGAAAGGAGGACTGAGCTGAAATCTCCTTCCTCCTTTAAACCTACATTTTGGGAAAGGAAAATCAGTTACTTGGTTTAAAAAACACACATGGCTCAGCAACAAATTTTATTGTGAATGGCCTTGGGATTTAAAGTGTAATATAAAGTATTTAAAGGTATAAGACAAGTTGTTGTTGAGTGAAGCAGGCACCAATTTTCTCGTTGTCTCATCTGTACTTAAGTATTAAAGCCTTCTAACTCATTGTGACACAGTAAAACCATGTTTTAATTAAGTTCTCAATTAATAATCAGGGACTCCATGGCACAAACTATTTCAACCTTACTTGATATGTAGGAAGGAACTGCAGATGCTGGTTTACATTGAAGATAAACACAAAATGCTGGAGTAACTCAGCTTGATAGGCAGCATCTCTGGATAGAAGCATTGGGTGATGTTTCTGGGGGACCACTGTAATTATTGTCTAAAATTATTTTTAGACAATAATTAGACCAACGGCGTATGGCACAAAAATTCTCGCTAATTTCCATGGCTGCTTCATTCTAGTCGCCGCTAATTTTTCAACATGTTGAAAAATTTGCGGCCACCATAATGAGGCCGCGACTAATTCCCAGAATGCGGGAACTCCTCGCGACCATTAAGGCAGCCATGAATGCGACCATGTAGCGTCTGCATAGTCTCATAGATTTTAATGTAGAAACGTGTGAGAAAATGCATTTTGTGAGGCACAGACAAGTGATGGTGCAATATCGAGTGGTATGGAAGAACAGAGAGAACTCGGAATACATGTCTACAAGAAGCAGGACAAAACAATAGTGTGGTTAAAAGGGCCTGTCGGATACTTTCCTTTATTAGCCTTGCTAGAAATGTATTCAACACAGATCAGGCTATATATCAAGTACTGTGTACAGTCCTGGTCACTACAATACAGGAAATGTGTGATTGCACTGGAGGAAAGGCAGAGAGGAGTTATGATCATGTTACTGGGTTAAAAAAATTGCCGATACAATGAAAGATTGCAAAAGATAAGTTGTTTTTCTTTGGAACAGACGATACTGAAGGGAGATTTCATATGGGTGCATAGAATAATGAGGGACCTATATATTATAAAATAGGAAAACCTAATCTCCTTGAGCAGAGGGGTCTTAAATCAGGGGGCATACAGTACATTTAGAAAGATCGGAAATGAAAAGAAAGAAAAGTGTCATCCAGAGGATGATAGTAGTTTGAACCCTTTTGTCTGCAATGTTGTTTGAGGAAGATAAACTCATCAGATTTTAACAATATTTGAATGTGATCTGCATAATTAAGATCTTCAGGGGAATGGAAGTCATGTCAGAAATGCGCCAATGGAAGATGGGCTTTGCTTGGGCAACTATTTTGCAAACAGCAAAGGCGTAGTGACCTGAATGGCTCAAATTTGTTACATTACAATCTTGGTAGGAGCTATTTTATTTTTATTTCAAAGTTGTTTAATCACTTTATAATTGAAGTTCCCCAACTTTCATGATGGTATTCAAGTCCATTTCTCTGGATCAGTGATTCAAACTTCTCTATCCTGATCTTGAACATAATGAATATATAATTTCTCTGAACTGGGGTGCTTTTCCGAGGTCAGAAGGCCACCAGCTTCCTGTAAGGATATTCTGATAGCAAATGCCAATTAGTGGCATCAGGGAGATCAGAGTGAGGTGACTGTCGGTGATTACTCACATCACTTGGATGTCCCATTGCTGGTAGAAGGAACAATAGTTGCATGTTATAAGGTCATAAGGGATAGCTAAAGAATTATGCCATTCAGCCCATCATCTACACTGCCATTCAATCATGGCCGATCTATCTCTCCCTCCTAACCCCATTCTCCTGCCTTCTCCCCATAACCTCTGACACCTGTACTAATCAAGGATGTTTGTCCCAGCTCAAGGAGATATGGTAAGATATGCACATTACATAAACTCATATTTGGATTATTGGCAAAGGAAATACAATGAAGATACCATTCTGCCTAGGAAAATGTTTGTCATTACCATCATTTTGTTACATCCCCATAAATGTGCTCAGCCTACACATGGGTGAAGATTAGTGCAACCACAATTGTAGGAGAAATAAGATGAGAGCCTGAACAACTCTATTCAAGCAATTCACCAGCTTAAGATGGCTCGATGACTTGCTCCATGACATGTCAGTGGAAACATGGACACCACAGAGTGCCACCACCCCACAGCAGGTATCTGTTTATTGAGAAGTGGTATATGTTGACTTATTTTTACAATCCTTATTTTATAACTTCCACAATAATGTGCAACATGTGTAGGAAGGAACTGCAGATGCTGGAAAATCGAAGGTAGACAAAAGTGCTGGAGAAACTCGGCGGGTGCGGCAGTATCTATGGAGCGAAGGAAATAGGCAACGTTTCGGGCAGAAACCCTTCTTCAGACTCCAGTAGCTTCCTGTAATTGGGAATCTGCCTCCACTGGATGAGACCTGAGACATTTATAAATATTCATGTCAGTCGACAACATTTCACAGCACATTCTGCCAGCAGTATGGCTTCACTGGCTGTCAAAGTATTTATCTCGGGTTTATCAATCAGGTTAGAGCTAGTTTCATTCAGGAAGTTCTTGCAGAGAGCTTTGTGCAAGTTAAGAACGGGTTTAGGAATTATAGGAAGAACAAATAGAGGCTGCATACCACTTGCAGGAAATAACTACAGCCATTATTAGAAGATCTTAGTCCATAAGATATCATCAAAGCATTGGAACCATATCTCGTAGGGCTGGATTTAGGTATGACCTCCACATACTGATGAAGTTAAAAAATTGGAACTATTCCATTAATGTGAATTGGTTCCAGGTTAATTTTTAATTTATTAATCTGAAATTGATTAATTATTGTTAACCAAGGTTATAATGGAATAAAGTAAAAGGCAGATATATGGATTTATGGCACAGACCAGTCATGATCTTATTACGCTGATAATCAACTTTAAAGAGCTGAACAGATAACTAACTCATCCTCCTACGTACTTATGCATTAAAACAGCACAACTTATAATTACACAGGAACGTGGATCCTGCAAATCGGTTGCAGAAACGTGATCTGGGGCACCTCACAGAACCGTTACAACCAAACACAGATGCCAAGCAAAACAAAAGAGATGAGGAGAAATGATCAAAGATTGATCAAAGTTGGTATAAAAGAAAGAGAATAAGATAGAAGTAGACACGTAAGAAGGGAATTAGAGAATAGGGTGCTTTCGGTTGAAGGAAGGCTTCAAAAATTGTAACGTTCAAGTGGAAATATGAAGTCAGTCAGGAGAAAAGAGTTTTAAAGAAAGGGATTGAGAGAGGTTATAAAATAATGAAATCACTGATTGGGAATTTTAAGCCTGAGGTGTTCAGTAATTGAGGAACCAAATAAATCAGAAATGATGGGTGAGGGAAGTACTGTACAGTGTGAGAGGGTGCTCTGGATGAATAAAACAGAGAAAGATAGAGCAGCATGCTGGATGTGTGGGACTGTACAGGGTATAATTGATATCACGGTTATACAGAGTGCAATGGTAATGGTGAGAATATTCAGGATATGATGGGTTGCCATGTGTGTGGAATGCCACATGTAGCATGGGGCGCTGGGCGAGATCATTGTGCAGACCACATCGGATGTGCAAAGGAATAAGACACTGCAGAATGGGATGTGATACGAAGGAAGAGAGAGAGTGAGCTTAGAGAAAAATAATTCATAAGACAGGGAAAGAATATTTGAAGGGTGAGAGATAATCAAACCAGAGCTGGGCACAAATGTGAATGACCTGACTTGCTGGTTGTCTCCTTTAATAGTATCTCATTTTAAGGCTATTCTATTGTATAACAAAAATAAGTTTAACAAAGCTGCTTGATAGTGAGTCACATGGCCCTCAACGGTGGGGTGATGGAAAATTGGAATGCACAAACAATAGAAATAAAACAGTGTAAAGATTGAAGGTTCATGGTTCTAAAGGAGGTTACAGACATTGGAACACAATGACTATTTTATGTCTTTGGAGGTTATTAAGGCAAAATGTTTTACTTTGAACCGGTCAAAAATAATGACATTCTCCTTTTGGTTAACAGTAGAATTCAAACAGGTTCCATCCTAATTAATTTTCTAATTACTTCACTCATCCTGATTCATTGTTTAATAGTCATGTAGGTTTTTATTATTTTAGTTGAGTGTTTAAAATGATTCCTAAGTTTTTTTGGTAGCTTTTAATACACTTCCATTTATTTTATTTGACAAAAGGTTTTAATCATTTTTACTTGCAAATTAATATATAATTTTAATGTTTTCAAATAGGGCTGTAAGTGTCAGACATATTTAAGAGTGGTCAAACTGCCCTTTCATACCACACAAGGGAAAGATCTGTCCCCAGCTTTGCCTTGTGTCAGGACAGTTCCTGGGAGAGAACCTCAGGACTATGCCACTGGAAGACTAGTTACCACCTGCACTTCCCTGCCTGAAGACAGGGTGCAGAGGGTCAGTTTAGAATGGCCTTTTGCATCCAGTATAGGAGTTTGTGTGTAAGCAACAGTATGCAGACAAACCACCACGTGGTGGACCAGGTCCCAGAAGTTCAGGTTGTACGATTAAGATTCAATTTGTAGATATGTTCAGGGCGGAAGCTGGCAAGGTTATAGGAGTGGAAATTTGTCCGCATTTTCTGAGAGAGGATATGGGATTGAACACTTTGTGTATAGATGCTGAGTTAAGGGTTCATCTGATCCTGAAATTATGTTTAGAGAGGAAGAACTCAACAGTGACAAACTAGCATTTCTGTTAGGAGTCAAGACAGAGAATTCCAAGTTGGAATCTCAATGTGAGAGAGAATCATCCATCAGATCATAAGATTTCCTAGTAGCCAGCTAAGTGCAAGTGATTTCAATCTCAGCTGTTGGCCAATATTAACTTTCGGCCTAAACTGAGATTGTTGCTATTCTGCATGCATCATAGACAATAAAATGATGCACGGTCAAAGCTGAGATATAAAACATATCCTCAGATCCTTGCCGTGGCATCTTGCCAGGACATTATTCTTTCCATTTCCTCTCTCTATTTGTGCTTAAATTCTGCTCCATCCTTTTGGTTTGAAAAAACATTTGTGGATAATGTATTTACATGAATTGTAAATATTCATGCCAGGTAGCAATTGTTTATTTGCATTTGATTATTTGTACTTCTGACATTCCTCTTGACTTTCAAGATCACACAGAGTCTCCCCCAAGGCACAATCTGCTAACTTAGCATTTTGAACTGATTTCCTTCACAACAAGGCCTTATATGTGCAGCTAAATTGATCTAGGGTGCTTGCAATTGTAAATCACAATTTTCTTTCAGATGCTCTTTGAATTTTACCCTTGGCTTCAATGGGGGAAAAAGTAAGATTGAATTGACCTGCCATTTATCATAAAACAGAACGACATCGTACCCATTCACAAAACCGTACCAACAATGATTTTTAACACCAGCCAGCACCCATGTGAGACACAGACCCAATCTACAAATACAAGGGATATAAGACGTATCCAGTGCAGATACACAGGCAGCATCTCTGGAGAAGGAATGGGTGATGTTTCAGGTCACCCAAAATGCCACCCATTCCTTCTCTCCAGATATGCTGCCTGTCCCACCGAGTCTGTGTCTTTCGTGAGAAAGAAACCCAACAAAGCTACGGAAAGGCCTAATGAACCATCGTGGCCTAAACATCCATCAGGCGAGAATGAAATGCTCGGAGAAGGAGAAAGAGGTGCAGCGCACAGGCCTTGAACCTGGTGAGACGCAGGAGGAGCCCGGCCGGGAATCACCCCACAGAGCCCAGTCCCTCCATGCACTAGAGTCTCCCAACCCCTGCAGAGTAGTTATTAAGATGGCTGATCCGTGGGCAGTTGCTGCTGGGACGCAAGTCGGGGCCTGATCAACCCCGGCTGGGTCGCCTGGGCGAGGTTGTCTGATGTTGTGAGACCCGAAACACCCGATGACTCCAGGTCACATCACTGAGGATGCGTCCCAGTGCATCTAGAAGATGTATATTTTTCACATTGAAGTCTGGCTCAGCCAGTGGCACCCAGGAATAGACTGGGTGACAATCAAGAATAGTTTGGTGACTACTGGAGAGACAGTTGACGGCACGGAAAGACGGCACCCGGGAAAGGCTGGGTTAGCACCCCAGTCTGTGTCTTTCGTGAGAAAGAAACCCAACAAAGCTACAGAAAGGCCTAATGAATCATCGTGGCCTAAACATCCATCAGGCGAGAATGAAATGCTCGGAGGAGAAAGAGGTGCAGCACAGGCCTTGAACCTGGTGAGACGCAGGAGGAGCCCGGCCGGGAATCACCCCACAGAGCCCAGTCCCTCCATGCACTAGAGTCTCCCAACCCCTGCAGAGTAGTTATTAAGATGGCTGATCCGTGGGCAGTTGCTGCTGGGACGCAAGTCGGGGCCTGATCAACCCCGGCTGGGTCGCCTGGGCGAGGTTGTCTGATGTTGTGAGACCCGAAACACCCGATGACTCCAGGTCACATCACTGAGGATGCGTCCCAGCGCATCTAGAAGATGTATATTTTTCACATTACTCCTACATTTTATGTCTATCCTTGGTTTAAACCAGCATCCACAGTTCCTTCCTACACATATCCAGTGCAGAGTAGTTATATCATCACTGACCATACAACAAGGACAATTGGCTTGGACATCAAAGATTGTGAACAACCTTCAACAGAATCCACAAGTGCCTCTGTAGTGATCTGCCACAAAAATTGAAGATATCATGGCCATGTATCTTAACATTTGGAACAGGTGACATTAATCTGCCCATTCAGATCCTTTGTGGGAGGCACTTCATTTCATTCTTAGTGGGAGACACTTCATTTCTCTATTTGGCCTCCCAGTTGGCATGAACTGATCGGCATGGCAGATCTGTGTGAAGTTTCTCAAGTCATTTAAAAGAGAAATTGTCGTGTGCTTTCAATTTGCTATCTGCAAGTTTACCTTTCCAGTTCAAAAATTACTTTTATTTCTGTTATTCATAAGTAGTCTGCCAACTCTCTCTGTCTACATGTTCATGTAACTCTCAGCCCAGAACTCATACTTACCAAATGAGCTGTGACCAGTAAGCACCCTGCAAGTCTAGCAGAGCCTACAATCTTCTACTGTAATAATCCACCACTTAATATTTACACTCTTCCTCTTCCATTCAGATGGTGCGAAACTGGGTAAGATTTCCTTTGTGTTTACTCCATTAATTCCAGTTTATTGTTTATAAGGGCAGAAGTAGGCCATTCGGCCCATCTAGTATGGTCTGCCTTTTGATCATGACTTGTCTATTTTTCCCTATCAACCCTATTCTCCTGCCTTCTCCCTATAACCTTTGACACCCTTATTCATCAAGAACCTACGAACCTCTGCTTTATAAATACACAATGGCCGCCTCTGAAGCCTTCTGTGGTGATTAATTCCACAGAATCACCACCCTCTGGTGAAAGAAATTCCTCTTCATCTCCATTCTAAAGGTACATCCTTTTACTCTGTGCCCTTTGGTTCTAGATTCTCCCATCGCAGCTGGTCTATGACACAGGAACAATTCTTGTAAACTCTGGCCACAATCTCTCTCAAATATAGTGCACAACTTCAAAAGAAAGCATGGACAATGTGGTCACTTGCTCTGTAAAAGGCTAGTGCTCAAGCTTATGATTTCATTACAAAGTTGACAAACTTAATCCTGTAAAATCAATTAACAAGTCTGGACAATAAGATAAAAGCATTGGCCCGGTTCTAGTAGAGCAATTTGTGGCATGAGATGTGAAGACCTTGCCAATTATAGTCCAGTTAAATTATATGAATGCATCGTCAGTAAGATTGTTGCAATACTGGACTGTATGGACATGCCCCTAACATTGCAGCAACTCCACAAACAGAAATAACAAGACAGTATGAACAACCTTTCCGTAAGTTTTAAGTATGCATGCTCAGTTTCTGTGTTATTATGCCATTAGCCCCATCCACGCCACAGGGAACATTTATGATATGGATAAACAGATTATATTAAAAATCAATTAATATTAAGGACCAAAGTTATGTCCAAAATATCAGTGGCACAATTGTACTTTTGAAACAAAGCATATACAGTTATTGTTAATTTTATATTAAATAATAAATAATGCATTAAATATTCACGTCCACACTGTACAGTGACATCCTGGTGTAAAGATTTTGGACTGATGTGCAATGTTCATGCTAACAACTGTAAATGGGACCATCAGCATTTAATGGATTAAGCAACATTAAGTCCAGGACCTCTGCATGTGCACTGTCAAATACTCAAGTCCCAAGAACACTGAATCTGTCACTTCACTCTGTCACTGCGGAGCCCTGTTGTGTTGAGATTTCCCACCACTTATGTTGGGCAATTGGCTCTCAGAACCTCAGGCTCCATTTATATCAATTGGTACTGCAGGCTGGGGATTAGAAGGCAAAGGGGAAGGAAGTTTACTTTCCTTAATTAGTTTTGCGTTTTTGCTTTGATTTAATGAGTTCAACTATTTTTGTTGAAAATTAAAACAAAAAAACACAGATATTAGAAATTTGGATTAAAAATGGAGAGTGCTGGAAACACTCAGCAGTTTAGGCAGCATCAATAGGAAGAAACCCACTAAACATTTAGGTCCAGATCTCTTCATCTCAACTGACAAAGGGCGTTCGACCTGAAAGTTAACTGCTTTTCTTTCTGCAGATATGGCCTGACTTAATGAGTCTTGCAAATATTTTCTGTAATCATCTATGTTTCGAGGTGACTTTTTAAAATTAATAATTGTAACCTTTTAATACTCTTGAACGTTAAGGGCAGTTAAAAGCTTATAAACATCAGGGCTGCCAGCTCTCACGCTTTCAGCGTGAGAATCACGCCTTAGAGCTATTTCTCACGGCCTCACGCTCATGACCAAGTTATCACGCTGAGTTCAGTCCCTGCGCCAGTTTGTCCCTTTGCGCCGGCTGCCAGCGCTCTGGGCAGTCTGGGGAAGCGCGTCGGTTGACGGCTGTGAGTAACGTTGCATCTCTCTCTTCTCTTTGGTCGAATGTGCAGCTGCCGACAACAACAACCAGGTGAAGCAGTTGTCAAACATGGGGGGGGGGGGGGGGGGGCGACGACGACCACAATGAGGTCAAGCATCTAGGACAGGATTCGGACTACGGGCACATGGCCCGTAACCCAAAAAAACGGGTTTTCAATTCATTTTCGCGGGGTCCCGACTTGGAACAGAAGCCACGACCACCCCCTCCCCTCAATACTAGCGGGCAGCAGCATCAGCAACGCTCTCACTGCAAGTTGCTTCAATTCAACCTCTCTCTCTTCCTTCTCCCCACCTCTTCTCCCTCTCAATACCTTCCCCGACCACCACTCATTCTGTTGCAGGCGAGCCGACCTGGGAACTGTGGCCAGTCCCTGGGCACGCAGAATGCCAAATTGATCAGTGGACAAATTGGGCCAGCCATGTACACGTTGTATAACTGACTCTGCAGATCTGAATGGGCTTAGAATTACCATTTAAGCAAAATTGCCCTCGCTTTCCCCATTTTGATTCTTGAGATTAATATACCTTTGCTCTGTTAACAGCGTTAAAGTACTTATGAGGTAGTCAGGAAAGGGAACATGTTATTTTTTTTTAGTTTGCTTTAATTTGTTAGTTGATTTTTTGTTGACTGCCATAATTTCTGAAATAGTCTTAAAGTAACTTAACTGTTATAAAGCAGTAATAAGTGATTTTTGTCCAAAAAATTGGAACTTGCATAACATCTTTAAATTATTAGCAAGGCTGCCAACTCTCACGCATTGAGCGTGTGACCCACGCATTTCACAAAATTTTCATGCTCTCACGCTGATCACAAAATTATATAATGAAAATTTACGTTTTGCTTAACAAATAGTGTAGGAAGGAATTGCAGATGCTGGTTTAAACTGAAGATAGACACTAAAAACTAGAAAACTCAGCAGGACAGGCAGCATCTCTGGAGAGAAAGAATGGGTGATGTACCGAGTCGAGACCTTCAGCCTGAATAGGTTGAAAACCAGGCATAAAACACAATGACTGGACATGTGTGTTATTCAACTAAGGACAGAAATCAGAATCATGTGTTTATCTTTATTCACGTGACACCATAATAAATATATTAAAGAAAAAATAATTTAATGGGGTGACACGGTGGTGCAGCGGTAGAGTTGCTGCCTTACTACCACATGGGTTTTCTCTGGATATTCTGGTTTCTCCCATATCCGAAAGAAGTGCAGGTTTGTAGGTTAATTGGCTTCTGTAAATTGTCCCTGACGTGATGGATGGAATTGGTGTATGATAGATTGCTGCTAGATGTGGACCAGGTGGGCGGAAAGGCCTGTTTCCAGATATATTTTTACATATATATCTTAATGTCATTGAACCATATATGATTGAATATGTGGCATTATTTTTGTCTTGTTTCTGAAGAATGGTTTTGGCCCTAAACGTTGCCTATTTCCTTCGCTCCATAGATGCTGCCGCACCCACTGAGTTTCTCCAGCAATTTTGTCTACCTTCAATTCTCCAACATCTGCAGTTCTTTCTTGAACAAGGTTGATTGATTTATTTGTGCAGAACAGTGTTGGAAGTCTGACTTTTGCTTTGTTTCTCTGAGTTTTTCTCTTTATATATGCATAACAGCATGAATATAATCTGATTTCCATACATGAATATAGTCATTCAGGTGCTGCACCTGTTGAACAGAGCTTGGCTCTATTGAGGAATGTAATTAGGAATGTAATTTAGCCTAACCTTATTCATACCTAATCCAATTTAAAGCATAAATGTTGCATCCAAGTGTGAGTTAAAAGACTCGCTACAGTATGCACCAGATTGCACAATTTCAAGCTGAAAAATGTAAAAAGCTCCTTACCATGGGAGGGGGAACATCCCTCTCCCCCCCACCCCTCTCACCAGAGGCCCTGCCACTGCTCTGTCTCGTGGCTAAAGTCATGGCTAAAGTTGCTTTAGGACTACAATATTGGACCTCTGCATCAGGATTTGGTAAGCACATGCATGGGGAGGAACTGTAGGTGGTGATTGCAGGCAATGGTTCCAAATGAGCAAGATCTGACCTGGTATCTCTCTTAGGAATTTCCTATTAATTCATAACATCATAACGTATAAAGAAGAGTCATTCAAATTTTAGCGTGATTAAAGATCTGGACTTTTACAGTTTACTTCATCGGGTTTTCTGTACTGACCTGCTAAATTGGGTTGACCCTTAATAAAAGTGCTCAAACTGGTTGTTTTGTATTATGTATGGCGTTTGAGCCACAGAAAAGCTTTGGACACAATATCCTGCCAGCATTTATTTACTTGAGTTGGTTTGAAACAGGTTTCAGAAGATTTTTTCTCCATTTCCTAGAATTTCAGACATCCTTCTGTGTTATTATCTACTGAATGATGATCCATTAAATGTTTCATTACTTAGTTATTTTAAAGCTTGCTGCTGAATGTGACATGATGGAAGTAGCAAATAAGTTTACACATGGTGTGGGTATGTGATTTCAATCAAAGAAAACCTATTTGAAATCTTCACTATGTATCCAATACAGAGGAAACCACAATAAATTTAAAGAGTCCTGATATCCTGTTCCTGGTCTTTGAGGTCCATGAATCCCTGACTGGAACTAAACTACCAGTAAGCTATTCATACTGATTATATTTTCTGGGCCAGCTTTGTATTTATACATTTTATACCTTGTGTGTGTTTGTCTCCATTTCTCTGACACGTAGCCTGACACATACAGTACATTTAAGCCACCGAAACAATATCTCTTTCATGTACCAAATGATGCTCCTGACATTACTTCAAATCAGGTTCTGCATTACATTGCCACAATGTCAATCATGCACTATGATGCTCATATCTGACTGTTCTATTTTGGATTTATGCTAAATGAAAATGGCCTCTAAGTAGAGAGTAGCTTCAAATTACAATAAAAATCGAGGGAGTGATGCTCAAATATTTCCTTCTGAGCACGATCAATATATTAATTACTACCAATGAGTCAGGAGCCAACAGAAGGCCTCTGAAGAAGAAACACATTAGAAATGTTGCTAATTGATGTTGGTTAAACCAAAATAAAAGGTGCATGGCCTCTTTAAGGTCGATCCCTGCACCTCAGCTCCTTGCCGTGATTTATTCACACTCGTGTCATGCCACTGACCACTGCAGATCCTCCTGCATTTCATTTTAGTCAAGATTTTTGCAGTGCTGATTTTTTTTTCCCTACTCTAATTCTCTGTTTTTATTTGTCCAGCCAGCAGTTTGTAATGCTTATATGATGACCACCATCCTAATCATCTGTGATAGCGTGCAGTAAACACCCGAGCTATGCTTCAGCTTTTCCATTACAAGCTGATGCCTTCAGGAGCTCGCACACGGCATGCAGTTTGGGAAATTTACAGTCACTCACTCTCTAGGGTGTGACACGCATATCAAACTAAAGAGGGAAGGATTGGATCTGGGGCCCAGGGGACTGAGGGAGGCCATTGTCACAGGTTTCAAAAAAACATCAGTTATTGCAAATGCAAATAACAACAAATATTGTGGAACTTATAGAAACATAGAAAAAAGCTGCAGGAGTAGGCCATTCGGCCTTCGAGCCTGCACCGCCATTCAATATGATCATGGCTGATCATCCAACTCAGTATCCTGTACCTGTCTTCTCTCCATACTCCCTGATCGCTTTAGTCACAAGGGCCACATCTAACTCCCTCTTAAATATAGCCAATGAACTGGCCTCAACTACCTTCTGTGGCAGAGAATTCCAGAGACTCACCACTCTCTGTGTGAAAAATGTTTTCATTATTATAAAGTACTCTCACAATTTACCTTATTATGTTATCTGTGTGCTATGTTGTCCATTCAAGTATTCAACCTTTTCCACCACCATTATAAAGGAACTGTTGCCTGCCTCTTGTGTATTATAATAGCATGTTAATGAAAAGGAAACTGCATTAAGACTTGTTTTGTGCCTTATGTCTTTTCCAGTAATTTGCTACATGCTGAGTAGAATATCTTTTTAAAAAAATTAAATATGCATGGTGGCAGAAATAGATTGGCTGTGGCTCACTGGTTAGACTTCTTGCCTCTGAGTCACAAGGTCATGGACTTGAGTCTGTCTTTAAAGGCTTGAGTGGAAATTCAAGGAATGCGGTATTGTTGGATCTACTGGATGAATTCTGAAAGTGAAGCTTTTTACTTTCTTGGGTGAATACAAAAGATCCCACATTCCATTCTAATGAAAAGTTAAAGGGCCTGTCTCACTTGGGCGACCTAATCCGCAAGTTCTGGCGAGTTTGCCCTTGACTCATACTTGCAGCATGATCGACACAAGGTCGTAGGAGGTCTTTGTAACTCTCCGTCATGCTCAAGAGTGGTCTCCGCGTACTCGAGGCCTCAGCTAGCTTGCCGCGTTTTTATCAATATGTTAAAAAGTGCCCTAAAGTAAAATAAGGTCTCCATGGAAAAAATCAATACTTTTTTTACTCGTAGGTTTGGTCGTAGTAGGTTGGCATGTTAGTCGTAGGTAATTCAGGGTAGTCGAAGGTAGTCGTAGATAGTCTTCATCATAGTCGAAGGGAGGTTGAAGGAGGTTGTCTTCACTCTCCACTATTCGGTGTCCAATTTTCCCGAAGTTAGTCGTAGCTAGTCGTAGCTAGTCGAACTGATCTTCAACATAGTCGAAGCAGGTTGAAGGAGGTCTTCTACATAGTCGAAGCAGGTCTTCAACATGACATTTTTTTCAAACTCTTCTAAACATGCCAATTAGGTCACCCAAGCGAGACAGCCCCTTAAAAAATATCCATGGTGCCCTTGCTAATAATCATCCTCCAAGCTGCTAATAGAGGTTTTTTTAATCATTTTTTTGCTCTTTGTTATGTGCAAATTGGCTGATACACTTATGACATCACAACTGTGACCATATCGAAAACATTTTTTATTTGACTGTAAATGTCTGTCATCACAGACGTTTTCATATAAACACTTGTCTTTTAAAGGTGGAGTAAAACAGCAAAAAATCATTCTGACATTATGTTACAGTTGTACAAAACATTGGTTATATCTCACTTGGAGTATTACGTATAATCTTGGTCATTTCACTACGTGAAGAATATGCTAATAAAAGAGAAAGAGAGTGTAGACGAGAATCACTAGGATGTTGCCTGAATTTGAAGGCTTGAGTTATTAGGAGAGATTGGACAACAAGGTCAGTTCACATTGGAACATAGGAAGCTGAGGTCTAAATATAAAGAGGTTTATAATGTTATGAAGGCCATTGATAGGATAGATAGTCACAATATGGTTTTCCAGGGCAGATGAGACTAGAACAAGAGGGCACAGGTTTAAAGAGAGAGGGGAGAATGTAAATGTGATCTGATGGGTAGGTATTTCGCACAGAGGGTAGTGCATATCCGGAACGAGCTCCCAGAGCAGGTAGAGAGGGGAGATACAATGACAACATTTAAAAGGCATTTGTAGAGGTATTTGGAAATGACAGGCATAGAGGGATATGGGTCAAATGCAGACCAAAAGGGATTAACATAGACAGCCATTATGGTTGTCATGGACAAAGTAGGCCAAAAAGGCCCTTTTCTGCATTGTACTATGATTTGGACCAAGATTGAGAGTTGTGAAAATTACTGTATTTGTGCCTTGATTAACACTGAGATCACATCAGTCCTTCACCTGAGTCTGAATTGAGTTGATATGCTTAAGTGTGAAGAATTTCACACTGAAGAATCGTATGCTGCAGAAGCTTACTATCTGGCTATCATGCCTGGGCCAATCAGCGAGTTCAGTATTCTGAAAAACGCAAAGAATCATGGGATTTGTCATAGGTCACTCGCGATAAACATTCTCGGCAGCTGTGCTGCTCCATATATACAGACCTGTGTTTCAACCATAGTCAGGATTGAACCCGAGTCTCCAGCATTGTTGAATTGCTACTGGACCGTCCCCATCCCCTCCCGAGTGCCCATCCCTATCCGGGGGTGGCCAGAGATGTCCGGGGTGACCCTGGACTGACGGAACAGTGGCGGGCCAGGTTTACAGCTAGCGTGGAGAAGAGGCTCTAACTCCAGCTCAACTCTGCCTGTCCCGCCGGGATAGCCGACAGCCCTGGACTGGACTCCGGTCCGTTGCAGTGGCAGCTCAGGTTTACAACCAGCGCGGAGAGGAAACCCTAACTACACTGCTCCGGGCTGGTGTCCTGTCAGTCCAGGGCTGACGGTTAACCCGACATGACAGGCAGAGTTGAGCTGGAGTTAGCGCTTCTTCTCCGCGCTGGCTGTAATCCTGGGCCACCACTGCTCTGGGATGGTATCCCGTCAGTCTAGGGTCACCCCAGACATCTCTGGCCGCCCCCGGACAGTGATGGGACACTTGGGAGGGGACGGGAATGGTCCAGTAACAATTCAACAGCGCTTGCAACGCCAGAGACCCGGGTTCGATCCAGACTACGTATGAAACGCAGGTCTGTATTCATGCATCAGCACAGTTGCCGAGAATGTTTATCGTGAGTGACCTATAACCTGGGTATGCGCAGCCGGAATAGCGAACTCGCTTATTGTCTAATCAGATCTAATTAATTCGTACTGGTCCCATGCCCTTACCCGTGGCCCTTTAATTCTTCCTGTGTCTAGTATTCATCCAACACGCTTTAATTATTTTCCCACCATTTTTTCGGGCAATGTAATACCAATCATAATAACTTGCTTTAAATAACATCCTCCATTTTTTTTTCAACCATTTATCTTAATTAAGTAATCTCTGGTTACTAATGTTCTCCCATTGGAAACAATTCAATGTAACTTTGTTTTCTCACCAAGAGTGATGTTTGACTGACATTTGTGTTTTTACCAGGCTTTTTTTGTCCACGGGGTTTTCTACTTGTAATATCATAGTTTTGAACAGATTTATTCAACCCTAACTTTAACCCTTTCCACTACAAAGCAAATCTTCAAGGACAAGATGCTATGACAGGACCTTCAAAGTGCACATGGCATCATTTGGATATCTTCTTCTTCTTCTTGCGTATGGCGTGCACAGCCTAACGTTGTAAGACAACTTGTTCTATTTGATTTTATTTGGCTGTACACGCCGGGTTGATTGCATTTGTCAAAACAGGGCGGACCACGTGAAGGTTGCAATCTTCCACCCCATTTGGATATCATAGACATACCATGCAAATTTAAAGCATTGAAAGAAACAGTGTTCATGCTGGCTAAAAGAGTAACCCAGGCCTCTCCCCAGGCCTTGGCCCATATGTTATGCTACATAATAGTTTTCCAAGTAGTTTTTTATTGTAATGCTTGTTTAAGGAAAGATTTTCATCAATTCCCCTTTCATTTTTCTACCAATAACCACAACTCAATGTCACCTAGTTATTCAGGGCTCGAAATTAGCGGTTGCCAGGGTGCCATTGACCACCCAAAGTGCCGCCGGGCAACCTAAAGGTCGAGTCATTTTTCCCGGTTTGGCACGCAGATACTGGTTTGTACCGAAGATAGACACAAAAAACTGGAGTAAATCCGTGGGACAGGCAGCATCTCTGGAGAAAAGGAATGCGCTGCTTCATGTCGGCGACGGCTCTATTGCGGGGCAAAGATACTAGGTGCGGGGTGACGAAGGGTCGGAGCGAATGACGGGCCCCAAACAGCGGCAACAGCGGCAGCGATTGCGGCTCCACCTCCTCCTCCTCCCGCACCCCGCCTGCCCTGATAAGGGCCACTGCTTGCAAATTCGCTATTGGCGCTTTCAAAACAAACCTTCCCGCACACTGAGGCCAGGAAGAGGGAGGGAGGAGGAGGAGATGGAGCCACTGTCGCGGCCACTGCTGCCACTGTGCGGGGCCCGTAATTCGCTCCGACCCGTCTGAAGCAGCTGCACCGCTCGGCTCCACACCTTTCTGTGGCTGGCGGAGGAGGGGAGGTGGTGGCGAGGATATCCCAACTGCGGGACGATGTTCTCCGAGGAGCGCTGACCTTCCTTCTTCCCCACCTCACCCCCCCCTCTCTCTCATACGCCCCCTCCACCTTTCCCCCCCCCCCTTATCCTGGGAACCCTCCTCTCTATCCCGCACTGATCCCCATTCCTGCCTCTATTCAGTCCTCACTGACATCCCCTGTGCTCCCCTCCCCATCTACCCCCCCTCCCCCATCTATTCATCCTGCGCTGATCACCTTATCCATCTCGCATTGATTTTCCTGCCAACCCCCACCCATCCTACACTGGTCCCCCAATTCATCCTGTACTGACCCCCTTCCCATCCATCCTGCACTTCTCCCCCATCCATCCTGTACTGATCCCCCATCCATCCTGTACTAATCCACGCATTCATCCCGTACTGACCCACCCTCCATTTACCCTGCACCTTCCCCTCAATCATCCTGTAGTGAACCCCCATTGATCCTGCACAGACCCTCCGATCCACACTGTACTGACCCCCCCCCCCATCCTGCGCCAATCTCCCCCCCCCCCCAATACTCCAACCAACACATACTAATTCACCTGCCTCAATCCATCCATTCTGCACTGACTGACTTCAACCCCCCCCCCCCCCCAACCATCTATCCACTCCTGCACTGATTCACACACAACCGCCTCCCTGACCCTATTGTGCTGGAAATGTCTTCAGAGCGAACATTGACTATGTTTGATGGCGGAATGCAATCAAATATGTTTTCATTCACAATGTTATTATTTATTTTAGTCCATAAAGATGGATTAATTAAATTGTGAACACGTGAAACATTAAAACCACAGTGTTCGATTGTCACTGCTGCCATTGACACGTTATTACAGAATTCATTTTAATGGCAAATCAATGCTCTTAATATGGAGTATCGGTACTGTAGTTATTTAATGAGCAACATTCACAACTATAGGTTGGATTTATCCAAGTTTTACTTCTACAGTCAATCATATACATCACAAATTTGGATAGGAGATATTTCAGTTGAAATTTTAACGTTAGTTCTGAAGTGGGAATGATGGAAACAGCGTTTATCAAAAAATAAAATAAATCTGATGCTTACAAACTTGGTATCTTCATTGCTGTTCACAACATATGCATCTAATCTGAGTGTCCGGTAATGTGGTGTCTTGACACCTTTAAATATATTACCAAAAGAACATTTGCTGCAGTTATGTCCTTTGGCCATCTCTTGTCAGTTAGTGTAATGTTTAACCTGTCAGATGGGTATAGTCGGTTTTAACAGCTGTTATCATAAAATGCATATAGTAATTTCCTTGCAACCCGTATATTTTGTTGTGAATAAATTATGTGGGAAGCGAGAGTGTTTCGGTACCAATAGCAATAACGTCCCATGATATGACCATGTTATGGTAATTTTCGGTCCTTCACAGAAAGCATGCTTGCATCAATCTGTAGTGTGCATGGTTAAGCATATATGTTACCATGGTCCAGGATTTATTGACACAGGTTGATCATACGCTGAATAATCCAACCACATTTTAGTTTGGCTAAATAGAAATGGCATTAATTGCAATGTGTAAAAAGAGTTGAGATACTGTCTTATAATTTTGCTGCATGTCATTGTGGGATATATCATGTCTTGATTGGTGAATATGTTTAGTTTGTGACTTTATTTGAAGCAGAAATAATATGCGAATGCTTCATTGACCATAATTCCGACTGGTAACGACGCACTTCGTCCGAACACATTATCGCACGCGCCGTGCAAGCCATCTTAAATGACCACCTAAACCGTCATTTGTCAACCTAAAAAGCTACCAAGGTTGCCCGGCTGGCAACAGGGAAAAAAAGTTAAGCGAGAGCCCTGTTATTGATGACTCTACCGACTCCGAGGGCCTTCCAATCCACTCCATCTAGATCCTTCATAACTTACAAAACCTCAGTTAAATTCTCCCTCAAGCCTCTACTGTTCCAAAATAAACTGATCCAGAAAATCTTTCTTTGTGCCTAAAGTTTTTATTACAATGTGCTTGTAAATATTTTCATGAACGTTATCACATCCTTTCTGTAATATGATGCTCATTCTCCTATATGTGACCTCAGGAATATTTATGTGCTCTTATATTCTATGTCTTAATAAACATTTGGCTAACCACCCTAGTCCCCCAGTCTATTTCTTTCCCTTTTGATAACTGATAACTAAGTGCTCTGGAACAACGCCTGTACCATAGTGAATCAGAATATGATGTTTAAAGCCAACATTGTTTCCTCTCTTGCTCCTCTTAACTGGCGGGGATATTTTTAATTGGATTCCAGCAATTTATTTGTTTTAGAGATGGAGAACCCCATGTTTCCTCCCTCACTAATTTTCTCTAACTCAATATTTCACACCTTCTCCTTACTTACAATATCTGTAACATCACCCTCTTTTATAAAAATAGTTGGAAAGTATTGATCACAAACCATGCCACCTCAAAACACTATCAAATTAAGTCTTTAATGCCTTATTACTCTTCTCTTAGTTGCGCTCTTGCTCTTTCTATTTTTACAAAAGAAAACTGCATGTGTTTCCAAAACAGCAGAAAATGCTGAAAAAACTCAACAGATCAGGCAGTATCTGTGAAAAGAGAAAAAGGTCAATGTTTTGGATCTGGGAACCCTCATCAGAATGAAGGATCACAGATTTGCAGACCCTTTCCACAGATGTTGGTTATTATGCTTATTTTGTCAATATTTCTCATTCTTTCTTTCTACCTTCATAACCTTTTTAAATTGATACTTTTCTTACTCCAGTCAGCTTCCTTTAGTTTCCTATGCTGTATGCTGCTCTTCAAACAGAAGGCTTGTGATTTTGGAGTCCCATTCATTTCTTGTGAAAATATATTTTCTCTGAATCTTCAACTGGTCTTCTTGTAATACTCTGATGGATAATGGATATACCATTAAACATAGAGGCAAAATACCATGGATATTTGATATGTTGATTTCAATTTAAAAATACGTGGGAAAATAAGTAGGTCAGGCAGCTTCAATGGAGAGAGAAATATAGTTAACTGTCCAGGTTGATCACCATCAGTAAGAACTCTTTTGCAATGAAATATCTTAGTCATCAACCTAATACTTTAATACCAGTTCTCCTTCTACAAATGTTGCCTGATACAGTTTGCCATTGGGCAACCATTACTAGTACACTTTTGGTAAATTATATCATAACCAAATAAAATTGGTATTTCTCCATTGGAGAAGGTTTACTTCAGATTCAGGTTCCACGACTCCGCTACCACCAAAATACTCTCCCACTCATGCTGCTTCCAACTCACGAGTATTGTGGAGTTATTTAATTAGAGAGTCATGCAACATAGGTTGAACGAAAGGTCAGTTTCTATCATCTCCATGTTGAGAATTGAGTAACCATGAGCCCAGAACAGTCCACTATCTTGTGGTTTTGCTGCAAACAAACTAAAAAAATGTATCTGAATACATTTAAAGAATTCTGCCCTGTTTCTCTGCATCCAACATTGACTCTTCAATGCTGTTATTATAGACTATTACCAAAAGACACAAAATAATGGAGTAACACAGCACGTCAAGCAGCATCTCTGGAGAATATGGATAGGTGACGTTTGGTTTTATTTCTCTCTCCACTGAAGATGTCTGAGGCTGTCCTGAGGCTGCCTATCCATGTTTTTCAGAGATGTTGTCTGACCCGCTGAGTTACTACTGTACTTTGTACCTTTTTTGTAAACCAGCATCTACAGTTCCTTGTATCCACCTAAACTTTTACCAATTTACTGTTTTCTCATTGCAGAAAAATGCCTACATATTTTCACTTTTGGCTCATTTTGGTATTTTGCTACCACACTAAAAACAATATAAGAACCCCTTCACCATCCTACTGTTCAAAACATACGGATTCCTTTTGTTAATTGTTCTAACATATGCTTTGTCATTGTTGTATTTGATCCTTTAACAATTGCCATTGGCTGTCCTCACTTATCCTATTTGACACCACTATTTAATCTTAAATCTCTATAACCATGAACATTGATTTGCTATTTCTCCACCTATTTGAGCCATGTTTCAAAAATGGCCATATCACAATTCCACCCTTCATAGCCTAATTTTGCTGAGGATATTTAAGGATGCTTAACAACTTAAATAGGTAAATATTGGAACTTTAATGGGGATGGGAACATGCGTAAGATGTTTATTGACCTTAAATAGATTCCAAATTAAATAATATGTCATCGGGTAAAACAAATAATTTGGTATTTGGTATTTAAAGAAATATGCTTCTTGTTTCAAAGAAATGGCAGTAATGTCTTATAACAAACGTTAAAAGGGTTGGAATTTCCTGGATCTCCAAAATGCATCCCTATGTAACTATAAAAAGAATAATAGGTTGTCATAATGTTTAAGTAAAGCTGTGAGATGGCAAGAAGAAAAGACATAAACACATTTGAAGCTCCACAATACAGCCAAATAGAGAGTAAATTAAAGAAATGGATGCGTGACATTTCTAATCCCAATGGCCAAATCAGGGAATTATTCCGCAATTTAGAGAAAGAGAAGGTATTATTTCAAAATTTACTGAGTCCAATCAGCAACAGAGCCTCACACTTTACAAACTTTGGTTGTACAATATTAGACACATAATTTCAAATTTGTGTACAACCTTTATAACCTTATTATATTAATTATATTATTATATTATATTTATTATATTTATTTCAAGCTATCCCTTTATACCTCCCTATTTTTTTTATTTATTTTTTAAATCGATTCTATTGTTAACAGCTTTATTTGGGATTATAAAAATCACAGAATAAGTAAAAAACACTTATGTAAATCCAAGATAAATGGAGGATTAGCATTACCTAATTTTTTAATATTATTTTTGGGCGGTTCAGATTAAGAATATGAATTTTTGATTGGTAAAAATGGATCAGGAACCAGCTTGGCTAAAGATGGAAAAGGAAGACTGTTTACCGTTTGATACAAGTTCGATTCTTTTTGCTCCAAGGTAAGTACAAAAAAAAACTTATGGGGAAAACCCTATAATTCAATTCAATTCAATTCAATTCATGTTTAATGTCATTGCACAAATACAAGTATAGGTACAACGAAATGCAGTTTAGCGTCGTTCTTAGTGATAGCGATATAGAAAAATAAATACAGAGTGCAGTGGTAGCAATATGGAAAATAAATAAATGCAGGGTACAGACAAATCTATCAGCTGGGCTCCGAGTTCAGCAGTCGGATGGTGTAGTTGAAGAAGCTGTTCTTCGTCCTACTGGTGCGGGACCTGAGGCTCCTGTACCGCCTCCCTGATGGGAGGAGGGCAAACAGTCCATGATTAGGGTGTGAGGGGTCCTTGATGATCTTCCCGGCCCGCTTCAGGCACCGTTTTCGGTGGAGGGCATCCAAGGCAGGGAGCGGGGCACCGATGATGTACTGGGCGGTTTTCACCACCCGTTGTAGTGCCTTCCTGTCTGCCACGGTGCAACTGCTGTACCGTACCGTAAAGCAGGTGGTCAGGATGCTTTCGATGGTGCAGCGGTAGAAGTTCGTCAGGATCTGGCGGGATAGGTGGGCTTTTTTGAGCCTCCTCAGAAAGTAAAGGCGCTGCTGTGCCTTTTTGATTAGCTTTGAGGTGTTGAGGGACCAGGACAGATCCTCCGAGATGTGTACCCCGAGGAATTTGTAGTTGGAGACCCGCTCCACCTCAGTCCCGTTTATATGGATGGGGGTGTGTCTGCCCCCTCTGTTCTTCCGAAAGTCAACAATTATTTCCTTCGTCTTCTGGGAGTTGAGGACGAGGTTATTGTTGGCACACCAGGTAGTCAGGTGCTGGACCTCCTCCCTGTAGGCTGATTCGTCATTATCACTGATCAGTCCTACCACCGTGGTGTCGTCGGCAAATTTTATGATGGCGTTGGAGCCATACTTGGGGATGCAGTCATGCGTGAAGAGGGAGTAGAGGAGAGAGCTGAGCACACAGCCCTGTGGCACGCCGGTGTTCAGTGTTATAGTGGAGGAGGTGAGGTTGTTGACCCTAACAGACTGTGGTCTGTTAGTGAGGAAATCCAGTGTCCAATTGCAGAGGGAGGTGCAGAGGGAGCAATAGATGTATTTGGAAACAAATAGTTAAGACTTTACATTTGGATAATATGTCGCTTTGTTTACCAATTATGAATAATCCCTTATTTAAACCTATATTGGATAAGGGGTTTAGACACTGGAAAAATTTAGGAATTATAAGGATAGAACACCTTTACAGGAAAGGAACATTTCTCTCATTTCAAGAGTTAAAAGATATCTATGGATTGCACCCAAATAACTTGTTTAGGTATTTACAAATTAGAGACTATATCAAGTCAAACATGCAATACTATAAGAATAGAGAACCAGGATTACTGGATGAATTGCTTAACAAGCACCCAAATACAGAAAAACTAATAGCGTACATATATAATACTCTTTTGGATAGGGAAATCCCAACAACAGAATCATACCGACAGATATGGGAAAATGAAATAGGTCTATCTATAATGAAAGACACTTGGGAAGAAAGTTTACAACGTATACACCGGTGCTCGTTAAATGGCAGACATACCTTGATACAATTTAAAGTATTACATAGATAACACTATTCAAAAATGAAATTAAATAGGATTTTTCCTAACATTTCTTCTATTTGCGATAAATGTCAGAATTTAGAAGCTAATTTAACGCATAGTTTTGTAACATGCATAAAACTAAATAGTTATTGGGCTGATATTTTTAGAATCATTTCTGAAGTTCTTAAAACTAAATTGAACCCCAATCTAAAGCTAATAATATTAGGAGTTCCTGATTCAAGCCTAATATTAACAGCGTCAAATACATTTTCTTGATTACTGTTGATAATTGGAAAAAAATTAATATAAAAATTCTGGAAGGGAACATTATCCCCCACAATCAAAATGTGGACAGTGGAAATGTCGGAGACGTTGCATTTGGAGAAAATTAGGTTTGTCCTAATGGACAAATACGAATTTTTGAACAAATATGGTCTCCATTCATTGATTATTTAAAGGGGTAGCTGAGCTCAGCATTGTTATTCAATAAGTACCCAGGTGTAGGATTAGATGAAACAATGTATTCTGGGATTTGTATACACGTCTCTATAGATATTGTTATGTGAAATTGCTCCATTCATTGTTAAGATGTATACTTCATTTTTTTATTATATAATAATTGTTTTTTTTCTCATTTGTTTATTTTTATTTTTATTTTTTAATTTTTTTTATTTATTTTTTATTTTTTTGTTCTTATATAATCATAATTATTTAATCACTATCTCTATTGATTATAGATCTATTATTTTACTTCTTTACGTTCCAAAAAAAAAGCATACAAAAATTATTTCGTAATATTTGTATAATTTTGGAAACAAGTTAAATTTGTATTTGAAGAACTGTTATACTGTGGACAATATGCATTGCTTCTAATAAAAATATTTTAAAAAACACAAAAAAAAACCTTTATAACCTTTGCTCTTCGAGGGCAGAAAGTGTGGTGCTAAAATAAATCCTTGTTGTTGCTGAACAATTGTCAAAATTAAGTCTTGCACCAAGCTTCAAATCATTGGATGAGATTTTCTATGCAATTACATTCAGCCTATGCCTGCTCGGGTTATGGAAAGAAAGAACTTGCATTGATGGAATGGTTAATTCACATTAATGTGTAAAATAATGTTAATTTGCAGCCACAATTACTTTTTGTCCATTTTTTTTCTTCACTTAATAGCTAGTTTCATATGTAATTGCAGTCATTGTTTACTTGTTCCTGCCAGCACTTCCTCTTTATTATTCATAACTCCTGCTGCCATATAATGCCAAGTAAATTAGTCAGGATGGGAATTCCTTTGGGATATATCCATCGTACTTGATGATTTAGATACAGTAAATGAGTTCCAGTATATGTGGAACATACTTCAGGCAATTTAATAACATCCACCACAAACTTTGGAAGGTACACTTAAAAATAATTCAACATGTACCTGCCATCGTATCCTGGTTATCAAATTGTTATACCATGGGCTCAGGATGAACTCCAGACAATATTTGATCCTGTTGAAGCAGAGTTTACCATAATATTAAGTTCCCATGATGGATCCTTCTAATCCAATCCAAGACAAATCTGCAACATTAGCCTTGTTACATTATGCCTATATAACAGCAAGTAACAAATACCACATTTGCAAGAGGCAACACCAAGATAAAAGTTAATCTTTACATTTTACCTTGCACTGGTAGATTTCTTCTAATTTTGCCCGCTGTTAATGTGTCCCCATTAAGGGGATACATAACGTTTCCAAAGGTTCAAATCTTAAAGCAAGCATAAAAGGAAATCATCAAAGCCATCAGCTTTTTCTGAGTGATTTCTCCATTAGACAACTTGTCCAATCACATCTACTCCCTTCCTGGACCACTTAATACTTTGCTTTTATCTGTCAGCTATTTTGTCATTTTGTAACATTAAAAATGATATAAATATACATATATAATCACCTCTGGCCTTGTGGTAAGAAATCCTATTTCCTAACCACCTGGGTTCCTTTCCTAATTTACCAGTTAATCCCTTCTGTAAATAACTAAAATGTGTGATGTCTGGTTAATGTTCTATACAACAACTAGCAGTATTTAGGTTATCATCTTCTCCATCTTTATCTTAGGTGGTCCCTTGTGGTCAAATGTGATTTATTTTTATTCCAGTTTTGTTGGTTCCAATATAACTGGTAGGGTCAATGTGGGACTCATCGTCACTGCCACAGGTGAGGCTGGAGTGGGTAGACGAGTGTGCAGCAGGTGCAGCTCTTTCTGATGTTTGTACTGGGCATCCACATGGACTTGGCAAACAGAGTCAAGGTTCACACTTCCATCCTGGATACTGCTTTTTTTAATCATCATGGAACAAGGATTCCCGTGAGTTGGTGAAGATGTAACATTTTTTCATTAAGGCTGAGGGGGCAGCCATGAACTTTCATCATCCTCCTGGCAATCTTCTGCTAGGATGACTATGCTATATCAACATCAAAATCATGACATCAAAACAAATATGAGAAATGGACTGATGGCTCTATTGACATTGTATGGAATGAGTAAAGAAATGCATACATACAAGAAATAGAAGAAAACAGTATTAATGTGATTGGAGAAACAAAGAAATGCGGATGCTGGTTAATACACAAAAGGACACAAAGTGTTGGAGTAACTTATCGGGTCAGGCAGCATCTCTGAGAACATGGACAGGTGATGTTTTAGGTCTAGACCCTTATTTATGTAATTGGATATACAATCAATAATATTTTCCTTGTTAAACCAAAAAACAGGATGCAGATTCAGTACCTTCCCCAATACAACAAAGGGCACATCTGACCGGCTTATGTATTTGGCCAAAGGTTAGGTTCTAACAACAGCAAGGTCAAGTTGGGGAAAATGTGTGTAATCAAGGATTTAAAAAAAAATCGCTGCCACTGATAGGACTGGTTCTATTGAAGCAGGGAAGAGATTAGTTGGGGCATGTTTGGAAAAGTAATCTGGAGAGAGGTGTTAATTAAACCCTTACCCATGGTGAAAAGGCAAGTTGTACCAGTGCCAAAAATGTTCAAAAGAGCCTGTGCATCAGAAGAGCCACAGATATAGATAGATGAAGAAGGAACAAAGTCCAGGAGAAGAGTATTTGAAACAAATTATCTACCAGAATAGTTTATGGATTTTGGGTAATAATAGGCGAACAAAGTTAAGAAATAATGAAATTGGAGACAGTAAATGATAACATCCAGATTAGCTGGCAGATCAATTGAAATTGTTGTTTATTTTAATATCACTTTTGTGACATCAGCACATATTGTACTGTCATACATTAAGTGACACACAAGTCTGCATTGAGCTGGCACGCATCTTTCTCCAGGAATTAGTACATGAACCTTGTAGATGCACAGCAAACCGACCAAAACTAAAAAAAAACAATATGTATTAAATTAAGATTAGATCCACACAAAAAATACTGGCACCCATAGCACAATTAAAATAAACTCATAAATCACAGATGAAGTGAGGGGTAACCAACTGACAGATAAATCGGTAGTGAAACACCCAGGTTAATGATGGTCTCACATGCAGGCAGCAGCGTTGCTCATTCAAACATTTTTAAAGCAAAATACCATTGTAAATTCTTCCAGTAATAACATATGGTCATTTATTTCAATTGTTGCAAAACTGAAGTCTGTTCCCAGCTGTAAAAAACCCACTTACAAGACTTCATCTAGGATTAATTGAACTCTTTCCCCCAAACAAATCATAACTTCATTGAAAGCACATTAGTATAAGTTGGTCTTTCATATATTTTTCATGGCAGGCAATATTCACATTTTGTGAATCCTGTTATCACACACAGAGCTAAAAATGTCACATTGCTTGCCTGCAGCACTGTCAAGAAATTCATGACAGATTTTTTTTTTTTTACACGTGTTTTGAAAGGATTTAAAAATTGCTCCAGTTGGGACTTTTGCATCCTTCATGTGTCAATATAATCTGCGGGGAACGTGAAACCCGATCCAAATCAAGAATCTCTCCAGGTCACCCTCGTCTTGTAGCAATCAATGGTGCTGCAGTGGCTCACTGGCCCACAGTTGTTCTTTTATATTCCACAGATTATTTATTTTTTTAAATATTTTTTTTACCAAATCACTGCCCAAACATAGCGTAGAGGTGAGAATCAGTCAGCCTTCTTCTTTACCATGTAAACTGTGTTTTGGTAATCATGAAGTCAGATTCTTGCAAAGCATTAAAGCCAACTAAAGCAATATTTTTTTTTTCCCGAACTTCAATATCATCAGTTGCCGAAGTTAGAAATAACTTCACATTTCTTACCAATGTTATTTTTTAAAAAAACAATCAAATCAACTGGAACTCACTGACAAACTGCCCAAGCAAAAAAACAAGAAACTCAGCAGGTCAGGCAGTATCTGTGGAGGGAAATGTATTGTTGCTGTTTCGGGTCAAATCCCTTCCTCTGGACTGAAAGAGTGGAAGGGAGATAGGCTATACAATGAGGTGAGGAGGGCAGGGCAAGAGCTATCAGTTGATTGTGGACCCAGGTAGGGAGGGATGGATTGGTGAATGGGGTCAGGTGTGGGGGAGAGAGGGGCAGAGGTAACAACAAGAGGTTGGGATGTGATAGGTGAGGGATCATGGGCTACACTTGATGGAATCTGTAGGGGACCAAAGAGGGAGGTTGGGTGGGCAGATGGAAACAGCTGGTACAGGGGAACTAATGGGACACAAGTTGGTGATTGGCAGATGGACTGGGTGGAGAAGACGCTGCGTGAGAGGGGGATAGGTGTAGTGGGAAAGAAGGGTGAAGAGGATCTGAGTGGCTAAAAAGACTAAAAGGAGAAAATTACCGTAACTGAAATTAGAGTATTCGATGTTCATGCCATTTGACCACCAAGGCAGAATATAAGTCACTGTCCCTCTTGGTTATGTTCGGCCTCACCCTGGCAGTGGGGGCAGAGGACAAAAAGGTCAGGGTGGGAATGTGGAGGGGAATTGAAGCGGCTTGCAATTAGGAGTTCAAGGTAAACATTGTGGACAGCGTGTAGGTGCTCGGCAAAGTGTCGATGGTCACTGATGTATGGGAGGCCACAGAGAAAGTACCTATTACAACAGATGAGGTTGCAGGAGGTGCACGTGAATCCATTCCACATCTTGACATGCTGTTGTCTGCCTGGATAGTGGTGAGCGTGGAGATATAGGGACAAGTGTTGCATCTCCTATTGTTGCACGGGAGAGTTCCGGGGGAGGGAGAAGGATGAGGGAAGCAATGAATCAAGGAGAGAGTTGTCTCTGCAGAAAGCAGAAAGGGAGGGAGGAATGAGACAGATGGGGAGATCGCTTTGCAACTGGGAGAAATATCAAAGAATGATGTGCTCCGTTCAAATGTTAATGGGTACAAGCCGAGGACAGAGGGAACTCTATCCCTATTCTGTCCAGGGGAGGCAGGATGAGAGCAGATTACAGGAAATGGGGGGGGGGGGGGTGTTTTGTTTCCCCAAAGGAGGAGGTCATTCCAGATGTCCCGCGGTGGAAGGCCTCGTCAACAGAACAGGTGGACAAACGGAGATAAATGTGCGGCATCTTTACAAGAGACAGGGTGGGAGGAAATGTAATTAATTAAATACCTTGACTTCACAGCTTAATTCAACATCCTGTGCATTAACTTTCACTCTCCACGGGGGCGACCCGACCTCTTGAGTACTTCCAACACTGCTTTTATTTTAGATTTTCCCTGCCTGCAGTACTTTATCCTGAGTTTTAATAACTGAGCTCAGTAAGGAGGGGTGGGGAAACCAAATACCTGAATGCAAACCTACAAGTGGAACATCAGACATGTCATTATCAAAGCATCAAATATTATGATTTTCAGCAAACTTACATGTGAAATGCAAAATGATGTACGTTTGTCAAACATGTATCTGAGAAACCATTCTCTCGTGATTCCCCAATAGGTAGCAGAGTTATTCTACGTTCATCTGCTTCTTGCCCCTTGATCGGGTTCATAAATTCCTTTCAATTCGCCCACTGAGTGGCGCTAGTGAAGATAATTCGCTCAGACCTTTCCACTGCTCAAGACAATGTATATTAATAAAGGAGTTTTAGACATGGATTCAATTGAATAATTATGTAATCTAATTAATTATAATTATATATTTCGCATGTCGTTGCCGCATTCGATGTAATATTGGCTCAAATAATCATGGACACTCTTGACTCTCCCTGGACGTGTGGCTTGAGTGCCAGATCCAACGAGGAAGCCTCTCAGGATAGTGACAGTAGCTGCTCACTGTTCGCATCGAGCCTGTTCACAAAGCAGCCCGAATGACTGAACGCAAATGTCGCTGCACAACTATCAGATAACTCCTCCCTCCCCCCGCCTATCCCTGAGGTTTGCATTGCAAATCTTGGGGATTGTATTTAACAGCAGAGCAGACGGATGAGAGGTTATGCGGACCCGATGAAATTCACACCGCATGGCCTCTGCCGATCCAGTAAACAAATTGTTAATGCCGGCAGCGCTCTCACAGTGGCCCGGCTCACAATGCACTTTGCAGGCTGATGTCTCGGCTGAATGTCTCAGTTTACACAAGTGCATTTACTTTCTGTTTCACTAACCAGGTCGCATTGCATTCGGATACTTCCACTGTGATTAATCACAACTCACATGTGCCACATTGGACAGCATGCCCACTCCTTCTGCAAGGAGCTATCTTGTTACGGGAAAGGTGCACGCTCCATTTGAGGACTTTTGTCCTTTTTTAAATTTTAAAAAAATCTTCGTTTTGACTCTCCTGGCGGCTGCAGTGATAGAAATAACGAAATAAGACTTGGTTGCGAATCTCCTATTATTTAGCCGGAAAAGACAGCGAGAGATAGGCATCCTATTTAGTCTTCCCCGGGGTAACACGATTCGGCTGATGTGTGTTGTCTTGTCGTCTGTCGCCGAATGATTTAATGTGAGAGCCATTACAACGTTAATAATTTTACCTGAATCTTTCCTCCATTTCAATTTACCTGGGGGATTGTTAATAGCACAGAATCTCATTCAGACTGTATTCTGGTACTCCATCAAATATTACAGGCGCCACTTCAGTTTTATCGATCACTAGTTCGGACAGATTTCAACCACAGAATGCTATCAACGTACATATTAACAAAGTAAATAAACTCACTGAGCTTCGTGAAAAAAAAACTTGCTGAATCATTTCGGTTGCAACTCCGACAGTGGGTTCAATGCAAGTTAACCATGGTTCGCATATGTTTCATGCAGCTCTTGTTTCTATCTGGACATGGAGAATGCTGGTCCTCTGTGACTTGGTGGCAGAGAACGATTTCCTTGCACAAGGAGCAGTATGCCGACAGTCTGGAGTCCGACCTCTGAACTAATTGCTTTGTTGGGCGGCAGTGGGGTCAGGGTAATGCATCCCCCCCTGCCCCTCTTTACTCCCCCACCCTTCGATGCGCACACACAGACTCAGCTCAAAGGCTCCAGCAATCCGAGTACAGAGACGCTCGGGCAACATTTAATACGGTTGTAAGTTGGAGATGTCGGCTTTTCATTTATGTGGATTCATGTTCAATAACACTGATTTTTTTGCGGCTCATGAGGCGATTAAAGACGGCAAATGGACACTCTCTCTGCTCTTAATACAGGTTATAATTGCGGCATTTAAACAGCGCGATTATACTGGTCTTCTCAAATTGAACCTTTATTTAGATCACATCCATGGTAATCTCCACTTCTCAACCCTTTAATGAGACTGTAAAAGTCCTTCAAGGAACCAAGAATGAATTCCATTTGTTTTATTTTTGGTCTGTTAACGAAGTGGCTTTTGCACAGCCCTTTGAAAGGGGATACAATTGAGTCCAATTCTATGCTATCTGCAACTTGATTTATTTTTGTTTTTGCACACACTCACACATGCAAGCTCGGGCTAGGACGCGTTCTCACGTACACACATGTACACCCTCACCCACTCACACAAATCACGTTCACACACAGCCATCCACCCTAGAAAAACCAGCGTTCACCACATACTCAAACGCACCCTCATCACACAGATAGATGCTCGCTCCCTTTCACACTCAGTCACGCATCACAGGCTCCACCTTCCGCGATGGAACCACAGGAGTGGCGGCTTCTCCTCTCAGCTCCAGAGAACGTTGAAAAGAACTTGTTAATTTGAAGCTGCCGATCAAGCTCTGCATTCGGCTCTCATTGGCTGTGGGTGGACTGGTCCCGGGACTCAGCCCGCACCGAGCGGAGACGCCACTCTCCAGTTGCACTTTGCAATTGCAGCGCGGCGAGGTCGGACCCGCGGCAGCCGGCAGCAGCGGCTCCCAACCCACACGCTCCTTCTACCTGCGAAGAATGCATGATCCAAAATAAACTTCGGTCGGAATAAAACAGCTCCGGGTTGAGATCTGAATCCAAATTAAACCTCCTGCCGCAGCATGCAACCTCTCTGTAGATCTGGACACGGTTGGGTGCTGAGGTAAGTGCTGCACGAATAGGAGGAGCAAGGTTTTCTACGCACACCAGTTTCTGGAGCTTGCAGCGGGAAACCACACAACCCGTGCTCGTTTTCGTAAAATACTTTATTGAGGATAAGTGCAAGGTGAATGGAAATGTGTCGGCGCGTCTCCGTGTCCGTCCGTGCATTGCTTCTGTAGAGGGACGGTGAGGATTTGTGTGTCGTTGTTTTCCATCATGCCAGCCTATCGAAGCCGTTTGTGATGAATCCAGAAATCAACAGGTACTGCTCGGGCATGGGTTTGATGTTGCTGATTGTGCTGCTCCTCTGGGCTCGGGCCGCTGCCGTGATTAATTTGAAATACTCGGTGGTGGAGGAGGAGAGAGCCGGGACAGTGATCGGAAACATAGCGAAAGACGCTGGCTTCTCAACTTGGGAGCAGCCGGTGCCTCTCTTCCGCGTCCTGTCCAACTCGGCGCCGCATCTGCTGGAGATCAACCCGGTCAGTGGGCTGCTGGTAACCAAGCAGAAGATTGACCGAGACCTGCTGTGCGGCCAGAACAGCAAATGCGTGATCTCGCTGGAGGAGATGGTCAACTCCATGGAGATCTGTGTGGTCAAGGTGGAGATCCTGGACATTAACGACAACTCGCCCAGCTTCCCCACCGAGCAGATCGACCTCGAGATCTCGGAGACGGCCAGTCCGGGCACTAGGATCCCCCTGGAGAGCGCCTACGACCCCGATTCGGGGGATTTCGGAGTACAGACCTACCAGATAACGCCCAACGAACTGTTCGGGCTGGAAATCAAGAGCCGGGGGGACGGCTCCCGCTTTGCCGAGCTGGTGGTGGAGAAAGCCCTGGACAGGGAGGTCCAGTCTCACTACAGCTACATGATCACGGCCCTGGACGGGGGCAAACCACCTAACCTGGGCACGGCCCAACTCAACGTTAAAGTCATCGACTCCAACGACAACTACCCGGTGTTTGAACAAACCACTTACACGGTCAATGTGCTGGAGAACGCACCGGTCAACTCGCTGGTCATCGACCTGAACGCCTCGGACCCGGACGAGGGAACAAACGGAGAGATCGTCTATTCCTTCAACAGTTACGTGCCGGACAAGACCAGGCAACTCTTCAAACTGGAGCCCCGGACCGGGGCCATCACGGTGAAGGGCAACATCGACTACGAGGATGGGAGCATCTACGAGATCGACGTGCAGGCGAAGGACCTGGGACCCAACTCCATCCCGGCCCACTGCAAGGTGACGGTGAACGTGGTGGACGTGAACGACAATGTGCCGCTCATCACTCTGTTCTCGGTCAACAGTGAGACGGTGGAGGTGAGCGAGGTCGCCCCTCCCGGCTACGTGATCGGCCTGGTGCGAGTCTCCGACCGCGATTCCGGCGCCAACGGCAGGGTCCAGTGCGAACTGTTGGGCGCCGTCCCGTTCAAACTGCAGGAGTACGAGAGCTTTTACACCATCCTGGTGGATGGGAGGTTGGACCGGGAGCAGAGGGACTTCTACAACCTGACCATCCTGGCCAAGGACGGCGGCTCCCCCTCGCTCCAGTCCACCAAGTCCTTCACCGTCCGCATCACAGACGAGAACGACAACCCTCCTCACTTCACCAAGCCTTTGTACCAGGTCAGCGTGCGAGAGAACAACACTCCCGGCTCGCACCTCCTCTCCGTGTCCGCCAGGGACGTGGATTTGGGGCTGAACGGCAGCGTCTCCTACCAGATAGTCCCGTCGCAGGTGAGGGACATGCCAGTCTTCACCTACGTGTCCATCAACCCCACCTCGGGGGACGTGTACGCACTCAGGTCCTTCAACTACGAGCAGACCAGGTCGTTCGAGTTTAAGGTCATGGCCAAAGATGGGGGTACGCCCGCCCTGGAGAGTAACAGCACGGTGAAGGTGTTTGTCATGGACGTCAATGACAATGTGCCCATTATCACGGCGCCGCCTTTAGTCAATGGCACCACCGATGTCTACATCCCCAGGAACGTCGGCTCTGGCTACTTGGTGACAGTGGTCAAAGCTGACGACTACGACGAAGGCGACAACGGCCGCTTGACCTACGGCATCGTGGATGGTGACCGAGGTTACTTCGAGATGGATCAAACGAGCGGGGAAATCAGGACCACCAGAAGTTTCGGAGACGGGGCCGAGACCAGTTATGAACTGATCGTGGTGGCGCAGGACCACGGCAAGTCTGCCCTCTCCGCCACTGCATTGGTCGCCGTCTATCTCTCCCCTGGCTTGGATGCCCAGGAGTCGACAGGGTCCCTGAACTTATCTTTAATCTTCATCATCGCCCTGGGGTCCATCGCTGCAATCCTTTTCGTGACCATGATCTTTGTAGCAGTCAAGTGCAAGCGAGACAATAAGGAGATCAGGACGTACAACTGTAGGGTGGCGGAGTATTCTTATGGACAGCAGAAGAAACCGAAGAAAAAGAATAAGATCAACAAGAATGATATCAGGCTGGTGCCCAGAGACATGGAGGAGACTGATAAAATGAACGTGGTCAGCTGCTCTTCCCTCACCTCCTCCCTGAACTACTTTGACTACCACCAGCAAACTCTGCCCTTGGGTTGTCGCAGATCGGAGGCTACCTTTCTAAACGTGGAGAACCAGAACTCCAGGAACGCCAGTGGAAACCACGTGTATCACACTTTCACTAACACGCAGAGCTCCCAACAACAGCCAGACCTCATCATCAACGGGATGCCCCTTCCAGAGGTAAGTTCTTTCACTCATCCATTTTACATGCAAACCCCAAATTGGTACTTGTCTATTGATTCCACCCTTAATTGATGGTTTGATCAGCTTCACTCCTTCTATTGCCATGTGATTTTGATAATCAAGTTGATGTTGGAAAGAATTGCAGTTTTACGAAGTAAATGTTAGTTGGACCTAGTTTTTCTTTAACAAGGAGGAGTTAACAAGCACATGGTAACTGGCTCAGTAAAGTTGGCTCAATTCAAACAAGTGTTGGAGTTGTGAATGTTTTGGATTTTACTTTTACTTATTTCTTTTCACTGTAAATTCAACTTAAAAAGGGATAGCAAATTAGCTACATAATGACACAATTAATGGGACTGCTCATTCTTTCCTGGACATTTTATATGGCACACAGGGTGATTGAAACAGTGGTGCTGACGTATTAGGCTTTCTGTACAAAGCTTCAATTGACTTGTGCTGCAACGATATGTAAGATTCCTGTTACTCCACCATCAGGGTGGCTGAGGGGTGGATTGTGAGCCATGCTGGATGCCGTAGTATCTTTGATCAAATGCCTTGCGTGGAACACTTCTGAAGATACTTGAACTTCAGCATTCACTTTGTGGTACTGGAGAGTGTTGCTTTAGGCAGGTCATTTTCAGACATTGTGGCGTGTGAAAGCTAAAACAAAGGATTTGGCAATATATTTTGTAAAATGAAACAACAGCAAGGAAGAGGTTAAGATATTTTTGAAACAGTAAACAGGAGATGATTGTCATGTTGTGATGTAACAACAGAAGCTGAAAAAAGTGGAACATAGAAGATAGTGAAAATGTTTGGACTAGGAGAAAACTTTTTGATGTATCAACAAGAACACAGGGAGGACATATTGATTGCTTTAATCTTTATTCTCAGAAAACAAAACAGTAAGCATGGACATGTTTGTGAAAGCTTCCATGAGCTGTAAAAAGTTAAACTGAAAACAAGAAGGAAATCCTGGGAGCTCGAATGCAGAAACAAATGAGAATCGTTTAGAAACAAACACAAGTAGTGGGAGATCAATAGTGCTATTATAAATATATTGGGAGATGAATCTGCATTTTATTTAAAAAGTTGAATAATCCTTTCTCATATTAGCAAAAGTCTTATCTACACCATCTTATTTAGCTACTGAACATAATGTTCTTCCTGACCTGTTGTTCTACGGAAAGTTTTTTGTTTTTTTTCTTTCTGAAAAGAGTAAAATTAGCCCACTTACAATAAAAGGTTGACAAAGGCATTCACAAAATGGTTGTGTTTTATAGTTCCACCTCTGGTTGATTGGTCATTCAAACAATCCCAATTCTACATCACTTTTGAAAAGTACGATTTGCAAAGGGCCGTGAAGAATATTTCAACAACTAGTTTGTCCAAGGGATTCTTTGCCTTGTAGAATGTAGCAAGAATGTAGGTTGCGTTTAAGTAATATTCTCCTCACAAACTTTACACCACACTAAGCTTCAATTCTTTTTCAGCTCATTTGCCCCCCTTTTATCCTGGATGTGGAGGCACTCTACACAGCAGTGAATGCCAGTTAAATAATAGATTGAACGTTTAATTTATTCCGCAGACAGAAAAAAGTAGTTGAATACAATAAATATTTGTGGAAAAGTGCAATTGAACCTGTTTCTCTGATTATAAACAAAAAAAACGGAATCTAAAATATTGGTAAAGTTGTATATTATAAAGAAAAGTAAGTACATTTTATACACCAAAAAGTAAATATAATTGAGGTGCATCGTATTAAATGGATAGGAAAAATACCGTGTTAAATGCAAAAGGTCATGCTACACAACCTGGATTTTAGATTCAGCATGACGGGTGCTACATTTTGAATTTTTGTCAGTCATGTAAATCTCATGAGAGTGTCACTGAATATCAATTATCATGATTTGGTTGAGTACATCAATGCGCATCATTGAACATTATCTCTCGCAACAACCCACCCCGCTAAATTCAAATTTGAATTAGCATTGGTGATATTGTGCTAGCACTTGACATCAACGAAGAAACAGTTCATGTAGGACTGTAGCAGCAGAATCAACAGAACTCACTCTTGTTTGGCTCCAGCAGCTGCTTTGCAATGAGCTTCTGTCTATGTTGTCTTGATCTACCATGATCACAATGGTCAAAAGGAAGGCAGCATTGATTTTAATATCCTTTGACATTAGTTACCCTATTGCCTGGGCTCCATGCTTCTCACAAACTCACCCATTAATTACTTGGTGAGAGTATTTAGCCACTATTAAGAAAAAAAATGTTCTGAACTAAACATGTGTTTTGTGTCCTTTACTTATGGGTGGTAGTCTTGTATTTGCTTAGTTCAAGTAAATATGAAATTTACATTTTTCTTCTCCCACCCTTCCCCAGAACAGTGTCATACTTTTATCACCCCTAATACACACAACTGGTGTGTACTGGTGTACTCAACTGGTTTATAGGCAATAGTTACCCTGTTGTGGAGCAGTGTGTTTTGTGGGATAGCATCACAATAACATAACTGAACCATGTGCTAACAATTTAACAAGGCTAACTATTTCAAAAATGAAAATGGCAGTATGATGGAGAACCTTATAAGCCAGTGCAAAATGGGTTTGCAGTGTTATCTCACATTAGCATCTTCAAATTTAGTCACAATGCTGGGCTAGCAATTGAGCAAAGGTGAAGAGATGTCAATGTGGAAAGAGATGGAAAAATGGATTTTGGGGAAATCTGAACCAGGTTGCATAATATGCACATCGTAGGCCAGGATCAGAGGCCATTTTCTCTCAAATACTGGGAATGGACGAGGGGGGGAATATAGACAAACCAAGGTGTAGGAAGTGCGGGCGAGTGTTCTCTTGGAAGGATATAGCTTTTAAATGCAGTTATTATTTAATGTTTTGTCTTTTTTTCTCATTAATCCTGATAAAGATATGCTTCATTTTCTAAACTTAGTGAATTAAAAAGGTCCTTAGAATCTAGAATTAATTTATGCATAAATTATCTGATCCCCATAATGTTGTCTGTGGGAAGATGGTGTATGCTAATTGTTTTCCAGACTTCTCAAATTATAACATTCACTATAATTTAAAAAGTGTTGTCTGTAAAAATGTTTTGGGCATTTTGTGCTTGACAGGTGCTATTTAAATGTATGATGTTCTTTGTCTGACTTCCATTCTAGTCTCGGAATACTACTGGGTAAATTAGTGGGTGTTTTTAATGCAATGCACATTTGTGACACCCTATAGGCAGGAAGATTAATAGTTAGTCAAATACTCAACTGAATAATATTTTAAAATAAGGCAATGTAAAATGATTATTTATAATAACTCTTCCTTTAGTTTCTGGTGGATGTGTTCTGTAATTTGTGACTGAGCCCCCAGTTCAAAGCCCTTAAATGCACTTTTCAGTTGTCTGGTATGGAAATCTGTACCATTTAATCAAATATTTACTGCTTAGATTAGATTTCTACTGTTTTGTTAAAGGAAGGTACTGCAGGCATGTTCCAATTATCATTCATCAAGATAAGGTATAGTCAAAACCACTGCAGGCATGGGTTGCAAAATAGGTTATTGACCTATAAAAAACTACGGTTGAACCTATTGTGTGAAATACCCCAATACAGGCACATTCCACAAGGATCAGAGAGGTTACAAAAACACCTGTGTTGTTTGAATTATGCATGGTACACCCGTGGAAAGAATGTGTGCCTTCACATGTGACCTATTGTCATCCAAATGGCCACCTCGGGTGTTTATGTGATCTGTCTGAAAGCTTAGATTAGACTAGACTCTTTCCATGATAAAGGCATCCCATTTAATGTCATCCAGACGGCATCTTCTCATCAAAACGTAGCTTCTACACAAAGCTCTAAGTATTGGTATTACTTCTTACCAATACCAGAGGAATAAATGAAGGTCAGCACAGTTGCTTAATATTACATAGTGCAGATGTGTGTTGATGATGCCATTTATACTAGTGCAGAGTGGTTAAAATTAACTAAAACTCCATGAATCAGAGTCAAAGAGAGATACAGCATGGAAACAGGCCCGGCAGCCAACTAAGGGCATGCAGGCCATCAATCATCCATTTATTCTAATACATTAAAACCATTTTAATTTTTTTTTCGTATTTTTTTCGTATTTTCATCAATCAATCCCCCCAGATTCCACTGATCACCTTCACTGATCACCAGATAAGAGGCATTTCACAGTGGCTGATCATCGTACCAACTGACATGTCGGTGGAATATGAGAGAAAACTGGTGCACTTGGGACAAAGCAGTTCATGGAAAACTTGCAAACTCCACACTGCCAACATCAGAGGTCAGGATTGAAGATAGACACAAAAAGCAGGAGTAACTGGGCGGGTTAGACAGCATCTGTGGGGAATAGGCAACGTTTTGGATTGAGAACCAGGTGTCTAGCATTGTAAAGTATTGACTCTCGTGAAATAACAGAACGCCACAGTCAATGTCATTGCACTATCTCGTTGTTTTAAGCTATGCCTGTTCAAGGATTGTGTTTTAAACTATGCCTGTTCAAGGACAGTAACCAGTGCGACCCACTCAACAGCCACTGTACTTTGCAGCTTACAGAGACCTGCAATTGATCTCAGTGTTAAAGTGGGAAGATATTTGTAATTCAGAGTCTCGAGGCAGGGACATACAACCTAGTGGGTACCATAGGCACTTGAGCCACTTGGGTGCTGATTAGATTAATATTGACATAAAATTTAGCATATTTTTTGGCCACATTATGGCAATCAGCTGTCCAATTTATTTTATGCTACTTTTTGTTAACTTTATGTTAAAAGTTTTTTATTTCATATTGGCTAAATGAAACAAAACACCTCCAGCTTAATTTCACCCCCCTGTTAAAAAGAATGTCTGATGAAATTAATTGACAACGGAAAGACTGAAATGTACTGGGTTTGTAACTCTCTTGCCTGTTTAAATTTACACTAAACTTTTCTGAAACAATGCGAGGAAACCATTGGAACGACTAGACTGAGCTCCAGGATGTATTCGAATGAGGTCAGCTTGCTAGCATTACAAGGGTATCTGACAATGTAAGCAAGGTGGGTGGTGGAAGTGATGGGGGTTGGGGAAGACGGAGAGACAAAGAGGAGATGACACATTTCTTTGAATGGGGTAGTTGTTACATTGCAGCACTGCTGGCCAGCTTGGACTTGGAGAAGCTGCATGCACTGTGGTGGCCAGCTTCGAGCTGCGCCTGTAAAATTTCAATGTTGTCCTTTTTGCCAAAATGTGGCCCAGAGGGACGAGGGAAAACTGGCAACTACGACTGAAGCAGAATTTACTCATATTTTGTGGTTTTTGCTAATAAAATGATAGTCCAAATGTCCAGATGTGTTCTATAAATCTGTGCGCTATATGCATATTATTGGGATTGTGTCACAAGTAGGAAATGTCTCATAATTAATAAAACATTTTAAATGCACCAACTGCTAATCATTTACTTTGACCTTTGTAGACAGCCTGACGCTCAATAAAGGGGTGGAGTAGGAGGACGGTGGGGGAGGGGACATGACATGCTAAAACAAGCATGGACCAGGCCTTCACAAAGTCAGTCTTTAAAATGCACATTAAATAAACAACTGTTTTTCAAAAGTTCAATTATCAAACTGAGGTGCATGCAGATATTTTTGGAAAAGGAACTGATTTTCTGCTTCAAGGGACTTGTTGAGGGGGAAAGAGGGGGCTGGAAAATACTGTGCATTCATTTGAATCTCAGTTTTAGCAGCAAGGGAGGTATTTGGTACATCCTGCCAAAAAAACACAGAGAAACGGCTACTTCCAAACATGCAACTCAAAAACAAAGACCACCAAATACAACAATCAATAGAGTACAAGTACTCAATTTAATATTTTGAACTGAAGCACATAATTACATTTGAATAAAATGTACGCAGGAGTCGTAGCTTAGCCTTATCACTGTGGAGATTAGGGTGTTCTTTTTTTGTTATGTGGAGAGTGTTCTCCATGTTTTGACTTGCTGTGAACGACTGAGGATGTCAGTCTGAAGAAGGGTTTTGGCCCGAAACGTTGCCTATCTCCTTTGCTCCTTAGATGCTGCTGCACCCGCTGAGTTTCTCCAGCCTTTTGTGTACCCTCGATTTTCCAGCATCTGCAGTTCCTTCTTTAACAACATGTTGGGGAACCTGTTCTCCAGCTTACACTTGTGGTGTCAGACTCAGCCACTAGGAGGCACATGTGAGCTGCCTGGGGTATAACTTTCCTGAAGGGGTTCTTTTGTCCACTGGGAAGCAACTGGTGTGATCTTGGAATTGCGATTCAGTAGTTAGTAGGGAGGGAAGGTTCCATTTATCATAATTTGTGGTTCTCTCCTCTTACAGATCATTGTTAAAATCTGCTTTTATTAGTAATTTGCCGTACTATTTCTATATATGTCTCAGTCAGACTTTGTATCATAACATTTCCTCAAGGTATTTTTTTCTATAAAAAAAGTGCTATAAAATGCTTTTGGTTTTGAATCAATACACCGTTCACTGAGCAGATGTTATGCTGACATCAGCTGCTTTACACTGATTAATGAAAAAAAAATCTCCAATCATAGATCCTGCTGCACAGTTAATATGATTCCAAATGATGATATGGACTTCTGATTATCTGATACTTACCACACAGCCAACATCAGTTCTAAACATCACATTATCAGGCCAACATCACATGGCTGATCTTGGTGTGCACATAATGGCTGCTGTGTCTCCTTCGTTACAACATGATGCAACTGGTTTTAAACTGTTGTGAGATATCCTGAGGTCATTAAGGATTTATACATACAGGTTCTGCATCTTTAAAAAAGAGTGTAGTATGAGCTCAGAACTGGCACTGAGCTGGGCAAATGCACCATACAGATACAATGCAGCTTCTATACAGAGAGCTAGCTCACAGATGCACAGTCAGCCTGACTGCATTAACAAGACTGTTGTAGCAGGTGGCAATACTGAGTGCAGATTCATAGCCCCAAGTACAGATGGGGGTCCATTGCTAATGGCTGAATAGAGGGCAGTCAGTTTATATTTGGCAGATTCATAAACCCCGTGAGACCCACTCGTGCTGATTCAGTAATGCAAGAAAATGCCTTTAAAAAGAGCAAGCCAATCGCGTCTGTGAGTTATTCAATTATTTGGGACTCAAGCTTTGTACGTGAAAGGTTAATGAATTGCTTATATTGTAGGTCACTAATTAAACAAAGTTTTTAAAAGGACACAAAGTGACATGATTGCTGTAATTGATGTGAGTGTGATCTGTAAGAGGAGGAAGCAATTCAAAGCCTTCATTTTACTGCTGATCTGCATCGTAAAGTATTGCCTGAGCCCTGTAAGCCAGGTGCATCTTTTATTACGGTTTAGTGCACAATACGGTGTGAAATGAGAGAAGCACAAGGCTTTCAATCTCTGTTTTTGTAAAAGTAACTCTAAGGTTGTAGTGGAATTGCAATACGGTTGGTGTAAATAAAATAAATACTACCCGTGTAAAGTGTTGGTTTGATATTGCTGGGGGGGGGGGGGGGGGGAACTTCCTGACTTGCATATTCATGTTGGAAGAACAGGAATTTCTCCTTAATGGGTGAGGTTGAAGAGCATTGTTTAACAATGGCCTGGAAATTATTCCTAGCTGTCTGCTTTCAAACAGCTGAATGTTATGCCCATTTAGACAGCTTTTGTTGGATACTTCATACTGAAGTCCAGTTCAGCCTGGTTGAAAATGTTTGACTTTGTTACTGAAGGACAAAGAGGGGTGGGCGTTACCAATAACTGTTAATGCTGCAGAGGGCTATTGGCCGAAGTTCATATTGATCAGAACATGTTTCACAGTCAAGCAGCTGCTTCCTACAAGAGAGGTGTACAGTTAAGAAATGATGTGTGGGTCTATGTCTGTGGCCTGCACTCCTGGGATTGGTTTAGTTTTGTTTAGAGTTACAGTGTGGAAACAGGCCCTTTGGCCCACTGAATCCATGCTGACCAGCAATCACCATTACCATAATTCTATCCTATGCACTAGAGACAATTTACAGATGCCAATTAACTTACAAACCTGCATGTCTTTGTAATGTGGAAATGAAACCAGAGCATTCTAGAGAAATCCCACAGGGTCACAGGGAGAACGTACAAACTCCATATAGACAGCATCCATGGTCAGGATCGAATCTGGGTCTCTAGCACTGTTAGGAAGCAACCCTACCACTGTCCTGCCGTGTGATGGTCTAAACCATCATTGGTTTTCTGTACTGGGAAAGTAATAGCAGACCACACACCTACAGCACGATTCAAAGTGAGTATGTGGTGACTGTACAGTGGGGTTTGTATAAAGGAGGGCGCATTGGACTCTGAAGGAACAAAGTTGACCAAAAGGAGCAGAGCCACAGTTTTCAAAACTGTACATCAAAGGGGGCAGCATGACTGAGCCAAGTGGTCAGAAGAGAGCACTGAAAGGCAAGTAAGGACTGTGCACTGAAAAGTTAACAACAGGGGGGCAGATGATCTCCTTCTGAGGAGAGAGTATGTTGTACTGAAGACATCCTCGCAAATTAAAGGAAGCAGTCAGTTTTGCCTGGGTTCATTCAGTTTTTTTAAAAGAACGTATTACAGTGCAGCACAGGACCAGGCCCTTTAGCCCACATTGTCTGTGGCGCACATGATGATAAGAACAATTATCATTGAGGCCATGTCATAAACTACATTGAACCCATCATTTGCATTGGTACACAACAAATACAAAGGAAACATCACAGCCCCTGCTTTGAACAGGGGTAATAAAAGTTATTTTAAATAGTTTTACTCGTCAAATATCATGTATTGCCACATGGTTGTTCATTGTATGAAGAACAACAATGTAAGGATAGTTACACAAAAAGCTGGAGAAACTCAGCGGGTGCAGCAGCATCTAAGGAGCGAAGGAGATAGGCGACGTTTCGGGTCGAGACCCTTCTTCAGGGTCTGAAGAAGGGTCACGACCCGAAACGTCGCCTATCTCCTTCGCTCCTTAGATGCTGCTGCACCCGCTGAGTTTCTCCAGCTTTTTGTGTAACCCTCGATTCTCCAGCATCTGCAGTTCCTTCTTTAAAACAATGTAAGGATAGTTCTTGAGTGGAATATGTGTTGGATGTTAAATTACTCTGATCTTTTTCTCTTGAACTATTTAGTTGTTGAGGAGAGGGATGTTCTGAAAGCCTCTCCTCCTGAATACTCAGACTTGGGTTGACTACTGTCTCCAGTTTTATGTGCACGACTGCAGAGCGATATTCAATCAATTAGCTGTAGGTTTGTTCAGCCCTTTGTATAGTACGTTAGTTTTGCAGTTCAATACCTATTTGGTTTTGTAGCTTCACCAGGACCTAACATCTGCTTTAGGTCTCTTGGGGCCTTTACTGAACTATGGTTGCCCCCCCCCCCCCCCCCAGGGCTAACTTGATGCTAATGTTTAAGCTTGCTGCATGCCATAGCATTAAAAAATTGTAGTTGACTTTAACTATAATTCTATAGATTCTAATTCTATAAATTATTATTCTATATAAAACAACTCTTTTGAAATATTTGGTTTTATGCAGCACCTGTTAACAGCCTCTAGATCACAAAAGCTACAAGCAGTGTGGGTGTTAGGAACATTTTTTTTTCTTTATTGCTGGAGTTTTTCTTTTCTTTGTGTTCCATCCTGTATATTAGTTTAGTTCAATTAATCATAGTCACATGTACTGAGGTGAGTGAAAAGTGCTTCGTTACTTGCTATCCAGTCAACGAAAAGACTACATGATTACAATCAAGCTGTCTACAGTGTACAGATGCAGGTTAATGGGTATAATGTGGTATCACACAATATGGAGGGTGAAGATGAGAGATAGTACCACCAATACTGTTTCGATTCAGTTACTTATAGTGGATAGGACAAGTTTACGTTGTTTTAATCCTTGTATTGATTCTCTCTAATAAACTGACAAACATCTAGGTAAGATGCTGTGCCCTTCTTAATTTAGTCAGTAATGGTAATATTAACTGATGAACATTGAAGTTGCTCTCTAGGGTACAGTCTGCGCCTTTTCAAGTCACGTCCAACGTGAAGGAAGGTTGATTTGTAACCTGAGTGAGGGTGTAGATGGGTAAACGACAGGAAGTTCCCTTGCCCATCTTTGATTTAATGTCATGAAATTTCACAGGGTCTGAATTCATTGATGAGAATTTTTGGGACATTCCTTCCGGACTGTATGCGAGTGTGCCACTTCCACTGGTGGGTCTGCAAAAGGGTCATAAAGTCTGAAGAAGGGTTTCAGCCTAAAATGTTGCCCATTTCCTTCGCTTCATAGATGCTGCCTCACCTGCTGAGTTTCTCCAGCATTTTTGTCTACCTTCGATTTTCCAGCATCTGCAGTTCCTTCTTAAACATAAGGTCATAAAGGATAGGATTAGAATTTGGCCATCCTGACCTGAAATCTCATCTGTCCATTCCCTCTCATGGATGCTGCCTGAGCAGCTGAGTTACTCCAGCACTTTCTGTTAGTACATGTGGGACAGCTCTCCAATTTAGGCTCAAGTCCCCAGATATTTGTGCAGAGTATTTTGTTCAGCTGACTGGGCTGTGTATGCCTTTGTTGGGCCCATAACCAACACAGAGACCAATGAAGGGTGGCCCGTTCGATTTTATTCTCATGCTTTGATGTAACGATTTCATACAATTGAGTGATTTGCTTGACTGTTCACCAGGCAGTTAAGAATCTTGCATTCGAGGCACATTTAGGATATGCTGGATAAGGGCAACAAAAATCTTTCACTAATGTACATTAGAGGACATGGAGGATTTTATAATCTTCCGGTAGTTTTATAGTCACCATTTATGATACAAGTCGCCTGTTCAATACCAGCTGAATTAAAATCCTTCACCTGCTGCAGAATTAAACCCGAGTTTCAGGATCATTAATCTAGCTCTCCAGATTACTTGTCCATAACATCCATTATTCTACCTTTTTTTTGTGTGTAGCACAAAGACAGGAGCTGTTGAACTTAAACTTTCCATTTAATTTGGTAAGAACAGGATGCTGAACAGACAGTGCTGCAACGAGAGATGTGCAGTAAAATTGTAGATTTAATTTCTATCTCTGGTCACTGAACTACATGAATGGTAATTACTGATTCATATCTGAAAATACTGCTTGCTCGCAATTTGTTCATTTACAAACACTTTTTTCCTCTTTTGTATTACATGCATCCAGATAAATCTATAACCCTAACAATAATGACTCACTTAGATTAACATTCTTATGATGAATATGTTACAATTATCGGGCAGCTGCATTAACAATGTTGTTGTTTTTTTAAAGTAAAGGCATGTGACGTTTTAAAACGGCTCCTGTTTTTAATAATCATCATTAAAATAGTTTGACCTGATTTTTAGGATAGCTACATAAAGTGAAATAAAATGGAGAGGATCCGGCTTTTCAAAGATTTCGAACCAGTTGGTTGACATATAAACCCACACACTTCATTTCATAGTGAATAAAGATATTTTATAATATAGATTATGATGATTACTCCACTGGCAAGGGTTGCACTGACCTTCACATGCTGCCGAGTTGTTAAGTGAGTGTCTGTGCTTAAAATTAACCTCTTTAACCAACCTTCTGATTATTGTTCCTAATCACAGTGTCAACTGGTTTTCATGATTGTACTCCATGAAGAACTTTGCCTTATTTTATTATATTAAACACACTATTAAAGTTGTTGTATTGCTACAGCATGTGTCCCATAACTCTCCAGTACCAGAGGCTTGGTCCATTGTAATGTCTTTGTTTATTTTGATTCTTATGACATCCTAATGCAGGGTGCTACCCAAAACGTTGGCCCTCACTTTGCCCCCACAGATGCTCCCTCACCAAGTGAGTTTCTCCGGCAGGTGGTTTTTTGCTCCAGATTACAACATTTGCAGTCTCGCTTTTGTCTTTGTTTATCTGTTATGTGTTAATGTTGCACTGATTCTGGGGAATTAAAACAGAAAATGCAGATTAAGAAGCACCTGTGGAAGGAGAAGCACAGTCAATGGTAAAGGGCTAAGCCTACATAAGGATTTGGAAATGACAGCCCCTGGCTGCCACCCATAACCGTCCCATTGTTTATCCAGACCATGCACCAGCATCTGCAGTTTCTTCCTACACAATAAGTAGTGGGGACCATCGGTTAGATGCACTATGTGTGGAGCCACATCTATTTTCAATGTGCTACATAAGTGAACAGCATTTATCTGGAAGTATTTTCTGCCATGTTCTCATTAGGTTTCCCATTCTAAACAGTTCTTCCATAAGCTAACGTACTGTCCGATTCACCTATTTTCCATTGCGCCATAGGGCTTTGGCTATGGAACCGATGCGCTATAATGCTGAAAACTATATTCTGTACTCTGTACCTTCCCCTTTGCTCTATATATGAGTTTGACTTGATTGTATTTATGTATAGTATATCTGGTCTGATTGGATGGCATACAAAACAAAACTTTTCCTTGTACGTTGGAACTTATCACCTAAACCTAAATGATATTTCCATTAGGTTTTGTACATAGTGTAGCCAAAGTAAATACAGATTTCTAATGTTGTTGGAGGGATGAAGGTGTCAGTTCCAAAATTGGCAACTGGGGAACTGGTCACAACTGTTTTGTTCTTTGGGTACCTCAGCAAAACTCACAACTAAGAGAGTAGAGGAACCAAACAAAAGACTTCAGAACAAAAGTAGATAAAATGTTGACTGAAAAATAGTAAAAATTAGTTCCCGAAGAATGTGTCCAAACTTAAAAACTCAATACAATCCTGTCAGTGTGTTGTCATTGCAACAGGAGGCACAAGTTTGCTCTATTTCCTCGGGCTTAATGAAGAATTGCCACAAAGGCATGAAAACTAACTCATAAAAGTGAAATTATAATACCTATTAACCCCAATGAAGCACAAACAAGGCAATGATCTCACTGGGAATTTTGTACCAGTGAATTATAGCACTTAGAAATATAAAAACAATGAAAATAGGTGCAGGTGGAGACCATTCTGCCCTTTGAGCCAGCACCGCCATTCATTGTGCTCATGGCAGATCGTCCCCAATCAATAACCCTGCCTGCCCTCTCCTCATCTCCCTTGATTACACCAGCCCCTAGAGCTCTATCTAACTCTCTTAAGTCCATCCAGTGATTTGGCCTCCACTGCACTCTTTGGCAGGGAATTCCACAAATTCACAACTCTCTTGGTAAAAACGTTGTTTCTCACCTCAGTCCTAAATGCCCCCCCCTTTATTCTAAGGCTTTGGCCCCTGGTTCTGGAATCGCCCAACATTGGGAACATTTTTCCTGCATCTAGCCTGTCCAGTCCTTTTATAATATTATATGTTTCTATAAGATCTCCCTTCATCCTTCTAAACTCCAGTGAATACAAGCCTAGTCTTTTCAATCTTTCCTCATATGACAGTCCCGCCATCCCAGGGATCAATCTCGTGAACCAATGCTGCACTGCTTCAATCACAAGGATGTCCTTCCTCAAATTAGGGGACCAAAACTGTACACAATACAGTTGTTAAGGAATTAAATAAAATCAGAACCATATGTGGTATAATACTGCCTTTTCACTTAAAAGGCAGAATTATATTTGATGGGAACTATTTAACTTGCACCTGCTGATTATGAATATAATTACAAATGTCTGAAAATAGCCCCGAAATATATACTGATTGTTGGCTTTATATGTGTCAGTATTTGGACGAAAATGGCTCATCAGAAAGTATTGCATTCCCCACCTGAACATTATGTTTATATTTGATTAAAATGAAGGATAATTGCAATCTCAAGAAAATAGAGAAAATATGTTAATTCTGGTTCATCACGGAACCCTATGGATTTATTTTATCTGCTACTAGAACAAACCTGAGTGTTGAAAGAGCAAGTAGTCAAAATCATTATTACATCAGTTTGAGAGATAACTTGTGCATTTCCAAACTGTATTGCTCCATTTCAAATCTGTGTTACACGATTTTGAATTCTGTACAACACAATTTTATGATATGTATTACATTTTCAGTTTTTATAGTATTTGTACTATAAGTAGATGAGAAGGTATCATTTTCAATATAGAAATGGCTGGAAAACATAGTTTGGGAAGACACAGGGTAGATTTTTAGAACGTAAAGGCAATAATAATAAAATTAGAAACTGAATCATTTTAGAACACTGACGTTATGCAGCAAAGCCCTGGATCAGAGATAATCTCAGCTTGCTTCTGTCTGTATTTTCCTCCTTTACCCGACTTGAAAACCCACAGGCTATTATAAGTTGATTGGCATCAAATTCTATTTCCATTAAGAGGTCTGGTCTGTCAGGAATGGACAAAGTGACTGTTGAATTATTATAAACAGTGCATCTAATATCTAGTGTCTTACAGTAATTCTTTTTTTTCAATCATTTCATCTACCCTGTAAAACTGTGTTTTCCATGTACCTGGTAACAGCAATTAACCGGTCCATCGGGGACATAAATGAACAGTGTTTTCATCACAGGTTGACCTGCGATGCTGCATTGCTCTTTTTAAAATGGTGCTTTTCTGCTCTTAACAAAGCATGCAAAAATTAGTCTTATTAATCAACATCAGAACTGAATGCAGTTGTTGCCAGGATGATCATGTCATAACCCTGGCTGGAACTAGGAATATGCAGAAGAAACACATTTAAAAACATGAAACTGTAGTGTGAGTTACGGGTGTTTGCACATTTTATGTATTCACATGATTCTCTTCTTGGTAGTTTAGCATCAGACCATTTGTTTCGAGTCGGTTGATAACATCTTCAAAAGGGTGAGGACAGGAATTGAATTTGGAACCTGGAGCAAAGAAGGAGGGATTTAAAATGTGGGGAAATAGATTTAAGATTAAAATGACAGAGCGCAGGAAATTCTTTTTTGAACAATGGGTTTACGAGGTTGTAAAATGCACCACCAGAGTTATCGATTGAAGCAGAAACCTTGACAACATTTAGGAGTAGATTAGATGATGATTGAGCGAAAGAGGAGATAAATGGTAAAGGGGAAAAAGTGGGCTGGAGCTACAAGAGCCACATTTTGTCTGGATGATGCACACCAACACAAGACTGTTGGGCTGCAATTTGGGTTTATAATTTCATCATAATTCCAGGTAATTCTATGTGCGGTGCAACAATCTGCCCAAAGATTTTTTTAATTTCAAAAATAAACGTAATCTTTATAGGTGCAAAAAACACAGTTCAAAGCTTTTAACACATTTTTAGTGTTGGTCTTTGCATTCAGTGTTACAGGTTTTGTGCATCTGTTTATTCATGGCCCATTGCCACTCATGTACCCCCTTGGGATGACTCCCTTCCTGTGTTGCAGAGGTTTCCCCACCGGACTCATCCCCTCAATCTCCAGCAGCGGAAGGTTCCTAGACTCTTGTCCTTCCACACGGAGCCTTTGCATTGGCTGCACAGTTCATCCCTCAGCATGTGGTCCTGTGAAATAGAAGTGGAAAAAAATCTGGTGTGTCAATCATTAGAAATCATAGTGGCAATAATAAGCCAGTAATCAGAGTTCTGTCCTCTCTGTTTAATGAGGGTACTTCTGATTTTCCAATACACATCAAAGCAATGTGGCTTCTATTCACATCTGTATTGCAACTGCAGCCAATAATGCACTGGCTAGGCAGGAATAGCAATGGCATAAGCTTCTCAGAGACGGCGGTTTTCTTTCAGTGAATGCACATATGCACATATTGATTTTCCAATTGTAGTCAGCAGGCACTGTGGCCTAATCTCTTTTTCTAAAAAAAACACAAGAACAAAAACTTCTGGTGAAGCAAGAATTCTTGATGCCTCCTATTTATTTGAAGTAGTCCTGAAAAGCAGTCTTTTGTCTCCTTTGTTTGACATCAAATGCATGCTGTTTGCAGGTGAAGTTGTCACAAAAAAAACTTCACCCACACATCACGTTCTGGTTGCTCGCCTCTGAAAGAAATGAGTTTGACCACCATGCACGGAATGCCCTTTTAAGTCTTTATTATCAATCTTAAACATTGCACAAGCAGAGACACATAATGTTTAGCAGAGCTAAACAACAGACACAGAGGCGAAATGTTGGGAAACTAATTGGAAATTAAAAGCCTCCCGTCTCAATAGTTTCAGATATTTTGTACCTTAGTTATTCTCCTTAAGAAAGAACTCTGGGCGGTACAGTGGCGCGGTGGTAGAGATGCTGGCTTACAGTGCCAGAGAAGATCCTGACTGTGGATGCTGTCTGTACGGAGTGCGTGCGTTCTCCTTGTGACTACATGGATTTTCTCCGGATGCTCTGGTTTCAGCCCACATTCCTAAGACATGCTGTTGTGTAGGTTAATTGGGTTCTGTAAATTGTTCCCAGTGTGTAGGATAGAACTAGTGTACAGGTGATTGTTGGTGGACACATACTAGGTGGGCCGAAGGGCCCAATTCCACACCGTGTCTCTAAACTGACCTTTATATGGACCATTTTATTAAGCTCAGGGTACCTAAAATATTTTAGAGCCAAATACATTTTTTTTAAACTGTAGTCACGATAGTTGAAAGTAATTTTGATGTGAATAATAAGTAACCATCAACAGATTTCCCATTATCATTCAAATAGTGGCCATAAATTGAACTGCAGGATGAGGAGAAATGAAAGTTTCACATTACAGCTGCTCCTCGACCTACGATGGAGTTACATTCCGATAAACCCATCGTAAATCTAAAAATATCGCAAGTCTAAAACGCATTAAATACATTGCAATCACGTGACCGGAAGTGACGTTCAGTTCGCTGCCGTTGCCGAGCGTTTGCCAATCGTAAAGTCGAAGCATCGTAAATCGGGGAGCATCTGCACAAATTACAGTACAAATTCATTGTAAATCTAACATTTCTCTTTGCATTTTTGTGCAAAATAAAGATCTATTCTTTTAAATACAACATTTTCTCTTGACATCTTCCTATTGCAAATTGATTAATTTTCTGGAGTGAAACACAATAGCAGCCACATCTCGGTTGTTTTGAGCCATTTGAAAAATTCGATCAGGCCCTTCCTGACATGAGTGAGGGGATCCCTTGATATGAGTTATGTGCCTGTCACCTTAAGGGCTCCTTGAGGAGCAGTTTGGGAGATCTTGGAATGTTATTGATACCCCCGTTGGTAATCGCAGGATACCAGGGTCTTGAGACCACAGCAATGGATTGCTGGAATCCCTGTAAGGTTCAGATTAACCCCAACTACTAATCCAAGGCATTAACATTTCCAGGCTGTATGCATCACCTGCTATCAACTTGATCAGAGAACATCTCCATTGAACCTTTCCACCCTACATCCTTGAACATGGAGTACAAGGAATTGCTGATGCTGGATTCTTGACATTTCCATATCAGATTGTCACAGAGTCAAGTCATGGACACACAGAGAAACAGCACAGTAACAGGCTCCACAGCCCACAGAATCCATGCCAACTGCCAACCACCCATTTACACTATTCCTACATTAGTCCCAATTGTAAAACGCAAGATGTTGGCTAACTCAGTAGGTCAGGCTGCATCTGCAGAGGAAACAGGTAAGTGACATTTCGGGTCGGGCCATTCTTCCTGACTCTGACCCTCAACCTGACCCACTGAATTGCTCCAGCATTTGTGCTTTGATCCTTGAACATGGTCTTGACTGGTGACCGCATGAACATATGTGCTACCAGGCCAAGGTCCCAACTGAAATTTGCAGCAGGCCTTCTAAGGCCAACTGCAACATTAATGTTGCTCTTCAGTGCCTCCCAGTAGGTACACCAGAATCACTTGGCTCTAGGTTTTATATTTACTATTGTTTTGTTAAGTAGCACACATAACACATTTTTCCACCATCAAGCAAATTATCTCAATCATGTGGGATTTCCATACCCTGCTTTAAATCCTGGTGATTACAGGAGCAGCAGTTCGCTGGAGTAACTAGTGTGTAATTTGAGGCGGCACAGTGGCGCAGCTAGTACAGCTATTGCTTCATGCTACCAGAGACCAGGGTTCAATCCTGACCATGGGTGCTCTCTGTGTGGTGTTTGCACATTCTCCCTCTGACTGCATGGGTTTCCTTTGGATATTCCAATTTCCTCCCGCATCCCAAAGAGGGGCAGGCTGGTAGGTTAATTGTCCTAATGTGTATGAGAATTTAGTGGGAGGTGATGAGATTTTAGGATGAGTTAAATTTGGGACTAATGTAGGATTAGTGTAAATGGGTGGTTACCTGTTGGTATAGACTCTGTGGGCCGAAGGGCCTGTTACTGTGCAGTTTCTCTCTGTGTCCATGATTTGAATCTGTGACAATCTGACATGGAAATTGACAGTTTTAAGCATTGGAAAGTGCCCTTTATGTGGCATAAATCATTCAGTTATACAAGGTTTTAATAGCTTAAGTGAAAGCCTTTGCTCAAATCTCATAATACACATCCAAAAAGGTTATAAAGCCTCTGAGAATTCATTCCAAAATACTGAAAAAAATTAAAAGAGTAATACAAAACCTTTAATAGAATTGCATAGGTTCAATCTAAAATCATATTTTGTTTCACACTTGTCAATATAAGCTCAAGACTCTCATGTTTTCTTGATGGGAGGCTATCAATGTGTCTCATCTATCAACAGTGTGCTGAACATTGGTTCAATGGTTCTTCACATGTACCAAGATACAGTGAGATTCTTTTTTTGAATACAGTTCAATAATAGAAACATAGAAAATAGGTGCAGGAGTAGGCCATTCGGCCCTTCGAGCCTGCACCGCCATTCAATATGATCATGGCTGATCATCCAACTCGGTATCCTGTACCTGCCTTCTCTCCATACCCCCTGATCCCTTTAGCCACAAGGGCCACATCTAACTCCCTCTTAAATATAGCCAATGAACTGGCCTCAACTACCTTCTGTGGCAGAGAATTCCAGGGACTCGTCACTCTCTGTGTGAAAAATGTTTTCCTCATCTCGGTCCTGAAGGAATTCCCCCTTATGCTTGGACTGTGACCCCTTGTTCTGGACCTCCCCAACATCGGGAACAATCTTCCTGCATCTAGCCTGTCCAACTCCTTAAGAATTTTGTAAGTTTCTATAAGATCCCCCCTCAGTCTTCTAAATTCTAGCGAGTACAAGCCGAGTCTATCCAATCTTTCCTCATGTGAAAGTCCTGACATCCCAGGAATCAGTCTGGTGAACCTTCTCTGTACCCCCTCTATGGCAAGAATGTCTTTCCTCAGATTTGGAGACCAAAACTGTACGCAATACTCCAGGTGTGGTCTCATCAAAACCCTGTATAATATTATGCCATACATAAGTACAACGCCCATTAAGTGCCCTACACTATATGCATCAGTCACCAGGTTTTGGCGTTATTTGCTGCATTGGCCAATGCATTCTCTAGGTCATGTCAGCTATAAACATTAATAAGCATTAATACTTGCGCACAAGTGCGTTCAGAAAATATAACTGCCTACCCATTGTCTCACCCAAACACACACCTCCAGCACCCAACCCCTACCCCACTGCTTCCCCCAAATAAATAACTAAGAGATTTCCAATGCAGAATTCGCAGTAAACAGCTAAAGCCAGCAAATACAATAGTAGAGCAGAAAGAAAAGTAGTGGTTAAAAGGAGGCTTGTAGGCTTATTGGTTCCCTCAGCAGGGTACAATTTTCCCTGCGGTGAAGGCAACAAATTTGTGACAAGGAGGTAAAGCTGATGGCAAGTTTCCTTTTGTCCATAGTCTGAGTGTTGTCTTTAATTGCAGCAAGAACAGCGAGTGCAAAAATGATAGTGTCTCTCAAGACAACTTTCCATTCATTTGAGTTTTACTGGGAACAAAGAACCCAAGAGTTGTGTGGTCATTCCACAAAATGTCCATTTGACTATGTCTCCGTCAGTGACAGAGCACAATAAAGCATGGTATATACTGAGTAACTATGCGTGCTTCATTGCTTAGCAGACTGTACTTTCCCCAAATTGCAGTAATTTCACTATTACAATCTAAGTGAAAATCATTTAGCCTTCGGCAGTAATATCCTCAATGAGAAATTTAATTTGCTGATTATATTGTGCCAAATGGAGTAGTAATGACTACATTTTAAACAGTAATCCAATCAAAAATTGAGAATTCAGTTGAATCACTTGCATCTCTGTTGAATTTTTGGAGAAAGACTGGGCTTTGCGTGGTCACACACACAGATGACTGTTTGCTGGCCAGCCATTGTTAATTGGGATGGTAATGCTTCAAAAAGGTTGATAGCTCTTTCCAACAGTAACTATCCTTTACCTATAAACTTTGAGTGAGTGTTAAAGCCTATGGTATAAGCCAAGTATAAATTGAACACTTATATCTCAAAACACCTGAAAGTTGTTTCCAAAGTGACATCCTCCCGTGATCTTGCCTTTATCTACCAATTGCCCTCCAATTGCACGCTGTTTTCAGCTTTAACTTCAGCATTATTTGCCTGCTGCTGGTTTCACTCCCATCATAGACAGGGTTGACTTACTATTCCCCTGACGTTTGGAAATCATCATCTCATCCCTCCAGGGTACAACTGTGTGTAGTGTTTCAAGAGGGGTTTTTAAAAGGTTGGCCGATCAACCGTTGTTTCGCGGTTTCCTGAATTCCAAGTGGTTCTACTTCAGCCGTTATCTACTTTCTCCTCTGTGTTAAGACATTTGAGCTATTTTTCCACCTGAGCTGTTCTCTAATGATGCACTGCTGGCCTGCTTGCCAGTTCCTAGAGACTTTGTTGCACAATTTCCAGTATTCAACATTCCTGTGGCACTGACAGGATGATTGTTTTTTCAACACTTCCACTTTTTTAGAACCAACAAACACGTATTGAAAACAAATGAAAAAAAAAGTTATTTAAATGCTACAGTGATATTTCTTGTAGATTGTTTGGATCACTGAATATAAATGTAATCAGAAATGTGCTGGAAGGCTGGTAATTCTAACAACTAATGGTTCAGGGTAATTGCTATCGATAACCTTGCTATCAGTCCCAAACCAAAAAATTAGCCGTACCGGTGGTATTCGGTTGCACTGCCAATGTTTCTAGCTAGCTGGTAATGACTGCAGAGTCCAAGTAAGGGAATACAAAATCATAGTGTCTATTACAAGATGGAATACTCAGTAGTGAATAACTGCAGCAATAATTAGTGATACAGATATATAGGGTACAGGATAGATTGATGTTAAAAGGTCAGGATGTCGCTGATGTTTTGGAAATTCCATCATTAAGGCAAGAAGTTTGCAGTGAACAACATATTCCATAACCGTGATAAGGATCAGATTGGAAGCGTTGTACAAATATTCTCAGCCCTAGTAATTACTGAGATACGAAGGTAACACATTGGTGTACTATGTTTCATATTCTTTCAGTGTTTCAAGGAAGATTGTACTCATTCTGGTAATAGTAGGCATGCTGGGGGTGTGTAAGTGCAAATAGGTGGATCACCGCTTACAGATGAATGTTTCTGCACGATTCAGTAGAATAGCTTAACAAGCCTGCCACTGTAACCTCTGCTGAAATATGTATATGCACAGGGCAAGTTCAACTGCGATGCACCCTCCCCTCCACCCCTCACCATTACATCCCATAGGCTTTAACACTCACTCAAAGTTTATAGTAAAGGATAGTTACTGTATGAGATTTCTCACATAACTGAACTGTCAATAAGTTAGAAGAAAATAATGGAGAAAACTAGGCAGATGCGGAGTGTAGTATGTGGCAGCCTGAAAATAGGCTTTCTGAGATGCACTATTTCAAGCAGCCTGACCCTTGCATGGAGTTGTAAGAGTTAAGATCTTGATTGTCAGCCTCTCTAGATTCAGAGATCATATGATGGAAAATAATGTAATAATCTTGTATGTCATCAACTGAACATCACCTGCTACCTCAGAACATAAGAAATATGCAGTGGGGATTTCTCAAAGGATTTAGGCCGGAGTTGGTTACATTGTCAGGGCAAAGCTAAGAGCTGCTGATTTGCATCATACCTGATCAAAGCAGCTTTGTGCTGATATGAGATAGAAAGTATTATTATTTGAATCATTGTCAAATCATACATTTTAGTCATCAAAATTAATGATAAAAAATAGTAATACAATACTTACCTGCTCAAATGCTCTTGTTTAATTTTATCGTGTCAAAGTCAATTTCTGGTAGCATGTTTCATAAAGGTTTTGTATTCTAACATGTCACAGATTTTATTATTATAAATCTTTTTTTTCACATTGTGTTAACTTCCTTTTTGGTATTTATTTCAATCTATTGTTTCAATCATATTTTAATTTCTGAATTCCAATCCAGTGCTTCTTCCAGTAATCTAATTCTGTTTCAGATTTCGGATTTGATATTGGATTTATGGGTTTTTAGGCTGGATATTTTGATATGAAAAGATTACAAAACAGTGGAAATCACATCCCTTGACTTTAACCGTTTAGTCACAGAACAGTTGACTATTTAAAAATACCACACACCATGCTGATGAAATGCAGAATTGACAAAAAAAATGCCAACTGCCTAAACTCTTTCATATGGCAAGGCAGGTTTAATTAAATTAAAAATCCTGCTCTTTCAAAGTCTCCCAATTGTGTGGGGTATGAAATAATGGAAAATTCATTAACTGGAGGCATGCTTAAACAAAACATGCCAATCTGCTTGATAACATTTTCACTCGAAATGCAAGTTTGAAATGAATGCTAGATCCTGGACTGCATTTTCTTAAATTGTTTCAGATTCCTTCACAGAAGATTAAATCACATGGCCCGGCAAGGGAGAGGAAGTTAAAATACTGGAAGATATTATTTAAACCATTCAAACTTTAAAATGCATCCATAATAAATTCCTTTCCCAGTTATTTTATTAGTATCATCAACAAATTTATTTTAAGTATTTGTACCATGACAAATTTCTGTCCCATTAGGCATGGATCTTTGATCAAATTACCGGCATGCTTGATCATTTTAATAATTATTTTGCTGTGGAGTCCCAAAGTAGCTGAGCTAATTTTAGCATGTTGGATGTCAAGGTTTGCATTCTATCTTATGTAAATGTACAGATTTTGAATATTATTCTGAAATACCAGTTTCTTTCCAATTACCTGACTGGTGTTTCTTTCTGCTCTTTTCAACTCTCTCTGTCCTCTTGGAAATCAAACTGCCTTTCCAGGCAAACCTGGAATTCACTTGCACTTCTTCCAATTTTGTGATAGACATAAAATACTGGAGTAACTCAGCGGGTCAGGCAGCATATCTGGAGAAAAGGAATAGGTAACATTTTGGGTCGGAACCCTTCCTCGAGGTGGGGTGTTGAAGTGAACTTGAGGAGAATAAAGGGGCAGAACAGAACGGCGGGCAACAGATGACCACATGAAAGGTGGAGTCCATAATAGCTCTTTGTTCGCTGGGAAAATATGTGCTTTCTCAGATGTTCACCAACCCATTCAGAGATCACAATGACTCCTTTACATTGGAGAAACCAAATGCAGATAAAGTCAAATGAGTTTATTGTTATATGCCCAAAATACAGTGAGGTATTAGTTTATTTTGTCATGTGTAATGTGATACCGTGAAAAAATCTGTTTGCATGGTATCCAGTCAGATCATACAATACATGAGTACAATGAGCCCATTACATAAATAGTAGAAAAAGAAAACAAAACAGAGTGCAGAATATAGTGTTGGATTTACAGAAAAAGTGCACATAAATCAGAAGTGCAAGGACCGCAGATCTGAACTAGACCTTTAGCTTAGGAGAGAACCATTTAGCAATCCAGGCAGAGGTACAATGAATTCCTGCATCTTGTATCATAGATACATAGACTCAGACAATAGATTGGGAGATAGCTTCATAGAGCACTTGCCTTCGGTCCACAGGAGTGACCTGAGCTGCCTGTTGTTGCCACTTTAATTTGCCATCCTACCCTAACCTCTATGTATATGTCTTCCTGCACCATTACATTGCAGACCAATGTAATAACAGCGTATTTTCCTTCTGTGCCGTTGCGGCCTGTAGGACATAATATTAATTACTCCAACTTTAGATAACTAATCTTTCTTTCTACATGTATTAATTTTTCCTGCAAATCCTTTTCCTATGTTTTCCTTGAGGTCCCTCGCCAGCTTTTCTAATACCTAAACCAAATTTATTTCTCTCTTTCCCAATTCTGTTGAAGGGTTTCAGACCTAAGGAACAGTTTCTCTTTCCTAACTTATTGAATATTGAAGCAATCTCTGTTTTTATTTCAGAAAGATGTTTATTCCTCTTCCAAGTTTTGTTTAGTCTTATACACTTCCAGTAGGAATCACTGGATTGCATTCAGGATCAGCAACTGTGGCCACATTTTCTCATCCTGACATTAAGGGCTATGGATAGATTGCAGTGTTCCTGAACCGCTCTGGAATGGCAAGTTCAGTACAAACCAGAGATCAATTCAGAGTTTTATTAATGTTGGGTTTCAAAGAATAAATGTTTTCTTCAGCCTTGTAAAGAAAGGCTGTCATTTTGATGATATAAAGTAATTGCTGCACATTATTGTTGCCAGTGGCTAGTGCTTTTGCAGTGCAGGCTATTTCAGAAATAATGAAATGTTGGAAGTGTTATTGCTGTCAGAGTTTGGTCAATATCGCCAAATGTCATGTTTTATCCATCTGCTTCTGCATTGTAAACAGACTTCAAAGTGTAGGTACAATTAATACATTTGTGATTTTTTAATTTATGGGTGGGATATTAACCATCACTTATTTCCCATCTTTAACTGTCCATGAGAAACTGTGATGAGTTTTCTTCTTTAGTTGTAAACACTTGTAAATGATGGACGCTACAATATTCATGTGCCACTGCTGAACAGAGTGGAAGTTTATATTGAAAATGGACACAAAATGCTGGAGTAACTCAGCGGGACAGGCAGCATCTCTGGAGAGAAGGAATGGGTGATGTTTTGAGTCGATACCCTTCTTCAGACCAAATTTACATTAGTGGATTGATGAGAGTCAGGGGTCCAAATGGATCTGGATAGTGGAGAGCTTCACTCACTTCGGTGAGTGGGGGAATTCTATTACAGTTCTGATTTCTGCCTTGTAGATGATGGTGGATAGTTGTTTGGGAGTCACGAATTGAGTCATCCAACTTCAGAATATCCAACTTCTGAATTGCAGTTACAATATTTACACAGCTTGCCCATTTATGCTCCTGGTCAATGGTGACAATGAATATGTCCAGATCTTGCTGCACGCTTCATTATCTGAGCACTTGTAATTATCACAACATGGTTCAGGTAAGTGAAAGCATTAATGCCTAACATGTTGGAAGGAAGATAAAACAACTAAATATGACTGGGAGATAAGACACTCTCCCACAAAAGTCCTGCAGTGATATCTTGGGGCTAAGATGATTAGCCTCCAACAACCACAACCATCATCTTCTGTGTTGGGAATGATTCCAGACAGGGAAGAGTTTCCCCCTAACTCAGGTTGACTCAGACTGCTGATCCCATTCAGAAGGGCTGCATCACACTCATTCAAATACTGCCAGGATCTCACGGGCAGTTACTCTTGGCTTGCCTCGGGAGTTTAGACCAAATAAAATGAGATTTGGTGCTGAGTAGTCACAAGGGGAAACAAAATTGTTCATCAGTAAATAAGCTCAGTGAGTAATGACGTTTGAGAACAATATTAACAATCCATTATATCACCTTACTGGTGGTTGATCGTTGACTGGTGACAAGAATGTCAGGAGGACAGATTTGTCCTTATCAGGATCTTACACAAAGTTCTACTTTTACAGTAGATGGCAATTGTCAGTTCTGTAGCTTGTGTAGAGACAGTTTGTGGATTACAGGTGTGCAGCAGTAGCCTTTGCTGTATCGAATGCTCTCAGGCATTTCTTTTTACATGTAAAGAGAACCACAGTTCTGAAGATATGCTTTTGTGCTGGTGATGACCTGAAGAATAAATTGACATACAATTCCCTGATTGTTTAGTAAAATGTACTGCTGCCAGCCAAAAAGACATAGTCCTAAAACAATTGTACTATAAGTCTTCCATTGCTTTAGACAGTAAAGGCACTGTAGCATTGATAGCTCGGCTAAATAAAAGCCCAAGCCATGAAATTGATGCCTTGGAAGTCCATCCTCAAACTTTCTTTTCCTTTGTGATGTGCCATAAAAGATGTCTCTTTGTCCAAAATTTTGGTCATCTGTTTAGTATCCTATTTTACTGGGAGATTTACATTCTAAAAGTGCATAGAGTTTAAATAGTAAGATTAAATGAGAACTTACCAGTTTGAAGTTTGATCTTTATTTAATGAGGAGTTACGATGAGCGATTACGTGAAGAAGCCCGCCATTCCGCATGCATGTCAATCTTCAAAACAGCGGTGTGAAATCACAGATAACACTAGTTGAAGTGACATAGTAAGATTAGAGAAGACTAGAACTACCAGATGACCTTTATGATACGAGGGTTGGGAGCGGAGGGCACGTAATCGCTCATCGTACCTCCTCATAAAATAAAGATCAAACTTTAAACTGGTAAGTTCTTGTTTAATCTTATTATTTTACTTCGGAGTCACGTGAGTGATTCCGTGAAGATTTCAAAGCCGCCCTGGTGGAGTGAGATTTTAAAACGTCAGTGTCCACTCCGGCACAAGCCAGAACCTGTTTCAGCCACCTTGAAATGGTCTGTACCGACACCTTCTTATGAAGCTTTTTGGGACTGATGAATATCATTAATTCGGAGCCTCTGAGGCTCTTGGTGACCTTGATATACTGCTGCAAGTGCGTAAGTACACATAAGCGAAGGTCTATGGGCTATGCCATAAAAGTAAGTTTAAGCCCTGACGTCCCTAGCCTGCTCTGCTTAAGTAAATCATAAACATAAAATGTTATGTTATTTACAAATGGAACCATCCTGTCCAGGGGCAGCTTCTGCAACGTCTGGATGTGTTGCACTGAAACCAGCGCCATGAGCATGACCACTTTGAGAGTGAGTCTGGGCAAAGACAGGGATGTAGCTGGAGCCCATTGGCGAAGCAGCGTGAGAACCACGCTCATATCCCACATCTCTGTGTATCTGGGCCTGGGGGGATTACAGTTAAAAATACCATTCATGGACCGGGATATTAATGGGTGAGACCCAACAGAGTCTTGTCCCAATCCCTGCCACAGGTAAGATGATAAGGCACTGCTGGCACTGTTGATGGCCCTATAGCTCAGTCGCTCATCAAATTATTGTGTGGAAAGAAATTCCAACACATCCGGTATGCTTGCTGTGTGATATGATGTTTGACTGCAAGCAGAACACCTCCCATTTCTTGATATGAGAGATGTATTGTTTTTTAGTATTATCCCTCCAGGCCCCAGTAATCACATCCACCGTACGACCTGATAGTCGGAGCCCCAGGAACGGTCTCCTCAGAATCTGTAAATCAATAGATTTATACGGTCATGTAGTGGATGGTTCTCCCCAGTCACAGGGTGAACCAGCAGGTTACTGCATTTGGGGACAGCCATAAAAGGCTGTGTTATTAGTCTCAGAACGAGTGGGAAACATGGCTGTGTAGGCCAGTCGGGAACTACCAAAACGCTTGAGGCGGAGTCCTGCTCAATCTTAAGCAAGCACCGACTGATGAGGCAAAATGGGGGAAATGCAGATAAAAACATTCCACCCCAGTGTAATGAGAATGCATCTACCACTACTGCCCCTGCGTCAGGTTCTCATGAAACATACTTTGGTAGCCGGTGATTTAGTCCGGATGCAAATCAATATCTGGTACGCCATACCGAGCGACAATATCATTAAATATTTCATGATTTAACACCCATTCTGTGTTGTCATTAAATTTTCATGACCTGGTGTCCGCCACCATGTTAAATCTACCTGGTAACTAGTGCCAAATAAGGTTAGCCAATTTATCGCATAATGCCGACTTGATTCCACCCATGTGATTTATCACATGATACATGAACGTATGCCACTGGTGTAGTGTTGTCAATCTGAAGCTGAGCATGCAAGTCATGCGTACTAGTACAATACGCCTTTAAGCCATAGAGTGCTCCCAACAACTCTAAATAGTTAATACCATGTGATTGAAGAATTAATGACTCATGCACATTCCATCTGCCACCGCAGCAAGAGATGGTATCAGTAGCTCCCCATCCTAGAGCACTAACATCAGTTTGTAAAATAACTGAAGGTTTATCAATCAGAATTTTACTGGAGCAATGCCAAATATTCGCTATCCATTGCTGTAACTCAGCAATGGCTGCAGCTGGTAACCGCATGGGTCTATTGAAGTGACCTGCATGTCTTTTGAGTGCCTGCTCCTTTCCACGTTGTACATTTTGACAATGTAAAGGCCCAAACTGTGCAGCTGGAAAAGCAGCCACTAATTTGTCAATTATACTAGCCACCTGCCGAATAAAGGTTGTTGCTCATCAACGAGATTGTTGCAAGCTTCTATTAACTCTGCTCTCTTGCCCCTAGGCAGAGTTACAGACATGTGAGTTGAATTAATGGTGAATCCCAAATAATCAATAACTCTATATGGTATCAATTTGGATTTAACTGGATGAATGAGAAACCCCAACCTCTCAAACATGAGTTTGGTAGCTGAAACAGATAACTCAGCAGATTTCTGAGTCTTGCCTATGATTAGGACATCATCCAAATAGGCCATTACAATATGATTCTGAGCCCAGAGAAGGCCCAACACCGGTTTTAACAATTTTGTAAATAATCTAGGAGCCGAAGTTAACCCATTAGGCAATGCTTTAAACTGCCATAGTTGCCTCATCCAGCTAAACTTCAAATATCTCCGGTGATTGTAATGAATGGGTACTGAATAGAATGCATCTTTAAGATCTATGCATGCCATATAACATCCTTTGGAAACCAGTTGTTTAGCAGTAACAAAAGTTTCTATTTTGAAATGTTTATACTGCACATAGGAGTTAAGTCGAGTTAGATCAAGAATGATTCGACACCCACCATCCTTCTTTTGTCTGGGAAATATATTAGACACAAATTGGTGAGATTAATGAAACGACTTCTCAATTACCCCTTTTTTAGATAACGTTTCCATTTCAGCTTGTACATCCAAAGACTCTTGTTGTGAAAAACCCAATGTCCGGCTTGGTGTATGCTGTGTAGGTGGACGCAAATTGAAAAGGAATTCTATCCGGAACCCTTGTATGCTGTGCAGTATAAACTAATCTGATGTTATCCAACACCATTCATTGAAAAACAAGTATAATCTCCATCCAACTTGTAACTGATCCATACATGATATGTCCTGAAAAGAACCCGATCCACCTACCGCCTTGGTTGCCGGTGGAAATTTCTGCCCCCGCGTTTTGGAGGGGAAGAATGTTGGAGTGCGCCAATTGGCTGGCTTGGTCCTTGGCCTGAACGGGCTCCAGCGTACCGTTTGTAGGGGTTCTGCAGTCGGTGGAATTTTGCTATCCGGTTGGGCTTTTATGAGGCCGACCGTTTTCGCTTCGTCGGCCAGCTCTCTGACCCGTTTTGCTAGGTCTTCACCGAACAGAAGATTCGACAGTTGCACATTGCTAGATTTGCACAGTGCCGCAAACTTGGGGTTCAGAGCAGCACGGATGGCACTCTTTCTGAGACAGTTTATTTCAAAATGTGCATTGCACATTAGGGCCAGAGCATCCTGCTGCACCTCAGACAGGGGCCCCCCATCCACCGATCTAGCAAAAGCTGTAACGCCTGAAGCGAGCAGCTTCAGTATCTTCTGGAGCCTCACTTCCTGGGCTCTGATACCTACACCCATGTGACCCCAGATAGCATGGTTCACAGTTGGCACTTTGATCGAGGCACAATGGGCTGGTGTTTCGTATTTTTTGGAAGTTTCTTCCATTGTGAGGTCTTGCAGCTGGTGTGAGACCATGTAATTTATAGTCATGGCCAGCTCCCCATCCAGCGGTTCCCCAGTTCCGGTCGAGATAGCAAATTTAGATGCCATGCTTGGCACCCCTTCTTGCCTTGAGGTATGCTCACCGGCTATACCTCCGACCTCGGAGTCAGAACAAAACTGACCCCGAATGCTCTCCTCCTCCGAGTGGGAGACATTATGCAGCCCTTCAACAGGTGCCGCTGCCACGGGCCCCCGAGGAGACCTGCGGATATATAGCTCCTCTTGCTGGAGCATATCGTGATGGAGCATCCTCTCCATCAGGACCTCCATCCTGGACAAATGTCTGGATAAGCTATCCATTGTGGGAGGGGAACCCTCCTGGCCTGACTCGTCCGAGTCAACAGGCCTTACCGACTTCTTAGTGGCTTTCCGTCCCACCGGAGTAACCACGGTGCTTTCAACCAAGTCGGGAGCCACTGGCCATGCCGCCAGTGACTCTGAAGGCGAGATAGACGGCCTCCCAACTCCCGCAGTCTTCCATAGCTGCTCTCCTGGCGGCCCGCCTCGACCTTCCCTTAGTCATTTTCTCCATGGTTCGAACTTGCTCCTGCAACAAGACTTACCGACCGCGGAAAACGACCATCAACTAAGTTTTTAAACACTTACCTGAAGGTTTTTAAAACTTACCGCTGGTGGAGCTACATGCCTGCCAGCCCGTCGTTGCGCCATGTTTCAGACGTAATGACGCGCATGCGACTGGCGGGCTTCTTCACGGAATCACTAACGTGACTCCGAGGTAAAATTGCTACTGGGCACATATAGAATGATGCCAACTGCAATTATTGGGTTTGATATTATAAGAATTTGATAACAATCACCAGCCTACCATTTTCTTTCAGACTTTGACATGGCTGGTAACCTTTTCTAACCATTATCTGCATGCTACCTCTAAACATGCTGCCTCTACATATTTACAAACCCGAAAACTCAATTTTTCCAATAACATCCCATCAGCTTTCACAATCTCCTTCAAGTACTGTGCTCCTCATTTTTTCCTATTCCAGTTTCTTTTCTTAACCATCCCTCGTAAGGTTCCTTATTAACCATGCTTAATACTCCCAAAAATTGAGAAGACTTCATTTAATATTTCAATCTTGACAAAGCCTTTTCAATTGTACAGGATTCAATGCTTATATTTGAAGTATCAGCCTGGGTTTGATTCCAGGACCCTGCGCTTTTTTAATTGTAACTTCAGTGACTTGGCCGCATGCATTTAGTTTCTACAATATTGGATAGGAAAAACTACAGTCTGCATAAATATTTCAGAAATTATTTGTGCCCTCATTAGATATGCAAATGGTTAGCTAATGTGGCTAGTGGTGTAATGAGGGCTTGTGATAATCTCAAATAATTTAAAGCTGGGTCACCTTCTTGAGACTGCGATTATGGGCCTGTATTCTTTTTTGAACAAGAATTTACCTATGAAAATAACCTCACATTTATTCCCCTGAATAACATAAGCATACATAACATAGCCTATTGACTATGGCGATGACATTGCACTGTAAAAGAACACTTGGCCATATTTCCCAATTGATTTCTTCTTTAGCAGCTGAAAACAGCAGCCAGAGTCACATCGAAGGACAGATTTAAGCTGCATTTTGATCACTGGAGGGAGAAACTGTTTCTGCTGGCAGAGGAATCTATATCCCAAAGATATTGATTGAGATGGTGAAGAACACAGAGGCAAAATTATATTTTTACAGCTGGTTCTTAGGTTCAGTCTGAAAAAGTGAAAAAATTGGTGTTGACATTCATTGTCAAAGGAAAATCGGATAAATGTTAGAAATAGATTCATTTTCAGGACTAAATGGAAAGGATTGAATAATTCTTTCAGTGAGCCAACACAGGGAAGTAGAGCGAATGGCCTCCTGGCGCTCCTTATGTGTCAGAAACTGATTCAGATGCATCAGTGAGGTTAATCCTTAAGATATTGACAGTGAAGCATATTAACTCAATAATTGCATTTTATGAAGAAGAAAATCATCTCACAAAATCGAGTTGCATCAGTACTCTACTAGAAGAATCATATTAAAAAGTAAATTAATCTGAGTCATAGGTGGCACAGGAAGTAAATTAGCTGCCACATTCGACAGTGTAATGCAATAAAGGTATTTAGAACATTTAAGTTCATCTGCAGACAAAACATTTTTTTTGTTAATGTAGATTTTTGTGTGCAGTAACAGAGCCCCCTGAGACCGATTCAGTAATTTGTGTCTTTTCAAAATCCTTTTTGTTACAACTGGCTACTGAAAATCTGTTATTTTTTAATTTGATTCACAGATAAATCAAAGTATTTTATAGCACTATTAAATAGCTCCCTATTACTGTGGCTACATTTAAATTTTGATCAAAAGATGTTGGAGAATGGTGAGTTTGGCCAAAAAATAACCACATTGTTATGGAGACAATCACCTACCAGCCTCTTGTCTCTACCTTCCCCCTCCCCTTCTCCACCTCGCTCCATCTGCCTTTTTTCCCCCTTACTTGTTTCCATCTATCACCTGCCAGCCTATGCCTCACATTTCCCTCTCACCGCTTTATACTGGCTATCTTCTCTCTGCACACTCAGTGCTGATGCAGGGTCCTGACCTGAAACATCGATTATCCCTTTGCCTTTGCTGATGCTTCTTGACCTGTTGGGTTATTGCAGTAGTTTGCTTTTTGGTTTTTGGGCAACATTTTCCTTAAGTCAATTTCATCTTAGAATCTGAAAGTATAGAAGTCAAAGAACAGCATGAAAACATGCCTTTCTGCCTGACAAGTCTGTGTTCTTATCACACATCTATTTACACGGTTACCACACCAGTCCCACTTCATTTGCCCCACATTCCCATCAACTCCCCTACCCTGTTTCAATCACTCAGTAACAAACCATGGGCAAATTACAATAGACGATTTACTCTAGTAACCCACATATAACCATATAACAATTACAGCACAGAAACAGGCCATCTCGGCCCTTCAAGTCCGTGCCGAACAACTTTTTTCCCTTAGTCCCACCTGCCTGCACTCATACCATAACCCTCCATACCCTTCTCATCCATATGCCTATCCAATTTATTTTTAAATGATACCAACGAACCTGCCGCCACGACTTCCACTGGAAGCTCATTCCACACCGCTACCACTCTCTGAGTAAAGAAGTTCCCCCTCTTGTTACCCCTAAACTTCTGCCCCTTAATTCTAAAGTCATGTCCTCTTGTTTGAATCTTCCCTATTCTCAAAGGGAAAAGCTTGTCCACATCAACTCTGTCTGTCCCTCTCATCATTTTAAAGACCTCTATCACTAAGTCCCCCCTTAACCTTCTGTGCTCCAGAGAATAAATACCTAACTTATTCAACCTATCTTTGGGTTATGGAAGGAACACACATGTCTTTGGGTTATGGAAGGAAATTTGAGCATCTTTAAGAAACCTATATCCTCACAGAGAGAGCATGCTAATTCCACACAGAGAGCACCAGAAGTCAGAATTGAATGTAGCTTGCTGGTGCTGTGAGGCAGTCGCTCTATTTGCTATGCCACTGTGCCACTCTATTGGATTGAATGGCATGGGATTTCCAGATAGGGAGGGAGAGAATTTGCAAGTGTACGCACACCAGGATGGGGTGTATCAAAACCTCGCCCGCCCACCGATGCTCTTTAATTTTGCTTTATTGAGAACAAAAAATATTTGATTGCAGTTTGATTATGATCATTTATGTGAACCAAGCTTAATTTGTTCACAGATTTAAAAACTACAACTTAGTTTCCATGGATACCCTTTTTAGAGAGAAATCCAGCTGCAGCCCTGTGCTCATCTGCAGCCTGGTCATCTATTTTAAAGGAACTGTGAATGCAGTAAAACTGAGATAATGCAGAACCACTATTTGCCTTTCAAAATAGTAGCCTTTGAATCCAACTTAGTTGGTAAGAAGAAGCTAGCAATAAACATTGATTCAAAGAACTCTGGAAAAATTAAGCATGATTGTAATCAGTAATTGAAGTGATTTCATATAGTGTGCTATCTGCAAGCAGCATTCATAATGATTATGTATTAATAAATTCTAAGTTTTACTAAGTGGTTTCTCTATTTTTCACCCCTCACCACTTTGCACATTGCAGTAACAGTGGTACCCTTTTGCTTTAACAATGTGAAGTATTGTATAGCATCTCCATCTCAACTATCAACTCACTTCATGTACACTTCATGCCTCTGCATTAAAGTGATACACCCACAAGCAAACGTAAGAACAAAGTTTGTTGTCATGTTTCTTTACTCTCATGGAACGACACAGTTTACCTCCTCCTGCACAATGCCTGGCTGGTAGAATTGCTGTTTGGACATGCTAATGCACTCATACAATAGGATTTCCATACTATTCCTCCCACCATCTCATGTAACCCTACTGTAAGGGAGTAGGTTCCCTGTTGCTCAGATGATATTTGGTTGCTTTGTAAACTCAGGAATGTACAAATCCCTCTGTCTAAGAGCCACCAATTGGTTCAGGTAAATAATCAGGATTTTGAATATTGCAAACTGGCTCTTTAAAAACCTGTGTTTTAATTTGCATGTTTGTAATTAAATTGCAAACTCCTGCTTCAGCAGCAAATCAATAAGTTTTAGTTGTGGCATTGAAAGACATTGAACGGAAACAACAGAGAACATTTCAAGGTCAATTAAGGCATCGAGCACAAGGTAAAACATTTTTGTGTCTCTCATTAATAGCCCTCCATGGAATCTGCCTTACTCCCTCATTTCACAGTCATATAAATGTCAATTCATGAAAGATTGTGCAGTAAAATTGTTGTGAGATCAAATTGAGAAACTGACCACACAGTCTGGAAAGGTAGAATGCTTTACTCCCTGAAGCAAGTGGTCAACAATCTAGGTATTTTGGTTACTAGATTACCAGTGCCACTTCCTGTCATAAAACATAGTTGCTTCTGTTGAAGTTATTTCAAATTAAATATTCAGTGCAGCTGGCCATTTACTCTGCTCTAATTGAGTATGTATTATAAGTATGTATATTATTTTATTGAATTTTAGAAAATCAATACTGTTTCTCGAAAATCACTAAGTTCAATATGCAGCAATAGGGATATGATCCAGGGATGTAGTGGGTTACACCAAATTAACTGTGAAATTTTAGTAGATTAGCATAGAAGTAACATAATTGAGAAGCAGGCTTCTGTGACTCACTGTACAACAAAACTAATTGCTTTCACAAAGACATTGTTAAAAAAAAAACCTGAAGCTGCCATGCATTTTCCTACAATGTATTTAAACGGACAATTATATTGTGCCTGACAGATCGGTCAAGAAAGCAGTTCCTACAGCAATATGAAACTGTCAAGCAGAATTAGGGTAATTAATGTAATTAATGCTTGTCTTTTGCCCTTTTCACAAGGTGATTCGTGGGCAATTCAATCTTGTCTTAATGGTACAAGTGATTTTGCACAGCGATAAGGGAAAGAAATGGATGAATGGCATAATGCATAACTGCATAATGTGCTCTAGTAGTGTACCTTAACTCATTCAAAGAAGTGCCGGGGCAAAATATGTTTGAAAATTGTCCATCAACATGTTAGGCAAGGATGTCACAGTGACCCCCAAGGGGACTGGGCCTTCAACTAACAACATGAATTCAATTCTTTGTTGCTTTGACATTTTTCTCTCAGCATAATCATTTTATTAATGCTTCCTATTATTTTGCAATGATTAGCCAGGTTATAAATATGTGTTTAACATACTACAAAAGGATAAGTACGAATTAAACAGAAAATGAGTAGAAATCCTTGAAAATAGGAAGTCAGGCATTGTAGTGTATCATACCTACCTTTTCATGCTGATTAGTTTTCAGTTGATCATCAATCAAAAGCAATGGCATGCAATAAGATCAAGAAGTTGGGTTCATAAAGGAATCATTGACATGCTTACCCGACCTACATGTATTTACTGTATATCTAAATCCAGCAATGGCCACGTTCCCAGCTGATCATAGTGGGCATTGCCCTCAGCCCTGCAGTTACCTCCCAGAGGGATCAGGTGAAATACATTCAGGAGGACAACAGTCTCGAGCCCCAAAGGCTGAGACATTGCCGGGGTCTAGTTTCCTGTTTGAATTTTGACAGTAGCTCCTGCCAAGTGCTGGACCACAGCACACTGGTCATGACATGAAATTCTGAGATCAGGGTACAGTTCGTGTCTTCCTGCAGTAGGAACTTCCTCAAACACACAAATCAAGATATTAATTCCTACCAGGCTAACCACAGCTATTTCAGAAAATGACCTAAGACATACGAGCGCTCTCAATTCAATCACATAATAATCTATTTAGCATTTGGATGTTGTTAAAGCTTTTTGGTTATCCTATTGTGTCCTGTAATATTGCTTGGTTTTATTTCATTTTTGTATGTCCTCTTCCTCTTCTTCTGTTGATTGTCATATTTACTTCTCTCTTTCTCCTTTATTTCTTGTGGATATTATTTTTCTCCACAATTAGTTTATGTCCATGCTTCTGACAATCAGTCTTAAAATGTCTGAGAGATTAAAAACATATTTTGGGAAGCTACATTTGAAAATAGGATCTGGCTTGAGTGAACATTTACTCGATCCAGAAAGTCCACTCTTCCATCTTAGTATAATTCATAGTTCAATTGATCCCAAGCAGTGGGAATCGTTTTTCTACATGCCCAATAAATTTATATTAATTCAAAAATAGTTCCTCTTATTTTGAACAAAAATAATAAAAATATCTGTTTCATTTGAAATTTCAGGAAGATTTGTATAATAATTCCCCATAATTAAACCCTTTGTATAAGAGATAAGTCCAATAGATCTAAGCTTGCTATCTCCAATGTCCAAACATAATCCCTGCGTGCTGTCCTGCATTGCCCACAGTACTAATTTAACCAAGGCTTTTTATCCCCATAGTAATGTTTCTACTCCCTTATATTCGAGGCACTTAGATATCAGCTACAACATTTGATTATATTCTATGAGTATTTTCCTATTTGTGGCATTCAAATAGAGTCATAGAGTTGTACAGCATGGATGCAGGCCCTTTGGTTCACCAAGTTCATGCCAACCATTAAGCATCCATCTAATGAATCCATGCCTAATGTTATGGCAATCGCATTTTATTCGCTTTACGTTTCCCCCCTTCCCAGACTTCTGGAAACACTAAGAGCAATTACAGTGTTCAATATTGTTATTAATTAGCATATTTTTGTGATGTGAGAAGAAACTTCAGCGTCTGGAAGAAGTTCACGTGGTCATAGGGAGAACATCCAAACTCCGCACAGGATTGAACCTGCTCTGATGTTTTTGGTTTGGATTTCCACTATTAAGAGCTTCCCAATTTCTCCAACACTGTTCTATCCTATCTGCAGCCAAAGTGAGGAGGTAATTGTAGAAAAGGTACATAATTGCCACCACTTCACTGGACATGAGCTCTGCCCACCAGGACCAGCTGAAGCTGCCAGTTACAAACCACTTTTATTGTTCGTACCCATGCCCTCACCAACCTGCCTGTCTTTGGCCTCCTCCACTGACAGAGTGATATCACATGCAGACTAGAAGACCAGAATCCCACATTCCACTTTGGTAGCTAATAACCAATGGCATGAACATATAGTTATTCATATTCAGGTATCTCTCCACCCCCACCCTGTCACTTCTTATCTATCCTGTTAAATCACTCACCCCTTTCCCTTTCATTCCACTTGTCACCCAGTTCATTTCTCCTCCTCTACTTTGACCACCTCCTCACAAGGCATCCAGACACATTCTGGGTCCCCCATTTTTATTCTGCACCCTCTACCCAACGTCCCTGCTACTGGTTCTACATTTCATTTCCCTCCATCCTTTTTTGTCAGATTTATGAGATCTATGGAAAAGTCTGGTTCTCATCTTTGCACCATCATTTACAAACTTTTGTCTTCTCCACTTATCATCTCCAATCGCAGTTACTATCTTCACCCTTCTCTCCCCCACCTGACATCTTCCAAATCTCTCAATCTAAAGAAAGGTCTTGACCCGAAACATCCTCCATTCCTTCTATCCTGCCCCGCTGCGTTACTGCAGCAATTTGTGTCCCTCTATCACTTGCCGGCTCTTGCCCCACCCTTTGCTCTCACTTCTTTTGACCAATTTTCTCTCCCTCTACTCTATCAGTCTGATCTGAAATGTTATCTGTCCATTTCCCTCCATAGATGCTGCCTGACTCGCTCAGTTTCTCCAGTACTCTGTTTTTTTGCATCATTTCCTTTTCTTACATATCAATTTCTGCCACTGTTTGACATTTTTTTGTACTATCGTAAATTTGTTTTGTTGATTTTGCTTCCCTTTGCAGGTCTCTACACTCACTTTTAGAGCCATACTGTATCTTGTGTCACCTTTGTTGTTGGTATATTATACGGTTTAAACATTTTGTTTTTCTTGTGTGCTCTCTGATTTATTGTTATGCTGGTCATTGGTCATTGATGATTATTTTTGGCAAGTAGAGCTGTTTACAAATAGAGGTGCACACTGCTTTTATATTACATTATATTACGAAAGAAGAAATTATAAAGAAGGATATAAAATGATATCAGCTAATGATAGATGGAACACACTGTTTCTATGAATTTTTTTTACTGAACTGGAGTTTGCATTTTGCTCATCAGGTAACAGAAGAACCTTATCAGTCAGGCCAGCTCTTATACGATGCTATAAACCCTTTAATGATTTTGGATTATATACCACCAACCGTGACATCTGAATAATTTCCCTGAGACTATTGATTTGGCAGTTTCACTAACACAAGGGAAGCCTTCTTTTAATCTGGACTTGTAGTGTAACATTTTGGCTATTTGAAACTTGTGTGCCTTGGAATGACATGGTATTAGAAATATTGCAGATTGAAAGTACTTAGCATGCTATGTCACCAAGCCAAAAATTGCATTTTTCTTTTCCATTTTTGTGTCACTCTACATTATATTTTGTATTCTGAATACAATATGTTTCATAGTAGGTCCTTTATGATCCCAAAATTACTCTGTCATTAATAGTTACATTGTTTAGATTCAAATGCCGACAAATAATCACTTTTGTAACATTTTAATCAATTTCTAATAACGTCTTCCATGATTGCAGTGGACCAAGCACTAAGGATATAATCAGCTCGCCCAGTATTTCATAGAGCTGAATATCCTTAGTGCTTGCATAAATGGAGCTCTCCATTATGATTCCTATCATTATACATAGCTGCTGACAAAAATTAAAATGTCTAAATCCATGCAAATCCCTCAGTGTTGTGCACTATGGTAATCAGTCTTGTTAATGTGGCCAAGGTAGGCAGAATATGCTAATATGTGTTAACAAGGAATTCCAATGAGTCCTCGGCATTATGAAATGTATGCCAAAAGATAAAAATCAGTTATTTCGTGAACATCCTCAATGTCCCTCTGCTTTCCATCCACCAGCCATTTAAAGTCTAGGGTCTTAACGTGAAAATTCCACCTTTTATGACAGACACAATTTTCATCAAAAACAACCCACAGGAAATGCATTTTGCAATAGCTTCATGGAGTCACCCTTTAACCATTAACCCTTTATTTTAAACTGATCCCACTAATCCCATTTTTATTCACCCCCATGTTGTCTTCAGCTTTCCCCCAGATTCTACCACTTACCGACACACAGGGAACAACCTACAGCCGCCAATTAAACTACCAATGTGCACGGCGTTAGGATGTGGGTGGGGGGAGTTGCCATGAACGAAGCGGACCCGGTGGGAGGGGGGGGAGGGAGGGGGGTTGCTTCTGCCACATAAGTGGGCAGACAGAAGACAGGAATGTCAGTGAACTTTTGTAACTTTGTCAGTGCCACAACGTGGCGACACTTGTGGGCTGCCTAAATGAGGTTTGCTACATTGCTATTTTTACTGGGTAGAATGCAACAAAAATCATTTCAGTGTACTCGGGGATATGTGACAATGCAGTATAATTGAATCATTAAACTGGCGTACAGGTAGAACTTGCAAATGACACAAAGACAGCATCCGAGATCAGTATTGAAGCTGCGGATATTCAGTGTGCAATAAGATAGCTGCTCAGCACTGAGATGTAGTGTTCATCGCTACCCCTGGCTGCCATGTGAGTGTGGCCCATGGGATTAGCAGCATCTGCCCCAAGTGCTGACAGACCACCTGGATCCTATGTCCTCCCTTGTGCACCTCCTGTTGGGTGTGACAGAAGTTACTGTTCCCCCATCTCTTTGTTTGGTTGCATTTTGTTGCCAAGCCAGAGGCATCTCCATGGCAACAGATTCAACGGTCAGTGGGCCAGAGTTCAGCTCAGAGATGAGTGCCAGTTCACTCACCCTACTCCTCACAGTCCACCGCACCAAGAAATGAATGATTCATTGGAATAAGAGTGTCGGCGAAGGGTAAGGATCTGTCCACACCATTCACAACCTACCCACACTGACCAACATGCCCATGCCCCATCTACACTATTCCCACCTGCCTGTGTTTGGCCCATATCTTTCCAAGCTTATCTTATCCATGTACCTGTCCAAATGTCTTTTAAATGTTGTGATAGTACCGGCCTCAACTACCCCCTCTGACAGCTAATATCCCCCACTATGACCACCTTATTAGCTTTACAGCTGCCTGCAGTTTCTTGGTATATTTGCTCTTCTAATTCCTGTTGACATTTTGGGAGTCTGTAGTACATTCCCGAGTAGGTGATCATCCCTTTCATATTTCTCAGCTCCACCCTAGTAGCCTTACTGGGTGAACCATCAGTAATGTCATCTCGGAGAACTGCTGTGAAATTCTCCTTTATCAATAATGCAACACTCCCTCCCATAGCAACAGGAAGTGCCAATGTTCATGCCAAGTTTCCATTGGCAATTCATCCCTATCTATTACTTGACTAAGTGGGACCCATTGGGTCCCAGTCACACGGGAGGCCTGGTCCTCCAACGCAACCCATTCCCAAACGCATTATTCCACCACTCACCCTTTCCCCTGACGCAACCTGTTCCCCAATGCAATATTCCACCACTCACCTATAGCCCCTAACTGCGCAGGTGCAGCTGACGGGTTCCCATTGTGACAACCCTGATTCCCCCCTCCTCCCCTTTCCCCCCCTCCTCTTCTCACCCTCTCTCACTCTGCCTCTTGCCCTTCGCCCTCCATACACTCACGCCAACCCTCCTCAACCCCCCCCCCCCCCCCCGCCCCCATCCATTCTTAGCGATGGGGAGGAGGAGGAGCGCTGCTGTGGCCTACCCCTGCTGCTGCCGTGGGGCCAGAGGGGAGCACCCTACAGCTGGGGACAGTGACGGCTTCAGGCGGGGGCTGGTGGGGGAGCATACTGCAGCAGGGGATGGGACGGCATCAGGTGGGGGGGGGGGAGCGCTGCCGTGGCCTACCGCTGCCGTGGCCTACCGCTCATGTGGCGGGGTGGTTGTGTGGCTCGGGGAAGGGGAGGTGTGTGGGGTGGGAGGGGAGGGGTGTGGGTGCGAGGCGTGGGGGAGGAGGTGTGTGTGGGAGGGAAGGGGGGGCAGTGAACATTGTGGAGCCAGAGAGGGAGGGTGTGGTTGGGGTTGTTGGGGTTGGGGGGGTTGTGGGGGGAGGGAGAGGTGTGGGGGAGGGGCTCTCTGTGCAGGGGGGTGCGTCGGCGGAGCTGGGCTGTGGGGGGAGGGGGGGATGTGGGTGGGGGTGGTTGTGGGGGCGGGGGGGGAGAGCTCGGTGAAAAGACGGGTTGTGGGGGATATCATGGGGGAGCAACGCAGGAGCCAGCGAACGGGACCAGAGGGGAAGGGGCTTGAGCAACACACAGCGGTCGCTGGACTGCTGGTCCACCGGTCCGCTGTTCGTTCTCCTCTGTCGAGATCAGATTCTCCACTTTCTGTTTGGCAACATTTCCCGCGCCAGGCCACTCTTTCCAGTCCCTGCGAAAATTGTGTCCGGTTGGAAACCTCTGCCAGCCATCCACAGTTCCAGTAAAGATCCAATGGCGCCGGAAGGGACGGACCGTCCCTCGGAGTGACAGGAGAAAAGACCAATCCACGCACCGCTGAACGGCAGGGGAGGAGATCGATCCGCGTACGTGCGGTTTCTAAGATTTTTAAACCTCGCTAACGTTTACATTAGACCACAGATCGGAACGAAACTTGGAGCAATCGCAGCGCAGGTGAACGGCGCGTAAGCTGGCAAAAAATAGTAGAGCTAGCACGCAATGTTTTTTCGGAAATAGAATGACCGCGCAACCGGAAGATAACAAGATCAGAGCTTTAGTTATGTATAGATACCCTTCTGGTGCTGATTCATTCCATTCACACCATTTTTTGGACAATGCACCGTGAGCATTACGCAAGGTATAAGCGCAGTCGTGGTGATGTCATCTATTTCCTGAGGACATTATAGTATTAACTTAAGACGTTGCATATGTTTTACTATTAAGTCAGAAAGTTTTGTTATTCTGCTGCCTAACTGACTGGAATTGCCACATCTGAAATTTGATGTGACAGGTACTCAGCTCTTTGAGCCTGGTGTGTTTGTGCTCATAAGAATAGGAAATGCCATGCTGCAATGCCTGGTTTAATATTTCACCATGTGAAACCTTCAGGTTATCACGGAGCAGGTGCATCAAGGTGTAATCAAGAGGTATATATCCAGGAAATATGCAGCATAAATGTGTGGAGTCAACAAAGTGCTTATGGTCCAAGAGGAATTAGGAAGAAAAGGCATTTCAAGGCACTCCTTTATTGCTGCTATGCTTCCCAGAAAGCAGCCTTTTCAAATCACATGTTCCTCCAATATTATTCTTAGAGCTAAAAATGTCTTCTCAGTCATAACAGGTAAAGATTCTGAGGAAGGATCCAGACCTGAAATATCACCAGTTAGGGACTGAGGAAGGGTCCTGAACCAAAACATCACCTGTCCTTTTTCTCCAGGGATGCTGCCTGACCCACTGAGTTACACCTGCGCATTTGTGAATATCTTAGGTAAAGTTCCTAACCCACAGAGAATTGAAGAGAGTAGGAAGAGAATATTGGTTATGCTTAACAAATAAGGTTCAAGAATATTAAAGTTATGGTTCAGTGGACTGAGCAGGAAGAATAATTCCCAGATTCCAAGCGGATACCAGCCAGCAAGAAAGTAATAAAGTGACAGGGTAGCACGGTGGTAGTGTTGCTGTTTTACCTCACTTTCAGCGCCATAGTCCCGGCTTTGATCCCGACTACGGGTGCTGTATGTACCGAGTTTGTACCTTCTTTCTTGACCGGGTGGGTTTTCTTCGAGATCTTTGGTTTCCTCCCACAATCAAAGATGTGCAGGTTTGTCAGTTATTTGGCTTGGTAGAATTGTCCCTAGTGCGTGAAGGATAGTGTTTATGTGCTGGGATCGCTGGTCGGTGCGGACTTGGTGGGGGGCGAAGGGCCTGTTTCCACCCGGTACCTCTAAACTAAACTTAAATTCTTTGTCAAGTGCACCTCAGTTTAAAAAAATGTGAATCATCACAACCAATACTTACCAAGCAGTAATTGACATTACTGTATGTGTCTGCTCTCAAAGTATTAGCATATGCGACAAAATATGGTAACTATTTAATTATTTGATTGGCTACCATACATCTATCTCCTCATCTGCACTCTTTAGGCATGGGCAAACAAGAATGAGAGGACAGAATAAGCTATAGAAAGAAAAGAATGAAGGCGATGCAGAGGAAGATATAGTGGCCCACATTCATTTGGGTCAGATGTTATTGATATATCCATGTCTAATAAGACATTCCATCCTCGCTAATGATTTTTCATCTTTTATGAATATGTCAATGTGCTACATTATTTAAGTAATATTCTTGAAAAATGTTCCAGTTCATGAAAATAATAAATTATTAGTGATCTGAGATAATGACTCAGTGGGTCAAGAATCTGTTGGCCCAAATTAGTTCAGCCTACCCAGACAAACTCTTAGGGCTGACATTTAGATTGTAAGAGACATCTCGAGTGTCTTGTACTCTCTGCCTTTGAAGCTTGTCCGGAAGCCTTGATGCTCTCCCTTGATACAAAAAGGGGTCTGAAAGGGCGAGTTGCCCTTTCCTGTTTGTCACACACCATTGATACAAATTTTCTGATGCTTTGCTTTGAATGGTGCAAGTATTTCAAACCCGAGGCCACAGTAAACATTAATAAAATGAATCTTCACAAGGTTCACTTACACAAAGATTACTTTTATTTTCTGCTGCACTTGTTTGAGTAATATTTTCAGCTGTGCCAGTCTTATGGTGCCCAGATGTTAAGGGAACAGACATAAATCTCACTATACCTTTGTTTTTTTTTAATGGGAAAAGATGCATATTTTTCTATTTTAACACATTGCCATATGGTGCCATAAGGTCTTATTAAAAAATGTGAAGGCCAGTATTTCACATAGCAACACTTTGGTTAATGTTTCTCTAGATCCGTCTTGGTGCAGCACAACATGGTAAAGGTGCTTTAAATGCTTACAAAAATGGTTAATAACAGTGTTCCCACATTTTTCTGTTTTTATTCCAGATTCCCAGCAGTTACGTTTTTTTGATTTTCATGGTTAACACCAAGCCCTCCACAGAAACAGAACAATAAATGGCAGTCTAAATATAAATAAATGTTTAAATCCAGGCTTTTGTCAGTTTAATGTGGCTGAGACATCCTCCAATTGATTACTATACAGAGTGCAAATATGCACATTTATTTCCTTTCGCTGTGACTTTCAGCACAGTTGGCTGATGAATGCGACCACGCCCCTTTTCTGAACATCTGATAAGAGAATCCCATTAACTACCCTGCTGATGGATCTTCAGAAGATTTGACAAGATTTCAGAAACCCACTCCACAGAGCCATCTAGTGACCAGTGTCGCAACCTCACAATCTACACCTCTGTTGAGTGGGTTGTGTGACCCACCCCACGCCCCACCTTGGGGGTACTAGAGATTACAAGGGTCCCTGAATACCATTCAGTAATGCCTCATAACATTGGTGTTTAGATAGAGATTGCATTTTGGTTGTGCTGGTTCCCTGGCCGTAGAACATAGCCCAACCTCTTCATAGTGACCTGTGACATTGTCACATTTTCTGGGTGGAGTACATACGTGCATGTTTACTGAGTGTTAATGAGTGGGGTTCTCATCCAAAATGACTGGGAGACACTAAACATAAATAAAATGCTGTCGGAGAGAAGGAGAGTCTAGCAATAGGACGTGTGTTGCCAAATGGGAAAGGAAAATCGAGCTTCAGATTTCTATAGCTCCTTTCTGGAGCCTGGGACTTCCTAAAGCTATTTACAGTCATTCTAGACGTGCTGCGATTTCAGAAACCTGCCAGCTTGTTTATGTGCATAATCATGTACCAATGAAAGAATAGGTGGATAATTGCTGAGATATTGCGTGTGATTTTGGTGTGTCATGTATTCTAATTTATGTGAAAATTAAAATCTGAATGAAAATTGGAGAGTTCAGTCTGGATCATGGAGTTTGCAATTTTTCTTCACGTTTGTTTATTCATCTCCTGTGCTTTGGAGCACGGAGGGCCTCAAACATGCCCTATATAATCAATGACATGTAAGGCACACAGAGAGACCACTTTCAACACTTCGTATGTGATGCAAAGGTGGTGATGTCTAAAGGCCATGCCCACAGAAACAAACAGAAGCCAGCTTCTGCGTGATGTTAAAGGACTCTTGTGAATAGGTCAGAGCTTGGCACTCAACTCAGGTAGAATGCTTTAAGTTAATGACTTACCAGATTTCCTTTAGTTCACTCTTGATCCTCTTCCACAGTATTGACAGTCAGCAGCTTTCTCCCGCACTAAATGCTTGTAAGTCTTGCCCTATTCCAAATACTTTCCTCACACACATCCACACCAGTGATTGTAAGAAAAAAAACCAAACATTCAAGATGTTTTGGATGGGGATGTTTTTGTGGACCCTTCCTCAGATGAATAACGGTCTCGACTCGAAATGTTGGCAGTCCATGTTCTCCAGAGATGCTGCTTGACCTGCTTAGTTACTCCAGCACTTTGTGTCTTTTTTTATAAACCAGCATCTGCAGTTTGTTGTATCCCCATTGATTATAAGCCATCTCATCCAGAGCAGTAATTTCAAGCCCCGTTCTCCACCCTACAACTACAGCAACCATAGTCACTCCATGTTCCAAACCACCACCACAATCTCTAACCCATCTCCCCACTCACTATGACATTCCTCCACAGGGCCCTGGATTTAATTAACTGCCTTTGGGCACGTTGACTCACCTCATGTAAGGCTAACAAAAAGACTTACCTCACGTACAGTTAGTGTGGGACAAGCTTTATTCAATATCCAGGTAGCAGGTCCAAGACCATATGATTGTCGGGATGTTGCAGAGAGATAGATTAATACATTCCTACAGGCACAAAAGTCTAAAGGCACTAAGGAAATTCTAGGCAAATCAGCAAGGAAATTCTAGGCAAATCTATTTTAGTTGTTGGGCGCGAGATAAATGTAGGCCAACACACACGGGAAATTGTCTGCTCTCTTCAAATAACATCATTGAATCTTTTACGTCCACAGAGAAAGCAGATGAGTCCTCGATCATTTGTCTCATCCAAAATACCTACAGCATTGCAGCACTCCCTTAGTACATGGCAGTGCCAGCCTAGATTATGAGTAATGTCTCAGGAGTGAATTACTGACGTGAGGGTAGGAGATGCAGCCGCTGGACAAAGGCTGCCACCGTTTTAAAACATAGATTAGGAATTCTGTTGAGCCTCGTTTTTTAATCATATTCAAAACAGCACAAAAGGAGGTTAGTCTTTGAAAGAGCTGTGCTATTTAGTCCTGCACACCAGCTTTGTCCCCATGACTCTACAAATTAGTCCCTCATGGTTCATGGCTCCTTGTAACATTCCTGTGCGCCTTACGGGTACAAGTCATATATCCAAAATCTCAATGACACTCTTAATTTTAAATCCATAACCCCTGATCACTGAGCAAAATGCCAGAGAAAATGTTCTTTTTGCATGTTCTATTAAAATCCTTCACAATTTTTAACACATCTATTAGTTTTCTCCTAACAATCGCAGCATCTGCAATCAGTCTGCACAAATGCTCCTTCTATGCTTCGTATAGACCCAATGAGCCTTGCCTCAGGCCAGTTTTGTTCACGCCTGCTGTATGTCACATGCTTAGCTAAAAGCAATTTATTTCTTTTCTTGATGTATTTTTGCTCGTTTTCAGTTATCCTTACTGTATTATTATCAGTGCAAACTTGTTTCTCATAAAAAAATTGTCTGCTGATTTAGATTTTGTCTGAACTTTCTGTGTCTATTTACTCCCTCCATTTAATCTGATATCCAGCTGCCTGTCCCGCTGGAGTTACTCAGCGGGACAGGCAGCATTTCTGGAGAGAAGGAATTGGTGACGTTTCAGGTCAAGACACTTCTTCAGACCCTCGACCCAAACCTGAAACATCACCCATTCCTTCTCTCCAGAGATGCTGCCTGTCCCGTTGAGTTACTCCAACATTTTGTGTCTATCTTAGGTGTAAACCAAAATCTGCAGTTCCTTCCTACCCATAGTAGTGCAACTTGTTTGCAGTGTCATTCTGGACAATAATCCGCTTGGTAGCACAAGCATTACCGTACCTGTTTGTTATTATCAGACACTGGCAACTGAATGTAATGATAAATGGCTGGACTGAGTGTTCTTGGTCTACTTTTTCCATGCATCATTGCACCAGAAATATATTTGGCACCGATGATTGCCTCGGCATGTGAGATCACTGAAAGAGCTTCTGAGTAAACAGCCATGGTCAACAAGGTTTTGTACTGGTGGCCTATCACATTGATACTAAAAGGAACCTTTCAGGTCATCTTTCAATTAAGGTTTGAATAAAGCCACCATCATGCATAAGTAACCTTGAATGAAAAAAAACGTTGCCAAACTTTGAGTGAATATTTCTGCTGCAGTCATACTGCCAGTGATGCATAGTATTCTGCTACTGCAAAGTGGGACACTTCCCTTTTAAGCTTTGAAGGTATTGGCCTAATTGCCTTAGCATAAAACATGAGTGTTAGAGGTTTTACATTTACCAATCAGTAGTTTTGTTATTGTTAGAAACCCCTGTAGTAAGCAGACTTTTCACTTGATGTACCTCGGCACTATAAAACAGTTGTTGGGGACATAAGGTCAGACATTGACAGCAATTTCTTGATTGCGGTATCTTACTCCAAAAACCTGTCTTGGCTGCATACAATTAATTTATATAAACACCTTAGAGGTGAAAGTATGTCTTCTGAGACTATTAATATCTGCTTTCCATCTTCTCCAACTGATCTCTCCTAAGGTTTCCAAAAGTTTCATAACAACTTTCAGACATGCATCCCAGGTCTCCGGACATTAGCCAACTTTATAAAATGATTTACAAAGAGGAAGTGACTTGGGCCATTTCATTATGATCAGAATCATTTTATTAAAGACCAGGACCATTAATGTGATTGCTGCAGTGTTGCTGGCACCAGGGCTCGACATTATTGGCCATGGAAGCCTGAAGAGGACACATGCCCAACATGTTCAGTGATCTCCAATTGCAGGCAGAAAGTACTTAACACACACGGAGCCTTCAGGCTCAATGTACGCAAGGCTCATTAAGCTATGAGTTCTATTTAAATTAGCAGTTATTACCATAATACAGCAGGAGTTCCTGAACAGCACTCCAAAAACTAATTGTCAGTTCACAATGGATAAGAAGTGGACAATTGTAAAATTTAAATTGTCATGTTATATATGTTCACCAGTGGATATATTTTTTTAAAAATAGTGTCTATGTCGACAAGGTGATTCAAGAAAAATAAATATATAGTGCCCTCCATAATGCTTGGGACAAAGACCCATCGTTTATTTATTTGCCTCTGTACTCCACAATTTGAGATTTGTAATAGAAAAAATCAAATGTGGTTAAAGTGCACATTGTCAGATTTTATTAAAGGCCGTTTTTATACATTTTGGTTTCACCATGTAGAAATTAAGGGCCTGTCTCACTTTCACAATCTTTTTTACTCATGGACATTTTTAATCAAGTTGAAGAAACGCCTCGACCTACTTGATGTCACGAGTACCTATAACTAGCATCACGACCTGCTACGACCTACCAACGACCATGATGCGAGTATGAGTCAAGGGCAAACTCGACAGAGGTCGTGAATTAAGTTGTGAAAGTGGGACAGGCCCTTTTCAGCTGTGTTTATACATAGTCCCCCCATTTCAGGGCACCATCATGTTTGGGACACATGGCTTCACAGGTGTTTGTAATTGCTCAGGTGTGCTTAATTGCCTCCTTAATGCAGGTATAAGAGAGCTCTCAGCACCTAGTCTTTCCTGCAGTCTTTCCATCACCTTTGGAAACTTTTATTGTTGTTTATCAACATGAGGACCAAAGCTGTGCCAATGAAAGTCAAATAAGCCATTAGGAGACTGAGAAACAGAATACAACTGTTAGAGACATCAGCCAATCCTTAGGCTTACCAAAATCAACTGTTTGGAACATCATTAAGAACAAAGAGAGCACTGGTGAGCTTACTAATCGCAAAGGGACTGGCAGGCCAACATTATGGAAGGCTCTGTAGTAATTGAAAATGGGGGACAAACACCCTTCGCTCTCTGAGTCCTCTGACATTCTGGCCACCAATCCACAAATCCTGCCGTAAGCCAGGGTAGTGACTGATTCATTCCTCCCCCATTAAGGACATTGGAATTTGCCTATGGAACTGATGCGCTACAATGCTGAGAATTATGTTGTGCCCTCTGTGTCTTCACCTTTGCTCTATCTATTGGACGTGTGTTTGACGATTGTATTTATGAATGGTATATTTGATCTGTTTGGATCGCAAGCAAACAAAGCTTTTCACTGTACCTCGGCAGACGTGACAATAATAAACATAAACCTAAACCTCCTCTGTGGATTAAATGAGCCTTGGGATGTGAGAAGCACTGATTTACCAGAGCTAGAAAGGTTAAATTCTGAGAAAAGTTTTCAATCTCCTGAAGTTCAGAAGAATAGAGTGATACATTTGGATACAAGAAACTACAGATGCTGGTTTACAAAAAAAGAGAGACACATAGTGCAAGAGTAACTCAGCTGGTCAGGTAAAATCTCTGGAGTACATGGATAGGTTGTAAGTGATAAGAGTAGAATTAGGCCATTTGGCCCATCAAGTCTACTCTGCCATTCAATCTTGGCTGACTCTCTCTCCCTCCTAACCCCATTCTCCTGCCTTTTCCCCATAACCTCTGACACCTGTAGGCGAATGTGTAGGTGTTGGGTTTGGACCATTCTTCAAATTTTGCTTGTTTGTAAATGTTTCGAGGATTCAACAAGGTAGGTATGAGTACATTATTTCCTGCGGCAAGGAAGCTCAGTGCCAATGGAATTATTTTAAAATTGTAATTATAATTATTTAGGATTGAAGTCAGGAAATGTTTGTTTGTACAAACTATTATGAAATCTGGAGCTATTCTCACCCCCCAAAAAATGCAGTCAAGGCCAGATTAAATGAATATTTCAGAACTAGCATTGATAGATTTTGTTTAACAAGGGCATTAAGACATGTGGCACCAAGGCAGTTAAATTGCAAATCAACAATGATCATATTGAATGGCAGAGTAAGCTGTAGGGGCTGAGCTGCCTATTCCTGTTTCTACTCACTGAAAATGCTGCAATGATATTTTGAAGAACTGACCTTGTATTTACGTGCAAGGTCAGTACATTTGGGTGTACATTCTGTCAAATGGAGTGCTCCTAACATTGCTGCTCTGTCACTGTGTTAGATACCCATATGTATTCCATTCCGATTGTATTCCATTATCATTCCAGACCTCATCTGTCTAATATATATATATATATATATATAAAAAGTAAGAGAATTTTGCATTTATATCCACTTTATCCCATCTCTTAGGAGATTTTTAAAAGGGCTTCATGATAAATCACTTTGAAGTGCTAAGTCTTTTGATACAATAGTAAGGACAATTACTATAGTTTTCTTAATGAATAAGGCAAGATCTTACAAATGCAGTGAAATAAGTAAGCAATTAGTCTGTGAATTTATTTCTGGGGATATTTGTATAGGGATGGTGGTCAGGTGATAGAAAATACTGCCTGCTTTTTATTTGAATTACGCCATGGAATCTTTAATGAATATCATAACCGGTGGATTTGTGGTTTAATAGCTCTATGATTTAATGTTTCCTGGTAACCATGTCATAACTCTCGGAAACATTAAAGTCTGGAAATTACTTTTAATGATGTTAACAGTTGAATGCTTTAGACATTTTGAAAACTGTAAAAAATACATGAGTTAATATCTACAAAATGGATTCCAAATATCCTCGTACTCCTGTGGCAAATATTGCTGCCTGGAATGTCCACTTCTGATTGTGGCGCAACCCTTGAATACTATTATCAGAATGTTTGGTCTTCAATAAAAATATTTTGTTTTACTTGCGGCAGAAACAATATAGCTAAAATATGTTTCAAACTGTGTTCTGCAATATAAAGGGACGTCAGGCTGCAATATTCTCAATAAGTACACCTGCATAGCTGAAGGAAAATCAAAGACAAAATATTCATTTATTTTCCTCATTCCAGTGACTGATGGGGTTACAAGAAGATATTCATTGCGATCCATGCTGCAAGATTTAAATTGCGAAATACACAACAAACCCTGAAATGACGATGCTCTGAGAAAAAGATTGTTCCAAGTAATTTTTTATTTAAAAATCAACAGTTCTGGCAAAGGCTTATTTTAAGTGAAGACTCTTCATGCTACTTCATGGCTTGCACAAGTTACATGACGTGAACTGCCAATAGTCCATGGTATTCCTCCTCAGTAGCACTCACTGCATTTACCACAGTGACAGCAGACTGTACAGTTCATAACTCTTTGTGACGCAGTTTTTTGTTGATGGAGCTAAACATATTTCAACTTAGAAATTATTTTTTTTGTATTTTTTTATCTGCTTTACGAGAATCTTAGCATTTACTGGATATTCGGAACCTGACTTTATTCTATATGATGACATGACATGAGGGTTCTGCCAAAAGAACCCACCAAATCTGATACAATAGCAAGAACAATGATTATGGTTGTTCTTAACAAATATGGCAGTGAAATAAACAAGCAATTAGTCTGTGAATTTATTTCTGTGGAATATCCCTGAAATTGTGAATGTTCCTCAGTTTAGCACATGTAGAGATTAGAAGATCAGTTTACAGATGGGTGTTAGTGTACAATGTAACTTTAACAAGTTGAGCTTTAAGAACTGATTCTCTTAAGGGTTGAAAAAGCCAGCGTGTTTTTGAAACCAATATTCAATCGACTTCTTGTAGGTTTCCGATTTATTTAAGTTCAGTTAATACTCATGCTGTTATCTGTTGCCATGCAGATGCTGGAAAGCCCAGAGACTGCCCAGAGCTGCAGTATCTAAATGTACAAATGAGGGTTCATTTTCAAATACTTGATTTAAAAAAAAAGGAATCAATTAAACCAGTCGGAGATGTTTTATTTAATTATTTTCAAATACATTTTTTAATAAAAGGAATATTTCAGAGAAATATGGCTATTTTGTCTCTTCATTTAGTGTGTAAGTTTAGTAATTCATTGCAATGCTGTTTTGCCCAGTGTTCTGTAGCTTCAATTGAGCAACTCCTTTGTCCATTATTAAACCACAGGCTCACAGTAAGGCCATGTCTTACAGAGCATCTCCATTTAGAGGGATGTGTGCTTATTTTCCTAGATTACTTATTCAACAAGAAACATTATGTCAGTAAAGAGGGACAGGGTCAACAGGGAACTTGCAGCTCTACCAATTTTCTCACAAGTATGGAGACAATTGTAATGAGCAATGTGACCTTTCTGAATGTCACACATCAACAGAAAATGGTGACACAAAGTGACAGGATGTCAAAATAAAATAAGTCATGTCTTTTTAATACTGTTATCAGTGCAAATGTGTTGTGATATGCACGATAAAAATGATCCTCGCATTTTGAAGGCAGAACAAAAGTGAAATGCCTTGGCATGTATCATTGACAAGGCTGTATTGCAGTGTTGATTTTCATATATTCTGTATTGTGATGGAATGAGTGGAATGCCACGACTGACCCCAAGCTAAGCACCAGCTTACAGATGAAGCCAATGCAGAGTATATTAATTAATACTTTTGTTAAGATCTAACATTGTAAATTATATGTAAAAATGAGTGGGTGTATTGGACAGCAAACAGAAACCAAAACCAGAGCAATGTGAACCAACAATCAAGAATATGTTTGTCGCATCATCAGACCTTGTTTTGTAGTTGGCAATTGTGAAAATATTGGATTTTTTTTCATTTTCATTTTACAAATCCGCAAAGCTTTCCGTTTTCAAATATTTCCCGTAACCCAGCCACTGTTTAACCCCATGCATTCCGCAACAACAGTCTGCCCATTCCCTCCACTGATGCACCTGCTCTGGACCAAACCATACTGATTGCTGCTATTTATCCCATTCTCCTCCAAATGCAAGCCAATCCAATTCCTGATCCTATCCCTTATTGTCCAAGTTATCCTGTGGGTTATGCTCCTCAGTCACTGAATGGTGCTTTCCCTGATAATATCTTCTTGCAAGTCATGAACATCAGCACTTTCACTTCCTCCCTTTGAACGTTTCCACAACATAAACCAGGTTGGTTGAGTTCATCTCATTCTTGGTACTCTATCTGTTCTGCAAGCTTGATGTCTGGGATGCATTGTCTTCATTGTCTTTGAAGCTCCTGGGCTTAATTCGCCCAATTCCTTTTCCATTTGCTAGCCCTGCATTGTAGCCATTGCATGAAGCCATTGTGTACCAAACTGAAATGACTGAATAATATCATTATTGACAATGTTAGCGATTGCAGAAAGGTGCTTTATTTCCCTTCATGAACCTGTCTCAATTCTTGTTAAGGAACTGTTTGAACCCTTTATTTAAGGGCCTGTCCCACTGCAGCAACCTAATTGGCAAGTTTAGAAGAGTTTACCCTCGACTCATACTCGCAGCATGGTCGACATGACGTCCTAGGAGGTCTTTGTAACTCTCCTCCATGCTCGAGAGTAGTCCCCGCGCACTCGAGGTCTCAGCTAGGTCGCGGCGTATTTTTCAACATGCTGAAAAAAGTGTGTTTGTGTGTGTGCGGTCTCACTTTAATTCTGCTGGTCCCGAACATTTCTTGTAATAGATCGCTCTCCCCAAGCTACACCATTTTCATTGCCCACCAGGAATTTACTCCTGGTTCTCATTCCAGACATACAACCAAGGGTTCAATATCTTTACCTGCATCAATATCACTGACTACCTCTGTAGCATAGTCGCTGTTATCAAACTTATTTGCTTCATATCCAACACTGAAATCTTCATGCGTTAGAAAAAAACCAATGTAATTGCCTTGTGAGAAATATAATGCCCATGAGATTAAATGGGGCAAGGCAATATCAACACATTAATAGCTAAGGGACAAACTAGAAGAGTAACAATGAGCAGTTGATTTTGGTCCAGAGGACAATGTGCAGTAGTATTGTCATGGGGTTGGTGTTGAGGCCGCTGCTCATTCTGTATTCAAGTAACCTAACTGAGCTCATCATTTCAAAGTCTGCAGATGAGATGAAACTCAGAAATGCCGTAAACAGTGATACGGAAAATAACAAAGCTAAAACCACATGGCCCAGGTCATAGAATGCAGTGATTCACTATTCTGGTCCCTTATTCCATATTCATTAATATTAGTAAATACTTTAAAAACAGTAAATATTTGTCCAGGTCAGATTGCTTAATGCTGTATTTTTTGTACACCTTAAAGAGCATGAGTGAAAATAAAGGTTCATAGAATAGTTTATGATGTTGGCTGTTTTCAATCAGGGTTCCTCTAGATGTTGTATGATAAAGATTACAGACATGTCCAGTGGCAACCAATGGAGTGCAAGTCATATCTAGATCCAGCTTCAGAATTGTCATCAACACTGGTGTGTCCCAAACTGCACATGGGTCGTGCTTCTGCACAAGGGGCCTCCCTTGACACTTGGAATGATTCGGGTAGACCCCTTTATCCCTTTAGGTCATTTTACTTGCAGAGGTTTCTTTGAGTCACACATAATAACTCCCATTCATCTGTGGATCTCTCAGCCCTTGCAAGGACAATCCAACAACTGCAATTCCCAGACCACCAATAATTAATCTCTCGCCTTCCCTTCCCCATGGTAGAGAATGGTTACAGACTCAGTGAACCCCAAAGCCCCTGTCCCTTGTCAGCTCCTATAGCTCCCACAAACCTCCCAATACCAGTGCTACTCACTGGCAAATGACCCTTAAGCAGTCCATCCTGCTGATCCAAACACATTTTCCCAACCAAAACTCTCCCCCAGTATGTAAAATTATCATACTCCATATGGACAAGGGTGATAGAGCAAACGGCCTAAAACTTCTCTAGAGTCTGGAGACTCTAGATACCAATGCTTATTTTCATTATGGGTGATGTTTCTGGTCAAGACCCATCTTCAGACTTCTGAAAATGGTCTGAAGATGGGTCTCGACCAAAAATATCACCCATTCCTTCTCTCCAGAGATGCTATCTGACCCGCTGTTACTCCAGCATATTGTGTCTATCTTCAGTGTAAACCAACATCTGCAGTTCCTTCCAACAGATTATTTTAGTTATGATAAGTTTTCTCCGAGATCTTCGGTTTCCCCTACACTTCAAAGACGTACATGTATGTAGGTAAATTGGTTTGGTAAATGTAAATATTGTCCCTAGTGTGTGTAGGATGGTATTAATATGTATGAATCGCTGGTCGGCGCGGACCCGGTGGGCCGAAGGGCTTGTTTCCATGCTGTATCTCTAAACTGAACTAAACTAAACTAAAAAGTTGGAAATTTCATGCAGTATGTTGGCATTGGATGTTAACGAATTAACCTGACACAAAATGGGGTTTTACCTCAGTTACGGCCTTACACTTATCTTTGCACGTTCAACACTGACACCATTTACTCAGTGTTGGGCCATGAGTGAGTCAAGGCAATCAAAGGGAAAATAAGGCCAATTGGGGAATGTACATTGCACCACAGAACCCTTCATCGCATTTAAACCAGAGCAGATTGCATTGACCGTGTTAATTGATTTGTGCTATTTTTGAAAATGTTCATGGTTGAGAAAACTGCTGCAGATTTTAGCATTGATAACTGATTGATTGTATCTACATGCTATTACTTGTCTGGCTATCTGTTTGGGAAAGCACAAGTGAGGGGTCTGATTGTGATGGTTCCTTTCTTTGGTACATGTGCCTTATTATCAGTGTGATGTACTTGTACACTCCTAAATATAAGATGACACATGGCAGGACCAAGAAAATATTTTAAAAATGGTCATGGATGGTGTACAGGTAGTCCATTTATGCGATAGCACAGGGGAGTGTTAGATATCCTGAGGTTTAATGAAACAGGATAAAAGAGGAGATTTGAGTATTTAAGATTGAACAAAGCAAAATTTGTGGTGTATAACCTAGTGGAAGTGTTACAGAGATGGAGGTGGTTAAGTCTTCATCACAGAACGGGGGTGACGTTGAACACTCGGAAAGGAATAAAACAAGGGAGTTTGTAGTTTTGACAAATTTGCGGTTGATATAGATGCAGTTGGGGCAAGACCAAGTGTGCAGTGAAAATACAGACAGTGGTTTCAATCTGCTGGACAACAATATGCCTCTTCCAAGACTAGATACAATTAAATACATTTGTATTATACATTTGATGCGTTAGAATTAATGGAAGGATTGAAACAGACAACGTGGCAGCAGAGCAATAATGTATGTCCAACGAGGTGATAGGTTGATAATTTCAGAATGTTAGGAATGAGCATATAAAGATGTAAATAAAAGCTATGATTGGATGGGTGGGAATGGAACCTAAGGAGGGGTGGCATCTGGAGCTGAACAATGAAGGAAGAGCAGTATAGAAAAATGGTCAAGAGCCAATAAATATAAGATAATGATAGTCACAGTCACTGAGAATGACATTTGCTACCTTGGTTAGGGCTGATTGTAGGAGGATTCAAAATCTAATTTGCTGCATTCTAACTGACATGAATACTGATCTGGGAAATTGTCTTCGCATTCAGTGAGTTGAAGTGAAGAAATTTGATGACGGGATGACAATTGACACAGTTAGAGAGTTTGAGAATGGGTTTCTTGAAGAGGGACCGGATAATGGCAGATGTATAAAGCAAGAGGTGGTAATGGAATCATTTGAGGTGTCAGCTTGAGAAGGAAGATTGGTGGCCATGTAGTATGGTTAAAGACATTAGACAAGGATTAGAATGTTTTACAAGTGACAAGTCGGAATGGGCAGAGGTGTGGGAATGCAATGAGTTGGGGTGGGGGGGACACTTGAGAGATTGGGAACAGGCCTGAGATACTGTATGTGGGGTGAAGAGAGAATAGTTGGCTTTTTTGATAAAGAGCATTGTTAGCTAAGTCAAGGGTCATCAGCTAAATACATTTGTACTTGTTTTTGGTGCTGATCCCTGATGGGAAGATGTATGCAAGTCATTTTGAGGCCAACATCATCTCACTAGACTAAACGAATGATGACTGTCGCATTTGTTGCTGTTGCTTTGCCAGCTCTTATATCAATGTCCCGTTAGTCTGCTGGTATAAATTTAGGTCTGTTATAATTTATAACTCAAATAGTGTGAACTATGTAACAATCTATGAATTTGCAGCATGACTAAAATTAATTGGATGCAAGTCTTCCTTCCCAATAATTGCCTCCATTGATCTTGTATAGTTCATTGGTGAAAAGATTTATTGCTGTGTTGCACCCACGTCAGGCTCTGCAAACAAATGTTAATACCACTGGAGTTCAGCATATCAACAAAACAGTGAATGTCTCCGAGCTGGGGAAATAGGCGTTAAAAATTACCTCAATCAAAGTAACCTCTCATGACTCCTGCATTACCAAATTTAATGGTGTGCGACAGTTTAAGTAAGAAGAGGCACTGTTCCTAATAAAGTTGAACTTAACAATTTTTATCTAAGATCATCCATTTATTGGTGCAGTAACAAAAAAAACAAAGGTGTGAAAGCATTCCTTGTTGGAAATTCAATGCTGAGTATTTGAGAGAGAGTAGTTGAGATCATGTTCCATCCTCTGTTGTGCAGAGGGATCTAGGTGCAGGTGCATGGTTCCTTGAAGGTGGAGTCGCAGGTAGATAGGGTGGTCAAAAAAGCTTTTGGCACGTTGCCCTTCATCAGTCAGAGTATTGATTATAGAAGATCATGTTGCAGTTGTATAAGACTTTGGTGAGGCCACATTTAGATTATTGTGTTCAGTCCTGGGTACCATGTTATAGGAAACATGTTGTCAAGCTGGAAAGGGTACAGAGAAGATTGACAAGGATGTTGCCAGGATTAGAGGGTCTGATCTATAGGGAGAGCTTGAGTAAGTTGGGACTCTATTCCTTGGAGCACAGGAGGATGAGGGGTGATCTTATAGAAATGCATAAGGTTATGAGAGAAATAGATCTGGTCGATGCACAGTCTCTTGCCCAGAGTAGGTGAGTCGAGGACCAGAGGATATAGGTTTAAGGTGAAGGGGAAATGATTTAATAGGAATCTGATGGGTAACTTTTTCACACAAAAGTTGGTGGATGCATGGAACAAGCTGCCATAGGAGGTAGTTGAGGCTGGGACTATCCCAACATTTAAGAAACATAGAACAGGTTTGGATGGATATGGACCAAACACAGGTAGATGGAACTAGTGTAGCTAGGACAGGCTGATGTGGGTAAGTACCAAATGGCCCGTTTACACGCCATATCACTCTATTCCAAACTGTGTACAGTACTTTCCAGCAATGGATGCCCATTCTCAGAAATTCCCAACATGTTGTTTAATAATAAGTGAACCGGCTTTTCACAAAATGTCAAGGTGAAATTTAACCTGTGATACTGTTGTATACACGGGCATGGGTTATTGATAGCGGACGATCAGCCATGATCATATTGAATGGTGGTGCTGGCTCAAAGGGCCAAATGGCCTCCTCCTGCACCTATTTTCTATGTATAAATCCAATTTTACTAACCTCAGATGATTTAGGTCAAAATACAAACGACCAATGGGCGACTGTCAGCCCTGCAGCTAACCGTGACACAATTCCTGAGTTTGGTTTCTAATCTACATTATCCATTAGGTTATGTTGCAAATTTCATGGTGCTTGTGATAAAATCAAGGGAACTGACCGTCTTCAAACCATGCCAGCCTTTACATTATTAGAATGATCCCATATTTTTTTAGTTTAGTCTATTATCACATGTACCTAGGTACAGTAAAAAGCTTTTGTTTTGTGCTAACCAGGCAGCGGACAGACAATAAATGTGAGGTTATCCACTTTGGCGGCAAGAACAAGGAGGCAAATTATTATCTCAGTGGTGTCACATTAGGAAAAAGGGAAATGCAACGAGAACTGGGTGTCCTGCAGAATAAAGAGGTCCTTCTGCAGTTGTACAGGGCCCTGGTGAGACCACATGTGGAGTATTGTGTGCCGTTTCGGTCTCTTACTTTGAGAAAGGACATTCTTGCTATGAGGCAGTGTAGCGTAGGTTCATGAGGTTAATCCCCGGGATGGCGGGACTGTCATATGAGGAAAGATTGGAAAGACTGGGCTTGTATTCACTGGAATTTAGTACGATGAGAGGGAATCTTATAGAAACATATAAAATTATAAAAGGACTGGACAAGCTATATGCAGGAAAAATGTTCCAAATGTTGGGGGGGGGGGGATCCAGAACCCGGGGCCACAGTCTAAGAATAAAGGGGAGGTCATTTAACTGAGATGATAAAAAACGTTTTCACCCTGACAGTGATGAATGTGTGGAATCATCTGCCACAGAAGGCAGTAGATGCTAATTCACTGGATGAAATTAAAAGAGAGTTAGATAGAGCTCTAGGCTAGCGGAATCAAGGGTTATGGGGAGAAGGCAGGCACGGGTTACTGATTGGGGATGATCAGCCATGGCCTCCCCCTGAACCTATTTTCTATGTTTCTATGTTTCTATGTAATACATGATTATAATCAAGCCATCCACAGTGTACAAATATATGATAACGGGAATAACGTTTAGTCCAAGATAAAGTCCAGTAAAATCCGATTAAAGATAGTCCGAGGGTCTCCAATGAGGTCGATAGTAGCTCAGGACTTATCTGTAGTTGTTGGTAGGATGTTTCAGTTGCCTGATAACAGCTGGAAAGAAACTGTCCGTCCATTAAACTAAAATGGACTACACATGGATTGGAGAGCTGGGACTATATATACCGACCCTGTCTCCAACCTGTGTTTTTGAACATCAATAAATGCCCACGTTAAAAGGAAAACATCCATTTTATTTCATAGATTCATGTCAGATTAGTGATCAAGCTTTGATATGCACCTAATGGAAGCCTATAATCTATTTACTTTGTTGTACTTTAAGCAAAATGAAATTAAATGATTGATTAGACTATGAAATAGGTGGGAGAGGCATGGTAGTTCACACTGTTTAAACTTGGAAGATAGAATCGATCAAAAAGATCTTTTAATTTCTCATTAAGGATTTAGGTCCAGCATTTCTTCAAAGCAGTTTGATGGATCGTATAGAACAACTACATCTAAACCTACACTTTGCAGGTTACTTATGCCAAGTGGATTTTCCAGATCACGTTATTGGTGCTAACTTAGCTCATGTGATGGTCACCAGAGTATTATCTTTGTCCTAATATTGGAAAATTGTTTCCTACAAAAGCTCAGGAAGTTCAAATGATCTGCTGCAAACCTAGAGTCCTGTGAGGCAACATCTTGAAAAAGCATCTGCCACACACTTGCCATCCCCGCAAGGTGGTTAAAAAACAACACAAACCTACCATTGCCAAAGGCAATTTACCTTTGAAAAGAAAGGATTATTTTTTTTGTATTTACACAAAAAGGAACTGTTGTATTGCAGATAAACTCACGCCAGATGCTTTTGATTTCAAACACCAAATTTCAAAAATCCTGGTCAATATTTATCTTCCAATTCTTTTCATTAAGCAAATTCCAATTGATTAGATAAATACATTTGTGGGTTACACCAAAATTGTAGTGAGAAAGGTTGGCTAAGGCTGTGGTGGGATATAGATCAATGGGAAGTTGGGTGGAGCATTGATTTAATCCCAACAAATGCAAGGTAATGCATTTTAGGAAATTAAATGGGGGTAGGGCAGTGACAGTATACGGTAGGGAACTAAGGAATGTTGATGAACAGAGGCACCTTGGGGTCCATAGTTCCTTGAAAATGGCAACACAAGTCAATGGAACTGTGAAGAAGGCATATGACATGCTTGCCTTCATAGCTTGGGACATTGAATATAAGAGCTACAAATTCACAAAATGCTGATAAGACCACACTTGTTGTATTGTTTGCAGTTCTAGTTCCCACACTATGGGATGGATGTGATTGCCTGGAGAAAGTGCAGGAAATCCACGGCGGGGAAGGGGGAGGGAGGTGTTTGTAGACATTTGGGGTGGCACAGCGCTAGACATAACAGCGCCAGAGTCCCAAGTTGGATCCTGACTATGGGTGCTGTCTATATGGAGTTTGTACATTCTCCCTATGACCACATAGATTTTCTCAGAAATCTTCAGTTTCCTTCCACACTTTAAAGACGTACAGGTTTGTAGGTTAATTGGCTTGGTATAAATGTAAAATTGTCTCAATTGTCCCAATTAGCCTATAAACCTGAATGTCTTTGGTGTGGGAGGAAACCAGAGCTTCCCGGAAAAAAACCCAGGCAATTCACGGGGAGAACATACAAACTCCACACAGACAGCACCCATAGTCAGGATGGAACCTGGATCTCTGGTGCTGTAAAGCAGCAACTCAACCACTGCACTACCATATCGCCCAAACTGAGTATCGAGAAATTCAAAAGTTTTCCACCAAAGTCATGTGAAAGTTAATCATATCAGATTTGAATGAATCTATTATTTATAAATAGCCTCTCGATAATCAATAAGCTATTGAATATATCTAGTAACATCACAAACCTTGATAATGCAATGTGGACGATTTGTTAATATCAGCAGAAATATTTTTTGTGAGTTATTGCTATAAATTTTCTGGTAGCCATTTTATATTGACCATCACTGAACATTAAACCGAAAAATGCACATCCTTTATAGTTTTCTACATATATATGTCAGACTCATGTCAGAGGTTATGGGGAGAATGCAGGAGAATGGGGTTAGGAGGGAGAGATAGATCAGCCATGATTGAATGGTGGAATCAACTTGATGGGCCGAATAGCCTAATTCTACTCCTATCGCTTATGATCTATAAACTGTATTTTCATTGCTCATTTTTTCACATGCAAAGTGTGAAATCAATTAAATGTGAGTAATTAGTTAGTCAGCTCTTTCAAAATTTGAATGAACAAGATCATAGGCAGCGGTCTGCTGTGTCTTCTGTTTGGCCATGGGAGACCGGCTCGCTGGCTTGCTCCTGCAGGTCATGATCCGCCGGGTCTTGCGTTCCGCCAAGTCCGACATGAGCAGTCTCTCTAAGCACTTCATGGCATTGGATATGAAGCCATCAGGTGATGATCATGAACACAATTTTTGGCAAGTCTTCTTAAAGCAGATGAAGTTAAAGATGCCTGCAAATGCCCCTGTCATCTGGTCTGCACAGGTTGTGAGGACATGGCCAGGGACTTCATCTGGACCAGTCTCTTTCCATGGGTTCATTCAAGTGACAGCTGATCTTACATCTGTGACAGGAACCATAGATACACCTGAGGCTGTGGGGTGGGTGATGTAATTCCACAGACCTGCTAAGAATGAGCATAGAATGCATTGATCTCATCAAGGAGAAATGTGCCGTCACCAGTGATTCTGCCTGGCCTCACACTCTATCCAGATGTAGCATGCAAGCCATGCCACAATCAGTGAGCATCTCTGGGGTTAATCTGGAATTATAGTTTAATCTTGAATTATCTCTTAGCATCCCTGATGGTGCAGTGCAGATTGTAGCTAGATTTGCTGTGCACGTCGGGATCACTTAACATGAACCCCTCAGGTTTAGACTTCAATATGGAATGAATCTCATGGTTCATGTTTTCAAGATTGGGTAACACTCAGATTGACTTCGTGGAAATGCAATCCTCTGCACACTCACAGATGAAGCCTGTGACAGCAGTGTCATACCAATGTAGGTTGGCTGTGGGGTATTCAAATAAGAACCAGTCCACGGACACAAAGCAGTCATGCAGAAGATCATCTGTTTTCACAGACCAGCACAGTACGGTTTCCCGTACCAGATCCTCACACAATTTTTACTTATCCTGGTCAATTTATATCCGTCAGAGGAGTCTGATGTTCCAAAAATGTGAGTGGGGAATGGAATGGTAGGCATCTTTGATTGTTGAGTAGCTGTGGTCAAAGGTGTCTGGGCCGCTTGTGGTTCAGGAGACGTATTAATAATACTTTGGTGGCACACTTTTGAGGGTGGACTGGTTGAAGTCCCCGATGAGCAAAGCATTGGCGTATATCATTTCAAGGCTATCGGTAGTGGTGTGTAGTACACTCAGAGCAAGATTCATATCCGTATGAGGTGAAATAGTAAGATTAAACGAGAACTTACCCGTTTGAAGTTTGATCTTTATTTTATGAGGAGTTACGATGAGCGATTACGTGAAGGCTGTCAGCCTGCATGCGCGTCAATCTTCAAAGCAGCGGTGTGAAATCACAGATAACAGTTGTTGAACTAACATAGTAAGATTAGCGATGACTAGAACTACCAGATGATCTTTATGATACGAGGGTTGGGAGCGGAGGGCACGTAATCGCTCATCGTAACTCCTCATAAAATAAAGATCAAACTTCAAACTGGTAAGTTCTCGTTTAATCTTATTATTTTACTTCGGAGTCACGTGAGTGACTTCATGAAGATTTTGAAGCTATGTGATTTCATGCCGTGGAAAAAACAAGCACGACTGCATCAGTTGACCACAGATAAGGGAAACATTCATAATGCATACATAGATGACATTGATTTAAAAACATACTGATGCTGTCTGCTCGGGCCTTGGTGGGGGGGATGAAAAACTATCGAGTGGGTGGATTCCTTTTGCGTGATATATATAATATAGTAACTGGCTTTTTTTTCTTTTTATGTTCTCACTCTTTGTCTCTCTTTTTTCTTTTCTATCTGTTAACCCCCTTTCTCTAATTCTTTGATTAAGGGTTTGTTTTTTTTTCTTCTCCCCTTTGGCACGCTCTTTCACTTTCACAACTCTTATCACCTACTTCACTCTCTTTCTTTCTATTCTTTTTCTTTAAAAGCCATAAAATTATGGGGTACAATGATTGTAACAATATATATGTGATGTACACTGATGTATTTACCTCTAATAAATAAAAATATTTTTAAAAAAAACAAAAACAAATGATGCTGATAAATGAACAAATAATAATAACAGTAACCCCTCTCATCCGAGGAGAAATTATAAAATAGAATCTAAAATAGAGTTGGCAAATACCCCTGGTCTGGCAATGGGTTAAACTAAAATGTTGGATACCTTGATCGTTAGATCATCCTGCAGTTGACAGGATGTGGTCCAGAGGACCGCACATAACCCTTGCTGCTGGTGTTGTAGCAGCCCTGGTGGAGTGAGATTAGAAATTAGTATCTACTCCTGTATACGCCAAAATGTCGCATAATCACCTGGAGATGGTCTGAACTGACACCTTCTTATGATATTATTTTGTGACTAACAAACATAGCTAGTATCAGAGCCTCTAAGGCTCTAGATGACCTTGACGTAATGTTGTAAATGTGTGACCACACGTAATCGAAGGTGCATGGGTATGTAAACATGAATTATTATATAGCAGTTGTACCTATCCTGTCCAGTTGTAATTTATGTAATGACTGGGCCCGTGCACTGAGGGCAGCACCAGGGGATTAACTACCTATGAGAACCGAACCAAAGATAGAGATATAGCTGGAGCCCCATGGTGAAAAAAGGTTAACACAATGTCAATATCCCATACTTTCGTGTACTTGGGTCTGGGAGAACTTGTGTTAATGATATCCTTAATAACTGGACATCAGAGGGTGAGACCCGAGAGAGCGGGTCCCACTTGCTCCAGCAACTATGATGAGAAACACGTTGGGCACAGTTAATGGGACTATAACTTAATTTATTATCAAAGACCCATAGAAAATGAACTCTAAGACGTCAGTGTCCGTGCCGTATTATATGTAACATAACTATTAACAGAAAACGCTTCCCATCTCCTGAAGAGTCAAAGTACTGCTTTTTTGGAGCTATCCCTGCACTCTGCAGTGAGCACATACTTGGATCAGTCTGACAGCCCGAGCCGCAGGAGCGGTCTTCTCAGATTCTGTAAAGCAATTCATTGATTAATCATGTAGAGGCTGGTTCCCCGAATCCAAGGCTGAACCAGCAAAGTTTTATGTTAAGAACCCCATATAAGGTTCTATTATTATTCCCAACATTTGTGGGAAAACCATGGCTGCGTAGGCCAGTCAGACAGTACGAGAACCCTGAAGCGGGATCTTGCTGAATTATTGCAAGACCCGACTGATGAGGTAAAAATGAAGAAACCACATAAAATAAACATTCTTCCCCCGATTAGCGAGAATGTATCTCTAGCCACTGTTATGCCACATGTTTTAACAACTGGTGAATGAGCATGTATGCAAACATATCGATATTGGGTGCCATCGAGCCATAGATCCCAAAATACTTTGTGATCCAACATCCATACTGTGTTGTCATTGATTTTGCATGATGATACACCAGCGCCAAAAAAGGTTGGGTAAATTATGACAGGATACTTTGACTTTATTGCATCCATGTGACTAACATATGCCACCACCATGGTGTATCAACTTGGAACTGAGCATGCAGATTTTGCATATTCGCACAATAACCCTTTAACCCATAGTATACACCTCGTGTCTGTAGGTAGTTGATACCAATAACTGAAGAATTGGTGATTCATGCAAATCCCTTCGTTACTAGAGATGGCATTCGTAATTTTTCATCTTTGAGCACTAGCATCTGTAGTGATATAATTGGAGATTATTTGACCAAAAACTACTGGAGCAAAGCTGAATATAGTTCGAACACCATTGTGACTTTGGTAGCTTCAGCTGGTAATAGCATAGGTCTGTTAACAAAGACCTATATGGCACTTGAGAGGTTACGCCTTGCACGTTGAAAGTTCTGATAATGCAAGGCCCAATTGCACAGCTGAAACACAGCTGCTATATTGCCAATTACACTTGATGAATAGAAGACTGCTTGATGACAAGGTTGTTACAGGCTTCTACTGATTGCAATCTGTTGCCCCAGGACGGAGTCACAGATAAATTAATAGTTAAAGGCAAATCCAAATAATCAATAACTAGTTGGTATCAACTTAAATTTAACTGGATGGCTGAGGAACCTCAATTCCTCAAATATAGTTGCAGCTGAAACAGTTAGACAGTAGAGAAATTCCATATACTGAAAGCAAAGTTGCACATGGGAGTTAAATCAATTATGAACTGACAACCTCCATCCTTCATAATGAACAGGCCAAGCCTGCCATCATTCCGTGCCTGCCTCGAAAAACAACTCTGGCCATACTACTGGGCCTGCCTTAAAAAACTGCTCCGGCCGTCATTCTGAGCCTGCCTCGAAAGACATGGGGGTCTAGGAAAGATCTTTGGAAATATGCACGCCCAGGAATTTGAAGTTTTTGACCCTCTCCAACATCGTCCCATTGATATGAACAGGATTGTGGGTTCTCATCCTTCCCTGACCAAACTCCACAATCAGTTCCTTGGTCTTACTGATGCTGAGAGCTAGGTTGTTGTGCTGGCACCAATTGGTCAGTCGGCGATCTCACTTCTATACTCTGACTATTCCCCATCTGTGATTCATCCAACAATATTGGTGTTGTCGGCGAACTTGATGATGGAGTTTGCACTATGTCCGGCTACGCAGTCATGGGTAGATTGTAGATTGTTGTTTCTCCTTCCCTACATTTGCCCTCACCTTCATGGCAGCCTCTTCTACAACTGTTCTGTGTCTACCGTCGGAAAGGGAAGAGTTTCTTAAAGTGTGAGCAATTAAAGTTCAGTGGCAATTGGGAGCTCTTTGTACAGTTGCTATGGGGTTCTGGATTCATGCATAATTCAGAGGGAAAAGCTCCCCGATTATTATTTGAAGCATGTTTTTATTTATTCATAATTTACTCCAAATCACCTGATTGGACTAAAGACCGCACTAGTTTAATGCTCCAATTAATGGAGAAATCCACTGAATGGGCTGCGAGTAACAGAGTATTGCAAAACGTATCATCCACGGCTCAGTGGCTGCTCTCTTACCTGCGAGAGAAGATTACTCCAAAGACATGAGCATTTAATCCAAACTCCAGTGGAGCACTTCTCTTATAAGTGAACAGACGCAATGTTTGTTGCGAATTTGCTAGTTGTATCCAGTATCCTGGTCAATATTTCAATGTCAGTCAACAGACAGAAAAGAAATGATTGTTCATTTTTTACAGGGCTTTTTGTGGGAAGCTACTTTGTGTAAATTGGCTACTTTGCTCACTGTTTTACACCACTGACACCATCTTAGAAATACTTTAATGTATGTAATGTGATTTGAAGCATTCTACAGCTGCATCCCAGTAGGGGGACACTCATTCATATTTGGATAGGACAGTCATGCCAAACAATGATCTAGTCCCTGTCCCGTGCTGAGTGATCCTTAAGGGCCTGTCCCACGATGCGAGTTTACCCAAGAGCTCTGCCGAGTTAAAAAAAAAATCAAACTCGTGGTAAGTACGTAGCGGGTGCATCGGAACTCGTGGGCGCTCGTCGTGGCTCGTACTGCTTAACGGCAGGTACTCGGGAAATGTGGGTAACTCGTGTAACTCGTGAAGTTTTTTCAACACTGTGAAAAATTTCCAAGTGTAAAAAAAATACTCGTGATGAAGTACCACGAGTTTTTTTGTTTTTTTTAATAACTCGGGAGAGCTCTTGGGTAAACTTGCATCGTGGGACAGGCCCTTTTGTCCTGGAGGCCCTTTAGGCTATAATTTGTGTTCGAGAAGAAGCTGTCCATGTTCACAGCCAATCTCCAACAAAGTTCACTCTTCTCTATTTTACCCATCCTGGATTTGAGGTCCAGGACGGATCAGATGGTCACAGTGGGGCTTTCTGTGACATAACTCCGACAGAATAAGACTTTAACAACCAAATCATTGACCGATGTCCTCACACAGTGTCTTGCACAGATGCTAAACGTGGTGGAGCATAACCGGGGGCATTGTATCCACAGTTTCAGCAATGCTTTGAAGCGGGGTGGTGCAGCAGAACAACTTGTCGAGTGGAATTCCAATGACCCATTTTTTAGCAATTTCTCCCCCCCCCCCCATCCGCCCCTCCCCTCAACCCCCAATCCCCAACCCAGTGCTGTTGCTGAGGAGTTTGCACATTCTTCCTGGGATTGCACAGTTTCCACTGGATGATCTGAATTCCTCCCACAGAATGTGTGGATTGGTAGGTTAAATGACCACTATAAAATGCCTTGTGAGGTGAATAAGTGGTAGAATATGGTGGTAATAAAATGGGATGAATTAATTCCAATCCACTTTATCAGACAACCATTACCAGACCCAACCACGAAAGAAGCCCATACCACGTCACTGTACTTTCTTAAATGGCATGTTATCAATTTATGGTCATCTTACATTTGTGTTTGTTTTGTTTTTAAATATTCTGCTTTTTGAAAAGCATTTCTGGTATAGAACGCTAAAAAATGGTTAGTATAATTCTGGAGAAATTAGAATTTGACGAAGGGCAGAAATAATAGGCTAGAGGATCAGGAAATGAAGAAGTGTTCAAGGAGGGTTGAGAGCTGAAAGCACGAACCACACAAGAAGTCACTGTAACTAAATAGTAATTAAAATTGCCTGGGCTAGCCTTTTTGTCCAAGTTATTATGTTGCCGTTATTGGATTGAAATTCGGAGCACCTATGGGGAATCTACTGTTAATTCAAGAAACGGAGATGATCACAGCAGGGGTGCTGAACGAGCACTAAATTATAAGCCAGTTCAGCAGTCATGTTCCGTGGAAATCAATCCATCTCCAACTGGATTCAGAGTCCCAAAACTCATTTCACTTAACATCCTTATCAGCCATCATAAAAAACAGATCTCAACCCCATCGCACAGGTAGAAGTACGACTGCTTCAGAATAGTGCAGTAATGCACCATTTCTACCTCCATTTCTAAAGCATGTCAAAAATATACTCAAGTATTATCAGGCAGGGGGCTTGAATCTCAGTCCCCCAGACAGTGCAGATCTAAAATATGGGGTCCTTTCACCAGAATTAGCCTCAGCACTTCATTTGAAAGCTTGCTTACACTGCAGTCATTTTCAGTGCAGTTTCTCTTTAGCAGTCAAATTAATCATTTTTTTAAAAATCCCTTTGATGGATGAAGGCTAAGTCAAAATGTTAGATTCTCAATGCAAGAACCACTCAGCATTTTATTTAAACTACTGTCAAGATGATTTCTTAAGTAAATGAGGTCCCAGACTATCTTCTGAAACAAGTTTGAAGACCTTATCAGACAGGCAGTCGGTATTTTATCAGTGGACTTTTATTATGGTGACAGACTTAAGAGACTCCTTAATAAAGTGTATGCGAATATTGCAAGGGTTTTTAAGAAGAAAACTGAGGTGTCTTTAGATTGCAACTTTTCTTAAAAACTGGAACTGAAGCATCAGCTTAGAGTCTCCTTTGCAGAGTAAGGGTGAGAAGGAATCAGATCTTGAATCCAGTAATCCACAGACAGAAACAAACTGACACACAGTTGTATGATTGAGATTGAAGCATGTCAGACAAATGACTGTCCTTCTAAAACACTGGCTTCCTCACCCTGTCAGCCTTACTAATTCTCCAGCTCCTATTCACATGGAGTGAAAATCAAGACCAGTAATTTATGGTTTTCACTGATTGTAGGAAGAATTGTGAAGCATAGTTCATGGTCATTTCTCTGTATCTATATGTATGTTGATGTTGTGATCCAGTTGAGCAATAGAGCCTTGTGATGTGTCTACATCCCAACAATGGGATAGTTTCACAGATTTTTGGGTTTGACATTTGGGTTCACACCTAGATCAAAGAGACTCAATAGTCTTGCAGTACTCAAGAGTCCTCACCAGCTTACAAACACCTGAGTGATGTACAATCCATGCCTAGGAGCACGCATTTGGAGGGCCGGTCTCGTTCCGGCTCGTGAACTGCCTGGATTATGAACAGTTCACAGGAATGGAATCCTGCCATAACCTGATGAGGATCTTTATGAAAGTAGTTCTTGTAAAATAAAATCCTACTTTTTTAAATTGATATTTATTGTGTCTCTAATGCATTGTGAGACATTTCAAATTGGTGGCAAGAATGAAAGCTCTTTTCACATTTATTGAAGAATATTGTTGATTCTTTCTTTGTGAACTTTAGGAGAATTTTCAGCACCAAAACTGAGTTTTTATGTTACCTTTCAACAAGGAATCGTCATTTGACTAAGGCTCCATGTACAACAACTGGAGTGAATAGCACAGTAAACCACAGTGGCTGACCTATCACTGGATGATTGCATGTTCCAGGTTTAATTCATCACAAGCAGACATATTTGTTAAAGTGGACAAATAAGTCAGTAAAGGTGACAATGTGAGGGTCCAAAGCAAGTGATATGTAACTGTGTGATTCATCAGTAAGTGTCTACTTTTAAGTTTCTGGAAACCCGTAAATCATATATAGAAACATAGAAAATAGGTGCAGGAGTAGGCCATTCGGCCCTTCGAGCCTGCACCTCCATTCAATATGATCATGGCTGATCACCCAACTCAGTATCCTGTACCTGCCTTCTCTCCATTCCCCCGGATCCCTTTAGCCACAAGGGCCACATCTAACTCCATCTTAAATATAGCCAATGAACTGGCCTCAACTACTTTCTGTGGCAGAGAGTTCCACAGATTCACCATTCTCTCTGAATTATTTTTTTCTGACCTTGGTCCTAAAATACTTCCTCCTTATCCTTAAACTGTGACCCCTTGTTCAGGACTTCCCCAACATCGGGAACAATCTTCTTCCAACTCCTTAGAATTTTGTAAGTTTCTATAAGATCCCCCCCTCAATCTTCTAAATTCCAGCGAGTACAAACCGAGTCTATCCAGTCTTTCTTCATATCAAAGTCTTGCCATCCCAGGAATCAGTCTGGTAAACCTTCTCTGTACTCCCTCTATGGCAAGAATGTATTTCCTCAGATTAGGAGACCAAAGTTGTACGCAATGCTCCAGGTGTGGCCTCACCAAGACCCTGTACAACTGCAGTAGAACCTCCCTGCTCTTGTACTCAAATCCTTTTGCTATGAATGCTAACATACCATTCGCATTCTTCACTGCCTGGTGCACCTCCATGCCTACTTTCGATGACTGGTGTACCATGACACCCAGGTCTCGTTGCATCTCCCCTTTTCCTAATCGGCCGCCATTCAAATAATAGTCTACTTTCCTGTTATTGTCACCAAAGTGGATAACCTCACATGTATACACATTACACTGCCTCTGTCATGCATTAGCCCAACCTATCCAAGTCTCCTAGCATCCTCCCCACAGCTAACACTTACCCCCCAGATTCGTGTCATCCGCAAACCTGGAGATGTTGCATTCAATTCCCTCGTCCAAATCATTAATATATATTGTAAATAGCTGGGGTCCCAGCACTGAGCCTTGCGGTACCCCACTAGGCACTGCCTGCCATTCTGAAAAGGACCCGTTTACTCCTACTCTTTGCTTCCTGTCTGCCAGCCAGTTCTCTATCCACATCAGTACTGAACCCCCAATACTGTGTGCTTTAAGTTTGCATACTAATCTCTTATGTGGGACCTTGTCGAAAGCCTTCTGAAAGTCCAGACATAACACATCCATTGTAAGGTCCTGAAAGGTGCCCTATAAATAAAATGTATTATTATTATTATCCACTGGTTCTCCCTTATCCACTCTAGTAGTTACATCCTCGAAAAATTCTATAAGATTCATCAGACATGATTTACCTTTCATAAATCCATGCTGAATTTGTCCAATGATTTCACCACTTTCCAAATGTGCTGCTATCCCATCTTTAATAACTGACTCTAGCATTTTCCCCACTACCGATGTTAGACTAAATGGTTTGTAATTCCCCGTTTTCTCTCTCCCTCCTTTTTTAAAAAGTGGGGTTACATTAGCTACCCTCCAATCCTCAGGAACTACTCCAGAATCTAAAGAGTTTTGAAAAATTATCACTAATGCATCCACTATTTCTGGGGCTACTTCCTTAAGCACTCTGGGATGCAGCCTATCTGGCCCTGGGGATTTATCGGCAAATCTAGCTAACCCTTCCTCATTACTCAATACCCAGTCTAGAATAGCCTGCTCTCTCATTGGTTCCTCTACATGTTGCTTTAGAAAACTATCCCACACACCTTCCAAGAAATCCTCTTCCTCAGCACCCCTGCCAATTTGATTCACCCAATCTATATGTAGATTGAAGTCACCTATTATAACTGTTTTACCTTTGTTGCACACATTTCTAATTTCCTGTTTGATGCCATCCCCAACTCCACTACTACTGTTAGGTGGCCTGTACACAAGTCCCACTAGTGTTTTCTGCCCCTTTGTGTTTCACAGCTCTACCCATATCGATTCCACATCCTCCTAGCTAATGTCCTTCCTTTCTATTGCGTTAATCTCCTCTCTGGCCAGCAATGCTACCCCACCTCCTTTTCCTTTCAGTCTTTCCCTCCTGAATATTGAATATCCCTGGATGTTCAGCTCCCAGCCTTGGTCACCCTGGAGTCATGTGGTCCCAACTATATCATATTCATTAATAACTACCTGCACACTCAACTCATCCACCTTATTACGAATGTTCCTTGCATTGAGCCACAAAGCCTTCAGGCTTGTTTTTACAACACTCTTACCCCTTATACCCCTTATTATGTTGAAAAGTGGCCCTTTTTGCCCTGGATTTGTCTGCCTGCCACTTTTACTTTTCACCTTGCTACCTATTGCTTCTACCCTCATTTTTCACCCATCTGTCTCCGCTCATGCTCCCATCCCCATATCTATTAACTCTCTTTTTTTTTCTTCTTTGCCAAAAACTTTATTCGACACAATCATATAATACAACACATCAAAACATAATCAAAAATAACACTATAACAAACAAATCATTGTAGTACAACAGTACATTCATTGTTTACAATACTCTCAACCCCACGCGGTGACCAGCATTGACGGAAGGCCTCCAGAGTCCCCGTGAACACCACGTGTTCCTTCTCCAGGGACACACGTGCACAGACGTTGGCCCGAAAGAGGGGCAGGCAGCCGACTCTAGCCTGACCATCGACCGCCCGCTGCCTGGACGCGCGAATGGCCATCTTAGCCAGACCGAGGAGCAAACTGACAGGTAAGTCGTTGTCGTTGTCCCCCCACACTCGGCTCTCCCCACTCCCTGCCTTGTGTCCGAACACCAGGATTGTGGGACTAAAATGCAGCCAGAACTTGAGGAACAACCCCTTCAGATATTGGTGCAGGGGCAGTAACCTCTCACACTCCATAAACACGTTGAACACGGTCTCCTCCTCTCCGCAGAAAATACATGCGGCGGACGAGCCCATGAACCGGCTCAAAAGTTTATTACATACCACCGCTCCATGCAACACTCTCCACCCCAGATCCCCAATGTAAAGGGGAACGACTCCCTTATAGAAGGACCCCCACTGGGGACCTCCCCCGCCTTCGGACGATAACAGCATCCGCCATGGTGTGTCGGGACGGGAGACGAAAGCAAGGAGGTTCAGAATGTGCAGGAGCATCCTACACAGTGCGCGTCTCTTCGCATCACGAAAAGGCATGCTGGTCATCTCAGAAAGGGAGCTCAGATTATGTGGAGCCGGAGGCTGAGAAATATCCCAGAGCCTAGGCCCGATGAGCAGATCTGACGGTGCGGGGGTAAGCTCTATCTGAACCACTCTAGGCCCGCACCTCTCCTCGACACCCACCATGACAGGATGAGGACCGGCCACACCTGCAGCCACAACATCCCCCTCCCCTCATGGAGCAACACTCTGGCTGAAAACAGCCAAATTCCTCACTCTTAGCACATTCCCGGAAGAAGACGGGCAAGCCCCTTAGAGCGGGTCGACTGATGCCCGCCACCGGGAGCCGCAAGGCCCCCCTTTGGCAACGACCCTGACGGAAAAAATACGTGGCCAGAGCGTGCCATCTGGGAGGGTTCTCTACATACATGTATCTCCGCAGAGTCCTGAGTCCTGAAAATGCATTTCGTTGTCTCTGTACTGTACACTGACAATGACAATTAAAATTGAATCTGAATCTGAATCTGAGACAGTCTCCCTCTCTCCCCCTCTCTCTCTCTCTCCCCCTCCTCTCTCTCTCTCTCTCTCCCCCTCTCCCCCTCCTCTCTCTCTCTCCCCCCTCCCACTCTCTCTCCCTCTCTCTCTCCCCTCTCTCACTCTCTCTCCCCCCCTTTCCCCTCTCCTCTCTCTCCCTCCCCCCTCTCCCTCTGTACATTTGTTAGTTAGCATTTTTATTTAACAGTTCACATCATAACTTTATAAAGATAAATCAATTGAAAAACAAAATGATCAACAAGGTGAGCATTACCTTTATCCTTGGAAACCTTGATATTGCTATTGATGTAATGAGGAGGCAGTCATGAACCCAGGGTCCTCGCTGCCTAGTGACCATAAAACAAAGCGCTGGATTGGTCAACTTGCATCCGACCTCAATGTCATACATGCATTGATTGGACAATTACTACTCAGAATATTGGAAGTCTTTGTCATATTTAAACAAAATGTGCAGGTTTTGTTCTTGAGGAGTTTCAGGTATGATTTATATAATATTTTTACACTATGTTCAAAATTCAGGTAGTTCCACGAGTTAGAAATTATTTTTTAAAAATATTCTATAAGTTCAGCACCATTTGGAGATGGCGCTGAATAAAAGTATGTACTCGCTCTGCAGCAAGAAACTGAGTTTTTACACGTTTATTGTCCTGCGAATCTGGAGAAATTCACAAGGTATGGGACTTTTGAATTCCGTGGTCTTTTGAGGTCGTAGGCTCGCGTCTATTCTACTTATTACCATGTGGGACGGCTCAACAAAGGTGCGTGACGGTAAATGACTTCAATCATCGGAACAAGACATTTTTGAAAAAAACTAAGATTTATAATTTTATCAAGAATAGAGACATTTTTTAAGGGTGATAAATATTTTAATTATTAATACCTACTTATTTCATTTCAGATATATCCCCCATTAAATAAATGCCTTGAAATTTCATTAGTAACCATCAGGTCATGCGGTTTTCGTGGGGGGGGGGCATCAAACATCAGGAAAAGTATTTAAAAATTACACTTTATTCCTTTAGAGTTTAATCTTTATTTATGAGGATTATGCTTATTAACAATATAGAAAAAGAAGAAATGGGATAGAATTATGGAATTTCCTTAAAAAAAAAGCATCAAAGTAGTGGGACAGCAAAGTGGACACTTACAGAAGAAACCCCCACATATAAGAAAACCATGCAGCTGATGGAGACTGGCCAACTCATGACATACTGACAACTCTTAAGCACATTATACTAAAATGCCTTGTTTAGAAATGACTGTAAATTGGAAAATTACATTAATCTAAAATAGTTGTATATAGATGAGTGCTCTTAGTATAGAACAATGAACAAGAAAAGGGGTGAAACAATTAATGAGTGCATTACTTTATTAAAGAACAATGTTGCCTTAAAGTCATAAGGCCTCTGTGTAATGCCTTGCAAGTTTGTGTGTGGATGAAAACGTGAACAAATTCAGTCAAAGCTGTTGAGCGCGCATAGCCTTGCATGCCAAATTGTGTTGTTGATGGATATGGTATCCAAGAATGTCAGAAACCTGCTTCAACTACAAGAGACAAGTGTAACTGGACTCCACAGTTGGAGAGACAAAGCAAAATTCAATTCCATTTTGGTCAGCTGTTATTGTCGCAAAGACCATGACTTATTACATTTTACTCAGTTCAGAACAGTAAAGTATTGCAATAGCAAAACAAAAGTTATATTTCGACAATCTGCTGATTCAAGGCTACCACAAGTAACAAAACCACCTTTACTTGCACTTGAAAATGGCAATCCAGTAGAGGACATCATACATTGGTTCAATTAGGCAATGAGTAATGTGTTGATTAACAACAAATATTGCAACAGGTCGATGAGTCATATATTGGCACTTGCACACTAATGGCTTTGTGCATAAACTCAAACATAAATTGGAAGAATGTTTTCTATGGTTATCTTTCAATGTCACAAACTCAGAGTGGAGGGAACATTGAATTATCCAATTTTTTTACAACTTACCTACAAACAATATCCCACCCCCATCCCCGTTTTCTCCCCCCTCTCTTCCATGTGGGTCCGAGCTGGATGCACACACATTTCTCCCTCTCCCCACTCCCATTTCCTTCAACTTTTATTCCTACAGCTGGCTTCGCATTTCACATCTCCTCTCCTTATCTCACTATCTTTTGTCTTTTCATCTCTGGTCTTTGTTCAACCACCTGCCAAACAATACCCCTCACATAGCCACCAATTACTTGCCAGGCTTGTCTCACACCCACCTCTCTTTGTCACATGTACTAATTAAGGTAGAGTGATATGCGAATTACGATACAGACATCCGAAATAAAAGCAACAAGACACACAACTACATAAATGTTAACATAAGCATCCACCACAGCCAGTTCCCCACATTCCTCACTGTGATGGAAGGCAAAAAAATTTCAATCTTCTTCCTCGTTATTTTCCTGTGGTCGAGGTGATCCGCGTCGGGGGTGATCGAAGCACCCGCGTCGTGGTAGTCGAAGCTCCTGCGGCCTAGAGTTCCCGAAGTCGGTCTCTGACCAGAGACCGCAAGTTCCATGATGTCAAGCCTGCAGGTACCTACGGTTGGAGCTCCGAGATCGATCCCTGGCAAAGGAATCACAGGCTCCGTGATGGTAAGTCAACAGGCGGCCTCCAGATGGTAACCTCAAAAGTCGGCCTCCAGCACATGTCGACAACTCCTCAATATTAGGCCACATTGGGGACGGAGATACGATATGGACAAAAATTGCATCTCCATCCAAGGTTAGAGATTAGAAAAAGTTTTTCCCTACCCCCCCCACACACACACACATAATAGAAGCTAAAGAACATTAAAAACATCCATTTAACACATACTATTTTAAAAAAAAACAAAGAAGGAAAGGACAGACAGACTGTTGGCGAGGCAGCCATCGCTTTCCGTGTTCTTCAGGGATGCTTCCTGACTCACTGAGTTACTCCAACACTTTGAGCCATTTTTTGTATACCAGCATCTGCAATTCCTTGTGCCTTCAAAATAATCAAGTTGGGTAGGCACTAGATGGTGGTGCAGTTTGGAACTTCACTCAGAGTGAATTCACTCAGAGTTGGTATCGCTGGTAATGTGTCTCAGACAGCCAACATCTTGCGAGTGTGCAAGAACCTAAACATAGAACTAAATTGTCTTCCAACCACTTACTGAATCTTGCACACAGCAAGAAAGCATATTCACATAATTGGACTTTTCCTTTGCTTATTCTCAATTAATTGTCAACAAAGGTAATCAGCCATCAATCACAAAGAGCTGTACTTGCACGCCATGCAGTCAAGCTTTCTCCCACAATTTTTCAGGCTGGGATAAATAAATAAGGAATGGATTATTCTTGTTTATCCAAAATGATCTTTTAATTGTCGCGAGCACAGATTTGAAAGGAATGAGCACAATGTGAAATAAAATTAAGACTTTCTTGCAAAAAGTAACGAAGGAAGCCACTGAAGGGAGAAACAGAAACTATCGTCAGTGCCAGGCTGCAAATGCAGGAGAGTTTGACCCAGTACGGTGTTCTATTACATGTGAATATCCCCAGATCTTGTAACATTACTCAGATCATGACATCTTCTCTTGGACGATTATGCAAAATGGGTGTGGAGCAAGGAGGAGAAAAATAAATATGATCAATGCAAGGAATGATCAGCAAGAGAAGCTCTACTCATTCATTATGAGCACCAAAGGTGGCATGTTATGCGCCAGGCTGTGGTGTGAATGCAGTAATGCCATATGATGGATGACAGCTTTGAGAAACCAATCACTTTCACTTCTTGTGAAAGGCACAAAATGAAGGCACTGCCTCATATAAATCAAGAAAGAAACACTTGGGTAAGGGCAATGTGTTTGGTGAAAGGAATTCCTTCAGTATTTACTGGACAGATCCTTTACCATGGTACAGATCAGAAGCTATTACCGGGCACATTATGACCCAGGTCAAGGATGCAATCATAGGCCATCCATTTATCACAGTACAACAATACAACTGACAGTTCCAACCAGAACACCAGTGATGGTAACAACAGGAGAACCGGAATATTAGATGTAAAAATGGGTTGCACACGTTAAATGTGATTAATGAGGACTTTCCAGTCACTGCATCTGAAACCAAAGACAAGAGCTTTAAGACCCAATATTGAAAATGATCTATGAACAAATGTAAAAACAATTCTAGGATGTAATCTATGAACAAGGGAACAAAGTGCCCTTGAAAATAAAGAAACGGCGGTGGCTTAATCAATATGACGAAGTGTTAACAATATACTAGCAAAGTTACACATAATCGCATATCTAACAGGTGGCCTACAAACCTGTTCAGCCTTTGCGCGGTAAGGTGCCACCTCACCTCCTGTCGCTGGAGAAGAGGCGGGAGTGGTGACACAACCGGCGACCCGACAGGCCTGGTGGGAGACCACCATGGTGAGCCAGGTGCCAACCAATGCAGGGAACCCGTGGCAGAAGCGACGGTTGGAGGTAGGGAAGTTGGACCGACTGAGGGTTTGAACACGAGAGGCGGGTCGTCAAGACATGGAGTCGCAGGATGCGGTTCCTTCACTGAAAGGATGTGTTGACAGTTGCGCCTGTAGATGACTCCGTCCACTTCGACCAGGTATGAACGTGGCTCCTTGGAGGGGCCGTTAATGTGTCCCAGTTGTGAATGACCCTTGTTGTTTTGCAGGCGAACCACTTGTCCACGTGCAAGAGGTTTAAGTGGCTTGCTGGACTTGTCGAAGAATCGTTTCTGTGTGTCCCGTTTAAATTGTGTCTGCTTCTGCACCGCGGAGGGGAATGAACGCACGGCTGCAGCAGCTACTGAGAGACAGGCAGGGGAGCACGGGTTTGGCGAGACATTAGTCGCTGGGCTGGGGAGCCTAGGACGGGATCCCGTGCAATGTTTCGTAGATTGAGCAAGTCTAGGTACACATCGGATTTGGCAATGTAAGCTCTTTCCTTGAGTTGTTTGGCACTCCGAACAGCCCGTTCGGCTACTTCATTGGACTGCAGCAACTCTGGGCTGCTGGTAATATGTTGGAAGTCCCATCGTTCAGCAAAGTTCTTAAATGCTTGGCTGGTGAATTGCCTGCCATTATCAGATTGAATACGCGCAGGGGAGCCATGCACGGAGAGGTGACGTTGCAGCTTCTCGATCACTGCCTCTGAGGAAATGGTCTGCAGTAGGTCTATTTTCAACGAGCCCGAGTAAGAGTCAACAAGAACCAGATAGTGTTTTCCATGCCATTCGAAGATATCGGTAGGCAAGGAGGACCACGGAAGAGAGGGGACTGGTTGGGGCAGTAGAGGCTGCTTTTGCTGATGTGATGCCAGGCTGTTGCAGACGGTGCAGGATTCGGTTCCATATGTATTTGGCCATCCCGGCTGTGAGCCCATTGGAGGGTTGCCTCCGCGCCAGGTTGGCCCCTGTGGATATCGTTGTAGTATTTGTTCCATAGTGCGGCTGGGACCACCGCCTTGTGGCCCCTGACTATGATTCCGTCGTGCAGCACTAGTTCGTCATGAACTAGGAAGTAGGGTTGTATCTCGAGCTGTTTGTGGGGCCAACCGGCCCATATGACTGTGGACAGCAATTGTAAAGTCTCATCAGTAGCCGTGTGTTCGTGTGTAAATGATCAGTCGGCACAAACAAAACCATCACTCCGAGAATTCGTCTTGTTCGGACAGGTGCTGTTCATTGGTTCTGCGCGGGGCTCTGGATAGCGTGTCTGCTATGTGCATGTATTTACCTTTCTTGTAGACGATGCGGAAATCCGATTGGAGGCATGGGTTCACTTCTGACACCATGTAATTAAGTGACTCAACCACACGTTAAGGTACAACACATTTTTATTAAAGCACTCATGGCATTGGATCTACTGTACATCTCAGCTCGGAGCTGCTATATCTACTGCCTGCAGGTTCTTACTATTAAAAAACACGTACCAGGTGAGGCTATTACTAACAAAAACTATGATTGGCTAACATGCAATAGCCGATCTACACAACCAATCCCTTTCTAACTCCGAAGCTTGCAAGAAGGAATCAAGGAATTCAGTCTCCAACAGACTTCTTAAAAATTGCAGAAATCCATGTACTAAAAACAGAATCTGTATGCCCTCATTTGCTTTAATAATTTGCTTTCTTTTTTTATGTTTTTTCAGAGTTCTTGGAATATTTTGTAAAATTACACAATGACAATTATTAGACTATGGAAGGAGCATAATCATTTTAATATATTGTTCTGTAACCAATTTGCATTCACAAATACAGAACAAGCTTGTTGGTTGTTATGTGTAATGCTTGTATGTGATGAATAATTTGTTGTATGTTTCAGCAGGAAGTTAAATTGTAATATTTTTTTTAATTGGCAAGTTTATTGTTTACTATTCCTTGACTAATGGAGGGTACGAGGTCCTGCAAAGCCTCTGGTTATGTGCAACTTTGCAATAATGCAAACTATATTATGGATAATTTGGCTCCGTTTTTTTTGTTCTCTGGAGAATGGTTTCTTATGTTATTGCGACAAATCAAAGAATAATCAACAATATTAGCAAACACCTGGGCACTTTAACTCCAAAGCTCGGGAAATCCTTTGGGACAATAATTTCAACCGTGATATGATTCCCAGATTATTTTAAATACAGTTCAGCAGTCACCATTTTGGAGGATGCCTGTGACCTAGCACAGCAGGAAATGCCAGATTGATTAATGTAAAACCAAGAAAAAAATTGGAGCTGAATTGATTTAACTTCCTGTTCTGGAAACCAACCGGTGGGCATGGGACAGTGCACTCTTGCTTGTTGGATCCTCTTTGGCATCAAGAAATTATTATATGGATAAGTGTGGTGCTAGGTTTAATGCCAAGGAGCCCGGTGGTATAGTAAGCACCAGCAGTTGTTACTCAGCAGTTGATCTAAGATGGGTTGGATAGTGTGAAACTGTGAGAATTGTCGAGGGGGTGGAAAAACAGAAGTGAAAATATCCAGAGCTGTTTGATCTACCTGATGCTTTGCTCTTCCCTCTGGGCAGCCATGTTGAGCATTATCAGATATCTTTGCTTTCATTCTCACGATGCAAGAGCTACTGAGGAACCAGCATTTATTGCCAATTCTTTTCTAGTTCAGTAGCTTGCCAACTCCCTTCAGAGCATAGTGATTATTAGGATGACACTGGTCATAGATATGTCAGGCCAGTCGTTTCCCTTTCCTAGAGGAGACTTATCAATCAGTTGGTTTTTCACAGCAAGCTGCCAGCTTTACTCTCATTGATTGTAATTTTCCAGACCTTTAAAATAAAAAATCAGTTTCTTCCATTGTCACAGACTCAAATTCTCTAATTGGTTTCGGTTTTCATAAATTAGACTATAGCAACTTCTCTGTCGTGTGCAGTCTGACCAGCTCTCATGCCAACTATCAGGTAAGTAGCAGGTTTTAATCAAGTTGGGCATAAATGGACTACAAATACAATACTGAGATGTTAATCAAGTGAAGAGTACTTCTGAGCAACCTAATGATGATTGGCAGGTGGGTGGAGGGAAGTGGCTTTTGCAGAGGTGGCTCGACTGAGTAACCTTTTCATTGGCAACATTCGCGTGCACCTCGCTGTGGGACTGTAGCCGATGACTTACACCACTAAGTGGATGCTGTTTTTTTTCCTTAAAGATAAGTAGGGGAGCAGAGGTTGGGGGTGTCGATAAAACTACCCCAAAATCAAGACGTCTTTGTTTTAAGAAATTATTTAAATAAGAGCTTTTCACTGTACCGAGGTACACGTGACAATAAACTAAAGTGAACTGAACTTATTATTGTTTATCGGCCATTTAGAAACAGTAGATTCTGACTTGCATGTTCATAGATGGTGGTTGCTTGCTGAGCTTGTAGCTGCTGACTCATTCACACAATGGTGGAGTGGGGTGGGGATCGTGGGAGGCTAGACTGGGTATAAAAGTGAATGTTGCTGGGCAACTACGCATTATAACCATATAACAATTACAGCACGGAAACAGGCCATCTCGGCCCTTCAAGTCCATGCCGAACAACTTTTTTCCCTTAGTCCCACCTGCCTGCACTCATACCATAACCCTCCATACTCTTCTCATCCATATGCCTGTCCAATTTATTTTTAAATGATACCAACGAACCTACCGCCACCACTTCCACTGGAAGCTCATTCCACACCGCTACCACTCTCTGAGTAAAGAAGTTCCCCCTCATGTTACCCCTAAACCTCTGTCCCTTAATTCTAAAGTCATGTCCTCGTGTTTGAATCCTCCCTATTCTCAAAGGGAAAAGCTTGTCCACATTAACTCTGTCTATCCCTCTCATCATTTTAAAGACCTCTATCAAGTCCCCCCTTAACCTTCTGCGCTCCAGAGAATAAAGACCTAACTTATTTAACCTATCTCTGTAACTTAGCTGTTGAAACCCAGGCAACATTCTAGTAAATCTCCTCTGTACCCTCTCTATTTTGTTGACATCCTTCCTATAATTGGGCGACCAAAATTGTACACCATACTCCAGATTTGGTCTCACTAACGCCTTGTACAATTTTAACATTGCATCCCAGCTTCTATACTCAATGCTCTGATTTATAAAGGCTAGCATACCAAAAGCTTTCTTTACCACCCTATCTATATGAGATTCCACCTTCAAGGAACTATGCACGGTTATTCCCAGATCCCTCTGTTCAACTGTATTCTTCAATTCCCTACCGTTTACCATGTACATCCTATTTTGATTTGTCCTGCCAAGGTGTAGCACCGCACATTTATCAGCATTAAACTCCATCTGCCATCTTTCAGCCCATTTTTCCAACTGGCCTAAATCACTCTGTATACTTTGGAAATCCTCTTCATTATCCACAACACCCCCTATCTTGGTATCATCTGCATATTTACTAATCCAATTTACCACCCCTTCATCCAGATAATTGATGTACATGACAAACAACAAAGGACCCAACACAGATCCCTGAGGCACCCCACTAGTCACCTGCCTCCAACCCGACAAACAGCCATCCACCATTACCCTCTGGCTTCTCCCATTCAGCCACTGTTGAATCCATCTTGCTATTCCTGCATTTATACCCAACAGTTGAACCTTCTTAACCAACCTTCCATGAGGAACCTTGTCAAAGGCCTTACTGAAGTCCATATAGACAACATCCACTGCTTTACCCTCATCAATTTCCCTAGTAACCTCTTCAAAAAATTCAAGAAGATTAGTCAAACATGACCTTCCAGGCATAAATCCATGTTGACTATTCCTAATTAGACCCTCTTTATCCAGATACTTATATATATTATCTCTAAGTATCTTTTCCATTAATTTGCCCACCACTGAAGTCAAACTAACCGGTCTATAATTGCTAGGTTTACTTTTAGAACCCTTTTTAAACAATGGAACAACATGCGCAGTACGCCAATCCTCGGGGACTATTCCCGTTTCTAATGACATTTGAAATATTTCTGTCATAGCCCCAGCTATTTCTACACTAACTTCCCTCAATGTCCTAGGGAATATCCTGTCAGGACCTGGAGACTTATCTACTTTTATATTTTTCAAAAGTGCCAGTACTTCTTTTACTTTGAAACTCATAGTATCCGTAGCTACTCTACTAGTTTCCCTTACCTCACATAATTCAATATCCTTCTCCTTGGGAATACCGAAGAAAAGAAATTGTTCAATATCTCCCCCATCTCTTTTGGCTCTGCAGATAGCTGTCCACTCGGTCTCTCCAATGGACCAATTTTATCCCTTGTTATCCTTTTGCTATTAATATAGCTGTAGAAACCCTTTGGATTTACTTTCACAAAGTAATGGAGTTGGAGTTCCATGGAGTTGAGAGGAAATAAGCGGATGGGAAGGAGAAACAAAGGTGGGTTCTCTTCAGAATTTATCCCCAGTGGTATGAACATTGACTTCTCTAATTTCAGGTTGTCCCAGCTTTCTCCTCCCCTTCCCAGCTCTCCCTCAGCCCACAGTCTCCGCCTCTTCCTTTCTTCTACCCTCACATCAGTCTGAAGAAGGGTTTCGACCCGAAACATTGCCTATTCCCTTCGCTCCAGAGATGCTGCCTCACCCACTGAGTTTCTCCAGCATTTTTGTCTATCTTGGGTTCTCTTGAGGGTCAGTTGAAAGAAGGGGGCGACATATCATGGGGTAGGAATTGGGGCACAGTGGAAATGGGGTCAGAGTTAGCTGTGCATTGGTGCCTAATGAGCCCACGCCACTGTATGATGCAGCTCAATTGCGTGTGCGGATGTGGCACCGATGGACGAGAGGCCAAAGCAAAGAAGTCGAAGCCAAAGAACCGAATGGAAACGAGGCCGATACGCCAATTTGTTTCAGCTTCTTGTCTGTCGGCGCCACGTCCGGGTACCGCCCAATTGAGCCCCAAGCCACAATCAGGCCACCGCCTAAGCAGCTATTCAGCATGGAAACAGGACCTTCAGACCAACTTGTCCATGTCACAGGATTGGGCCACATATCATGTTCATAAGTCATAAGAGCAGAATTAGGCCTTTTGGCACATTGAGTCTACTCTGCCATTCAATCATGGCTGACCTACTTTTCCCGCTCAACCACATTCTCCTGTCTTCTCCGCATAATTATTATGCCCTTACTAATCAAGAATCGCCAGATCCTGCACTATACACAGGTGTCTGTGATCTTTATCATTGTGGTGGGCACAGTGATAATAATTACTCAACAATGGGAGTATTTTTACCAAAAGAGTTCCAGCCATTCAAGAAGGTAGCCCTGCCAATTTCACAAGGGCTAGTAGTCTTAAACAATAAAAACAGATATCCCAAAAATGAATAAATAAAACAAAATCACTGCCCCAATTGGTTTTCTTTCATATTCTGATGTCAGCTTAATGTATGATTGGCATTTACTGTGAATGATAAACAAAGACCATAGCTCACAGTCTTGATTAATGCACAGTGGCACAAAAGGCAATGGTAGGTGACAGCAGGAAGTATTAATTTTCAATTTGTGGTCCAATTTCCTGAAGGAAGGAAAACATTTCAAATCGTCTATAAATAACTAATAGGATACAGTAGACTCACACAGATTTATGAAAGGGAAATTACATTTCACTAATCTATTGGACTTTGTTTGAGGATGTATTGGTATAAACCGATTTACCTGGAGTGTTTAAGAACACATTTGATAAGACTCGCATATGAATTTGGTCAGAGGTTAGAGAACCAAATATCATGTTTACAGATTTGCCCATGATGCCAAACTGGATGGGGTTGTGTCAAGGGGATATAGATAAGTGGATGAGAACATGGCAGATGCAATATAATGTGGACAAATGTGCGGTCATCCACTTCACAAAACAGAGGAGCAGTGTAATATTAAAATCGTGACACATTGAGTAATGTTCATATTCAAGAGGATCTACTTATATTTGTAGGGAAATTTCCGAAAGCTAACATACAGGTGCAGCAAACAAATATAAAGGCAAATTATATTGTGGGGGAATTATTACAAGAGGATTGAATAGAGGACTGAAACAAAATCTTGCTGCAATTATATTGCTTCTTGGTGAGATTGTACCTGGAATTTCTTGCAGAGTTTTGGCCTTTCCATTGAAGAAACAAATGTATTCATTTGTCATAAAGAGAATCAATGAAAATTCACCAGACTGCTTCCTGGGATGGTAGGTTTCCCACGTGAGAAAAGATGAGGAGATGATCTTCTCTGCAGTTTAGAAGAAAGGGAAGTGATCTCACAGGACATAGAGGGTGGATGGCGATAAGATGTTTCCCCCAAGTTGAGGAGTCTCGAACCAGGGATGACAGTCTCAGAACAAGGAGATGGCCATTAGGCATCTGATGAGGAGAAATGTATTCACTCAATGGTAAATCTTTGGAAATCTTTATTCCAGCTCTGCAAAGGATTAAATTTTGCACAAGATGTTATGGGAATCAAGAGATCTAGAGATTTTGCAGGAAAATGATGTAGGTTAGTCATGATCTTAAACATCGGAGAAGGCATGAATGGCTCGATGTTCAGCTTAGTTTAGACATACAGCATAGAAATAGGCCCTTCGGCCCACGGAGTCCATGCTGATAATCAATCATCCCTTCACAATTAGGCCAATTAACCTACAAACCTGCACATCTTTGGGATTTTGGAGCAAACCAGAGCATTCGAAAGAAACACGCAGTCACAGGGCGAATGCATGCTCCACACAGACAAAAGCACCTAAGGTCAGGATCGACCCTGAGTCTCTGGCACTGGGAAGCAGTAGCTTTACCAGCTGCGCCATTATGCTGCCTTATGGATGGCCTATTTTTGCTCCTGGGTTTAACTTCTGATGTTTATTCGCAAACACAGAGCACTTTTATGTCATCAAATTACACATGCACATTTTTTTTCCCCAATATAATATTTTGGATCAGTATTTCATTAAGTGCAAGTTGAACAAAAAGTTAGCTTTGTTGCGGACAAAGTATCTTTAAAATGCTATGGTTCATCGCTGCACATATCAACATGTTAGATTTGGTGATTTATGTCAGTGTACAGATTTCTGACAATGTGTAATGAATAATATTTTTTTCATTTGTGTGATGAAGGATTTCAATTTTTTTTATATCGAAGAAGTACTTTCGAAAAATAGTTTGAGGTATCTTGGTTTATCTGAGGAGCTATCATTAATATGCATGACCTAAGGGAAGGATGATGATTCTCTTCCTCCCGTTTTGCTGTAAAAATGGAATGTAGAAGTTTGTGGTGTATCTGACATGGGATTAAACACATCTTCAGGAATCTTTTTTGCACTGCCATTATCACTCAGCTCTTCAAGCTGCCTGACTGTATAAAAGATGTATTCATTTTGGTTCTTTTGTTTTCTGGGAAGCCAATGCATTATTGAGATTTGAACTAAGAGATACTGTCATGACTGGGTTGACAGCCCAAGGAAGCACAAAAATAACTACATTTCAACACGGCATTAATATGTAAAATGCTTAAGAAATAACTGCAGATGCTGGAAAAATCGAAGGTAGACAAAAATGCTGGAGGAACTCAGTGGGTGAGGCAGCATCTATGGAGCGAAGGAATAGGCGACGTTTTGGGTCGAGACCCTTCTTCGACCCGAAACATCGCCTATTCCTTCGCTCGATAGATGCTGCCTCACCTGCTGAGTTTCTCCAGCATTTTTGTTTACCTTTAATATGTAACATTCTGGTCAGTTAGTAGCAATTTATTTTGTTTTGTGTTTATATTTTAATTTTAAAGATCCAAATATCATACAAGCATTCATAGTTATGAGCTAAAGGAACAGCTAAACCAATTCATTTGAGAATTCAGTTTGAGACTGACGGTCTTCTAAAAATGGAACACCTCTGCTGTACCTTCCTGCCTTATTTAAATACCCTTTATTTATTTAACACTCCCTAAACCTTCAGAGAATAGATACGACCTAAACACACGCCATCTATTGTTGCCTCACAATATTCCTGCTTCTTATCTTTCATTAAAACAAAAGCGTAATTGAGTTTAAAATAGGTGTCCTTAAGCTGATTTATAATATCATGTATTGTTATATGGGCTGACTAAAGCAGTTCAAGATACTGGATTTATACAGGGAGAAACTGCAGGAAGTTGCCATAAATCTCCAATGTGGCTTTGCAATAGTAATTATGATAGAAAGGTACAGTAACTGCCGATGTGAATCGGGTTGGACTCCCAAGGCTCTGCCAGAATAACATGTTCTACCTTGTGAGGAAGGTACTTTGCTAAATGTAACATTATATTTTTATGAAGGTCAAATGTAAGAAACTCAGTTAAAGTATGATTTCGCCCCATGACAAGGCAGCCACTGTTGGTTCAACTTTGGTACATACTGTATATTTCCTTTTGCAGTCTTGGCTGTTTTTCTCTTATTTATTGTTTGTGGCATTAATAAGCTGTAAAGTCTACATCCTGATATGTTTAAGTGGTGGGTGGGGTTGAAGTGAGTTAATGGGGATGGGCTCATTTCTCATGAAAACAGGGAACTGAATGCCAATGAAATATACATTGAACAATATGAAGTAGTTTCATGGGGTACACGTGGAAATGGAAATCCTACTGATGCTGCAGGGTAATTTCTCTCTGTCATTATACAAACAGGGTAATCCAAAAGCAAATACAAATGCAGAGGTTGGACTGAAAATATTCATCAGGTCAGGCGGAATCTGTGAAGGGGGAAACAAAGGCAACGTTTAAATTGGTGACTGATTTTATCATAATATCTGTGCTACATATTTCTATGAATTTGGTGTCAACATTTTCATGGCAATATTTCACAGTTATGGTTCAGCTGAAGGAAGTCAGGTTACTAGATTTGAACCTTTGGTGTACAATAAAATAAATAGATCTGCCACAAAGATGCAATACTTCGGATTATGAAAATAATGTTTTGTACTTTATTTTCTCCCATTCATTTGGTCAGCTTGGTTGTCAAAGTACTAATATTCACATCAATATTATCCATTGCATTACCCTTGCGATCATAAAATGGGTGTACAGCAGAAAATTGTACATTATTGAATATATCCTTTTCTTTTGAATTCTGAAATGTTTGTGTAAAGAACATTATTAAAATATAACTAGACCAAGTGGGACCCATTGGGTCCCTGTCAGACGGGAGGTCTGGTCACCCAATGCAACCTGTTCCTACAACGGAATATTCCACCACTCATCCAGAGCCCCCAACGCAACCCGTTTCCATCACTCAGCTGTTCCCCCAACGCAACCCGTTCCCCCAACACAATATTCCACCACTCACCCATAGCCCCCAACTGTGCAGGAGCACTGTTGCTGGGCAGTTTATGTAAATAAGATCCTTTTGTGATGTTATATCTGTAACCGCCACTGCAACTTCAAGTCATTTTTCTCAAAGTGGGGATTTGTAAAGTTGATAATGTGAATAACTTGTAAACTAAAACATCAATCTGAACAAAACTTGATACACCAGACCACAGGACAATTGTGAGTAAGATGGTCCAAAATTGTAGTGCTGCCATGTACTGTTTTGGCGTAGTTCCGGGATCACATGGGCAGACATGCGCACACACACACACACACATGCATAGAAAAAAACAAGATGAGAGTTTTAGTAATATATAGAAGATATATCACAAGATCAGCTTTATTAAGAAAGAATATCATGCAGAAACTTAATATGTCATTAAATAATGTAAACATTAAAATAAGGAGCTTCAGATGATGTTAACTTACCTGGCTGTTCTTTGGGGGAATCAGCAGCAAAGGAGGGAAAAGTTGGGAGAAGCCATTTTTAACACCTTAGGAAAGAAGACTGCTTCAATCCCTGAACTAGACAGTAGTGAGAATACAATTGTGCATGGGGAGGATAGCAGCAAATAAGCAAATCAGGTATGAGGCAGAATGAATGCAGAAAAACTGCACAATGGATAATGGGAGGATGTGCAAGAAAGAGAATGTGGGAATACCTTTAAGGTAATGGGTGTATGCAAAGGGAAATTAAGTTATTTGCTGCAGAATGCTGTTAGCATTCTTGCTGAAGAGCTCAGGGACAATGGGTATCTCTGCTGGGTGCAGTAAAGTGACATCCGATCAGTAAACAGATATTTCAGGTTAATTCTTTTACCCATTATTTTTCTCCCTCCTCCAGTCAATGATTTTTGTGCCATGTTCCATAGCTGCAATTAGAATGGCTTAGATGGTCCAAGTGCTCCTAACCCTTTGTGGCTCAACAGAAAGTGTGTGATGTGTTACGTGTATTATAACTGGTTGTTGCCTTTAACTTACTCCCGTCTTAGCAAATTGGGCAATTGCACTGTACATGGTTAGGAATGTGATTCGGGCTGACGTTGACTCAATTGCTCTGTAATCTGGAGAGTGAAGCAGGAAGTAATGCCTCAGCATCAGCTTTTTTCAGCTGGGTGCTAGATACCATGGACATGAATTTCCCCAACCTCCCCTATGCTTTTTTTTTACCACTCTGTGATTCTAATTTTTACTTCCAATATGTTTTCTGAATGTCATGATTATACACCAGAGATATCAAAATATATATTTAGAAAGATAAACATAATATAGATTCATATTTAGGAAAGCAAAACATAAAATAGGCTGAGAATATAAATGCTATAAAATATAAATGTATCATGTTTCAGGTTGTTTTCTGAGAGACTCATAGCTGGGAAACAGGCCCTTCTGCCCAACTTGCCCATGCTGACCAAGATGCCCCATCTACACTAGTACCCCACCACCCATTTCCCTCTAAACAATTCCTATTCACGTACCTGTCTCTAATGTATTTTAAATGTTGTTATAGTACCCGTCTCAACTACCTACTCTGGCAACTTGTTCCATATACCCACCACCCTCTGTGTGCAAATGTTACTCCTCAGGTTCCTATTAAATCTTTCCTCTTTCATCTTAAACCCAAATTCCTCTCACCATTTGTGAAACCATGTTGTGTAAGTGTGCATCTGACATGCTGGTGTATACTGAAGTTGTGTCGATATCACAATAAGTGCCTAAGCAAAAATCAACTACTGTCGAACATTATGCTGCATACAAATTTCTTCCGACACTAGAAATGAACCACAAGTTTGCTGACCTCAATGAGCTTATCTGAAAGAATAAAATCGCACTAGCCTTCCATTGTAGACGGAAGGGATTAAGCACCAGGTGACATTTATCTGTAGTGCTTCATCAAGGAAAGAGGATATATTTTCTTTGAATGCTATGATGGACCTAAAATGTCCAGCTGATTGTAAGCATGATCTCCAAGTGGAATAATATTATTTTTATGTTACTCTTTTTTTATCTTCAGTCAGAAAATTACTCCATCGAGTCAAGTTACGTAAACAGCAGACAACATCTTATTAAAAGGCAAGTCACACTTTTCATTATTGTTTTGCTATAATCCTGACGTTGCAGAATTTGATTGCTAATTTCTCTCACATTTTTGGTTAGCTCATCGAAGGATAAAAAATTCCAAGAAATGCCTTGGCTTTATCTGGAATAAATTGCTTGAATTTTGAATCTTATTCAAAGATGTACCCATTCTGAAGCATCATCCTGAAGGGAACAAAAATATTGTTTGAAAGAGGCTTCCTCTGGTCTGGATATTCGAGTGACAATGACCATGAGAAAACACATATCGAAAGGGCGTTTGAGAAAGTATGATAGGGAAGATATACTGAAATAAATAAATTAGAACACTCCCTGCCAATCTTCACCAATCTCCAAAGGGGTAAAATCTGGTAGGGGCAGCAAAGAAAATTGTAAAGTGTGTAACTCAGGGAATTCAATCCAAGGGTGGTCAACAGAATAAAAGGCTTGAAGCACGGAGTCATGCCGATTTAAATTAGTTGGCAGAAGATCGTTCAATATTTTAAAATTAAATATGTTTTTTCGGGATACTTACTGTCCTAGATTTTTTTTTAATTTTCTACCCCAAACATTTGTCCTTGAAAAGAATGAGTCCATTTAAACAAATCCTGTTGCTTTCAATTGGTCAATCAATTGACCCAATAGTTGCAGGCAAGCAATTTGACTGCATTCTGTAATCTATGGGGAGGCTGTGGGCAGCGAGCAGGAGGGTGAATTAATGATGCTTCACCAAGGCATCATGCAACCAGGGTTTTTGAACTGAATACTTTATTGAATTGAATACTTTATTATTACCTGTGAGGTCAGAGAGAAATTCTTTGCCTGCATACACAAGATATGCAAATAGCCGCCCATAAAGGGCACTTACCAAGTTACAAATTCATCCCCCCACCCCCGGCACCAGTTCCCCCTTTGTTCTTTCCTCATGGCAATCTCCCCGCGGCGGGACCTCTAGTGTCCATTGTTCTTCCCCCTCCTTCACGGCAGCCCCCCCACGCCGGGTATAGGCACTATGGTTAAATTGACCCTCCCAATAAAATGGTGTTGGGGTGCAGCATCTTTACTGCTTTGCTATGTCCTGCACATGCTCGCAACTTTGCCATCCACGCTGTGCCCAGTACACTCCCTTTTGAAGATCCCACTTTGAAACACAAATCTCATGCCCACTGTAGCTTGGGACCATGTCTTGCTTGGCACATGTTCTTTGTTGACTCAACCTTCCCTCTACTTAGTATTCTTCATTACCCATTCCCTGTTTTTACCCCTGCTTTGCCTTGATTGTGCCCTGCTGAGAACCCCTATCCTATCCTCACCTTTGCCTTGCCAACAGACAATAGGTGCAGGAGTAGGCCATTTGGCCCTTCGAGCCAGCACTGCCATTCAATGTGACCATGGCTGATCATCCACAATCAGTACCCCGTTCCTGCCTTCTCACCAATCCCCTGACTCCACTATTTTTAAGAACACTATCAAGCTCTCTCTTGAAAGTATCCGGAGAACCGGCTTTCATCGCCCTCTGAGGCAGAGAATTCCACAGACTCACAACTCTCTGTGTGAAAAAGTGTTTCCTCAACTCCGTTCTAAATGCCTTAACCATTAGTCTTAAACTGTGGCCTCTGGTTCTCCCAACATCAGGAACATGTTTCCTGCCTCTAGCGTGTCCAAACCCTTAATAATCTTATATGTTTCAATTAGATCCCCTCTCATCCAGAGTATACAAGCCCAGCCGCTCCATTCTCTTAGCATATTACAGTCCCGCCATCCCGGGTATTAACCTTGTGAACCTACGCTGCACTCCCTCAATAGCAAGAATGTCCTTCCTCAAATTAGGGGACCAATACTCCAGGTGTGGTCTCACTAGGGCCTAATACAACTGTAGAAGGACCTTTTTGCTCCTATACTCAACTCTTCTTGTTATGAAGGCCAACATGCCATTCGCTTTCTTCACTGCCTGCTGTACTTGCATGCTTAGTTCCATTGACTGATGAACAATAACCCTTTTTGAACAATAACACTTTTATCACCATTAAATTGCATCTGCCATGCATCTGCCCACTCACCCATCCTGCCCAACCCTGCATTCTCATAGCATCCTCCTCACAGTTCACACGGCCACCCAGCTTTGTGTCATCTGCAAATTTGCTAATGTTACTTTGAATCCCTTCATCTAAATCATTGATGTATATTGTAAATAGCTGAGGACCCAGAACTGAGCCTTGCAGTACCCCACTAGTCGCTGCCTGCCATTCTGAAAGGGACCTGTTAATCCCTACTCTTTGGTTCCTGTCTGCCAACCAATTTTCTATCCATGTCAGCACTCTACCCCCAATACCATGTGCCCTAATTTTGCCCACTAATCTCCTATGTGGGACCTTATCAAATGCTGTGTGCTCTGCTTTGACATGTCCTACCTTGACCCAGAATTATAGTAAACTGTAGTATGGGTACAAGCCCATCAGCTCACTGATTCTATCTACACTGACCATCAACCATGTATTTTCACTAATCTTACATTAATCCCATTTGTATTATTTTCCCAACATTCTCAACAACTCTCCACAGATTCCACAACTCACTTACACATGAGGAACAATTAACCTAACAATCTTCTTTGGTTAGCTGGAGGACTCAGTGGAAGTACTCATGTTCACTGGAATAACTCCACAAAGGCAGATTGAACCCAGGTCTCTGGCACCGTGAGGCAGAGGTTGTACTAGCTGTGCCATTATGCCACCTGTGCTCTCTTTCGATCAATTTCCATCTGACAATCTTACTTGACCCATGCTTTTTTTCCCTTTTTATGGACCTTTAGTCGTAGGAAATCCTGACATCATCATTTGATCAGACCACACCCAATACTTTTTAACAAGTAGATTATGAAAAAATAGTGACATTTCTGCCCTCAACACCAAGTGTAAAGACCCACACTCCATCTGATGATGCTGATATGTTACTGTAATAAGACTTATACACATGAACCAACATTCTCTTCTTGCTAATAGTGGAACTAGATACCAATACCCTGCAGCATGGGCTAGATAACATTGAATTTTAAACGCTGGTGGTCTTGTGGTTTGCATATGTTCAGATGAAACTGATGGGTATTGTTGACGAGGATAGGGGAAGGAGATTTAGGCTGCTTTGCATGAACTCCATGTCAACCGATGCTCTGATCTTTTAGCAGCAGGGAAGTTGGGAGTCAAGGCAGGGTGACATGACCATTCATCAATATAATACATACAACTTGGAACCAAAGGAAAGCAAAAATGATTAGATCTGTAGATATCAGTGTCAGGTCCTTTACTATGTCTTAAAGAAAAAAATGTGTATTCAAGATAAATTGTACAGTTTTGCTGTTTTTAATTGGGTTCATAGCTCCAGTTAATTAAAATATATGACTATGCTCTGTCCACAGTAGCGGACTATAATAATGGTCTTCAATTACAATAAATATTTAAAACGATGGAGGATAAACAACCTTTAGATGCTATTTGCTCATTCTTTCCACGTGTTAATATACTGTACGCAGAAACATGCATCAATAATAAATGCAAATAGTTTTGGAGAAAGGAAGAAGCAGTTGCACCCCACAAAGTTGCAGGGTATTGAAATATCCTCTGTTATCTTAAGCTCCATGGCACAAGTAATAAAAGTGACAGCTCACCTCCACCCTTCCATCCTTTTGGGAAATCATTTGTGCAGCTCGTTTCATTAAAAGGTATAAATTCATATAGTGGTTTGGCATCACATACACGCAAATCATTTTCACCAATCCCAACATTTTAACAGCTTTTTCAAATGTCTTTCCATTCCCAGTTGTGTCTTCCTACTCTCTGCTTCTTGTTGCAGTGAGTTCAGCTCCATTTGAAGTGACAGATCTTTTGTAACTCACTATTTCTAATAAGCAAGTCCAGGGAGTGAGCTGTTTGACTGTGCAGACAAGCACAACTTGGTTCTCAGCCTCTGAAAAAAACTCTCATGCATGTCTGAGATTACCATACTGCCATGAAATGGTATTAAGGCCAGTGGTACCCTCCATTTGCTGATAGCTAGATAGGGCAATTAAAGACATGGTAGAATTAAAGTTGGGATTTAATAGGGTGTGTGCCTCAGGACCATAGTCTAATGTAGGATCATTAGCTACGTTTGTTATTAAATAAGGAGAGAAGATTGAAATGTTTCATCTCACCTCGGTTCTGCCCCTCAATAATTTATTTTATACTAGGCAATGTTTAAAGTAATATAATTCAAAAGGAATACATTTTTTTTAATAGAAGGAGCAAATTTGCTCTCTTCCAGTATCATAATTTCTGTTGAATGTGAAGGAATTTTTGGATGTGCTGCTGCCAATTATGGCTTAATCTCTCCCAAATTTTCTATGCAGAAGGATAATGCCCATTTTAATACTGTGCAGAGAAAACCAGCTCAGAACATTATTGAATTCAGGACGTTCTCTGAATAAACTGAAATAAAATAAAGCCTGTAATGAGTCATATCATTTATTTTGGTGCTGGAATCTTTCCTGAGCACTCGGACATCAAAATGTTGTTGCTAGTCAACTGGGACTTTTTCTGAATCTCAGTCTAATGTAATTAACTGTCTGCTTTCTCATGCAGCTGTAATTTCTTCCTGCAAAAAGGGTGGATAGTTAGAACTATGAAATCCTTTGGCCATTTCCTTCACTGTGTGCTGCATGTGGTTTCACACAAATGCACAGACAATTAAGGATCTCAATTCTACACAAGGATTAAATACCAATATTCTGAATTACATCAGCTATGAAATAAATAGCATTAGTTAAGCTGCTGATTTCACTCCAATAGCATTAAAACTGTTTTCCTTATTCTCAGACTACCATGTCATCAAGCATCGAGAGAGTCATGGAGCTGTACTGCATGGAAACAGACCCTTCAGTCTGACTCGTTCATGCTGGATAAAATGCCTCGCCTCACTGATCCCATTTTCCTGCATTTGGCCCTTATCACTCTCTTTTCTACCCATGAACCAGTTTAAATGCTTTGTACCAGGCTTCATCACCTCCTCTGACAGTGTGTTCCATATACCCACTACTCTCCATGTGAAAAATGTGCCCCTCTTTCCCAATACCAGATGGCTATAGATGCTCCATGGATGTCAGGCAGCAGCCCAGTGTCATAAGACCAGAGGTAGTCGCCGGACATCAGACAACTATGGATGTTCCTGCAATGTTAGATCCCCTTGGATGCACCTCTGATATCAGATAGCCATGGGTGGCCATGCAGTCTCACACAGACCTCAGCAATTCTCCGGGTCAAATGAGCACAGTCTGTTCCTAGGCATTATATGCCCATAGATGGCCAATGGACCTCCTCCCTATCCCCCTGACATTAGATGACCACAATCAGTTCCCGGGCATCAGATGATTACAAATGTTTCTCCGATGTCTGATGCCTATGATTGGTCCCCTGGTGTAAGGTGAATCAGATGCCCCTGGGTGGTAATATGTATCTCAGAGTCCTCAGGTTCTCGGGCACTTTCTTAAATTACAGAGATTTCAGGCGAAATCCTTGCTCGCTTCCAGCTACATACCAGTCAATTTGAATTAATGTAACATAAAATTAGATGTGTAACTCAACAAGTGGCTGATTTATACAGCTCCTAACACAACCCGCTCAATATCTGACAGGGTCACCTGCATTCTCCAACTTCAAATTTGGCCATCTCGTGATTAAATTCCCATTAACAAATTACAACGAGGAAAGATCGAACAACTACACAGTACATTGCCAGCCATAAAAATTACTTCATGTGAAATTGAATTAGGAATTGCATTAGGGAATAGATAGGGAAAGGTGTCATTATTAAGAAAGGAGTTAATGGGCTGAGTATACCCACAGTGTCTTACATTCCTGCCTCCCTAGAAAGCACGTACTCGGAATCGGCCCTTCATTGTGGACCCTGTCGATAAAAAAAATTACCTTTTCTTAATGTACTAGAATACAAATATACAATAAAATAATACAATAATGTGGCATTTTTGTTACTTTCAATCTGGAAGCATCCCTGTTTCTAAACAATTTGATATGAAAATAAAGTAAATTAAAAGATTTGTTTTCTAAATTGCCTTTTTTTTTCTATTTAAATGTAATCAGTATCCTGCAGTAATAATCCAGCAACAGTGGGTTTCAATTCAAACCAGCTCAGGTGCATAAGAGGTCACTCGATGAACAATTCTGAGAAAGCAGTATTGAGCTGAAATTGACAAGAATTTGTCAGAAATACAGAGAGGGCAATTTCAACAAAGGCAGAAAAGGAAAGAATTGGAATGGAAATATACAACTAAATTTGCTTTGCAACCTTTATGAGGTTGAGGGTGGAGGAGGGGGTGGAGTAAAGTGATATAACCACTTTGATATATTTCGAAACAAAATGTGATATCTAGCAATATAATTTTGATGGACTTCAATGTGAAGCAATATGTATTGGAATACATTTCGTTTCCATAAGGAGAGCATTATCTGATACTGCTAGGCATGACAATAAATCAGTATTGCTTCACGCTTCAGTAGTTCCACATTCAAGGACCTGGAGAGGAACAGTCTCAAGGATAGCGGACATGAGGAGAGTGACCAGACTGACAGCGAACACGATGCACACAGGGGTCTGTGCTGTGACACAGCTATCAATGAAGTATTGAATACAACTCTCAATTCTACCGGTTCCCAGGTTCCTGAACAAGGTAAGATGATTATGATAATGCAACTAAGATCTTAATAAAGGTCTGATGAGACCAATGGCATTATATATTGCATTGTCCATTTGTTAGATCAATTCCAAATTGTAAAATGGCTATTGCAACTAATTATGATGTTGGCTCATATATTCAAAATCACTAATTAATTCAGTCATTTCGAGCTTCAAATGTTGAATAATGTATTGGTTCAAATTAAGTAATATTGTCACAGGAGGCATTCTTTGCAATTTTCAAATTTGGATCAACAGATTATTCAAATTAGACAACTTTGCATATCGACTGCTAATGCGTTTCACAGCATGCTTATCATGTTCTTCAAATTCAAATCAACAATTTTGTTGGGAATCATTTAAAACCAATTTTTACATTCAAAACTTTAATGCATTAATCCATCTTTTGTTTTAAGTGATGGTTTCCACGTCACATGGTATTCTTGGTATTTTGTTGTTTGAAACAATAATTATTTCGTAAGACGCCTGTTTTTGCTGTTTTTCTCATATATTAATTTCATTTTGACACAGCGTGTACATTTCAACTGTGAATAACACTGAATCAGTGGTGCCTTAGTTGCCAAGAAATCCTTGCCTTTAGATTTTCATATTTGTTCTTGTGAGTTTTAGTTTAGTTTAGAGATACAGCGTGGAATCGGGCTCTTCGGCCCACTGAGTCCGCGCCGACCTGTGATCCCTGCACACCCACGCAAGGGACAATTTTCAATCTTACCAAGTGAATTAGCCTACAAACCTGTACGTCTTTGCAGTGTGGGAGAAATCCGGAGATCCCGGAAAAAACCTACACAGATCATGGGAGAACGAACAAACTCCATACAGACAGTAGCATAGTCAGGATCGAACCCAGGCCTCTGGCACCGTGAGGCGGCAATTCTATCACTGTGCTACCGTGCAGTTGGGTAACACTAGCTGTGCTCCTTCTTTGACTTACTCATTGATACCAGGGGGTGGGAGATTGCAACCTTCACGTGGTCTGCCCTCTCACAATGAATGCAATCAACCTGGCATGCACGATCAAATAGAACAAGTTGTCCTACAATTTTAGGTTGTGCACAGAGGGTGGCACTATGATTTGATTTGATTTTCTCTTTGATTTGCTGCCTCCTTAACCAAATGTTGCTGGCATCATGGTGTTAGGAGGGAGAGCCAGCTATTAACCCAGTACATCACTCTGTGCTCATGGTAGCGTTATTTGTGACACAAAATGGTGAGTTACATGATGGATGCTTACATGATGACTCTTGGCATTGGTGACAGAGCTCACAAAGAAGGGAGGTATTCTGAAAGTAATTTAGCTTTGTTAATCTGAGCTGGCAATTTATTGATGGACAGGGGTGTTCAGCACATTACAAAAGGTTAGGAGAAATTTTATGGAGGTTAAAATAGTGAACAGAGTGCAATTCTTAATTTTGTGTTAAATTCAGCCTCCTGCCCACAGATTATTTGAGATACAGTATTGTTTAATACAAGGTGAAAGCTGTGTAAATACTGTACCATTAAATGGAAATAGATCCCAGCTCTCTCAATGGAGTAGTGAAAGTTAAGCTGATTTTGTTGTACTCTGTACAGTATGTGCACCAAGATGCTTGACAGGATGAGACCAGAATAACTGTGGTGGAGTCAGTGTTATAGTTGACTTGTCTGGCGATTTTGCTTATGGAAACTGAAAAATCTTTTTTATAAAAAATAATTATTACATGTTTAAATTTTTAAGCAGATATAAAACTATTTTCAATTTTATTGTGTATGTCATTTTCATTTATTATTAAGAATATCATTATAAATCCTCTAAAATTCAAGCTTACTCTTGAAAGTATCATTTCAATTGTAATTGCCTAACATTTTAGAAAGGATGGCAAGGCCTTGGAAAGTTTGCAGAGGCAGTTACAGGCATGACAGGGCTCTCGCTTAACTTTTTTTCCTTGTAGCCAGCTGGGCAACCTTGGCAGCTTTTTAGGTTGCCAAATGACAGTTTAGGTGGTCATTTAAGACGGATTGCATGACGCATGTGATAATGTGCTCGGACGAAGTGCATAGTTACCGGTCGGAATTATGGTCAATGAAGCATTCACATATTATTTCTGCTTCAAATAAAGTCACAAACTAAACATATTCACCAATTAAGACATGATATATACCACAATGACATGCAGCAAAATTACAATACAGTATCTCTTTTTTTTTCACGTTGCAATGAATGCAATTTCTATGATCTCTTTCCACTTCCAAACAAAAATATGGTTATTCAGCATATGATCAACCTCGGTGAAACCAAGCGCAGGCTTGGCGATCGCTTCGCACAACACCTCCACTCAGTTCGCAATAACCAACCTGATCTCCCGATGGCTCAGCACTTCAGCTCTGCCTCCCATTCCGAATCCGACCTTTCTGTCCTGGGCCTTCTCCATGGCCAGAGTGAAGCCCACCGTAAGTTGGAAGAACAGCACCTCATATTTCGCCTGGGTAGTTTACACCCCAGCAGTATGAACATTGGCTTTTCAAATTTCAGGTAGTCCTTGCTTTCTGCCTCCTTCCCCTCCCATTCCTAGCTCTCCCACAGCTTAATGTCCCCACCTCTTCCTTTCTTTTTCCCGCCCCCCCCTCCCCCACACCTCCAGACATCAGTCTGAAGAAGGGTCTCGACCTGAAACGTCGCCTATTTCCTTCGCTCCATAGATGCTGTCTCACCTGCTGAGTTTCTCCAGCATTTTTGTCTACCCATTCACACAAGTTCTGTTATCCCACTTTCGTCACCCAGTCCCTGCACATTAGTGGCAATATTATAGAGACAAGTTAACCTACAAAGCCAATGTGTCTTTGGGATGTGGGAGGAAACCCACATGCTTGCAGGGAGAATGTGCAAATTCAACACAGACGGTGCCCAAGAACAGGATCGAACACAGATCTCTGGCATGTGAGGCAGCAAGTCCATCCACTGCAAAGACCGCTCCCTCCGCAACTCCCTTGTCAATTCTTCCCTTCCCTCCCGCTCCACCCCTTCCCCGGGCACTTTCCCTTGCAACCGCAAGAGATGCTACACTTGCCCCTTCACCTCCCCCATCCACTCCTTTCAGGGACCCAAGCAGTCCTTCCAAGTCCGACAGAGGTTCACCTGCACCTCCTCCAACCTCATCTACTGCATCCGTTGCTCCAGATGCTAGCTGATCTACATCGGTGAGACCAAGCGGAGGCTGGGCGATCGTTTCGCCAAACACCTCCACTCGGTCCGCAATAACCAACCCGACCTCCCGGTGTCTCAGCACTTCAACTCCCCCTCCCATTCCGTATCCGACCTCTCGGTCCTGGGCCTCCTCCACGGCCAGAGTGAGCTACACCGCAAGTTGGAGGAACAGCACCTCATATTCCGCTGGGGGAGCCTGCATCCTCTGGGCTTAAACATTGAATTTTCTCAATTCTGTTAACCCAGGCTGCCTCCTCCCCTTCCCACCTCTCCCTCAGCCCTCGGGCCCTGGCATTCCTTCTCTCTCTATCTCCCCCTCCCACCCAAGTCGCACTAGCTTCTCATTTTCACACTACAAACAGCTTACAATGGACTGTTTCCTTTATCATCGATACTTTTTTGCATATCTTTCATTCATTGTTCTTTATCTCTCCACATCACTGTCTATATCTCTCATTTCCCTGATCCCTGACCAGTCTGAAGAAGGGTCTCGACCCAAAACGTCGCCTATCATCTTCGCTCCTTAGATGCTGCAGCACCGCTGAGTTTCTCCAGCTTTTTGTGTAACCCTCGATTCTCCAGCATCTGCAGTTCCTTCTGTAACACAAGTCCATCCACTGTGCCACTATATTTTATTTTCCAACATACAAAGAATTATACGTTGAGTTATACGTTGGTTACTAATAAAAAAGAATATCAATTTTCAGTCTTAAATCTCTAAGTGACGCCATTTCCCCCTTCACAGCTGCTGTAGTTCAGTTCAAGGCTATTGGGGCAGTACAATGGCCATAAATTTGCTGCCTAAAATTGCCAGAGACCCGGAATTGATCCTGAATATGGGTGCTGTCTGTATGGAGTTTTGTTTTCGCGTTTATAACATTGTTTACAGAGTACTATGTTTACATATTCTGTTGTGCTGCTGCAAGTAAGGATTTCATTGTTCTAGCTGGGACGTGAGAGAATAAAACACTCTTGGCTTATGTCGCTGATGTGTGGGATAGTACGGGTGGTCGGTGTGGTCTCGGTGGGCCGAAGGGCCTGTTTCCACGCTGTATCTTTAAATTAAACTAAAAACACTAAAACCAGAGGAAATGTAAAGAAGGGTTTCTACCTGAAACGTCACCCAATGTTTTCTATCCAGAGATGCTGGCTGCTCTATGGAGTTCCCCCGCACAATTTAAGCATGGAATAGTCTTCACCCTACCATAGGTACCAACCAGACTCAACTAAATTTAACGTAGCTTTATTTTTCCCAAGAACCCTTTTTTGCTTGTCCAAATCAAGAATCAAGAGAGTTTTATTGTCATGTGTCCCAGATAGGACAATGAAATTCTTGCTTGCTGCAGCACAACAGAATATATAAACATCATACAGAACAGGAGATAAAAGTTCAGTGTCGATATACTATAGACCACATATATACAGAATAAATAAACAGATACAATGCAATAGGCTGTTATTTTTCCAGAGTTTGGAGTTTGGTGGTGGTGGGTCCACCAGTTTAAATTCAATTTTTAATTTTTTTCGAGGACCAGGAAACCCAAGAAACAAGAGTTACTCCAGGGAGTTACTCCAGCTCCAGGGAGTAATTCTGCGTTGTTTTTCAGCGGTCACGGTGAGGCAATGGCGGCCAGAACTTCCACAATGCAAAGGGAGGGAGAAAGTGTCCGACGTCGACCAGTTACCGTGGCAGTGCGCATGTGCAGGGTCTCACATGCGCACAACCACGGCCGATGATGTGCTCGGCGGTCTGCCGTGCCGAGCGGAAACCCAAGACCCGAGAGCCGAGCGGAGAGCCGAGAGTCGAGAGCGAGAGCCGAGAGCTAGCGCCGAGCGGAGAGCAGAGAGCCAAGCGGAGACCTGAGAGCCTAGCACCGAGCCGAGAGCTAGCGCCGAGAGCCGAGAGCTAGCACAGAGAGTTAGCGCCGCGCCGGGTGTCCCGGTTGCTTGCCAAGCCGGGCAAAATGGCATGGCTTTTAGGTTGCGCGGCGGGACTGTAGGTTGCCATTGACACCCGGGCAACCGCTAATTTAGAGCCCTGCATGATAACAAATATGTGGGACTAGAGAAGGTACTTGAGAAACTGCAAATGGTCTGTATCAGACAATGAAGGACAAGAAAAGATATACAACCAGCAATTAAAATCCAGGTAATTTGGGGAATTAAACAAGGGGAAACTCTTTTCACTGATGAGTTGAAGAAATAAGTGGACGATGGTGGATTTAAGTTAAAAAGCAAAATAATCAGAGACGAAATGGGGCATCTTTTTCTGGTTCTATTTGTCCGGATGCTCTATCTGACAGGGTGTTGATAGATTCGGCAGCTACATACAGTATTGAATTGGATATGTACTTACAGGATTATAGAGAAAGAGCAATGACAGTAATTGGTCAATGCTTTTAAAAAGCTGCTCTTGTGCAAATGATCCAAATGGTTCCCCTCTGTGCTGTGATATTCTATGATATGGCCGATGGTCAATAGTCTTGAGTCTATTACTCATCCTCAATTTGAGCTGTGCTTTTCTGTGGATCCATTACTGAAAGCTGCCAGCTTTGACACCTGGCAGTGCTTCCCCCTGATCAGATTCCTGAGGATGCCACATATGTGCAGTAACTAGCATGCCTGCCAGATCCATTAAACAAAAATAATTCTTATATCTGCTTAAATTTGTGATCAATTAAAACTAGTTTTTAGTGCTGGTGCTGCCCTCCCATCTCGTAATACTACTAAATAATAATGTTTATCTGACTCATTTTCATGGTATTTCTCTTTCTTCAAAGATCTGTCACATGTTGCAACAGAGCCGCAAAGAGCCATTTAGTTAGAATAATCAGAGCATCAGTGAAAGGTTGAAAATCCCACATGTATATATACTGGAGGCTAACATGCAAATGCTCAAACAAAGAGATCGCAATTAGTGTCATTGCATCATGCAGCACAGAGGCTCTTTGGCCCACAATATCCATACTGGCATCAAGCACCCATTTAAAATAATCCATTTATACCTTGACAAATGAAGTGCTCATCCTGAAACTTTTCAACTGTGTGAGAGTACTTACCCACACCACCTTCTCAGACACTGTGCTCCAGATTGCAGTCACCTTCTGGGTGAAAAGATATATCGCCAGAACCGCTCTAAAGGGGCTGTCCCACTGCAGCGACCTAATCCGCGAGTTTAGAAGAGTTTGCCCTCGACTCAAACTCATAGCATTGTGGACACGTGGTCCTAGGGGGTCCTATGTGGTCACTGGAACTCTCCTTCATGCTCGAGGGAAGTTCCCGCCTATTCACAGCCTCAGCTAGGTCGCGGAAACTTTTTTAGCATGTTGAAAGAGTTTCTGTGAGTAAAAATTGGTTGGCATGGTTCTTTTGAACTCGTAGTGCAGTGGAGTGGGGTCGCTATAGAGTTACAGGCAGTCAAGGGCTGCCGTAGGCAATCCCCTTCTCTGACCTTGCATTTTAGTTGGCTCATTGGAGTTTTCAGCAGCAAGGAAAACTGACTGGTAATATAAAATGGCCGCTAAACTTTATTAAACATTGTCTGACTTCTTAAAAGTGTCTCTACTCCTTCTCCCCCCCCCTTCCCTCTCTACCCCCCTCCCCCCCCCCCTTCCCTCTCTACCCCCCCCCCCCCCCCCCCCCCCCCCCCCCCCCGAGCTCTCTAAAGGACTTACCGTAACTGTGCAGCCATCTTTTACTTTCCTCATCATCGCGGGTGTGAATTTCAGACAGCGCTCCACCGCTTTCCCTGGCCCCCGCCTTTGCAATGTGTTTGTCTGTGCGGTCATCTGATCCAACTCATGGTTTTTCAGGCAAGTGCCCTCGAGCTTGAAGGTCGAAGACAGTCGCTGAAAGGTCACGTCAGTGGGACAGGCCCTTAACCTTCATACTCCTCACCTTAAACCTATTCCCTCTGGTTTTAGACATCTCCGTTATGGTGAAAGGTTGTTCCCTATCCACGCTATCTAAGCTGTCGTGATGTTGTAACTCGTATCAGGTCCCCTCTCAACCTCCTTCACACCAAGGAAAACAAACACCTCTCCAGTATCTTCTCATAGCTTAAACATTCTATCCCAGGCAACATGCCAGTAAATCTCCCCTGCAACCATTAACAGGTCATTTTTATATAGGTTTATTTTCCAGGACTTGAACAGCAAGACAAACCCGGTGTTCATTTCTACAACCTGGATTTTCCCTCCGAATGCATGGATGTCATTATAACCTCCTCACTTAATTAAACATCAACTGGAACCACCTTGGTGTCATTGGATTATTTCACACACAAGGCAGTGAACTTCATGACCAAGTCATTGTGGTACAAGAGATTAGAGCATTATAAAACAAATATCTGAAGTAAGCTATTCATGAGGGATATCATCTCCTTTAACTGATCTTCGGCTGTTTTCTTTGGCATATCTCAGCTGGCAGAATTCACTAACGCTATCTTTAGAAGTAGAATTTGAATTGAAATTCATATTTGCCGAGTCAAAGCACCATGCTGACAGTGAATCCCCAGCGTAGGATCATCTCATTCTTTGCAAGAATAAAGAAACTCACTGGGAAATATTAAAATTCCTGAAATGAAGCAAGTCACAGTCACTGGTGAGATATTACGAATAACTCCACGTAGTATAACCATTAACAATGGATGGCCAAGGTCACAAATACAGTGGCAACAACAAAACTACGCATGTTATTTGGGCCAGAAATCAAATCTCGCCTAAATTACGGGATTCCAGTTAGATAAACAGGTAAATGACAAATGAATTACTATCTATCTTGACTTGAGTTTTTGGAACAGGCAGCATCTCTGGATAGAAGGAATGGGTGACATTTCATCTCAACACAAAACGTCACCCATCCCTTCTATCCAGAGATGTTGCCTGCCCCAATCAGTTACTCCAGCATTTTATGTCTATCTTCAGTGTGAACCAGCATCTGCAGTTCCTTCCTACACACTTAAGTTTTTGGAAGGCTCAAGGGGCTATCCCACTTGGGCGACCTAATTGGCAAATTTAGAAGAGTTTGAAAAAATGACATGTTGAAGACCTCCTTCGACTATGTTGAAGACCTCCTTCGACAATTTTGAAGACCAGCTTCAGCTAGCTACGACTAGATACGACTAACTTCAGGAAAATTGGACACCGAATAGTGGAGAGTGAAGAAGACCTCCTTCGATCTCCTTCGACCTCCCTTCGACTATGGTGAAAACTATCTACGACGACCTTCGACTACCCTCGATTACCTACGACTACCATGCTGACCTACTATGACCTACCACGACTAAACATACGAGTAAAAAAATATCGAATTTTTTCCATGGCAACCTTTTTTTACTTACGGGCATTTTTAAACATATTTTTAAAAACGCCGCGACCTAGCTGAGGCCTCGAGTACGTGGAGACCACTCTTGAGCATGAAGGAGAGTTACAAAGACTTCCTACGACCTCGTGTCAACCATGAGTATGAGTCGAGGGCAAACCCGCCAGAACAGGATTAGGTCGTCCAAGTGGGACAGGCCCTAAAGGCATCATCAGCTGCACCAACTTGCACTTGGTATAATAAAATGCCCAAGAACAATCAAAGAGAAAAAACAGGTCAAGGAAATGTACATTGCCTCAAGCATGCCAGCAGCTCTGTGGAGACCTGTTTGCTGTCTCCTCGCAGTGGGTCAGCTCACTACCGAGCTTTGTGCCTCTGCAATATGATGCAGATGGCAAAGACAAGCTGGAGGCTGGTGCCAGCATATCTAACCTCCCAGTCTGCCGTTGGACACTGCATTACCTGAAGGCACAGCGCAAATGTTCTGAGCTGAAAGGCTGGATGCACTTTTACATCCGGCACCTCACCTGTATCCTAGTTATGGCTGTCATTTGTATTGCGCGCTGTGTCATTTGAATTGGGCTGAAAATGTTTGATTGAAGTGTATTATTCTCCTTATTTTATTTAATCTTAACATATTTAATTAATTTGAAGACTTCAAATGTGTTTTAAGTTAAATTATTTTTCTCCTTTCTAAAGTTGTTTTCTTAAATTATTAATTCCTTGACACTGTTTTAAATGTATTAGATCATCAGATATATAAAAAACATTCAAATGCTTTTAAAAGCAGTAAGCAGTCAGAAGGATCATGGAGTGGCCTGGCAGCAAGACCTCTGGATCCATTCCCTGAGGTCAAGTCATTGCTTGCGGTCTGTTTGTAGGTCCACTGCAGCAACAAGTCTCAGCTAATTAAACCTGTGGTAAAATGTAATTCAGGACAGGGGGAACAACATGGAGAGCAAGTGCAGGGGGTGGCTTGTCAAAGCATAATCATATCCATTAGTTTAGGGGTGGTTTTAAGCAGCAATGTAAAGGAATGGACCACTTTATGGAATAATAAAGCCTGGGATTTAGACAGCTGTAGGCACATTCCCCAATAGTGAAGCATAGGAAGTCAAGGATACTTAAGAGGTTAGAGTTGGAGGAAAGCAGACTTCTCGGAAATAGACCCGCCTGGAACTCAGCCAGGATTCCTCTTGTACTATTACTATTGATTTGGATAGTGCTTTTGTGGTTCAGGTCTGGCTTCAGTCTCGGTGGCCTTGGGATGAGTTCAGATTGAATTAAATATCAACACCAAGGTTGCTTTGCTCAATCGTGATTAGCACTGTACTAACCTGGAAGGACATGCAGCTGTGTGTTGTACAAAAATAAAACAAACAAAACATTTTGGAGATTGCTCTGTTTCTACATGATGCCAGTCATAGCTAATAGGGAACTATGTACAGCCAGTGGCAGTGTTTTACCTGTCAGTACACTGCTGAAGACTACAGGCATTGACTCTCAGAGAGATGTGCTATGACTGCATCAGCTTAAATGTGCCAGATGTCTGGTATTTTGCAGCATGTTGCTCCCTTCAAAAAACATGTACAACAAAGTTTTACTTTCAGTAAAACAACATGGACTTTGTCCCATTGTTTTTTTTCCAGTGAGTTTACAATAGCTTTTATGGCCATGAGTTCGACTGCACATCCAGGGAATCAAATACAGCATCAATACAAGTATGGAATAGTTTTGGATCTACTTAGAGGAGTGAAGACGAACCATTAGTTTGTGTGGAAAAGCAAAGGGATTAAGATATAGTGGAGCAAATGGTTACAGCTATCATGCACAAAAAGAGGCCAAACTCGTCCATGCCTGGCAAAAATCTCACCGAAGCCTACCCATTTGCCCATGTTTACTCTAAACCCCTCTAAACTTTTCCTATCCATGTACCTGTCTGGTATTCTTTATTCCACTAGTGTATTCTTTATTTCACTAGTGCTTCCACAGCTCCACCCAGCCATGTCTCATGAAATATTATTAGTTTTAACTGGTTAGGCACGGTAGATATTTTGTCTGTTTCACACATCACACAAATTAAGTGGATGGTTAGGAAATCCAGGCTGTGTGTAAAATGTGCAGGACTGCCCATTGCAACCAGTTAACAGTGAAATTAATGCAAGAAAACAGGATATGTTTCAGTTTCCGACTGCATCTGTGTAGGTTTGGGTAAAAATTACTGTTATACTATCCTATCAATATACCAGTTTGCATGGTTGGTCACCAAAACTGTTTGACTAAAATGTTGCATGTAAACAGTGCAATCATATTTTGTCATGGTAACCACACATAATTCAGGGAGGGAGAAAACAGTGGTAAATAATAGTAAGATTAAACGAGAACTTACCAGTTTGAAGTTTGATCTTTATTTTATGAGGAGTTACGGTGAGCGATCACGTGAAGAAGCCCCGCCAGTGCGCATGCACGTCAATCTTCAAAGCAGCGGCGTGAAATCACAGTAACTACAGTCGAAGTGATATAGTAAGACTCAGAAGACTAGAACTACTAGATGATCTTTGCGATTAAGAAAGACTGGATAGACTCGGTTTATACTCTCTAGATTTTAGGAGATTGAGAGGGGATCTTATAGAAACTTACAAAATACTTAAGGGGTTGGACAGGCCAGATGCAGGAAGGCTGTTCCCGATGTTGGGGAAGTCCAGGACAAGGGGTCACAGCTTAAGGATAAGGGGGAAATCCTTTAAGGTGGGATGAGAAAGACTTTTTTCACACAGAGTGGTGAGTCTCTGGAACTCTCTGCCACAGAGGGTAGTTGAGGCCAGTTCATTGGCTATATTTAAGAGGGAGTTAGATGTGGTCCTTGTGGCTAAGGGGATCAGAGGGTATGGAGAGAAGGCAGGTACGGGATACTGAGTTGGATGATCAGCCATGATCACATTGAATGGCGGTGCAGGCTCGAAGGGCTGAATGGCCTACTACTGCACCTAATTTCAATGTTTCTATTATGAGGGCCGGGAGCGAAGGATGCTCAATGTTGGTAAGACATTGACTGATGAGGCAGAATGGGGGAAAAGCATAAAAGAACATACCTTCCCAATGTAGCGAGAATGCACCTACCGCTACTGCCCCTGGATCCACTTCCCATGACACGTATTTAGGTAACTGGTGATTTATCCTGGATGCAAACAGATCTATGTCTGGTAATCCATACTGGGTGACAATCCTTTTGAAACCTTTTGGATTCAGCATCCATTCTGTGTTGTCATTACATTTACGTGACCTGGTGTGTGTCACACATTATCTCTACCTGGTAGGTAGCTAGCTGAGACCCAGATGTTGCTCGTAATACACCAGTGCCAGATGAGGTTAGCCAGATTATCACATGATAATGACTTAATTCCATCCATGTGATTGATATTTGCAACAGCTGTGGTATTGTCAATCTGGAGCTGAGCATGTAAATCATGCATTGTTGAACAGTATGTTTTTAGGACATAGAATGCCCCCAACAATTCTAAATAGTTTATCCCATGCATCTGCAGGGTCAATGCCTCTTGCATACTCCATCTGCCACCACAGCTAGACTTGGTATCAGTGGCTCCCCATCCCGAAGCACTAACATCAGTTTGTAAAGTAACTGAAAGTTGTTTAGTCAGAATGTTTCTAGTACAACGTAAGACATTAGTTATCCACCATTGCAACTCGGTGATAGCTTCGACTGGCAACTGCATTGGTCTATCGAAATGACCTGCATGTTTTTTGAGTGCCTGTTCCTTGGCTCGTTGCACATTCTGATAGTGTAGAGGCTCGAATTGCACTCCAGGGAAAGCCGCCACTAATTTACCAATAACACTGGCCACTCGTCGGATGGAGGGTTCCTGTTCATAATATCTAAAGTTTGGCCGTAGGCAGAGTCACTGACATGTTAGTTAAATCAATGATGAACCCCAAATAGTCAATGATTCTAGATTTAGTTGGATGGATGAGGAAACCTAACCTCTCAAACGTGTTTGGTAACTGAAACATCAATTCAGCTGCCTCCTGAGTATTGCCTATGATCAGAACATCATCCAAGTGTGCCATCACAATGTGATTCTGAGCCTGGAGGTGTCCTAATACTGGTTTAAACAATTTTGTAAATAACCTAGGGGCTGAGGTTAACCCATTGGGCAAAGTTTTCAATTGCCACAGCTGTCTCATCCAACTAACTTTTAAGTATCTACGGTATTTGTGATGAATTGGTACTAAATAATATGCATCTTTCAGATCTATACTCGCCATATAACATATTTTGGAAACCAGTTGCTTAGCAGTACTGGAAGTTTCCATTTTAAAATGTTTATACTGGACATAGGAGTTCAGTCGGATTAGGTCCAGAATGACTCAATCTACCCCCTACTGGTGACTGATCTCTCTCCTGGGCAAGTCCAGTTACTCGTACCTCCATAGTTGCTGGATTCCTCTGTCTCCTAGTTCTGTTGGGCGTATGAACTGGTACATGCCAATGGCGTAGAGATGGAAAAGCCCGGCTTGGTCCTTGCCCTGCACCAGCGTCTGTGGCCCGTCTGAAGGGGTATGGTCTACGAGGCGGCATCTTGCCTCTAGGATGTGTTTTGATGAGGCCGATCATCTTTGCCTCATCATCCAAGTATTTAACTTGTTTTGATAGATCCTCCCCAAATAGTAAGTTTGGTGGTTGAATATTGGAGGATCTGCATAAGGGTGCGAATCTTGGGTTGAGCGTAGGCTTGATGGCAGTTTTTCTTAGGCAATTGATTTCAAAATGGGCGTTACACAGCAGGGCCAACATATCCTGCTGTGTGTTCAATAGTGGTGTCCCTTCAACTGTCTGCCCAAAAGCCGTTATTCCTGCTCCAATTAATTTTAAGACTTTTTGCAGCCTTAACTCATGCGACCACATGGCTGTGCCCATTTGCACCCAGATGGCCTGGTTCACTTTTGGCACTCTGAGCGATGCACAGTTTACAGGTGTTTCATATCTTTTTGAAGTTTTATCCATTATGCATTATTGGAACTGGTGAGAGGCCATATAATTGATGTTCCTGGCCAGGTTTTCTTCTATTTCCTCACCTGTTCCTGCCGGTATGGCGAATTTACTTGCCACAACCGGCACACCTGGAGCGAAGCTCATGTGCTTTGGTGTATGCTCCTCCGCTATATCACCAACTTCAGGGGCAGTGTTATACTGCCCTGGCTCACCCTGCTCATGCATAAGGGAGGTATCATGCAGCCCTTGACCTGGTGCTGCTGGTATAGGTCCCCATGCAGACTCATGGACATATGGTTCCTCCTGCAGGTATAGTTCTTCTCTATATGGACCTCTGCTGGAGGTTCCTGCTGAGGGCTGCTGGGGAACCCCGGAGGTATATAACCCTGGCTGGAACACCTCATGATTGAGTATTTTCTCTAAGAGGTGTTCCATTTTATCCAAACGTCCCCATACCTTTTTGCTGGTAGGAGGGAAGTCTTCTTGGCCTGACTCATCTGAGTCGACACACCTTAGTGACTTTCTCTTGGCCTTCCTTCTGACTGGAGTGGCCACGGTGCTCTGAGGCACCAGAGTTGCTGCTGCTGGCTGTACTGCCGGTGGCTCTGGAGTAGGCGTAAGTGCCCGCCTGCTGGCCGCGGTCCCGCGGTCAGTCCTTTCGTTTTGTCGGCGGCACACCTCGCCTTACTTTTAGTCGATTTCTCCATTGTTCCTGCTGGCTCCTGAAACCAGCCTTATGGAACTCAAGCAAATTCGCAGCATAGTTTAAAACTCACCTGCGAGTTTTTAACTTAGCGCTGGTGGAGCTGCGCTCTCCAGCCCGTCGCTGCGCCTTGCGTCTGACGTAATGACATGCATGCGCACTGACTGGGCTTCTTCATGGAATAATTCATGTGACTCCGAAGTAAAATAGCCTTTTCAGACGTTACAATGTTGTTTATTGTAATTTCTCAGGGGTCACCATGGAGAATACTACTGTCCTTGATAAAAATCAAATGATTTGGACATGGGTGTACAGGGTAAAATTTACAGATCTACAGATATTGCCAAATGTAAAATTGTACTGAACAACAAATATAATTATACACTTTCTGAAAAAATATTCCAAGCAGTCTTTCATAGAATTTCTTCCTAATGGTTTTTGTAATGTTTATTTGTAACAGATTTTCATGTATTTTAGTCCCATTCTTTAATCATTCCTTAAATAATATTCCATTTCCCTGCTCCTCTTGGACTCTTTACCTGCCTTTCCTTCATCAAGGTGGTGGTCAAATCCCACCTCTATGTTTATGAATCCTGACTTCTCCATATGTGGCTGTATCAAATCGTGTTTATTTACAACATTTTGAAGTTCTTTGTGAATATTTGTTGCTGCTCTACCATAACTGTAGAATGCAATTTAAACTCCCTATCAATCCCTTTCCAAACTGCAACCATTAAGTTTGTCTTGTCTTTTGTTGTAGTTCTCTTTGAAGGTTTATTCATCTGTGATTTTTATGGCCATTAACTATGATCTGGTTAACACTTCATTAAGTTTCAGCGGAATTCTGGCCAACTTTTCACATTCTCTGCGATTCTTTTTAATTGCTTCCTTTTATTTTTCTGTTTACTGAAATCGAGAATTATTTCCTTACCCTGTCCATGTTAAAGTTTATTTAGCATTTGGTTAGTGCATCCGGCATCTTTTGCTGCATCTTTCTATTCCAATAATTTCACTCTCACCAGCAAATTGGTTGTGCTTGTATGACTTGGCTGCAACAGAGTTGAATAATTGGACCAAAACCTGTAGAATTAATTCAGCCTTCTTAAATTCAAATAGCCGATCTGCAAAAGATGTTCTTTCAAATTTAAAACATGGGGAGCTAATTTATCAATTGTATTCCCAACGTTACTGTAACTCCAATTTAATCCCCTTGCATATTCCACTCAAGGGTCAAGTGTATTTAATTGTCGTATGTACCGGCAACAGAACGATTAAATTCTTACTCGCTGCAGCTTAATCGGCCTGTAGAAGCAATATATCACAGATAAATGTATAATAATCAATAAAACAATATATTAATAACTAATTAATAATAATAAATAAATAACCCAGGTGACCAGAATAATGCAATACTAAATCTGAAGTGAAATCAAAGATACAGTCCATAGAAGATCACAGTTGCTGAGGTTAATGTGTATAGTGTTCAGGAGTCTGATGATTGCTGGGAAAAAGTTGCTTTTGATACTGGTGATCACGATTTTCAGGCTCCTGTTCCTTCTTTCCAATGGCAGTTGCGAAATGAGAGCGTGACCAGTGTGGTGTGGGTGTTTGATGATACTGGTTGCCATTTTGACGCAGTGCCTCCTCCACATAACTTTAATGATGGGTAGGTCAGTACTTGTGATGAAGCAAGCTTTGTCCACCACTCAGTCATCTCCTTTGTTCCTGGGCATTCATGTTGTTGAGCTAGGCCGTGATGCTGCCACTCAGTATTCATTTACTTAATTGATCTTTGGCTATGGAGTATATAGCTGGAAAATGTTGTTATCCTTGAAAATCTATTTGATTTGTTTGTATTCAGATGCTCATAAAATACCATTAGGGTTTGTGATTTTCATGTGATGCTAGCCAGTGCCCCTCAAATTTCCTCCCTTAATGGCCCAAGGATCTAGGATTTGATGGTCTTTGATTTAAAGATCATTGGTGTGCCTGTAAATTGCTTGTTTTAAGCTTCCCTCAGTCTAGTTTCAGTCAAAAATCACTGAGTCAAGCACTTGCGCATCTAAACTTTATTTTGACAAAACACAATTACAGTTCCCACTACTGTACCTAACCACTGCGGGTTCGATCCTCGTATCTGCCTGATCAAGTCCTCTTGGCCTCGCTCAAACAGAGACACTCCAGAAGGTCACGCAGTCCTAAGCGCTCCCCCAGAAGATCGACATGGGACCTCCTGGAAGCTTTTAAGGTCCCCAGACCCCGAGGGGCCGAACCACGTGGGGGTGGTCTCTTTACAATCCAATAACAGATATCAATTAACCAGATACGTGATAGACATTTCCCTAACCCAATAATACAGTGGCTAATACATTGTATTCAAACAGTGTTTCTCAGAGGAAACAAACATCGCAACATGTGCCCTGATGTGCAAGAAAACCAGACATGGCTCAATACTTAATCCAATCAGCATCAGCTTTACTTTGGAACATTATTTACAATGTGTATGTCTGGTTTGCATTCATCCAATCCATTCTATGCATTTTGCACCTAATTGTCAGGGTCTACAGAAAATCACATTTTCTTCCTGCAACTCTGATCTAGGCTCTAGACAAACTGGCACCATTCTGCAGCTTATCTCATTTCTGCAGAAAGCACTTTTAAATTGATCAAATGGCCTAGCAGCCCTGAAGCCTTTACTCAATTTTAGGGTTCTAGCCTCTCCAATTTGGCCAGGATTAACATGCCTAGCCTATGAGGTATTTCTGCCATAAAACTACAAAATGAGCAGTATTACATGTTCATCAGAATCTGAACAGCGGATAATTAAATCTGTCATGACAAAATGCCTGCAGAAAATATGCATTAAATATTTCAAAATATTTAAACATTCAAAATGTCACTCTTTCATTCATTTTAGATTCTACCTGATATTGGGCTCGATTTGGCAGAATGTGAAAGCCAAAACTCTCAGTGTTGCTCCACATAATAAAGAGCAACTGTGCTTTACATTCTGTGCATGTGAATTCAGCGAGCACTATGATGATTGATAACTGGGATGGGGGCGGTGTGTTTGCGGGGGTGGGGAATTTTTGAGAGGATGAATTAAACCCATGGGCCTAAATTCTCCTGAATATAGAAGATATGAGTAAACTCATTGAAACAACATTATCGGAGGTCCTGACACGGCAAGTTGATGACAGATTGGGATGTCTGGAAATGTAGTGACTAAGTGAGGGATCACCCATTCACGTCTCAGAGAAGGAGACATTTCTTCATCCAGTGGGCAGTGACTCTTTGCAAAGTCGACAGCCAAGAGGTCTGTGAGGTTCAATTGCTGAGCATATTCAAAACAATGATCGAAAGATATTTGGATATTAAAGGAAACAATGGACATGGCAATAGTACAGAAAGAAGTTTCTGAGGTAAAAGATCACCTTAACCCTAGCCTTAGTGAATGGCATTCAGGGGGCTGAAGGCCTGCTCTTTGATATATCATGTTCTTACAAATATGTAACTCCAAAAGTTAACAATAGTGATTTGCAATAAACAGTGCTCCAATGCTAGACTCGGAAGGGAGTCCAGTAAGAAAACAGAAATATAGTTAATGATCCAACATACATCATGATGAACCAGGGAGTAGGTACACACAGGTTGATCTTGATGGAAGGGAACAGTTGTGAGAGCCACAGGCTAGAGTTTGGTATTTAAAAGGTCTTTCAGTTAAGTTATTCATTTAAAAATACTCTTTGAAACCTTTCCATGAGTTTGATTTTAGAGTAATGGATTGAGTAATTTATTGTGTATTTAAAAATGAGTAGAAGAATTTTAATGATTTTTAAGGTTTTGTTTTAATTTATTGTATTTGTCTGAAACATTTGCAGTTCCATTTGTGCTAAATATGTAATATTGCTCATGTTGCAGTCATGTGACAGAACTCCTAAGACAATTAAATCCATGCCCATACAAGATGTTTTTGGAGACTTAAGATGACAATGCAGCTCAGTCTGAGGGCATGGCTTAACTGGTGGTCATTGGTTTCTTAGTTTGCGTGTGGAAATAGCATTGGCCACCACACATGGTCCTTTATATTGTCAGAAATGCATCACCCTGGAGAATCCTCCCTTCATTTCTGCAAGTTGCCAATGGGTAGAGCGGCCTCCAACCGGACCTGGGGCTCCAGTCGCGGAGCTGCAGACTTACCTACCATCGTGGGGCTGGCCGAGTTCAGACGGGAGGAGCTGTGGTGGTGTGCTGCTGCTGCCGACCCCGGAGATTCGGAGGCTCCAGCTGCAGGCCGGTGGACGATAACACCGAGAGCTCGCGGGTCTCTGGTGGGAGAACACTTTTCGGAGCTCCCGCGGCAGCAACTTCTCCCGCCCGAGTTGCGGGGTTGAAGACGACCTGGAGCAGGGCCTTACATCGCCCGGCGCAACTTTGAAGGCCACGGGACTTGCTAGGGCCCACCGGGGGCTCTAACATCAGACCCGGAGCGCAGCCTTGCATCGCCCCGTGCGGCATGAATGGCCGCGGGACTTATATACCATCGCCCGCCGGGGGCTTTGGCTCTGACATCGGGAGAAGAATGGGGAGTGCAGGGGAGAGATAAGACTTTGCCTTCCATCACAGTGAGGAGGATATTCACTGTGATGGATGTTTGTGTAAATTGTGTTGTGTCTTGGTTCTTTCTTGTATGTATGACTGCAGAAACTAAATTTCGTTTCAACTTCAATAAATGGTATTGTATTGTATTGTGAAAGGTAAGATCATAGCTCATACAGCCCATCGGCCCAACTTGCCCATGCCAACCAAGATGTTCCATCTACGCTAGTCTCACCTGTCCACGTTTAGCCCATATCCCTCTAAACCTTTCCTATCCATGTACCTGTCCAAATGCCTTACGTACAAGCCGCAGATGCTCGAAATCTGAAATAAAACCGGGAAAAGCTGCCAATACTCAGCAGGCCAGCAACACCTACAAAGAGGTAAACCGAGTTAACTCCAACAAAGTCCAGAATCACCCCTTGACAGCTGCAGTCTGAAGAAGGGTCTCGACCCGAAACGTCACCTATTCCTTCACTCCGTAGATGCTGCTAACCTGCTGAGTTTCTCCAGCATTTTTGTCTACCTTCAATTTTTCTAGCATTTGCAGTTCTTTCTTAAACAATTCGGATGGAAGGTCATCCATTTGTAACAATAATTCTGTATTTCCTCTCTCAATTGGAAGCTGCTTTTTGATTATTTCCGGTATTGTCACACATTTCAGATTTACAGTAACTACACTGTTTTATCGTGTTTTCATTGTTTCCTATTTCTCTCTCCTGTTCTCATTTATTTCCCTCTATTTCCACCTGCTCCAGACAGATCCCCTGTGATTAAGAAGCCTTGTGCCTCCCTTAGCCAACACCACCATTACTGGTGACATTCACTCTTGTTCTCTACTCTACTCAACTATTTTCACCCGTTCTTGTTTGGATTTTTAAACAATGTTGCTCCCTAACGTTTCCTGGATCCAATGAATGGTTGTTTATCCGAAACAGTAATTCAGTTTCTAATTCAATAGATGTTGCCAGACCTTCCGAGTATTCCCAACATTTTCTATTTTATACATTGTATTACTTTTATAAAATTCAATACGGGCTGACCACTCATTGCTGACTATAAAATCTGCTCCTGTTTTATTGCTATGATATTGTAAGAATGTTTTATTCTTATATTTAGCTTTCCCATTCTAGGAATATGAGCATTCCTTTTACAATGGTTTAAGCAAATTTCCATTCTTTTATATTTAATATATTTCATTGAATTTATTAGATATAATTCAACATTTAAAAAAAATCATAATTTAATTAACTATACCTAAAGAAAACGTAAAACCAGAAATCCATTATTTGCATCATTGTGTTCTCATAAAATGGAATTTGTTAGTTTACAATTTGCTTAACTAGCCATCCAGAACAATATGCGTTAAAGTCGACTCATAAAAGAATTATCACTGGCTTTTGCTGAGAAATTTCCCAATTCTATCAATGACATAAAATTCTGGATTGTTGCCTGGCATACGTAAGCTGGTGCTGTGTTAATATGCCTGAAACACTGCAGCAAGTAAGAATTTTAGTCGTGAGACTTAATTTATTCTGTACTTTCCCATATTGCAGCTTTTTAAGACAAGAGACAGTGCTTAATTGTCATATACACCCGGAACTGAAGTTCAGTCTCGTGTCTTATAAAGCTGCAATATGGGAAAGTACAGAATAAATGAAATCTCACGACTAAAATTTTATATTGGTAACATGTGTCTAGCAAATTTCTCAAAATAGATAAATGTTCTGTCATTAATCCCACCACATATGGGAAATGTTTGTTTTGCACAAATGAAATATCTTGGGTAGGTTAGCAAATGCATGTGTTCTTTGAGTGTCTCTTACTTTAGATAATTTCCATTTACAAGAAACGTCCTTAGAACGCCACAGGATTTTGCAATTTGAAAGTCAGTCCCTTTATACTAGTCATGAGCTGCATTTAATAACTCTCCGAATTAAAAAAAAAAAACGTTTTGTTCTGAAATGTAACAGGTTACACACAGTAAAACATAAAACATGAGTTAAACATAAGGGGTTTTTTTCCAGTCTTTTATTTAAGTCTATTCCATTTTCAAAGTGTTCATATCTGCCCATTGAACATGAATCATTATTTTCTACTATCTGTTTTACAGTTAATACGTAAATGAACAGGGCATTTTTCAATTTAGACTGATCTCAAAACGAATGACGAAAATGTATTTTAATCCATTATATTGCTCCAGAAATGGCCCTACTATTTCTGGAGTAATTCAATGGTATATTACAGTACTGCTTCTGATTAGACACACGCAGCCTTAATTATTAATCAGAGAACCCTTTGTTTCATTACACAAGGTGCCTTTTAGTCAGTCATAGGATTGTACAGTCCACCATATCTACTGTATATTGATATCCACACAAATTCCACTTGCCTGCATTAATTCCATGTCCCTCTATGCTTGTTCAATTAGCTGTCAAGATGCCACTTACCTGTAAATGTTGTTACAGTTTCTGCATCCACCACCGGCATAGTCTCACAGTGTGAGAGTTGTTGGCTTACAGTGCCAGAGACCCGGGTTTGATCCTGACCTCGGTTGCTGTCTGAATGGAGTTTGCACATTCTCCCTGTGACAATGTGGGATTTCTCCTGGTACTTAAATTTCCTCCCACATTCCAAATATGTGTAAGTTTGTAGATTAATCATTTTATTTAGATTTTCCCTAGTGTGTAGGGTAGAACCTGTATGAATCAGTGATCGCTGGTCAGTATAGACTGGGTGGGCTGAGGGTCTGTTTCCACACTGTATCTCAAAACTAAACTAAACCTCCTCGGTTAGCTCTTTCCAGATACCAACGTCACTTCTATAAAATATGCCCTTCAGATAACCTTTAAATCTTCTTCCTCGCACCTTAAAGCCCTGTAGTTTCAGACACTCCTGCTTTGTGAAACAGACTCTGGATTTCCACCATATCTATGTCCCCTATAAATTTATATACCTCTGTCATGTCTTCTCTCAGTTTCCTTCACTCCAGAAAAAAACAGACCCAATCTATCGAATCTTTCCTGATAACTCAACCCCTCTATTTCTAGGTAACATCCTTACAGATCTATTGATCACTCTCAGCAACTTAACTACATTCTTCCTGTGGTATGGCAACCAAAAACACATACAGTTCCCCAAGTGTAGCCTAATCAATGTTTTGTACATGAGAAACAACAATGGACGGCACAGATCCATAAAGTAAGATCCAATAACATTTGCACCATTGACCTGCCTGCAGATTCCTGGCATGTCCATCCTCCCTTTCTTAAATAAAGGCACTACATTGGTTATGCTCCAATCTTCTGGTGCCTCACCCATGGTTAAAAAAAGATACACAAATTACTGCCAAGGCTCCAGCATTCTCCTACCTTTCCTTCTGACAACACCCTTGGTTAAAGCTGGTCAGGCCCCAGGGATTTATCTACCCAAATGCTTTTCAAGACCTCAAAGCTCTCCGCACTTGTAATGTTGATATGCTCCAGGATGTTACACACTCCTCCCCTTCGCAATGGATTCTGTGAACTTTTCCACGATAAATATAGGCATGAAGTATTCATTTAGGCCTCACTTAAGGCCATGTGGTTTCAACCCAACCCCACAAACCCTTAAGGAGACCTATTCTCACCCAAGCTATTTTTCTGGTTAAATATACATTTTGAAGATTTCCCCTTTACCCTATCTGTCAAGGAAATCTCCCAATGTCCTTGCTGAGTGTACTCCTACATCCCTTATACTTCTGAAGGAAGTTGCTTTATCCAAGCTGGATGTTTCTGACAATATCTCCTTCCTGATTTGACCCTTAATATCCAATGTCAATAATAATTCCCTAATGTTGCCAGCCTTGCCCTTCATTCTAACAGGAATTTTGTACAATGCATTTTGGGCACTGTGGAAGTGCTATCGCTAGATTTGATCTCTAAGGAACAAATCCTACAGTCAAGTGATCTGTTGTGTTTTTTAAGCAGAAATCATGTCTTCTCTGTATCTCTTCCAGGGAATATGAATAGGTCTGTTTGAAACTTAATGGTATTCTGTTCATGCTGTTCCCTTTTAGTCAGAAAATTCAGATCTATAAATCATTGTTTGCATTGTTCTCTGCAAAGAGTAGTCCTATAATTTAGCTGCCTTTCTCAAAATGACTTGATGGTGGAATGAGTGGGGGTAGGGAGTAAAGGAAGGAATTAATGTTGATTTAGGAATTGGAAGGAGACCATGGTGTTGATGCAGTGAAGGAGAGGTGTTTGGCCTGAATAGAGTTGGCAAAGGAGAAGTTAAAATTGCAACCTGACAGTATTTGTTTGAATGGTGTAGTCTTCTCTTTTTGCGGGCAATCAATGCTCTGATGTCCACACTCTTATCAGACTAGAGTGAGAAAGCATGTGTAAATACATGCAAAAATAGATAGTCTCGATCTGCTGAATCTACTTACTTTTTTTGAGATTAAATTGTAATTCACTTTTAATTTAAAAATACTTTTTTCCATAATATTTTACCACAGTACCACAGGCTGATAGGTTTGACATACTATCTATGTCAGAATTTGTATCTGATTAATTACCAGTAACTACATTTTCCGCAATGCCGAATAAATGTAAAATTAAAAGTTAACCCATCCATCTTGTCTTACAAGCTCCACACAATTAGAATGAAAGATGTGCAAAGTATCCGAAGGATTTTAAAACAGGAACAAGCAACCCACTGTACAAAATGAAAAAAAAAATTAACAGTACAGTAGACAGGCCTAATGAACCAAACGGTATAATTCAGCCTGCGGCAGACTCATGGACCTGCTCTTCCCATGACTGTGCATCCTGTACATATGACCGTGCATCCTGCACATACTGTATGTATGAGAACAGCAGCAAGGCATAAATAATCTTAGCAGAGCCTCAACTTCTGTCATAGTCTGTGAGGTTCTGGAAGAGTTTTTTTTTTAATTAACTTGCATACAGAGCAATTTAAGACCAATAACATTGCTTTCAATAATTAAACAGAGCCAAATTTAGAAGGAGTTAATGCAATAGGTAAAATCCTTAAAAAGAATATAAAATTGTAACATGGTAAACAGTTGTTCTCTGGGTCAGGAATTGAGTCAGTATCAGAATGAGGAGAATACAACACTGGTTAGCTCGGGATCGAGGAGGAGGCTCCTCAGTGCGACACACAGATACTGCCACTGGACTGCATACGATGTCTAGTAAAGGTGCAGCGAGATGGATATATTAACATCTGTCACTCGGCCCCCATTGATCTTAATGCAGTGCAGTGTTGAATTGAGGACACATTTTACAGAGAGCACCTGAACGTCGGCAATTCCTTTCAGAGCTGCTGGCCATAGCCGTCACAATGTGGTGAACATTGGTGTTGACATTAAAAAAGAAATGGAAAAAAAATTAGAAATTGAAAAAAAATGTTTTCCCATAGAGCAGAAAAAGTACGTACATTTACACCTACACAAACGCAGGATGCCTGAAAGCATTTGACAGTTAATACTTGCAAAGTGGCGTCACTGTTACATTGTTTGCACAGAGCAACTTTGCACAGATGGACACAAGTGACCAGAGAGTCGTTTAGTGACTTTGGACAAGGAACAAATAATTGCTCTGACACAAAATAACAGCTGATCTTTGCATTAGCGCTGTGGGTGTTTAACATTCACCTCGGAGGAAACTGGGTGTTCCGATTTAAGGCCAAAAATAGCAATGAAGCTCTCCGTCTGAACTGCACTGTGGAGTCAGTTTAGATTTTCTGCACAACTCCCTGGAGTGGTACTTGAACCAACTGTGTGGAGTGCCAAAACTAAGCCACAGGCGAAACAGATAAATAATGCCAGGGCTCACAAGGAGCAGACAAGTACATCAATTTGACAAAACTCCAGATTCCAATCTCATGTGCTGAATATTACTATCCAAATTATTTTAATATTTTACAAACTCATTAAGTCAATGTAAAGAAAATAATCTGCAACATTTGCTGGAGAGGATTTAAATCATTTTGAATGTGAGTTTGTGTCAGCTACATTTTCCACATAACTGGTTTATATTAAGCAAGATGTTCAATTGCACTTGCAATGGAAATTTTAATCTTCATTTTAAAACATAATTCATCCCAGGTAATTGTGGAACACACAGAACATTCTAAAGACATCATCAGTGCTAACATTCTCAGCTTTCTTCTCCCATTGTAAAGAAACAGGACAAAATGATGGAACATCATTAGCAAGTTATACCAGTGACCAGGCTTTGGCTGCCCATTCAGGGGCATGCATAATTCATGAAATTTTCCACTTGAACATGTGTGATCACTCTTTCAAGTCCCTAGCCCTTTATTGACAGCTCTGCTTGTCTGTAATGGTACATTTGATGATGAGTTTCCTCGACTTCTCACAGACTGATCTTATGGCATCTCAACAATGACAGGAAACAAAGGATCATAACCTGTTTGAAACAAAGCTGATCATTTTTAACAAATAAATCTTGCTTAAAGGAAGGCGACCAGTGACTGATGGAATAATAATAATGCACTTACAGTGTTTGCCATTACTAATTGAAAACAAAACCTAAACATTTACAGCAAACAATTAAAGCAATGTGAATAATGAAGGGAGAAGCCCTGTCGACATCACTTGCTGTGTGAGGTGCCCCATTGCAGCAACTTCTAACATTCACTCATTCCTGTTGATGCTGTTAGTATTCAAGCAGTGATGTCAGAGATGTCCACATGAAAGCAATTAAGAAGCGTTTAGCTGTTTCAGCGTATGGTTTTTAACACCTTTGCCATGTCACAATAAATGGACATCTTGGTAAGAAATTACTGTGCTTTTTCATCAAGCGCATGATTGAACGATGAATTCTATCAACCACCAGGTAAAAAGATAGCTTGCCAAATCTATCTCGACACAGCTCATTTAATGACTCCTTCAGCCTTCTGAAAAAATAGCAGGGAGAAATAAACATGTCTGTTTTTACACCAATGTGATTAAAGTTTTAAAAATCATTCACACTTGAGACTGGAATCTGCAAATTATTGTTAGGCGGAATTTGACAGTGGATTATTTAATTTTCAGTGCAGTGTGAAATAAATAGAGGATGATTTGTATTATATTTTTTTAATGTTCTGCTTGGAGAAGTGCTCAGTATATTAACAACCTAGCTCAGGGTACTATGGATGATTAAACAAATTTCTTAGGTCAGCTTGAAATAAATTATTTCCACTGGTGAAAACATTGAGAACAAGGGACAACATTACACTTAGAGGTGGGTCATTCAGTGTAGATGTCAAGACATGCTCTTCATTCAAAAGCAAATGGAAATCAGGAAAAACCGTTCCCTAAAATGATTGCCTAGGTTATTTTAACGGGAACTTTCAAAACTAATTGATCTATGTTACACGTGAGATCTAAGCAAAACAAAATCACTGGATTAGTGGTCAAGTGTAGTTAAGCTACAGATCAATTATGATCTGGATGAATAGCAGTGTCAACACTAGTTGGATGAATGTCCCTTGCATCTTTAATATTAGAAGATGCACATCAATAAACATTTAGGATACCATACATATAGGCTTTTGTTATCCAAATTTGTATTTGGCTAACAATTGTATCAATTATAGGAATGCAAGCTGGAATGGCACTGCTCCTCATGGTATAGGGGGATAGTAAGTTTACTGTGAGCGACATGCACTAATTCACGACCATTGGTACTATAATATAGTAACCATGTGGTATGTAGAGCTGTTACCTCGCAGCTCCAACAACCCAACCTCCAATGCTATCTGTGTGCACTTTTGTACATTCTCCCTGTAATTATTCGGTTTCCTCCCAGTGCTCCAGTTTGCTTCCAAATTCCACAGATAAGCAAGTGGGTTGGTAAATACATCACTGTAAATTGTTCCTTGTTTGTAGATGAGTGATAGAATCTGGGAAGATTTGTTAGGAATGTGGAGGGAATAAAATGAAATTTGACAAATGGATGTTTGATAGTTGGCCTTGACTTGGTGGGCTAAGAAGCTGTACTATACTGTATGTCTCCCAAGATACAAATTGCAAGAAGTGCAGACCTATATGCATGTCACTATGGCTTTTAAAACTTCACTTGTGTTCTTGAATTGGAGTGTCACAATTTCAAGAATGAATAGGGATAAAAGTGGGCAGCCCATGGTTCTGACAGTTAACTAGGTATAGTGGAGGTAGACATGGACATTCAGGAGAAGCAACAGTCGAGTTGGTTCTCAGCCAGTACCAAGCAGGTATACCTTACATTGACCACAGACGTTTCTTGTCCTTCACTGAACATTAGATGACTTGCTTCAGTGACAGGTTCTCCAACAGCTCCTCACCTTAGCAGGACTCCATCTTCTCTTTGAGGCCCCGTTTGTGCGGTTGAAGTCATGGTGGTTTATTCAACACCTTCCATCATGGGGAAGTTATAAGAATAAAGGGTATTAATTTATTTCCCGTCACAATGCCGATTGTTTTGCCATCGATTTTACACTTTAGATCAATTGCATTCTACATAAAATACATGTGCTTGGCACTTGAAATTCTAGGTCACTGAATTACTAATGTTATGATTTTAAGTGTAGGATATAATTCTGCATCTATTGAACTAGTAATCGACCTGGTAAATTTATTTCCCCTTTTTGTGTACAAATCATCCATTTTGAGATCAGTTGTTTAAGAGTTCAGGACTCTCTGCTATATCTTAACCTCATTCTCGGAATGAACCTCATCCTCATTCTCTGGCTATTGGGTGACTAATTCAATTTTTTCCACTTACCATTGACATTGTGAATGAGTTCCATAATCTATTACTAATTGCTGGATTGCGAGCTATTCCGTGCTGTTGTAAACTTGTGCTCAATTAGAACCACATCTTATTAAATACGTTACACTTAAGAACTCATTGCCGTGAGAAAGGGAAACCTCCTTTCTATCTGTGCAGGATTGAAGCCTAAAAGTGATGAAGTGGATGCGCTGAAAATCTCCGTAGTGGTCATTCCCCACTCCCCTCACTTTTTATCCTGGTGTTAGCAGAAAATACAATTGATTAACCATTTTATTTGAGCTGTGAGGTTGACCTTTGTAAAGTACTCATCGTTCATCACAGATGAATTGCGTAGTTGGCCTTACTTTTGGAATAAAATATTCTACTATTTCCATCATACCTCCCTGGTGCATTTGTCATTTTTAGTTAAAAGCTTTGTGTAAATTTGGCAGATGGTTTTCATCCACTATTGCCACGGTGTTGCCTGTCACCTATTGGCACTTCTAAACCGCAAATCACAATGATGCAGAAAAGGAAAGCTGTGAATTTCCATTGGTTTTAAGCTCTGGTGGAGAGCACAGCATGTGCAGTAGACAGTGGTTTGATATCTATCAACCAGTCGACTCTTTCAAGACCAAGGTTCAATATCAATGCTGGGACAAATCGAATCCAGTACAAATCAATAAACTCAAAGTGAATTTGACCTGTCATACAATTAATTGTCTGTCTGTCTCTGCCATAAAGGTGTGGGAAGAATGGAGTAAGGTAATCATGGTGGCTTTTTGTCATCTCTTCTTGACATTTGTACATTCATTTCATTATCAAAATTAGAATACAGGATTTGCCAGACAGTAAAGCACAGCATTCATTCTGGTTGATCTTCTCCAATTCTGCAAAGCACATCAATGCATTAATGACAGAGTTTGTGGTAATTATAGCAATTAGCCCCAAATAGCATTTAGGAATTGAACCTTATAGTACTGAACGAGGCCCTTCAGTCAACATGTATCTGTGATGACTGTCTTTAATTAATTAAAAACGAACTTTCCGTGGAGTTTTATGTCTTTCAAAAATGTATTCAAGTTTCCTTTAAAGTCGCAATGATACCAGCTTCAAATACTCCTTGTGGCAAGGCATTTAATATCCTATCTATTCTGTATAAACAAATTTTGATCTCAGTGATGGAGCTTTTGAAGTACCATGCCCTCAAATTCATCTGTATCCCCTAAGTATACAATGTCTGGTACATATTTTGTCTCAAATTATTCATAACCTGTGGCCCGAAATATTATTTTCGACATCGCTACTAGCTTACTAATTTTACTGGCATTTACTGATCCCATAGTGTATTCACCACGATAATAGTGGAGCAGAACTGACATTGATGATAATGACAGCAATGCAGCACAGCCAAAGAGTGTCTGCTTGGGAAGATGTGTATCTATAATTCAGATCTCTTTTCAGAAAGGTTATGAATATCCACGCTCAAATGTAATTTTTTTTTAAAATCACGAACCTCAAGAGAATTGAAGGAAGATGCACCTAAAATACAACTAAAGGTGACAATATTCATTACAAAGTTTCTCACAATTTGTTCTCAACTTTGTAGTGTTCTAGTTATTATGCAGTAGGAAACGTAAGTGCTTCAAAAGTTGCAAAGACTCAGTAGCGCTTCTGGCATTAGCAGCATGCAAATAGAATTTGAAACATATTCTCTGTGGGGGGGGAGAACAACAGATAATGATTGGTCTGAAGAAGGGTCCCGACCCAAATCGGCGTCATTTCTTTTCCCTCCAAAGATGCTGCCTGCTGAGTTCCCCCAGCACTTTGTTTTTTGCTCCAGATCACACCATCTGATCTCCCTTGTGTGTCACTGTCAAATATTCTCTCTTACTGTTGTACAATGTTCCCGTTTGTCCAGCCTGGCTGTGTGGGTGTGCTGCAAGTAGGTTACAAAGGGGCTGCAGAATAGCCAAGTCAACTCATAAGTATTCTTCCCTCTGAGAGGAGGCAGCTCAACTCCACATCTCTCTGGAAAACTGTCCTCGTGATTAAAAACTGGCACATCATCAGCATAATGAACTTCCCCGGTTCAGTGTCTGTTCACAAAAGCACTAGAACAGTCGACTGCAAGTAATGTTTTTATTGTCATTTAGAAAAAAATAGTATCTTGATTGATAGTCTCCCGGCGAAGCTTAGTAACTGAATATGTCATGCCTGAGTGGAGTAGTGTACCTCTGGTACTGGGTCACTTGTAATGAGATGTTATTATTAAATCAATTATTCTGTTAATTGTCTTACAATTACTTGTATGTTTGATGTGAACATTATTCAAACAAGTATATCAACTGGGGCTTTGCAATATCTATGCTCTTGAATACCAAGAGTTATTCACATAAAAAACATTAATACAGATGTGCTCCTTTACATTTATGTTGATCAATTAACATCATGTCCCACTTTCAAAAAACAATCCTAGGTTTTCATGTGTTTCATTGTTGATTGCTTGTGTGGATTGTTATAGATAATTATAATTATTAGCACACATATCCTTGCAATATATTCACGCACACACTGAGCAATGGTTACTGCAGCAAGTGTCTCCTTTAAATGTTTAACTAATTTTAACTATCAAGCCCATAATAAGGCACAGCCCTGAATCTTAATTTGGGTCTAAAGTTTGCGTTGGCAATGAAACATCCAGACCTCAGGATAAAGAGGTCTGAGACCTTTTAGCCTCTGCATCATACACCCCACCCCCACCCACCCACCATTTGCTGCAAAGGTGAAAGCAGCCCTTGGTGAAATTGAGTCCTTGAGCAACAGAAGGAAGCCAGTAGAGACTAGAGATCTGTCTTCAGCGTTGAGTTGTGGTTTGGGAAGAATCTCGTGATCAGGAGAGGTGACTATAGACTCAAAACAGAGGAGGTGTAATCATCCCTTACTGGTCCAAGAAAAGTATTCCTGATTTCACAAGGAACATTTAAAAGGATGAAAAGCTTTTTTGAGCTTGTTCTAGTCCCACTAAATTGGCTTGAGAGGGAAACTACTCAGTGACATTATTAAAGTTCAATCTGCTTTAAAAAAAAAGATATGTGATTTCATTAGTTAGACAATGCCAGGGCAACCAGTCAATAGTTGGAAATAATGGCACTCCCAGTTGTGTTGGTACTGCATGGAAACAACAAGGTTTGCACAGTGGAGGCATTTTGTCACCATGGGAACGATATTGTTTGATAACTGTTTCTCTATGTAGCTGCACACCTCCAAAGGTTCATTACAAACGAACCTTGATCCTGTTTCTCAGAACCTTCTCATATCCATAATACTCTAGAGCTTCTGTTCATTAGACCATGCCTGTTTTGACATAAACTGTGGTCGGTAAGTTTTCGGATTTTAATGATAATCCTGAGACTTCGACCAGGGATTTGAATGATGGATCCCAGCTAATCAACGAAGCATGTTGTCTGCCCATGAAGCAATGCCAGTTTTTCTCAGCATTAAATCATTTAGTGAACATACCAGGGGGAAAAAAGTAACGGTGTCCCTTAATCAAGAAAAGGACCCTTGGGACAATATTTTTCCCTGTCTCTCTTACTGACCTGCCTACTATGCCTGTTCTGAAAGGTTCAGCAACGTCACTTAAGGGCCTGTCCCACCAGCATGCAACTCTAGGCGATGAACGCAATCAAACTAGAAGCGGGGGCCGCGCGGAGGTCGGGTGATCCCCTGTACAGGGCCGGTCCCACCAACATGCGCCTGCATGCGGCAAGCGCAACCAAACCGGCAGTAGGGGCCGCGCGGAAGTCGGGTGAGTGGCGCAACGCGGCACAAATGAGGCAAACTTGGAGCGAAGTCCAAGGTAAGTTCGCCAGGACAGAGAGGGGCACACAGAGAGGGGCACCGAGGCACACACACACACAGGGCCACGGAGGCACACACATAGAGGGTCATGGAGGAACCTACCAAGAGGGTCACGGAGGCACGATGTCGGGGCGGTGTGTAAATGTCGAGGCAACTGCGAGCCGACAAGCCGTTGCCGCGCGGGATTTTTGGACATAGTCGGTTTTTCGGAGCCCCGCGCGGTGTCAGGACGAATTCCGCACGGCCCCGGCGATCGAAGTGGGACCGGCCCCGCGACGCCGGACGGCTCAAGCGACCACGTTAGGTCGCGCTAATCGCATAGAGTTGCATGCTGGTGGGACAGGCCCTTTAGAGGCTCCTAGTCTTAAGAAGGATTGCGACCCAAAACATCACCCATTCCTCGTCTCCAGCGACGCTACCTGTCCCGCTGAGTTAATCCGTCTTATTGTGTCTATCTTTGGATTAAACCAGCATCTGCAGTTATTTCCTACCCACTTGGATATCTTGGATAGACAGCCTCATACAGTAACTATCTTAGCATAGCATTTAACCACATAAACATAATAACATTCATTCATTGCTTTTAAAAATATTTTTCATAATAATATCCTAATGGTTGTAAAATACTTGACATCCAAAGTTAATTTGTAATTTTGTCAAGTATGATACCTTTCTGAGATGTTTCCAAATTGCCTTAAAATATCTCATGAGATCCCAGCGAGTTTATTTTTGCATGTTAATATAATATTCAGGAGCAATAGCTCAATTAAAAATTTTACCAGATGCTAAATCAGCAAATCATTTGTATCATTCAGTCACTTTCTCCTGCAACTTACTGCCATGTGCAAAGTAATGCCAAACCATTGCCTGCACTGGATCTTCCTTTTGGGCTTGAGTTGTAGCTTCTTAAAATAAAGTTATGTTCACAGTGCATGCAGTTACTGTTTTGTTTATTGGAGGTTCCCTGTGGCTTTTTAATATTTATAGGATTTGTATAACATTTATAGGATATGCCTCCACTCAGTAAAACATTATTTACAGTGAACACTTTTTATCAGGCACCAGATCATATTTTGCTTTTCCAGTCTTTAAGTAATGGATATCAAATTTATGATGGATGATATACTACCAATATCGCAGAGATTGTGGGAACATATTTAGAGATGGTGATGTGTTGAAAAATTCAACTTCTTTTGCGCTTTAAATGGCAGTCTACATCTGCTTTAATGCTTCACAGTCTGAGCACACCCCAGCCCTTCAACAGCGCTATTCTTTGTGCTAGCTCTCATGCCATCAGTGTTTTAATTAGCACTATTATTGTTGCAGCCTGTCACATAAGCAAATCAAATTATAGCACATGTTTTGTCAGTTTGTGAGAAGTGTTTTAAAATATCCATACTGTATTCTGAATTTCCAAATCCTCTTTATTTCCAATGCACACACTGATATACATCGTCAGTCTGTCATTAATTAAAAAAAATTCAAGCATTTCATAATAATATCCCTCATTGCGCAACAGTTTTGTTATGGTGCATGAATTTGCCAAAATCCCGTATGTGGGTGATTATTTTTAATACAACTTGATGACATTTTTATTAATACAATTTGAAAAGGTAGTTTATAGATTGGTGTGTCTCTATTTATGCAGTAAGATTAAATTTATGTTATTATGCTCCCAGTGGGTGGGATGTTTGAATTAATTATGCTTACGGTTACAGCAAATGGTCACTGAATGGACACTGATCACGGCATACTAAGAATAAACACCAAAAGTGCGGGATATATTCAGTGGTTCAGACAGCATCTGTGGAAACCAAAAACAGGATAAACATTTCAAGTCAATGGCCCTTCATTGAAACCTATTGTTTGCCTTTCATAGTACTCAAAGAGCTGTAGGGAAGGGCATTGTATTCCATCTTATTTCCTCTAGGTGCCATGTGTGGGAATGCAAAATGTTTTGGATTGTTTCAGTTGTCATGTTCCATTGTTAGTTAATTATTGGCATTGAATATCAATAACTGAAACACACATGTCGATCATTATTCCCATCTCGATGAGTTACTGGGACCAATCCAAAATGAGAGCAGGTTACTTAGCAATGGGAATGTAAAGTGTCTCATTTTATGGCGCCATGATTCCGTTTCAATAAACAATATAACGGAGAGTAAAGTTGGAGACTAGTTGTGAGTTGTATAGAGCTGGTCATTTTCCTGGTATGAAGCAGATGTGCTGATGCCATAGAGGTATATGGGCATGTGTGGTGACAACCAATGCCTTGGTGCCTCGTCCAAGTTCTTTACCCACATGTGCTTGGCACTTGCCATCCAACAGCACTCATGCAGAACCAGGGCCTCATACCATACTTGAGGGCTGTGTCACCACTGTGTTCATCTGTAAAATCTGGGTGTCCACCTCGGCTATGGTCCATTTAAGCACTGCATGTACGCACCACTGCCTTAACACATCCATTCCTCTGTACACTGCAAAATGCAGCTCCCATCCCAAATAACAAGATAGAAAGTACTCTAGTCACCATCCTACGAACTACTGGTCTCACAAACCACCCACCCCAGTTGCCCCTCCTCTTCTTCAACTGACAAGGTGATAACTCTGAGCAATGGAAAAGTACACACCATCTCTTGCATTACCAAAAACTTGTTTTGTAATTGTGTTTTGCACTAATGCATTGTTCTTTTTGTATAGTCATTCTTTTCAGTGTCTAGCATAATTTACTTGTCATTTTATATTGTTTGGTGTGTTGTCTTTGTCTATGTGCCTGTGATGCTGTTGCTGCAAGATTTTCCTTGCATCTGTACCTCTGCATTCTTGTACATATGACAATAAATTTGACGAGCTCCCCAATCTTCGGCATTCAACCCTCAAGCTCTAACACGTCTACCAACCTCCTACATAACACCTCTGCCATCTGTATGAATTAACCCACACCTCTCCAATCTTGGACTGATCTCCCACCTTCCAATCCCAGACTGACACCTACCACTCCAATCTCAGACAGATCCTCAGCCTTGCACACTTTGACCATTCCCAACTCTTCCAAACTTTGACTGCCACCAAACTTCCTAATCCCCAACTGCACACTAAGTTATTTCCCAGTTTAATCCCTCCAATTCCAGAATGTTCATTGTCCTTTCCAATTTGTGAATAACGATCATATATCTATAACTCAACGTCACTACTCTTACCCCAACCTTGTCTTGGTTTCCCTTCCTTGAAACCCCTTGCTTTTCCTAATGCAGCTCAAAAGCCATCCCAGGGTTAACACAATATTCCAGAATTTCCAGCTACTTCCCTCTGGCACAAACATTTCCTCTGTCCTCTATGTGGTGGGGAGGAAAGACGTGTCTTTTGGGAGGTGGGAACAACAACAAAATATCCAGTTCTAACACAACCTCTGTTCACATTCCTTCAGTTGCTGAATTTTGTCTGAGTGAGAGTAATAAGTTAATGCTGGGTGCAACTCTGCTGAGAACTAGGTAACTGGGTCTTACTGACTATTGCCATAGAGGGAGTGCAGAGAAGGTTCACCAGACTGATTCCTGGGATGTCAGGACTGTCGTATCAACAAAGACTGCATAGACTCGGTTTATACTCTCTAGAATTTAGGAGATTGAGAGGGGATCTTATAGAAACTTACAAAATTCTTAAGGGGTTGGACAGGCTAGATGCAGGAAGATTGTTCCCGATCTTGGGCAGGTCCAGGACAAGGGGTCACAGCTTAAGGATAAGGGGGAAATCCTTTAGGACCGAGATGAGAAGGACTTTTTTCACACAGAGAGTGGTGGGTCTCTGGAACTCTCTGCCACAGAGGGTAGTTGAGGCCAGTTCATTGGCTATATTCAAGAGGGAGTTAGATGTGGCCCTTGTGGCTAAGGGGATCAGAGCGTATGGAGAGAAGGCAGGTACAGGATTCTGAGTTGGATGATCAGCCATGATCATATTGAATGGCGGTGCAGGCTCGAAGGGCCGAATGGCCTACTCCTGCACCTAATTTCTATGTTTCTATTGACCCAACCTGTAAAGACAAAAATGGGAAGCCTATGACACTTTAGAAATTTGTCTTAAAATTTGAATTAAATTTGAATTGCACTAAAACTACCTGTGTGTAGTCCTGATGTCCATTCAGGCCCCTGTAGGATATTGTGAAATGGTTTGCAAAGACCATAGGGGCAGTGTGAACCCAGAGACATGCACTGAACTGGAACTTGTGCAGCTTCTAACACTCTGATGAGCTGTGTTGGGAGGATTAGACATTAAAGGCACACTGCACATGGCAGTTAGGGATGCACTAAAATACCTTGGTGGTGAGGTACCAGATTTACCCAATGTAATGGTGAGGTTCTGGTATCGGAGGTTGAGGCTAGGGGGGATGCTCTCATCTAGGGGCAGAAGGGGAACAATCTGGTCATATAAAAGGGGAGTTGAGTGGGAGGTGGCCATGGCAATCTCCTCCAGCTGTGAGAATCCCCACTAAATCAAATAATGCATAAATAAATTTCACATTTTCACAAAAAATGTGACACTGAGCTGTGGACCACCTGAAACAGCTGTAGCAGAGATTGGATAAGGGATTAATTTATTGAGGTCCTATAATCAGTGATGGTGAACTTAAAAAATAATGTGATTTATTAAATGATGCAGGGCCTCTTCCACTAGACACTTGGTGTCCTACATTGTTGGTTACTGTTGGAAAGTGTTTTGCCATTTAGGTTGTTTTAGGGCTATTGAAGGTTCTTTATGGCAACGATTTCACTTTACGAGAATCTCTTACATCCCATGTGGACTATGCCATGGAGAAGTTGGTATCTTTTATCTTTCTGTTGCTCTGTTGGCCCGCAGACTCCCAGCACCAGCTGCTTTCTGCAAATGGATGGATTGTGCAACATGCAAAACTCATCCCTGAAGGCCCAACAGCTTCTGGGTGCCCGGGCATAGGAACGTAATTGTTGGTAGACCAGTGGCATTTCTCACAGTGATGCTAGTTCTTCCAAAGCCCTCATTATATCAGCAGGCAACTACTCTGGTTAGAGGGCAAACAGCAAAGTTGTGGATTCTTCAGATGATACACAACCACCTAAATAATAAGACAATAGAAACCTTCCTTGTTGATGGAAAGGTCCAGGTTAACAAGGAGAGCCGCAATGGGCATAATTCACAGCATGGTCATTGACTGCCTGTATTCGTGGTACACCCAGCAATGATGAAAAGTTCCAGTATCCAAACTGCCTCCACTGAAACCAAAGTAGGTCAACTCATCTCCCAGTAAAGTGACTTCCCTGATACAGTGATGAGGAACAAATTGGGTGCTCTTCTGTGACCAAATGGAAAGAGCATGTGGCAAGTAAGTTGAGACCTTGACCTTCACTGAGAAAGCATTCCAGGAAGCAGAGTTATGCGGATGCCCTTCCTGGCTATCACTGAAGACAACCTTGGATAAATTGAGCCAATGTATTACTGGTGCACAATGACGCTTCCAATAATGAAGTGCTGCAGCAATGGCTCCACTTAGGTGCACTTGGCATGCACATCTCTGTGGCTAGATATTGGAAAATGTATTCTCACTGGACACATGCTTGAGCTACTTGCACTCAATGAAGGTATCCGGTTGTATCCAGATATCACGGTGAATGTCTCTTCAATTAAGAAGGTATACTATAAACTGGCATGATGTCCAGCACCTACACTGTGACGGCCACAGCTTGCAGTGTCAGCTTGAACTTGCATTGATAAAGCCAGACATGAATGTTGCACAAATAATAATGTCGTCAGGAAACGGAAGAAACTGCAGATGCTTCAATCTTAAACTAAAACTAAACTGCTGGTGGATCAGACAGCACATAGGCAAACTGTTGAGCTAGAACCCAATTGATGGAGAGAAATTGACAAACAACAGATGGAGAGAAATGGACAAAGGTTTTGTCTGTCCAGTTCACTCCACAAACACTCCTTGATCTGCTGACTTCCTCCAGCAGTTTGTTCTTTGCCTAATAATATCAGATTTCCACCTGATGCTGGAAAAGCATTGCGTACCATTGCTTACAATGTCATTTCCTGATCGACATTCCCAGTGACTGTCATTTCACTCACAAAATAATTGCAGAGAGTGAAGGATGAAGAGACTTTGAGTATTTTAAAAGATGATGTAGACAGATCCTTGATAAGCAACAGGATTCAGAGGTGCAGAGGATAGATAGGAATGAAAGGGTTGAAGTTGAAAAAACATTTTTAAAAAGCGATTCATGTGGGATTAGTGTAGATGGATGGTTGATTGTGGGTGCAGATTCAGTGGGCCGTAGGGCCTATTTCTGTGCTCTATTTCTATGATCATAGTCAGATCAGCTATTATTTTATAAAATAACAAAAAAACATGAGCCAAGTGACCTATTTCTCCTCCAAAATCATATATTTGAATGGTTGCATGCTACTACAATCTCCAGGTTAACTCGATTTTTCACAATTCATGCATGAAAAGTGTACTAATTGGTCCAATTTCTCACTCATTATGTTTAAATTGCCTTAATACGATTGTGATCTATTGACAATCATCCTTGTTAGAGAAATATGATCCTGTTATTTTTTGATGTTTTTACTTTTTTAATTTTTAATTTTGATTTTTAATATATTTAAAAGATGACAGGTGCAGATAAGTAAAATGCCACTTGAAAAATATATCTTGTTCTCTTTATGTATCTAATTCACCAGTTTGCAAGTCAAACTAGGGCCAGCTTGCGTCTTGCAAAAATCCAGGTACTTTAAATGCCAGAACCCAGTAATTAATGAGCATCAGTGGGCGGTGGGCTTGATCTCATTCCTTCAAGCTATGCTGAAGACCTTTCCAGGACTCCTCACATCCATCTGAGCCAGGATCCCATTGAGCAGCTTTATCTGAAATCAGTTCTCTCTTCCATCTAGCCAAGCCTGATGAAAACCCAGCCTTTGTTCTTGTAGGTGATTTTACACTGAAAATGTGTTGTTTATGATACAAAGGGACAACATATGCAACTTTGTTGAATCTGTTTGACTCGCCATCTCCACCAGTTATTCGCCCAAGTAAATGGTTAGCTTGGTGCATCAGCATACTTGTCTTGATAGTCCCACATCATCATACCCGTACTTGGATGCAGTGGATGTTGTATCAATTATTTTTCCTATCTTGCACAAAAAAAAAGCTAAATCAACATATCATCTGAACGACCTCAATCAATGAGCATATAATAATTGAGGTCCTTGGAAAAGATGATAATATCACTGGCATTACAAGCTTCTCCACTTCACACAAACATTATTAAAAGTGCAAAACTGAGCAATGCATGGGTCATTGTATTTTCAGTAGAATTGTAGTATATGACAAAACAAATAGGAAAGAACAGCATTGGGAGATAACATGTCATTGACCAGAGCGATTCACTAAGATAAATGTGTAGGTAGACACAAAATGCTGGGGTAACTCAGCCGGACAGCTGAAGAAGGGTCTCGACTCGAAATGTCACCCATTCCTTCTCTCCAGAGATACTGCCTGTCCCGCAAAGTTATCCCAGTATTTGTGTCTACCTTCGATTTAAACCAGCATCTTCAGTTCTTTCCTACACAAGATAAATGTGTACATGTTTTCTAAGTAGTAATGTTTTATTATCTTCCTTCCACCCTTAGATCAGAATGAAGGTTTCACCTGCATGGAAGAATGCCGGATCTTAGGCCACTCAGACAGATGTTGGATGCCAAGAGTTGCAGGATCAAGCCGTGCCAAGTCTCCTGACCATGGCAGAAATGTTATTGCATTGTCCATAGAGGCCACCAACGTGGACTCTGAACCCTATGAGAATGGCTGTTCAAAGAGAACTTTTGCAACTTTTGGAAAAGACCCCAGAGATCGTACAGTTGAGAATGATAAAACAGATTTGAAAGGAAAGAGGACATTTGATCTACCTGTCTGTAGCCCAAAACTGAATGGCTCGGTCTCCAGCAGTCAGGAAACAAGCAACGGTATTGACATTTCAAGTCCTGCCAGCACACCCGTGCATTTAAGCAGCCCCTCTTCTAATAGGCCTCCAGCCACATATTCTGCGATGCACTGCCCAGCAGCACACAACCTCAACCAACCTGCCAGTCAGGCCTCCTCGCATCCATCTGAGTCAGGATCGCAGGAAGCCGACTCTGAGAATGTCCGAGACATCAACCATCTTGTGCACGATTGCCGAGAGAAGAGTTTGGCGGGAGTTAAACGAATACAAGACATAGTGCTGTGATTAATGGATACCACCCGCAATACAGATAAATATTAGCACCGTGACAGTTTGTAATTTGCCTTCCTTTGGTTTTGTGTATGGCTGTATTTAACTGCTTTTTCCTAAGTGTACTTTCTTACATTAAATTTTATGATAAGGAAATGTTTTTTTTTGTTCTATAGGCATAGAGGGACAATTCTCAGCAGTGATTTCCCATGTAGTCCAAAATTATGTTAGTCCAAACTGGTTCACTTTGGAACAATTTACATTCATCAAAATGTGTTCATTTCAGATGCTTTCGGGCTGTGACAGCCAGAATAGATGATAGTAGCTCCATCTGTAGCAGGGGAAGGTAGTGAAACAGACCAAAAGCTAAAAGTTCAAAGATCAAGGATGCAAAAGAATTTAGGTTTGCCTATCTTAAGTATGCATCCAAAACACTGGGAACTCAAGACCCAAAATAATAGGATTTATACTGAAGGCGCGTTATGATCCTCATGGTATGGGTACTCTCCTCCAGCCTTCCTGAAAAAAATGGTGACAGTCTTGGTGTACCTCACATAAGCAAAGTGGACATGTCCAAACCACTGAATAACACTTAATCCATCCCCAGCCCTGTGATGTAACCCAAAGGTCTGAGAGTAACTGTTCTGTAACAGAACGATTTATCTTCTAATTAGAGGGATGCCCTCTAACTAGCAGTGCAAGGCACATTTATAGAACTGGCTGCAGAATTCAGGAACGGTCTGTTCCATTAAGCCAGTTGTACATTAGATAACTATCTTGCAACACTGTTAGCCATAGGTTATGTTAATTATATAAGGGAAATACTGAGACATTATAGCATATTCACTTTATCAATAAGGTTTTCTTATCAATATAGTAATAAATGTAGAGTGTTTAATATTAGGTATTCTTGAAAGCAGACTGTACCCAACTCCTGTGAAACAGCCTACCCAATGCTGTTGTGCCATCACATTGCTGAGCTTCTTTATTTATGTAGGATGTGCCATTGTACTAGTTTCATGCCTGAACATCCTTCATAAACTTAAAGCAGGAACAGAATGTTAATGATAAAATAGTTATTGAAGTGGAATTGATATTTTAAAGATGAGCCATGCATTACTTAAATGCCATAAAGTCCTTTCAAATATTTATTAAATGTAACAAATTAGCCAATGACGGCAATATCTTGTCATCACAATAGTGATTTCAATCAATAATATACCTTCTGGCAGGGGATCCTTCAGATTATTCAGTGCGTTTGGAGGAAATAGGTGTTAATTTTAATTTATCTTTTACCTTTTCTTGAATGTTATTTTAGTTGGGGTAAGGGGTCCAATTTCCACTCAGTGAAAGAATATGCTTCCACAAAATCACAACAAATCAACATCAGTTCATTGACTATCACGTACATTGTCCATGTGCATGTATCATGAAGTTCTTGAAAGTGACAGTAAATTAATGGCTCTTTCATGAATTAATACCTTGGTGCAATGAGTTCTGTGGGGTTAACTTGAGATGACTTTTCTAGAGTAAGCACTTTGCTATAATGATCTGCCCAGATTAACAAAGTCGGTTACTTTGAATCAAGAAGTAGAAATTTGGCTTTTTGATCTTTACAGCAACAGGCTGCATCTTTGCATTGTATGGCTTTATATCAACTGATTTGTGACCTGGGATGTATAGTTGACAAGTTTGTGTTGGAATGGGGCTGAAGCAGTAAGAGGAAATTTATAAATAACAGGATTGTAGAACTGACAACAGCCATGCCTCAATTTGTGCCTATCACTAATAATCTTTGTTAAATCTTCAGAACTAAACTGCAGTTTTTTCCCTTAATGCTGCCACTGTTGAACTCTCAACTGTCATTGTGTTAATATTTGTAAATTTGATCGTAATTTTTTTTCAGGGTGGCCGCATATCGCTAGTGTGTTTAATTGTGTTCTGCAAGAGCGGTTCCCAAATTTGTGGTCAGTTCAAATTCTGGAATATGTTCTAAGACGTAGCAGAAAAATGTACAGAGACAAAAGCAGCTCCTGAACATCATGCTGGTTGCTGACTTGTTTTTACGCCTAACTCCCAGTAGGGATGGACAGTCAAAATTCTGCTTTCAAGTTTGTACAGAAATTTCCTCAGTCCAAAGGCAGGTCACAGGTTCCCAGCAACCATCGCCAGGATACATCAAATGGAGATATCCACACTGCCTCTAGCATGCAGTGAACTGCTGAGCCAACTTGGCCTTTAAAAGCAGGCCCAACACATCCTGCAACTGACTGCAATGGTAACAGTGTAAATTATTTCCAACACTCAAGACTGAATGCCTGCAGAAATGTAACGGTGGCAATGGAAACCCATAACCTGGGAAAAAGAGAACCTCCCAGGCACAATAAGCCTGCCTGCTGAGGAATCATAAATCAACACGGATCAGAGTGAAGGGGAGGAGTTGACTACGGAATAAATACCTGCCCAGAAGATATTATAAGTGACTTCATGGTGTTCAATTGCAAAAAAATGAAGGTGGAAAAATGGGAAGTGAGGAAGGAGAAACTGAATGTTGTAAGTGTTCTGCAATCCTGCACTGCTTGCAAAACTCTGTATAAATATAACTCTTGAATATATTTTGTGGTTTAGCTAGTTTTTTTTTAATGTTCTTTTATGCACAATTTATAAACAGGCCCAAGTCACTTGATCTCCTGTGTCACTCCAGTTGTTCTGTCGGGTGTTCACTCTTTTTCCATCTGTATAGTAATCCATTCTTCACAGCGTATAACAGACACTAAATCATGTGCAATGTGCAAAACTTGCCTCTTTGCCTTTACTTCTTTCAAAGTGAAGACCTTTTAAATAAAGACGTGTATTTGTTTGTATTATGAGTTGGTGTGGGATTTTCCTATAGTTTTGAAAAAGGGCCAGCATCCCACATTTTGGAGTATTTTTTATATTCTGGATTCTGGGGGCACAATGTAGCGGAGAAGGCGGCAGGAGTGAGAATGAATGATGTGATACTGTTCCTTGTTGATCCACTGAGAACTAAGGTAGCTTTATGTTGCATTGTTGGGGGGGGGTGGGGTGGGGGGAAGCTTTTTATTTTGCAAAGATGATAGTATTAGATTATTCTGCTTTTCTTGAGGATATTGTTCATGAAGAAATGTTCTTGTGTTTGTGAATTATTGTAACTCACCTGTACGAACAAAGCTATATTTCTCCAAATCAAATTCAGTGTTATAGATGTGGGAGCAAAAACTTGTCAGTGCTTTGCAAAAATATAAAAGGAAGCCCAATACCGAGAAGGTTACACTTGGGTTATTTTTTCCTGCACCTCCTCCCCCCAAACTCCGCACCCCTCCCCTCACCAGCCATTGTATCGGTGGAATGTATAGATTAACTCTGTTCTGTAACATGGTCGCTTTGCAACTGGGGGAGAATGAAGGTTATTTCTGTAAAGAATTTATGGTCAGAGATTTACACTTGTCAAAATTTCTCTTGTAAGAGAAAAGCCGAACTACAGAACGGAATGACATTCAGCTATCATCGGAAACGAACGAATGTGCTGCTACATTGTAAGCATAGAGAAAAATAACAATCTCTCATCTCAGTTCACATCTGATAAACACTGGTCATTTGCCAAAAAAAAGCTCAATGGGAGCCTACACCAAGGACTGTTTACCAGATTATGTCAAAAATTGTGTGAAATGATAAGATAATGCTGTATATGCATATATGTTATGTACATTTTCACAGTGATTGGTTCATTGTAAAATAAGAACCACATTTCTGTATATTTTATGAAAATATAAAGCAGCTTTATTAAATTATTATAATGTTTCAAATGTCTGTCAGCATTGTTTCACTGTTTCTGTGTTGATCTGTAGATTTATAACCTTCTGTGACAGAGGTGAAAGCCATTTAACCTTGGCAATCGTTTGTGCAGTTTTGAGCCAAGAATGAACATTTATCCCTCAAAATTGGATCACACGCAGCCATATTTTTGTGGAGTATTCAATTTCAATGGAAAATTGGGAGTCCCGCTGCAAATTGTACAAAGCACACACTTTCTTTCCAAGTCTTGTGTGCATCTAGTAGAATAAGAACATAATATTAGAACAAGAGTTTGCAGCAGAGTAGGCCATTCAGCCCCTTGTTCCTGTTCTATCCTGTTCAATATGATTGTGGCCAATCCCGCACTAATCCCACAACTTGTTTTCCTCAATGTATAAGAATCTATTAATCTCAATCTTCAATATCGTCAGCAGCTGAACATTCATAGGCCTGGTGCATAGAGAAGTCCAAAGATTTACCATACTCTGGGTGAATAAAGTACTGCATATCTCTGGTGGTACGGTGGCGCAGTCTGCCTTACAGGGCCATAGACCCGGGTTCGATCCTGACTACGGATGCTTGTCTGTACAGAGTTTGTAAGTTCTCCCCTTGACCTTCGTGGGTTTCCTCCCACACTCCAAAGTCGTACAGGTTTTTAGGTTAATTGGCTTTGGTATAATTGTAAATTGGCCTTAGTTTGTAGGACAGTGCTAGTTTACGCGCTGTATCTCTAAATGGTTGTTTACAAAAATGATCTTTTCAATGAAATTTTTATGAACACGAGTAATTATAAGGACAACCTGCTAAATCTCTGATATGACATTCTCACCATCCCAAGAACATTCATTGCACTCCCTTTATGGCAAGCATATACTTTCTTTCTTAGATAGCAACATTAGACAATGCACTATATTCCATAGACACAGGAAACTGTAGATGTTGGAATCTTAGGTGTTGGAGGATCTCAGCAGATCAGGCAGCATCTGTAGAAGGAAATGGGCTGATGGCATTTTAGGTTGGGACCCTTCTGACTGATGTAAAGGGGAGAAAGCTGGTAGGGAGAGGTAGGCCAAGAACTGGCAAGTGATGAGTGGATTCACTTGAGGAGGGGTGATTAGCAGATGGGTGAAGCTATTAATCAGGGCTGGAGGTGAAGAGGAGACAAAGTTTGCGGGTGTGGGATCTGATAAGGCAGGAGGATGGGGAGTGAAATGTAGAAACGAACATTATCCCTAATGTACGTGAGTGAATGCAAATGTTAGATAACATAGAACTAGTTTTAATGGGCCCGTTTCCATGCTGTATCTAAACTAAACCATTTAATAAAAATACCCCACCTTTATTTTAAACAATGTGGATGACCTCACATTGTTTTTCACCACACGTTTAATCTATCACATCCTTTCCTATTATTCTAAATTGTTTGGATCCACCTGGAACCTCTCTGCATCTTCCTCTCAACCCAGATTGGCACCTAGCTTTATATTATTAACCAGTTGGATATAGAACATAGAACAGTCCAGCACAGGAATGCACCCTGTGGCCCACAAGGTTTGTGCCAAACAAGATGCCTACTTAAACTAATCTCACCTGCCAGTACATAATCCATACCCCTCTATTCCCTGCACTTCCATGTGCCTATCTAAAAGCCTCTTAAACACCAATATTGCTTCTGCCTACACCATTGTGGTAATGCGTTCTAGGCCCCCACAACTCTCTGTGTAAAAATATTCACCCCGCACATCTCCATTAAACTATATCCTTCTTACTTTATCCAATGCCCTTTGGTGTTGGACATTCACACCATTTATTGCACCAATGTTCCTCATCCAAATCATTGATATCTTGTGAATAGCAGGGAGGCTTAGCTCTGAACTAGTCACTCTCCCAATCCAAACGTGACCTATTTGTTCCCACGCTCTGTTTGCTGCACTTTAACTGGTCATCTATCTATGCCACCATATTACCCCTGTACCATGTACTCTTCATTTTTTTAAATCTCCCTTAGTGGATGCATGATGCTGCAGTGGTAGAGTTGCTGCCTTACAGCACTTGCAGCACCAGAGACCCGGGTTTGATCCTGACTACGGGTGTTGTCTGTACGGAGTCTGTACGTTGTCCCCACGACCGCGTGGGATTTCTCCGAGATCTTCGGTTTCATCCTACACTCCAAAGACGTACTGGTTTGTAGGTAAATTGGCTTGGTATTTAAGTGTAAATTTTCCATAGTGAGTGTAGGATAGTGTTGGTCGGTGCAGACTGCGTGATCTGAAGGTCCTATTTCCGCGCTGTATATCTAAACTAAACTAAACTAGTGCCTTACTGAAGGTCTTCTGAAGGTGCAAATAAACCAGTTTGGCTACCCCTTACGTCACTAATTATGATGTCCAGGTACCAGACACATTAATACACACAGGAGTGTAAAATATCATCCACATGTGTTTGTCCTGCACCGTCTGCAAGCCATATAAGTTGCACCAGGCCCTCGGAGTACTTGTAAGGCCTTCCGAGCTTTACTTAAAGTGGACTGTCCTCATCAGTTCATGGATTGTAGGACTAAGCTCAGAGCTTGGCCCCACATTTTTGATAATTTACTGGTAAATAATTTTGCAGAATGTCAAACCATGGGATGATGAAACCAACATATGAAAGCAAGAAGAATGTGTACATTCAGTCACAATGAATTGCTTAGTTTGGAGTTTCTACAAAATCTTGTCAGTGGGTAATGGCACCAGGAACTTAGAGATACATTGTTGCTGGAAGATGGCAAGGTGGCAATAGATTTGATAGGCTATATTCAGTCTGTTGATGTGGCAATCTTCCACAAAATGTAAAACACTAAGTAATGAAAATCTTGATCTTTGTGATCTTCTACCATCGTTTGCCTCGCACCCATGCTTCTCTATCCCATGACCTTAGTCTGCCTTTCACCACCCGCATTACACACAACTAAGTTCAAATTTGGCAGATCACATGCATGAATGGCGTTTTTTAGATGGAGGGTGTTGTCGGCAGATGATGATGCCTTGGAATCTGTTTACTTATGAATTTCCTAGTCAGGGTCCTCAAACAAAAGATTCATTCGCACACTGAGTACTAACTGCTCAAGCCATTATGCTGCCTCGTGACTCGAGCGACCTGGTTTCTTGAACTCTCTATGTGGGATATGTATTTTCTCTTTGTGCCACATGCACTTCCTCTGGGTACGCCAGGTTCCTTCCATATCCCAAAGTTCCTCACGGTGGTTGCTTAATTAGCCGCTGTAAATTGCTCCTAGTGTGCAGATGAGTGGTAGAATGTAGAGAGAGTTGAAGGGAACATGGGAAGAATAAAATGGGCTTGAGAAAGATTTGTAATTGATGGTTGCTGCAGGCTTGGTCCTTCAAAGGGCAGTTTCTGTGCTGTAGTTATCCACGGCTCCATTTCTAGATGCTAGTTCTTTATTTTTCATCTCAACAGTAACAGGTGAATGTCACAAGTCAAATTTACAAGCACATAATTTTCTGAAGATGTTATTGATCAGCCTGGTATTGTGATTCTCTGAAATCTGTGGCTCACCCAGAATGTGCTTTTATTTATCACCTGAGTCATAGCTGAATATAATATTACCAGACATGATGTAGCCTTCAGTTGTGGGTAGTAAGTAAGGGGTGATGGATGGCTAGGAGAGGTAATGTGGTAGAGAATTCATGTGCAAAACCGGTCGTAGTGGGAAATCAGAGGGATAGGGGTGTTCATTACTTAGTACTTTACATTTTGTTGAAAGCTGCCACATCAAAAGACTAATTTTAATCTTCAAGTGCACTGATAGTTTCTTCCAAAATATGTGTTCCCACTTGACATTTTCTACCATACATTGGGTCTGTATTTTCCTGATACCTCCAAAATACATCACTCACTTTCTCGCATATGATATTTGGTGCATTCTTCTTCAGCAATGACCTCTTTCCTGTTGTTGTTCTATCTCTGGGTCCTCACTCTGAATTCATCTCTGCATTTGCTTCCATTCTGCTTCTTTTAATGAGGCACCCTGCTGCGAACAGCAGGTCACATGAACACAAGGTGATTCTTCATCAAGACTGAGCATGATCACTGAGTACTACATAACAAAGTGATGATTATAAATAAAAGCAAATATATTCAGGTTGACACATCACAGCACTGACAATAGAAATATCATCTGTGGACTAAAACAGGCCACGTTAGAGCAATTGTGACAAGATTACATTCTAATATTAAATGAGAGGATTGTTTGCTTTTCTGGAGATAGTTATCTTCAGCTTGCCTTCAGAGCACAGGAAAAATGTATGAACTACATATTTTTAATGTTGAAGAATCCCTGTGATGTTCACTGTGTGAGTTCTGTTCTAGTTTCGTAAAAAAAAGCATCCACATACATACAAAGGCCTTTTGTTCACAATCTTCTACCATGATGACTGGTGGAGAATCCCAACAGAATAATGGGAAGCAGATTGCTGGGACAAGAAAGAGATAAAGGGGAGGATGGGAGAAAGAGTGGGGTGTGGTTGTGGTTGCGAAAGAATTGATGAAGAGGAGATGAGGGAAGAGCATATTGGAAGTTTTTGAGGAAGACAAAGAGAAGTTCAGGCAAAAGTCTGAAACAAAATGATGGATACTAGGGAGAAGATCAGTTTTGAAGTTAAAACAAGGACTTATCTGAACATAGATTGATACATCCTCAGAGATTATCTGATCCTGTTCTCCCTGGTTGTAGCCTAGGTTAAGATGGCTCTCAAACACACAAGTAGGTTTTATTCTTGCAGATAATACCTGTTCCTGCAGGATAGACCCATGCTGTTCATGAGGCATACATGCATAGTTGAAACTCATTCTAGTTAGCTTTATTGCGCACTACTTGCCGATTGATATCACAGAAGTGCACAGTAGCATCCGTGTGTATGTATGTTGTACACCTGGAGGACAGGAATCAAATTTACAGGAGTGCATCACTTATGTACAAAATATCTAACTGCTTTTTAGCAATTGGGATTCAGATGAAATTCCAATGGGTTGTTATAAAAATGCTGCAAGCTAAATTTCCAAATTGTATACAGTTCATTCTAAGGAGATGTTTTACAACTTCGATTTTATAGCAAAACTAGGTATTCTGCACCTCTAACATGCCAATAGTTAGTCCAATAATATGCTCCCTGATGCCAAGTGAATTTCTTGCCACTAAGTCATTTAAATGCTTTAGGCAATTTTCTAGGTTCCATTGGGTGCACATTGTGAATGGAAGAAGATTAGCTGAGGGAGGCAAATCTGAGGAGAATATTGTGCTGTGCCAAAGAAATGTACTGTAGATGCCTTATAGAGTTTAAACAGCATTTATTTCACAAGTCTCCGACGTCTAAGCAATCCATCTGTAATCACTGATGTTGACGTCTGACTTATTTAAATTTTAAGGAACCTTCTGCTGAGCAGAACAATATTATTAATTTGGTGCAAAACAGGGATCCCTTACAATCTGCTACTTACCACCAAGATTTATTGAAATCCATATTTCCATAATTTACCTTTCAATGTTCTCATCAATATACAGATTATGAAGTATTCACACCAATATTACTGGTTGCTTGGGTGAGTGGGAAGCCGATAATCGGCTTTCAATACTTTGCCAAACTCTATTATGTGAGCTGGCCTCAAATGAACATGGATATCTGATCAGCACAAATCAGGATTTGCGAAATCAACGTGATGCACACAAAGCTATTTGCACATTACACCAAATAAAGGATTGGCTGATGCAGGTCCTGTTTGTGAGATTATCACATCTTTCTCAGTCAAATGCAATGGATGTACATTTCTGGTATTGTGCATCTTTCAAGCTATTTGCACATTTGTAATGTGGCCTGTCCACATATTTCAAACCGGGGAGGCTTGTCATTTTCAAATATGTAATTGAAATGAATAAACCATGGTGATTTTGAACCAATTGAAATTTGCATCAGTCCATGCTGTCAAACAGGATTTGTTCACTCAGTTCCATGTGACTACAGTAGTGCAGCAGTTCACAGTAAAAATAAAAAGTGGGTTTAGTGCTAGTTCTTAGACATCGCTCGGCTTCCTTCTCTGCCAAATGAACAGTGACATGATGTTATGATTGATGGTACAAATAAGAAGTTCAGTGTAGCAGTGAGACCTCAATCAAATTCTCGGCTCCAGTCACTATAGTGAAAAGGACAGGCCACCTATCAAAGAAAACTTCCGCGTTAAACAATAAATGTAATTGTCTCCAAAGACAGACATAGAGTTCATTCTGAAGCTGATACTGGGATTCATTTCTCTCAAGACAGTCTGGCCTACAGCGTGTTATTCTGTAGTTTTATACTCTCAATCCATTTTTCTGGGGTAATTTTTAAAAATTCAGCCACATATTTTTAATAATTTGTGGCTGAATTTTGGCACGCCTTTTACAAAAGAATTTGAATGCTTACTGACCCATCAGATTTTGACCATACCAGAATGAAAAATAAGGATTAAATCAAATAGAGGAATACAATTTAAATTTGCAGAGGCTGAATTGCTTGGCCAATGATGGCTGTAACTTTGTATGACTGAAGTGTTTAAGAAAGAACTGCAGATGCTGGAAAAATCGAGTCTGAAGAAGGATCTCGAGCCAAAACATCGCCTATCCCTTCGCTTCATAGGTGCTGCCTCATCCAAAGTTTCTCCAGCTTTTTTGTCTACCTTTGTATGACTGAAAGATGTTTTTAATGATGCATTTTATTACAATGTTGGAACCATACTTTTTAGACCTCTAGGTCTTTTTAGGTCTTTATTTCGAGCGCAGAAGGTTAAGGGGGGACTTGATTGAGGACTTTGAAATGATGAAAGTGATAGACAGGGTTGATGTGGATAACCTTTTCCCATTGAGGGTAGGAAAGATTCAAACAAGAGGGCATGACATGAGAATTAAGGGACAGTTTATGGGTAACATGAGGGGGAACTTCTTTACTCAGAGAGTGGTGGCTGTGTGGAATGATCTTCCAGCAGAAGTGGTGGAGGCAGGATCGATTTTAACATTTAAAAGTAAAGTGGATAGGTATATGGACGGGAAGGGAATGGAGGGGTATGGTCTGAGTGCAGGTAGATGGGACTAGGGGAAATAAATGGTCGGCACGGACTGGAAGGACCGAGAAGGCCTGTTTCCGTGCTGTAATTGTTATATGGTTATATGATTATAAGTATTTTAAAAGCTTTTAGTAGCCCAGGTAGCTCTTCAATATTTCTATGTGAAAGCTGACCATATAGCTGGGTAGATTGAAAACCAAGATGAAGCCTGCAGGCTGCAGCTTTTGCTGGGGCCACAGGTAGTAAGTAAACCGATACCAGTGAATGTTGATATGAGAACATTGAAATATCTCATGAACTTTATATTACAGATTCAGATATTCAGTCACAATGCAGAAGGAAATTTGGGTCAACTTTGGCCTTCTTTCAAAAGCATAAATGACCAAAATCAGCCAAATGTAGAAGGAAAATGCTGTTCCAATTTTAGTGGTGTCTTTCTCCCTCATTAAATTCACAGCACTGCCGTTAATGACTTCCATTGTCTAAATGGAATCTTTACTCTATTGCCTCAGACCCAGGTCACTCCAGGTCAATAATTTGAACTGAACACGCATTGTAAAATGAATGTTGAACCATATCTAAGACACATCTCTGGAAACAAACTGTACCAGAGCATTCTATCAGAGGTAGTGCGAAAATAAATATTGGTTTCTCATTTCAGCAGCACAGGTTTTGTGTTCTTCTTTTTTCAGGTGATGAATTGTATTCCGTGCTGCACAATCTGTACAGCTAACGTTGTACAAACAGACACAGTGAAACAAACCAATGCATAAGATGCATCTGACCTGCACTAACTGATCGAGAATGGTTAAGATGTTGGTCTTGATTCATTGGCACCTTCATGCTCCTGAGCCATAAGTCAGTGGCTCCAAGTTACACTCAGAGTCAATCACCTGATCCAAAGTGGCACAAGTGGAGGATTGAAAAAGTATCGTAAATTTAGGAATGATATTTTTTGGATAAAATGGTAAAGTGATATTGAGACTAGAAAGCAATATAGCGGTCAACGTCCGTTTGTTCGCTCGTGTGTCAAACGATGTAGCTCGCTGTTGACTTCTGTCGTCGTCCAACATGTTGACAGAATTGTCGCCGATGCGTCACAGAATGCATCGTGTCGTCGCTTCCAGGGATCGCCACGAAGAGGCTTCTGTCATGATCCCCAGCAGTCAACGATGCACAAGAAAAAAGCACTGCAGAAGAATATGTATATGATATTTAAATATTGATTTTAAATTGGGATGTACATATAATTTGGAATGATGATTTGGTTTGAATATACATTAATCAATTCCAGAATGTAGACCAGAAAACACGCAACGAAAAAGGGGTCTGAAGATGGGTCCCGGCCTATCCATGGTTGCTTATCCATGGCCTACAGATATGCTGCCTGACCCATTGAGCACTTTATATTCTCTAAGGAAGGTAGGTTCAGTCAAAGATTGAGGAATTTTCCGATGTAATTTTACTTTTCCTTACGATGCAGGTGTCACTTGAATAATTTGAGCGGTGGAGATTCTCCTTTTATTTTAGTTTTGTTTCAAGATATAGCATGGAAACAAGCCCTTTAGCTCAACACGTCCACGCCGACCATCAATCACCCTCCCACGAGTTACACGTTGTTCCCTACTGAGATGGGGCAATTTTAAAAGCATTTTAACAAGGCCAATTAAGCTACAAACCCTCATGTCTTTGGGATGTAGAAGGAAACCAGAGCACCCAGTGGAAAGCCACTTGGTCGCAGAGAGAATGTGCAAACTCGACACAGACAGTACCCAAGGTCAGAATCGAACCCATGTCTCTGGCTCTGTGAGGCAGCAGCTCCACTAGCTGCATCAATGTATTGTTACAGGTTTGAAGTGAAGACATTTCCAGAAAGCTGTAATGTATTTCCAGGATTTTGAGTCATTGACAATGAACGAAACATGACATATTTCCAAATCAGTGCACGTTCTGACTTGGAGGTGAATTTGAAGGTGACTGCTCTCCCATCTTCCTGCTGCTCTGGTCTTTGTAGGTGCTAGAAGTTTAAGTGATGAGAAAGAAGCTTTATCAAATTGCTGCTTTGCATCTTAGAACAATGAAGAGTACAGCACGAGATCAGGCCCTTCAGCCCACAATGTCCACGCCAAACTTGATGCCAAGTTACACTAATCTCCTCTGCCTTCGCACGATCCGTATCCCTCAATGCCCCTATCACATCTGTCTTCATTACCACCTCTAATGCACCCACCACTCTCTGAGTAAAAATGCGTGCCCTGCACATTTCCTTTAAACATTTTCCTCTGACCTTTAACCTGTACCTTCAAGTCTTTGACATTTCAATCCTTGGAAAATGTTCTGACTGTCCATCGGAGCTACGGCACTCACATTTTATATATATCTGTCAGTTCTCCCCTCAACCTCCAATGTTTGAGAGAAAACCATCCAAGTTTGTCCAACCTCTCCTTACAGCTAATACCCTCTAATCCAGACAGCATCCTGCTATTGGATCCTGTACACATCCTTCCTGTAATGGGGCAACCAAAATGGCACACAATACCAGCATGCCAGTGGTGGAAATCTTGAGCAAGTACTGAAAGAATGAAATATCTGCGTGGTGGTCAGTCAAGTAGCTATTATGTCTAGATTGCTATCAGATTTCATGAGTACCTTTGCAACAATATTCATCCAGGTAAACAAAGGTTGTTCCATCCTGATAGAACATGGAACATAGAACAGCATAGCACAGGAACACGTTCTTCGGCCCAATGTAGATTTTGCAGAAAGCAAAGGAGCTACTTTCACGGCATGGCTGCAGACTGTTTAACTATTACAGGGGCAAAACCCAAGGCAGTCCTATTAAGGGCCTACATTTCAATGCAGTGGGAATAGAAGCAATCACTCCCTGTACGGATCAGGGCAATTCCCACTCTCTCTGCCCACTCTCTGCGTGTGCACCCCCCTGATGCGACAACAGCATATTGAGACAGCTACTGATGTCCCGAGATACACGATTCTGATGTCCAATGTTGATCTGAGCAACATTTATCTCTCAGCCCATATAATGAAAAGTCTCATCTTAAACACTTCCTGTCTGTGCTGCATCTTGATTTTAGGAAAAACACTACCATATCACTATGATGTTTGGCCATCTTACTCGCAGTACTCATCCGCTGAGGCAGCCCCGAGGATTTTCCAATCGATGAAAAATATAAAAGTTATGAGTGTTTAGAAAATCTTGAGATCAGCTGATTGGTCCTCTCGCCTGTCGATCGCCATGATAAAGGTAACACCCCTTTCGGGGGGGGGGGGGGGCAGGACTATAAAACACCGGATGCCTGGTTGTGAGTCAGTCACTCTGGAAGATCACGAGGGAGAGGCCACAACTGTGATTCTAAGCTCTGAATCAACTGAACTGTGAGTCTGCAATGTACTTGCAATAAATTATTTGTTTGCCCTTAATGAAAATGAAACAAGTTCTTTGGCCTGCCCTGTGCTTGAAAATGCAATGGAAATGGAAATAAAATGAAAATGCAATGAGCTCTTTGGCCTGTCACGTGCTTCAAACTGCAGTGGAAATGGAATTGAAATGAAAGTGCAATGAGCTGTTTGGCCTGCCCTGTGCTTGAAACTGCCGTGGAAATGGAAATGAAATGTAAATGCAATGAACTGCTTGGCCTGCCCTGTGCTTGATACTGCAGTGGAAATGGAAATGAAATGAAAATGCAATGAGCTGTTGGCCTGCCCTGTGCTTAAAACTGCAGAGGAAATGGAAATGAAATGAAAATGCAATGAGCTGCTAGGCTGTGTGCCGAGGAGCTTTTTTGTGCAGTTTTGTGACCCAACTCACGGAACAATATGAAATTTACACATATTGTGTAAAAATATTATATAAATCATCCCTGAAATTTGTCAAGGACAAAACTTGCACATTTTTATTAAATTAGGGAAAAAAACTGAAAATGTTCGGGTATTTTTAGTCCAATCAAAGCACGTTTAACATTGAGTCGGATGCCAGTTGGCCAATCACATGCTTTGTTTCAGGCTAGCTGGGCAAGGAGCAGACATTATGGCTGAGAGTGCTTCTACTGATGCCTGTTTTACTGGAGATTCCGATGAAGGTTCTTTGTTGTTCTGTGGAATACATGTCGTGGAAACTTGCAGCAGGGTAATTGAATTTAGTGAGAAAAGCATAAAGAAGTCTGAAGAATGTGCAGCGAAGTGGATAGAAGTGGAACAAGTGGATAAAAGTGGAACAAAGAAGTCACTGCTGAGGTACTGCAGCACAGTGAAACATTGTGAATCAACTGGAACTGAAAGGTAAGATCTAAAGTCTGAATTTATGAAAATTAATCTGCATGGACTTTAATTAATTTAATTGCACCCTTTTATAATGTGAAAACATGAGATTTGGAGGCTGTACATTCACTCATTCATTCATTCATTCATTCATTCATTCATTCATTCATGAAGTTGAGGGCCTAAACTATGTGTATCCATAACAAAGTAAATTAAACATTTTCACTAATGCCAGCTTGTTGTAGTCTAATAAATATTTAACATCTAATCTCGGAGCTGTCTGCGATCACTTACCGAGTAAAAGTGCTCCGACCGCGGGGCCTAGGTACTTAACATAGTGAAGTCGCAGTCTCCGTTAAGAACGCGGATCTGCGGAGTGTGTTTGGTTCATCTCCACGGGGGGGAGGCTGTACATAGTGTCGTCCGTAGCAGCCGTTTCCAGGCCCCATCCACGGGAGAAAAATGGAGGAATATTGACTGCACTTTATAGGCTTCCATTGGAGTGAGAAATGGTCAGAAATGGTTGATGTTCATGTAGAAATGAATTGGTGTACATGAACTTGAACTTGAACAAATGTATCTAAGGTAGTAACTTCTTTTAAGTCTCATTAACATTAAGAAGAGGTTGAAATGTTATGAATTGAAGTCCATGCAGACTTAATGACTATGAGATGGTTTTTTTTCTGTAGCCTCTGCCTGACCCTCCAATTGAACTTGAAGTAACTTAGTAAATTACAGTGTAAGTCTCATTGACATTAAGAAGAGGTTGACATTTTATAAATTGAAGTCCATACAAACCTAAGTACTATGAGATGTTTCTTTCTCTAGCTATTCTGCAGCCTCTGCTCCACCACATAAACTTGAACTAACATATCTATGGCAGTAAATTACAGTGTAAGTCTCATTGACTAAGAAGAGATTGACATTTTATGAATTGGAGTCCATGCAGACCTAAGTACTATGAGATTATTTTCTGCAGCTTCTGCCCCTCCACTCTTCAGAGTCTGTCCACACAAAAGTGTTTTGTATGGACATGCACTGTAGGCATTGGGCCATAATGAACACAAATTTGATAATTTGCAGACTTGCCATTCCATCTACCTGGACATGTGTACATGTTTAATTTCCTCATTGATATGTCGATATTGTCTTACATAATATAATATAAAACATGAAAAGATGTAAAATACTCCCTGACACATGTTATCTTCTATTATTAGGAGGCAGCAGTGTATCCTGGGTTATCATGCAGAGTACTACCGTCACTTCTGCAACATAACAACAATAAATCGAGCTATAGCAAGGTCGAGAAGGAGGAATGGTAATGATAGGACAACCATCTCCACATGTTGACATTCTGCCAGGGACCATCTGGATTGTAGATGGCATGGCTATGGTGCAAGAACTGCCCCTGAGAAGTATTCCATCAACATTCGGCAAGCTAGCTGATCACCTTCTGGAATAACTGGTTGAGTTGGCCCTCGGTGTCCAGAGTAATGTTATCCACTTTGTTGTTGATACTTAAAGATAGCATCAAGAATGCTGAGACAGGGAGACGCTCCGTTGCTGGGAGCTTAATCACCAAAATCTACAGTGGAGACCAGCAAGTATGTCACCAATGGAAAATAATTCTTGCATGTGGTGACAACAAATCAGAGCTTATCAGGTTCCTTTTTCAGACTTTGCAGAACAAACCATCTGCATGCCTGAAGAATGTGACAGTTTTTGTTGCTCATGATGGGAGTGTCACATGTTGACAGATGACAATGGGCAAATTAATGCTCGCTTGGTACCAGAGCTGGAGTGCAACCATGAAGAAGCAGACACTCGTCTTTTCCTTCATTGTCAGTATGCTGCTAGTCATCAACCATCAACTTCAACAGATACAGCTAGATACCCAATCCTAATCAGGAGCCCTGACACAGATGAGTTTGTGATTGGAGTCTCTGTGTCACAACATATTGGAGCAGACTTATTATTGTACACTGGAAAAGACAACAGTAGAAGGAGAATGAGTCTATCAAAGATTAGCTCATATCTGGGACCAGCTGTCACCAAAGCTTTGATATCTTTGCATTGTTTCACAGGCTGCGATTCAGTTAGCTCGTTTCATGGAAAATCCAAATCCAATGCCTTCAAGTTGCTTGCAAGTGGCACAGCTACCCAGGCCACCTTTCATGAAATGGGAAGCTCATTCACAGTCAGTGATGAATTGGTGAAAGGAGTAGAGAAATTTGTTTGCAAGTTATATGGGCACGGCTGTGAGAAAGTAGATGAAGCTAGATACAATCTGTTCCTTATGTTAACAAAATCAGAGGCTCGTCTTCCACCCACCGCAGACTCGCTCAGAAAGCATGTCCTGATAGTAAATTACCAGGCTGCTATACATTCAAAATGTCTGGAACAGTTTCCACAAATTCCCAGTCCAAAGGGACCCAAAGGGTGGAAAATTGTAGGTGGTGAATTGGACATTGACTGGGGTGATCTGCCTCCAGCCCCAAGCACCTTGCTAGAATTAACATACTGCTCATGCAAGAAAACAAACTGTAAGAAATCAAGTGCAGGGAAAGGAAGATGCTCATGTCAACAGCATGGTGTGCCATGTACAGATTTATAGAAACATAGAAACAAGGAAAATAGGTGCAGGAGTAGGCCGTTCGGCCCATCGGGCCTGCACCGCCATTCAATATGATCATGGCTGATCATTCAATTCAGTATCCCGTACCTGCCTTCTCTCTATACCCACTGATCTCCTTAGCCACAAGGGCCACATCCAACTCCCTCTTAAATACAGCCAATGAACTGGCCTCAACTACCTTCTGCGCCAGAGGTTCACCACTCTCGTGTGAAAAATGTCTTTCTCATCTCGGTCCTACAAGACCTCCCCCTTATCCTTAAACTGTGACCCCTTGTTCTGGACTTCCCCAACATCAGGAACAATCTTCCTGCATCCAGCCTGTCCAACCCCTTAAGAATTTTGTAAGTTTCTATAAGATCCCCCCTCAATCTTCTAAATTCTAGCGAGTACATGCTGAGTCTATCCAGTCTTTCTTCATATGAAAGTCCTGACATCCCAGGAATCAGTCTGGTGAACCTTCTCTGTACTCCCTATATGGCAAGAATGTCTTTCCTCAGATTAGGGGACCAAAACTGTACGCAATACTCCAGGTGTGGTCTCACCAAGACCCTGTACAACTGCAGTAGAACCTCCCTGCTCCTATACTCAAATCCTTTTGCTATGAATGCTAACATACCATTTGCTTTCTTCACTGCCTGCTGCACCTGCATGCCTACTTTCAATGACCGGTGTGCCATGACACCCAGGTCTCGTAGCATCTCCCCTTTTCCTAATCGGCCACCATTCAAATAATAGTCTACTTCCTTGTTTTTGCCACAAAAGTGGATAACCTCACATTTATCCACATTATACTGCATCTGCCAGGCATTTTCCCACTCACCCAACCTATCCAAGTCACCTTGCAGCCTCCTAGCATCCTCCTCACAGCTAACACTGCCCCCGAGCTTCTTATCATCTGCAAACTTGGAGATGTTGCATTCACTTCACTCATCCAAATCATTAATATATATTGTAAATAGCTGGGGTCCCAGCACCGAGCCTTGCGGTACCCCACTAGTCACTACCTGCCATTCTGAAAAGGACCCGTTTACTCCTACACTTTGCTTCCTGTCTGCCAGCCAGTTCTCTATCCACATCAATACTGAACCCCAATACCGTGTGCTTTACGCTTGCTTACTCTTATGTGGGACCTTGTCGAAAGCCTTCTGAAAGTCCAGATATAACACATCCACTGGTTCTCCCTTATCCACTATACTAGTTACATCCTCGATAAAATTCTATAAGATTTGAAAGACATGATTTACCTTTCGTAAATCCATGCTGATTTTGTTCTATGATTTCACCACTTTCCAAATGTGCTGCAATTCCATCTTTAATAACTGACTCCAGCAGTTTCCCCACTACCAATGTTAGACTAACTGGTCTGTAATTCCCCGTTTTCTCTCTCCCTCCCTTTTTAAAAAGTGGGGTTACATTAGCTACCCTCCAATCCTCAGGAACTACTCCAGAATCTAAAGAGGTTTGAAAAATTATCACTAATGCATCCACTATTTCTGGGGCTACTTCCTTAAGTACTCTGAGATGCAGCCTATCTGGCCTTGGGGATTTATTGGCCTATAATCCATTCAATTTACCTAACACCACTTCCTGGCTAACCTGGATTTCACTCAGTTCCATCTCATTTGACCATCCGCCCCCTGCTATTTCTGGCAGATTATTTATGTCCTCCTTAGTGAAGACAGAACCAAAGTAGTTATTCAATTGGTCTGCCATGTCCTTGTTCCCCATGATCAATTCACCTGTTTCTGACTGCAAGGGACCTACATTTGTTTTAAATAATATTTTTCTCTTCACATCTATAAAAACTTTTGCAGTCAGTTTTTATGTTCCTTGCCAGTTTTCTTTCATAATCTATTTTCTCTTTCCTAATTAAGCCGTTTGTCCTCCTCTGCTGGACTCTGAATTACTCCCAGTCACTGGTAGGCTGCTTTTTCTGGCTAATTTGTATGCTTCATCTTTTTTTTTGATACGATCCCTGATTTCCCTTGTTATCCATGGATGTGCTACCTTCCCTGATTTATTCTTTTGCCAAACTGTGATGAACAATTTTTGTAGTTCATCCATGCAGTCTTTAAATGCCTTCCATTGCCTACTCACCGTCAACCGTTTAAGAATCAATTGCCAGTCTATCCTGGCCAATTCACGTCTCATACCCTCAAAGTTACCTTTCTTTAAGTTCAGAACCCTTGTTTCTGAGTTAATTATGTCACTCACCATCCTAATGAAGAACTCGACCATATTATGGTCACTCTTGCCAAAGGGGCCACGCACAATAAGACTGTTAACTAACCTTTCCTCAATACTCAATACCCAGTCTAGAATAGCCTGCTCTCTCGTTGGTTCCTCTACATGTTGGTTTAGAAAACTATCACGCATACATTCCAAGAAATCCTCTTCCTCAGCACCCCTGCCAATTTGATTCACCCAATCTATATGTAGATTGAAGTCACCTATTATAACTATGTTACCTTTGCTGCACGCATTTCTAATCTCCTGTTTGATGCCACCCCCAACTCCACTACTACAGTTAGGTGGCCTGTACACAACTCCCACTAGCGATTTCTTCCCCTTCGTGTTTTGCAGCTCTACCCATGTAAGTGTGTTGACTGCAGAAACTCTATTACTGCAATAGACTTGGAATCTGATGAAGAATATTCAGATGCAGAAAAGATGTAATGTAAACAAATAAATTGGGGAAATATATTACTATATAAAGTTTTAGTTTAATGTCGATCGTTTCACTGTTTATTTGGTCAAATTATTTAAACAATTAGTGAATTACTTATGATAATGGCATGCTGGTGAATGACAGT